>CM077673.1:362856787-365256787 GCA_039707655.1 Elymus sibiricus | reverse complement strand
GATCACCTCCATAAACGAGAAACATATCCTTAGTCCTTTTCAGGTACTTAAGGATATTCTTGACCGCCGTCCAGTGTTCCATTTCTGGATCACTTTGAAACCTTCCGGCCATACTTATGGCAAGGCTGACATCGGGTCTTGTGCACATCATTGCATACATGATAGAGCCTATGGCTGAAGCATAGGGGACGACACTCATCTTTTCTCTATCTTCTGCAGTCACTGGGCATTGAGTCTTACTCAACTTCACAGCTTGCAATACAGGCAAGAACCCCTTCTTGGACTGATCCATTTTGAACTTCTTCAAAACTTTGTCAAGGTATGTGCTTTGTGAAATTCCTATCACGCGTCTCGATCTATCTCTATAGATCTTGATGCCTAATATGAAAGCAGCTTCTCCTAGGTCCTTCATTGAAAAACTCTTATTCAAATATTCCTTCACGCTTTCCAACATTTCTATATTGTTTCCAATCAGCAATATATCATCCACATATAATATTAGAAACGCTATAGAGCTCCCACTCACTTTCTTGTAAATACAAGCTTCTCTGTAAACTTGTATAAACCGGAACGCTTTAATCACCTCATCAAAGCGAAGATTCCAACTCCGAGATGCTTGCACTAGTCCATAAATGGATCGCTGGAGCTTGCAAACTTTGTCAGCATTCTCTGGATTGACAAAACCTTCTGGTTGCATCATATACATCTCTTCCTTAAGGAAACCATTAAGGAACGCTGTTTTGACATCCATTTGCCAAATTTCATAATCGAAAAATGCAGCTATTGCTAACATGATTCTGACGGACTTAAGCATCGTTACGGATGAGAAGGTCTCATCGTAGTCAACTCCTTGAACTTGTGAAAAACCCTTTGCCACAAGTCGAGCTTTATAGACGGTGACATTCCCGTCCGCGTCCGTCTTCTTCTTAAAGATCCATTTGTTCTGAATGGCCTTTCGCCCTTCAGGTAATACTTCCAAAGCCCATACTTTGTTTTCATACATGGATCCCATCTCCGATTTCATGGCCTCTAACCATTTCTCAGAATCCGGGCCCATCATCGCTTCTCCATAGCTCGTAGGTTCATCGTTGTCCAACAACATGACCTCTAAGACAGGGTTACCGTACCACTCAGGAGCAGTACGTGTCCTTGTCGACCTACGAGGTTCGATAGCAACTTGATCTGAAGCTTCATGATCATCATCATTAACTTCCTCTTCAACCGATGTAGGCTCTACACAAACATCTTTCTGCGCTGCGCTACTCTCTGGTTGAAGTAAAGGTTCAACAACCTCATCAAGTTCTATTTTCCTCCCACTCAATTCTTTCGAGAGAAACTATTTCTCAAGAAATGTTCCGTTTTAGCGACAAACACTTTGCCTTCGGATGTGAGATAGAAGGTATACCCCACTGTCTCTTTTGGGTATCCTAAGAAGACGCATTTCTCCGCTTTGGGTTCCAGCTTTTCAGGCTGAACCTTTTTGACATAAGCATCACATCCCCAAACTTTAAGAAACGACAACTTTGGCTTCTTGCCAAACCACAGTTCATATGGCGTCGTCTCAACGGATTTCGATGGTGCCCTATTTAAAGTGAATGCAGCTGTCTCTAATGCATAACCCCAAAACGATAGTGGCAAATTAGCAAGAGACATCATAGAATGAACCATATCTAATAAGGTTCGATTACGACGTTCGGACACACCATTACGCTGTGGTGTTCCAGGTGATGTCAATTGTGAAACAATTTCACATTGTCTTAAGTGACTGCCAAACTCATAACTCAGATATTCTCCTCCTCGATCAGATCATAGGAATTTAATCTTCTTGTTACGATGATTCTCAACTTCACTCCGAAATTGCTTGAACTTTTCAAACGTTTCAGACTTGTGTTTCATTAAGTAAATATACCCATATCTACTTAAGTCATCGGTGAAGGTGAGAAAATAACGATATCCACCGCGCGCCTCAATGCTCATCGGACCGCACACATCAGTATGTATGATTTCCAACAAGTCACTTGCCCGTTCCATTGTTCCAGAGAACGGGGTCTTAGTCATCTTGCCCATGAGGCATGGTTCACATGTGTCAAGTGATTCAAAATCAAGTGACTCCAAAAGTCCATCAGCATGGAGCTTCTTCATGCGTTTTACACCAATATGACCTAAGCGGCAGTGCCACAAGAAAGTGGCGCTATCATTATAAACTCTACATCTTTTGGCATCAATGTTATGAACATGTGTATCATCACTATCGAGATTCAATAAGAATAAACCCCTCACAATGGGTGCATGACCATAAAAGATATTACTCATATAAATAGAACAACCATTATTCTCTGATTTAAATGAGTAACCGTCTCGCAATAAACAAGATCCAGATATAATGTTCATGCTTAACGCAGGCACTAAATAACAATTATTCAGGTTCATCACTAATCCCGATGGTAATCGAAGAGCGAGCGTGCCGACGGCGATCACATCAACCTTGGAACCATTTCCCATGCGCATCGTCACTTCGTCCTTTGCCAGCCTCCGTCTATTCCGCAGTTCCTGTTTTGAGTTGCAAATGTGAGCAACCGCACCGGTATCAAATACCCAGGCACTACAACGAGAGTTGGTAAGTTACACATCAATAACATGTATATCATATATACCTTGTTTGGTATTGGTCGCCTTCTTGTCAGCCAGATACTTGGGGCAGTTCCGCTTCCAGTGACCAGTTCCCTTGCAATGAAAGCACTCGGTTTCTGGCTTGGGTCCAGCCTTGGGTTTCTTCACGGGAGGGGCAACTGCTTTGCCACTCTTCTTGGAGTTACCCTTCTTGCCCTTGCCATTCTTCTTGAAACTAGTGGTTTTATTGACCATCAACACTTGATGCTCCTTCTGAATCTCAGACTCAGCGATTTTTAGCATCGCAAACAGCTCGGCGACTGACTTGTTCATCCCGTGCATGTTATAGGTCAACACGAAGCTCTCGTAGCTAGGTGGCAGTGATTGAAGAACTCTGTCAGTGATCGCCTCTGGCGGAAGGGGCATCCCCAATTCAGCCAGACGGTTGGAATACCCAGACATTTTGAGTATGTGTTCACTGACAGACCCGTTCTCCTCCATCTTGCAAGCATGGAACTTATCGGAGGTCTCATACCTCTCTATCCAGGCATTCTTCTCGAAGATAAACTTCAACTCCTGGAACATCTCATATGCTCCATGACGTTCAAAACTTCTTTGAAGTCCTGGTTCTAAGCCATACAACATTGCACATTGAACTATTGAGTAATCATCAGAACGTGTCTGCCAGGCATTCCCAACATCTGCAGCCTCTACTGGAGTAGGTGGTTCACCAAGCGGTGCATCAAGGACATAAGCCTTTTGGGAAGCTGTGAGGATAATCCTCAGATTACGGGCCCAGTCTACAAAGTTACTTCCATCATCTTTCAACTTAGCTTTCTCTAGGAACGCATTGAAATTCAGGGGTGCTACTGCGCGAGCCATTGATCTACAACATAAATTTTGCAAAGACAACTCAGACTATTGTTCAAGATAATGAGTTTAGTTAATCATATTACTTAAAAAGTCCCACTCAAATTGACATCCCTCTGGTCATTCGAGTGTCACATGATCCAAATTCACCAACCCAAGTACGATCATCATGTGAGATGAGGTGGTTTCAATGGTGAACATCTGCATGTTGATCATATCTACTATATGACTCATGTTCGACCTTTCGGTCTCTTGTGTTCCGAGGCCATGTCTATACATGCTAGGCTCGTCAAGTTTAACCCGAGTGTTCCGCACGTGCAACACTGGCTTGCACCCGTTGTATGTGAACGTAGAGTCTATCACACCCGATCATCACGTGGTGTCTCGAAACGACGAACTTTCGCAATGGTGCACACTCAGGGAGAACACAATTTTATCTTGAAATTTTAGTGAGGGATCACCTTATAATGCTACCATCGTCCTAAGCAAAATAAGATGCATAAAAGGATTAACATCACATGCAAATCATAAGTGACATGATATGGCCATGAACTTGTGCTTTTGATCACCATCTCCAAAGCACCGGCATGATCTCCATCGTCACCGGCATGACACCATGATCTCCATCATCCTGATCTCCATCAATGTGTCGCCATGAGGTTGTCGCGCCAACTGTTGCTTCTACAACTATTGCTAACTCATAGCGATAAAGTAAAGCAAAAATGGCGAAAATAAATTAAGGACAACCCTATGGGTCCTGCCGATTGCCGTACTCATCGACATGCAAGTCGTGATATTCTATACAAAACATGATCATCTCATACATCACATATATCTCATCATGTAATTGGCCATATCACATCACAACATACCCTGCAAAAACAAGTTAAACGTTCTCTAATTGTTGTTGCATGTTTACGTGGCTGCTACGGGTATCTAGCAAGAACGATTCTTACCTACGCAAAAACCACAACGGTGATACAAAAATTGCTATTCAACCTTCTCAAGGACCGCCTTTGTCGAATCCGATCCAACTAAAGTGGGAGAGACAGACACCCGCCAGCCATCTTTGTGCAACAAAGTCACATGTCAGTTGATGGAACCGGTCTCTCGTAAGCGTACAAGTAAGGTTGGTCCGGGCCGCTTCATCCCACAATACCGCTGAATCAAGAAAAGACCAAGGGAGGAAGCAATCTGAGCATCAACGCCCACAAACTCCTTCGTGTTCTACTCGTGATCTCATGTACGCATAGACCTAGCTCTGATACCACTGTTAGGGAACGTTGCATGGTAAACAAAAAAATTCCTACGCACACGCAAGATCTATCCATGGTGATGAGCATCTACGAGGGGGAGAGTGGATCTACGTACCCTTGTAGATTGCTAAGAGGGAAGCGTTAAGAAACACGGTTGATGTAGTCGAACGTCTTCGCGATCCAAATCGCAATCCGTCCCGATCTAGCACCGAACGGACGACACCTCCGCGTTCAGCACACGTACAGCTCGATGACGATCTCCGTCTTCTTGATCCAACAAGAGGGGGCGGAGAGGTGGATGAGATCTCCAGCAGCACGACGGCGTGGTGGTGGTGGTGGTGGTGGTGGTGGTGGTGGAGTTATCCCGGCAGGGCTTCGCCTATGCACTACCGGAATCTATTTGTTGGAGGAACTAGAGAATAGAGAACTAGCACGTGGCCGTGTGTCTTTGGGGGATCTATTCCTCTAGTATATATAGGAGGGAGCGGGGAGGAGGCAGCCTCCCTAGGGTTTCCCCTAGGGGTCGGCCGAACCAGGGCAAGGAGGAGTCCAATCCACTTCCTACTAGGAAGTGGATTCATATTAGGAAGGAGTCCTATTCCTTCCTATCTCCACCTTTTTTCCTGTTGGGCATATGGTCCCTTATGGGGTCGGTTCCCCAGCCCATTAGGGGCTGGTGCGCCACCTCTTGGGCCCATGTGGCCCCCCGGGGTGGGTGGGCCCCACCCGGTGGACCCCCGGAACCCATTCGTCACTCCCGGTACACTACCGGAATTACCCGAAACTTTTCGGGAACCCAAATACCACTTTCCTATATATAAATCTTTCCCTCCGGACCATTCCGGAGTTCCTCGTGACGTCCGGTATCTCATCCGGGACTCCGAACAACCTTCGGTCACCAACACATATATCTCAATACTACCGAAACGTCACCGAACGTTAAGTGTGCAGACCCTGCGGGTTCGAGAACTATGTAGACATGACCGAGACACCTCTACGGTCAATAACCAATAGCGGGACCTGGATGCCCATATTGGTTCCTACATATTCTACGAAGATATTTATCGGTTGAACCTCTATGTCAAGGATTCAGTTAATCCCATATGTTGTTCCCTTTGTTCTTCGGTATGTTACTTGCCCAAGATTCGATTGTCGGTATCTCTATACCTAGTTCAATCTCGTTATCGGCAAGTCTCTTTACTCGTTCTGTAATACAAGATCCCGTGGCTAACTCTTTAGTCACTTTGCTTGCAAGGCTTATTGTGATGTTGTATTACCGAGTGGGCCCTGAGATACCTCTCCATCACACGGAGTAACAAATCCTAGTCTCGATCCATGCCAGCTCAACAGACACCCTCGGAGGTACCTATAGAGCATCTTTATAGTCACCCATTTACGTTGCGACGTTTGATACACACAAGGTATTCCTCCGGTGCCAGTGAGTTACATGATCTCATGGTTATAGGAACAGATACTTGACATGTAGAAAACTATAGCAATAAACTGACACGATCATATGCTACGTTCATAGTTTGGGTCTTGTCCATCACATCATTCTCCTAATGATGTGATCCCGTTATCAAATGACATCTCATGTCTATGGCTAGGAAACCTTGACCATCTTTGATAAACGAGCTAGTCTACTAGAGGCATACTAGGGACACAGTGTTGTCTATGTATCCACACATGCAATTGAGTTTCCAATCAATACAATTATAGCATGGATAATAAACGATTATCATGAACAAGGAAATATAATAATAACCACTTTATTATTGCCTCTATGGCATATTTCCAACAGTCTCCCACTTGCACTAGAGTCAATAATTTAGTTCTTATCACTATGTGATTTACATTGTAATGAATCTAACACCCATATAGTTCTGGTGTTGATCATGTTTAGCCCTTGGAAGAGGTTTAGTCAACGGGTCTGCGACATTCAGATCCGTGTGCACTTTGCAAATATTTATGTCCTCCTCCTTGATGTAATCGCGGATGGAATTGAAGCGTCGCTTTATGTGTCTGGTCCTCTTGTGAAACCTTGGTTCCTTGGCCAGAGCAATGGCACCAGTGTTGTCACAGAACAGAGTCATTGGGTTTAGTGCACTGGGCACTACTCCAAGACCTGTCATGAACTCCTTCATCCAGACACCTTCCTTCACCGCCTCCGAGGCAGCGATGTACTCCGCTTCGCATGTATAATCAGCTACCACGCTCTTCTTGGAACTGCACCAGCTTACCGCACCCCCATTGAGAATAAATATGTATCCGGTTTGAGACTTAGAGTCATCCGGATCAGTGTCAAAGCTTGCATCTACGTAACCCTTTACAACGAGCTCTTGATCACCTCCATAAACGAGAAACATATCATTAGTCCTTTTCAGGTACTTAAGGATATTCTTGACCGCCGTCCAGTGTTCCATTCCTGGATCACTTTGAAACCTTCCGGCCATACTTATGGCAAGGCTGACATCGGGTCTTGTGCACAACATTGCATACATTATAGAGCCTATGGCTGAAGGATAGGGGACGACACTCATCTTTTCTCTATCTTCTGCAGTCACTGGGCATTGAGTCTTACTCAACTTCACACCTTGCAATACAGGCAAGAACCCCTTCTTGGACTGATCCATTTTGAACTTCTTCAAAACTTTGTCAAGGTATGTGCTTTGTGAAAGTCCTATCAAGCGTCTCGATCTATCTCTATAGATCTTGATGCCTAATATGAAAGCAGCTTCTCCTAGGTCCTTCATTGAAAAACTCTTGTTCAAATATTCCTTCACGCTTTCCAACATTTCTATATTGTTTCCAATCAGCAATATGTCATCCACATATGATATTAGAAACGCTATAGAGATCCCACTCACTTTCTTGTAAATACAAGCTTCTTCGTAAACTTGTATAAACCCTTAGCCGACGTCTCGGTGCCCGGAGGCGGCTGTGTTTAGCGGAAACGAGGCAATCAGGTATGCAGGCTTTATAACTTTCACTTAGTCATAGGAGCTTAAAGGTGGGAGGCCAGTTACTAGCCCCTAGTTAGTGTTCAGCATCAGCCGAGTTTGAGCCATTAACACTTCGGCCAATTTTATGAAAGGCCCGTCGTTAAACACAGGGTAATCCCTATCGATCTTTTGTTTAACACAGTCATCGGATCGCCGACCAGTTCACGCCTATCATGAAAGTCAGTCTTCGGCTTTCTCCAATGAGGTACTTAACCAGTCGAGCTGGAAATACAATCGCAATGGTTCTCCCTTTACACACTTGGCCGAACAATGCGAAACATAAGGGGTAAGCACGGGAGCCGGGCAACCCAACTATTGACCAAAGACATGATTCGAAACTGGTGCATATAAGGCAATATCCGAGACGCCGAGGTGCAGGACAATAGGGAAGATGCCGAACTGTGGGTCGGCAAATATTTCCCCAGCTAAATTATTACATCTGGCACCTCAATCAAGAGGGGACTCCCTTAATGCCGAGGTGCAGCTCGGCAGGAAAGATGCCGAACTGCGGGTCGGAAAATATTTCCCAAGCAGACCCACCATACAGAACACCTCGAACAATAGGATGCCTTGCCTCCTGAAAGAAAAACATAAAAATAGATTAAAGGTGCCATAAGCTCGGCAATACCAAAAAACTATAGCAAAACCATTACGTCTGAACTAAATCAAGTTTCTTTGTGCCAATCCGAAAAATGGCCTTAAAATTAATATGTGCTTCCGTCGTGCTTTAACATGATACATTCGATCTCCAGACTTCAAGCGGGTTAGCCTTCGGCTTCAACCTCCATATTCCGAAGGCGGAGTACTTCTCTGAGGCCTGTTTAGCGAACTAAACTCGAACGGCTCTAGAGAGAAACAATGCTACCCGGCTAGTGACCACACACTCGCATTGCAAAAGAGAGTAGTATAAAAAGACTTTGCAACGACTAAGAAGAAAACACATTTATTATAAAACGACTCATATAAATTTAAGTGCCTCCATATAACATGGAAAAAGAGGGTTGTTTTTTAAACAATGTTTTAAACCAACAACGTTTGTATAAAACAAAGTCTTTGACAAACAAGTTTTTGGTTTTAAGTCAAACAATAATGCTTGGTTGAACCGAGCAAAAATTAAAAATTGAAAAGAGGTGAGCATGAAAGCAACTTAGCTGGATAATGTGCTCGGTGTTTATGACACGGGCCAAGCTTGAGGCGGGTCGAGGTCCCAGCCCCCAAGCCGGTCCCGAGGTGACCGAGCGAGGTGCTCGGCTTGACGACGTGGTGACCCGACACTGTCGGCGTGGCGGGGCGAAGCCCCCGATCCAGCTGACATGATGGAGCTGGTCGGCTGGTAATGCCGAAGTCCTCTAAGCAGGTTGATGAAGAGACGGCGAAGCCCCCGTTCTAGCCGAGGTGATGGAGCAGGTTGGTAAGGTGACGCTAGAGCCCCATGCCAGTCGAAGTGTCGAAGCACGTCGGCGTGGTGGACGTCAGCTTGAAGAAGTGACGGCGCGGCGATTCCAATGCTGGTCGGAATTTGTGACGCGGTCAATGATGGCTTGATTGGCTTGATGAAGTGACCACGCGGTGACGACGGAGCGCCCGACCCATGCAATCCGTTGTCTTAGTTATCCGAACTCTTGGTCGATTGACCGAGATGGTGATGTAGTTAGGCCGTTTTTTATTTACCTGCCCACATAAGACGGCACAAAACTGAAGTAAAAAATCTTTGCCTAATTAATTTACACGGAGTAAATAATTTGATAAATATGGCCTGAACGCGGAGGTTGATTTGACGGCATGATGGCGTGCGCACGTCAGAATTCGTCGAACGAGGGTGTCATCAGCTTGGTGCGGTGACGACGTGCTCCGTAGTAGGGGAACGCAATGCCGCTAGCCGATCTATGTACCAGAACATAATACAACCCAGCATAAAAAAAGTTAATTAATTGTTTTCAAAAGAAATAGGATGGATATCACCTGGCGATTTATTCAGCGGTCGTTGCAACAATCCAAAGAAGATATAGACGTCCAAGAATTTGCTTCTATTACGTAGCCACATGCCAAGCTAGTACTCCGTAATAGTACAAGTACGATCCCGTGCGCTGATCTAACTCCGGGTGGTGGTCAATCGTGCGGCATGCACAACGCCTGCCTCGGCTTTCACAAAGCAAATACAACAGGAACCACAGAACAATACTCAAAGGAAATTTTAACCAAGCACTAAAGAAAAAGATCACCTGGATATTGAACGTGGGATAATATACACAACTAATTAAGCTTAATTATCCCTTGGGGGCTTTCATTTAATTCTAATAGCACCGAACCACCACAGATTTGACCTGCGCTAAGATTAGCATAGCACAAAGCTAAAAGCGAACTATTTATCAGTTAGAAATCCGTGTTGTTCCCAATACTAGTAGTACTAGTACTCGGTCTGCGTGACGGCAGTATGAACTTTTGATCTATGAAAAAAAAGGCGCAAACCAGTAGCAGAATCTACAAGTAAATGGTTTGATGCAAAAAACGAGTGATCCAGAAAAAATAGCACCTGATTCATGGACACGGGCGTAGCAGCCAGAGCATGCACGACACACCGCAAAGTACCTACGCGGGGGCATGCAGCAGCCGAGCTGACCAAGACATGGACTCCGCCTGACCCAGGACAGAAAAACGCGTGTGGTTGCTGCTATGGTCGCGTGTGTCGTCAGGAACGAGCGCACGTCCAGATCGGATCAACGGATCGTTGGGCGCCGCACACCATGATCATCGTCGGAATTGCTTTTCCGATGTCGATCTTAAAGAATTTTGCACCACAAAATTGCACAAAGTGGCAGGAGCAATTCCAAAAGAACCAATTTATGCAACATGAATTTAATTGAAAGTGTAACACCTGATTTGACATCAGTCGAATATCCCGTCGAGCCACGACGATCGCGCAGCAGGCTCTCAATGAAAACACCAATGTCGATTCTGAATCCGGCATACCTCGCGGTAAGGGTCCTAAGCTAGGCATCTTCTAGCGATGGTAACATGGACACATGATTTTACCTAGGTTCGGGCTCTCTCAAGGAGATAATACCCTACGTCGTGCTTTTGATTGTATTCATATGGAGGATCGTACATAGTACATGTATCTACCATGAGATTGTTGTATTGAATATGAGATTGTCTATTGACTAGCTTGGCCTCGGTTTATATAATGCACTAGAGGCCTAGGGTTTAGAAGAGTCCTTGTCTTGTGCACCAAGTCTTGTGGAATCTCCCTTGTATGCATCATGGGCTACCCGAAGTGGCCCATTAGTGAATCATTATGGGGGTCCTCGGCCCGACCCACTGGTCGGGAGACGACGTGGTGAGTACCCCCTAGTCCTGGACACCATCAATCGGGCTGGGCTCGGGCCTAGAAATCAATCCCGATGATCGGGTCGGGCCGGGCCGGGCCACGCTCGCGCCTGTGAAAAAACAAATTTCAGACGTAGTCGTGCCGGGCCGACAGGCCGTGTCGGGCTTTTTCGGGCTCGGGTAGGGCTCGGGCCCGATTTATTAGGCCCAACGATCGGGCCGGACCGGGCTCAACCCTGAGTTTTTAGCACTGGGCTTTTTTCGGCCCGGCCCGAAACCCGGCCCGACCGGACATATGGCTAGGTATAGTGGTCACTGTGACCAGCAACATTTACGGTCATGGTGAGAGGGACCCCATTGCTTGCACAATCAATGTCCTCAAGAATGCGAGTGACAATGATGCTACCACCATCAATAGGTCATAGGTCCTGCTACCCCTCTTAGAGTACCTTGTAAGCATTCAAGACATGAACATGGTTGATAAGCTTGCATGCGAGAAGTACATCCTAACTGTTGCCATAAAAGATGTCAAATTTTTTGGGAGAATAATAGGTCGAATCGTCCCTCATTCTTGATTGGTGTTGCTTCCTAATGTTGGCTGTAAGCTCCTCTATATATTTTTGTATAGATATCACATTGTCGTTGTCTTTTTTGGGTTTCTTTCCGCCACCCACAAGGGGTCAGGGCAGATAATATATATAGGTCACACGACGACCACTTGTCCTCCATCGTCATCGTTGCCACCAGCACAACACGAACACAACAAACCAAGCTCCCTCTCCCCCGACCCCACCAAAGTAACTTTCCACAATTAATCCGTTTCACTGGGCACCAAGACAAACTAAAGTGTTTGGCAACTGAGAAGTCACGAATCCCGCTATGTAACATCCTGGATTTTTTAGGGCTTCAATTTTTTCTTTATAAAAAGCATAGAATGTTTCACCATTCTCAATTTATAATAATGCATTTTATTTGGAATTTCTTAAACTAACCCAAGTGTTTGGAATTAATTTTAGTAAACAAGGGGTGGAAATTAACCACAATTTAGTTTGAACCCCGCGTGGTATTGTTTTTGGCTTCACCCATGTTCAACCTTTAGTTGTAAAGTTCATATTTTCCATATGTCATCGGTTTTCCTTTTAATTGATCAGTTCTTGCAATTTTACTTGTTAGAAAAATATTTTATTGAGAATTTTCAGAAAAACATTTCTAATATTCCACGGCCGATCACTTTCTCTTTATTCTTTCGCCCGCCACCTGGCCCATTTCCTTGTGTATGGCCGGCTGGTCCTCAGAAGTGCTCCTAACCCTTCATCTCGCAGCGACTATATCTCGCATTATGCGAGAGTTTGTTGTGTCTCACTGAATAAAAATTTCCCCTATGACATAGCTATTGGACCAGCCCATTTGCGTCTTATTTCCGCGCTAGGGGTAGAGATCGAGTTTTCCTGCTGCGCTTTGTTCGCTGGTTTGCTGTTTTTTTCCTTTAATGTTTCCTCACTACTTTCTCTGGGTTTTCTCTTTTTTATTTGTTTTTAAACCATTTTCTTCTTGGTTTTCGCTAGCTTTTCATTCATTTTTTCCTTTTGATTCTTTGTCTTCGTTTTCTTCGGGTTTTTTCTTTCTTTCTCGTTTTCATCATTTTTTCTTTGTTTCTAAGTTGATTTTTCACTATTTCCGTTCTTGTCATTGGTTTCTTTGGTTTTCCTATTTTTATTTTGTTTTCCTTTTCTTGTTTTGATTTATTGGGTATCCTTGGTTTTTTAGTTTTCAGGTTGTTTTTCATCTATTTCTTTATCGGTTTTCATTGTTTTCCATTTTATTTGCACTTGTTTCTTCGGGTTTCTTTTCCTTTTTCCTTTTTTGCTTTTTAATAGTTTTTTATTTTTTCTTCATTTCTTTTACTTTTCATTCCACATTTTTTTTATACGCCAAGAAGATTTTTGTAATACACCTTTAACAACTTTCAAATGCAAGTTTAATATTTTTTACATGGTCAACAATTTTTACATTTCTCAAATGGTTGATTAAAAAAATTCAGGTAAACTTTTCTTATACACATTTTTAAACATTTTTAGATGCTTGATTAATATTTTCTAAATACAAACATTTTTTAATATATGGTCAACATTTTTTCTACACAGATTTCGAAAATAATTCAAATGCTTGATTAATATTTTTCAAATACAAGAGTAACATTTTTTTCATACATGGTCAACATTTTATTCTATACACATTTAACATTTTCTAAATGTTGGATTAACATTTTTTCAAAATACAGGGTTAATATTTTATTACTATATGATTAGCATTTTTCAAATGATTGTTCAACAGTTTTTTAAACGCTTGATTAACATATTTTAAATACATTATCGATAAATTTCATCATTTTTTAACACATGGTAAACAATTTTTCTATACACATTTAATATTTTTCAAATGCTTGATTAGCATTTTGAAATACTTACTTAACATATTAACATTTTTATAATACATGGTCAACATTTTTATATACATATTTGACATTTTTCAAATGCTTAATTAACGTTTTTGAAATAATTGTTTAACATTTTTTAAAATGCTTGGATTAACTTTTTTAAATACATTTTTTGTCTTGGACATTATCTTGCGGCCATCCATTGCCGGTACCACGCAAGTAGACCTAGGCATATGTCGGGCCGGGCCGGGTTTCGGGGCGGGCCAAAAAAAATGGTGCTAACAACCCAGGACCGAGCCCGGCCCGGCCTGACCATCGGGCCTAATAAATTAGGCCCGAACCCAGCTCGATCCTGAAAAAGCCTGACCCAGCCCGGTCGGCCCGGTCTGACTACGGCTAAAAACTAACTTTTCGCAAGCCTGAGCCCGGCCTAACCGTCGGGTTCAGTTTCCACGCCCGAGCCCGGCCCGAAGCCATGATCAGGCCCGACCCGAGATTTTCGGGCCGGGTCGGGTCTGGTCGTCCGAGCCGGGCTGCCCATGCCGAGGTCTACACACAAGTCACGCATCCGTGCTGCCATCACTGTGAGGACTCTATCGGAGATTCCTCCCACGTTAGGGGCTTCACGAAGAATCTCGGAGGCCGCCTACATCCTCGGCCACGCAAGAACGACTTCGTCGGCACCTCCCGGCGTGAAAGAGTAAGTTTCGATCCCTTTCACGACATTTAATAGGCGTAGAGAAAACCTTAGAATAGACAAACCCATGTTGGTAGTTTTTGAATTAGTTCAGTATAAGTTACAAATTAAGATTAACGAGTCAATAGCAGGCTTAGGATTAGGGCATATCCTACGCTGACCCTCAAACCTCCCGCATCCGTCCAGATCGAGCGGTCTGGACCTTGCGAGCCATCCAACATTGTCCCGCATCGCGCTACTGACTAGTCCGGGTGTGTGTTTTTCCGCAAATCGAAAGCAAACAAGGGGGTTTGTGGGAGTACAGACATGAGCCACGTAGGACTCCGACACCCCGGTCCATGCAAAACTGAGGCGGAGCCTGCTCATTTTGAGTTGGTCGCACTTTTTTCACAGCAACCCCCATTTCGAAAGCCTCTCCTCTATCATCTCGCCGCTCTCCACCCTAATCCCCGCCCCCTTTTCACCGCCACTGCCGCATGGAGCCGCATGAAAAGTTGTCAGAGGCGGCGATGGTGGAGGATGTAGCGATCGTGGCCGCCCGACGGATCAACTCAGCGACACGGCAAGACCACCACCTTAGAAAGAAGGCAAAGGAGGCTGGGCCACTAAAAACTAAGAAGGGTGACAAGGGAGGTGGTTTTGACACCCTTGAATCATGCTACAGTGATCAATGTAATTAAGCTACAATAACATGAGGATTAAGCTAATACATTGTGCTAATCCAAGTTTGATCACTTTGGGAATCAATTCTCAATTCAAATTCTTTTGCAATTCAAATTGATTTGAAAAGTAGATTTAATAGTTTTGCAAACCTGAAAACAAAAATCATAGATGGGTTGCAAATAATCTCTAAGCATTTATAAAATTGTAGCCAACTTTTTGCAAAGTGATTTGGTGCCTCAAAATAAATAAAATAGAGGCCAAATCATTTATTAAATGCTCTTTTGAATTCTGTGGTTTTCAAATAAATTCAAACGGCCCCCAAATATTTTGTGGCAGTACCAAAAATTGCAGACCTTGTGCCATATTTTTACAAAAGTATTTCGTTACTAAAATAAATAAAAATAGAAAACGAATAAAAGAAAAGGCTAACAGAAAAGATTTAAAAAGAAAAAGGCCCTGTCACCCCCCACTGGGCCTCTTCCCTCTGGTCGGCCCAACCCACCTGGTACCCCCGTTCGTCCTCCTCATGTTCACAAGGGAGGACGTGGGAACGCCGATGGCCGCCAGCGGCCGCGCTAGCGTCGTGGCTCCCATCCGGCGGCTCCCCGTCGGCGTTAAGCCCACCCCGCACTCCCCCTGACGTCAAAACCCTAACCCTAGCCCCCATTCCCCCTCTCCTCGCTCGCTCCTCCTCCCCCACGTTCGGCCGAGCGCCGCCATGGACGCCCCTGGGTGAGCAACGTGGCCACCGGCCCTCCCCCGGCAAGCCAGGACGTCCAGGAGCTTCGCAGGCGCTCGTTCCCTCTTCCTCTCCACCGAATCGAGCCCGAGGCGCTCCATCGCTGTCGCCCGCAACCTCTTCTCCCTCCGCGCCGACCGCCTCTGTCCCAGGCGATTCACTGCCGCCACTGCCTCGCCGTTCCTCCCCGGGTCTTCCCTACAATGATGTGAGCTCCCCCTCATAGTCCCCTCCCTCTCTACGCTCCCGTAGGCCCGCTAGCAAGCTTCCGTCGTTGCCGAGCTTCGCCGCCGCCATTGCCGTCGCACACGAGCCCTGCATGCTCCCGAGCACCCGCGCGAGCCACTGGTGCACTCAAGAGTCCCCTTCCGAGTCGAACCCGACCCCTAGCAAGGCCCTGTACCACTCCTGCGGCGTTTTGGGCGAGGCCGAACTCCGGCCGCCGCTCGACCTCGCTGGCCCTGCCACTTCCGACCACCCCCGGCGCCACCGTTGGGCTAGATCGACACGCGCGAGCTCCCGTGTCTCGTAGGTGGCCGTGGCGCGTGAAACGGCCCCCTGTACACGATTTCCGACCGCCTCCCAAACGCGCCGCCGCGGTTTTTGGTCGCCGGCGACGCTCCGGTCGCCGAGGCTGACCTGGCCGGCCAGGTGAACCCTCATGGTCACTGACCAGGGGGCCCCGCGGGCCTAGTTAACCAGTTGACCTGGTCAACTGGCTGACTAGGAAGCCCCAATAGCTGCCATATGGGGCCAACCCCCCTGGGCCACTGACATGTGGGCCCCGGGTTAATTAACTCTAATTACATGATTAGTTTAATTAGATAATTAGTTTAAATTAATGTGCCTATGAAAAGTGGGTCCCCCTGCTAATTAATCTATTTTAATTAAAAATAAACATAGATTAACCCACTGTCTCTGATAGCTGGGGCCCACTGGTGAGGTTTGACCAGTGAGTTTTCCTGTTGACTGCTGACGCCAGCATGATGTCATGCTGATGTCATAAAAGTAATTTTCGTATTAAAATAAATCTGTTTATTTCAAAATATTATTAAAACTTTGAAAATTAATATAAAATAATCTGTAAGTTAGATGAAATTAATTTATATATGAAAGTTGCTCAGAAAAATCGCACGAATCCGAATACGCTGTCTGTTCATCTGTCACATGCTCCTAGCATGATAAACATGGACATTTGGCGTTAGGATCATCTGTCCGGTAATAGCCAAAGACCCGGGAAATACCGTCAGATGTTTTCCCACTCCGTCCATGACGTGTAGTACTGCGTTAGCTCATGCCTAGCTCTGCATATTGCCATGTCATGCATCATGATGCATGTTCTTGCGTGATATTTATTGTTTCTTCCCCCCTCTTCTCTCCGGTAGACACCGAGACGGGCGCTGCTGCCGGGTACAACCACGCCACTGATGATCAGCCTTTTGCAGCAGAGCAGCATGGCAAGCAACCCCCCCCCCCTTGATCATATCGATATCGCCCATTCTTTCTCTTTCATGCTTGCATTAGATTTTGCTACTGTTGTAGATAGCTCCTATTCTGATGCATAGCCTGTTTTTGTTAAACTGCTACTGTACCTACTATTATATCACCTGCTTAGTATAGGTTGATTAGTGATCCCCGTGACCCCTTAGTCCCAGTTGCCCCTGCTTCATCATCGATGACTCGAAGACTCAATGAACTGATCGATAAGCCTTGCCAGTCACATTCACCGCAAACCCCCCTTAGTTGTACGACTTTGCAGAGCTCCTATCGAGTACCGAGGGTGACACCTCGTAAAGTACTCATGATGCTAACTCTGTAGCGTAGATAGTCAGTCGTGGTTGTCAAGGGTGATTCCTCCATCACCACTCTCGATGACGACTCTGTCGTGCAACTCCTCAGGCATGAACCATCGAGGGTGACTCCTCCCTGGTCACCTTGACGGTTACATTGAGTGGGATCCATAGAGGGTGATTCCTCGGTTTCCCCCCTTGGTGTTATAGACACACGGTTTCATTTACTTTATTGTTGAAACATGTTGAGGTCAGGATGACCTGGAGGGTGTTGGTGTAATATCGACGAGGCGTCGTTGGGCATTCTTGGCCTTTGCCGCAAGTCCTCGAGACGGGGCGACGGGACCACATATCATGGATCATTGATCATCACCGCAGTTAACAAAATGCTAATGGGTTGGGTATTTGATGTGAGTTGGTCGATTGACCTTTTTCGCACTAACCTTCACGTGGGACAAGTTATGGGTACTCGGCGTTGTTGTATCAGCCGAAGCTCTTCGGACGTCAGCAATGGAGCGGCGCGCGCCCGAGTGGTCCGCGACAACATTGATCTTGTATAAGAGATGCTAGGACTGACCTCGGCCACCCACGCATCGTGCATGAGTGCAAAGGGTGATGGTCCCATTGACGGTGTCCTGGACTAGGGGGTACTCACTACGTCGTCTCCCGACCAATGGGTTGGGCCGAGGACCCCCATGATGATTCACTAATGGGCCACTTCGGACAGCCCATGATGCATACAAGAGAGATTCCACAAGACTTGGCGCACAAGACAAGGACTCCTCTAAACCCTAGGCCTACGGTACATTTTATAAACCGAGGTCAGGCTAGTCGATAGACAATCTCATATTCATGACAACAATCTCGTGGTAGATACTTGTACTATGTACTACCCCCATATCAATACAATCAAAAGCAGGACGTATGGTATTATCTCCTTGAGAGAGCCCGAACCTGGGTAAATTCCAGTGTCCATGTTACCATCGCTCCAAGACGGCTAGCTTAGGACCCCTACTAAGAGATCCGCCGGTTTTGACACCGACATTGGTGCTTTCATTGAGAGCCTGCTGGCAGTCGCCGCGGTGTGATGTGAATTCATATCGTCTCCGGTGCGATCTATGCATCGGAACCGACCTTTATTGTCGATGTCGGCATCTTCTTCGCCGGTTCGACTAGCCACCTTGGTTGGACCGAGGACTGCGCTCCGCGTCAGATCATCAAGATAGGACGGATACTTTCATCATCACCAACTCTGATCTCTACCAAAGATCATGGGGGAATGATCCATGGAACTCGGGGGCTCGATGTTAACATCGTCCTCAGGTGACGGTGCTGTTTTTCTGGACAGCGCATCCGTGTTCGTCGTCCCCGCCTACAACAACCCTGTAAAATTTCGTCGTATTCCGATGAAGGAATCTCCGGCGATCTCCGATCTACCGGAGCCTTGTCGAATCTGGACGGGAAGCTGGACGATTTTAGGGTGAGGTCTCCAACTTCTAGCTCGGACATCATTTCGAAGATCCCACCGTTCATCGGCTGCGGAATTCCCATACCGATCAATCCTCAAAATTTCAGCTCGATCCGACCGTCCAAACTCCGGCAAACGTCCGATGAGTGCATCAATTTTCCGGTCTGTTTTCTGCGCGAAAACGAATCCGACCCAAATTCAATTTCTTTATGAACGAGATATTGGACATCCTTTTTGAGGATTTTTTTCTAGGGTATTGTGTGTTGTTTACAAACACGTGCCCACAAATTTTGAGTCTTTTCCGAGGCGATCTTCACCGTCGCGCCGATGTCAAACCGACCCAACCACGTTGCTCCATGGCTACTGACCTGCGTCAACATCGACTGCGCCGTCGCTCCATCGAGCCGACAACAACCACCTCAGATCATCACCTCGGCGAGCCGACCAAGAGTTCGGCATCATGAGGGATAAATAATCATCAATACAAGATCATCGCCCCATGGATTGCACGGGTCGGGCGCGCCGGCATCGCCGCACGGTCACTTCTCAAGCCAGCATTGACCGCGTCACAAATTCTGTCCTGCGTCGGCATCGCCGCGCCGTCGCTTCTTCAAGCCGACATCCACCATGCCGACCTGCTTCGACACCTCGGCTGGCATGGGACTTCGGCGTCACCAGCCGACCTGCTCCATCACCTCGGCTAGACCGGGGCTTCACCATCTCTTCATCAACCTACTCCTGGGACTTCGGCGTCATCAGCCGACCAGCTTCATCACCTCGGCTGGACCAGGGGCTTCGCCTCGCCACATCGGCCGTACTGCGTCGCCACTTCATCAAGCCAAGCTCTTTGCCCGGGCACCTCGGGACCGGCTTGGGGGCTAGGACTTCATCAAGCCGGGCTCTTCGCTCGGGCACCTCGGGCCCGGCTTGAGGGCTGGGACCTTGACCTGCCGCAAGCTCGGCCCGCGTTATCAACACCGAGCACATTAACCAGCTAAGTCGCTTTCATGCTCAACTTTTTTCAATTTTTAATTTTTTTTCCGGTTCGACCAAGCATTATATTTGTTTTAAATAAAAAAGTTTGTTTGTTAAAAACACTTCCTTTTCCCATGATAACTAGGGGCTTCGCCGTCACGCTGCCGAACTACTGTGTCTCCTCGGCTGCACGGGGGCTTCGCCTCGCCGCAGCAACCGTGTTGCGTTGCCACTTCTCGACCCGAGCTCTTCGCTCGATTACCTCGGGCTTGGGGGTTGGGACTTCGGCCAGGCCGAGGGCTACTTCTTTGTCCCTCCACAAGCCCGGACCGCACCGAGCACATTAACCAGCTAAGTCGTTTTCGTGCTTAGCTCTCTTTGAAATTTTACTTTTTGTTCGGTTCAACCAAACATTATATTTTTTGTTAAACAAAAAAATTTATCTGTTGAAATTTATTTTTGTTAAAAAACTTTCTTTACCAAGTTTTAGCCCGGGGCTCTTAAATTTATATGAGCCGTTTTATAATAAATGTGTTTCCTTCTTGGTCGTTGCAAAGTTTTTTTCTACTACTCCTTTTTCTGACACGAGTATGTGGTCAATAGCCGGGTAGCCTGATTTCTTTCTAAAGCTGCTCAAGTTTAGTTCGCTAAACATGCCTAAGGGAAACACTCCGCCTTCAGGATATGGAGGTTGAAGCCAAAGGCTGGCCCGCTTGAAGTCCGGAGATCGGATGTGTCATGCTAAAGCACGACCGAAGCACATATTAGTTTTAAGACCAATTTCGGAAGGCGGGACATCCTCATGACTAAGGTGTCCTGTGTAATAATTCATCTCGGGAGATCTTTTCCGACCCACAGCTCGGTATCTTTCCTGCCGACTTACACCTCGGCGTTGGCGAAACGCACATGACATCTGGACTAGTTCTCGAGGAGATCCGATCCTCAGGTTGGTCAGCCGCACCCAACCTGAGTCTCGGGGATACTGTGTGTCTCCAGCATAACTCTCGTAGTACAATGTCGAATGCCTTCAAAGTATCAGCAATATCAATGGGGGACTGCGACTAGAGCCGAATGCACCAAAGGCCAAGGTACTCGGAGGAGTCCTTGGCAAAACGTTCTCGGATATTGCTTTATATGAATCATTTTTGAATTGTGTCTTCGGTCAATAGTTGGGTTGCCCGTCTCCTGTGATTGCCTCCTACATTCCGCTTTGTCCGGCTAGGTGTGCAAAGGGAGAACCACTGCGATTCTACTTCCGATTTAACTGGTCAAGTACCTTAGTGGAGAAAGCCGAAAACTGACCGTCACAATGAGAGCTAACTGGTCAGCAATCCGATGACTCTGTCAAACTATAGACCGATAGAGGTTACTCCGTTGGCCTTTCATAAAATTGGCCGAAGTGTTAATAGCTTGACCTCGGTTGACGTTGAACACTAACCGGGGGCTAGTAAATGGTCTCCCATACTTTAAGCTCCTATGACTAAGTGAAAGTTATAAATCCTAGATATCTTATTGCCTCGATTCCACTAACACAACCGCCTCCGGGCGTCAGCTAAGGGTTGTCTTGTTGGTACGGAAACACCCTGCGTAGCATCTACAAAGGGGTAGAAGACGACGATGGGCCACTCTCAAATGATAAATGGTCACAAAGGAGTCAAAATAGCATATAACATAAAAGCATTTGTATTCAATATGCAAGTGCTACCTTCCGTAATCATCGTTATAAAGCCATAAATATGCATCAATTTGACTTAAGATTCTGGTCAAGCTGGGTTGCCTGGCTCCTATGCTTACCCCCTACGTTCCCGATTGTTCGACTAGGGGGTAAAGGGAGCACCTCTGTGATTGTTACTTCCGGGTCATCCGGGTTAGTACCTCAGACGGGGTGAAGCCGAAAGCTATTCATCTTAAGAATATAATTGGTCAGCAACGACGGAAGTGAAAATTTTGGTTCATTAAAGACCACAGAGTTCGGGGACATTCCCCAAACTAAATCCTCAATATTTTCCTCCCACATTGATCGGAGTTGAGGTTTTACGATCATGGTCAACATGATATCCTGGGAAAAGGAACTTATAAATGAACTATTTTTCCCAGAAGATGTTTCTTACGTTAAATAAGTAATATAACATATCTCTCCACGTACCTTTGTTTATAAAACCGTATGGCCAGATTGCCTTGTTTGTCGTAAATATTTGCCCTTATAAAAGCTTTATAAAGTAGGACAAACACTCCTCGGCTACTGGCCAAGGAGGTTGAAGCTGATGGTCGGTCAACAAAGTCTTGTACAATACGGATCCGAGCATTAATGATGTAAAGTACTTGGATACATAGAATCATTACACATAAAATGTGTCAAACTTAACAAATTTTGTGTCAAACAAATATCGATCCTTAATTCGACCACCCGTGCCCAAATTATGGCTCGGGGGCTACTGCATTGCCTATTCAATGCAGCAAATTCAAAGTGCAATACGGTTTCCGAGGAGATTCGATCCTCAGGCTGGTCGGCCGCACCCAACCCGAGTCTCGGAAACTACTGAGTATCGCGTTTCCATCCCTAACGTATGTCGCCGAGCAAGAATTTGATCCTCAGGCCGATTTTGCAAATCGACCTAAGTCTCAGGGTCTACTGGGATCAGTGGTTTTATTTTGATTATTATTCCTTCAGGTGCATCTCAGGTTATAGACCGACACACACCTTGAGGGCTACTAGCTATAAATCTTGGTAGTAAATAAATTGCAGCGATCGGTAATAAATTCCGCAAAAAACAGTCCGAGACCGAGGTGGTGCACCACCTCGGAAGCAGTCCGGCATAAAGCTCAGATGCAAATGGATGGATCCATAAAAGACTATTCCGGCATTTAAGCTCGGATGGACTCCTTCAAATTTTCAGAGACCGATGTAATCTATGACACCTCAAATGCCGGCCAGTGTTGGAGCTCGGCTGCAAAGAGACACCTTGGCTGCCGACAAGCGTTGGAGCTCGGATACAAAAAGACACCTCTGATGCAGTTCGGCGTTGGAGCTTGGACGCAAGAGGACACCGCCGAACGGGAAACACTTCAAACCCGGGGTGTGGGGTAAAAAACAAGGCATCGATAAAAGACAAAAATTTGAAGGGCTCCTTGGATGCCCGACGTGTGGGCCCTTCGGATTCAACTCAGTGATCCTCAAGATCGAAGATGGGAAGATTTTTTGAACCAGTTTTCAAGAATGACAACCGAAGACAAAGAACTGTTCGGAAGAACCGAGGAGCATCCTCAACTTGAAGGCCAGTTCACGGGGCTACTGACGGTGTCCTGGACTAGGGGGTACTCACCACGTCGTCTCCCGACCAATGGGTCGGGCAGAGGACCCCCATGATGATTCATTAATGGGCCACTTCGGGCAGCCCATGATGCATACAAGAGAGATTCCACAAGACTTGGCGCACAAGATAAGGACTCCTCTAAACCCTAGGCCTATGGTACATTATATAAACCAAGGCCATGCTAGTCGATAGACAATCTCATATTCATGACAACAATCTCGTGGTAGATACTTGTACTATGTACTAGCACCATATCAATACAATCAAAAGAAGGATGTAGGGTAGTATCTCCTTGAGAGAGCCCGAACCTGGGTAAAATCATGTGTCCATGTTACCATCGCTCCAAGACGGCTAGCTTAGGACCCCTACTACAAGATCCGCCGGTTTTGACACCGACACCCATGACCCCTACGCGCTTAGGATTTAGACCGACGGGCTGGCCTCTCTGTTGAGCCTAGGTAGGGTGACGACGTGTTGATGTCCCGAGGCCAGGCATGACCCAGGAAAGTGTGTTCGGCCAAAGGTTATCAAGCGTGTTCGGAAATGTGGTGCACCCCTGCAGGGATGAATTTAACTATTCGAATAGCCGTGTTCACGGTAACAGGATGACTTGGAGTTGTATCCCGATCTAATACAACTAGAATTGTGACTTAAAATTGAAATGTTTGGCTCCGAGATTGCTTTCTCGCAGGGAGTCGAGGAACAATCTCTGGGCGTGGTTACTTAATAACTTGCTACATAACTTGCCACATTATAATTATGCTAATCTGCACTCTTCTAATGCTGCAAGACACTGAAGATGCTAGTCTTCGATAGGACTAGGCCTTCTCTCTATTCTGGCATTTCTGCAGTCAGTCCAAAGATATAGCCCCGTTCCTTTGATACTGATGCATACTTAGCATAGTTCTGATTTCAGTCTAGCGAGTACTTTGGATGAGTACTCACCGTTGCTTTGCCCCCCTTTTCCTCTTGATACGATTGCCGCGACAACATGATGGAGCCCAGGAGATGGCTGATCCCGCCGCCGACTACTACTACACCGACGGTGCGTACTACTACGTGGAGGCTGCCCCCGACCAGCAGTTGTTGGGGAACGTTGCATGGGACACAAAAGTTTTCCTACGAACACCCAAGATCTATCTATGGAGATCAACAACTACGAGAGGGAGTAGATCCACATACCCTTGTAGATCACTAAGCGGGAAGCGTTAAGAAACGCGGTTGATGTAGTCGAACTTCTTCGCGATCCAATCACGATCCGTCCCGCGATCCAATCACGATCCGTTCCGATCTAGCGCCGAATGGACGACACCTCCGCATTCAGCACACGTACAGCTCGATGACGTCTCCGCCTCCTCGATCCAGCGAGCAAGGGCGGAGTAGTAGATGAGTTCCCCAATAGCACGATGGCGTGGTGGCGGTGGTGGTGGAGCAATCTCAGCAGGGCTTCGCCAAGCGCTGCCGTAGATGCGTTTGGAGGAGAAACAAATCTAGGGAGAGAGAGAGGGCTGCGCCTATGCCTTGGGTGCGGCTGCCCTCTCTCTCCCTCTCTATAGATAGGAGGAGGGGTAGGTGGGGAGGCACCCTAGGGTTTCCCCTAGGGCCTAGCCGGTGGCCAGAGGGAGGTGTCCACCTCCCACAAGGGAGGTGGGGCGCCTAGGGAGGAGTCCATCTCCTCTGGGACTCCTCCCACCTACCACCAGGGCGCATGGGCCCTTAGTTGGTCAGATTCCCAGCCCACCAGGGGCTGGTGCGCCACCTTCTAGGCCCATGTGGCCCCGGGATGGGTGGGGCCCTCCCGATGGACCCCCGGAAACCTTTCGGCACTCCCGGTACACTACCGGAAACACCCGAAACCTTTCCGGAACCCGAATACCACTTTCCTATATATAAATCTTTACCTCCGGACCATTCCGGAACTCCTCGTGACGTCCGGGATCTCATCCGGGACTCCGAACATCCTTCGGTCACCAACATATATAACTCAACAATACCAAATCGTCATCAAACGTTAAGTGTGCAGACCCTGCGGGTTCGAGAACTATGCAGACATGACCGAGACACGTCTACGGTCAATAACCAATAGCAGGACCTAGATGCCCATATTGGTTCCTACATATTCTACGAAGATCTTTATCGGTTGACCCACGATGTCAAGGATTCAGACAATCCCGTATGCAGTTCCGTTTGTCCATTGGTATGTTACTTGCCCGAGATTCGATCATCGGTATCTCCATACCTAGTTCAATCTCGTTACCGGCAAGTCTCTTTACTCGTTCCGTAATACAAGATCCCATGACTAACTCGTTAGTCACATTGCTTGCAAGCTTCTCGTGATGCTGTATTACCGAGTGGGCCCAGAGATACCTCTCCGTCACACGGAGTGACAAATCCCAGTCTCGATTCATGCCAATCTAACAGACACCCTCGGAGATGCCTGTAGAGCACCTTTATAGTCACCCAGTTACGTTGTGACATTTGATACACACAAGGCATTCCTCCGGTGTCTGGGATTTGCATGATCTCATGGTCGTAGGAACAGATACTTGACATGGATAATGAAGTAGCAATAAACTAGTACGATCAAATGCTATGCTTATGGTTGGGTCTTGTCCATCACATCATTCTCCTAATGATGTGATCCCGTTATCAAATGACAACTCATGTCCATGGTCAGGAAACTTTAACCATCTTTGATCAACGAACTAGTCTAGTAGAGGCTCACTAGGGACACGGTTTTGTTTATGTATCCACACATGTATTTGGGTTTCCAATTAATATAATTATAGCATGGATAATAAACGATTATCATGAACAAGGAAATATGATAATAACTAATTTATTATTGCCTCTAGGGCATATTTCGAACAGACTCCCACTTGCACTAGAGTCAATAATCTAGTTCACATCACCATGTGATTAACACCCAATGAGTTCTGGGGTTTTATCATGTTTTGCTTGTGAGAGGTTTTAGTCAACGGGTCTGCAACATTCAGATCCGTGTGCACTTTGCAAATCTCTATGTCAAACAGTAGATGCTGCTACCACGCTCCACTTGGAGCTATTCCAAATGGCTTCTCCACTATACGTATCCAGATTGCTACTAAGAGTCATCTGGATTGGTGTCAAAGCTTGCATCGTCGTAACTCTTTACGACGAACTCTTCATCACCTCCATAATCGAGAAACATTTCCTTAGTCCTTTATTTACTAAGGATAAATTTGATCGCTGTCGAGTGATCCACTACTGGATCACTCTTGTACCCCTTGACAGACTCATGGCAAGGTACACACTAGGTGCAGTACACAGCATGGCATACTATATAGAGCATATGGCTAAGGCATAGGGGACGACCTTCGTCCTTTCTCTTTCTTCTGTCGTGGTCGAGCTTTGAGTCTTACTCAACTTCACACCTTACAAATCAGGCAAGAACTCCTTCTTTGACTGATCTATTTTGAACTCCTTCAAAATCTTGTCAAGGTATGTACTCATCGAAAGTTTTATCAGGTGTCTTGATCTATCTCTATAGATCTTGATGCCCAATATTTAAGTAGCTTTATCCAGGTTTTCCTTTGAAAAACTCCTTTCAAACAACCCTTTATGCTTTCCAGAAATTCTACATTATTTCCGATTAACAATATGTCTTCCACATATACTTATCAGAAATTCTATAGTGCTCCCACTCACTTTATTGTAAATACAAGTTTCTTATAAACTTTGTATAAACCCAAAAACTTTGATCACTTTATCAAAGCGTATATTCCAACTCCGAGATGCTTGCCCCAGTCCATAGACTGATCGATGGAGCTTTCATACCTTTTAGCATCCTTAGGACCGACAAAACCTTCTGGTTGTATCACATACAACCTTTCCTCATGGAAACCGTTAAGGAAACTTTGTTTTGACATCCATCTGCCAGATTTCATAATCGAAAAATGCAGCAACTACTAACATAATTCCAACAGACTTCAGCATCGCTATGGGTGAGAAAGTCTCATCATAGTCAACTCCTTGAACTTGTCGGAAACTTCTTTGCGACAAGTCGAGCTTTATAAATGGTGACATTTACCATCAGCGTCTGTCTTCTTCTTAAAGGTCCATTTGTACTTAATGGCCTGCCATTCATCAGGCAAGTCTACCAAAGTCCATACTTGGCTTTCATACATGGATCCTATCTCGGATTTCATGGGTCCTAGCCATTTGTTGGAATCCGGGCCCACCATCGCTTCTTCATAGCTCGTAGGTTCACTGTTGTCTAACAACATGACCTCCAAGACAGGATTGCCGTACCACTCAGGAGCGACACGATTCCTTGTCGACCTACAAGCCTCAGTAGTAACTTGATCTGAAGTTTCATGATCATCATCATTAACTTCCTCTTCATTTGGTGTATGCGCCGCAGAAACATCTTTTCGCGTCGTGCTATCATCCAACTGAAGTGACGGTTCAATAACCTCATCAAGTTGTTCCTTCCTCCCACTCAATTCTTTCGAGAGAAACTCTTTCTCGAGAAAGGACCCGTTTTTAGCAACAAACACTTTGCCCTCGGATCTGAGATAGAAGGTATACCCAACTGTTTCCTTAGGGTATCCTATGAAGACGCATTTGTCCGCTTTGGGTTCGAGCTTATAAGGTTGAAGTCTTTTCACATAAGCATCGCATTCCCAAACTCTAAGAAACGACAGCTTAGGTTTCTGCCAAACCATAATTCATACGGTGTCATCTCAACGGACTTTAGATGGTGCCCTATTTTAAATTGAATGTAGTTGTCTCTAATGCATAACCCCCAAAATGATAGTGGCAAATCGGTAAGAGAAATCATAGTACGTACTATATCCAGTAAAGCACGGCTACGACGTACGGACACACCATCACACTATGGTGTTCCAGGCGGCGTGAGTTGTGAAACAATTTCCACATTGTCTTAAGTTGCATACCAAACTCGTAACTCAACTATTCACCTCCATGATCATATCATAGACATTTTATCTACTTGTCACGATGATCTTCAACTTCACTCTGAAATTTCTTGAACTTTTCAAAAGTTTCAGACTTGTGATTCATCAAGTAAATATACCCATATCTACTTAAATCACCAGTGAAGGTAAGAAAATAACGATATCCACCACACGCTTCAACACTCGTTGGACCGCATACATCAACATGTATTATTTCCAATAAGTCACTTGCCCGCTCCATCATACCGGAAAACGGGGTCTCAGCCATCTTGCCCATGAGGCATGGTCCGCATGTCTCAACCTATTCGAAATCGAGTGAGTCCAAAGATCCATCAACATGGAATTTCTTCATGCGCTTTACACCAATATGACTTTAGCGGCAGTGCCACAAGAATGTGGTACTATGATTATTAACTTTGCATCTTTTGGCATCAATATTATGAACATGTGTATCACTACGATCGAGATTCAATAAACCATTCACTTTGGGTGCATGACCATTGAAGGTATTATTCATGTAAACAGAATAACCATTATTCTCTGACTTAAATGAATAACTGTATTGCAATAAACACGATTTAATCATGTTCATGCTCAACGCTAACACCAAATAACATTTATTTAGGTTCAACACTAATCCCGAAGGTAGAGGGAGCTTGCGATGGTGATCACATCAACCTTGGGAACACTTCCAACACACATCGTCACCTCACCCTTAGCTAGTCTCCATTTGTTCCGTAGTTTTTACTTCGAGTTACCAATATTAGCAACTGAACCGGTATCTAATACCCAGGTGCTACTAGGAGTACTAGTAAGGTACACGTCAATAACATGTATATCAAATATACTTTTGTTGACGTTGCCAGCCTTCTTATCTGCCAAGTATCTTGGGGCAGTTACGCTTTAGTGACCGTTCCCCTCATAACAGAAGCACTCAGTCTCGGGTTTGGGTCCAACCTTGGGTTTCTTCACTGGAGCGACAACTAGTTTGCCATTCTAGAAGTTTCCCTTCTTGTCATTGCCCTTTTTGAAACTAGTGGTCTTACCATCAACACTTGATGCTCCTTCTTGATTTCTACCTTTCGCGATGTAAAACATCATGAATTGCTCAAGGATCATCTTCTCCATTCCTGGCATGTTATAGTTCATCACGATGCTTTAGTAGCTTTGTGGCAGTGACTTGGAGAAGTGTGTCAATCACTATCTTATCTGGAAGATCAACTCCACTTAATTCAAGCGATCATAGCACCCAGACAATCTGAGCACATGCTCACCGATTGAGCTATTCTCCTTCATCTTGTAGGCAAATAATCTTGTTGCAGGTCTCATACCCCTCAACACGGGCATGAGCCTGAAATCCAATTTTAGCTCTTGGAACATTTCATATGATCCGTGGCGTTCAAAACGTCTTTGAAGCCTCAATTCTAAGCCATAAAGCATGACGCACTGAACTATCAAGTAGTCATCAAAAACGTGCCTGTCTGATGTTCCCAACACCCACAGATGATGCTAGGGGGTGGCGCACCGAGCGGCGCATTAAGGACATAAGCCTTCTGTGCAGCAACTGAGGACAATCCTCAGATCACGGACCTAGTTCGCATAATAGCTACTACCATCTTTCAACTTAGTTTTTCTTTAGGAACGTATCAAAATATAAGGGAGCTACAGCGCGAGCTATTGATCTACAACATAATTTGCAATGATATTTTGACTATGTTCATGATAATGAGTTCAATTAATCATATTACTAAAGAACTCCCACTCAAATCAACATCCCTCAGGTTTTCTAAGTGTAACATGATCCAAATCCACCAACTCAAGTCCGATCATCACGTGAGATGAGGTGGTTTCAATGGTGAACATCTCCATGTTGATCATATCTACTATATGACTCATGCTCGACCTTTCGGTCTCCTGTGTTCCGAGGCCATGTCTGTACATGCTAGGCTCTTCAAGTTTAACCCAAGTATTCCGCGTGTGTAAATCTGGCTTACACCCGTTGTATGCGAACGTAGAGTCTATCACACCCGATCATCACGAGGTGCTTCGAAATGACGAACCTTCGCAGCGGTGCATACTCGGGGAGAACACAATTTTATCTTGAAATTTTAGTGAAGGATCATCTTATAATGCTACTGTTGTCCTAAGCAAAATAAGATGCATAAAAAGATAAACATCACATGCAAATCATAATAAGTGACATGATATGGCCATAATCATCTTGTGCTTTTGATCTCCATCTCCAAAGCCCCGGCATGATCTCCATCATCACCGGCATGACACCATGATCTCCATCATCATGATCTCCATCATCGTGTCATCATGTGGTTGTCGCGCCAACTATTGCTTCTACAACTATTGCTAACTCATAGCGATAAAGTAAAGCAAAATAAAGCGAAAATAATTAAAGACAACCCTATGGATCCTGCCGGTTGCCGTACTCATTGACATGCAAGTCGTGATAATCTATACAAAAACATGATCATCTCATACATCACATATATCACATCATGTCATTGGTCATATCACATCACAACATGCCCTGCAAAAACAAGTTAGACGTCCTCTACTTTGTTGTTGCAAGTTTTACGTGGCTGCTATGGGCAACTAGTAAGAACCATTCTTACCTACGCAAAGCCACAACGGTGATATTCAAGTTGCTATTTAACCTTCTACAAGGACCGCCTCTGTCGAATCCGATTCAACTAAAGTGGGAGAGACAGACACCCGCCAACCATCTTTATGCAACAAGTGCATGTGAGTCGATGGAACCGGTCTCTCATACGTGGACGAGTAAGGTTGGTCCGAGCCGCTTCATCTCACAATACAGCCGAATCAAGATAAGACTAAGGAAGTAAGAAATCTGAACATCAACGCCTACAAACTCTTTTGTGTTCTACTCGTGCATGTTATCTACGCATAGACCTAGCTCATGATGCCACTGTTGGGGAACGTTGCATGGGAAACAAAAAAATTCCTACAAACACCCAAGATCTATCTATGGAGATCAACAACTACGAGAGGGAGTAGATCCATATACCCTTGTAGATCGCTAAGCGGGAAGCGTTAAGAAACACGGTTAATGTAGTTGAACGTCTTCGCGATCCAATCACGATCCATCCCGCGATCCAATCACGATCTGTTCCGATCTAGCGCCGAACGGACGACACCACCGCGTTCATCACACGTACAGCTCGATGAAGTCTCTGCCTCCTCGATCCAGCGAGCGAGGGCGGAGTAGTAGATGAGTTCTCCGACAGCACGACGGCGTGGTGGCGGTGGTGGTGGAGCAATCTCAGCAGGGCTTCGCCATGCGCTGCCGCAGATGCGTTTGCAGGAGAAACAGATCTAGGGAGAGAGAGAGGGTTGCACCTATGCCTTGGGTGCGGCTGCCCTCTATATCACTCTCTATGTATAGGAGGAGGGGGTAGGTGGGGAGGCGCCCTAGTGTTTCCCCTATATATAAATATTTACCTCCGGACCATTCCGGAACTCCTCGTGACGTCCGGGATCTCATCCGGTACTCCGAAAAACCTTCGTTCACCAACATATATAACTCAACAATACCAAATCGTCACCGAACGTTAAGTGTGCAGACCCTACGGGTTCGAGAACTATGCAGACATGACCGAGACACCTCTATGGTCAATAACCAATAGCGGGACCTAGATGCCCATATTGGTTCCTACATATTCTAGATCTTTATCGGTCGAAGCACGATGTCAAGGATTCAGACAATCCCATATGAAGTTCCCTTTGTCCATCGGTATGTTATTTGCCCGAGATTCGATCATCGGTATCTCCATACCTAGTTCAATCTTGTTACCGGCAAGTCTCTTTACTCGTTCCGTAATACAAGATCCCATGACTAACTCCTTAGTCACATTGCTTGCAAGCTTCTCGTGATGCTGTATTACTGAGTGGGTCCAGAGATACCTCTCCGTCACATGGAGTGACAAATCCCAGTCTCGAATCACGCCAACCCAACAGACACCCTCGGAGATGCCTGTAGAGCACCTTTATAGTCACCCAGTTACGTTGTGACGTTTGATACACACAAGGCATTCCTCCGGTGTCCGGAAGTTGCATGATATCATGGTCGTAGGAACAGATACTTGACATGGATAAAGCAGTAGCAATAAACTAGTATGATCGAATGCTATGCTTACGGTTGGGTCTTGTCCATCACTTCATTCTCCTAATGACGTGATGCCGTTATCAAATGACAACTCATGTCCATGGTCAGGAAACCTTAACCATCTTTGATCAACGAGCTAGTCTAGTAGAGGCTCACTAGGGACACAATTTTGTTTATGTATCCACACATGTATTTGGGTTTCCAATTAATACAATTATAGCATGGATAATAAACGATTATCATGAACAAGGAAATATGATAATAACTAATTTATTATTGCCTCTAGGGCATATTTCCAACAACAGTAGGATGGGAGGTTCCTAGGCAGAAGGCCTTGCCTCTTTCGATCCGTAGTTCGTGTTTGTGCTAGCCTTCTTAAGGAAAAACTTGTTTAACTTATGTCTGTACTCAGATAATATTTGCTTCCGCTGACTCGTTTGAATTTGAGCTTATGTATTCGAGCCCTCGAGGCCCCTGGCTTGTAATATGAATCTTGTATGACTTTAATTTGTGTCTAGAGTTGTGTTGTGATATCTTCCCGTGAGTCCCTAATCTTGGTCATACGCATATGCGTGTATGATTAGCGTACGATCAAAATGGGGGCGTCACAGTGGTCATGGCAACGAACGTGCAGGGGGCGGCGTGTTACAAAGCGGGGCGTGGGGCGTCTTTGTACGTGCATACGTCATCCTAGATGGATCAATACATGCCTCCCTACTTCTACACCATCCAACAGCTCGGCAATCAGCCATCGACATCCGCCACCGAACGTGGGGCGTCTCTGTACATGCCTTATTGCGTCGATGACAACACGGAGCTGCTCCTTTTCTCCCAGTCTGCATCGCCCTAGCTTCTCCGAACACGGACGGCGGGCGTGGAGATGCTCGATGCCCCCCTCTTCTCGCCGGTATGCCTCAACTGGGCGAGTCGGTGTAGGACGATGTAGACATGCAAATGGTTGAGATGATCCACGACGGAGGTGGAGGCTGCTACAAGGACATGCAGTTGGATGACTTGAAGTCCACGCAGCCAGGCATGTACACCCGGTGGGGCGTGTACACATCGTGACATGTGCACCCAGCCGGACACGTACACCTAGCAGTCGGATTCGTACAACGGCCAGCAGGAGCAGGAAGAGGACAACAATGATGACCTTGATCCGGATGAATTTGCTGCCAATCCAAATAAGAATGGTAGAGCAAAAAGCTTCAACATGAGGGGGGGACGAGTTGTCACGCGATTCGTAGTTGGCCACTAGCATCAGTTCGATCCATGGCACGGAGCAAAAGGGTGCAACATTTTGGGCCAACAATCATACTTGGTTCCATGAACACAAGCATTCCGAGCGCTACGCCGACGAACTCGTCCGCAACCATGGAGTAAAGTCGCTCAACCATCGATGGCACATCATCTAAGAGGTCATATCCAAGTATTGTAGCCACTTGAAGCAACTAATCAGTCGGTGGTCAAGTGATGCACAAATCACTGAGAAGTTGTCATATGTGTTGGTCATTTGGTCGGATATGCTCTATGTGTTGATCATTTGGCCGGATCATATATGCAACTTGTTGACAATGTTTTTCTTTGTTTACTTCCCGTGCGTGCAAGTTGTTTTTGAAGTTGGAGAATAGGAACTTCGCCCGCATGCATTGCTTGTTGAAGTTGAGTGGGCATCCAAAGTGGAATTTATTCATTGCCAACTCCGTCAGGACTGCCGGCATCCACACCGAGAAATAAACAGGTGATCCAACCGACCAAACAAAAAAGCCGCCCAAGAAGGTTACAAGAGGGTTCCATGGAAAGAAGGGGGAGGAGAAGGAGAAGCGAGAAGGGACGATGACCAAGATGACGGAGAGGTTCGAGGACATCTGGGCGAAGAAGGAGGAAGCATCTGTCAAGTGCTCTGACGTCTAGGAGGCATGCAAGGCCGAGAGTTTTAACATCTTGATGACGACGACCGATAAGAAGCTCAAGCTTGAAGGGAAGAAGGCCAAGCTCGAAGAGAAGAAGGTTGAGATCGCAACCGTTTCGGAGGAATTGAAGATGTTGATCTTGAAGATGGTGAAGCTGGATGACGATGCAAGGATGACCGTCCTTCTTAGGATGTTGCATAGCCGGAAGGATCAGCTGGAGACGACGGAGAACGAGGCAACCAAGGAGGAGGCGGACGAGAGGGAAGCGGATGACTAGGAGGAGGCGGCAGCAGAGTCGGCGTGGAGGCCCGGATAGCCGGTCCGTCAGGGCAAAAAAAAACATATTTTTTGCACGGACTCATGGACTAAGATTCTTTTGTGATTGGCATGTAAAAAGTATGCATAGCCTCTTTGAGGTTATGATTGAGCTCTATGCATTTCAACTTTAAATTCGTCGGACCTGAATGGATGTTTAGGAGATGCGGTGTCCAATGGGAAGTGAGTTTTGGAGATGCCTTATAAATGCTCGTTGCTCTAAAGACACACTAGAGAAGCACCGTGTTTTCCTTTTTTTTTTTGCATAGGCATACTGTAGTTATGTTGATTGTAATTTTTTTTGGTAGCTTATAAGCGAACCGCTTGTACATACGGTAGTTGTTAGATGTTGGTACTAGTAGACGGCAATTAACGGAACCTCGTCTCCACGACCACGACAAAGAACAAATGAACTCATTCATTGCACACACTCGCGAGGTGACCTATATATAAGAGCACGGCCTCCATCCTGGGCTAGCCTCGCTAGTTCATAACAGTCCGAGCTGCGCAACCGCGGCACAAACCAGGGCAAAGCTCGCGCACGCCAACGGCGCGAGCCCGGCGGCGCCATTGTACGAGTAGAACGGCATGGTGCCCGGGGTCACCGGTGTAAGCGGCGTCACGCCAGGTGTGGTGCCCGTGCACGCTGGAGACGTCGGTGTCGTGTATGGCGTTGTAGGGGTCGTGTACGGCGTGGTCGGGGTCGGACTCGTGTACGGCGTGGTCGGGGTGGGCATCGGCGTCGTCGGCGAGGAGGAGCCAGAACCGGAGCCGGAGACGGTCACCTCGAGCTTCATCCCGCCAGCGCAGTGGCCTGTGATGGTGCAGATAAAGTAGTGCTTTCCGCCGGTCTTGAGGGGCACGGTGGTCGCGCCGCTGCTGTCGGAGCCGAGCGCGTTGGCCGCCGCGCACGCCAGGTAGTCGGCCGCGCTCACCTCCGCCACCGTGTGCAGCCCCTTGGCGTAGTTGAACACTAGAACAGAGCAGACACGAGACACGTCGTTAACCAACCGGTCACATGTTCAACGGCAAGCATGTACTACGAACGAAGTAATTAAAAGTCTTACCGAGACTGTCGCCGACTTTGAAAGTGTTGCCGCTGGCCCAGGTGGTGTAGTCGACGCCGATCGTCCAGCCGGACTTGCCGCCGACGGTGAAGCTGGTGGCGCCCGCCGGGAAGGCGCGGGCGACGAGGAGCAGCGCCACCAGGGCCCAGCAAGAACCTGCGCCGGAGGCCATCGTGTCCGATCGATCAAACCAAGCCGAACAACAAATCCTCTCACTGCCGCTAGCTTTCGTTGACAGAGGGGATATGAATATGATGCTGCGTTGCACTAGGATGAGAAGAAGAGACGCGGGAAACGTGGCGCTTATATAACAGCATCGACCGCAACGTGCAGTTGGTGGGCGATGGGCTTTCACCGGGTGTGCGGGAACGAATATATGTGTCGAGCAACTTTACCTATGAGGAAATGCAAGGGAAATGCTTTTGCTTATTAGTATAAAATGAACGGCTGGCGCTGTTCATGCCAACAACCGATCAGATTTCCATGATGGTGTTTCAAAAGGCATGTTCCCATCATGATGAAAGGACATCAAATCCCGTGGATTCATAAACATTTGGTGATCAGCTCGTCTAATATGAGCCACCTAGCTCGGTCTGTTCATTGGCAATTCTTTTTAACAGAAAATGCTTTTCAGATAAAAAAAATCTAACTCCACTAGAGGACTAGACTACACGACTTTTTACTACTTCAAATTTGCGGGTGGTCAAAGTATTCTCCAACCATGGATCAGAACGGGTGGCCCTGATTGCACTTCACCTGTTCTTTTTATTTTCAGGATGCCCTGCTAGGAGATACGCATATATCAACTTTTGTAGCTTTGAGACCGGCTATTCAGTCCTTTTTAGGTGCGACTTCTTTTCATATGATATATACTAGTAATCGGCCAAAGTGAAGTGAATCTAGTTGTGTGCGCGGCCGGGCCAGCCGGCCGACCGGCCCGACGGCGTTGTGGAATCTGATTTACCCCTTCACATGGAGATCGGGTCATATCGGCTAGCCAGACGCCCAGACCACCTAACCCTTGGACAACGACTTCACACTAGCAGATTGAGTACGTTTGAAGAAGGTGGCGAGACACAGTTTGTCTCCAGTGAGCGAAATGGGATCATGCAAACTTGCTTAGACGCGGGATCTCTGTGATTTCGAGGTGACATTAATCGAGCGAATCGTGGTTAGACAACCAGGAAGGAACGGTCGATGCGTGCATTATTCAGGATGGCGTGAGCCGGAACGCTGCAGCTGTTGGATGCATGAGTGCATGACGATGAGATTAGACCGTGATCCGGACCTTTGACAGCCAACAAACTACTAGTGATGATGGAGGAAAAACTGCCGCTCCCCTACCGTACCGGGCATGGCCGTGCAGGTTTTGCAGCACGGGGAATCTACGCGAGCAGCAGATTGGACTGATCATATTCATATGTACAGGGTGCCTACCGACGTGGTGCTGCTACTACTACTGCTGCAGATTATGGCCCTTTGTGGAACCGCGTCCGCTTTCTGAAGCCGCGCTAGTCATAGGTTCGATTTTTTTTCAAAAGTATGACTAAATTTATAACAAATTTGAAAATTATACGGCGAAATGAAAAAATACAGAAAATATGACCCCGTCGGCCTGCGGTGGGCCGAAAGGGGCCCTGTCGGCCAGCAGTGGGCCGAGCGCAGCCTGTCGGCCACCAATAGGCCGACTGGTGGGCTGTCGGCCACCAGCAGGCCGAAAGGTGGCTGTCGGCCACCAGCAGGCCGAAAGGGGGCTGTCGGCCGCCCGACCGTTTTCTTCTTCCTCTCGCTCTCTCTCTCTCTCTCTCGTTCCTGGTCGCTGGCAGCTCTCTCTCTCTCTCATTTCCTCTCTATACTCTCCCCCCCTCACCGATCTACTCATTCTTCCACCGATTTTCCGTTCCAAGCCGCATCATTTTTTTTGCAATGGGATAGTTATTTGTGCGTAAGTGAGGAGGAGCCATGGTGGGGTGGAGGAGGTGAGGAGGTGGTGGGGTGGAGGAGGTGTGGCTGGTGAGGAGGTGGTGGTGTGGAGAGGAAGAAGAAGGGGACACACGCGTCGAAGGTATATTTTTGTTCGTGTAGTTAGTGTAGTTTTAGTGTACAGTTTATTTAGTGTACATAGTCATTTTAGTGTACATAGTAATTTTAGGGGATAGTTAGTGTAGCCGGTAATAATTTTGTATGTGTTGTAGAGTTTATTTAGTGTGTTGATCATCCAGAATTGGATGAGGCGGGTGAACCAATGCAGTTACATAAGAAGCAAGTTACCTGCTTAGTAGATAGATGGAGACCAGAGACACATACGTTTCACTTTCCCTGGGGAGAGATGGTGCCTACATTATAGGATGTGTCTTACTTGTTGGGATTACCTCTGGCCGGTGCTGCCATAGGTCCTTTAGAGCCAGAACCTGGTTGGCTAGCATCGATTCGTCGCCGTTTTCTGGCTGCGGTGCCAACTACTACGGTGCTAGGTAACGATCGTCACGGGCCTCTTTTTAGGTGGTTCAGCCAGTTTCAGATTGTCTCCTTAGGATATCCCAATGTTGAGTTGTTAGAGGCACAGATTGACCGATCCCTAGAGGCATATATTATGTGGTTGTTCGGCAAGACGATGTTCACAGAAAACCACGTGACCACTGTCGATGCACGACTCATCGGTATTGCACGAGAGATAGCTGATGCACGTTGCCCGGGGGATATTGTGCAGAGGAGTTTTGGTTCTGCTGTGTTAGCGGCTACGTACAGAGGCCTGTGCAAAGCTTGCCAGTTGAAGTCTAGAAAATCAGGTCTTCTTAGATGTCCACTATTGGTGCAGCTCTGGTCATATGAGAGATTCCCTATTGGTCGACCCTATGTCAGCGTTGAAAAATCTTTTGGTAATGAGGACATGGCTGGGACTTACGTGCCTTCTATCGGCGACTTGCCTACTATGGGATCTGTTTGGACACGGAGAGAGGTATTTTCATAATTTGTAACAATATGAATTACTAATGTTTATTTCTCGCTATTCAATAGTATTACTAATGTTTGTTGTCAAATACAGAGACAGTTTGCGCATAGCCAGGTGAGGGGCTGCTACCCCTCCTTCACGGCGCAGTTTGACAGTTTGCACGAGGATCAAGTTATCTGGGAGCCATACTCCGATCGTGCTATTTCCTCCATATGTGCAGATGGGATTTCTGGAATGTGCACTAGAGATCGGCATTATTGGATGACCAAGGTCAGGTTGGTGTTCGACGTGACGGTTGAGGAGATGGCTATTCATAGGGTGATGAGACAGTTCGGTCGATGCCAAGAGCCTGACATTCCTGTTATTCCACACTTACCAGATCACGTGCACAAGTAAGTAATACTACTTTAGTTGTCATGTCTGCATTCAGAATATAACTAATCATGGAACGTGCATTTCAATCTCAGGTACACTCGCTCAGGAGGAAACAAGTCCCAGGATTCTTGGCTTCGTGACATTAGCCCTTACGTGGACGAATGGACTACTGCGCCGACAAATATCTGGGATGAAGTTCGGCCCTTTGACTGGGACAAGTTCGGGTTGTATCTACAGCGTTACCGGCATAGCACGAGGATCTACTTGGTTCCATCATCAGCTCCTGATCAGATCGAAGCCCCTCTCACCAGCGATCTGTTCCCAACTGCCTCTGTTGTCGGAACCAGACACCACGCGGTACGTGCTATGTTTCTCACATGTTCAGTTTTTTCTTAACCTGAACATATACAATTGGTTAACTATTCGTGTTGTCTGCCATACAACGATGATCTAATTGGTTAACTCTCCGTGTACAGGGTGACTTGGCATGCGAGGTGCTAGATGAGGTTTCCTCTTTAATGCAACGCTTTGAGAGAGGAGATAATATCCCACCGCGAGAGCACGTCTCATGGTTGAGGGGTCTTCATGAGAAGGTACGCGGGATTTACGCAGCTGTTACATGTAGACGATCTTCGGATGTTGCTATTCCTCGTCCAGCACATCGTCCGGCACGCCCCTCTCTGCAGCATTCAGAACCTCGAACCTCTGTGCACCGTTCGGAACCACGACCTTCACAACCAGGGAGCTCTTCCTGGCAGCAGACACCTCCTTCACAACCAGGGAGCTCTTCCTGGCAGCAGACACCTCCTTCACAACCAGGGAGCTCTTCCTGGCAACAGACACCTCCTTCACAACCAATGAGCTCTTCATGGCAGCAGATACCTCCTTCACAACCAGGGAGCTATTTCTGGCATAATCAGATGGACCTAGGTAACACTACTTTGTACATTCTTTTAAACATTCTAGGTTCGCAAATCAATTTTACATGTTTTACTTTACCGCAGTCGGCAGCCAGTCGCAACCGTTCATGCAGTCTAATGTCCAGTCACCGATGTTTACTGGTGCTGGTTCGTTCTTTGCCGGCGACGGCGACGACGATGACCGAGCTACAAACACCTATGATTTCTCGGAGACAGTTCTTGCCACTCCACCACCACCATACACGTAGGAGACACAGACACAGACAGACGAGGCGGCCTATGGTCGTGGTCATCGTGAGACTCGTCCACCGCGTGAGCGCTTATCGCCTTCCGGTCCTCGTCCGAGGAAGCCGCAGATTCGTCGCCGTCCGCAGCAGTGATATGGTTATCTATGTATGAGACATGACTATCTAATTATGTATGAGACGTATGTCTATTTTATGTATGGGACAAATTACTATCTACTTATGTATGAGACGTATTCATGTTTTATTTCAGTGGTCAATTGGTCTAGAGAGATAACACTTGTACTGCGAACTAAATGCATCCAACGCCGCGCTTTACATAAAACATAATGCCCACAAAACAAGACAATACACAACGATAATATATGTCTAAACGGTACGAGATACATTTCCAACCAGACTACAACAGATAATTAAGATGCATCAAAAATAACATGCATAAAATAAGATACATAAAAATTAAGATACAACTTGCTGCGAATTTTAAGATACGACTTGCTGCAATGCGAACGTTACGATACAATAACATAAATCTACTGAGTCCAACGGGGATATTTTCCTTTTCCATCACCAGCTTCTTCTGCTGCCTTGGCTGCACGAGCCCTTTCTTTCTTCATCAGCCTCACGGGCCTCCTGTCGCTGTCGTTGAACCTCTGCCAGTCGAACTCTTGGCCTTTGACGACGCAGTAGTCTTGACCTTGGTGCTCGGCATGAAGACGTCCTCTTCGTCCTCCGTCGATGCAGATCTCTTGCCCTTCGTCGATGTAGAGCTCTTGCCCTTCGACGATGCGGTAGTCTTGACCTTGGTGCTCGGCATGAAGAGGTCGTCTTCGTCCTCAATGTCTGCTGACCATAAATCTGAATTATTCCTCGCAAGCCTGATGTAAGATTCACTCTTATGCAGTTTGACCTTCTGCCATCTGCCATGCAACCTGAGAAGTTCTTTCCGTATCTCCTCAAATGTCCTGGGAGGCCACCCACTCCTAGCTAATGAGTGAGCCAACTCATTCATTATGGTGTCACTACTGATGAGTTCCTCCCATGGAACTACTCTATCATCGATCTTGAAATTGGCGGCTAGTTTGAGAAGACGATCGGACATACCAGAGTGAAAACTACGATCAAAAGGATAATGAGGATGAGACATCTCCACGAAAGGATGGCGGGAGCGAAAGGCGTGAGAGAAAGGGGGACAGAAGGGCCTGCTCACCCACCTTACTGCGGATGTGGTTATATAGGTTCACAAGAGAAGATGGCGGGAGAGAAAGGCGGGAAAGATAGGCGGGAAAGAAAATGGCGGGAGAGAATGGCGGGAGAAAAAGTGGCGGGAGAGTATGGCGGGAAAGAAAATGGCAGGATAGTAGGGCGGGAAAATAAAATGGGGGGATAGTAGGGCGAGATAGTACGATCACTGTGGCAGATGACTGAAAACAACAACTAGCTCCTAATCACGCTCTTTGAAGGTTATGAGCACCAAATTGTTGACTTCAATAGACGATGCCCGAAGAAAATTACCGAAGCCTTCCTTCTTGAACACCATTGTATCACCCAAGCCAATAAAGTAGGAACAAGGAATGCTCACAGATATATCATCATCTTCAGAATCCAAAGTAATTTCAAGAGTTAAAGAACCGGTCCTAGGAATTGACACAAATTCCTTCAAACTCCTCACAACCATGGTCGGAATAACCTGACAAAAAACATCAAGTTATATGATGTTGAGCTTACAAATTTAAAACATTATACTATAGCAAAGAACAAAAAAATATACAGTAGCCAAAAACAAAGGCATTATAATACATTCCAACCTAAACAACATCAACCATATGCCACAATCAGATAAACAAGATATAGAATCTTACAACACGCCTTGAACAGCGACGATCCAGCACCAAAGTGAAGACAGACGCACCAGAATCAAAGGAAGAACAAGGGCCACCTGGAGCTCGCAAAAGGGGCATGCCATTACCTGCAAAGAAACGGTGACCAAAAAAAACACTACACTTGCCTGCTCACCCACCTTGCTGCGGAGGGGGTTTTATAGGGTCAGAAGAGAAGATGGCGGGAGAGAATGGTGGGAAAGAAGGGCGGGAACGAAACTGGCAGGAAAGAAGGGCGGGAACGAAACTGGCGGGAAAGAAGGGCGGGAAGGAAACTGGCGGGAAAATGCACTCTTCGGCGAAGGAAATACCAAAAAAATGTACTATTTCTGAAAAAAATTCAAGAAAACTTTTGGGCAGGCTATCTACGGGCCTATCGGCCTCTGGTAGGCCGACAGCCACCTTTCGGCCTGCTGGTGGCCGACAGCCCACCAGTCGGCCTACGGGTGGCCGACAGGCTACGCTCGGCCCACTGCTGGCCGACAGGCTCCCTTTCGGCCAACCGCAGGCCGACGGGGTCATACTTTTGGTTTTTTTGCATTGCGCCATATAGTTTTCAAATTTGCAATAAATTTAGTCATACTTTTGAAAAAAATCCATAGGTTCCTTGTGAGGTTCACACACTCCGGATCGCGGGGGCTCTGGGTTCGCACGCAGCCTCGAGTCTTGTGAGGCGGCCGGTCGGCGCCGTCGCCGTGGTCGCCTTGCTATCCGCTTTAGTGCCGCGAGTTCCGCAGCGGCCGGAGCAAAGCTCGGCAGCAGGGCGGACATGTGAACACGATGTTCCTTGCGGGTGGCACGGGCCGAAGTAGCGCGATTTCACTGCAGACGATTAGACAAACACGCCTGCATGCGCACTACTGCAGATTAAACTGCACGCCTGCACACTACTATAGATTAAAAAAAACCGGAGGCATTTCCTCATCCATTAATTAGTTAACCAGAGAATAAAGTTTGTTTGGAGGTTAGGGCATCTACAGCCAGAAGCCTCAAACCGGTCTTAAACACCGGACGGACGGACCGGTCACTAACCGGTAAAAAGAAATCCGACCCATAGGGGGTCTTAAACATCCGGACTATCCGACATCCCTCATATCTAGTCTAAATGTGGGGTGGATATGAGGCGGTCCAGGTGACCACACAAAAAATTCATCCGGATCGAACCCTCATTTCACTTCGCTCCAGTCTCTTCTCTTCTCCTCATTTTCTTCAATCCATCACCTCATGATCTTCGTCAAGCATGTCCAGCACCAGCAACCACTTCAACGGCTCCGACAACGACAACTGAGATGCACCCTCCATGATGCGGCCAGCGACGAGGATGAGCGCTGGCCATCCGCATCGCGTTGCAATGGCCGCATGTGGACAAAGGTGGAAGTTCTAGATCTGCTGCCCCGCCGCCTATCGCCCGTGGCTGCAACGTCGACGTCGGAGTTGGCCTTTCCCACCCCGCGCGGGCAATTCAATCCGCACCGCCCCTCCATGGACCTCCTCCCCCTCCAGCCGCTAATCCGACAGGGTAGCGCTGGGTTTTAGGGCCCGCTCCGTCGGCACCGCGGACGTGGCGAATCGAAGGCGCGTGTCGCCCGCCACGAGAGTTAGCAGACAAGGGAGAGGACGACCGCGTCAGAGGCGGTTGTCGGTGTCAAAACCGGCGGATCTCGGGTAGGGGGTCCCGAGCTGTGAGACTAGGATCGATGGTAACAAAGGAACGAAGGAGATGATGTTTACCCAGGTTCGGGCCCTCCTATGGAGGTAAAACCCTACGTCCTGCTTGATTATGTTAATGGTATGAAGGTTACAGAGTTGATCTACCTCGAGATCGACTAGCTAAAACCCTAGATGAGTATCTCTGTCCTACATTCTAAAACCCTCCCGGTTTATATAGACACCGGGAGGGGGTGCCTAGGGTTTACACATGATGGGCCTCCTGCCGGGGATGGAAATGTCGATTTCCTCATCTTGACTTGGAGTGCACGACGCGCCTTCGGGACTTCCTTCTGGAACGTGGAGTCTCGATGTAATCGGCCTCTCCTGCGATAGCCAGAGAACGGCCCATCGAGCCGGCCTATCAAGAGATGGGCCAGCGGCCCGAGGACCCCTTAATCCAGGACTCCCTCAGTAGCCCCCGAACTAGCCCCCAACGCCAAGAGTCTCAGTTCCAGCCGCTTCATATGATCAGAGTCTTCGGCTTGCGGGGTGAGTTCTTCTTCCCTTTTTATGATCGGCTGAGACTAGTTCGGCTTCCGATGACACGTACTTCATCCGATCATATAATTGATTGAATACCATGAATTGCTTAGCCCCGAAGGCCAGTCGTCAAAGTGTAAACAGTGTTTTTTGACACCCCCATCTGACGAAGGGTCGTGGCCTACCACGACCGCTGAACCAGTTATGAGAACTCGATTCGCGGTTCGAGGCCATCTTTATAGCGACACGACTTATCAATGCACAGATCGTGCTCCATTTCACACGGGATTTGATTAATCTTCATGTGCGCATAACAGAACGCATGTCTTGGGAAGCGGAGGGATTTGCGGCGCGATAAGGGAGGCTAATCGGCGGCACGTCTCATAAAAAGGAAAAAACCCCAAGGCCTATTCACGCTTCCCATTCGCATCCTCCGCCTCCTCAATCTCCCCAAGTTTCGAGAGCCCAGATCCAGTTCTTCCTCGCCCTCTCCTCCGAGCTTAGCCATGGCGGGTTCGGGCTCCAATGGCAAGTGGGAGGCCTCCACGGTCACTGACCAGGATATCCGGCACCTAAAGCAGGCCGGCTACCTCCCCGCCAACGTCTTCCACCGTGCCCCAGAGAAGAACCAGGTGATTCCCACCCCCAAGGTAGGCGAGAGGGTGGTGTTCGTCCCCCACTTTATCCGGGGACTGAGCTTTCCGCTCCACCCCTTTGTCAGGGGTCTCATGTTTTTCTACGGTCTGGACTTCCATGACCTTCCGACGAACTCCTTCATGCACATATCGGCATTCATCATCGTCTGCGAAGCCTTTCTGCGGGTCGAACCACACTTCGGCCTGTGGCTCAAGGTCTTCAACGTCAAGCCGAAGACCGTGGCAAGCAAGCACGCGGACTGCGGAGGGGCGGTAATCAGCAAACTCCCCCGCGTCGAGTGGCCATCCGGCACCTTCATCGACACGATCAAAACCTGGCAGAAGGAGTGGTTCTACATCACCGAGCCAAGGGATGAGAGCTGGGCGGCACCCGCACAATTTAGATCCGGGCCCCCACGAGATTGACCTCGTGGCTCAGGAAGGGCTCGACTGGGGGTCGGATGCTGAGGTTAAGCTGCTGTAGAAGCGCATCACCTCAGTTATCGAAGCCAAGGTGGAGCTGGTTAACGTAGTCCACGTTATGCTCCACCGCCGTGTTCTTCCCTGCCAGCGCCGGGCATCCCCCATGTGGGTTCACCGGCCTGACGACGAGCCTACCGTGCGCCAATTCTTCCGCACCACCCCCGAGAAGTTGTGGAAGGCTTTGTTCAAGCCTCAGAAAAGCGGGCCAGCCACGGAGGAGGATTCGGGCCTAAGCACCGATAACCCCCCCACCCAGGTATGGCATAATTTTAATCCGCTGACTCTGTTTCTTCGGCAAAAAGACTGAACGCCTTCTCCCTTACTTTCGCAGAAGTGGCTGAGCAAAGCCGCGAAGGTTAACTGCCCAGCTCCACAACCCGAAGACCCCTGGTCGGAGTTGTTGGCGGCGATGCTTGTTGTGGCGCCGTACTCGGCGCCCGAGAAGAAAGAGAAGAAGAAGAAGACCAAAGAGGGTCTCCGCATCAAGGACCAGCCGGACGCCGCGTCCGAGGAAACCCATGCCTCCTCGAGTCACGAGGAGGAGCGTGAAGATGGAGGGGAAGGTGTTTCCCCCCTCCCAAGGAAGAGGGCGGCGTCATCGGAGGCCGCGGAGGACGTAGCTCCTCCTGCCCTGAAGAGGGCGCGCCGGGCGAGGTTGATCTTGCTCGATGACAGCTCGGATTCTGACGCAGAATCCAAGGAATTTGAGAGGGTTCCCCGAAGGAGCTTAAGGGTCAAGCCCCCCGCTCAAAGGTATGAATCTGAAGACTCCCGAGTTATTTATGCAGGGTTTTTCAATGCTTTAAACACAAGCGCGTCTTTTGATTTGCAGCCCACCGCGCGTTCTCCCCACCGACCAAATATCGGACAGGGAGTCCCCACCCGCCGAGCTGGCGGAGAGTGGGACTGCGTCGCACTCCACACCTCCAAGGGTCGAGAAGGATGCCGCGGAGGTGTCATCCGGCCAGGCTCCGTTGGAGCCGAACACGGGCGGCGGGGTCGACCACACCAAGGCCGAGGCTGACACCACGGCCGCCGAAGGCCAGGGAGAAGAAATTCCCCAGGCTGCTGAGGACCAGGGGGAGAATACTCCCCTGGCCGCCGAAGGGGAAGGGCGAAGAGATGCCCAGTCCCCTCCGAGGACGTCTCCGGAGCACGTTGTGCCTCCGGAGATACCGGTCACTCCCCGGTCAGAGATCGGACTGTCCGGTCACCACCGATGCCACCGACAGCTGGGTGGCCGGTTATGGAGGAGGCGCTAACAAGCGCTCCCATCTCCGAGGATCACCGCACTCTTATGGGTGCGGTTTTACAAGGAATTCAGTCCGTTGATAGCGGACTGAAAGAGGCCTTCAATGGTCTCTTGGCGGGCTCCAAGGTGAGTCATGTAATACCTTTTTCCCGAACAACTTAAATTTTAAGTTTGTGCTATCTTTATATATGTAGTAGCCCCCGATCCCCGGTTGGGTTTGCAAAAATGCATCCGGGGGTCAAACAATATGGAATGAATAATTATGCACAAGTCACCATTTAGTCCTGCCATGCTCTAAAAGTCCTTGAAAGGACCGAACAGGGAGTCATATCCTTCATAGTTCGGGGGTTTGAACGCACATAACTGGATGCATATTTTTTTTTGTTTTTTGCAGGCCTCGTCATCGGCGGCGGCCGTTAATGCCGCTGAACTTACTGAGCTAAATCGGAAGCTCAAGATCTCCGAAGAGGAGCTTGATAGCCTGAACAAGAGGTTTGACGAGGCACAAGGTAAGCCGAATTGTAATTTCCAACAACATATCGGTAATGATCCGCACTAGTAACCCAGTGTGACCGTTTGTATATTGCTTCCACAGCTTCAGCTGCGAAGGTCGAAAAACTCAAGGCCGAGCTCCAGAAAATGAAGCAGGAGGCCGCGGAGGAGAAGATGGCTGCCGAACAAGCAGCAGCCGCGCTTTCCGTTTTGAAAGCTGCCTCTGCCAAGCATGAGGCCCGGGTGGAGGAGGTGCAGCAAGAGCTCAAGGATGCTGGCACAAAGTGCGAGGCCCTTGAGCAGAAAGGCAAGGAGCAAGCCACCGAGCTAGCAGCGCTAAAATCCGAGCTCCAAAAGGAGCGGGTGGAGAGGCGGTCCTTTGAAGAGGAGGTTCACCAAGTTAAGGCTGTCATCGATGGTAAGCCATATTCACTGCAATGCACCTTCGGTGGTAGCAAGTTTGCTTTGCTCACCCAGGTGTGGCGTTCCTTAGGCGTCTGTGCGGATCTCTAGAAGTGTGCAGCGGACACGAACAAGCTTTATGCTTCGCGGGCGGAGGATGATGAGGGCCGACTATTCTGGGCGCAGTTTGAGTCCCCCAAGCGCTCTCCTCTCCTCATCGAGCAAACGAAGCAACTGATGGAGATGCACAGAGTGGCGGAGCCGGCCATGAAGGACCTCTGCATCCGTCTGTGGCCCGATGAGCCGTTGCCGAGCAGCTACTTCGGCTTAGTGCAGAAATTATGCGAAGCTGCGCCTCGGGTCGACGTGCTGAAGCATTCTATGTGCATCGAGGGCACGCGGATGGCCTTTGCGAAGACCATGGTGCATTGGCCGAAGCTCAAGCCAACCGAGATGGCTACCGCACCTCCGCCTCCTGGAAATGAGTATAGGCGCCCTGAGCGATACATCCCCGCAGTGATGGAGGGTGCTCAGTGAATAGAGGCTCAATGCTCCAAGGACGTTTTGTATGAATGAGCGCATTGTAATATGTCCGAAGACTATTAACACTTTATAACTAGTGATGCATGGTTTATCATGTCTTATAAGTATTTGATTTTTATTTTGACTCCTGTGTGGCCGGTTTATCTGAAAGTTGCGAGTCGTCGGCTTCAGCCCCCACGTAGATACTACACGGGGTGTCTCTGTACCCGCACTGTGACCCTTAGCCGAGGTATCGGTGCCAGAAGGCGGTAGTGCGGGGGGGGGGGGCAAGGCAATCAGACTATGATGCTTTATCGCTTTCACTTAGCCGTAGGAGCGTAGAAAAAATGCGGGGGCTGATAACCAGCCCCCAGTGTGATGTTCGGGGCCGAAGCCAGCATCACATGGTTTGTACAAGAACGAAACCCATCGTATAACACGAAATAACCTCCATCGATCTTTTAGTATGACACTTATGCTCGGAGTCGCAGATCGGTTCTCGCTTACTATGACAGTCAGTTTTCGGCTTTCTCCCCTGAGGTGCTTGACCAGGTGAACTGGAAACACAATCGCAGTGGTTCTCCCTTTGCCCCTTTAGCCGAACGAGCCGAACGTAAGGGGGCAATCACAGGAGCCAGGCAACTCAACTATTGACCCAAGACATAGTTCGGATCCGATGCATATAAAGCAAAATCCAAGACGCCGAACACGCGACCAGGTGTGCTGGGGTGATGTTCAAGGCAATTTTTTTTAAATTCAAGCCCCCGGTCTATTAGCCGGTTGCATCATAATATATACCGAACAGTTTTCGCAAGAAGCGTTACCAAGGGAAGAACAAAGGATGTATAAAAGACAACGGAGTGGCCATATATGATGGTCTTGTACTTGCTCAATAATTATTATAACTTGGATTGCCAAGGCAACTGTTTACAGGTTTTTGAAGATGAAATATAAAATTTACAGAGGGGAGGCTGTACCAGGGGTCTTCGATTGGTGACATGACATCCTCGATGTGTCCCGTCACCTGTCCGTTCATATTCCTCTGTGGGGGTTGCATCCCTTTAAGGGTGATGCTGTCGCCGAGCGGACCTTCGAAAGAAGGTCTTGAGAAGTCACCGAAGTATGGATGAGCTTTACACTTTTAGCAGGTCCTTGATGGTACCTGTGTTTTGTCCGAGGACGTGTACTGAAGGTTCGGTCCGGCCGAACACTTACCCTTTGATGGTGGTTCCCCATTGCTGCCCATGGAATCTTGAGTGCGAAGTTGTGCCTTCTTGGCACGTATTTGGTGGTCGTTGGGGCTGTGCAATGGGGGGCGTGTTCCTATTTCTGGGGAGAAGGGGAATCTGGGAGTTCGGATTGAAACCAAACTCGTTTGTCGACCTTACGAGCCTTTATGGCAGATTCAAGTGTTTGCCGACCGTCCTCGTAGTGGAATTCGGCCGCCAGGGCCAATGCATGTTCCTCAGTTCGGAGGGAACGCTCTGTGTTGCCATTGACGGTGATGACCCCCTTGGGCCCCGGCATCTTGAGCTTGAGGTATGCGTAGTGTGGGACGGCGTTAAAACGAGCGAACGCTGTACGGCCCAGCAGGGCGTGGTAGCCGCTGCGGAAAGGTACGATGTTGAAGATCAAGTCCTCGCTGCGGAAGTTATTGGGCGAGCCGAACACCACTTCCAGGCTCACAGAGCCCGTGCACTGGGCCTCGATGCCTGGGATCACTCCTTTAAAGGTAGTGTTGCTGGGCTTGATCCTTGATGGATCTATACCCATCTTTTTCACCGTATCTGAGTAAATCAGATTGAGGCTACTTCCTCCGTCCATTAGGACTTTAGTGAGGTGATACCCATCGATAATGGGATCTAAGACGAGGACCGCCGAACCTCCATGACGGATACTGGTCGGGTGATCTCGTCGATCAAAGGTGATTGGGTAGGCCGACCATGGGTTAAACTTCGGAGCTACAGGCTCTACGGCGTAGACCTCTCGAAGGGCGCTCTTCCTCTCCTTTTTCGGTATATGAGTGACGTATATCATGTTCATAGTTTTTACTTCTGGAGGGAATTGCTTCTGACCTCCATTGCTTGGACCGCGGGGCTCCTCGTCGTCCTCGCTGCGTGGGCCTTTGCCCTGCTCCTCGGCGGCGAGTTTGCCGGCCTGTTTGAACACCCAACAGTTACGGTTGGTGTGGTTGGCGGGCTTGTCCGGACTGCCATGGATCTGGCAAGGCCTCTCCATGATCTTGTCCAGCGGGGTGGGTCCGTCGTGGTTGCCTTTAGGAGGCTTCTTCCGCTGCCCGGGATCTTGGGTTGCGGAAACCGGCGTTAACGGCCGTGTCATCGGTGTCGCTAGTGCTATGCCGGCGTTTGTTTTTGTTGCGTCGTGTTTTCCCGTTTCCATCCTGGACTTCGGAAGTGCCGGGGTCTTCAGGATTGTGGCTTCGCCTCGCTAGCCAGTTATCCTCGCCCGCGCAAAAGCGGGTCATGAGTGATGTAAGGGCGGACATGGTCCTAGGTTTATCCTGACCGAGCTGGCGAGCCAGCCACTCGTCCCGAATATTGTGCCTGAAAGAGGCTATAGCTTCGGCATCTGGGCAATCGACGATCTGGTTTTTCTTGGTCAAGAACCGGTTCCAGAATTGTCGAGCGGACTCTCCTGCCTTTTGCACGACATTGCTTAGGTCGGAGGAGTCCGGGGGCCGTACATAGGTGCCCTGGAAGTTAGATCAGAATGCATCCTCGAGGTCCTCCCAGCTCCCGATAGAGTTTTCGGGGAGACTGTTTAACCAGTGCCGAGCTGGCCCCTTAAGTTTAAGGGGGAGGTACTTGATGGCGAGGAGGTCGTCTCCTCGTGCCATGTGAATGTGGAGGAGGAAATCCTCGATCCACACTGCTAGGTCAGTTGTTCCGTCGTATTGCTCGATGTTCACGGGTTTAAACCCTTCCGGGAACTGATGCTGCATCACCTCATCAGTGAAGCAGAGTGGGTGGGCAGCGCCTCTGACCCGGGCTATATCGCGCCGGTAGTCGGCGTCTATTCTGGCCCGGTTTTGGTCCCGAACTCTGTTGGTTCGGTCGAGCCAGGGCCGGTACTCATCCCTTCTACCAGGGGAGTACCCTCTGGATCCGTAGATGGATCTCGTGCGGCCTGTTCTATCATCCAGGTCGCGTCGCAGGTCATACCTGTCCTCAGGCTCCATTGGCTTTTCCCCCTTCTGCGGGGTATCGCCGGCCTATAACCGGCCTCGCCAGCCGTCCTATCTCGTCCTCGGGGAGGGCGGTCCGGCTGGTCGTATGGAGTGTGCTTGGGGGACGGCGTATTGGGGAGCTCGTCGTCGAATTGTGGCAGCAACCGCCGGCGGGGGTAACTCTTGGGTTGGTCCCATAGACCGGCGTCGTATTCTTCCTCGGCTCATAGAACCCTTGTCCATCTGTCATTGAGGGTGTCTTGTTCGGCCTTGAGCTGCCGCGCTTTTGCCTTTAGGCTTCGGGCAGTGGCTAAAAGTTGTTGCCTAAACCGTTCCTGATCCTCAATACTTTCGGGGACGATGAGGTCCTCGTCTTCCGGGCTATCCTCCTCCTCTACAGGGGGGAGGTAGTTGTCATCCTCGGAGTCGTTCGGATCTTCGGGGTTGCGCTGGTCCCCCGGCCTTTCCTGGTCCTCCAACGGATACTCGGGGATATCGGGATCGCCGAGGTCTTCCGGGGTATCATTTTCCTCGGTGCCGGCAATAGCTTCCCTTCCCTTTTTTTGTCTTTGATCGCTTACGCGGTTTCCGACGTCTTGACGACGCCTCACCTGAGTCATCACCCTTGTTTGCTGGTGTGCGCTCGCCTTTACCGGCTGGCGTATCCACCATGTAGACGTCATAGGTGGAGGTCGCGGTCCATCGCCCGGTGTTGACGGGGGTGGGAGCACGATCCTCTTCCTCCATGTCTTCTGCCTCCTTGGAGGCGTAGTCCAACATATTCGTTAGGTCTTCGATAGCGGCTAGTAAGTGGGTGGTGGGTGGTACGAAAAATTCTTCTTGACCCGCCTCAAGACCGATCTGAGTGTGGATCGGGGCTGGGTCATCAGTAATTTTCATTGATGAGATCTAATCTAGAGCCTCGTCGAGTGTCGAGAGCTCGATTGGGTCAATCTTACCGGCGTGTTTGGAGTTAACTTCCGACGCGTCCACACGAGAAGTGTATTCGGCAGGAGTTGATGCCCGGCCATCTGGTGCTATAGTCGGATCCGGATTAAAGTCCATATCATCATCGGGATTGCCCCCGTGAGCGGGATTGAAGACGACATCCAAGGTTAAGGCCTCGGAGTCCTCGGGCGTGCCAGATGAGACTGCGAGCCCGGTGAGCAAGAGATCGCCCCGAGGGTCTACGGAGAACTCTAAGTTCCCGAATCTGACTTCTTGATGAGGGGCGAAACTCCCGACCCGGCCAAGGCGGCCGGTCGGGTCAGCATGCAGCACGATGCTGCCGAAAGAGAAGATCTGTCCAGGGACGAAGGAGTCCATGCTACGGACCTCTTCGTTGATGACAACACGAGCCATCGATTCCTTTGGGGATCACATCGGAACTCTCAATGAAAGCACCAATGTCGGTGTCAAAACCGGCGGATCTCGGGTAGGGGGTCCCGAGCTGTGAGACTAGGATCGATGGTAACAAAGGTACGAAGGAGACGATGTTTACCCAGGTTCGGGCCCTCCTATGGAGGTAAAACCCTACGTCCTGCTTGATTATATTAATGGTATGAAGGTTACAGAGTTGATCTACCTCGAGATCGACTAGCTAAAACCCTAGATGAGTTTCTCTGTCCTACATTCTAAAACCCTCCCAGTTTATATAGACACCGGGAGGGGTGCCTAGGGTTTACACATGATGGGCCTCCTGCCGGGGATGGAAATGTCGATGTCCTCATCTTGACTTGGAGTGCACGACGCGCCTTAGGGACTTCCTTCTGGAACGTGGAGTCTCGATGTAACCGGCCTCTCCTGCGATAGCCAGAGAACGGCCCATCGAGCCGGCCTATCAAGAGATGGGCCAGCGGCCCGAGGACCCCTTAATCCAGGACTCCCTCAGCGGTCACACAGTCCTGCCACCGTCACTGCGGGATGCCGGCGGTACTGGACGAGGGGGAGCGGCTCCTCGCCTAGGTCTACCATCGGTCACTGACGATGGCGGAGACGGATGCTCGCCGACTCCAGTGGAAGAACGAGAAGGTGCTCCTACTGGGCCTTGAGCAGTCCGCGCGAGAGGCAGCTGAGACGGTGCGGGTGGCCAAGATCAAGCAGAAGCATGACTACATCTTCTGGAAGATGAAGGGCTAAATCATCCTCTCCTCTTCCTTCGACAGCTCCGACAATGACCCACCCCCTGTCGCGGACGCCTAACCGGATGCTTACAACAACGCCGACAATCGGAAGGGCAAAGGGCCGAAGTGGTGAAGATCCGCCGCCGTCTCGTCTTTTATTTCAAGTATTAGTAATCTAGTTTAGAACTTCTCCATCGTTTATGTGGATTATGTGAACTGTTGAGATCTTTTGGTGATCAGAATGTTGAATATATGTGCATTTCGATGTCTGTCTGATGATCTACGTAGCTTTTATTCACGTTGCATGGTTTAGTATGGATATAGGGTACCGGATTTGAGGAGTGCCTGGTTACTACCCGTGGACGTGCGGCGTATAGGGTGCTGTATTTGGAAACCACGACTGTAGATGCTCTTACTCTCCCAATAAAATGACCCCTGGCTTTGTAGCACCCGCAGCAACCCACCTTGATAATGTTTAGCAAGATTGTCAGTGGATCGCTCTTATGTTGGAAAACTCAAGCATTGCGCTCGTTCTAAATTGTCCAACTGACAAGCATAGCGGGGGAGGCCATGGCTTATTTATTTGGGTAGCTTGCGCCAGTTCACTTGCTCCACCAATCCTCCACTGGGTTGTCTAAGTGCCAGGAGGAGTATCTATGCCATCGAATTGGAGACACTCTTTAACCAAGCTCCAAAGCCTCAAGGTGAAACAACAGCAAGCATGCTCTGGTTTCCTAAACCCTTTTGCAAAAGGACAAAGACCACTATTGGACCAACCTCACTTGGCAAACCTATCTGCGGTCCAAACCCAATTTTGGATGGCCAACCAAGCAATTTTTTTTTTACTTTTGGTTGCGCCCAAGCCTTCCAAACCATGGAGTCCAAAGGTGATATGACTCTCCCAAAGAATCGCGCTCGATAAGTCGACGCCGCAGAATAGTGCCCACTCTCCGCAAGCTTCCACACGACGCCATCTTCTATGTGGTCTTCAAGGTGGAAATCGTTAATAAGCATCCATAGAGGACATAATTGGTTGATGTGCTTGACTAAAAATATGGTGGTATGGTTGATCTTGAAGATCCAAGCACTGTCTTGAATGGCCTCACGCAACTTCAACTTTTCCTCGTGGATGAGAGGGGCAATGTCCTTAGGCTTGCGCCCAAGAAACCAAGGGGGGGTCCCAAAAAGGGGTTTTGGCGTCTTTACCCACAATGATGGTGGTGGAGGCATAACATAAGTTAAGGTCATCGTCCTCACACGGGTTGCCCATGCCAACCCACAACTTGGTTATGTCTTTCCATTCGTATCATGGCCACCGTAATCTCAATGCATGGCCCCCCATACACCTAGGGCCGACACACAATCTCCCATTTTATTTTACACTTCGCTGGCGTACTCCTATCTGATCCCGACCAAAGGAAACGTCTCTCAAGCTTGTTGGCATTTTGAAGCGTGTTTGATGGGACGTTGAGGGGAGTGATGAACTAAATTATTTGAGAAGTGAGATCTGACTTGACGAGAGCGGTGCAACTAATGGTGGTGATGTTGTTGTCACCCAAGCGACAAGCTTCTCGGTGATCTTCTCTTTAGGAAATTGAAAGTGCACTTTTTTGAGTTGCCAAACCAAAAGCGCTCGGCCCAAATTTTAATGGGGAAGGTGGAACTAATAGCCGACAAACATTGGGATATGCTCCATGTTAAGGTGGTTGCATCAAATAGGCAAGACCGAAGTTTTGTGGAAGTTTATGCAAAGATCCGTCACTTCACCAAAGCCATGCAAAAGTGCCTAAGGATTTTCGAGGTCCCTTTTGATGGGTGCAAGGAACACCGCCATGTCGCCCCCGTAGAAGGAGGTTCACACCGAAGTTCCTCGGTTAAAGAGCATGGTGCCAGTCGGTGTCAAAACCGCAGATCTCGGGTAGGGGGTCCCGAACAGTGGGTCTTGGATCGATGGGTAACTGGAGACAAGGGAGACAGTGTTTACCAAGGTTCGGGCCCTCTTAACGGAGGTAAAACCCTACGTCCTACTTTGTTTTCTATTGATGATGGGGTATCGAGTATAGAGTTGATCTACCATGAAATCGCATGATATGGTCTAAAACCCTAAGAGTAATGAGCTTAACCTCTCCTACGGACTAGGACTCCCTGGTTTATATAGACACCAGGGGTATCTAGGGTTATACAATGTCGGTTACACCAGGAGAAGAATATGCCGAACTCATCACCGTGTTCTTGGAGTACACGTCATGGTCTTGGGAGATTTCCATCTTAGCTGCAGCGTCACAGTCTTCGGGCCTTAATTGATAATGACAAAAACGGCCCACTGTCCGGCTCATAGAAATAGGCCGGCAGCCCGAGGACCCCTTAATCCAGGACTCCCTCGGTGCCTGTTGGGGATATAACCCCGTGGTGAGACCTGCCCAGGAGGGGCCGGGTCATAAGGTTGGCGGCTTAGCAATGAGGCCTGAGCAGGCAGAAAGGTCAAGACAAGGCCTGGAAGAGGCCCAGGGCCGAAAGGCCATATGTGACCCGGAGGTGTAAGCCACCGGGGGATGGTTTGCCAGACAAGGAAAAGATAGTTAGAGATAAGGTCGGTTACTAGATGTAACCCGGCCCGGACTGTTGTAAGCCTAAGGCCTCGACCTGTGTATATAAAGGCCGGTTCCCTGGGCGGCTTAGGACACAAAACCTTTGATCAAGTGCTAGGTAAAGCAAATCCGCTCCCTTGTAATCGATATCCAATCAATACAACTCAAAGCAGGACGTAGGCTATTACTGATGCGGATATGTACCTAGGGTAGGGCCTCGAGCCTGACCTAGATACCCTACCTAAGGACACTACATTGGAGAACTTAAAGATTACAAGATTACAAGGAAGACTCCTACTGAAGTCACCATGGCACATGAGTCACTCGACAGAACATCCACTCGGAGGTTTCTCCCTCCACTCGACAGTTGCCTTTCACTCGGAAGAACCAGAAGTCAATCGACCGCAGAAGACCAGAAGCCACTCCAGGGAGGCCAACGGGCAGGCGTTCGACTAATCGCCATAAGTAGCATTTATTGCATACGTTATCAGTAACGTTCACCTTTATTACCACGATCGAACCCTTGGTTGCTGGGTATTCATGAGGGGCAGCGCACTCTATATAAGCCGCCCCTCCCCTCTGGCACAAGGGTTCGCACCCCCTGTAACTCACACATTCCACACGACAAGAGCTCCCGAGCACTGAGACGTAGGGCTGTTACCTCCACGAGAGGGCCTGAACTCATACATCCGTGTGTACAATCTCGCCGTAGCTAGGACTCTGCCCTCTCCTTACGTACCCCTAACCTCTACTGTCAGGCTCGTTTCCACGATAGTTGGCGCCCACCGTGGGGCACGGCGGCTATCGAACCATGATGCAAATGGTTTTCTTCTTCGATCTTCATTCGTCGATCAACAATCATCAATGGAGAATTCGATCCAAGGTGTTCCGGACACCACTCCGTTTACAGGAGAGACATGATGCTCCTCGTACGGAGGGATGAGGAAGTTCCATTCCATCCTAGCTATTTCTTTACAATCGATTTTTAATCTAACAATGGTTGCTTTTCTTCTGTACGTACACACACTCACGCGAGTGCCGTGGAGTTTCGATAAATTGAAAAGGAAAGAAGATACAAGCGAGGAGGATGGCCGCGTCATCTTCTTCGCATCAACCAAATAGCGCGAGCAACAGCGGCAGCGCTGCTGCGCCACCGGACACCGTTCGGACGAGCACCATGGAGGTCGAGCTCCTCACCCGGCAATCCGTTGACGCATGTCTTCTTCGTTGCCAACCACCGGCGCCTCCACCAAGTCAAACGCCGCCCGTCCGGCTTCACCGACCTCCGAGACACATGCCTGGACGGTAAGCCGGAGCTCCTCGGCCCGGTCGTCCGCTCGGCAGTGATCTCCATGGCGGAGGCGCCCATCTCGCCGGCGTCCGCCCGACAGCGATCTTCGACGTGGTCATGCGGCGTGCGCGCAGACCCGGCGCGGCGCGGAAACAGGAAGCCGGTCATGCCTTCGGGCGACGCGGTTTTTCCCTCTGCCGCCGCCTGCTGGCCATGACCCCCTCTTCTATTAACCATGCAAGGTGAGTGGGCCACCTCCTGCTGGATTACGTGCATGCAGGTAATGCGCGCAAGTACATGAACCGGAGGGACGTGGTGGTCTCCAACGTTCAGATTAATGGGAAGCGGAAGAACGTGGGCTGGCCGTTTCACTGAGGTAATCGCCTCAACGCCTCGTCAGGTGAGCATTTCCCATGCCAGTTAATCATGCATGCATACATGCATAATTGCATCATTAACGCCCCATCCAGTGAGCATTTACCACGCCAGTAAATCGTGCATGCATGCATGCATAACTGTCCATGGAGTTTAATCCTGCCAATTAGCATAGGCGTTTATTGTCCAGCGCAAACACTGGTGGCTATACTTGCTAATTTGTAGGGTCAATCGGTTAACTAGCAACCAGTTTACTCGAACAGCCAACAGGCTTATTCGGATAGCTGACAAGCCCGTCACTCGGACAACTAAACGTCCACGATGACAACTAAAACGTCCAAGTTTATTTCGATGGCATTTCTATCCAGATGACTAACGTGCAGGCACTCGGCCGCCCCGCGCATCGTCACTTGATCGGATGCCTCCTCGACGACATGCTTTGCTCGGCCGCCCCGCGTGCTGTCACGCAGCTGGACGCTCCATCGTCACTCGGCCAGCCCGCGTGCCGTCACTCTGCTGGACGCGTCGTCATCACTCGGCAGCTCCGCGCATCGCCACTCGGCGAGACACGTCTTCGTCACTTGGCAGCTCCGCGCATCGCCACTCAGCCGGACGCTTCTTCGTCACTCAGTCGCCCCGCGCGCCATCACTCTCCTGGACGCGTCGTCCCCACTCGGCAGCTCCGCGCATCGCCACTCGGCGAGACACGTCCTCGTCACTTGGCAGCTCCGAGCATCGCCACGCAGCCGAACGCTCCATCGTCACTCGGCCGCCCCGCGCGCCGTCACTCTACTGGACACGTCGTCATCACACGGCAGCTCCGCGCATCGCCACTCGGCGAGACACGTCTTCGTCACTTGGCAGCTCCGCGCATCGCCACTTAGCCGGACGCTTCTTCGTCACTCGGCCGCCCCGCGCGCCGTCACTCTACTGAACGCGTCGTCATCACTCGGCAGCTCCGCGCATCGCCACTCGGCGAGACACGTCTTCGTCACTCGGCAGCTCCGCACTTCGCCACTCAGCCAGACGCTCCATCGTCACTCGGCCGCCCCGCGCGCCGTCACTCTACTAGACGCGTCGTCATCACTCGGCAGCTCCGCGCATCGCCACTCGGCGAGACACGCCTTCGTCACTTGGCTACCCCGCGCATCGCCACTCAGCCGGACTTGTCTACTTCGCTCGACCGCCCCGCGCGCCATCACTCTACTGGACGCGTCATCATCACTCGGCAGCTCCGCGCATCGCCACTCGGCGAGACACGTCTTCATCACTTGGCAGCTCCGCGCATCGCCACTCAGCCGGACGCTCCATCTTCACTCGGCCGCCCCGCGCGCCGTCACTCTACTGGACACGTCGTCATCACTCGGCAGCTCCACGCATCGCCACTCGGCGAGACACGTCTTCGTCACTCGGCAGCTCCGCACATCACCACTCAGCCGGACGCTTCTTTGTCACTCGGCCGCCCCGCGCGCTGTCACTCTACTGGACGCGTCGTTATCACTCGGCAGCTCCGCGCATCGCCACTCGGCGAGACACGTCTTCATCTCTTGGCAGCTCCGCGCATCGCCACTCAGCCGGACGCTTCATCGTCACTCGGCCGCCCCGCGTGCCGTCTCTCTACTGGACGCGTCGTCATCACTCGGCAGCTCCGCGCATCGCCACTCGACGAGACACATCTTCGTCACTCGGCAGCTCCACGCATCGCCACTCAGCCAGACGCTCCATCGTCACTCGGCTGCCCCGCGCGCCGTCACTCTAATGGACGCGTCGTCATCACTCGGCAGCTCCGCGCATCGCCACTCGGTGAGACACGTCTTCGTCACTTGGCCACCCCGCGCATCGCCACTCAGCCGGACGTGTCTACTTCGTTCGACCGCCCCGCGCGTCATCAGACAGCTAAGTCATTCTTCACATACTGCATTCAATTAAATAATTATTTCCGCATTATCGAGTGGCACGTAAGTCGCGCATGACGTCCACTCGGAGGCCACGCCACCAAGTGTACCTCTGCACTCGGTTGTTTATTTTCATGTCGGAACACTACACTTGCGCTTCATTTGGGTCCAATACTCAATGCGAGTTCAGTCGGATCCTTCACTTTCACAAGTTCAGTCGGATCCTTCACTTTCACAAGTTCAGTCGGATCCTTCACTTTCACAAGTTCAGTCGGATCCTTCACTCTTTTAGACTATTGCTGGTTCCGGACCAGCAAGAACCTGGCACACCCAGTGGGTGTCTAGGGGTATAATTTACACAAATCATTTCAACAAACATCAAATTACTTCGAGAATTTTTTATGTTAGCTTGTGTTATTTTTCATACACAGGTTACCTGGACGCCTCTGTGCGCCATTCTCGACAACATGCTCGACTCAGCCGCCCCGCGCGCCGTCACTTGTTCGGACGCCTCCTCGACGACACGCTGGACTCGGACGCCCCGCGCACCGTCACTTGGTCGGATGCCTCCGCGACAACATTCTCGACTAGGCCGCCCCGCGCGCCGTTACTTGACCGCCCTGTGCGTCGCCACTCAATGAGACGTATCTACCTCACTCGGATGCCCCGCGCATCGCAACTGTGCTGGACGCGTCTACATCACTTGGCCGCCCCGCGTGTCGCCACTCAGCCAGACGCGTCTACTTCACTCGGATGCCCAGCGCGGCCCGTCTTTATCACCCGGCCGCTCTGCGCGCCATCGCTCAGCTGGACACATATACAACATAACCCTCAGTGGGTGAACGACTTAGCCGCGAACCTGATTTCGCCTAAGTGCAAAATTGCTCCGAGTGAGGACATCATCCACACTCGGGGACTTAGCTGCGATTCCGTATCGCCTAAGTTCAAAACTGCTCCGAGTGAGGACATCATCCATGCTCGGGGACTTAGCTGCGACTCCGTATCGCCTAAGTTAAAAACTACTCCGAGTGAGGACATCATCCACACTCGGGGACTTAGCTGCGACTCCATATCGCCTAAGTTAAAAACTACTCCGAGTGAGGACATCATCCACACCCGGGGACTTAGCTGCGACTCCGTATCGCCTAAGTTAAAAACTACTCCGAGTGAGGACATCATCCACACTCGGGGACTTAGCTGCGACTCCGTATCGCCTAAGTTAAAAACTACTCCGAGTGAGGACATCATCCACACTCGGGAGCTTAGCAGCGACTCCGTATCGCCTAAGTTAAAAACTACTCCGAGTGAGGACATCATCCACACTCGGGGGCTTGGCTGCGACTCCGTATCGCCTAAGTTAAAAACTACTCCGAGTGAGGACATCATCCACACTCGGGGGCTTAGCTGCGACTCCGTATCGCCTAAGTTAAAAACTACTCCGAGTGAGGACATCATCCACACTCGGGGGCTTAGCTGCTACTCCGTATCGCCTAAGTTAAAAACTACTCCGAGTGAGGAAATCATCCACACTCGCGAGCTTAGCTGCGACTCCGTATCGCCTAAGTTAAAAACTACTACGAGTGAGGACATCATCCACACTCGGGGGCTTAGCTACGACTCCGTATCGCCTAAGTTAAAAACTACTCCGAGTGAGGACATTATCCACACTCGGGGGCTTAGCTGCGACTCCGTATCGCCTAAGTTAAAAATTATTCCGAGTAAGGACATCATCCACACTCAGAGACTTAGCCTTGATCCAGAAATCATATAAGGCAGACTCAATAAGCATTCAACATGCCAACCACACGAAGATTTACTCGGCTGGCCCAGTTCCAGGTTATATTTATTTACCGTGCCCAGCGCACAAAGATCAGTCTGACTGATTCAGTTCCAGATTGCAGAAATTTACTACGCCAAGGGCATGAGAGTTCACTTGTTCAGTTTAGTTCCACACTAGAAGACTTAAACCCTCTGCCTGACTCATCCAGTCTAACAGAGGCTCGGGGACTACACCCAGTGGGTGCACTCAGCGTGCCCCCACTGGAAGAGAAATCAAAAGAGAAACATTCTGCTTGCTCAGGTACAGCAACAACATTCAAGTTCAACAGACTCTATAGACTCCAACCGACTACCAGCAATCGGTCAAAGTCTCAGGGGCTACTGTTGGGGATACACATAACAGGTAGGCCCATGAAGGGTCGAAATATCATAATACCATGGGGTCCACACATCAGGTGGGTCCGGATAAATACATACATACTGGTCACTCGGACGAGTATGTCCATCCACTCGGACGACGGTAAACCACTCGGCCATATATCTCACTCGGTTATGCGAAGACCAACAAGGCAATCGAAGCATCATACTCATAGTGGAGGTTTCGTAGTGGGCTGTCATCATGGCACTAATGCTCCATCTTGTAACATGGGAGGTGAGGGGGTGACGCACTCTATATAAGCCACCCCCACCACATAGCTCAAGGGCTAGCTTCTTCTCCCCCGGGCGGGCTCATTCTTCCCCTGGAGCTCTGGCTCTCTCTAGTCTCAGGACTTAGCTAGGAGATCCATTCTCCCCTCTCTCAAATATACCATGTAACTCATGTCCATGACAAAAAAAACAAAGCCTCTCCGGAGCACGAGACGTAGGGTTGTTATCTCCACCGTGAGAGGCCCGAACTCGCTAAAATCACCATGTCACCCATTTGCATCTCGATAGATCATGCTCTAGTACACTACCCCTCTCTATTGTCGGAATCATTCCCACGATAGTTGGCGCCCACCGTGGGGCAGGCGTCTAAGCGACTTCCGGCGAGTTTGGAATTTTCTTCTTTGTCATGTCTTCCGGTGGCGGTTTGTTCCTAGGTCACGAGATCCGTCTCGGTGCGCTCACCTTCGTCGCCGACGACTCGGCATGGCTTCAGGAAGCGCCTCTGGACATTGAGGCGCTCCCGATCCGCCGGGCGACACACTTCTGTGCAAGCTCGTGCGGCGTTCTTCTTTGGCAGCCGTCGACTCCGTACCTGTCGGTTCTCCCCGCTGTTCGTCGCCACAAGCGATCTGGTCGCTCGCGGCTCCAGCGTTGGGTGAGGCATGCGGCGGCTCGCCAAGCGTCATCTCCGTAGATTGCGGCTATCGAGCCCGCCGAATCACTTCACGGCATGTTCGACTCGGCGTCGGGTCAGTCTGACGTTCCTTCCGAGTGCGAGAGTTGCGATCCAGCGGCTGAGGTTCTTATGGCGGGTTCGAAGCAAAGCCCTCCTGGCTTCGGCCACGGCAGACGCGAGGCTAGAGGACCGTCGAATGAGCAACAGCACCGAGATGAGGAGATTCTCCATACTCCCATCGTCGGTGCGACTGCCGAGGCCCAGACCTTGGAGGCCACGCGCCTTCGGCTCGAAGAGATGCAGAAGGCACTTGACGAGCGTACCCGCAAGCATCCACCCATTTCCAGTCGACGTCAGCGATAGTTGTTTCCGAGTGGATCTCAGAACAACGTCAAGGTATTCCGTACTCCAGTTCTGAATGTTGCAGCCGCTGCTAGGATTGCAGATTCCATTCAACCATCACGTTCAGAGGCAGGCAGAGGTTTGCAGCAGATCCGAGCGTTGCTTGATGCACCACAACAGCAGAATTCGGCCGTTTCTCAGTCGCGCAACAGGTTACACAGTAATTTGCCCAGAGCAGACACAGTTCAGTAGGCGCACAGCCCGGGGTCACCTCTGCGTCGCAGGGGCGGAGGTTACCGTGAAGATCAGTATCAAGATCAGGGGCGAGATCAGTTTGCTCCTCGTTATCACCGTGATGATCGTCGTCGAGTGCCTACTCCTCCGCGGAGTGGTTCATATGTGCCCCGGCACTATGACGACAAGCGCCCGTTCGGCGATGAGCGGAATCCTGGGTTCGACGCGAGGAATGTCCTCGCACAGAAGCGGATTGACAGGGGCAGGGCTCACAGGGATGGTTATGAAAGAGACTATCCGAATGGAAGTGGTGCCGTTGTCTCTGGACCCGAGTGTTTCAGCAGAGCCATTCGATCTGCTGAGATTCCCCCCAACTTCAGGTTGGCGGCTGGAATAAGCAAGTTCACTGGCGAGTCGAAGCCAGAAACGTGGCTAGACGATTACCGAGTGGCGGTGCAGATTGGTGGAGGAAATGACAACATAGCCATGAAGCATTTGTCTTTGATGTTGGATGGTTCAGCCTGAGCGTGGTTGAATCGTTTGGCTCCTTCTAGCATCTACTGCTGGGAGGATCTTGCCCGATTGTTCATCAGAACTTTCGAGGGCACATGCAAGCGTCCCGCTGGTTTGATTGATCTGCAGCACTGTGTGCAGAAACCCAATGAAACTTTGAGGGATTACATTCAGCGTTGGGACACCCTCCATCACACGGTGGAAAATGTTTCCGAGCACCAAGCCGTCTACGCCTTCAAGGCCGGCGTTAAGTACAGAGAGCTTTATCTGAAGTTTGGTCGGACAGGAGATATTTCCCTGAGCAAGATGATGGAGATTGCCACTCGGTATGCCAATGGCAAAGAGGAGGACCGCCTTCGCAGCGGCAAGGGAAAAGCAGTCGACAATGATGCCGGCGGCGGCAATTCCAGTCGTAAGCAAAAGCGCAAAGCCGATGGTTCTGCTCAGGCAGAGGCAGGCGCTCTGGCGGCGCAAGGAAAGAATAAGGGGAAACCCAAAGGGAAATTTACCCCCAAGAAATTAAAGAATCAGTCAGGAACGTACGTCCTAGATTTTCCGTGTGCAATCCACATGAAGAAGGATGAGGAAGGCAATTTGATATTGCCGAAACACACCACTCGACAATGCAGATTACTGATCCAACAGTTCAAGGAAGGACAGTCGAGTGGGAAAACTCCTGAAAAGGAAGATGATGAAGACAAAGAGGATTTCCCTGAGGTCAATGCCACTTTGATGATTTTTGCCGATGTAGAAAGCAAAAGTCGACTGAAAGTTATTAACAGGGAGGTCAACATGGCTGGTCCTGCCACCCCCACGTACCTCAAGTGGTCTCAGACTCCTATCACCTTTGACCGGTCAGATCACCCTGCTCATGTCGCTACCCCCGGTCGGCAAGCTCTGGTGGTGGATCTTGTTGTAGGAGGCACTCGACTCTGCAAGGTTCTCATGGACGGAGGGAGTGGATTGAACATCTTGTATGCGGATACCCTCAAGGGGATGGGCATTCCGATGTCCCGACTCAGTGAGAGCAGCATGCAGTTCCACGAAGTCATCCCTGGGAAGAAGGCCAAGTCACTCGGTCAGATTGCGTTGGATGTAGTGTTCGGCACTGACAAGAATTTTCGCAAGCAAAAGTTGACATTTGAAGTTGTAGACTTCCAGAGCGCATATCACGCCATCCTTGGTCGACCGGCTTATGCCCGTTTCATGGCCCGTCCATGTTACGTATACCTCAAGCTGAAGATGCCCGGGCCCAAGGGTGTGATCACAGTCACAGGGAATCGACAAAGGGCTGAGGAGTGCCTACAACAAGGCTCCAAGATTGCCGACCATCAAATGGCTGTGGTCGAGTTGGAAGAATATAAGAAGAGTACTGATCCTGCCGATCTGATGCGTTCCAAGAAGCCCGCCTCTGAGTCTGCTTTTCAGTCGGCAGGTGAAGTGAGCAAGTGAGCGTTCACCCGAAAGATCCTAATGCTGCGCCGACCAACATCTCAACGACACTCGACAGCAAATAGGAAGTCGTGCTCATCCAGTTCCTCTGTGAGAACTGGGACATCTTTGCATGGAAGCCTTCTGACATGCCGGGTGTACCCAGGGAACTGGCCGAGCATCGATTGAGAGTTGACCCGAAGGCCAAGCCTGTCAAAGAGCACTTGCGTCGGTCGGCGGCAGAGAAGCGGAAGGCAATCGGCGAGGAGGTGGCTCGACTCTTGGCGGCTGAGTTCATACGCGAGATTTACCACTCCGAGTGGCTCGCGAACGTCGTCATGGTCCCCAAGAAAGATAAGTCACTCCGCATGTGTATTGACTTTAAGCATATCAATCGGGCATGCCCGAAAGATCATTTTCCGCTCCCCCGCATCGATCAGATTGTCGACTCGACTGCGGGATGCGAGCGTTTATCTCTTCTCGATGCATACTCTGGCTACCATCAGATCCGTCTGTTTGGTCCAGATGAAATAAAGACAACCTTCATCACCCCTTTCGGGTGTTTCTGTTATATCACCATGCCTTTTGGTCTGAAAAATGCCGGCGCTACTTTCATGCGCATGATTCAGAAATGCCTGCTCAAGCAAATCCCTCGGAATGTCGAGGCTTATATGGACGATATTGTAGTCAAGTCTCGCAAAGGTTCCGACCTGCTGACTGACTTGGCAGAAACGTTCGCCAATCTAAGGAAATATGATATCAAGTTAAATCCGTCCAAGTGCACTTTTGGAGTTCCCGGTGGCAAGTTGCTCGGTTTCCTCGTTTCCGAACGGGGGATCGACGTCAATCCCGAGAAGATCGGCGCAATCGTCCGAATGAAAAGCCCTGAGCGTGTGCACGATGTCCAGAAGCTCACGGGTTGCCTGGCGGCGCTGAGTAGATTTATTTCTCGTCCCGAAGAGAAGGCTTTGCCTTTATACCGACTGATGAACAAATCTGATACGTTCGAGTGGACTCCTGAGGCAGAAGCAGTGGTTGTCAAGCTCAAAGCCCTGCTTTCCACCCAGCCGGTGATTGCTGCTCCGCACAGCAAAGAACCCCTGCTTCTGTACATTGCAGCCACTAACCAAGTCGTCAGTACGGTTCTCACTGTCGAGAGAGAAGAAGAGGGCAAGGCTTATAAAGTCCAACGCCCAGTTTACTATATATCTGAAGTGATGACTCCTTCAAAGAAAAGGTACCCTCATTACCAGAAGCTCTTCTATGGTATATATCTATCAGCGAAGAAGGTGGCACACTACTTCCAGGATCACTCAGTCTCAGTCGTCAGTGATGCTCCATTGTCTGAGATCCTCAACAATCGAGATGCGACTGGTCGAGTGGCCAAATGGGCTATTGAGCTCCTCTACTTTCATATCAAGTTTGAAGCAAAGAAGGGCATCAAATCTCAAGCGCTTGCTGACTTCATGGCCAAGTGGATAGAACAGCAACAACCAATTCTAATCCACTCGGCGCACTGGACCATGTTCTTTGATGGCTCTAAAATGCTGAATGGGTCTGGTGCTGGGGTAGTTTTGGTATCTCCAAAGGGTGACATGCTCAGTTATGTCCTCCAGATTCACTTTGATTCCTCCAATAATGAAGCTGAATACGAGGCACTCCTCTACGGGTTACGTATGGCCATCTCACTCGGCGTCCGGCGCCTGATGGTATACGGTGACTCAGATTTGGTGGTTAATCAGGTGATGAAGGAATGGGATGTCAGGAACCCTGCCATGACTGGATATTGCTACGCAGTGAGAAAGCTTGAGAAGAAATTTGAAGGTTTGGAACTCCACTATATTCCTCGAGTGAAAAATCAGGCAACTGATGATCTAGCAAAGATCAGGTCCACTCGGAGGCCTGTACCTAGCAATGTGTTTCTAGAACACTTACATTCTCCTTCGGTGCAAGAAGATCCCTTCACTGAAGAGCCCCCGCAAGTAATAAGCGCCTCCAATCCGACTGAGGTTGATGTCCTAGCAGTCATAGATCTGGTCATGGAGATTCTAGTGATTACACCCGATTGGACGGTGCCATATATCGCATACATATTGAGGCAAGAACTCCCAGATGACGAAGTTGAAGCTCGACAGATCGTCCGCTGGTCCAAAGCCTTTACTGTGATGGATGGACAGCTTTACAGAGAAAGCATAACTGGCGTAATTCAGCGGTGCATCTCTCCTCAGGAAGGTCGACTGATTCTGGAAGAAATTCACTCGGGGACCTGTGGTCATCATGCGTCCTCTCGGACGATTGTTGCCAAAGCATACCGAGCTGGTTTCTTCTGGCTGCGCGCCAACGAAATGGCTAAGGAGATTGTTGATCACTGCGAAGGATGCCAGTTTTACGCAAACTTGTCGCATAAGCCCGCGTCTGCCTTGAAGACTATTCCACTCGTCGGGCCGTTCGCTGTATGGGGTTTGGATATGGTCGGTCCCCTCCGAACGGGCCAGAGTGGATTCACGCATCTACTTGTAGCACTCGACAAGTTCACCAAGTGGATTGAGGCTAAGCCCATAAAGAAGCTGAATTCGCGCACTGCTATCAAGTTCATGAAAGAGATAACGTTCCGGTATGGAGTTCCCCACAGTATCATTACAGACAATGGTTCAAACTTTGACTCGGAAGAGTTCAGACACTTTTGCTCCGCCCAAGGCACTCGGGTGGATTACGCATCCGTTGCGCACCCCCAGACTAATGGTCAAGCTGAGCCAGCAAATGGCCTTATCCTTCAAGGGCTGAAGCCTCGACTCATGCGAGATCTTGAACATGCAGCTGGAGCTTGGGTCACTGAATTGCCGTCTGTTCTGTGGGGCTTGAGGACGACTCCTAACCGGTCGACTGGGCGCACTCCTTTCTTCATGGTGTATGGAGCCGAAGCCGTTTTGCCGAGTGATATCCTTCACAATTCTCCCCGTGTAGACCTTTACTCCGAGGCTGAGGCTGAACAAGCACGACAAGACGGTGTGGATCTCCTGGAAGAAGAGCACGAAATGGCTCTGATTCGGTCAACGGTGTACCAGCAAGATCTGCGTCGCTTCCATGCAAGGAATGTTAGGAGTCGTTCGTTCCATGAAGGTGATCTTGTGCTCCGAATGGATCAGCAGCGACCTCACAAGCTCGCCCCTGCGTGGGAAGGTCCTTTTGTCGTCACCAAAGTACTGAACAACGGAGCCTATCATCTTTTCAACCACAAGAAGAATATCGACGAGCCGCGTGCCTGGAACGCAGATTTACTTCGACATTTTTATACCTGACGACTGAGTTGTTTTGATGTAATAAGAGTACTCCAGACAATGTTGTTTATCAAATTTATGACTCGCGCAGTCTTTTGTCGATTCCGATCGCACAATCTCATATTCAAAAACACTCCGAGTGGTGAGCAACCCTCTCACTCGAGGGCTTAGCAGCGAACCAGTTTTCGCCTAAGTTAAAAACCCTGCCGAGTGAATAGCATCCTATTCACTCGGAAACTTAGCTGCGAATCAGTCTTTGTCTAAGTTGTAAAATACTCCGAGTGGTGAGCAACCCTCTCACTCGGGGGCTTAGCTGCGAACCAGTTTTCGCCTAAGTTAAAAACCCTGCCGAGTGAATAGCATCCTATTCACTCGGAAACTTAGCTGCGAATCAGTAGTTGTAAAACACTCCGAGTGGTGAGCAACCCTCTCACTCGGGGGCTTAGCTGCGAACCAGTTTTCGCCTAAGTTAAAAACCCTGTCGAGTGAATAGCATCCTATTCACTCGGAAACTTAGCTGCGAATCAGTCTTCGTCTAAGTTGTAAAACACTCCGAGTGATGAGCAGCCCTCTCACTCGGGGGCTTAGCTGCGAACCAGTTTTCGCCTAAGTTAAAAACCCTGCCGAGTGAATAGCATCCTATTCGCTCGGAAACTTAGCTGCGAATCAGTCTTCGGCTAAGTTGTAAAACGCTCCGAGTGATCAACAGCCCTCTCACTCAGGGGCTTAGCTGCAAACCAGTTTTCGCCTACGTTAAAAACCCTGTCGAGTGAATAGCATCCTATTCACTAGGAAACTTAGCTGTGAATCAGTCTTCGTCTAAGTTGTAAAACACTCCGAGTGAAGAGCAGCCCTCTCACTCGGGGGCTTAGCTGCGAACCAGTTTTCGCCTAAGTTAAAAACCCTGCCGAGTGAATAGCATCCTATTCGCTCGGAAACTTAGCTGCGAATCAGTCTTCGTCTAAGTTGTAAAACGCTCCGAGTGATGAACAACCCTCTCACTCGGGGGCTTAGCCGCGAACAAGTTTTTGCCCAGGTTAAAAATCCTGCTGAGTGGTGAGCGACCCTCTCACTCGGGGGCTTAGCCGCGAACAAGTTTCTACCTATGTTAAAAATCCTGCCGAGTGGGGAGCGACCCCCTCACTCGGGGACTTAGCCGCGAACAAGTTTTCGCCTAGGTTAAACGTCCTGCCGAGTGAATAGCTTCCTGTTCACTCGAAAACTTATCTGCGAACCAGTCTTCGTCTAAGTCAAAAACTTTCCCGAGTGGCGAGCACTCCTCTCACTCGGGGACTTAGCCGCGAACCAGTTTTCGCCTAAGTTCAAAATTCTTCCGAGTAATGAGCATTCACCTCACTCGGAAATCAAACATACTTAGCCAAGCAAAAGATCGGAAAGCAAAATGCAGATAAATCCAGAATCTCTAGCGCGGAAAAAAGTTGCCCACGCAAACGGAAGTACTCAGGCTTAAGGCCTGAACGAAGTTTTAAACGGTTACACTATCACTCGGCATACCGAGGCAAATAAAGTTTCAACTCCAAGCGAAGTATTTCTCAAGCTCCGGCGGGGCTCGCGGGCTCGACGAAGGTGTCCAGATCAATCCCATCGGCGATCCGAGTGGCTGCTTCGATGAAGGTCTCCATGAAATCTTCGAATTGAAGTTTCTTCGTGTTGGCCACCTGAAGAGCCTTCAGCTTGTCCTCCTTAGCCTCCTTGCAATGGACCCGGACAAGTGAAAGCGCCACGTCAGCTCCGCAGCGAGCAGCAGATTTTTTCCATGCCTGCACTCGACCGGGAATCTCATTGAGGCGGGTCATCATCGACTTGAGGTCAGTCTGGAGGGTTTCTTCTGGCCACAGTTCTTTGTCGACCAGATTTGGCTCTCAGTCGAGTGATATACCCTTGAACACTTCTGAGACGAGCTTCAAGTCGAAACATGTTCATGGCCACAACGTCCCCGACGGGTGACTTAGTGGGGTCCAGATTTGGCTCGATCTCCTCAGTCTCCTTGTCAAAGTCTTGGCAGAATTCTACACGAAGAGGAAATGAAAAGTTGGTCACGCTGCTGTTCTGAAGAAATTAAAGAAATTCACTCGACGGAAGAAAGTTACCTCCAAGCATGCCGAACATCTTCTTCGAGAAGTCTCCCAAGTATTTCTCCAAACTGTTACTTTTCTTGGTCAGCTGTTCAACCTTTTTGATCCAATCGGCCTGTTCTTGCTTGAGTTTGGTGTTCTCTTCTTCCAACTTATTGGCTGCGGCAAGCTTCTTCTCAGTAGCCTCGGTTTTCTCCATCACCACCTTCTGACCATCAGCGAGCGCCTTGTCTTTATCCTCAAGCACCTTCTTCATGGTATCTAAAGAAATAACATTGTTGAGTCGCGCTTGGAGTCGACGGTTCTCATCACGCATGTCTGTTCGAGTGAGGACACTCGGTTCAAAGGATAGAAGATGAAAGTGATAGTGCAATTGGTCAACAAGGATTACCTCCCAGAGTCTTCAGCTCAGTCCGTGCACGGTCGAGGTCGTTCTTGGCCATCTCCAGATCCAGCTGAAGCTGTTTTTTCTCCTTCTCCAGGTCGACGTACTGAGTCCCAAGCTCACAGGCTTTCTGAAATCAGCAAAGAAGTAGTTCAGTCGACACTAATATTTCTCCACTCCCGAGTGGAAAAGAGCAAGTTCAGTCGACTGGACGGCGGCCCGCCACCCCACCCCACACCCCTACAAAGCTTCATATCATGGTTGATGGAAATGATGTCCATGAAACATGCAGGATAGGTCTTGCCAGTTCGGACCTTTCCATCCCTAAGACAAGCATTCAGAGGTGGAGATACTAAGAAAAAGAACTCACTCGACGGACCGAGTGACAAGCGTACTCCAAGTACGAAAAAGGACCCCGAGTCCAAGTTCTTAAGACTACTGCCAATCGTAAACGATCGACAGTAGTATCGGGGACTACACCCAGTGCGTGCACTCAGCGTGCCCCCATTGGATATGAAACCACTCGACCAGGTCCGACCTGTCCGAGTAAAAAAAAGCAAACATGCAAACATTGTCTCTATTAGACCCCCGCCGATGCAAGCACTCGACGGCGGTCTCGGGGACTACACCCAGTGGGTGCACTCAGCGTGCCCCCACTGGACCTACTATCACTCGACTAGGCTGTCGAGTGACAAGCGACTATCAAAACAAATCTAAGACCCCTGCCGATGTCTTCGCCATTCGACAGCGGTCACGGGGACTACACCCAGTGGGTGCACTTAGCGTGCCCCCACTGGACCAGAGACCACTCGACTAAGACCTGATCTACTCGAGGGGAAAACAAGCAAGTATGCATCAAAAGAAAACACCCAGTGGGTGTAGAGTCAAGATGGACAGGAATTCAATCGGAAATGAACTTACAATCGCACTTACTCGGACATTGGCACGAAGCGCTGAGCTGGCATCATAAGCCAACTTGCTGGCCTCATACGCCTCCTTCGTACGCAGCATCATTTGCTCAGCCTGGATCATGGCCTCTTTGACAGCTCCAGTCTGGTCCTCCGGGACGCGGTACAAAGGATATGCAGGCGTCGGATGAGTCGGTGCTGCAGCTGAGGTCACAAGAGTTGCATGAGGTTGCCCAATCGGCGCTGAAACCACAAGAGTTGAAGTTGCTGGCGGGGCACTCGACAGCGGAACCACAAGATCAGCTCTGGCTCGGGAAGAGTCGCCAAGTTCTTGAGACGATGCAGCAGTCGACCTGCGAGGCGCATGTCCCGACGATGTTCTCCGAGTGCGTACGCGTGGAGTGTCCAAGGTCACAACTTCACCCTCTGCACCCTGTTGTGGCTCTTCATCGTCTTCCATGTGGATGACGTCGTCAACTACCAATCGACAACGTTAACTTATTCAATCGACGAATCGTCTTCAAAAAACAGAGTAGAGTGAAGATTTGTTATACCTCGTTGAGAGGTGGCCACGTCAGCAGTGTCCACTTCCATGTGCTCCTCTTCATCTCACGGAGGCGACATCACCGAGGTAGCAGCTCTGGCAAACAAATTCCACTCGATCAGCAAAGACATGAAGTCCCACAATAGCATAAAAAGGACAATGAACACTCACGTTGAGGCGACGGGCATGGCAATCTTCATACGGGGCAGAGCCTTTCGAGGTTTTGGTGCGTCAGACCTGGGCTGTTTCAGCCTTTTCAGTCGACTTAGATGTTGCAGCACGGTCGCGCTTCGGGTTCCTGGTGCTCGATGCCAAGGTTTTGCTCAGGACGGCCGCTGTGTCTTGGCACTGCTTGGAACGGTGCTCGGTGCGCGGAGGAGACTGGATCTCTTCTGCGCTCTCCTCCGGGTCGTCACCACTGCCTTCACTGTCCTCGGCGTAATCAACGTCTATGCTGCCGCCTGCACTCTCTTCTCCGTCATCAGGCTGCCCTCCGTTCGGTACGGGCGAATACATGTTCGTAAATTCCTACAAGGTACAAATAGTAATGTCAGTCGGCTGAAGACCCAATCACTCGACGAAACATGAAAGCATTCGACAAAGATATAACTCACCAGGTTCGGCGGCGGGTTCTCAGCAGAGAAGGGCAAGATTTGCTTGGCTCCCAGAGGGTTGTCGCAGGCTCCGGTGATGCTTCTGAGCCACTGTGCAACGGTCTCCTCAGAGACTTCCTCTGGATGTGTCCGAGTGGTGTCTTCGGCACCCGAATAGTGCCACATAGTGTGGTCCCTCGCTTGAAGGGGCTGGATTCGTCGACTGAGAAACGCCTCTAGCAGGTCCATACCAGTCACTCCGCCACGGATCAAATCAACTACTGCATTCACTAAAATTCCTACCTGGACTTTCTCTCCCTCTGTCACGGACAATGTTCTGGGAGTGGTGGGTCGCTCCAAGGTGAAGGGGGGAAGGCCAGTCGACATATTGGGAGATGCAACATCTTTGCAGTAAAACCAAGTTGACTGCCAGCCCCGAACATATTTAGGAAAGGTCATCGACGGAAACGCACTCCTACTCCTTTTTTGGAGTCCCAGGCCACCGCATAGCTGGATGACGTGGGTTTTACTATCGCTGGGGTTGGCCTTTTTGACTGACTGAGACCCGATAGTGAAGATGTGTTTGAACAAGCCCAAGTGAGGGGAACAGCCCAAGAAGCATTCACACAGTGTTATGAACGCAGCGAGATACGCAATGGCATTCGGAGGGAAATGGTGAAGTTGTGCGCCAAAGAAATTCAAGAACCCACGGATGAATGGATGGGGAGGCAGAGAAAAACCTCGCTCGACGTGGGTGAGGAGGAGGACTCGCTCGACTTCGTGCGGCTCCGGCTCGGTCTCTCCCTCCGACAGCCTACACGACCCGTCAGCAATCAGCCCGTCGGCGACGAGGTTCTGGACGTCCTCCGCCGTGATGGTCGACCGAAGGAAATCCCCTTGGATCCACCCCGGCGGCGCCATGGACCGGGCACCCGATGGCTTCTTCGCCTTGGCTCCCTTCTTGGCGCGCTCGAGATTCTCCATCTTCCCCTTCGTCATCGCGGCGGCGGTCGTCGAGGCGGGTCGAGCGGCGTGCGTGGAGCAGAGGAGGCGGAGGAAAAGAGGGGAATGGAGGAGGAGCACTGTACCGGCCCTTGCGCCGTACCGTCTTATAGCTTCCCGAGTGGGTCGCTGATCTGCGGGCCCACCGGATCTCTGTGTATCCCGATTTCAGAGGAAGCGTAGTACGTGGCGTTAAGGGCGGCGCGAAAATTGAGGCGTCATGCCCCCACTTGCCCCAGTCGTTGCGTCATCTTCGCGCGGCGCGTGCTTTCCAAATTTTCGAATCCCGTAAAATCCGGGCCTGACGAAGCGACCCGTCGCATCAAGAGGTCCTGCTGATCACTTGGACCTGAGTCCGCGCTCAAGTTCACTCGGACGCATATCAAGACAGAATCGATCAGGGTGAATGACAAAGATTCCAATCGACGCAGACTTCTATGAAGCCCTAAAATGCATTCGGAATTTTTGTGTCTTATCAGACCCTGCATCTATCCCTTTTTCACTCGAACCCCGATCCATTCGGGGGCTAATGATGGGGATATGTACCTAGGGTAGGGCCTCGAGCCTGACCTAGATACCCTACCTAAGGACACTACATTGGAGAACTTAAAGATTACAAGATTACAAGGAAGACTCCGACTGAAGTCACCATGGCACATGAGTCACTCGACAGAACATCCACTCGGAGGTTTCTCCCTCCACTCGACAGTTGCCTTTCACTCGGAAGAACCAGAAGTCACTCCAGGGAGGCCAACGGGCAGGCGTTCGACTAATCGCCATAAGTAGCATTTATTGCATACGTTATCAGTAACGTTCACCTTTATTACCATGATCGAACCCTTGGTTGCTGGGTATTCATGAGGGGCATTGCACTATAAATAAGACGCCCCTCCCCTCTGGCACAAGGGTTCGCAGCCCCTGTAACTCACACATTCCACACGACAAGAGCTCCCGAGCACTGAGACGTAGGGCTGTTACCTCCACGAGAGGGGCTGAACTCATACATCCGTGTGTACAATCTCGCCGTAGCTAGGACTCTGCCCTCTCCTTACGTACCCCTAACCTCTACTGTTAGGCTCGTTTCCATGACAATTACCTCCTTCGAGAGGGGCCGAACCTGGGTAAACCTGTGTCTTTCGTCCCGATCAACCCCTTCGAGTTAACCGCCGTAGCGATGGCTTCACCCCTAAGTCCTTGCACTAGGACATCTGCCGTGACAAAACCACGACAGTTGGCGCCCACCTTGGGGCAAGTGCACGGTGGTTTGGAGTACTCGAAGGGCTCTCTCCCAGGGATCGAGGGATACGCCGTTGGCAGGATGACCAAGAGTCACCGCGGCAAGCTCTACATCGACGATGCTGGCTGGGGCCCCGAGGCCGACTCAATTGAGTACGGGTACCGGGTCCCCTTCGGTGGAATTCACGTCTTCATCGGCAAGATCGGTGGATGTAAGCCCGGGCCGGACATCTGCACCGACCTCGTCGAGTCGGCCCGGCGCGCGCAACCCGCTAGGATCAACCCGGGCTAGAAGCACGTCTTCGTCGGCTTCACCCAAGGCGCGGGACTTGAGGAAGGTTCCTTGTCGCGGGAAGAAGCCCTCATCTGCTTAGAGGATGGATCTTCGAGCGGAGAGGCGGAATCAATATACCAACTTCACAACGGCGGGCTTGGGGGCTACTTTGAGGGTTACCATGACCGGGAGCCCTATGAGCCGCCGAGCCAAGCTGCCGTCTTCATGGCTGGATCAGCACCGGCATCTGGCCGCATGGTGGCTGGGACGGCAGCGGCCGGCGTGGCGGGGGCCGGGTCAGTTAGGCCCCCGGCTCAAGTTTTGCTAGATTTGATGAACGAACTTACGACTCTGATGGGAACCGAGGTCACAGTGGAAAACCAAGCAAACCATAACGCGGAGATCGCGAGGTTGAAGGACCAGATGACCAGGGCCCAGGAGGACATCAATGCGTTGAAGGCTCAGATGGATGCTGAGTCAGAGCGCCTTAGGGCGGAAGCTTTTCGTCTCAATCTGGATCAACAAGCCTTAGATGCAGTTATTCGGATGAGGCATCAGACCCGCCTGCCTGATCAGTATGAGCCAAGGAATCTTTTCAACACGCCGGGGGCCTCTGACCGTGACCCGAACGGCGGAAGTACTTGGGAATAGGGCGGCGACTCAGCATCGGCAGCCAGACCCGCCCCGCAGGAACCAGACCCCGCCACAGCGTTTTCTCACACCACTTGGTCATTACTCTAACCCGGTGGAGAACATGGTGGCGGGGGCAACTAGGCTCAATGCGCTCCCCCTTGCTGAGGGAACACCCTTCGCTGAGGAAGCCCGGAACGCAATTGGGTACTTACATACAGCGGTGGCGCAACATGAGAAGTATACTTACAGCCGAAGTCGTGTGCACTCAACCCCCATCCCAAGCCGCAGTTATAGCTGGGATTTGGAGTCACCAGCGGTCTCTAGCAGTGAGCGACGCTGGAACCCACCTCGTGATTACCCGCCCGTTATGGATGCTCAGGCGATTGTGGATAATGCTAGAGCTCAGCGGGAGGCGGCGGCCGCGACGGCTTACCAGGAGCCGCCCCCGATGACCCCCTCAGCTTTGGTGGGAGCCGGAGTCACCTCCAGAGCTGTGGGAGTGCCGTGTTTAGCACCGGCTCTGCAGAATGAGCGCCTGCCGAAGGACTTTAAGGGTCCGCGTAAAGTTCCTAATTATACAGCTGATCTGCCCCCAGAAGCTTGGATCGAGAGTTATGAGCTAGCCATGGAGATGTTAGACGTTAGTGATGCAGTATGTGCTAAGTACTTCATCATGATGTTGGAAGGACCGGCTCGTACATCGTTAAAGGGTTTGCCACCCAATACCATTAATTCCTGGGCTGAGTTGAAAGCGAAGTTCATCAAGAATTTTCAACGAACATGCAAATAGCCTATGACGATCGTTGATTTGGATCATTGTGTGCAGCATGAGGATGAGTCGGCCCATCATTGGGTCCGGCAGGTCTCAACCATCATCCACTCGTCTGATAACATCACGGCGGCTCAGGCGGTTCTAATTCTGGAGAAAAATTGTCATTTTTTGCCTCTTAAGCAGAAGCTTGGATGGCTCAAACGTTGTTGCCAAGACATGGGTGAGCTCATGGCGGCTCTCACCAAATATGCAGATTCCGATAACACCAAGGATCCTGGGTCTGATGATGAGAAATCTGCTAAGGGTAAGAAGAATGGCAACGGCAAAGGTCAGCAGCAGAATGGGGCAGGAAACAATAACCCAGGTAATGGTGGTAAACGGAAGCATCCAGACGGCGGGTCAGATCTGGTGGCCAATACTAACACCAGGAACAACCTCGGCAAGGGCAACGGAAAACCGCCTTTTGGCAAGGGCAAGCCCTTCAATATGGAGGCAATGCTTAACGACCCCTGCCCAAAGCACAGTCTACCTTACAAGCCATCCACTCATGCTTGGAAAGATTGTTATATCATGCGGGAGTTCCGAAATTATAGCCTCAACCAGCATCACTGTAACGGCAATGGGCCGCCCAGTGGGTCAGGATCCGGCTCTCATGGGTCAGGTTTTGGTGCAGGCGGCTCAGGTTCTGGTTATCAAGGTCAAGGTAACCATGGAGGTCATAATCAGCAATCTGGCTATGGTGGTCAACAGCAAAACAACCAATCAGGGTACCAGAGTAAACCAAAGCAGCTTAATGGAGGCCAGTATCACATCTTTACCACGAGCCTTGATAAGCGTGATCAGAAAGTGCGCAAGCGGACGATTAACGCAGCCATGCCGTCTCTTCCGCAGTACTTGAAGTGGTCTGAGTACACGATATCATGGAGTTGGGAGGATCACCCGCCACGAGTTGATAACCCGGGGCACTTAGCCCTCGTGGTAGCCCCTCAGGTAGGAGGCTATGTGTTTACCAAGGTGCTAATGGATGGTGGCAGCAGCATCAACATCCTATATTATGACACTTTCCATCGGATGAACCTGGTTGACAAGGATCTCAAGCCATCATCCACGGTTTTTCACGGTGTGGTACCCGGCAAATCGGCTTATCTAGTTGGAAAAATTGCCCTTGAGGTAGCTTTTGGAGATGAGTTCAACTACAGGGTGGAGACCTTGTGGTTCGAGGTGGTTAAGATCAAGAGCCCATATCATGCTCTGTTTGGACGGCCAGCTTATGCCAAGTTCATGGCCCGACCCTGTTATGTATACTTGCAGCTCAAGATGCCTGGTCTGAAGGGAACGATTATAGTCCATGGTGATCGGAAGATTGCTCTTGAGTGCGAGGAAGGTGATGCCGCATATGCGGAGTCAAGTTGTGCTAAGGCAGAGCTTAAGTTTTATAAGGACAATGTTGACCCGGCGGATAGGACCCCGCTGAAGAAGCCCAGCACAAAATCTGACCCGCCCCTGAAGTTTGTGGCAGAAGATACCAAGTTGGTAGATTTTGCTCCTGGCGACTCATCTCAGCAGTTCACTATTGGGGCCAATATGGATCCCAAATAGGAAAGCGCGCTCATCGAATTCATCCGTGAGAACCGGGACATCTTTGCATGGAAGTCTTCTGACATGCCGGGTGTACCGATAGAATTCGCTGAGCACCACCTAAATGCGGATCCTAAGTTTAAGCCGGTCAAACAATTCCTCCGTCGTTTCAATGAAGAGCGGCGTAAAGCTATTGGGGAAGAGGTGGCCCGGCTCTTGGCCGCAGGGTTTATCGTGGAGGTTTTTCACCCGGAGTGGTTAGCTAACCCCGGCTTGTACTTAAGAAGAACGACACGTGGCGCATGTGTGTAGATTACACAGATCTCAACAAGGCGTGTCCGGTTGATCCATTTGCTCTCCCCCGTATCGACCAGATCATTGATGCAACGGCGGGTTGTGAGAGCTTATGTTTCCTCGACGCTTATTCGGGTTATCATCAGATCAAGATGGCAGTCAAAGACCAAGAGAAGACGTCTTTTATCACACCTTTTGGAGCTTTCTCCTACGTGTCTATGCCTTTTGGACTCAAAAGTGCGCAGGCGACTTATCAGCGTTGTGTGCAGAACTGTCTTCATAGTCAAATTGGGCGCAATGTTCATGCTTATGTGGATGATATTGTGGTCAAGTCAAGGAAGAAGGAGACTTTGCTAGATGATTTGAAGGAAACTTTTGATAACCTGCGGGTTTACAAGATGATGCTTAACCCGACTAAGTGTGTGTTTGGTGTGCCTGCAGGCAAGCTCCTGGGATTCTTGGTCTCCGAGCGGGGCATCGAGGCTAACCCAGACAAGATAAAGGCCATCACCTCTTTGTCTAAGCCGGCGTGCGTTAATGATGTCCAGTGCTTGGCGGGTCGTATTGCCGCTTTAAGCCGGTTCATAAGCCGCCTGGGTGAGAAAGCTATCCCTTTGTATCAGATGATGAAGAAGACAGACGACTTTGTGTGGAGCGATGCTGCCAATGATGCGTTTGAGGCGCTCAAAAAGTAGTTGGTTGAGCCGCCCGTCTTGGTTGCTCCCGTGGAAAAAGAACCTTTGCTGCTGTACATGGTGGCTAATAATAAAGCCGTCAGTGCTGCAGTCGTTGTGGAGTGCAAGGAGGCAGGCAAAGAGTATCCAGTCCAGCGACCGGTTTACTATGTCAGCGAAGTTCTGACAGAATCCAAGCAAAGATAACCGCATTGGCAAAAGCTGGTGTTTGGAGTGTTCATGGCGAATCGCAAGCTAAAGCATTACTTCCTTGATCATCCGATCACGGTGGTCAGCTCTGCTCCTTTGGGAGATATCGTTCAAAATAGATAAGCCACCGGCCGGATTGCTAAGTGGGCAATTGAGCTTGGGCCCCTTAATCTGAAGTATGTGCCCCGGACGACTGTTAAATCTCAAGCCCTGGTGGATTTTATCAATGACTGGACAGAGTGTCAAGCACCTGAGGAGAAGCCGAACAATACATATTGGACGATTCACTTTGATGGATCCAGGCAATTGGAAGGCTCGGGGGCTGGAGTTGTTTTAACTTCCCCACGAGGTGACAAATTTTGTTATGTATTAAGGCTAATGTTTCCTTGTACTAACAATGCAGCTGAATATGAAGCTTTGCTTCATGGCCTCCTTGTGGCCAAGGAGATAAATTTGAGCCGGGTCAGATGTCTTGGCAACTCAGACCTGGTGGCCCAACAAGTATCAGGCCCGTGGGATTCTACGGACCCTCGCATGGCGGCTTATCGCCAGACGGTTGATGTTATTGCTGGTCACTTTAAGGGCTATCAGGTGGATCATATTGATCGTCGGAAGAATGAGGCGGCTGACGCATTGTCAAGACTGGGGTCTCAGCGTAAGCCAGTGCCACCTAATGTGTTTCTGGATGTATTGCATCACCCGTCGGTTAAATTACCTTCGGAGGAGGATCTTGCTATACCTGACTCGGAAGGACAGTTGGTGGCGGCTCTCCGCGCAATCCCTGATTGGACGCTGCCTTATCTGGCGTATCTGACTCGCGGCGAGTTACCACAAGACAAGACCCTGGCACGGTAGATTATGAGGCGGTCTAAGTCTATGACTATTGTCAATGGCGAGTTGCACAGGTGCAGCGTGACTGGCGTTTTTCAGTGCTGTGTCTCTCCTAAGGAGGGTCGTGAAATCTTACAAGAGATACATGTCGGCGATTGTGGTCATCACGCCGGGTCAAAATCTTTGGTGGTGAAAGCTTTTCGGCACGGTTTTTATTGGTTAACAGCACATGCATATGCGGAAGACTTGGTCAGTAATGTGATGGGTGTCAGAAATTTGGACGACGTGCCCATGTGCCGGCTCAAGAGCTACGGGTGAGTCCAATCACCTGGCCGTTTGCGGTCTAGGGGCTTGATATGGTTGGACCGTTTAAGAGGTCTAAAGACAAGAAGACCCACCTTTTGGTGGTGGTTGATAAGTTTACTAAGTGGGTTGAGGCAGAGCCGGTCAGTAAGTGTGACGCAGCAACGGCAGTTCAGTTCGTCAAAAAACTGATTTTTCGTTTTGGTTACCCTCATAGTGTCATTACTGACAATGGTACAAATCTGTCCAAGGGGGCTATGAAAGAATTTTGTGATGACGAACACATCCGCCTTGATGTTTCCTCCGTGGCTCACCCATAGTCCAATGGCCAAGCAGAGCGTGCTAACCAGGAAATTTTGAGAGGGATAAAACCCCGGCTTATGGTTCCTTTGGAGCGAACGCCGGGTTGTTGGGTGGAGGAATTACCTTCAGTTCTTTGGAGCATCAGAACCACCCCCAACAGGTCAACAGGCTACATGCCTTTCTTCATGGTTTATGGCGCAGAAGTTGTTCTCCCCAGTGATATCCGTCATGACTCGCCCAGGGTGGCGGCTTATGTTGAAACTGATAATGAGACGGCGCGTCAGGACGCTTTGGATGCCTTGGATGAAGAACGGGATATTGCAGCCGCACGTTCGGCGATTTATCAACAAGATCTGCGTCGCTATCATAGCCGTAGAGTCAAGACCCGGACGTTTCAACAGGGTGACTTAGTGCTTCGTCTAACTCAAGACCAGATAGGTATGCATAAGTTGTCACCCCCCTGGGAAGGACCTTTTGTGATCAGCAGAAATCTCAACAATGGTTCCTATTATATCATTGATATACGAGAGAGCAACAAATCACGCACTTCCGGGGAGGAGACTGCCAGACCGTGGAACATTGCTCATCTTCGGCCTTACTACACTTGAGCCACTTGCTCTTATCAATGTACATACTTCTGTCATTGTATATACCACTTTTTATAATATAATAAAGCCGGTATCCCTGTAATTCAGGGCCTCTGCCGTTTTCCTGCACCAAGTTTTGTGCAAAGAGTTGATTCTTCATAAGGTCACTTGGGGGCTTCCAACCCACTTGGTTTAGCTTTCATACCCTCTTGACCGGCTTTATATGCCATATTTGAGTTAAACCTGCCTGTTTGCAACTTGCTACTCCGCCAAGTGACCCGCCGAACGTTTGACAGTCAATCTTTTTTAAGACCCTGAGCTTGTCAAAGTTAAACCGGCGGTTTATGTCACATGAGAGCCGACTTACAGAGAGCGAGGACAAACTCACCTATTTGTCATAGTCTCTCCGCTATGTGGCCCGTTCGTACTCTTAACAGTCAATCTTTTTTAAGACCCTGAACTGGTTAAGGTTAAAACGACGGATTTATGTCACGTGAGAGCCGGCTTATGGGATTTTAGGCACTCATGCCTAGCTTCTTTGAAGCAGAAAAATTTGAGTTTTTCTAAAAGTATAAGAGTTGATCTCTTTGGGCTGTGTTTTCAAAGCCGCCTATATTATACTACAAGCTATACATGTATTTTGTGCTTGTTATTTTACAGGAATTTTTCATGAAAAGATTCTAAGTTTCTGGGTAATCCCGGCTTAGCATTGCTCATGGAGTATAACCCGCCAGTAGGAATCGATGAATCCATATGGAGGCATATAATCATGTCAAGGCATTCATACTGGAAAAATATTTGACCCGCCGGCTTATGAGTTGAAGAAGTTCAAAAAAGTGCACGAAGGCATGACACATGCAATCAAGTTTTTCCTACAGCTATTACAAGGCCTCAGAGGACCCAAAATGTGGGACTAAAGGTTTTGCACAAGTTATAACCTGGCGGCTCAGCTTTGTCCGGGTTAACGTCATGGAGGACCGGTTCTTTGCCTAGCTCGTTGACGGGTCATCCTGCGCCGGGTCTTCGCTCTCCTGGATATGAAGGTTGTCCACATCCCAGTTGCAGTTGAGTAAAGCTTCAAAATCAACTTCATCATGCAAGATTGGATACGGGTCAACGTCCGGGGCAAAGATGTGCTTACGCCGTTGAGGAGTCAGGTCCTTCGGCTCAAATATGGGCGCCCGGATTCGCGTGTTGTTGTTGTCGTAAGCAGACTGGTATGTCTTCAGATCAGCTTCTGAGGCTAGCTGGCTGGCCAACACTCGAGACGCTCTGAAGCAATGAGCGTAATCATCTTGGGTGAATTCTGACCCGTCGGCCTTCAGCTGAGGGAAGCCTCCTGTCATCTCCTCCGGGTTGAGCTCCGGCGCATATGCCAAAGCCCGGCTTAAAGCAGAAATTGCACCCTTCCGGGCGGCTGATTTCTTCATTTCTTCAAAGTGCTTGGGGACAGTGGAGAGGCAGTTCAGCACGTCCTTGATCAGTTTTGGAACCCCTTTCTCGCCAAATACAACCCTGATGGTGAAGAGGCTTCCAGCGTACAGCTGTTCAGTGAAGGCATATAAAGCCTTCAGCTTCAACAAGCTGTCATCTGGAAGCTGACGAGTTCGTTTGCCTGAACACAGATCAAGCTTGTAAGTCGCCAGGCGAGTATCTATGAAGATATTTGGAAAAAAGATCTGTAATGCTTACCAAAGACGGCTTCAGTCATCCGGGCTATATGGCGCTTCAGGCTGTTTAGCTCTTCAGTGACAGGCTTAAGACGGCCCTCGGCATCTTCTGCACGTTTGGTCAAGGCGGCTTGGTTGGCTTCAGCAGTTTGTTTGTATGCTTCAAACTCTGCCTTGATTTTCTCCAGTTCTGTTAAGGAGAGCCGCCACTTTCTGTCAGTCTCAGCTCGGGCGTTTTCTTGCAAAGCCACGTTCTTCCTCAGATCAGCCATGTTAGACTCGACCACATTTAAAGCCTCCTGTATAAGACAATCATCAACAGCAAATTCATCAATTTTAAGCCGCCAGTCCGGTTTATAATAGTGCTTGGAGGTGCAGCAAAAGTTTGTTTCAAGTCTCAAGCAGATTGCAAGCAATATACTTGACACTTGGGGGCTAATGTGTATCAGTTCTTTCAAATTTCTACAATACAAATAAGACCCAGATCATCTTCATGAAGATAACTCGGCCCTTGGGGGCTACACATTGCTCTACAAGTCTAAGATCAGATCCACAAAAGTTCCGGTTCATTATTGGCATAATGACCCGGTCCTTGGGGGCTACACTTGGCATTTTTGCATTTATCAAGATAATAAGTGCCGGCTCATTGTTGAAATAATGACCCGGCCCTTAGGGGCTACACATTGGTCTATCACAGTTTACATATTACTGAAGACCCGGCTTATCTTCGAGAACATAAGCCGGCTCTTGGGGGCTACGTAAGGGTATACGGAGAATAGAAAAGTGGAGTACCTCATATTTCCTTTTCATCATGCCAACTAGGTTGACTTCCATGTCCCGGCTCGCGGCAAGGCGACTCAGATAACCCGAGTGCAGTTCATCAGCAGTCAGCTTCTCCAAGTTGGGCAGATCAAGCTTAGCCTTCTCCTTCTCAGGTGAAGGCGCCTCATCCTTGCTGAGGTGCTTGGTTAGCACGTTGGAAGGGGCCAGAGCGTTATAAGCTGAGACGGTGATAGTTACTTCTTCTTCTTGAGCAGTCGCACCTTGAGTTGTCGGCAGGGGGCTGGGCGGCCTAGGATCCGTCTCCATATTGGCTTCGGGAATCATAACATCGGCATTCGCCGACTCAGCAGACTGGGGAGTGTCGTCAGGGGCACCTTGGCCAGCTTCGGAGGGTTCAACTTGAACTCCAGGAGTGTCAAGCTTCGGGTCCTCCGGTTCTGAGACATCCGGATGGGAAGATGACCTGCTCAGTTTCCTCTTCTTAGCCTGGGCCCTGCGAACAAAGATTTCATTGTCAGTTATATGAAAGGACAGAATGGTAATAAGAAGAAAGAGGATGCGAAGAAGTTTACCCCGGGTTGATAACAAGGGGAGGCAGTTTGGAGGCGGTCGAGTCGCCAGACGAAGGAGGTGATTCCTGACACAGTTAAATAAACAGTATGAGCAAATGGCAGCGCAAGACTAATATGCAGAAACACAAATATAAGTTATGCAATACCTCGTTGCAACGTTTCCGACGAGCCGGAGTGTCAGGTAAGCCGGCCACCAGGTCTTCAGAGCCGCCGCTCCGGGTTTGACGTCTAGCGTCATGTTGCTGCTTCTTTGAAAGAAAGTCGGGGTCCAAGTGAGCAAGAGGATGTGAAAATTTTACTTTCCGGATGACCCGCCGGATTTTCTCTGTTGGCAGAGGTTCGTAGTCAGAGGAGATGATAGTTACCTCTGCAGCACCGGCTTCACTTGTTTCCACGTCACCCTGATAGAAGTCAGCGTCAATAAGTTGCATGAAAAGAAGGCCAAGAGAGTCAAGTTCTACCTCCGAGTTGTCCAATTCAAGCAGTTCTTTAGCTGTTGGCTTCTTCCTACGAGATGGAGCCCGGGTCTTAGTTGTTTTTTCTTTCTTCTTGGAAGTAGAGGCGGTAGTCAGTCTCTTGTTCCAGAAAGATGAGCCGGCCTGCATATATGCATTGGCAGAGAAGTCAAACGAAGTAAAGTGCGAAAAAGGAAAAGAGTGAAGATCGAAGTATAAGTTTACCTCAGGAGCCGGGTTAAGAGCATAGAAAGGGCTTAACCCCGTCTTGTTGCAAGATTCTGGCGACTCACCCAACAAGGATTTAACGATTGCATTGAGGTCCTGGTCTGTCAGGGGAGTCTGGTTGAAGTGCTGAGGGTCATTCACCTCACCAGTGTATTGGCACATTAAGGCGTTGCAGCGGCTCAACGGCATAATTCTCCAAGAGACCCAGCATCGGGTCAGATCAACGCCAGTTATCCCATTGGTTAACAGGGCCCTTATCTTTGAAAAAGTTGGACCATATTGGGCGCGCTCGGCGGCGGACATCCGGTCTGGGAGCTCGGTGCCGGTGCTGAGCCGGTAAGGACGATAACCCGGCAGTGGATTCTCTCCTTCTGGGGAGGTATCTTTGCAGTAGAACCAGGTCTTATTCCAGTCCTTGGGATGACTAGGCAGAATCGCCGACGGAAAGGATACATCCCTCCGCCTCTGAATGGAAACACCTCCAAGTTCAAGGCTCGGTCCATCCGCAATCTCTGTTTGGCGGTTGATATAGAAATAAACCCTGAAGAGGTCAACAGACGGCTCTTCTTGCAGATAGGCCTCACAGAGAATTTGGAACTGGCACAAATTGGTTACAGAGTTGGGGCCAATATCTTGAGGGTGCAGATTGTAGAAGTGTAGGGCGTCCCGGATTTTTTTTGATCCGAGCGGAGAGAAGCCACGGAGAAGATGGTCCGTGAAGACAACAACTTCCCCATCCTGGGGCTTGGGAGTGACCTTGTTGCCACGAACCCGCCAATGGATAACATGTTGAGCCGGCAAAGCTCTCATGACTACAAAGTCGTTGAGCATTTCTTCGGTAACCCCAGAGCCTACCCAGTCACAGGAAGCAGGGGCTTTAGCCATGACGGCGGTTTAAAAGATAGTGGAAAAGCATGGATATGTGGCGGGTTAAAAACGCTACATGACCAAAATAGCTATGACTCTAAGATGACGACTCTATCTGACGGGTCATTATTGAAACTATGAGCCGCCGTCCGCTACAAGTATGAACTGGATTGTATCTCACCAGTGAGACCCGGCAGCATCCCGGCGAGTCAAATTGACAGCGAAACATCGGAAGTATTGCTAAGAGTGGACAAACAAGTTCCACCAACTACGGCTGCAACTACAAGATCTACGAACGAAGATAAAAGGAAAATATTTCCTAAACCTAAAACGGCAGCGAAGAACAGACCATCCATGTGTGAAATCTTGTGCAGGGATGATCTACGATGAGCATGGATAACGCATTATGCGGAGCACAACGGGTTTTGGCTAGCGGATGAAGGCCTAAAGGTGTTTTCCTTTTTCATCTACGGCAAGAACTCCGATGAACGGCGGCGGACTCGAAGAAAACCCGATGGACTAATGCAGATCTAGAGGAGGAAGGAGATGGAACCTGAGATGCACAGGAGATGCGGGCGCGTGCCGGAGAAATCTGGACGCGGTCAGGGTGATGCAGCGACCCTTGTTGAGGACGGCGGCGAGGTCCGGACAGTGCGAAGGAGCTTCGGCTGCGCGGCCGTCTGGAGGAAGAAGAAGAAGAGAGGCGGCGACGGGGGAACGTGAAAAAAGGATAGGCCCCGCACGCCTATTTATAAGAGGGATGGAACAGCAACAGTCTCGCGTAGGAATCGAGGAGACAAAATGATGATTGACCAAGAAAACGCCTCGATTCTCGGGTTGACTAGTTAATACAAAGATCCGTTGTGATGTCATCCAGATTTTTCGGATTTATCACACATGACGTCACCCATTTTCACATGGCGGGTCATGAAGATATATTGCAGGTCAGATGCTTACGAAGAATGCAAGACTCGCCAACTAGAAGACTTGAAGATTGACATGAACCAGTTCAAATCAATCTGGGGCCTAATGTTGGGGATATAACCCCGTGGTGAGACTCGCCCAGGAGGGGCCGGGTCATAAGGTTGGCGGCTTAGCAGCGAGGCCTGAGCAGGCAGAAAGGTCAAGACAAGGCCTGGAAGAGGCCCAGGGCCGGAAGGCTATATGTGACCCGGAGGTGTAAGCCGCCGGGGGATGGTTTGCCCGACAAGGCAAAGATAGTTAGAGATAAGGTCGGTTACTAGATGTAACCCGGCCGGGACTCTTGTAAGCCTAGGGCCTCGACCTGTGTATATAAAGGCGGGTTCCCTGGGCGGCTTAGGACACGAAACCTTTGATCAAGTAATAGGTCAAGCGAATCCGCTCCCTTGTAATCGATATCCAATCAATACAACTCAAAGCAGGACGTAGGCTATTACCTCCTTCGAGAGGGGCCGAACCTGGGTAAACCTGTGTCTTTCGTCCCGATCAACCCCTTCGAGTTAACCGCCGTAGCGATGGCTTCACCCCTAAGTCCTTGCACTAGGACATCTGTCGTGACAAAACCACGGCAGTGCCCCCATGTTTGGTTTTGGTAATTGATGACAATCCCTATGGACTAATGGTTGCTTTGAGTTATACTTTAAGGTTTGTCCATAGGCAATGCTTGAAGACCATATGTTGGTTTCAAGGTTGAAAGAAGAAGATTATTTGTGGACCAAGGTGTTATTCATGGAGTTATCCAAAGATTGGTCATGTGAGAGTTGAGCCTATTGCAAGCATGTCTTGAAGAAGAAGATCGTTTGAACAATCATGTTACCTTCAAGACATCATCTTAGTGATAGGGTAGGAAAGATACAAGGTTGATCAAGACAAAATGCTAAGAGCGCATTCAAGTTGATCAACACACAAAGCATAGAATATGTACCAAGTAGGATCATATGATCTTACGGTATGGTAAGAATTGTCCATTATGCTTTGTGAACTAACCCATGATCTATGTGTTTGGTGTTTCTATGCAGGGTTAGGTATCTTTCCATGGGCTTGCATCAAAAGGAAGATGTCATATAGCCCAAGATGGGATGTCATCAAGTGGTAATAGTCATCAAGGTTGTGGTTTGCAAGATCAAGAGGAGCATCACGAAGAGATCATATGCTTTGCTTGCCGACCATTTGGTGATAATGGTCTTGTGAAGATGTGCCTAAGAGTGGCTTTCCCATAGTGGAGTATGGGGGAGAAATTTGTAAGTCTTCACCAAGCGTGCACTAACAAGAAAGGTGATCCAACTTCAGGCAGGCATGATCTTCATCATCTAGCTCAAGTGGATTATGCGCAAGGCAAAGGTTTGACCTTGATAGGTTTTCCATTTTACCGGTATCATGGTGTTATTTGGGAGACCGGGTTATAGGATTGATTGTTGTACTATCAAGGGGGACGCTCGAGTGAGTAGATCAATTGTATGGCTCGTGGAGAGATCAAATCATTGCATACTTTGCGTCATATTTATTGGTTCTTATTTGATTTGTATCTATGTGAAGTTTTAGAGTTTGCGTTCGTCATTTTGTCAAACTCAAGTGCATTGTGCGAGGGCGTGAGGATAATACGGTGGCCCTAGAGGCTTCTTGGGGAGCATTGTGCCTCCACACCTCTCCAACGGAGACGTGCCTCCCCTTAAAAGGAGGGAACTTCAATAACATATCCTCGTCTCCATCGACGCCACTTGTGGTTACTTCGTACCTTTACTTTGTGCAAGCTTTATTGTGTGTGTATCTTGTGCTTGCTATTGTTGTTGTTATTGTGCTCATCATATAGGTTGTCCACATAGTTGCATATCTAGATAACCTATTTTATTGTTGAGTCTAATTTGTTAAAAAGTAGCCAAAAATTGTTAGTCGCCTATTCACCCCCTCTAGTCGACCATATCGATCCTTTCGCCAGAGATATCTCTCCATCACACGGAGTGACAAAATACCAGTCTCGGTCCATGCCAACCCAACAGACACCTTTGGAGATACCTGAAAAGGATCACCCAATTACGAAGTGAAGTTTGATAGCTCACAAGGTACTCCTTCGCTGTTAGGGAGTTGCACGATCTCATGGTCTAAGGAACAGATAATTGGCATGAAGAAAGCTATAGCAATCAAACTTTAATGATACAATCATATGCTAAACTTACAGTTGGGTCTTGTCCATCACATCATTCTCCTAATGACGTGATCTCGTTACCAAATGACAACTCATGTCTATGTTTAGGAAACCTTAACCATCTTTGATCAACGAGCTAGTCTAGTAGAGCCTCGCTAGGGACTTGGTGTTGTTTTTGTATACACACATGTTGTTGGTGCAATAATTGCCCTCCTTGTGTTTTGGAGTTTGTTGACATAAACACCGAGGAACTAATGTGTTTGCTAGTGCACACAGAGTAATAGGTCCCTGGAGTCACGAGGAGTTTGGTTCAAACTACGAAGATGATCTCCTGCATTGCAGGAAGGGTTATCACCAAGGATTATGCTGACAAGAGTGACCCCTAATAATTGCTGACACTGAGCAATTGTTTCGGTGCTTGTCCGAAGGATATGAATGCAACCGAGAAGTTGAAGACAAAGTGAAGACGTTGTATTTGTTTCATTGGTCTTCTTCTCTTTCATTGAGTCACAGGACCACCGTACTACTAAGAGGGGTATAGTGTTCGAAAGCTTTGATTCACTGATGCTAAACCCAATCCTATGTGAGTTGAGAGAAATATCCTTGTGCTCCGAGCAATACTTTCCAACAAGATATTGTGTTCTTCTTCGCTGCGAGAGATGTGTCTCTGACCGAGGAGTTAGCATTACTTGTTCCTCAAGTAATATTACCGTTGCTCTTGAAAATCCGACCGCTGAGAACGTGTCGGTTGGCCATTGGCTAGACCGCGTGTCCAAAATGGTCATTTCCCTTTAGGGAAGGCCAAGGCTATATATAGCCACCCCGCACCGGCTTTGTCCGGTGGCTGTTCTGTTTGATTCCGAGATGTTTGTGAGCAACCCTCTCTCCTAAGTGATTTGAGTTTAAAATTTACCGAGAGAAAACTCGAGACCCAAAAAATTAGATAGTAGTTTAGCATCACTCGAATCTAAGTCTAGTACGCTCCACCTATTACTCTTGAGAGCTGTCAACACTTTAGACGGTTAGGTGTCGTAATCTTCAGAAACCAAGAGTAATTGTGGTTCTCGAAGAAGTCTGTAAAGGTTCAAAGATCGCCTCAATTATCTATCACGAGTGATCGGCATTGGTTGGCGAACCAATTGTCGAGGGGAATAGGATGGAGAGAGTTTATCGTCGGTGTTAACTCACATCCCCTCCAATCACACGTAGTCCTTTTGCAGAAGGGCGAACTAGTCTATAAAACACCTTGTCACCATTGAGCACCATCGGTGATCTCTATCCCTGCTCCTATTCCTTTTGGTGTTGTATGATATATCGAATATGTGATTTCCTTCGATGCATGAGTGATGTTTCTTTTTGTTAGTATAATTCTTACTCGTTGTAGCTTAGTTTTATCTCGTTCCGCTGCTGGGTTCCGTTGTTGTGATTTCCTTTGATGCATGAGTTATGTTGCAAGGGGTACCTCTTAACTAGTGATTTCGGTTTGTCATGCTGGGTCATTACTATACAATATACACGATGGAAGTTTGGATTTGGATTGCGCTAACCAGATGGTGCGGTCCGCGTTGGATTGCGATAACCAGATGGTGCGATCTGCTGCTGGGTTCCATTGTTGTGATTTCCTTTGATGCATGAGTTATGTTGCAAGGGGTACCTCTTAAGTAGTGATTTCGGTTTGTCATGCTGGGTCATTACTATACAATATACACGACGGAAGTTTGGAGTTGGATTGCGCTAACCAGATGGTGCGGTCCGCGTGAAGACCACATTTTGACCGAACTGTCGCCGACGACATTGTTATGCTGTTATATCTTCAGTCTTCAAATAAATTTGAAGTAATTTTGCAATAGGTGCCCCTAAATTAATGCTTTTCTAGGCATCATGTTTGTCTTTCTGGGCTCAATACCATGGTGCATGTTTGGGGCTGGGCCTGAACAACTTTGTGCTGACTAGCAGGATGTGGCCTGACCGCGAGAGCTATGTATCTCTCATTGCGGGTTGTATTAGATCTTGCTTAAAGTGTGGCGCTACCAGGCCGGGCCAATACTACGTGATTTTTATTGCTTTGTATTGGTTTTCCTTGGATTTTCATCGATTTTCTATGGTTTTTTAACTTTCCTTTCTTTTTTTGGTTTTCTTTGCTTCTTTCTTTGGTTTTCCTTTCCTTTTTCTATTTTTCCAACACATCTCTATTTTTCCTAAACAGAGTGCTTTTGTTCCAGGTAGAATGATAACAGACAATGCATTGGTGGCATTTGAGTGCATCCATTATATCAAACAGGAGAATCCTATAAAGAGTTTTTGTGCATACAGACTTGACCTATCTAAAGCTTACGATAGGGTGGATTTGGCCTTCTTTAAGCAGGTGATGCAAAAGGTGGGTTTCTCTCAACGATGGGTGGACTGGATCATGTCATGTATCACATCAGTGAGGTATTCTGTCAATCTTAATGGAACCCTCTTGGATTCATTTGCACTGACGCCGCAAGGTGACCCACTTTCACCGTTTTTATTCTTGTTTGTGGCGAATGGTCTTTCTACTATTCTGAAGCATGGAGTGGTGACCCGGGGTATTACACCGGTTAGAGCTTCTAGAAGAGCTCCAGGAATTTTACACTTATTATTTGTGGATTATACACTCTTATTTTTAGAGGCCTCTTAGGTACAAGCAGAGAGAATTAAAGATGCATTGAGTTGTATGGGACTGCCATGGGGCAAATTTTGAACTATGATAAGTGCTCTAAGTTCTTTGGTGACTCCTGTCCGGACATTGTTAAGGAGCAAGTGAGGAGTTTGCTTGGTGTCATGAGCTTGGTCTTTGATGAAAAAAATACTTGGGTCTTCCGACTTTAGAGGGGCGAATGTCTAAAAGACATTTTCAGAATTTGCAGATGAGTGTGACCAAGAGATTGATTCAGTGGGTTGATGGCCTTTTGGCTCAACCTGGGAGGGAAGTGCTCGTTAAATCAGTAGGCCAGGCATTACCCACATACTTTATGGGGGTCTTTAAGTTACCGTTCTCAGTTTGCGATGATCTTTCCAGGATGGTTAGAAATTTTATTGGTTTGCAGCAGAGGGTAAGAGGAAAGTCCATTGGAGGAATTGGTACATCCTTATGCAACTTAAATATAAAGGAGCAGGCTGTTTCCGTGACTGTCGGTTATTCAGTCAAGCCTTGTTAGCTCGTCAAGCATCGAGGTTAATATATAAAATGGATAGTTTGTGTGCCCTAGTTGTTAAGGTAAGACACTATCCCAATAGTAAATTAGAAGATAATCGGTGTTTACTTGCAGTGCGTCATCATCGTGGCAAGAAATAATCCATGGTCTTGAATTATTGGAAAAGGGATTGGTTTGGAGAGTGGGCTATGGTAAGAGCATACAGGCCTGGAGGGACAATTGGATACCGAGTCCCTATTCCTATAAACCTATCTCCCCCCAAGGAAGATGTCGGATAAGATTGGAATCATGATTGCTGGGAGAAAATGGATTCTGGAACTATGCATTGTTAAGAAGGCACTTTGTCACTGCGGATGTTGCTTCTTCTTACGCTCTTCGCAATCTGAATCGTACTTTCTATTTCTTGAAAACATTACGAGGATCCAGAAATAAACATCATCCTGTTTTTATAAACCAAAGAAACTTACTGATTAATTACTCAAATAGGACATTGCCTAATTAGTGTGAATAAAGATATCAAAACAAATACAACTGATCAGGAACAAACTTAATTTCGGTCTATTCCTAATCCAATACCGTGGAGAAATAAATTCATTACCTACCTAGCCCGGGGGACACATACTTTTGTCCTACTTGACTACTCCTAACCTAGGTCGGTGAGATCAAACTTAATCAATTACTAGTGATAAAGAACAGGGACAAAATTATGTAGACGGGCGATCGTGGATAGCGGAAGGTAGGAGGCGGCATCCTGGGCGATTGGCGAAAGGTTAAAACGTCACAAACATATTTTTGAAATGTGTGAACATTTTTAAATGTAACGTATTTTTTTGAATGTTACTAAACATGCTTTTGGAATTACACAAACATTTTTTATATTGTGTAACATTTTTCAAAAATGTCTCATACATTGTTTTAAATGCGTGAACATTTTCTGAAATCGCACATACATTTTCTTGAATGGTACAAAAAAATTCTAAAAATTGAGCAAACAGTTTTTATACTACATGGATGATTTTAAATGTCCAATGAAATTTGTAAAAAAATTAACTAAATTATTTTCTATTATATATGCATTTACTATTTGTTTTCCAAAATATTATTAAAAGAAAAAAGAAAAACACGTGTGTGACATCAGCATGATGAAACCACCTTGCCAGTAGGGCGACCCACTGCCGGCTCTCAGTAGCCGAGCTCGGCTTCCGTCTCACTAATTGCCAGGCGCGACGAGACGTGTAGACCAGGGTTCGTCCTGACAGTCGCCGACGGCATTTGTTTTGCTGCTAGATATTCAGAGATGAGATCCAAGAGATGGCATAATGCAACAACATTTTAGTTTTAGTTTTTAACATCATAATGCAGCAACAGTTAAGAGTACGGGATTGCAGGAACCATGACCGCAGGCTACGCCAGGACAGTTTGGCTGCTGACCCCAATTCTGCAACTGCAAGTCAATATGTTTGTGACCTATGTTCTGGCAATGCCAAGCGGCGCCTAGACATGATCACTCACTGATCGCCATACTTACCGGTACTCGACTCAGCAGCGACTATTAGTTTCTCAGCGGTTTGAACTCTGCGATCAGTAGCTTCCCACCAGCACCCACGGTAATGATATGTTCAGTCCAGCGGAGAGCTCTCTGCTCCAACGACACTTTCTAGCTAGCGTGAGGACCAAACACAGAGTGCCACCCACATGATAGCACCTCTTGAATGGCGAACAGTTGCCCGTGTCTCCTTTGCCAGCTGAATCCGCTCTCACTTTTCCCTTCGTAGGCCATTGTTGCGCGAGCCCGACCGGCAGAATGCACGGCACGGCACCCTGCAAAATGTGACTATATTCCCCTCCTGAACTCTAATGGTCCGCGGCACGTACCGCAGTACCGCTCATGTGCAGGGACAGGGATATGCGCTGGTTGCTGGCAGCAAAGCACCCCTGGCAGGTCTTGGCGCCACACAGAGAGCAGACGATGATGGTCTGTTCGTTTGGTCCAGGTAAACAGTAGAGGCAGGTGTATGCCATGCCAACGCTGGAGCCCTAGAGAATAGAGTCGGGTGCTCTCGGTATGAGATGGATAGTCTGGTAGCCCTAAGACTGGACGTATATGATGATGCTACTCAGGCCAACTCCGCTACCCCAAGTCCATGTCCGTTTGAGGCCGGACGAGCAGAAATCGCGGCCTAACACACGAGAGCAAACGGACAAACATCCGTTTAATATTCGCCGCCGACCCATTCCTGGCCAACGCCCAAGATGCGATCATATCCTTATTTTGGCACGAGGGCCTCGACAGGGATAGAAGCGCACCTCGTCGTTTCGCAAGAATGGATATCATTACAAGTACATGTAAAAAAGAGATGGGTATAAGGAATTGGCTTACACTCGCCACAAGTTAAATCAAGATCACAGCAAAACAACAACATATACAATCATTATACAGAAGAGCAGGGTCCGATTACGGACGAAATTAAACGATAAAATGACATCCAACCTTGCTATCCTAGGCTGCCGGCCTGGAACCCATCCTAGACCGATGATGATGAAGAAGAAGAACTCCAAATCAAACAAGCATCGCTCTCACGTCAAAGCATCGCATTACCTATACCTGCAACTGTTGTTATAGTAATCTGTGAGCCACAGGGACTCAGCAATCTCATTTCCAAGGGTATCAAGACTATTAAAGCTTAATGAGTGAAGCATGATTAAGTGGTGAGGCTGCAGCAAGCACTAAGCATTTATTTGAATGGCTAACCTACGAGTACAAGAATAAAGGGGGATGATTGTCGAATAAACGGACGTGTACTAGTAGATCACTAAGTGATCCTGAACACCTACTTACGAGTCAGACTTAACCCCACCGTGTTCTCTCTCGGTTCAGAAATCACGAGAAGAGACAGTCACAGTTACGCACACGGTTGGTGTATTTTATTTGAGTTTACTTTAAGTTTGCTATGACCGGGTGTTAAACAAAGTTTCCAAATTGCCACTTAACCGCGGGCACGGCACCGTAACGAGAGTGAACTAAATGATTCGAACGTGGAGTTTCGTCAATATGCAACTCGTTGCATATTGAGCTTCACTTAATGTGTAGAAGTTGATTATTGTGCTTTGCCATGTCATGCATAACATGCATCATATTTGATGTGCATCATGTCATGCATATGTTGTGGTGTTTATTATGTGTTGATTGTTGTTTCCGGATTGCTTCTTCTCGATAGAGTTCCCAAAGCGTTCGGGTGTGAGGATTCGTTCGACTATGTTGGTTCGTCTTCTTCATGGACTCGATTTTCTTCCAAGCGGGATCTCAGGCAAGATGATCATTTCCCTGGATACCATTACTATCATGCCATGCTAGATGTCTCGTTTCTATCGTTGTCTCGCTACCTACCACTTGTATGTCAAGCTCACCAAAATGCCATGATAAGCCTCTAACCCTCCACATCCTAGGAAACCATTGTTTGGCTATGTTACCGCTTGCTCAGCCCTTCTTATAGCGTTGCTAGTTGCAGGTGCAAATTGTTTTCCATGTGCCAACATGGATATCCTTTTGATATATCACAATATTATTGCTATTTAATTTAATGCACATATATACTTGGTAAAAGGAGGAAGGCTTGGCCATTTGCTCGGTGTTTTGTTCCACTTTTGCCGCCCTAGTTAGTTGTGTACCGGTGTTATGTTCCATATTGAGCGCTCCTAACATGCTCGGGGTTGTTATGGGGACCCTCTTGACTTTCGTTTTAGTATAATGCTTGTCTGGCAAGGCCCAACATTGATACTACATTTGCCTAATAACTAATAAAATTGCATAGGGACTTTCCGGACCCCGTGGATAATTAATCAACCCCTGGGCCAGTGCTCCTCATGAGTGTTGGTCCAAACCTGTCAACCGCCGGTGGCCGCCAGGGGCAACTCTGTGATTGGCCTACCAGAAGTTTGGACAATCCGTTTCCTAAGAACGAGATACGCGGCTCCTATAGGGATCGTCGACACGTCGGGCGGCCTTGCTGGATTTGTTTTACCTTTCTCGGACGTCTTGTGCGCAGGATTTTGAGGACACTTCGGGCAATCCCGAGGTTGAGATTTTCCAACGGAATCTCCAAGGAGATCACGGGTTTCGTGGTCGAGGTTATTCCCGCGGCGTGTGGTTAGTTTGTGTTGGATGAGTTGAAGCACAGGTGGGGTTAAGTCTGACTCATCCAACACAAACTAACCACACGCCGCGGGAATAACCTCGACCACGAAACCCGTGATCTCCTTGGAGATTCCGTTGGAAAATCTCAACCTCGGGATTGCCCGAAGTGTCCTCAAAATCCTGCGCACAAGACGTCCGAGAAAGGTAAAACAAATCCAGCAAGGCCGCCCGACGTGTCGACGATCCCTATAGGAGCCGCGTATCTCGTTCTTAGGAAACGGATTGTCCAAACTTCTGGTAGGCCAATCACAGAGTTGCCCCTGGCGGCCACCGGCGGTTGACAGGTTTGGACCAACACTCATGAGGAGCACTGGCCCAGGGGTTGATTAATTATCCACGGGGTCCGGAAAGTCCCTATGCAATTTTATTAGTTATTAGGCAAATGTAGTATCAATGTTGGGCCTTGCCAGACAAGCATTATCCTAAAACGAAAGTCAAGAGGGTCCCCATAACAACCCCGAGCATGTTAGGAGCGCTCAATATGGAACATAACACCGGTACACAACTAACTAGGGCGGCAAAAGTGGAACAAAACACCGAGCAAATGGCCAAGCCTTCCTCCTTTTACCAAGTATATATGTGCATTAAATTAAATAGCAATAATATTGTGATATATCAAAAGGATATCCATGTTGGCACATGGAAAACAATTTGCACCTGCAACTAGCAACGCTATAAGAAGGGCTGAGCAAGCGGTAACATAGCCAAACAATGGTTTCCTAGGATGTGGAGGGTTAGAGGCTTATCATGGCATTTTGGTGGGCTTGACATACAAGTGGTAGGTAGCGAGACAGCGATAGAAACGAGACATCTAGCATGGCATGATAGTAATGGTATCCAGGGAAATGATCATCTTGCCTGAGATCCCGCTTGGAAGAAGATCGAGTCCATGAAGAAGACGAACCAACATAGTCGAACGAATCCTCACACCCGAACGCTTTGGGAACTCTATCGAGAAGAAGCAATCCGGAAACAACAATCAACACATAATAAACACCACAACATATGCATGACATGATGCACATCAAATATGATGCATGTTATGCATGACATGGCAAAGCACAATAATCAACTTCTACACATTAAGTGAAGCTCAATATGCAACGAGTTGCATATTGACGAAACTCCACGTTCGAATCATTTAGTTCACTCTCGTTTATTTACATGGCAAGCTTAAATGTTGTTTAACATGGCAAGAGGTGAAGCATAAGTAAACTAGACATCTAGGCATATTAAATGAGGTCGGAAACTGTCGTCGTTTTCTCACGACAGATGCCATGGGGTGGCTTATCGAGAGTGGTTGGGGCCGAAGGACGCCGGCGGGCTCCGGAGGCGGGATTCGGCACAAGCGGTGAGAGACACACGATGTACCCAGGTTCGGGGCCCTCCGTGGGAGGTAACACCCCTAGTCCTGCTTGTCTAGTTGATGGGTGGTCGGGATTACAATGGTGCTCCTCGAGCTATTGGTTAGAGGAGGAAGAAGGAGCAGCCGGCCCTTCTTGCCGCTTTATCTGGGAGTGAGAGTGTGAGATGGGTCCAAAAATGCATGTCCGGCCAGTGGGCCTGCCGGTAGCCCGCCAGCCGGTAGCTCGCCAGCCGTTCATGGGCCAGCCGACCGTATAGTTTTTTTTAAAAGGGGCTCGGACTCCCCTGTCTTGGCATACCCAGGGGTAATATCCCCGTCAGTAGTCCCCGAAGCCGGCGGGGGCCCGCGTCCTCCCGACGAGGGGGAGCCGGCGGGTTCATCTGGCGGCACCGCCTGCCCCGTGGGGCTGACAGGCCGGTTGCGCAGGCGGCCACGCCCGTCGCCTCGGGCCCTGCTGCGCCGCCTCGGAACCCGTGCTGAGCGGTGACGCGCCACGCGGGGTGCTGTGACGCGGCGGGCCCCGCGCCCAGAGGCGTGATGGGACATTGCCTTGAGGCTAGCCTGGTAGGCCGTGGGCCTAGCTCAGTAGGCCTCGGGCCGCAGGCAAAGATCCTCTGCTTCCGGATCCCAGCGGCCACGACCCGAGGCACCCACGCCCCACGGATTTCCCGGGGGAAGTGGGCGCAGTTAATCCCCACGTCCCCTGGGCTTCACCCCCTTATTTATAAGGGGAGGGGGAGAGGCGAAGGCAGTTAGCGCGCCCCTCCCCCCGCTGTCTTCCTCCTCTCGCGATCCGTCGCCTTCGAGCTTGCGCCGCCGCGCCACCTGCCCGCTTCTCCACGCTGGTTTTCCTCCAAAGATGGCCGATGGTCCCTCCGGTAGCTGGGGCGGCTCCACCGTCACTGCGGGGGACATCGCGTACCTCCGCCGCGCCCGCATGCTGCCGCCGGAGGACCGCGTCGCCGCCCGTCCCCCGGGCGATGAGAGGGTGCCGGAGCCCGAGGAGGGGGAGTGCGTGGTGTTCGCATCGCACTTCTCGCGTGGCTTCGGGCTGCCGGCGAGCCAGTTCTTCAGGTTCTTCCTCGATACCTTCGATCTTCAGCTGCACCACTTGGGGCTGAACTCCATTCTGCAACTGTCGAGCTTCGTAACCCTCTGCGAGGGCTACCTTGGTCTTCTCCCCTTCGTGGAGCTGTGGAGAAAGCTCTTCTACCTCAAGTGCTTGAAGAACGCCGACGAGACGTACGCATGCGGGGGCGCGGTGGTGTGCGTCCGCGGCACGCTTTTCGCCCGCCTCACCCTTATCGAGTCCGTCAAGAGGTGGAACCAGTCATTCTTCTATGTGAAGAACGTCGACCCGGCTCGAGACTACATCCAGCTGCCGCCCTTCGTTAACATTCCGTCCTCCAGGACGAACTGGACGGCCGATGTGGCGGTTGGGGTGCTGGCCGGGATGCTGGGCCGGCTCCACACCATGAGGAGCGGGGAAGGACTGATCGCGGCCGATCTGGTGGCCGCCTTCATCGACCGCCGGGTGCTGCCCCTGCAGCTGAGGCCGCACCGGATATGTGACATGGAGATCCGGCGCGACCCCTACCGGCTGTCCACCTTCGAGCTGACAGCGGCCGAGGTGGCAGAGCGGGTGAACTCCGTCACCAACTTCAAGTTGACGCCCCGCACCTGGCACTTCGGCAAGTTGCCCAACAGCCGGCTCGACCCAGCCCGTCTGGTACGTTTCGACCCGGCGCCTCTCCTCTTTTCCTACGTTTCTTCAGCCGGCCTCCGTGGTTACGCGCCCTGCTGACCGTAGCGCTTTGTGCGACAGAACACGGCGGATGGCCCGCACCCTCAGGTGTTCAAGGCAGATCGTGCTGACTTGGACCCGGAGGATTTTGAGCTGGGAGGAGGCATCGAGGAGGAGGTCGAGTCCTCGGGCGAGGTCGAGGCGGACGGGACGATGGGTGACCCGGGAGTCGGCGGGTCCAGAGCGGCTGGTCAGTTCACCTCCGAACCCACGATCAGAGATTGGACTGATGATGATGATGATGATGATGATGTCCGGATCTTGGACGCGCCTCCCCCCACAGCTCGGCGGGAGCCACGTGGACGGAGCGAGGAGCGGCCGGCTCGTGGCCGGACGGCCGAGGCCTCCCGTCGGGAGAAGAGGCCGGCCTCGGGGCAGCCGTCGACGCAGCCGCCGGCTCGCAAGAAGGTGCGAGCGGCTGTCGCGAAACCGCCGCCTCGGGCTTGGCAGCCCCTTCCCGTTGTCATCGGGTGAGTGCCTTTCCCATTTCTCGTAGGTGTTATCGCGTTTTGAGCCGGCGAGCGCCTAAGGGCCCTTCTTTTGCTTTTCCCAGGGACGCCATCGAGCTCCACGACATGGAGTTGACCGCCGACCCGGTGGACGCTACCAGCCGGCAGGCCCAGGAGCACGCGGCCACGGTGCGGGAGGAGAAGAGGAGGCTCGCTGAAATGTGAGCCGCGAAGGGAGGGGTGAAGGGCGCGCCCTCTCGTTCGGCGGCCTCGAGCGTCGGGAGGCGGAGGCGGCCCTCAGACCCGGCACGCGCCACTGACTCGGCGGCGGAATCGACCACGGCCCCGCCCTTGGCGAAGGCGGCCCGGCCGGAGGACGCGGTTCTTGAGCCGGCCAGGGAGGCGGACCAGCGAGCGGAGCCGGTCGCGACCCCGCCCTCCGTCGAGCCGGCCGCAGCAGAGGCGCCTGTCGCCCCGGTCGTGCCGGAGGCGGCGCCGGAGACGACGCCCGGCGGAGGAAGCGAGCCGGTAGTCCCGGCTGTCGAGGCGGTCCGGCAGGCGGTGGAGCCGGCCGCGCCGGTTGTAGTGGGGCCCGAGGCTGGCTCCCGCGCCCTTGTGGTTACCGCCAACCTCCCGCCGGCCGGCGTTGCAGCAGATGCCGGGTCGAGCGGTGGGGCTAGCCGATCGAGGAGGACCATGCTCGACGTGATTCGGGACTGGAAGGCGTTGGCCCGCGCCCTAGCCGTCCTGCCTCCGCCAGCCAGCAGCCAGGCCCTTGTGCCCGGGGGGGGGGCATCATCTTGGCATACTGTCGTGAGGGGCTGGCCAGGTTTGCGGAGGCCGCCGAAAGCAATTTTCGGCGCGTGGAAGAGGCGATGGAGGTGAGGTTCCTTAGCCTGCGTTGAATTTTCAGTGGGGGCGCGCAAGCGCACCCACTGGGTGTAGCCCCCGAGATTTGGGCCAGGTGCCTGGCTGCGTGGCAGCCGGGCCGGATCTAGCCCTTTTTGCCTAACTTTTGTCTCCTGGCGTGGAGCAGGCTGAGAATGCCAGCGGCAGGCGCTCTTCGACTAGGCGGTTGCCATTCACAACCGCGGCAAGGCCGGCTTTTATCAGGTTCGGGAGGAACTAAGGAAGGCGCGAGGTACGTTTGTTCCAGTGGGGGCGCGCAAGCGCACCCACTGGGTGTAGCCCCCGAGGGTCGGGCCGGCTGTTAGGTAGGCGGCTCGAGTCTTCCGCATTTTAAGTAACCTGGGTTGGTCATTTTTGCACAGGAGCTGGATGTCCTGACCCCGATCCGGCAGAAGAGGGACGAGGTGGCCTTCGAGCGGGACCGACTGGAGCAGGACCTCCAGGCGGTTACGTCGGAGTGGGACCGGCTGGGCAGCCTGGTCGTCGATGGGCAGGCGGCGCAGGAGTATCTCACCGCGGAGCTGCGGAGGGAAGGGGAGGCTCAGGAGGAGGCTGCCAAGCAGGCGGCCGATGCCAGCCGACGGGTCACCGCCCTGCAGGATGAGGTGGCTCGCCTTGGTGGTGAGCTTGAGAGGCGTGAAGCCGCCCTTGCCCAGGTGGAGGAGGTGCGCGAGAGGGAGCGGGGCTTGGGCCTTCAGTTCGCCATTGAGGTGGACGAAGCTTTTCAGCGTAGGTTTCTTGTCTTTAAGTCTTCTTCCTTTGCCCGCTGTTTCGACTTGTTTTCTGATTCTTCCTTCTCCCTTAGACCAGTTCCCGGACACTCAGCGCCGCGCCGAGCGGGTCTCAGCGGAGCATCAGGAGTGCCTGCGGTAGCGCGGGCAGGAGATTGAGGAGCACGCCGGCTGGGACTTGCCAGAGTTTGCGCTGGCTATCGAGAACCGGCTAATCTTCCTACCGTGCTGCATGGACCGGCTCCACACGGCCGGCATGGAGGTGATTTCGGCCCTCTGGCCGGGACGCGAGACCCCGAACGGCCGCGTGGCGCTGTATCTGGAGCACGCGGTGGCGCGGCTTGAGGCCTGGAAGGCTTCGGCGGCCCGCTCCGGGGCACAGATGGCCCTTCGGTTCGTCACGTCGTGGTACTCCGGCGTCGACATGGGCCAGCTGGCCAAGATGCGCGAGGTTCCCAAGGTGGAGCGGGTCGCTCTCGAGGGCACCCTCGTCCGCCGGGCCAACGAGCTGGCTTCGTACGTCGACCCGGACAAGCTCCTGCCGGCGCTTGGCGAGGACGACGAGCCAGTTGCCGAGGACTCCTTCGGCATTCCCCAAGGGCCCGAGGATGAAGAGGTTGCTAATGAGAGCACCGCCTCCAGCACAGGCAGCGACACCGAGGCCACGGAGACCATGGAGGAGGATCCGAAGGCGGCTGCCGCTCCTGGTCAGTCTGCCGGGCCGGCTGGCGATGCACCGGAGGCCTAGGTGGCTCTCCTTTTATTGTATCTTTTTCGTTTGCTGCGAGACTTGTTTAAGACACATTTCCACCCACTGGAGGTGTATTGTAAAAAAATCTTTGGCCTGTGGCCTTTTGTTTATAAGTTTGCTTGGAGTTTGAAATGTTTGCGTGCCGGCTCGTCCTTTGCTTTTTACCCTTCGACTCATATCTCACGCAAGGATTCCTTCTGGCTTCCGCCCCGCCTGTCAGCCAGCCGGGAGCCGGACTGGGACAGGGACGGGGCATCGTCCTTGGGGAAACCATGCGGGCCTTAGATTCGTCCGGCTAGGGTTGGGGCGAGCCGGCAGAGGCCGGTTTCTAGGGATAACGTGGTCCGGTTGGACCTATCCGGCTACTACTCTTCAGGCGGCGTTTGTGTGGTAAGTTCCTTCCCATCCGAGGGTCCCGTCAGCTGGACAGTCGGGAGCCAGTCTGTAGCTGGGCAGGGGGGAGGGAAGATTGCTTGTTCATACTACTTGACCGCCTTGGAGAAGAGCCGGCGAGCCACCGGGCCCAGGGAGCCGGGCCCGGGTGCCTTACTTAAGAAATGACAAGCCTTTGATGGAATTGAAAAGGGGTGTGCCCCAAGTGCCGGCTTGGGGCCCCCATTGCATTCATTACGTTCCAACAGAAGGGAACATACATACATACACTGGCTTTTTCTAGCAGTAGAACGGTTGAAGGAGCGCCACATTCCATGGGCGCTCCGTCTCCTCGTCGGAGGCGTCTCTTTTGCGCTTCTGTGACTTCTGGGCGTCCATCAGATAGTATGCGTTGTTGTGCAGCGCCTTGCGGATGATGAACGGGCCTTCCCATGGGGAGGACAGTTTGTGCTGGCCGGCTGGCACGCCGAAAACACACTTCTCCGGATTGAGCTTAATCTTGTACTCGCGCAGGTTGGCGAAGGTCTCTCGGAGATCGTTGAGGAGGCTGAAATACTTCTTGGTTTTGACGACGATGTCGTCCACGTAGACGTGGACGTTCCTGCCGATCTAAGGCAGGAAGCACTTTTGCATTCAGCGCTGGATGGTAGCATCTGCGTTCTTTAGGCCGAAGGACATGGTGATGTAGCAGTAGGCCCCGAAAGGGGTGATGAAGGAGGTCTTCAGCCGGTCGGCTGTATCCAGCTTGATCTGGTGGTAGCCGGAATAGGTGTATAGGAAGGACAGCAGGTCGCAGCCGGCCATGGAGTCGATGACTTGATTGATCCGGGGCAGGGCGAAAGGGTCCTTGGGACAGGCCTTGTTCAGGCTAGTGTAGTCGATACACATGCGCCAGGTCTTGTTTTTCTTCAGCACCAGGACTGGGTTGGCTAGCCAGTCCGGGTGGAACACTTCCATGATAAAGCCAGCTGCGAGCAGCCGGGCGATCTCTTCTCCTATAGCACGCCGCTTCTCCTCGGAGAAACGGCGCAGGGGTTGCTTGACCAGCTTGGCATCCGGCCGTACGTGAAGTTTGTGCTTGGCGAACTTCCTCGGAACACCCGGCATGTCTTTTGGAGACCATGCAAAGATGTCCCGATTCTCACGGAGGAAGTCGACGAGCTCGCCTTCCTATTTGCTGTCGAGGCGGGCGCCGATGGTGACGCACTGCTTGGGGTTGGCCGGGTCGAGTGGCACCTGCTTGGTGTCCTTGGACGGCTGGAACGATGCCTCGCCGGCCGACTGGGACGAGGGTGCCGGCACGGCCGGCTGGTCAGAGGCGTGAGCCACGAGCCGGTCGAGCTGTCGCCTCTCCTCCGCTATCTCCAGGGCTTCGGCCAGCGGGCTGCTGTCGCACGCGCACTCGATCGACTTTTTGTAGTCGCCATCGATGGTGATGATGCCCTTGGGGCCCGGCATCTTGAGCTTGAGTTAGGCGTAATGGGGACCCGCCATGAACTAGACGAGGGCCGGCCTGCCCAACAACGCGTGGTAGGGACTGTTGAGGTCCACCACCTCGAACCATATCGGCTCGCGGCGGAAGTGGCTCTTGTTGCCGAAGAGGACGTCGAGCTGGATCTTGCCGATGGGGGTGCAGGATTTTCCCGGCACGATGCCGTGGAAAACCGTCCGGCTTATTTGCAGGTCCTTCTCCTTGAGCCCCAGCTTGAGCAGTGTGTCGCGGTAAAGGATGTTGATGCTGCTGCCCCCGTCAACCAGTACTCGCGAGAAGCGGCAGGTGAGCCTCTCGGAGGCGATGGTGGGATCGAGGACGAGGGCGTAGCTGCCTGGGTTTGGCATTACGGCCGGGTGGTCCGCCCGGCTCCAGGTGACTGGCTTCTCGGACCAGTGCATGTACTGGGGGACCGTGGGGACGGTGGCGTTCACCTCGTGCCGGCGCTGGCGCAGGCTATGCTTGTCGGTTCCCTCGCTGGTGAAGACGACGTAAGCCCCGTCCTGGTCGGGGAACTGGTCATGAAGACGGCCGTTGTTGGCAGCCGGAGCCGGAGCGGGTGGCTGGGCCGGGGCTGGAGCCAGCACGCGGGGAGCCAGTGGCGGAGGAACAGGGAGGCCCTCGCCTCGGGCTAGCCACTTGGAGAAGCTGCACTGTCGCAGCGTGTGCGTGGCTGGCTTCGCCCCAGAGTACATTTTGCATGGAGCGTCGAGCATCTGCTCGAAGGTGAGCTTGGGCTGCCAGGCGTTCTTGCCGGTTCGCTGGCACTGGCTAGGTGCCTGGGCAGCCGGCTGTTCTTCTTCGACAGTGGCGACCTGTCGGTTTTGCGCTTGTTGTTCTGCTGCTGCCGGTTGTCGGCAGCCGCCCGCGGTGCGGCATGCGGCGGGGTTGGTTTGGCAGGCATGGCGACCTTGATCCGCATCGCGGAATCGGCCGTGGCGTACTTGTCCGCCTTGGCCATTAGATCTGCCAGGGTTGCCGGCTCGGAGCACAAGAGCTTGTGCTTGAGGTGGGTGCCGTCGCGGCAACCCTCGATGAAGTACTGGATGGCCTGCACCTCGTGTACCCCCTCGCAGGAGTTGCGGAGCTCGGTCTAGCGCGTGAGGTAGTCATGGAGGGACTCGTCCGGCCCCTGGACGCACATGGCCAGCTCGCGGGGCCGGCCGGGCCGCTTGTAGGTGCTGGCGAAGTTGTGGACGAACGCCTGCTCAAAGTCTGTCCAGGCGTTGATGCTGCCGGTGGACAGGCTGTTGAGCCAGGTCCGAGCCGAGCCGATCAACATGAGGGGGACGTAGCGCACGGCTACGCGCTTGTTCCCCCTGGCTATGTCGACTGCGGTGGTGTAGTCGACTAGCCAGTCCTCCGGCTTGGCGGTGCCGTTGTACTTCGGGGTGTCGCGGGGGAGCGTGAAGCCGGTTGGGAATGGCTCGTTGCGGATCCGTGGGCCGAAGCACGCCGGGCCAACCGGACCCTCCTCCTGCAGGAGGGCGGATTGCGCCAGCCGGTCGATGCGGATCCGGGCGTCGTTCTCACTCCGCGGGACACGCGGGCCAAGCGGCGAGCTCGGGACGGACAGCCGGGGCAGGCGAGCGCGCGTGCTCTCGCCGCGGGGGCGTGGTATGGTCCCGGGTGCGCCGGCTGCCGCCAACCGGAGCGTCGTTGCGCCGGCTGTTGACGGCCGGCGGCTCGTCCCCCTATCGGGAGCGTCCGTTATGGGACCCAGCGCCCCGTCGGCCGGAGCCGCGGGGGGAAGTGGCTTGCTGGACCGGCCGGCATTGGCCAGTGTTCGGCGGGGCGACCCCTCGGAGACAGGAATTTCGCAGCCGGCGTTGGCGTCATCGAGCCGGGCCTGCTGAGCGTTGGCGGCGGCGATGAGGTCTTGGATGTGCCGCTCCTGCTGCTCCCGTTCCTCTCCCACCAGGTCGGCGAGGTTGGCATAGGCCACCTGGGCGGCCCTCATGTTGGCAGCCGGCGTGTCATAGGTGGGGAGCCTGCCGCCGAGGATTTCTGTGACCACGCGGCCGCGGTTAAGGACGTCACCGCGTCGGCTGGGCTCGTTGCCGGTGGGGGTGAGGCCATAGGTGGAGTTGTACTCGCGCTGCGCGGACTCCATTTGGCACTTGGTGGTTGCAAGCGTGGTCGCCTCTACGAACAGCAGCTGGCGAGCAGCCTCTAGCTCAGCTGTAGCCGTGGCCGGGTTCGTCGTAGGCGCGACGGGGGTGCCGAGGCCCTGAAACACGGAGCCGAGGGGGTCGGACGTGCCGGTCCGGGCGGCCGCAGCGGCCGCCTCCGCCCTCGCCCTGACGCGGCCGGAGGTCGTGGAGGAGCCGGTGGCCATTACCCCCGTGCAGACGCAGGAGTTATTAGCGTCGCCCAGGGCGAGCATACCCGCGAACGAGGGCGGGTCGAGGTAGTCGAGTACCTCGCTAGGGTACTCATCGGCAGCTGGCCCGCTGCCGAGGCCCAGCCTGCCGAAGCGCTCGGTGAGGACGGCGACGTCGGACAAAGGGTCGCCGCTTGTCGTCGTTTCGTCACAGCAGATGCCATGGGTAGGCTTATCGAGAGTGGTTGGGGCCGAAGGACGCCGACGGGCTCCGGGAGCGGGGTTAGGCACAAGCGGTGGCGGACACACGATGTACCCAGGTTCGGGGCCCTCCGTGGGAGGTAACACCCCTAGTCCTGCTCGGTCTGGTTGAGACAATGGTGAAGTTACAATGGTGCTCCTGGACCTGTATCGCTAGAGGAGGAAGAAGGGGCTAGACCGCCTCTGCTGCCCCTCTACGTGAGTGTGGTGTTGAGAGAGAGTCGTCAGCTTGCATGGGGGAGGTCCGGGGGGTAATGAAGTGGTTGAGGGCGTGCCGGCACTGTTGGGAGTCCTGTCGCGGTCGGCCAGAGTCAGAGGCACTGCCACCTCCACTGTGGCCGCATGGACGCTGACCCCAGATGGGATGGGGGCCGCTATAGCCGCGCATACCCGACCGTGGCATCCAATGGGCGGCAGCCGGCTGGGCGTAGCCGGCTGGGCATAGCCGGCAGGGCGCAGCCGGGCCGTAGGGGGAGTCGGCTCGCCCTCCAGTCGCTTCAGAAAGTTGGAGTAGTGGGTCGCTTGAGGCTACCCCGGGGTTATCCCCCCGACAGTAGTCCCCGAAGCAGGGGAGGCCCGCCGACGAACCGTGGCGGTCCTCGCCGGCTTGAACATCGTCTTTATGCCGCATCATGCCTCGGAGGTCAGATGAGGCGGGCAAGTGGCGGCCGGCTCCGCAGCCGGCCGACGCTTCGCGCGTCGCCTCGAGCGCCTCGTCTGGCGGAGAAGCCGCGCCACGTGGAAGACGCAACGGGCTGTGTGCTGACAGGCCGTGCGACGGACGAGACCGGGCCGTGGGCGGGGCCCGCCACGGCCGCGGCCTTCGCCCGCGCGCACGGATCCTTTGCGGTTCGGGCCGCCGGTTGGCATTCCGGAGCACCATAACTTCCGCTCCGCACGCGGCGGGAAGCGCGGGGGTCGTGCGCAATGAATCCGCCCCCCACGTTCGGTCGCGCGGGGTTTAAATGGGGAAGGGAGAGGGTCAGAGCGGCACATTCGCCCCTCCCGCCCAAGTCGCATCGTCTTCGTCGCCCTCCTCCTCCCGCCCCGAGAGAGAGAAGAAGGGTAAAGCCCACGGGAGCGTCGCGCCGCCGCTCGCCGCCACCGTAGACCCGCACCGCGGCCGAGCAACTGCGCCCGCCGCCGCGACCGCAAGCCCTTCGTAGAAGCCATGGCGACCAAGGGCGCCTAGGATGGCAGCATCGTGAAGGAGCAGTTCATCGAGCACCTCCGCTACCGCCGCAAGCTTCCGTCGGAAGCGCACCTGGAGGCGCGCATCGCCGGGCCGGAGAACTCCCCGACCCCGCGGGAGGGTGAGGTGGTCGTTTTCGCCGAGCATTTCCTCCGCGGGCTCGGACTGCCAGCGAGTACCTTCTTCCAGCGGTTCTTGACGCGGTTCGGCCTGCAGCCGCACCACCTCGCCCCCAATGCCGTCTTGCAGCTGTGGGCCTTCGTCACCCTCTGCGAGGGGTTCTTGGGGGTGGAGCCGAGGCTCGACCTCTGGTTCCGGCTGTTCTTCCTCAAGCGGCAGACGGTGGTGGACCCGGCGACGCAGGCGAAGGTCATGACCGCCTGCGGAGGAGCCCTGATCCATATCCGCAAGGGAGCCGGCTTCCCGAAGCTCCCGCTGCAGGAGTCGGTGAAGAATTGGCAGCAGGGGTTCTTCTACGTGAAGAACGTGAAGCCGGAGGAGGATTACATCAACCTCCCTGACTTCGTCAACCAGCCATCGGCAGCGATGCTGAAATGGCGGGCGGCTCCGCCCCAAGCGCCCGAGACGGCAGACCGGCTCTGCGAGCGCCTGCTGGTGATGACCGGGACGGAGGGGCTGAAGGCCACCGACCTGTTGGCCGCGATGGTGGCGCGCCGGGTGCAGCCGCTGCAGAGCCGGCCGCACCTGATCTGCCAGATGGGAGGGCGGCACGACCCCTGCCGGCTCTCCACCAAGGAGCTGAAACCGATCCACGTGGCGAGGAGGGTGAACGCCATCTCGCAGGCGAAGCTGAAGGAAGAGGGGTGGCAATGGGGGAAAACCCCGTACAGCCGGAGCCATCCGGCGCCGCGGGTAAGTGACTAGCCGTCTCCCCCTCTACTTCCTTTTTAGAGACAGCGTTCCCCCTTTGGTCTGACGACATGGCGCTTTGCCGGCTCGTAGGTTTTCGCGCAGTTGCAGAACTATGGGGAGCCGGCTGCCGACTTGGCGGACTCGGACCCCAAGGAGATCGAGGACGTCGACGACGTGGAGCCGGCGGACCCGGAACAAGCCGGCGCGTCTGATGCCGGCCAGGCAGAAACGGAGACGGAGGAGGCCGAGTCGACGGGTGAGTCCTCTCCCACAAAACATCTACGGGATTGGACCGATGACGACGCTGAGTCGGAGGAGTCGCGTGCTGCAGAGGCTCCGGAGGAACCCGAGTCCCCGGAGGACAAGGTCACGGCGCCGAGGAGGCGTCCGCGCCAAGCCGGCCACGAGTCCAGCTGGGGCGGCCCGGACGCGGGCGACAAGGGGAAGCGGCTGGCTGTTGCCAAGCCGGCGCCCAAACGGGCGGCCACCGCGCAGCCGGGCGGCAGCCGTGGAGGCAGTGGGAAGAAATAGCGGGTATCCCAGGCGGGACGCACGAGGAGGGCGGTCACCGTCGTCGTCGTGTAAGCCCATCTCCCTCTCCTCCTTAGTTGTCTCCCTTTCTCCCCGGTTCCTTATCCCGCCTTGATCAGGGAGGCGCGCACCCTGGGGAGGACCCCAGGCGGCGAGGCCACGAGGACGGCGCCGCCGGACACCGCCGAGGAGAGGGAGCGCCAGGCGTGGCTCGACCTCGAGGCGGCCGAGCAGGAGCCGGGAGGTGCCGGCGGAGAGGCCGCTGGCGGAGCGTGGGAGCCGTTCCCCCGCGGCCGGGAGAGGAGGTCGAAGGACCACCACGACCCCGAGCGGCGGGCGGAGGTGGACGCGAAGGCCGCGGAAGACGCGCGCGCGGCGGCGGGCGCGGACGCGGCCGGCGCTGGAGCGAGGGAGGAGATGGACCGCGACGCCGCCCAGCTGGGGGCGGGCGATGTGCCTCCGAGGCCAGAGGGCCCCCCGGAAGTCGAAATCCCGGCTCCGGATGTGCCGGCTCTGGACGTGCCGGCCCCGGAGGCGCTGGCTCCGGAGGTGCCCGCACCGGAGGAGAGCCGGCCAGGAGCGGCCGGAGGCGGTGCGTCGGAGGGGACGATCGTCACGACTGGGGGGATGACGGCCGCGAGCTCGTCGTCGGGGCTCCCCGGCACGACGGCGCCGGGAGGGGCAGGTCCCCTGGTGACCTCCGGCAAAGGGGTCCCTCGGACGGGGGCCGGCCGCAGCAGAACTGGGCCGCAGCCGGCTGCCCGGCCATTGGTGTTCCGCCGAGCGCCCTTGGGGCGGTGGTGGCCGCCGTCGTCGAGGCGTTTGCTGCCGCGCGTGCCCAGACGTCGCAGGACGCTCGTGTCGCCAACGACCGGCTGGTGCATCTGGAGCAATCTGTCGCAGCAAGTTCTCTTCTTTCCTTCTTTTCTTGCTTTGGCGTTTTCTTTCTTTGCCAGTGGGGGCGCGCTAGCGCACCCACTGGGTGTAGCCCCCGAGGCTCGAGCCGGCTGGAGCGCAGGCGGGTCGAGCCTAATGCTGTTGTGTATCTTCGTCCTTCGCAGGCAGCGCATGACCGACGGGTGGCCGCGTACAACACCCTGCTGGGCTTGTACCGGGAGGCCGAGGGCCGGCTGGCGACTCTGTCCGCGGACCTGCAAGGTATGGAACCTCGCGATCTTCCAGTGGGGGCGCGCAAGCACACCCACTGGGTGTAGCCCCCGGGAATCAGGCTGGCTGCTCCGGAGGCGGGCTGAATCCCTTTCTTCGTTTGGTTTCTGACAGCAGCCTCCTCGTCCCGAGCAGCCACCCACGCCGAGACGGTCAGCCTCCGCCGCCAGGTGGTGCAGCTTCGGGAGCAGCGGAGTCTCCTGACCGCGGAGTGCGACCGGCTCCGCGGGGAGACAGAACAGGCGAAGTCCGAGAAAGAGGAGCGCGAGGCGGCCCACCGCAAAGAGCTGGCGGACCGCGAGGCGGCCCTTCGTCGGGAGGCGGAGGAGCGGAAGAAAATCCTCCGCCAGGAGCTGGAGGCCAAGGATGCCGCGCTGACCAAGGCGGCCGAGGATGCGCAGGCGGCCCGGGATGAGCACGAGCGCCAGCGCCAGGAGTGGTCGGCCAGGGAGGTGGAGCTGCAGGAGCAAGGGCACGAGGTGGATCGGATGCTGCGTGGTGAGTTTTAAACACCTCGCTCTTTCCGCGCGTTGCTTCTGGGTTTTCCGGTTTGCCTCTTTGCTCATCCCGCGTACTCTTCTTTTATCTTCTTAGGGCTTTTCCCCGGTACAAAGGAGGCGGCGGAGGTGGCCGTGGAGGCCCACCGTGAGGGCCAGCGGGCGCAGGGGGAAGCCGTTGGGCAGCTTGCCCCCTGGACCTTGGACGAGGTGGGGATCGCCGCCGGGGCGCGGCTGTCGGAGGTGGTTCGAGCCCTGAAGCGGCTCCAGGCGGCCGGCGCGGTGCTGGTTCGCATCCTTTGGCCCGGCGCGGTGGAGCCGGTCTCCATGAGCCGGCTGTCGAGGTGGCTGGAGTTCGGGGCCGCGCGGGTGAATGCCTGGAGGGCCTCCGCAGCACGCGCCGGTGCGGGCATGGCGCTCCGCATTGCGAGGTCATGGTACCCCGAGCTGGACCTGGGTCTGCTCACGGCCCAGCGTGCCGGCACCGACGCGGAGTTGGAGGCGGTGGCCGACGCGCTGTCCGTGAGGGCGAGCGACCTCGCGTCCTTCGCCGCGTGGGACGAGTACGTCCCGGAGCGCGGGGCGGACGGCGTGGTGATCCCGGAGGACCGGTACACGCTTGCCCTGGACGACCCGGAGGGGAGCGCCGCCGAGACGGACAAGGAAGAATCCGGTTCCGACGCCTATGCCGACTCCGAGCTGGCTCCGGACTTGGAGACGGGGGCCGACGCGGAGCGCACCGCGGACAAGGACGGGGCTTCTTCGTCGGCCACCGCGGGCGGTGCCGGAGGAGATGACAGTGCTGGCGCCATCTAGGGCTTTTATCTTTCTGCATAGTTAGACTGCCATTCCACCCACTAGGGGTGTATATGTAATGAACTCGTGGCCGTGGGCCCTTTTTAAATTGTATGAAATTTTTGGTTGCTGAAATGTTGTTTTATGCGTGCCGGCTCGGCCTTACCCTTTTTTTGCTCTTTTGGTTCTGTTCGCTCAAAACCTTTTCCCTCTTGGCTTCGGTCCCGCCAGCCGGACATCCGGGAGCCGGTCTGTAGCTGGGACAGGGCGTCCGCCTCGAGGGAGCCGGTCGTGAGTTTGGAAACCGTGGGAGGTTTTTGGGTAAGGTGAGTGACAGAGGTGAAAAGAAAGTGTTCCGGCTAGCCTTAGCCGGCAATCCCCTTTGCAATCGATTTTTCGTGTGTGCTAAGCTTTGCCGTCTCGAGGTCCCGTCTGTCGGACAGCCGGGAGCCGGTCTGTAGCTGGGAGGGGTGGGAGGGCTCTTTTTAGTTCACATTACTTGACCGGCTTTGGGGGAGGAAGGCAGGACTAGCCGGCGAGCCCCCGGGACCGGGAACCGGACCCAGCAGGAGCCAGCGAGCTAAAGTCTTAGAAAGAGACGAAAAGGGGCATGTCCCAAGAGCAGGCTTGGGGCACCCATTGCATTCATAAGCCCAAAAGGGAAGGATATATACATACACTGGTTCTTAGCAGTAAAACGGCCGGAGGAGCGCCGCGTTCCACGGGCGCACCGTTTCCTCACCGGAGGCGTCTCTCTTGCGCTTCTGCGGCTTCTGGGCGTCTATTAGATAGTACGCGTTGTTATGCAGCACCCGGCTGACGATGAACGGGCCCTCCCATGGGGAGGACAGCTTGTGCTGGCCAGCAGTTCGCTGGATTCGCCTGAGCACCAAGTCTCCTTCGCGGAAGGAGAGTGGCCGGATCCGCTTGCTGTGGTAGTGCCGGAGCTCCTGCTGGTAGATGGCTGTCCGGCGCAGAGCCAGCTCGCGAGCCTCCTCGAGGAGGTCGACACCGTCTTCTCTTGCCTCCTTTGCGTCAGTCTCCGTGTACAGGGTAACCCGAGGCGAATCGAACTCGATGTCGGTGGGGATGATTGCCTCAGACCCATACACGAGAAAGAATGGGGTGTAGCGAGTCGACCGGTTGGGCGTGGTCCTGAGGCTCCAAAGGACAGCTGGCAGCTCTTCGACCGAGCAGCCGGCCGACCGGACCAGTGGCGCTACGGGCCGGGGCTTGATGCCGGCCAAGATCAGGCCGTTTGCCCTCTCGACCTAGCCGTTTGACTGTGGGTGGGCGACGGACGCCAGATCGAGCCGAATGCCCTGCGTGGAGCAGAAACGCGCTAGCGTGCCCTTGGCGAAGTTCGTGCCGTTGTCGGTGATGATGCTGTGGGGGACGCCGTAGCGGACCATGATGTCTTCGATGAACCGGACGGCCGTGGGGCCGTCCAGCTTCTTGATTGGCCTGCCTCGATCCACTTGGTGAATTTGTCGACGGCTACCAGCAGATGTGTCATGCCGCCTCGTGCGGTCTTGAAGGGTCCTACCATGTCCAGCCCCCAGACGGCAAAAGGCCATGAGAAGGGGATGGTTTGGAGGGCTGAAGCCGGCAGGTGGCTCTGCGTGCTGAAGCGCTGGCAGCCTTCACACTTGTCGACCAGCTGCCTGGCCGCCTCCAAAGCAGTCGGCCAGTAGAAGCTGTGGCGAAACGCCTTGGCCACCAGGGTCCTGGAGGCGGCGTGGTGACCGCACTCGCCCTGGTGGATGTCGAGGAGGATCTCTTGCCCTTTCTCCGGCTCGATGCAGCGTTGGAAAACGCCGGTGGTGCTGCGATGAACCAGCTCGTGGTTGATGATGTTGTAGGCCGGGGCTCGACGCTGGATTTGTCTTGCTGTGGCCTCATCGGAGGGGAGCTCGCCGCGTAGGAGGAACGCCAGGATGGGCTGGGCCCATGAGGGGGCCAAGACGGGAGCCGGCTTGGGTTCAAGGGGGGCGTTGGCAGCGGCAAGAGCCCCCGGGTCCGAGGGACCAGTCCCCGGGTCTGGCGCGCCACTCCCCGGGTCTGGCTCGCTAGCCCCCGGGACCGGCTCGCCAGCACCCGGGGCTGGAGCAGTGGAAGGGGCGTCGATTGCCATCATGACGGCCATGGGTCCGGAGCCGGCTGCTGTGGGCGCGGCCGGCTCACTGGCCGGAACTGGTGCTGCTGGCTGGGCAGCCGGAGTTGGTGGAGACGGCGGAAGGGTCGACGCCGATGGTGCCGGCTGTGAAGCCGGAGCTGTCGATGGGCCGGCTGCGTTAGCCGGCATGAAGATGGACTCCGATTCGGGGGAGGGCTTGATCGAAGGCTTGAGCAGCCGCTCGAGGGAGACGCCGGCTGGGATGGCCTGCCAGGTGGAGCCGATCTTTGCCAGCGTATCGACCGCCTCGTTGTCTGCACGGGGGACATGATGGAACTCGCAGCCCTCGAAGGAGCCGGTGAGCTGCTGGACGAGGAAACGATAGCTGGCCATGTTGGCGTCTCGGGCGTCCCACTCGCCAGAGACTTGCTGCACCACGAGGTCGGAGTCGCCGAAGCATATGATGCGCTGGATGCCGATCTCCTTGGCGAGCTGGAGGCCGTGGACAAGGGCCTCGTACTCGGCCACGTTGTTGGAGGCGGCGAAGTGGATCTGGAGCGCGTACTTGAGTTGATCTCCCCTTGGGGACGACAGGACGATGCCGGCTCCCAAGCCGGCCCGCATCTTCGAGCCGTCGAAGTGCATACGCCAATGTGTGGAGTCGGGTGGAGGCGGCACGAACTGGGTTTCGGCCCAGTCGTCGAGGAAGTCGGCCATTGCTTGTGACTTGATGGCGGTGCGTGGCTCGTAACGTATCTCGTAGTCGGCGAGGGTGATGGTCCACTTGGCTATCCGGCCGATGGCGTTCCGACCGCACATGATTTCGCCCAGTGGCGCCGTGCTGACCACGGTGATGACATGCTCCTGGAAGTACTGCTTGATCTTCTGGGCGGCGAAGTATATGCCATAGCACATCTTCTGGTAGTGGGGGTAGTTTTGCTTGGAGGCGGAGAGGACCTCGCTGAGGTAGTAGACGGGGCGCTGGATTGGCAGCGCTTTGCCTTCCTCCGATCGCTCCACCACCAAGACGACGCTGATGACGCGTGCGGTCGCCGCGATGTAGGCGAGCAAAGGCTCCTTCTTAGCCGGCGCGGCCAGGATGGGCGCGCTGGTGAGGGCCCGCTTGAGGCCGCGGAACGCCTCGTCCGCCTCGTCGGACTAGTCGAACATGGCCGGATTCTTCGAGGGGTCGCGGCCCGGCTCGACCAGAGTCGTCTTGCGCAGGAGCCCGTAGAGGGGCAAGGCCTTCTCGCCCAGCCGGCTGATGAACCGGCTGAGGGAGGCGAGGCAGCCGGTGAATTTCTGGACGTCGCGGAGCCGGGTCGGCTTGGGCATGCGCTCGATTGCCCTGATCTTCTCGGGGTTAGCTTCGATGCCGCGGGCGGACACGAAGAAGCCCAGGAGTTGGCCGGCTGGGACACCGAAGACACACTTCTCCGGGTTGAGCTTGATCTTGTATTCGCGCAGGTTGGCGAACGTCTCCCGGAGATCGTCGAGAGGCTGAAATGCTTCTTGGACTTCACGACGATGTCGTCGACGTAGACGTGGACGTTCCTGCCTATCTGAGGCAGGAGACACTTCTGCATGCAGCGCTGGAAGGTGGCACCTGCGTTCTTCAGGCCGAAGGACATGGTGATGTAGCAGTAGGCCCCGAAAGGGGTGATGAAGGAGGTTTTCAGCCGGTCGGCCGGGTCCAGCTTGATCTGGTGGTAGCCGGAGTAGGCGTCCAGGAAAGACAGCAGGTCACAGCCGGCCGTGGAGTCGATGACTTGATCGATCCGCGGCAGGGCGAACGAGTCCTTGGGACATGCCTTGTTCAGGCTCGTGTAGTCGATACACATGCGCCAAGTTTTGTTCTTCTTCAGCACCAGGACTGGGTTGGCTAGCCAGTCTGGGTGGAATACCTCCATGATGAAGCCGGCTGCGAGTAGCCGGGCGATCTCTTCCCCTATAGTACGCCGCTTCTCCTCGGAGAAACGGCGCAGGGGTTGCTCGACCGGCTTCGCATCCGGCCGTACGTGAAGCTTGTGCTCGGCGAACTTCCTCGGAACACCCGACATGTCCTTTGGAGACCATGCAAAGATGTCCTGATTCTCACGGAGGAAGTCGACGAGCTCGCTTTCCTTTTTGCTGTCGAGGCGGGAGCCGATGGTGACGCATTGCTTGGGGTTGGCCGGGTCGAGTGTCACTTGCCTGGTGTCCTTGCATGGCTGGAATGAGGCTTCGCCGACCGACTGGGACGGAGGAGCCGGCATGGCCGGCCGGCGAGAGGTGTGGGCCACGAGCCGGTCGAGCTGCCGCTTCTCCTCTGCAATCTCCAGGGCTTCGGCCAGCCGGCTACCGTCCCGCGCGCACGCGATCGATATCTTGTAGTCTCCGGCTACGGTGATGATGCCCTCGGGACCCGGCATCTTGAGCTTGAGGTAGGCGTAATGGGGGATCGCCATGAACTTGGCAAGAGCCGGCCGGCCCAGCAGCGCGTGGTAGGGACTGTCGAGGTCCACCACCTCGAACCATACCGGCTCGCGGCGAAAGTGGCTGTGGCCACCGAAGAGAACGTCGAGCTTGATCTTGCCGACGGGGGTGCAGGACTTTCTCGGCACGATGCCGTGGAAAACGGTCCAGCTCGCTTGCAGGTCCTCCACCTTGAGCCCCAGCTTGAGCATCGTGTCGAGGTAGAGGATATTGATGCTGCTGCCCCCATCGATCAACACCCGCGAGAAGCGGCACGTGCGCCTCTCAGAGGCGACGGTGGGGTCGAGGACGAGGGCGTAGCTGCCCAGGCTTGGCATCACGGCTGGGTGGTCCGCCCGGCTCCAGGTGACCGGCTTCTCGGACCAGTGAATGAACTGGGGAGTCGCGGGCATGGTGGCATTCACCTCGCGGTGGAGCCGGCGTTGAGCGTGCTTGTCCGTCTCTTCACTGGTGAAGACGACGTAGGAACCGTCTTGGACGGGGAATTGGTCGAGCAGCCGGCCGTCGTTCTGAGCCGGAGCCAGGGCCTGAGCCGGAGCGGGAGCCGGAGGCGGCGCCGGCACGCGAGGTGGCGGCGGGGGAGGATTCAGAAGACCCTCGCGCCGGGCCAGCCGCTGCGAGAAGCTGCACTGCCGGAGCGTGTGCGTGGCCGGCTTGGCGCCGGAATGGTGTTTGCAGAGGAGGTCGAGCATCTGCTCGAACGTGAGCTTGGGCTGCCCGGCAGCCTTGCCGGTGCGCTGACGCTCGCTGGAAGCCTGGGCAGCCGGCGGCTCTTCCTCGATTGAGGCAACCTGCCGGCTCCCATAGCGGGGGTCCGGCTGGTCGGCTTTGCGCTTGTTGTTCTGCTACTACCGGTTGTCGGCGGCCGACCGCGGCGCGGCGGGCGGCGGAGCTAACTTGGCTGGCGTGGCGACCTTCATCCGCATAGCGGAGTCGGCCGTGGCGTACTTGTCCGCCTTGGCCATCAGGTCTGCCAGGGTAGCCGGCTCGCAGCACAGGAGCTTGTGCTTGAGGTGGTTGCCGTCTCGGCAACCCTCGATGAAGTATTGGATGGCCTGCACCTCGTGCACCCCTTCGCAGGAGTTGTGGAGCTCGGTCCAGCGCGTGAGGTATTCGCGGAGGGGCTCCTCCGGCCCCTGGACGCACATGGCCAGCTCGCGGGGCCGGCCTGGCCGCTTGTAGGTGCCGGTGAAGTTGCGGACGAACGCTTCTTCGAAGTCCATCCAGGTGTTGATGCTGCCGGCCGCTAGGCTGTTCAGCCCGGTGCGGGCCGAGCCCATCAGCATAAGGGGGGCGTAGCGGACGGCTATGCGCTTGTTCCCCCTGGCGATGCCGACTGCGGTGGTGTAGTCGATCAGCTAATCCTCCGGCTTGGCAGCCCCGTTGTACTTTGGGGTGTCATGGGGAAGCGTGAAGCCAGGCGGAAACGGCTCGTTGCGGATCCGGGGGCCAAAGCACGCCGGGCCAATCGAGCCCTCCTCCTCGAGGAGGGCCGACTACGCCAGCCGGTCGAGGCGGAGCCGCGAGTCGTTCTCGCTGTGGGGGACCCGCGGCCCAAGCCGGGCCGCGAGATCGGGGCGGACGACCGGCGGGACGAACCGTGCCGGGTCCTGTCATGGAGGCGGAGTGTGTCCGCGGCTACGCCGGCTACCACCAGCCGGCGCCTCGTCGCGGCGGTTGCCGTCGTCCGGGTTGTTGCTGCGCCGGCTATTCACAGCCGGCTGCTCGTTCCCGCGCAGCTGGGAACGCCGAGCGTTGCTTCCCTCGGCCCGCCGGCCGGAGGGGCGGGGGAAACAGGAGTGCTGAGCCGGCTGACGGTCAGCGGCCCCAGTGCCCGCACCCTCGGGACGGGGGAGCTCGGAGACGGCTTCGCCGGGGGCGAAACCGATTTGTTGCGCGTTGGCGGTGTCGATGAGGTCCTTGATGTGCCGCTCGCGTGCGGCACGCTCCTCACCCACCAAGGTAGCCAGATCCTCGTAGGCTACCTTGGCGGCCCGCAGGTTGGCCGCGGGGGTGTCATAGATGGGAAGGCGGCCGCCGAGGATTTCCGCGACCACGCGGCCGTGGTCACGCACAGCCCCACGCCGGCTGGGCTCGGTGCCAGCCGGGGTGAGGCCGGACGCGGAGGCGTACTCCCGCTGCGCGGCTTCCATCCGGCGCCGCTCGGTAGCGAGGGCGCTGGCATCTTCGAATAGTATGCGGCGGGCCGCCTCCAGCTCGGCTGTGGCGGTGGCCGGGTTCGCCGTCGAGGCAATGGGGGTGCTCAGACCCCGAAGGGTAGCAGCGAACGGGTCGGAGGTACCGGCGCGGGCGGCAGCCGCGTCGGCCTCAACCCGTGCACGGCCCGAAGTGGTGGAGGAGGTGGTGACCATCACTCCCACGCGGACGCGGGAGCCGCTGGCCTCGCCCGTGGCGAGTGCACCCACGGATGCGGGGGGATCGGTGCAGTCGAGAACCTGGCTAGGGTACTCGTTGGCCGCCGGCTCGTCGGCGATGCTTAGCTTGCCGAAACACCCGGCGAGCGCGGCGACGTCGAGCGCCGGGCCGCGGACGAGGCACCCGTCAGAGAGGCCGGCCGCGTCGCCCGCAGAGCCTGCCGGAGCAAGCCCCACGAGCATGCATTTCCGCCCGGACGCGGGGCGGCCGAGGGAGGCGGTGAAGGGTCCCGCCCGGAGCATGATTCCGGCCGGCGCCGCGTGCGGCCCCACGGTGGGCGCCAACTGTCGTCGTTTCGTCACGGCAGATGCCTTGGGTAGGCTTATCGAGAGTGGTTGGGGCCGAAGGACGCCGACGGGCTCCGGGAGCGGGGTTAGGCACAAGCGGTGGCGGACACACGATGTACCCAGGTTCGGGGCCCTCCGTGGGAGGTAACACCCCTAGTCCTGCTCGGTCTGGTTGAGACAATGGTGAAGTTACAATGGTGCTCCTGGAGCTGTATCGCTAGAGGAGGAAGAAGGGGCTAGACCGCCTCTGCTGCCCCTCTACGTGAGTGTGGTGTAAAGAGAGAGTCGTCCTCTTGCATGGGGGAGGTCCGGGGGGTTTTATAGGCCAACCCCCCGGATTACAATATGAATAAGAGATCTCAGGGGGCCCCCAGCCGGCAGCCTCACTAGCCGGCCGTGGGGCCCCCGGCTGAGGGGTCCCGTCGTTGGTAGGGCCTGCTGGCTGCAGGGTCCCGTCAGGATCCGGCGGGGCCCGCACGGTGGGTCCCCGCGCCGGTCGTGTCGCGGCACGGGTTCGTCCTTCGGGGCGTCGTCTTGTGGCAGCCGGCCGAGGTCAGCGGTACGGCCGGCTGCACTGTAGCCATGCCGGGGCAGGTAATGGAGTGGTTGAGGGCGTGCCGGCACTGTTGGGAGTCCTGTCGCGGTCGGCCAGAGTCAGAGGCATTGCCACCTCCACTATGGCCGCACGAGCGCTGACCCCAGATGGGATGGGGGCCGCTGTAGCCGCGCGTACCCGACCGTGGCATCCAACGGGCGGTAGCCGGCTGGGCGTAGCCGGCAGGGCGGAGCCGGGCCGTAGGGGGAGTCGGCTCGCCCTCCAGTCGCTTCAGAAAGTTGGAGTAGTGGGTCGCTTGAGGCTACCCCGGGGTTATCCCCCCGACACCGCTGCGCCCCTCATTGGAGAGGTCGGCTTCGACGCCTGCAGGGCTGGTGGGAACAGGGTCCCGCCCCGCGAGAGCAAGCCCCACGAGCGTGCTGTTCCGCCCGGACGCGGGCGGTCGGGGACGGTGGTGAAGGGTCCCGCCCGGAGCGTCACTCCGGCCGGCGCCGCGGACGGCCCCACGGTGGGCGCCAACTGTCGTCGTTTTCTCACGACAGATGCCATCGGGTGGCTTATCGAGAGAGGTTGCGGCCGAAGGACGCCGGCGGGCTCCGGAGGCGGGATTGGGCACAAGCGGTGAGAGACACCCGATGTACCCAGGTTCTGGGCCCTCCGTGGGAGGTAACACCCCTAGTCCTGCTTGTCTAGTTGATGGGTGATCGGGATTACAATGGTGCTCCTCGAGCTGTTGGTTAGAGGAGGAAGAAGGAGCAGCCGACCCTTCTTGCCTCTCTATCTGGGAGTGAGAGTGTGAGATGGGTCCAAAAATGCCTACCCGGTGCATGGGGGCCTCGGGGGGTTTTATAGGCCAACCCCCCGACTTACAATATACTTAAGGTACGAAAAAGGGGGGACCCGGCTGGCAGTCTCCCCAGCTGACCAGCGGTCCCACTGGCCGGGCCGTCTCGTCGCTCGAAGGGCCCACCGGCTGCGCGGTCCAATCACTGGCTGGGGCCCGCCAGCCGGTCGCCGCTATTGGCCCGCGCTCACCTGCCGCGACACGGGCCGCCCCGCGCGGCGTCGTCTAGCGCCTGCCGGCCGAAGTCAGCGGTACAGTTGGCCATGCTGTAGCCATGCCGGGGCAGGTAATGGAGTAGACGGCGGCGTGGCCGCACTGTTGCTTCGCCGGGTCTCGATCGTTCATGGTCAGCGGTACGACCGCCCGGACTGTAGCCACGCGTGCCCGGGCGTCAGCGGTTGCTGTGGCCACGTCGGAGTCCATCGTGGGGGTCGCGTCCTGTCGATGTACTTGGTCGTAGTAGGAGGGGACAGTTGCCTGCTCTGTCCAGAGGTTAGCGGGAGGGCCGGCCATGGAGCGGCCGGCAGCAGGCTGGCCAGGGTCCGGGCAGCCGGCCAGTGGGCCTGCCGGTAGCCCGCCGGTCAGTAGCTCGCCAGCTGGTCATGGGCCAGCAGGCCGTATAGTTTTTTAAAAAAAGGGGCTCGGACTCCCTTGTCTTGGCATACCAAGGGGTAATATCCCCGTCAGAAACAACATATAGCATTTCCAAAACGACCCCATGTGTTAATTTCGAAATTGGACAAGATCTGAACTAAACATGTTTTATATTTATTAAACTGGGAAATAAAATGCACAATGAGATTCTACTCGTCATTCTAGTCGATTTATATATATAGAACATTTGCAACGGAGCTACGGCCTAAAAGATATGACAATCGCAAGATGAATATGACATGAATGCAAAATGCATGCAAACGACACCCCCAAACATTTCAAAACATAGATGCAACATGATATTATGAAACTACAGGAAATTCTAGGCAAGTTTCATATAAGGCATGTTCAAAACGGAGCTACGGTTCAACAATAACAAGCAACACAAGATTTTGTTCAAATCTGCCCAAAACAACAACATAGCATATTGCACACATGAAAACAACAAGCTACAAGATTCTAAAATGCACAAACTAAGCATGGGCAGTAGCATATAACACACACTTCATTTTATCTTCACATATCATACTCAAAAGAGTCATGGATCACATGATAGGAAGCTCACAACATGGCAATAAAATATAGCAGATTAGGACCTAGTGAAAATAACAGTTTTTAAAAGAGCAGATTTTCGTGAAGGCATATTGGCAGCAATGAAACTATATGCTACAGGGCATATCATGGCATGAAAATCAACAACATGGTAGAGGACAAGATGCACTACAATTCATTCCATGGTGGCAAGGTCTAATTATGCATAGAATCATGGCTAGCATCATCACAACATGGCATTATGAAGAAATCAGATTCTCAGACTTAGTGAAAATTAGACTAGACATGGGTAGCAGTTTTTAACGGAATAGCATGTTGGACAACAGAGATAAATATGATGCAATTCTTATATATGGCAACAAAAGACACAACTGGTAGACAACAACATGCTTAACAAAAGACTCCTTTGGAGCAACCACAAAAGACTCCTAGATCAATAGCAAATCAGATGGCAACATGGCAACAAAATAATAGTTTTCAGACTTAGAAATATTTTGGACCCTCAATACAACAGTATTTTATAGCATGTTGGCAACAAGAAAAATAACACCTACACATGGATTTCTATAGCAACCAAAAACACCAGGGCCTAGCACACATGTCCAAGGGTATATCTCATGTATGCAACTATTCCAAAATATGCATGGATTAATTCACACAAAATAAACAAAAGGGCATCATGGCAAAAATGGCATGCACACAAATTTACTCAAATGACAAAACTAAATGCACAGATAAATTCAATGAATTTTTCTACCCCAAAATCATATATAATATGTGGGTTTTATATTTTAAAAAAATGACACAACAATTATGCGAGAGTAGGACATAAACCGTTTTTAGCAAATTATTTATGCAAATTAACTGCAACCAGCAAGTTAAACATTTTTAGCATGCATGAGAAAGCGATACAATTAATCTACACATTTTACATATATGGTTTGCTTAATTCCAATGCACGGTGGAATAATTATGCGTAATGCAAAACATAACAATTATGCAAATTAACCGAAAATGGCATGTTTAGCATTTTATCATGGATGAAATTGTGTTATTAATAATCTACACAAAATTCTACACATTTTTCATATTTAAAGATATTACATGTGATGCACGGTTATTTATCTATGAGCAATGCAAATATGGCCTTTTTTGTAATTATGAAATTTCCTGGAAATTGGACAAATTCGCAGTCAATAAAAAACGCTTCGCGGACCAAATCTGCAATAGGGCCCGAACAGAGGACTAGGTGCAACATAACTATAAGGTGCTCAGGGCGGTGGATAAGGAGGCGGCGCTCACCTAGCTGGGCCTTAGGCCCAGCTCAACGAAGGCAGCTAGGCTGCAAGGCAGGGTAGGGCAGGAGCTGGGCCGGCTCGGGGCCCATGAGCGCTGGCCCAGGCGCGGGCGGTCAAGGGCGTCGTCCTCCTCGCTCCTGTTCGACCAGGACGAGGCCATGGCGGCGCCGGCGGCTGGGCACCGGACGACGACGCGAGGAGGCTGGGGACGGCAGCAGAGGCCAGATCCGGCCGGGAACAGGCCAAGCCTGCGGGGAGGCATCCAGATCTGGAGGTTGGCGCGGCGGACGGCGTCCATGGCGAGCGGGAGCTGCGAGGGAATGCAGACGAGGAGGTGAGGCAGAGAAAGAGAAGACGGGGAGACGACGGGGCACGGGCCTGCTACGGCGGCGATGCGGCGGACGGCGAGGTCCGGCGAGCAGCGCTCCGGTGGCCGGCTGGAGCCACGCGGGGCGAGGCGGCTCCGGCGAGGGGCGCCATCGGACGAGCTAGGGCCCACGGGCAGCTGGCTGCGTGGGCTTCCCCGGGATCCGATGGGCTCGGGTGGGCCTGCAGCGGTGGGAGGCGGTTCTGGAGGGCAGGGGCGCCAAGTGGCGGCCTCTGGTTGGCCCTAGCGGTGGCTGCGGCGGCGCAGGTGGCGGCGGGGCTGGCTAGGCGCCGCCAAGTGGCGCGGTGGAGGTGGCCGGGCACAGATTTGGAGGTGGGAGGAGGCTAGGGTCTAAATTTGGACATGGGGGGACGTCCATTTATAGGCAAGGATGTCTAGGGTCGGGGTTTTTAGCCCGATTCGAGCCGTTTGATCGTGATCGTACGGCTCCGATCGTGGGGTTAGGTTAGGTGGGCTGTGGGCTGTGTAGAGTGGCCATGGGCTGAGATGAGAGGGAACTTGCGGCCCGTGACAAAGGTTTTTTTATAAACACCAAAAACGTCTGATGATTTAACCGATGACGGTGCCACTACGGTCGACCGTTCGGGTATCAAACAACCTCCGATTGCGGCGAAATTTGGCAGGCAGTCTACCTACAATATAATAAGACTGAACGACAAGTTTCGACCCAATCCGAGAATATTTTACCGCACGCTTTTAAAAATATTTTTAAACGATGTCGCGGGCGCGTGCGTGTGTGGTTGGCCTCGAAACGACCGTCGACGAGAACGGAGAGAACAGACAACTACTAACGGGTGCAGGTTTTGAAAAATGATGACAACGAAGTGTCGATGCTAAGCAGATGATGCGAATGATGCGATGATGAGTGCGACAACCAGATGAATCACACGACAACATTGGAATAAAACGTGAATCTTCTGGAGCGTCGGTCCCGTGCTGTTACAACTCTCCTCTACTTACAAGAGATCTCGACCTGAGATCTTAGAATGAGAAGGGGAAGAGGAAGAGGGAAAACTTAGTTGCTTCTTTTGACAAATGAGTGAAACCAACAACTTTAGGAGGTTGCAAAGAGATGATGAATGACATGAGGAACATGCAAGAATTCGAAAGAAACTTGGGCAGCACTCCGATAGGAAAGAGAAGAAAACTTGATAAGATGCAATGAACTTGAAAAGAGAATACAACACTCCGGTTGGATAAGCAAGGAAAGAACATGATCTTGACAAAACAAGATGATAGATTGAAGAGAGCAACATCACAACGCCTCCGTAACAAGAGAATAGAAGCTAGATCGTTGGAGAGAAAAGAACGGAGAAGAAAATAATAACTTCCATCACAATTGAATTTGACAAGCATCTTACAAGGAAGGATTGAACGGAGTTGTTGGCAAATCGACAACGAAAGAATAAGCTTGTTGTGGGCTTATGGAAAACATCTCAAATTTATGATGTGACAACTGACCATTAACGGAAAAAAAGATTGCTTGGGAGCAACAAGATATGCAAAACTTCTTTCACCGAGAGGATAAGAGAATACGTGGATCATTTACGAGCACCACGATAGCAAATTCCTTAGGAAATGCTTTATGTGAAATCCAATCCAAGATAACTCCAAGGAAGCGAAATGGGTTTAAATATCTCATTCTTGTCAACTACTCTTCGAGACTCCTCAAGAACCAAGAATGCTATAACACCATCTCAAAAGATAAGGAGAAAGAATTCCACTTTGAACTGCAAGATAAAGAATAATTGAGCTACTCCAACAAGAATATTGAAGAACACTTCGAGAAGGAACTAAATACTTTAAGAACCACCATGAGAACCTCCGTATACGAAAAATGATCAAAAGAAATGAAGGTTGAAAAGGATAGGATTAGGACGTTACAAAGATTTAGATGAAACTTCGTGATGAGATACTTGAGAAAACATGGAACTCCAGAAAAGAGAAGATGAAACACTTAGAACCAAGAATTTGATATCATGCACAACTCCGGAAGAAGGATTGAGATCACCTTGGTGAACAAGAATAAGATTTATGTTATGCTGATCCTTCATCAAGTTAAAATGATGACAAGTAACGGATTTACATACTACTTACTCTTCTTGAAAAGATTTAAGAGAGATATAAGCTTGAAGAAGTCTTCAACGAAAACACCGGTAAAAATTTGCAAAAGAATGGGGATACATGAATGAATGAAGATACATGGGAATGAAGAGATCACAATCCACCTAGCACAAAACTTGTCCGAAGCACCGAAATAATTGAGAGACGAACGAAGAGACAACAATTGAGAAGAATTGGAGAACGAAAGCTGAAAGCTGAGAACGAAGAAATCTTTTGAAATGATGGCCTTCGGAGGATCGAGAAACGAAAACATCTCTGAAATGCTCTGGATAGATATGAAAGGAATTACTCATGATCGAAAACAATTTAAGAGGATAGCACGAAGCTGAAACCATGAATCTCCGAGAATGGAACAAGATTTAAGAGAAACTCTCCTTTGGTCTTCAATGCTGAGAATGATGACGAGAAACACCACCAAGAATTACTGCGACACTCCGGAACAATAATACGGAAAGGTTGAGCCAATGATGAAAATTAATTCGAAGCAATCTTGGAGAAGGAATATGACTGATGAAAATCATTCTTACCTCATATTTGAAAGAACTTGAGGACATCTCCGGAAAGATCAGAAGAGCCAGGTAAGATCCTGGGGAAGAACCTGTGGGTTATGGGCCCACTCAAAGGAACACCGTTGAAAAGATAGGCTAGGAGAGAAATTGCACCGGTACAAATTAAGAACTTGATGAGGTGAGAACCTCAAAATAATTTAAGAGAATATGAATGGAAACATGAATCTTCAGAGATATCTTCAGCACCTCGGATAGAATAGAGGGAGACGAATAAACAATAGAGGCTTGGATAAAAAACTTTCAATCATGGGAAAGCATTTAGAGAATGAAAAGGATATGATGAACACCGTCATCTAGAATTGAACACACCAAAAAGAAAAGACGAAGAATGATGTACTTAGCACTTGAGCATCTTCACAATGAATCACCGGATACAATACGGAAGAAAGATAGCGAAAGAGTCACATGAATAGAAAAGGCACTTGGATGAAAATTTAATCACTAAAGAAAAAGGGCGGGAGGGTGGGGAAAAACAAAGACAACTTGGGACGGATGAGACGAACTCCGAAAAGAAATATGAGGATTTGATCTTGCAAATATTTGGGAGGAATGGATCATTTTGATGAGAAACACACCGGTTAGGAAAGATATGAAATCACCACTTGACATCGAAGCAACTCGAATTACCATACTCCAACAAAACAAAAGAATAAGGCTTTCGAATTAAGCCAGAAACAAATGCATAACCCACCATGCATTTGTTGGAAGGATAATCCTAGTTAACTACTTGAATTCCCACCTAAGAACTCCCGAAATCTTTCTGGTTATGCAATCTGGTCCAACGGATACACAGATAAATTACCGAATAAAACACTCAACTCCTAGCAATAATACTACCCACCGTGTATCACATGCGTCAACACACAACCAGAGAAACCTCGGAAACTCATCTACCTTAGACCCTCGTAATCACAACGATACTAAAGATGGCAGTACATGTGATCCCGCTCCCTAGTACTGGGTGCCGCCACACTCTTCGCACCACGAATAGTATTGAAGCAATTTCGAACATCCGCGTCTTGTGATACAAAGGAAACTGAACGATAATGATGTGTCAAGAACCCCTTGGATCTCAACTCCTCGGGTCCAATCCATACATACGGGAGGCACCAAGAACAGAGTTCCGGTCACATCGACATCATAGAGGTTCCAAAATACCCGCGTGATCCTAAAAAAAATTAAGTGAGAAGAGGGATAGAATTAAAATTCCTACGTCAGGATTCCTCACCAGAGCATAGAAGAGGAGTAAAAAGAATCCTACTCTCCGATATATTACTAGACTCAAAACAGTTTTTACTAGACTCTACTCGGCCAAGTTCGATCAATCAAGGGGGCTCCTAGGTCGGTACAAGCTCTGATACCAACTTGTAACGCCCAAGATGCGATCATATCCTTATTTTGGCACGAGGACCTCGACAGGGATAGAAGAGCATCTCGTCGTTTCGCAAGAATGGATATCATTACAAGTACATGTAAAGAAGAGATGAGTATAAGGAATTGGCTTACACTCGCCACAAGCTAAATCAAGATCACAGCAATACAACAACACATACAATCATCATACAAAAGAGCAGGGTCCGACTACGGACGAAATCAAATGATAAAATGACATCCATGCTTGCTATCCCAGGCTGCCGGCCTGGAACCCATCCTAGATCGATGAAGAAGAAGAACTCCAAATCAAACAAGCATCGCTCACATGTCAAAGCATCGCATCGCATTACCTGTACCTGCAACTGTTGTTGTAGTAATCTGTGAGCCACAGGGACCCAACAATCTCATTTCCAAGGGTATCAAGACTATTAAAGCTTAATGGGTGACGCATGGTTAAGTGGTGAGGCTGCAGCAAACACTAAGCATTTATTTGAGTGGCTAACCTACGAGTACAAGAATAAAGGGGGATGATTGTCGAATAAACGGACGTGTACTAGTAATGATCACTAAGTGATCCTGAATACATACTTACGAGTCAGACATAACCCCACCGTGTTCTCTCTCGGTTCAGAAATCATGAGAAGAGACAGTCACGGCTACGCACACGGTTGGTGTATTTTATTTGAGTTTACTTTAAGTTTGCTATGACCGGGTGTTAAACAAAGTTTCCAAATTCCCACTTAACCGCGGGCACGACACTCATGAAAGATTAAACCCTGCAGGGGTGCTCCAACTCATCCAACACAAACTAACCACACGCCGCGGGAATAACCTCAACCACGAAACCCGTGATCTCCTTGGAGATTCCGTTAGAAAATCTTAACCTCGGGATAGCCCAAAGTGTCCTCGAAATCCCGCGCACAAGACGTTCGAGAAAGGTAAAACAAATCCAGCAAGGCCGCCCGACGTGTCGACGAACTCGATAGGAGCCGCGTATCTCGTTCTCAGGACACGACGGATTGTCTAATCTTCTGGTAGGGCAATCACAGAGTTGCCCCTGGCGGCCACCGGCGGTTGACAGGTTTGGACCAACACTCATGAGGACCACTGGCCCGGGGGTTGATTAATTATCCACGGAGTCCGGAAAGTCCCTATGCAATTTTATTAGTTATTAGGCAAATGTAGTACCAATGTTGGGCCTTGCCAGACAAGCTTTATCCTAAAACGAAAGTCAAGGGGGTCCCCATAACAACCCCGAGCATGTTAGGAGCGCTCAATATGGAACATAACACCAGTACACAAGTAACTAGGGCGGCAAAAGTGGAACAAAACACCGAGCAAAAGGCCAAGCTTTCCACCTTTTACCAAGTATATATGTGCATTAAATTAAATAGCAATAATATTGTGATATATCAAAAGGATATCCATGTTGGCACATGGAAAACAATTTGCACCTGCAACTAGCAACTTTATAAGAAGGGCTGAGCAAGCGGTAACATAGCCAAACAATGGTTTGCTGGGATGTGGAGGGTTAGATGCTTATCATGGCATTTTGGGAGGCTTTACATACAAGTGGTAGGTAGCGAGACATCAATAGAAACGAGACATCTAGCATGGCAATGATAGTAATGGTATCCAGGGAAATGAACATCTTGCCTGAGATCCCGCTTGGAAGAAGATCGAGTCCATGAAGAAGACGAACCAACGTAGTCGAACGAATCCTCACACCCAAACACTTTGGAACTCTATCGAGAAGAAGCAATCCAGAAACAACAATCAACACATAATAAACACCACAACATATGCATGACATGATGCACATCAAATATGATGCATGTTATGCATGACATGGCAAAGCACAATAATCAACTTCTACACATTAAGTGAAGCTCAATATGCAATGAGTTGCATATTGACGAAACTCCATGTTCGAATCATTTAGTTCACTCTCGTTTATTTACATGGCAAGTTTAAATGTTTTTTAACATGGCAAGAGGTGAAGCATAAGTAAACTACACATCTAGGCATATTAAATGAGGTCGGAAACAACATATAGCATTTCCAAAACGACCCCATGTGTTAATTTCGAAATTCGTCCAGATATGAACTAAACATGTTTTATATTTATTAAATAAGGAAATAAAATGCACAATGAGATTCTACTCGTCATTCTAGTCGATTTACGTATATAGAACATTTGCAACGGAGCTACGGCCTAAAAGATATGACAATCGCAAGATGAATATGACATGAATGCAAAATGCATGAAAACGACACCCCCAAACATTTCAAAACATGGATGCAACATGATATTATGAAACTACATGAAATTCTAGGCAAGTTTCATATAAGGCATGTTCAAAACGGAGCTACGGTTCAACAATAACAAGCAACACAAGATTTTGTTCAAATCTACCCAAAACAGCAACATAGCATATTGCACACATGAAAACAACATGCTACTAGATTCTAAAATGCACAAACTAAGCATGGGGCAGTAGCATATAACACACACTTCATTTTATCTTCACATATCATACTCAAAAGAGTCATGGATCACATGATAGGAAGCTCACAACATGGCAATAAAATATAGCAGATTAGGACTTAGTGAAAATAACAGTTTTTAACAGAGCAGATTTTCGTGAAGGCATATTGGCAGCAATGAAACTATATGATACATGGCATATCATGGCATGAAAATCTACAGCATGGTAGAGGAATGATGCACTACAAATCATTCCTTGGTGGCAAGGTCTAATTATGCATAGAATCATGGCTAGCATCATCACAACATGGCATTATGAAGAAATCAGATTCTCAGACTTAGTGAAAATTAGACTAGACATGGGTAGCAGTTTTTAATGGAATAGCAGGTTGGACAACAGAGATCAATATGATGCAATTCCTATATATGGCAACAAAAGACACAACTGGTAGACAACAACATGCTTAACAAAAGACTCCTTTGGAGCAACCACAAAAGACTACTAGATCAATAGCAAATCACATGGCAACAAAATAACAATTTTCAGACTTAGAAATATTTTGGACCCTCAATACAGCAGTGTTTTATAGCATGTTGGCAACAAGAAAAATAACACCTACACATGGATTTCTATAGCAACCAAAAACACCAGGGCCTAGCACACATGTCCAAGTGCATATCTCATGTTTGCAACTATTCCAAAATATGCATGGATTAATTCACACAAAATAAACAAAAGGGTATCATGGCAAAAATGGCATGCACACAAATTTACTCAAATGACAAAACGAAATGCACAGATAAATTCAATGAATTTTTCTACCCCAAAATCATATATAATATGTGGGTTTTATATTAAAAAAAATGACACAACAATTATGTGAGAGTAGGACATAAACCGTTTTTAGCAAATTATTTATGCAAATTAACTGCAACCAGCAAGTTAAACATTTTTAGCATGCATGAGAAAGCGATACAATTAATCTACACATTTTACATATATGGTTTGCTTAATTCCAATGCACGGTGGAATAATTATGCGTAGTGCAAAACATAACAATTATGCAAATTAACCGAAAATGGCATGTTTAGCATTTTTTATCATGGATGAAATTAGGTTATTAATAATCTACACAAAATTCTACACATTTTCAAATATAAAGATATTACATGAGATGCATGGTTACTTATCTATGAGCAATGCAAATATGGCCTTTTATGTAATTATGAAATTTCCTGGAAATTGGACAAATTCGCAGTCTAAAAAAAACGCTTCGCGGGCCGAATCTGCAATAGGGCCCGAATAAAGGACTAGGCGCAACATAACTATAAGGTGCTCAGGGCGGGGGATAAGGAGGCGTCTCTCACCTAGCTGGGCCTTAGGCCCAGCTCAACGAAGGCAGCTAGGCTGCAAGGAAGGGCAGGGCAGGAGCTAGGCCGGCTCGCGGCCCATGAGCGCTGGCCCAGGCGCTGGCGGTCGAGGGCGTCATCCTCCTCGCTCCTATTCGACCAGGATGAGGCCATGGCGGCGCCGGCGGCTGGGCACCGGACGACGACCCGAGGAGGCTGGGGACGGCAGCAGAGGCCAGATCCGGCCGGGAACAGGCCAAGCCGGCGGGGAGGCATCCAGATTTGGAGGTTGGCGCGGCGGACGGCGTCCATGGCGAGTGGGAGCTGCGAGGGAACGCAGACGAGGAGGTGAGGCAGAGAAAGAGAAGACGGGGAGGCGACGGGGCACTGGCCTGCTACGGCGGCGATGCGGCGGACGGCGAGGTCCAGCGAGCAGCGCTCCGGTGGCCGGCTGGGGCCGCGTGGGGCGAGGCGGCTCCGACAAGGGGCACCATGGGAGGAGCAAGGGCACACGGGCGGCTGGCTGCGCGGGCTTCCCCGGGCTCCGATGGGCTTGGGCAGGCCAACCCCGGGCCCGGGAGGGCCTGCAGCGATGGGAGGCGGCTCTGGAGGGCAGGGGCGCCAAGTGGCGTCATCTGGTTGACCCTAGCGGCGGCTGCGGCGGCGCAGGTGGCAGCGGGGCTGGCTAGGCACCACCAAGTGGCGCGGTGGAGGTGGCCGTGCATAGATTTGGAGGTGGGAGGAGGCTAGGGTCTAAATTTGGACATGGGGGACGTCCATTTATAGGCAAGGATGTCTTGGGTTGGGGTTTTTAGCCCGATTCGAGCCGTTTGATCATGATCGTACGGCTCCGATCGTGGGGTTAGGTTAGGTGGGATGTGGGCTCTGCAGAGTGGCCATGGGCTGAGATGAGAGGGAACTTGCGGCCCGTGACAGAGGTTTTTTTTATAAACACCAAAAACGTCCGATGATTTCACCGATGACGGTGCCGCTACGGTCGACCATTCGGGTATCAAACAACCTCCGATTGCGACGAAATTTGGCAGGCGGTCTACCTACAATATAATAAGACCGCACAACAAGTTCTACCTAGTCCGAAAATATTTTACCGCGCGCTTTAAAAAAACGATGTCGCGGGCGCGTGCGTGTGTGGTTGGCCTCGAAACGATCGTCGACGAGAACGGAGAACAAACTACTACTATCGGGTGCATGTTTTGAAAAATGATGACAACGAAGTGTCGATGCTATGCAGATGATGCGAATGATGCGATGATGAGTGCGACAACCAGATGAATCACACGATGACATTGGAATAAAACGGGAATCTTCTGGAGCGTCGGTCCCGGGCTGTTACAAGTTTGGGTCGCGTATGCGCCGAAACGGATAGCGCACGGACGGACGGGGCGTGCGCCCTTGTCCTTCCACGGTCTACCCGTCGGGGACACAACACCCCAATTTTCCCCCTCCTTCTCAAAACCCCTCCCGCCCACCCCCTACCCTCCCTCCTTCATGGTCGGTGGCCTGAAGAAACCCGCAGCCAACTACCGGGCCGGCACCACAGAGGAAGAAGAAGGATCGGTCGAATCTCACACCGGCGGAAGCCGAGAAGCTCGCCCGAGACTTGGCCAAGAGGAAAGCCTGGCGGTCCAATGCGGCAGGAAGAAAGCTGCTCTAGACCGCGGCCGCCCAGCACAAGGCCTCCGTCGTAGAGAGCGAGGCCGTCATCGCAAAGGCCACGGCGCAAGACCTTATGGTGCTAGGGTTGTGCCCACCCACGCCAGCCATTCTCTCCGCCGCTGCCATGGCCGCGGCGGGCACAGGCTCGTCGGTCGTTCTCCCTTCATAGTACCAGTCGTCGAGCTCCTTCATAACACCGGAGACGGCTGGTATTCATCCGGCGCGACAGCATGCTCCGGCTCGGTTCTCCACGTCGTCGGACAGCAGCGTGATCGCGTCGGCCACCTCCAGCCCTACGGTTGTAATCAACCTCAACGTCACGCCAGGGTCGTGTGGCGCCAGCCAGTCGTCCGCCGGGATGCAAAGGAAGCAGTCGTAGTCGTTTCCTACAGCCAACTTTCCCGACGCCCACAAGCTGTTCAGTGAAATGCCAAACCCGTCGGCGGCGGCCGATGACCGCAAGTTCCACGCGTTCATGGAGAAAGTCATCTACGAGGGCAATTGCCAGGCCTTCCACCCCAAGGTCCAATGCCAAGGCTTTGATCCAGAGGAGACCCAAAGCCAAGACGGTCGCGACCATGATGGTGCTAACCACTATAGTGCCGAAGAAGAAGAGGCCAACGACAGTGAATCATGGCATGATGAACTCTATCGCAAAGATGAAGAAGAAGAGGGCGTCGACATTGAGGAGGAGCCATTGTGTTCATTGATGAGCCCACCCAAAGAGCCAATGTACAAAGGAGGGGGCAAAGCAATCGCAAGGGGTCATACACCAAAGATGAGGAAAAGTTGATTTGCGAGAGTTGGAAGGAGAATGGCCAAGATCCCAAGACCGGTGCCGAGCAAAAAGGATCCATTTTTTGGACGAGAGTTCATGCGAACTTCCATGAGCGGAGGAAGTTTCCTCCCTACAAGTTTGCGAGCACTCATGGCATCAACTCAATCCAAAAGAGATGGGGATTCATTCAACAAGAATGCAACAAGTTTTGCGCTGCCCTTGAGAGAATTGAAGCCCATCCCGTAAGTGGCCTAGGCGTGGGAAACTTGCTATGAGACCCCTTCCTCTTACATTTCTATGCCATGTTCATGTTTTTTGTGTCCTTTGTTTTAATATTTGTGGCCTTCTCTTTGATTGTCTAGGCATTTCAAATTTTGGAAACCTTTAAGGCCCGGCAAAAGAATAAGTCGTTCACCCTCACCCATTGTTGGACGCTCATCAAGGATTGCCCCAAGTTCAAAGATCAATATGCTGCTCTAAAGAAGAAAGAGGTCCGGCTGTCATGGTTGTGGATGTAGATGGGGTGAAGAGGTCGAGGGACAAGACCAACTCAAAGATTGACGAGAAGCGTGATGCGACATCTTTCGCCTTGCAAGAAACTTTGCACGACATGATGGCTCAAAAGGAAATGTTGGACGAGAGGAAGCGCCAAAAAAGGAGGAGCAAATGGAGCTCCAACCGAGGAAATTCAACATGGAGGAGGCCGTGAATAAGATGAAGCTCGACATGGAGGAGGTTGTCCAAGTGAAGAAGCTCGTGATCGAGACTAGCAACGCCGACACCAAAGCAAAAGAGGTGGTGCTAGCAATCATGATCATGGACTTGACCAACATGTCACCCAAGAGAAGGAGTTGGTTCGAGAAGTGGCAAAGGAGATGTTCGACCAAGATGGCATGATCTAGGGAGGCCTAGGTCGTGGAGTATGGTCGGGTTTTTTTTAAAGGTTGGCAAGTGTGCTGGCCACTGGCTTTGTTGCCAATGATCATTTTGTAGGCTGGCAAGCGTGTCGGCCGCTGGCTTTGTTGCCGGCGTGAAAACTCTGGGGGTGGAGGAGGTTGATCATTTTGTAGGCTGGCATATGTGCCAGCCGTTGGCGCTCTATTCGACATGAACTACGGTCACGGTGCGAAAATTTTGATTATCTATGCCTTTGCAGAAACTTTGAGGCGGCCAGATGAAATGCATCTACCCGTTAATTGCACGGCCAACACAAACTAGAATGGGCCGGATGCCGCCCCAAATCTTGCCCCAAACAGATAAAATCCAGACAAAATAGACGTCCATTTGAGGTCGTGTGTAGGAGTTGGCCTGATGAGCGGCGGCGAGCCATTCCTCGTGAGACGTGGGTGTTTCTCGGTCCGCCCGTGTGCATAGGACTGGCTACTTTCTGAATACCAACGATCATGTTAGAGCATCCACAGTCGAACTTGGCAAATTTGGCACCCTATACGCCCGTGGAAGCACATGAGAACCCACAAGTATAGGGGATCACAATAGTCTTCGAGGGTGGTATTTCACACAAACTTATTTATTTGACACAAGGGGAGTCAAAGAATATTTATTGGTTTTAGCAGTTGAGTTATCAATTCAACCACACCTGGAATTTCTTTCTGCAATGAAGTTTTTAGTAGCAAAGTAACAAAAGCAATGGGAACAGTAAAAAGTAGCAGATTGTATTGATTGTAGCAGCAACAATAACAGAAGTTACTTAAGGGAAATCAATATGAGAAAAGCGTGGCCTTGGATCAGTGATGGATATTTGACTTGGATGACATTCATCATGTAATAATTACACACTAGAGCGACACAGAACTAGCTCCAATTCATCAATATAATGTAGGCATGTATTCCGTATATAGTCATACGTGCTTATATAAAGAACTTGCATGAGATCTTTTGTCCCACCCTCCCATGGCAGCTGGATCCATACGTTGGGGAAAGTTGCATGGGAAACAAAAAATTTCCTACGCACACACAAGATCTATCCATGGTGATGAGCATCTACGAGAGGGAGAGTGGATCTACATACCCTTGTAGATCGCTAAGCGGGAAGCGTTAAGAAACGCGGTTGATGTAGTCGAACGTCTTTGTGATCCAAATTGCTAGCCGTCCCGCGATCCAATCACGATCTAGAGCCGAACGGACGGCACCTCTGCGTTCAGCACACGTACAACTCGATGATGATCTCCGTCTTCTTGATCCAGCAAGAGGGAGCACAGAGGTAGATGATTATCAGGCAGCGCGACGGCGCGGCGACGGTGGTGGTGGAACTATTCCGGCAGGGCTTCGCCTAAGCACCGTCAGAATCTATTTGGTGGAGGAACTAGGGAATAGAGAACTAGCACGTGGACTTGTGTCTTTGGGGCCTCTATTCCTCTAGTATATATAGGAGGGAGGGGAGGAGGCAGCCTCCCTAGGGTTTCCCCTAGGGGTTCGGCCGAAGGAGGTGGAGGTGGAGCCTCCCACCAATCCTACTCCTAGTAGGATTCCTTCTTCCTACTTGGAAACCTTCTTTCCCACCTTTCGTAGCCGCATGGGCCTTGTGGGGCTGGTTTTCCCAGCCCACTAAGGGCTGGTGCACCCCACCTCAGGGCCATGTGGCCTCCCGGCGTGGGTGGCCCCTCCCGATGGCCCTCCGGCACTCCCGGTACACTACCGGAAATACCCGAAACTTTTCCGGTGACCAAAACGGGACTTCCTATATATCAATCTTTACCTCCGGACCATTCCGGAGCTCCTCGTGACGTACGGAATCTCATCCGGGACTCCGAACAAACTTCGGTCACCACCATACATAACTCAATACTACCGAAACGTCATCGAACGTTAAGTGTGCAGACCCTGCGGGTTCGAGAACTATGTAGACATGACCGAGACACCTCTATGGTCAATAACCAATAGCGGGAACTTGATGGCCGTATTGGTTCCTACATATTCTATGAAGATCTTTATCGGTTGAACCTCTATGTCAAGGATTCAGTTAATCCCGTACGCTGTTCTCTTTGTTCTTCGGTATGTTACTTGCCCGAGATTCGATCGTCGGTATCTCTATACCTAGTTCAATCTCGTTACCGGCAAGTCTCTTTACTCGTTCCGTAATACAAGATCCTGTGGCTAACACTTTATTCACATTGCTTGCAAGGCTTATTGTGATGTTGTATTACCGAGTGGGCCCTGAGATACCTCTCCGTCATACGAAGGAACAAATCCCAGTCTCGATCCATGCCAGCTCAACAGACACCTTCGGAGATACCTGTAGAGCATCTTTATAGTCACCCAGTTACGTTGTGACGTTTGATACACACAAGGTATTCCTCCGGTGTCAGAGAGTTGCATGATCTCATGGTCATAGGAACAGATACTTGACATGCAGAAAACAATAGCAATAAAATGACATGATCATATGCTACGTTCATAGTTTGGGTCTTGTCCATCACATCATTCTTCTAATGATGTGATCATGTTATCAAATGACATCTCATGTCTATGGCTAGGAAACCTTGACCATCTTTGATCAACAAGCTAGTTTACTAGAGGCATACTAGGGACACAGTATTGTCTATGTATCCACACATGTATCAGTGTTTCCAATCAATACAATTATAGCTTGGATAATAAACGATTATCATGAACAAGGAAATATAATAATAACTACTTTTATTATTGCCTCTAGGGCATATTTCCAACAGTCTCCCACTTGCAATAGAGTCAATAATCTAGCTCACATCACTATGTGATTTACATTGTAATGAATCTAACACCCATACAGTTCTGGTGTTGATCATGTTTAGCCCTTGGAAGTGGTTTAGTCATCGGATCTGCAACACTCAGATCCGGGTGCACTTTGCAAATATTATGTCGTCATCCTTGATGTAATCGCGGATGGAATTGAAATGTCGCTTTATGTGTCTGGTCCTCTTGTTAAACCTTGGTTCCTTGGCTAGAGCAATGGCACCAGTGTTGTCACAGAACAGAGTCATTGGGGTTAGTGCACTAGGCACTACTCCAAGATCTGTCAAGAACTCCTTCATCCAGACACCTTCCTTCGCCGCCTCCGAGGCAGGGATGTACTCCGCTTCGCATGTAGAATCAGCTACCACGCTCTTCTTGGAACTGCACCAGCTTACCGCACCCCCATTAAGAATAAATACATATCCGGTTTGAGACCTCGAGTCATCCAGATCAGTGTCAAAGCTTGCATCGACGTAACCCTTTACGACGAGCTCTTGATCTCCTCCATAAACGAGAAACATGTCCTTAGTCCTTTTCAGGTACTTAAGGATATTCTTAACCGCCGTCCAGTGTTCCATTCCTGGATCACTTTGAAACCTTCCGGCCATACTTATGGCAAGGCTGACATCGGGTCTTGTGCATAGCATTGCATACATGATAGAGCCTATGGCCGAAGCATAGGGGACGACACTCATCTTTTCTCTATCTTCTGCAGTCACTGGGCATTGAGTCTTACTCAACTTCACACCTTGCAATATAGGCAAGAACCCCTTCTTGGACTGATCCATTTTGAACTTCTTCAAAACTTTGTCAAGGTATGTGCTTTGTGAAAGTCCTATTAAGCATCTCGATCTATCTCTATAGATCTTGATGCCTAATATCAAAGCAGCTTCTCCTAGGTCCTTCATTGAAAAACTCTTGTTCAAATATTCCTTCACGCTTTCCAACATTTCTATATTGTTTCCAATCAGCAATATGTCATCCACATATAATATTAGAAACACTATAGAGCTCCCACTCACTTTCTTGTAAATACAAGCTTCTCCGTAAACTTGTATAAACCCGAACGCTTTGATCACCTCATCAAAGCGAAGATTCCAATACCGAGATGCTTGCACCAGTCCATAAATGGATCGCTGGAGTTTGCAAACTTTGTCAGCATTCTTTGGATCGACAAAACCTTCTGGTTGCATCATATACAACTCTTCCTTAAGGAAACCATTAAGGAACGCTATTTTAACATCCATCTGCCAAATTTCATAATCGAAAAATGCAGCTATTGCTAACATGATTCTGACGGACTTAAGCATCGCTACGGGTGAGAAGGTCTCATCGTAGTCAACTCCTTGAACTTGTGAAAACCCCTTTGCCACAAGTCGAGCTTTATAGACGGTGACATTACCGTCCGCGTCTGTCTTCCTCTTAAAGATCCATTTGTTCTGAATGGCCTTTCGCCCTTCAGGTAATACTTCCAAAGCCCATACTTTGTTTTCATACATGGATCCCATCTCGGATTTCATGGCCTCTAACCATTTCTCAGAATCCGGGCCCATCATCGCTTCTCCATAGCTCGTAAGTTCATCGTTGTCCAATAACATGACCTCTAAGAAAGGGTTGCCGTACCACTCACAAGCAGTACGCATCCTTGTCGACCTACGAGGTTCGATAGTAACTTGATCTGAAGCTTCATGATCATCATCATTAGCTTCCTCTCCAACTGACATAGGATCCACAGAAACAACTTTCTGCGCTGCGCTACTCTCAGGTTGAAGTAAAGGTTCAACAACCTCGTCAAGTTCTATTTTCCTCCCACTCAATTCTTTCGAGAGAAACTCTTTCTCAAGAAATGTTCCGTTTTTAGCGACAAACACTTTGTCGTCGGATCTGAGATAGAAGGTATACCCAACTGTCTCTTTTGGGTATCCTATGAAGACGCATTTCTCCGCTTTGGGTTCCAACTTTTGAGGCTGAAGCTTTTTGACATAAGCATCACATCCCCAAACTTTAAGAAACGGCAACTTTGGCTTCTTGCCAAACCATAGTTCATATGGTGTCGTCTCAACGGATTTCGATGGTGCCCTATTTAAAGTGAATGCAGCTGTCTCTAATGCATAACCCCAAAACGATACTGGTAAATCGGCAAGAGACATCATAGAACGCACCATATCCAATAAGTTCGATTACGACGTTCGAACACACCATTACGCTGTGGTGTTCCAGGCGGTGTTAATTGTGAAACTATTCCACACTGTCTTAAGTGACTACCAAACTAATAACTCAGATATTCTCCTCCTCGATCAGATCGCAGGAATTTAATCTTCTTGTTACGATGCTTCTCAACTTCACTCTGAAATTGCTTGAACTTTTCGAACGTTTCAGAGTTGTGTTTCATTAAGTAAATATACCCATATCTACTTAAATCATCAGTGAAGGTGAGAAAATAACAATATCCACTCCGCGCCTCAATGCTCATCGGACCGCACACATCAGTATGTATGATTTCCAATAAGTCACTTGCCTGTTCCATTGTTCCAGAGAACGGGGTCTTAGTCATCTTGCCCATGAGGCATGGTTCACATGTGTCAAGTGATTCGAAATCAAGTGACTCCAAAAGTCCATCAGCATGGAGCTTCTTCATGCGTTTTACACCAATATGACCTAAACGGCAGTGCCACAAGAAAGTGGTATTATCATTATCAACTCTACATCTTTTGGCATCAATGTTATGAACATGTGTATCATCACTATCGAGATTCCATAAGAATAAACCCCTCACATTGGGTGCATGACCATAAAATATATTACTCATATAAATAGAACAACCATTATTCTCTGATTTAAATGAGTAACCGTCTCGCAATAAACAAGATCCAGATATAATGTTCATGCTTATCGCAAGCACTAAATAACAATTATTCAAGTTCATCACTAATCCCGATGGTAATCGAAGAGCGAGCATGCCGACGGCGATCACATCAACCTTGGAACCATTTCCCACGCGCATCGTCACTTCATCCTTCGCCAGCCTCCGTCTATTCTGCAGTTCCTGTTTTGAGTTGCAAATGTGAGTAACCGAACCGGTATCAAATACCCAGGCACTACAACGAGAGCTGGTAAGGTACACATCAATAACATGTATATCATATATACCTTGTTTGGTGTTGGCCGCCTTCTTGTCAGCTAGATACTTGGGGCAGTTCCGCTTCCAGTGACCAGTTCCCTTGCAATGAAATCACTCAGTTTCTGGCTTGGGTCCAGCCTTGGGTTTCTTCACGGGAGGGGCAACTGCTTTGCCACTCTTCTTGGAGTTACCCTTCTTACCCTTGCCATTCTTATTGAAACTAGTGGTTTTATTGACCATGAACACTTGATGCTCCTTCTGAATCTCAAACTCAGCGACTTTCAACATCGCAAATAGCTCGGCGACTTACTTGTTCAACCCGTGCATGTTATAGTTCAACACGAAGCTCTTGTAGCTAGGTGGCAATGATTGAAGAACTCTGTCAGTGATCACCTCTGGCGGAAGGGGCATCCCCAATTCAGCTAGACGGGTGGAATACCCAGACATTCTGAGTATGTGTTCACTGACAGACCCGTTCTCCTCCATCTTGCAGGCATAGAACTTATCGGAGGTCTCATACCTCTCGATCCGGGCATTCTTCTGAAAGATAAACTTCAACTCCAGGAACATATCATATGATGCATGATGTTAAAACGTCTTTGAAGTCCCAGTTCTAAGCCATACAACATTGCACATTGAACCATTGAGTAATCATCAGAACGTGCCTGCCAGGCATTCGCAACGTCTGCAGACTCTACTGGAGCGGGTGGATCACCAAGCGGTGCATCAAGGACATAAGCCTTTTGTGAAGCCGTAAGGATAATCCTTAGATTACGGGCCCAGTCCACAAAGTTACTTCCATCATCTTTCAACTTAGCTTTCTCTAGGAACGCATTAAAATTCAGTGGTCACTACTAGAAAAAAGGCTGTTAGTGGTGCACCTATTTTGGCTATTAATGGCGCACTATAGGTGCGCCACTATTATCACGCCACTAGTAACAAATACTAATGGCGCACCACTGGTGCGCCATTAGTATCCCAGATAATAGTGGCGCACCACATAGTGCGCCATTACTATGTCTACGGTGCGCCAGTACTATGCCTCCTAGGGGGCCATATATACCTTCACCTATGCCCCCAAGTGCTCCATTACTATGCCCTATAATGCGCCACTGGTATTTAGGCTTGGTGCGCCACTAATGTTCAATATGGTGCGCCACTACTATGAATATTAGGAAATATTTTTTTTTGATTTTCTGGTATTTTCACAGGTTACAAAATACAATATACCGCACAGAAAAATATGCACACAATATATAGTACAATACAGCACCACAATTAGTCAAGTATAAACATCACATAATATATACAATTCATCATATTAGTCTCCGAATTCAAAATAGTGAACAAACTTCAAACATTAGCGAAGTTTAGGTCTCGAGACCGCGAGTAGCGAGTTTGTCGTCACATTACAAAGTCGATATCGATCATCTAAACTACCATCACATAGAAGAGAGCTGCGGTCACGATGAGCATCATCGCGATGAAACTGGTCTTCATCCGGTTCCTCCTCCGCTCCCTCCTCTCTCCCGCTAGATAGCGCGCGTATCTAGCTTCCGCCTCCGCCCTAGTGGTGTACCCTTTGTAACTGTTACCGCTGAAACGGTGAACCTGTTTCCGACACTCCTCCCAGTCGTCGTAGACTCCGGGAACCTCACCCTTGTACACGACATACGACGGCATCTCTATGCACTAGACAAACAAAACGTTAGTAGCAATTCACAGATAATATATAAGCAATATATAAGTATGCAACAAAAGGATCGGAAGAGAAAAGCAACACGTTAATAGCACGGTTCATGGTCCTACTAATAAATAGCATCGATTACATATAAGTTGAACGACTGTCCAAACTAAAGAGACATACAAGTTCATTAAAGTTTAATTACAACATGAGCTAATCGATATTTCAGAACTACATAGCATCAATACTTTCGACTCGACTCAGGGACCGGAGCGTGGATGAAGCCGCCGTCTTTCGTGATGGTCATGAATGTGCGGTCGTTGTCAGCCTGCATTTGTAGCGTTGTTTCTATTTCACTGTTGGACGGTTGATAGTTGAGGTAGAACTGCCCCGAGGTACGAAGGACATCTTGATAGATGATTTCCGCTAACTCCAACTGGATGCGAAAGAATTCTTGTCTGATGTCCTCATCCTGGATTGCTGACAAGCGTGCGGCCAATTCTTTGAGATCATTTGGTAGCATACGCTGATGATGGTTCCGTACGATCGCCCGCATGTGATGGAGGGCGTAGTAGGCATCCTTCTGACTGCCAGGCGGCTGCTTGACGCAGGGGAACGTCGTTACGTGGGTGAACACGTGCTTGCCGTACCTACAAATTGGCCTCCTGAAGGTGCCTCCAGATTTGGCGTAGCCGGGGAGAGCATCATCAAGAACTTTCTTGATATCTGTGTAGTCTTTCTTCGACTGACGGTCTGAGTCGAAATACGTGGCAATGGAATATTTCGGGCTTAAGAGGATGAGTGTGCAATGTGTGTCACTGCACAAAGCACAGAATGTAAGAAAAAAAAGAACGATCGAAATCTAAGAAATCATATGTTACGGGGCGGTGAGGGGATGACTTACTCGGAAAAGTAAGGCACGAGGAAGTTATCCTTATCTGGGTTCGCCAGAATGACGCCTTCGAGGTATGAACTCGCGACTTGCCGGTCCCCAGCGTTGCCCAAGATCTTGGCACGCATGTAGAAGGGGTCGACTATCACGATGTCCGGGGTCTTGTCTCTAATGATCCGCATCTCCATACTGAGCGAAAATAGCCGAATGAAGGTGTAGTGCAGCGGATAAAGGTTAAACATAGCGAAGATGTCATCAAACCGCAGGACGATCATACGCCCGATGGTGCTATCGACAAAGCCCTTGCCCTCTGGCACCTTGGCCACGAAAACCGGGTATGCCACATCATTCTCGGAGAGACGCCGCTTCTCCATAGAAAGAACAGCGTCATGCAGACTCCGCATAGCACCGGTTGCAGCATTGAGCAGATTAGTCGGTAGCATCGGCCTACCCGCCACATGCACCCTCCTCGAGATATCCTTAGGTATTGGTGGCCCGTCCTGAGCACGGATCGTACTCAGTGCCGGCTGGCTCGCACCCTTGTTATTTTTTCTTTTCCGTCCCTTCTGCTTCTTCTGCAGTAATGGGATCGAGTTCTGCTCAGAGACCACCTTCTTGAGTGTGTTGGGGCTGATAATATTTCGCACCTCGGCTATTTGAGTCTCGGTGAAGGCGGCATCTAGAGGCGTCTCCTGAGAACTGAACAGACGACGCCTGTTGCAATTGGGTTTCTCCGCGGTACCAGCTAGATCACGATCGTCTTTTGCAGGGTTGGGTTCTTGAGAAGGAGGCCCCAAGAATTCATCACCGTACCCATGTTCGTTGATGTACTTATCGACGTTGGAAAATGTACCGTCGTCGTCGTCCGGATCCTGTGCCATATGCATGTCCGGATCAGCTGACGGCGGTAGCGTTGCGGCGGTCTTGCCATGGCTTGGCGCCGGCACGACTGGCGGTGTTGTCTGTGGGGTGGTGTCCCCCGCCCCCAAACGAATCTGGCTCTTCGGCCAAAGCATGGACCAGTTTAAGCAGGCGCTGAGGGTCATCACATCATCTTCGTTGGCCCCAGGGGGTCGATACGGAGGTAACAAGTCGTCGCAGCCCCGCAGCACCCGAACCAGTTGAACCCTATACACGGTGGGTGGCATCGGATTACTGTGGAACACGCGGTTGCCCGGTTCAACAATTTTGGCCTTGGCAACATCGATCAACTCGTCATCCACGAAGTGCAGGAGAGTGCATGGAACGTTGGCGGCGCCCTGCGAAAACATGTAGGGCGTCAGGGATGCCCAGTCAAAGGCAAGGAGATGAAGTCATCGACCGAGGCTTAGTTACTGTGATGGCGTCGAGCTCGGCTAATGTCGAGGCACCGCCAACGGCGGGCGTGCAAGTGGCGGAGGGGCCGCTTGCTGCCGAGGTGCTGGCCGGCGTATTCTTCCCACACCCGGGTGCATTAAGCTCCAATACCGGCGCTGTCGCCGGAGACACCAATGCCACCTCCGCCGGAGACACCAATGCCGGCGCGTTGTGCGAGTTGCTGCCCGTGAAGCTGGGAATCGGGGGTGGCCCCTGTTGGCCGCCCGCAATCCACCCCCGCAGCCCCTCAAGCAAGGTAGGCATAATGGCGGTGATCGTCGCTCCCAGTTGGACTCGCACTTGCTCTTGGACTATCTCCGGAATCCGCGCCACTTGTGCCTTGAGTTCTTTAACCTCGCGCTCCTGGCTTTCCGAGCTGGTCTTTCTCTCCTTTCGCCCAGCCTTATAGTATTCCGACCATTTCGTGGAGAAGCCTTCGCCGGCCGCACGACCAGCTGACGACGGCTTACTGAACTTATCCTTGTGTTTCATTACGTTCAACGCCCTATTTAAAGTGGTGTCCCAAGGGGCAGACGGGGAGCTCTGAGACCCCGCGCTACTGCTTTCAGTTTCCTGCGGAAGGAACGTGAACCATTTAGAAATTTGGCTTCATTAATTAGAATGCAACCATATGGAGCTAATTACGCGGGGGTGTATTCCTTACCAGAACACGCTCAAGATCCTTCACCTTCGGATCCGTGGTAAGCTCCTTTGTTACCGGGTCCACCTTGTACCGGGCCCTGACATAATTCCTGGTCTTCTTTTCATGGTATTTATCGAAGAGGGGCGGTAGGCCTTGCTCGGCACGCTCTGCGTCCTCCTTGTCCCATTTAGGTTCCGCCACTCTGTAACCGCCGGGACCGAGTTTGTGGACCCCTAAGTTCAAGTCCCGCATATCTTTCCCCCACTGACTTGATTCCGCGGATGCGTTGCTCTCGCACTTGATCTTGAACTCCAGGTAGTCAGCTTCGCTGATCGAAGGATTTTTCTCCTTGATCTTCTCATAACTATCACCTCTTAGAATCATTCTCTTCACCGCGGCTCTCCAAGTAGCCAGGGCCGTGCTCATCTTCGTGAGGGCGGCACTATTCACTTTATTCCCTGAGAGGCGTGTGTTTGCGAAGTCACCGGGGAACTTGTATCGTTCGTGCAGCTTCGTGAAGAGGAGGTTGCGCAAATTCCCTCGGTCACGATGCCTTAGGTTCTCGGTGTTGATCGAGATGGTGCTCCGGAGAAAGCACCCGAGTTGTCCCGCGTACCCACCGACTAATTCTTTGGGCGCCGTTGGATGCCCACTGGAGGACACTTCAGTAAATTCCTCCTTGATGGTGCCGAGCACGTTCGGGCGCCGGTCCTTCCGTTGCCTCTTCGGTTGGCTGCCATCTGTGCGTTCGCTGCCATCATCAGTGGTGGCATCCCCGGCGGCACCATCAGTGGTGTCATCCCCGACGCCACTAGGGGTTGTGTAGTCGGGATCGGTGTCTTCCGCGGCGTCCTCATAGCGGTGAGGTTCTTCCTCCATCTCCTGGGACAGCTCCCAGAATGGCTTACCCGAACCGCCGGCCTCATCGTTGTTGGCCATGTTCGCTCTAAATAATAAAAAATGGCTAATAATTAGTGCCATGGTGATCTTAAGCACATTGCTCCTGCTTTGTTGGGACCTGATAATGCTCGGGTATTTTCTTTCTAAAAAAACATTCTTATTTTAATTTGACTTCACAAAAAAAGAACCTCTTGTTTTACTTTAATTTGTATCTATCCTAGGAACAACATTCCAAGATATCTAAAGTACACTCAAAATAAGTGTCATGACAAGAAAGAATAGTGTCCTAAAACTATTAATAGAGCATGGCAGGGGTAATTTCATTGACAGGGGTAATTTAGCTGGAAACATAAATTCTAGGAAAAATTCGGCATGACCTTTGCTAAAAAAGGTCATGCCGGAGTGCCAGAAATTTGCCAGACGGAAATTAATCAACGTTCCGGCAAAACATTGGCAACTCAATGTACCTGCACATAAACCCCAAACCAAAAGGATACAGCCCAGCAAGGGAGCCCAGCAAGGGAGCACAAGAGCAGCAAGAGCAGCAAGGGAGTCATGTGTTGATACTTGAACAAAATGACATTTTTTCTTTTCTTCATATAATCATATTTGTCACTCACATTCATGTTCACTGGTGTCTCTTGATTCTGCAGGAGTTAATCAAGTGAGATGTTGAGTTTGAGTTAAACTATCGAAGAGATGCTGGACTACCAGTTTTGTGATGTTTAGTGTAGTCTATGTAGCGGGCTCTTACTGGTGATATGGACTTATGACACTCCAAGCTGGAAATGTTGAAGGCAGGCACTAGCTGGATGCATGGGAAATGTAATGATATGAGAGCTAGTCATCAATTATACATCATCATAGTTTGGCTTGAGGGCATGGACTGGTTAGATTAATGTCAAGGCGATTGCCTGATCCGGTTTTATCAATCACAAGTTTTCAGTGTGAACCATTTTGTCCTAATATTAAGTGTGCAGGTTGCCACAAATATGTAGCCTCCATGTATGGATCTCTACTCTCATTTTTCGACCATTACTTGATGTTCGACTTTCACACCCACACCCAAGTTTTTCCAGTCATATTCAGAATACTATTAACTGGTGTCTCACACTGGAAACACTTGTCAACCTTTTTTTTTTGGCAAACTGTAGCCCTCAAAGAGGGCTAACAAATTTATTAGCAACTTAGACAGTGTACAGACAGAAGTTTTCCATAAGGAAAGGAAATGGCTTCTAAAGCCAATTTGACATTACATCTGAACACTTTGGTACAAAGAATGGAGCATCCAGTAGATGATCTATTAGCGTAGGGCGTAGGCCTTCTTTGCAAGAGAGCGAGAAAGAATATTTTGAGTCCTTGGAATGTGGTGAACATGCAAGAGGTGAGATCAAGTGGAGTTAAAAAATTCTGAAAGGATTGGCCTGATTCTGAAAGGTACCAGCGGATGGGGATACATACCTTCGTCCGATTCTTGTGCTGCTCTTGTTGTTGAGGCGACGGGGTCAGGGTCGGGGGAGACGGGGGAGACGGGCACGGGGGCGTGGGGTCGCCGGAGAGGAGGAGCGGCGCGTGAGGAGGAGCACAAAGAAGGCGCAGACGCCGTACACGCCGGCACCACCTTCCCCTGCGACAAGATAGAAGGCGTCAGGCAGGCGGAGCCATGCGCGAACAGAGGCGGGGAGGGAGGGAGAGGAGTGGTATGGTGTTGCGTCGCTGCTCAGGCCGGCCCTTTAAATCGAGAACAGAGGAGGACGGGGGGAATGGAGGAGCAGGGAGGAGTGAGGAGGAGGGAGGAGAGTACCTGTGGGGGCTGAGCGGGCGGCGGCGGGCGCGGGGTCGCGGGGTCGTCGGAGACGGGCGCAGGGGCGCGGGGTCGCCGGAGACGGGCGCGGGGTCGCCGGAGACGGGGAGGCGGCGGGGGCGCGGTGGGGTCTAGGGGGTGTACTGTGTGGGGAGGCCGGGAGGGGAGGGGAGGATACCCTAATTTAGGGTAGAATGATAGCAATGGCGCACCTTTTAGGGGTGCCCAATAAAAACAGGTATATCAATGGCGCACCTCTTAGGGGTGCGCCATAAAAACAGGTATATCAATGGCGCACCTCCTAGGGGTGCGCCATAAACATCATGAGAGCAATGGCGTACCTCTTAGGGGTGCGCCATAAATATTGTGATAGCAATGGCGCACCTTCTCCTGGTGCGCCATTACTAACATTTTTTTTATTTTTTTGAATTTTTACTTGCATGTAATAATTTAAGATTTGAGATAAAAGAAAAGGAAAATGCAAATGCAGTGATAAAATCTTATAAAAATAAGATTTGATATTATTGATTTATTTCTGATTTTATAAAATTGGTTTGAACCAATTTGAGAGAAGTAAAATGACAGGCATTTGAATTAAATTCAAATGAGATTTGAACTACACTTGAATTTTCCAGGAACTGAAGTTCAAATGTAAATTCATGGAAATCAAGGGAAGGCCAAAAGAAACCATTGTGCCAAGATTTAGAATTAGATGACATGGTTGAAATCAAGTGACATGAAATAACAGTCATCAAAGATTGAGCTTGCCACTGACACACACACGCGGCCGACACGTCGTGATTCGATCTTAGCTATCTTTTCACAATCTTCTTGCCCTTCTTTCTCGCAGTTGAATAATTTAGCCCCGGAACCCCTTGAATTCTTCTCTTGAATGGACGTCCTTTAGGTAGGGTGGTCCTGCTTCTTCTTGTGGTGTATGGTACTTCATCGTCGTCGTCATCTTCCATCTTCGGGTCGCCGTACTTGTCGAAGTCTTGCTCATTGGCGACTCCATCCATTCCGATGATGTTCCTTTTGCCTCTCCTCACGACAACACGACTGGGCTTTGACGGGTCGGTAATGAAGAAGCATTGGTCCACTTGGCAAGCCAGTACCCATGGCTCATTTTTCGCGGTGACGTTTGCGCCCGCGGTCTTGGATTTGGCTTCGGGTATAACCATGGTGGTGAAATAACGGTCTTCTTTTAGGACGCTCTTGGCCCATCTGACACGGAACATCGGGACCTTCTCTCCAGCGTAGCTCAGCTCCCAGATCTCCTCGATCCTTCCGTAGTATCTGTCCTTGTCGTTACCGGTGTAGGATTCCATCGTTACCCCGGAGTTCTGATAATCGCTCTTCATGTCCTTTTCCTCGGTGTAGAATGTGTAGCCGTTGATATCGTACGCCTGATAGGTCATCAGGTTGTGCTCGGCGCCCTGTGACAAGGCGAATATGAGTTTTCCTTCCGCGGAAGAATCCTCATGTAAAGGGTACGACAGAAGCTTGTCCTTAAACCAACGGGTGAAACATGAGTTGTGCTCTTTGATTATATCTCCGTCCGTCCTCTGTTGGCCTCGGTCATTGTACGTCTTCTCAATAAAGGTTTTGTGCTCTACCACCCAAGGATCGACCACGTCTATGTGTTGTAGCGCGACTAGGTTTGCTCTTTCAAAGTCGGCGAGTCGACCCTCGAAGTCGACATGCATTTCGCGGCGACCCTCGCGGTGACCCCATCCAGCGAGCCTGCCGAGGTGCCTGTTGACGGGCAGACCAACGGGGTTCTCGATGCCTAGATAATTCGTGCAGAAGGAGATGCACTCTTCGGTCAGAAAGCCCTTGGCTATGCTTCCATCTGGACGTGCCCTGTTGCGAACGTATCCTTTGATGACACCATTCATCCTTTCGAACGGCATCATGCTGTGCAGGAACGTCGGCCCGAGTTGGATGATATCCTCCACGATATGGACCAGCAGATGCACCATAACGTCGAAGAATGCGGGCGGGAAGTACATCTCAAGCTCGCATAGTATCACCACGATCTCTTCCTGTAGCCTTCTGAGTTGCCTCATGCCAACCGACTTCCGAGAGATGACGTCGAAAAAGTTGCATAGGCCAAATAGCGTTTCACGGACGTGCGCGTCCATGATCCCACGGATTGCAACTGGAAGTATCTGCGTCATCAGCACGTGACAGTCGTGAGACTTCATCCCGCTGAACTTCTGCTTCACTGAGTCTAGGTATCTGCTTATCTTCCCCGCGTAACCGTAAGGAAGTTTTACTCCTACGAGGCAGGTGAAAAACTGCTCGATCTCCTTCTGACTTAGAGTGAAGCACGCGGGAGGGCAGTCATATTCGATCGTCTTGGCCTTTTTGCCTTTGCGACGACTTTCCATGTCCTTCGCCTCATCATCATCATCATCATTAGGGCGTTTTGCGTGAAGCTCCTCCCTGATGCCCATTGATTGCAAGTCTGCCCTTGCTTTCGGCCCATCTTTGGTCCTCTCTGGCATGTTGAGCAGGGTACCAAGCAGACTCTCGCACACGTTCTTCGTGATATGCATGACATCAAGGCTGTGAGGCACACGGAGAATCTTCCAGTACGGCAAGTCCCAGAAAATAGACCTCATTTTCCATACCTTCAGCAGCGGCTCTGGCGCCTTTCGCTTCTTTCCCGGCGGTGGGCACTCTTTCCAATTTTTCAACAGCTCGTCTATTTCCTCGCCGCTCCTCGTACGTGGGGGTCTTCGGGGTTCGGTTTCACCATCGAACAGATCCTTGCGTTTTCTCCATGCGTCATCGTCGCGAAGCCACCTTCGATGTCCCATGAACACGGTTTTCGAAGACCCGGGATCTCTATCTAGCTGGCGATACGTTGTGTCATCCATGCACCTAACGCATGCACAAAATCCGTGGACCACCTGCCCCGCGACATATCCGTAACCGAGATAGTCGTGCACCGTCGTGAGCAGTGCGGCTCTCATAGGGAAATATTCTTTCGCTGCGGCGTCCCACGTATTGGCTGGCGTTTTCCACAGCGTGTCTAGCTCCTCTTTCAGCAGCCCCAGATACACATTGATGTCGTTCCCTGGTTGTTTCGGCCCTTCAATTAGCATACTCATGTGAATGTACTTCCTCTTCATGCACATCCAGGGGGGAAGGTTGTACATCCACACAAACACAGGCCAGGTGCTATGTGTGCTTCTCTGGCTGCCAAACGGATTGACTCCATCGGTGCTCGCGCCCAGCATGATGTTCCTTGGATCGTCCCCAAATTCTGGGTGTTCGAAGTTCAACGCTTGCCACTGGCTCGCATCCTTAGGGTGACTCAACAACTTGTCTTTTTTATTTATCTCCGGATCATTTCCGTCATCTTCTCACTTCTTCTCCTTCCTATCCGCGTGCCAACGCAAGAGCTCTGCTAGCTTAGGGTCCACGAAATACCGCTGCAGACGAGGAGTGATCGGAAAGTACCACACCACTTTTCGAGGAGCTTTCTTCCTCTTCTTGTATCGAGTGACGCCGCACACCGGACATATGGTAGACTCCGCGTGCTCGTCCCGATAAATGATGCAATCGTTCATGCACACATGGTATTTCACGTGCGGTAAATCCAGAGGACACACGATTTTCTTCGCCTCCTCGAAACTGGTCGGGCACTTGTTCCCCTTGGGAAGACGTTCGTGCCAGAATGACATGTTCTCATCGAAGCATGCGTCGGTCATTTTGTGTTTTACCTTCATCTCCAGAGCCATGAGCGTTACTTTCAGGCGGGTATCCTCGGGCCTGCATCCTTCATACAATGGAGTAACCGCATCTATCTCCAGTTGATCCAGCTTGGCTTTCTCTCGGGCGGCAGCTCTTGCGTTACCCGTCTGCTTGAGAAGCAGCTCTTGAATATGAGGGTCCTGCACCCAGCCCATCGATGGTCCATCGTCGTCTGCTCTGGCATCTTCATCTTCATGATCATGCCCTTCGTCTTGATCTTCCTCATCATCATGTCCGGCATCTTCAACATGATGACTGTGTCCTGCATCTACTTCGTGATCATGTCCTGTAGATTCTTCATCTTCTCGCCCGCCCTCGCCGCTATTGTCTTGCTGCCCTTCCTTATTTCTTGCCCGACCCCCATGGACGACTTCATAATCATCTTCATCACCTTGCCACCGATAGCCATCCATGAAACCACGCACGAGCAGGTGGTCCCGCACCTGTCTGGAATCCGGGTACATAAGGCTCTTCAGCTTGCATCTTCGACACGGACATCTTATCTCCGTCTCGTTCTTTTGAAGCATCTCGGCCTTCGCGGAGCTCAAAAACCTATTCACGATGCCTTCGGTCATCGTGCGGACCATGGTCGCCTGCGGGGTAGAGCAAAACGATATTTTAGAACCAAAAAAAAATTTGGCATGACTTTGCCTAAAAATAGGACCAAAAAGAATGCATAGTGCCAAATTCTCGCCGAAACGGAAATGAATCAACATTCCGGCAAAATATTGGCAACTATCGCATTTCAAATACCGGTACCTGCAAACACTTACCTAGAACATAAAGAAAGCTTTCCCCTTACTTACCTATCAAAAAAAGGAAATTTAACCACTTAATTTGGGTGAATCTATGGTGCAAATGAGGTGAGGAGGAGGAGGCAGCCGAGACCAAGCTTGGTAGAGGTGGAGAGAATGAAGTGGGGAAAGTGAGTGTGGTAGGTGGCTGTCAAAAATATCTAGCTGCTCTCAGGTTACCAATGGCGCATCTCCTAAGAATGCGCCATTAGTAACCAGGGTTACTAATGGCGCACCTGGTGTGTGGTGCGCCATTACTAGTTTTGAAAAAAAAAATTGAAAAAAAGATGTTAGTAGTGGCGCACCAGGGTGTCGTGCGCCATTACTAGTTAAAACTAGTAATGGCGCACCACACCCCGGTGCGCCATTACTAGTTTTGAAAAAAAAATTGAAAAAAAAATTGTTAGTAGTGGCGCACCAGGGTGTGGTGCGCCATTACTAGTTAAAACTAGTAATGGCGCACCACACCCCGGTGCGCCATTACTAGTTTTGAAAAAAAAATTGAAAAAAAAAATTGTTAGTAGTGGCGCACCAGGGTGTGGTGCGCCATTACTAGTTAAAACTAGTAATGGCGCACCACACCCCGGTGCGCCACTGGTAAGTCTGGGGAGGGGGGTGTGCCCAGGAGAAACTTAGCAGTGGCGCACCACACACCAGGTGCGCCATTAGTAATATGGACATTAATGGCGCACCCATATCTGGTGCGCCACTGCTATATAGCAGTGGCGCACCACATACATGGTGCGCCATTAATGTCCATATTAGCTATAGCCGTTTTCCTAGTAGTGGGTGCTACTGCGTGAGCCATTGATCTACAACATAAATTTTGCAAAAACAACTTAGACTATTGTTGAAGATAATGAGTTTAGTTAATCATATTACTTAAAAACTCCCACTCAAATTGACATCCCTCCGGTCATTCGAGTGTCACATGATCCAAATCCACCAACTCAAGTCCGATCATCACGTGAGATGAGGTGGTTTCAATGGTAAACATCTCGATGTTAATCATATCTACTATATGACTCATGTTCGACCTTTCGGTCTCTTGTGTTCCGAGGCCATGTCTGTACATGCTAGGCTCGTCAAGTTTAACCCGAGTGTACCGCTTGTGCAACACTGGCTTGCACCCGTTGTATGCGAACGTAGAGTCTATCACACCCGATCATCACGTGGTGTCTCGAAACGACGAACTTTCGCAATGGTGCAGACTCGGGGAGAACACAATTTTATCTTGAAATTTTAGTGAGGGATCACCTTATAATTCTACCGTCGTCCTAAGCAAAATAAGATGCATAAAAGGATTAACATTACATGCAAATCATAAGTGACATGATATGGCCATGAACTTGTGCTTTTGATCTCCATCTCCAAAGCACCAGCATGATCTCCATCGTCACCGGCATGACACCATGGTATCCATCATCTTGATATCCATCAACGTGTCGCCATGAGGTTGTCGCGCCAACTGTTGCTTCTACGATTATTGCTAACTCATAGCGATAAAGTAAAGCAAAACGGCGAAAATAAATTAAAGACAACCCTATGGCTCCTGCCGGTTGCCGTACTCATCGACATGCAAGTCGTGATATTCTATACAATACATGATCATCTCATACATCACATATATCTCATCATGTAAATTGCCATATCACATCACAACATAACCTGCAAAAACAAGTTAGACGTCCTCTAATTGTTGTTGCATGTTTTACGTGGCTGCTACGAGTATCTAGCAAGAACGATTCTTACCTACGCATAAACCACAACGGTGATACACAAATTGCTATTCAACCTTCTCAAGGACCGCCTTTGTTGAATCCGATAAAACTAAAGTGGGAGAGACAGACACCCGCCAGCCATCTATATGCAACAAAGTTACATGTCAGTTGATGGAACCGGTCTCTCGTAAGCGTACGAGTAAGGTTGGTCCGGGCCGCTTCATACCACAATACCGCTGAATCAAGAAAAAACCAAGGGAGGAAGCAATCTGAGCATCAATGCCCACAAACTCCTTTGTGTTCTACTCGTGATCTCATCTACACATAGACCTAGATCATGATGCCACTGTTGGGGAACGTTGCATGGGAAACAAAAAATTTCCTATGCACACGCAAGATCTATCCATGGTGATGAGCATCTACGAGAGGGAGAGTGGATCTACATACCCTTGTAGATCGCTAAGCGGGAAGCGTTAAGAAACGCGGTTGATGTAGTCTAACGTCTTTGCGATCCAAATCGCTAGCCGTCCCGCGATCCAATCACGATCTAGCGCCGAACGGACGGCACCTCCGCGTTCCGCACACGTACAGCTCGATGACGATCTCCGCCTTCTTGATCCAGCAAGAGGGAGCGGAGAGGTAGATGAGTTCTCCGGCAGCGCGACGGCACGGCGACGGTGGTGGTGGAACTATTCCGGCAGGGCTTCGCCTAAGCACCGTCGGAATCTATTTGGTGGAGGAACTAGGGAATAGAGAACTAGCACGTGGACTTGTGTCTTTGGGGCCTCTATTCCTCTAGTATATACAGGAGGGAGGGGAGGAGGCAGCCTCCCAAGGGTTTCCCCTAGGGGTTCGGCCGAAGAAGGTGGAGGTGGAGCCTCCCACCAATCCTACTCCTAGTAGGATTCCTTCTTCCTACTTGGAAACCTTCTCCACTTGGGGTCTTTTCCTTTCCCACCTTTCCTAGCTGCATGGGCCTTGTGGGGCTGGTTTTCCCAGCCCATTAAGGGCTGGTGCACCCCCCCCCTCAGGCCCATGTGGCCTCCCGGCGTGGGTGGCCCCTCCCGATGGCCCTCCGGCACTCCCGACACACTACCGGAAATACCCGATACTTTTTCGGTGACCAAAACGGAACTTCCTATATATCAATATTTACCTCTGGAGCTCCTCGTGACGTCCGGGATCTCATCCGGGACTCCGAACAACCTTCGGTCACCACCATACATAACTCAATACTACCGAAATGTCACCGAACGTTAAGTGTGCAGTCCCTGCGGGTTCGAGAACTATGTAGACATGACCGAAACACCTCTATGGTCAATAACCAATAGCGGGACCTAGATGCCCATATTGGTTCCTACATATTCTACGAAGATCTTTATCGGTTGAACCTCTATGTCAAGGATTCAGTTAATCCCGTACGCTGTTCTCTTTGTTCTTCGGTATGTTACTTGCCCGAGATTCGATCGTCGGTATCTCTATACCTAGTTCAATCTCGTTACCGGCAAGTCTCTTTACTCGTTCTGTAATACAAGATCCCGTGGCTAACACTTTAGTCACATTGCTTGCAAGGCTTATTGTGATGTTGTATTACCGAGAGGGCCCTGAGATACCCCTCCGTCATACGGAGTAACAAATCCCAGTATCGATCCATGCCAGCTCAACAGACAAGTTCGGAGATACCTGTAGAGCATCCTTATAGTCACCCAGTTACGTTGTGACATTTGATACACACAAGGTATTCCTCCGGTGTCAGTGAGTTGCATGATCTCATGGTCATAGGAATAGATAATTGACATGCAGAAAACAATAGCAATAAACTGACACGATCATATGCTACATTCATAGTTTGGGTCTTGTCCATCCCATCATTCTCCTAATGATGTGATCCTGTTATCAAATGACATCTCATGTCTATGGCTAGGAAACCTTGACCATCTTTGATCAACAAGCTAGTTTACTAGAGGCATACTAGGGACACGGTGTTGTCTATGTATCCACACATGTATCAGTGTTTCCAATCAATATAATTATAGCATGGATAATAAACGATTATCATGAACAAGGAAATATAATAATAACTACTTTTATTATTGCCTCTAGGGCATATTTCCAACACCATAGGGAAACAAAGGGATATTAAGTCCTCCTTTTAATAGAGAACCGGAGCAAAGCGTTAACACATGGTGAATACATAACTCCTCAAACTATGGTCATCACCGGAGATGATCCGAACTATTGTCACTTTGGGGGTCTACGGATCATAACACATAATAGGTGCATTCAACTTGCAAGATAGGATCCAAAACACTCTCACATTCGTGAAAACATAATAGGTTCAGATCTGAAATCATGGCACTCGGGCCCTAGTGACAAGCGTTAAGCATAGCAAAGTCATAGCAACATCAATCTCAGAACATAGTGGTTATCAGGGATCAAGCCCTATCAAAATAACTCAATTACAAGACAAATTTCATCCAATCCCATCACCGTCCAGCAAGCCTACAAAGGAATTACTCACTTCCGGTGGTGAGCATCATGGAATTATTGATGGAGAAGGGTTGGTGATGACGATGGCGACGAATTCCCCTGTCCGGAGCCCCAAACGGACTCCAGACTAGCCCTCCCGAGGAAGAACAGGAGGTGGCAGCGTCTCCGTCTCGTAGAACGCGATGAAAACTTCTCCTATTTTTTCCTCGGGAAATAGGAATTTATAGGCTTGAGATTAGGGTCTGCGGAGCCACGTGGGCCCCACATGGCGTCTGGGCGTGCCCAGGGGATGGGCGCGCCCTGTTCCCTTGTGAGCAACTGGTGGCCCCCTCCAGTGGATCTTCGCTCTAGTATTTTTTTTATTCCATAAAAAATCTCCAAAAAATTTCCTCCAATTTTGAGAACTTGTATTTCTGCACAAAAACAACACCATGGCAGTTCTGCTGAAAACAGTATCAGTCTGGGTTAGTTTCATTCAAATCATGCAAGTTAGAGTCCAAAACAAGAGCAAAAGTGTTTGGAAAAGTAGATACGTTTGTGATGTATCAACTCCCCCATGCTTAACTCATTGCTTGTCCTCATGCAATTCAGTTGACAAACTAAAAGTGAAAAAGAAAACTTTTACAAACTCTTTTGTTCTCGTTGTTGTATATATGCTTAACTCAATGTTCATGTTTTCAGCAAACATGTAACGCCCAAGATGCAGTACTTTCCTCATCCAGGCCCATGGCCTTGATAGGGATAGAAGTGCATCTCGTCATTTCGCAAGAATAGATATCATTGCAAATACATGTAATAGAAGAGGAGAGTATATGAGTTGGCTTACACTCGCCACATGCTACATTACATAATCCATACAATCATCCATACAATCATCGAGAAATGCAGGGTCAGACTACGGATGAAATCAAACTTTAAAAGCAAATGACATCTATCTCGCTATCCCAGGCTGCCAACCAAGTATCCCTCCTACTCGTCTAGATAGGTGACGTACATGCGCCCACGCTCCTTGTCATACTCCCACTGGAGCTGGGAAGCATCACCTGGATCAATCTCATCTGTAGTTGTACATGTGGTGTTGTAGTAATCTGTGAGCCACAGGGACTCAGCAATCTCATTAACCCGGGTACCGAGACTATCTAAGCTTCTAGGTGATGCATGGTTAAGTGTTGAGGTTGCAGCAGCACTAAGCATATATTTGAGTGGCTAACTTACGAGTACAAAATTAAGACGAGTACAAGTTATGATCAAGAAGTGATCCTGAACACCTACTTACGAATCAAACATAACCCCACCGTGTTCTCTTGACAAACTCCTTCGAAAAGAGACGGCCACGGTTACGCACACGGTTGGTGTATTTTAATTGAGTTTACTTAAAGTTTGCTATAGCCGGATTTTAAACAATTTCCAAGTTGCCACATAACCGCAGGCACGACTTTCCGAAAGATATAACCCTGCAGGGGTGATCCAACTCATCCATCACAAACTAGCCACAAGCTACGGTGGAAAACCTCAACCTCGAGATAGCCCAAGGTATCCTCGGAGTCCGATGCACAAGACATTCGAGAAGGGGAAAACAAATCCAGCAAGACCGCCGGCAGGCCAGATCCCAATATGAGCCACGCGTATCTCTTTCTCGGGGCACTTCCAGATGAGCTACGCGTACGGTGTCCTGATAGAAATCTCTTGAGTTGCCCCAAGTTGGCCATGCACAGTACTTTGTTTGGACCAACACGCATGAGGAGCACTGGCCGAGGTTGTTGATTAATTATTCGTGGGGTAGCTAAGCCCTATGTAGTTTTAATTAGGTTATTAAGCAAATATAGTACCAATGTTGGGCCTTGCCGGAAGAGTTTTATCCCAAAACAAACTATCAAGGGGGTCCCCATAACAACCCCAAGCATGTTAGGAGCGCTTAATTTGGAACATAACACCAGTAAACAGATACTAGGGCGGCAAAAGTGGAACAAATCACCGAGCAAAGGGCCAAGACTTCCACCTTTACCAAGTACATATGTGCATTAAATTAAGTAGCAATAATACTGTGATATCCCAAGATATCCATGTTATCACATGGAACAACCTGCACTTGCAACTAGCAACGCTATAAGAAGGGGCTGAGCAAGCGGTAACTTAGCCAAACAACTGTTTGCAAGGATGTGGAGGGGTTAGAGGCTTATCATGGTAATGTTGGGAGGCTTGACATTCAAGTGGTAGGTAACGAGACATAACGATAGAAGTGAGACAACTAGCATAGTAAAAATAGTAGTGGGATCCGGGTAATGATCATCTTGCCTTGAGGGTCTTCAGTGGGATAAAGAATTGGCTCCTCGTAAGCATTCTCGACAGGATCCTCGAACTCAGACTCGTCACCCGAAACTACCCACAAGAAGAAACAAACATCCAATAAACATACAACCAAGGAATAATGCACAATCAAGAATGATGCATGACTAATTTAACATATTTAGCATGGCAATCCTATTCTATTCATATTAAATGAAGTCTTGATCCAAGTGGAGCATGGATCAAGTGACACTTCATATGCAAATTATTAGTTCTTAGCAATCTGGATAGAACAACAACATGAGTTATTTTGAGATGCATGAACATGGCAAAAATGGATTCTATGCATGAAATCGATGCAAATGCATATGAAGAACGTTGCAATCGGAGTTAGGGATCTCTCGGGGCTCTCACGACAGATACAGAAGGAAACAATGACAAAACAAAATTTGAGAGATGCTATGGGCAATTCCTTGGTATCCCAAGTATGCCACTAGATTAGAAATGAAATTCTAGATGAAATGGATATAAACATCATGAAAATCCAATGCATAGAACTCACACAAAGTCCAAAACAAATATGCAATGCAATCTATCCAAAACAGCAACATAGCATTTGGCACACATCAAAACCACAAGTTACAGGAACTTAAAATGCACAAACAAAGCATGGGGCAATAGCATGTAACATGCACTTCATTTCATCAAAAGGAATCATACTTAAAAGAGTCATGGATCAATTGGTAGGATGCTCACAACATGACTATAAAACATAGCATTTAGGGACAATAAAACATAGCATTTAGGGACTATAAAACATAGCATTTAGGAATCATACACAATTGGTAGATTTTCACAAACAGTTTTACCCAGAAGGCATATTCACAGCAAGAAATATATATTCTACACAACTTTTCATGGCATGAAAATGCACAACATGGTAGTTGACATGATGGACTTCATTTCCTTCAACATTAGTATGGTCTAAATATGCATAGAAACATGGCTAGCATCAACACAAAAAGGCTATCTGAAATAAACAGATTCTCAGACTTAGTGAAAATAATAAGGTGCAAAAGCAGCAGTTTTTAACAGATAGGCATGTTTGACAACAGGAATAACTATGATGCAAATCCTATTCATGGAAGATAATGGCACAATGTGATAGTTAACAACGTGCTTTCCAAAACACTCCAAGGGGCAACAACAAAGGAGTTGTAGATCAATGGCTATTCACATGTCAAAACAGCAACAAATATAACCGTTTCAGAGTTAGAAATATTTTGACCTATCAAAACAGAAACATTTTTGTAGCATGTTGGCAGCAAGAAATTAACACCTAAACATGGAGTTCATGGCATGGCAAAAATACTACTATCAAGAAGACATAGAACTGGACCTAGCTCATGTTCAAATCTATCTCACATGGTGCATGGAATAATTCGCACCAAAATAACAAAATGCCTTCACAGCAAAAAATGACAAGCACTAAAACTTGCTCAAATTGCAAAATTAATGGTACAATTAAATTCCTTGGATTTGTTTACCACAAAAACATATATAATATGTGTATGTTACGACATAAAAATATGCCACAAATATTTACGCAAGCTTAACGCATTTACTGAAATTCCTAGAAATCACACAAAAAATAAAAGAAAACGAAAAAAAAGGAAAATAAATACTGACAGGGGGTCCCACGTACAAAGGCACAGGAGGCCCCTGGTGAGGATGACAAGTGGGTCCCACAGGCCCACAAGTCAGCTACACACACAAATTCGAATAAGGGGGGATAATATGTCGCGCGGGGTGGGGGATCGAACCAGCGACCTCTCGACCTAGTGGGCTCGGACGGACCAGCTGGGCAAGGCCGGTGCGTCTGACTAGAGAGGGGTTTGACCCCTCTTGACTTTGCCCTGGCAGGCACAAGGCCCCACAAGTCCGCGACTTAAAACAGAGCAAGTAGAGCAGGGAACGCCGCGACAAGACAGAGACGGAGGTGGCGTCGCCGGAGTTGATCCGGTGGCCACAACTTGCGGCAGATGTCACTAACCAGATCTACGCAGTGCTACGAGCACGCTGGTGCCACACCCGCTTCGAAAACGGACGGAACCCTCGCCGGAGACGAGGTTCCGCGGTGGCAGCGTCGGGTGATCCATGGATCCGACGATGCTAGGGGAAATCGCGGCCTTTTATTGCTGGAACAGAAGCTAGACGACACACAAAGCATAACGGACACTCGCGCGCTGGCTAACGGCATCGGAGCCCTCGCTGGAGACGAGGTTCGACAGCGACGCGCTCGGCCTCACATGGCAAACGGGCTTACAGTGTGCAACTAAGGAGGAGAAGGGCATGGGGAGGTGCACAAGCTCACGTAGGTTCGGACGACGATGATGCTCGGGATCGGGGAAGAGAGGAGGCGGTGAATTTGACTCGAGAGGAACTTCGGCCGAGGAAGAAGACGATGACGATCGGTCCAATCTTGGAGTCCCGCGGCGATGTAGAGGACGTAGTCGACATCGAGGAAGAAGATGGACACGCTCGCCTGGGCTAGGGACGATGGAGGTCACGTCGGCGATGAGCCATGCTCTCGGATCCGTTCGGGAATGCTTCCAAAGCAACCATCCTTTAAAATGGATTGCACACATTTAGGGGGAGCTTGTATTAGTCATGTATCCTTCAAAGCTATCACATATTCCTGCATATCTTAATTTGAAGCTTTGATTGTATGTTGTCATCAATTACCAAAAAGGGGGGATTGAAAGCACAAATCCTCCCTTGGTGGCTTTGATAATTCATGACAACATACATTGTCTCTTGGACTAAAAGTTCTATCTAGTTTATTTCAGGTTTAGTCCACAGAGAAGATTGGCTAAGGATTGTGAGGAGAATTCCCAAGGAAAGGAAGGAATAGAATTGGCCATGCTTCAAGAATGAGGACTCTACATTTTACATTTTGTGAGAACTCACTTTGAGTCCATAGGAAAGCCAATACTATTAAAAGGGGATGAGGTAAATATGATGATCTGGTTGCTCAAGTGCTTAGAGATTAGCCACCAAAAATACTCACCCACTTTTCCACACAAATTCTCTGTCCAAAGCCTAAAGTCAAAATTCGGTGACACCAACTTTCCCATTCGGATCCACCGAGTTTTAACCCAGACAGAACCCTAGCCAAACCGGTGCGTCTCGGTACTATCAACATTCCATTTGGTGCAACCGAAAACAGTGACCAACTTTCTGTTAACCAATTTCTTAAAATCGGAACTTTCGAGTTTTAAGAATCGGCGACACCGAGATTTGGTAACTGCCTAGGACACCCATATGGGTACCACCGAGATTCATATATCGGTCTCACCGAAAACGCCAAAGTTGCCACATTTTGCACTAGTCGGTGCAACCGAGTTTTCACTTCGGTTTCACCGAGTTGATCAATAATGTTGTAACGGTTGGATTTTCGGAGAAGCCTATATATACCCCTCCACCACCTCTCACTCGTAAGAGAAGCACTCAAAACATACACCCACTTGCCATATCCAATTTTCTGAGAGAGAAACACCTACCCTTGTGTTGAGGTCAAGATCATCCACTCCAACCATATGGATCTTGATTTCTAGCCTCCTGAAAGTGCGTTATATCGACTACAGGGGGGTGAATAGGCGATTTTTACAAATTCATCACTTGAGGAAATACTAGTTGAGGAATTTGCTAAGTGACAAACTACTCGCAGCGGAAGAAGTACTCAAGTGCATGTGAAACATAGCAGTAGCATAGTCATCATGATGAAATGAAACATACACAAAGCATGAGTAGCGTGAACAGGATAAGCAGGCAGAAGATAAAGTGACTGAAGAATTTGAGGTGAGGAAATTGAGAAAGTCTTCAGACAAATTCTTCAAATAGTAATGATCAATTTCATCAACAGATATACGAGGAAATGAAAGGGGTTGAGGAAATAGAAGCAGGGGCTCGATGAAGACAATGATTTGATGACCCAGTTCCAACTGCTGTGACAGTCGTACGTCTGGTTCGGAGCGGCCTGGTATTTAAACCAAAGGACACACAGTCCCAGGACACACAGTCCTTACCGTATTCTCCTTGAGCTAAGGTCACACAGACCTCGCCCAACACTCGTGGTAAGTCTTCAGGGTAGACTTCCAAAACCCTCACAAACTGGTCACCCGGCAATCCACAATTTACTGCTGGATGCTCTAGACCACGGTCACCCGGCGATCCCCAATTGACTGCAGGATGCACTAGACCATGACGCCTAACCGTCTGGAAGATACACAGTCTTCAAAGGTAAAAAGCGTCGGTTCCACACAGGAACAATTTCTTCAGTGATACTCAATCACTATGGGATTTGGTTGTTTGGGGTTTTTCCTCACTGATGATTTTCGCTCAAAGTCCTCGAGGAATGGGATGCTCTCAAATGACAAGTGTCAAGTTCTCTCTCGGAGTAGCCAACCAACTAGTGTTTGAGGGGGGCGGCTATTTATAGCCAGGGAGCAGCCCGACATGATAAGACATTAATGCCCCCCAAAGATATGACCGTTAGGTGGATAGAATATCTGTACAGCTGGCGCAAAGCACAACAACGGTCGGAATTTGAACTATCAAATTCCTCAGGGCTTATCATATTCCTTACTTGTAGGCAATTCGCACTGGCGAAATCCTAACTCCTCAGTCAGACCAATTTCCTCAGAGATCAGAAGAATATCGTCTCTGTCACAGATCTTGACTGAACTGCAAGAGATTTCCAAAGGCTTCACTCGAAGGATTGGGTTATGTTGAGGCTTTTGAGTTGAGCATCAGATGGAAATTTTTCCTTAGTTTTACCTCGACCCCTTTTAACAGTACGGTGTTTCCTATGACTCAAAGAAAGGAAATGAAACAGTAAGAACAAAAATCTTCATGCTTCATTGTCCTCGTTCATATCTTCAAGGTCACACTATTTTCTTCATTTTCAAAGTCTTCAGGGAATACCAAAGTCTTCAGCAAAGTCTTCACCAAAGTCTTCAGTTGAAGACACTCATTTTTAGGGGTCGACATTCTTCAAATATATCAAACTCCTCAACGACTTATAGAGCCTGTGTACACTTACAAACATATTAGTCCCTTAACCTATAAGTCTTCAATACACCAAAATCACTAAGGGGCACTAGATGCACTTACAATCTCCCCCTTTTTGGTGATTGATGACAAATAGGTTAAGTTTTCAACGGGGATAAACATATGAAGTGTAAGTACTGAGTTTGCGGAATTTGATTGTAAGATATAGAGGAAGTCCCCCTGAAGATGTGCATATTTGAGGAATTTGCTTTGTACTGCAAATGCACATGGCAGGATAAAATCTTGGAGATCTCCCCCTATATCTTGTAATCCATACACGCATTTTATATATATCATGAGGAAATTGAAATGCATGATGGAAAATGGGGTCTGAGGAAATTTAGCATGCGTGCATTAAGATACTTGAGGAAATAAGCATGCAGAAAATAGTTCAAAAGTATCAGACCACCATCGGACTTAAGTTTACAACTCAATCAACAAAAGCTTTAGAAGAGCGAGAGTTGTAACTTAAACAAAACACAGCCCACATATAGACCCGCTTGAAGACTAACTCAAATTTCTCCCCCTTTGTCATCAAGTGACCAAAAGGGACGAAATTGAGGACTAACGCCCCTGAAGAATTTCATCTTGAAGGTGGTGGAGGAGCGCCAGCGTTGTCGGGGTCGGTTGGTGGAGCAGGGCCTGCAGCAGTGTCGTCAATATCCTCAGCTTCATCCGTATCACGCGATGAAGAAAATGAGCTTGTCACCAGCTGAGGAACTTGAACTTCCTTCCACTTCTTCTTGGGAGGAATCGACCAGTCAAAATCCCGCTAAAATTCCATCTCCGCAAGTTCTTCAGGAGTATAAAGATGTTCAAGGGTAGCCCAAGTGCGATCGAAGACTTCATGCAGGTAGTAATGGTTTTTCCTCACCACATTGTGAGTGACTGTCATGTCTCGAAGAAGTGCACCAAACTACCGTTTGACCCACTTCTGATTTCGAACCACCTTTTGGTGAAGACTGAGGAGAAGCTCACGATCAGTCATCACCCTTGGAGCAGCTTCTCGAGGTCTTTGAGCTGTGGCCCTGCCAACAGAGTCTTGAGAAGCAGTGTCATCATTGGTCGAGTAAGAGGCAGCAGTGCGAAATTGACCATTTAATGGTCGAGATCCTTCATCAATAACAGCTTTGCCTTTTCCATCCATTGAAGAAAATGTGTCCTTGAGAACTTCAATTGGCGGCAGAAAGCTGAAATGATTTTGAAAGTCAGCTTCATAAGGCATTGAGGATCTCGCCCTGATGAACTTCATGATCCATGGAGCATAAGGCTTCAGTTCAAAAGGTGACAGTGCAATGTTGGCCAATGTCCTCAAGAAGAAGTCATGAAGATTTATGGGAATGCCATGAATTATGTTGAAGAGCAGATTCTTCATTACTCCAACCACCTCTTCTTCTTCATTGTTGTGGCCTTTGATGGGGTTGAAGGTTTTGGTCATAATGCCATAGACAGTGCGAGGCACATACAGTAAATCCTGCACCAGAAATGTTGTTCTGGGTGCTTGACCAGGCTTCAAAGGCTTCATAAGAACTCGCATGAGGTGATTGGGAAGCTCAGGTTCATCATATAGGTATCTGGCTTCAGCTGAGGGAATACTGACGGGGACAGCCCGCAGCAATTCAGAGGCAGGCGCAGTAAAGTGAGTGTTGCCTGTCATCCAGTCAAGTATCCAAGTGCTGATGTCTTGTGCATCACCAGAGATATGAAGAGTGGCGTAGAATTGAAGAATGAGTTCTTCATTCCAATCACAGATGTCAACGCAGAAGGGCAGTAATCCAACATCATGAAGAACACTGAGTACTGGATTGAAGCATGGGATGTTTTCCATATCAGCATGAGGAATTGAATAATGTTGGAAAACCTTGTCCTTCTGGAATAGCACAGCTCCATAGAAATTAGCCTGAGTAGGCGTCCAGAATCTCTTATGACGTGACCTTTGGGAGTCATAAGGATTTGCTCTTGTGAAGAAGTGATGCTCATCGTAGAAATTTTCTTTGATGAATTTGGGCCACTTCTTGAAAGGCATAGCTGGCTTTGGTTGAAGATTTGGCTTGAAGCGCCCATGAATCTCCTTTGGCATAACAGCAATGATATCAGTTTGAGGAACAGACGGAGCAGATTCTTCAGCAATCTTGGTTGGGGCAGTTTCCTCATTCACAGTTAATTCAGCAGAGGCAGCATGAGTTTCTTCAGGCTCTGACTCAGCTGGTATTTCTTCAGTCGCAGCTGGAGACTGAGGAATTTTGGTGAGAGGAGTGGTAAGAGGAGAGTTTGGATGTTCAGTTTCCCAATAGTCATCATTGATAATAGGTGTAGTGTTACCAATCTCCACTTCCTCTTCCATTTCTTCAGTGCCACCCTCTTCAGTAGTAAATTTTGGCTGGGGAGATTCAAGTACTGGAGTTGGAGCATTTTCCTCTATTTGAATTTCTTCATCAACCGGCTCAGAAGCAGCAGATTGATTTTCTTTAGGTTCGTCATTTGGGATTTCATAATCCTCACCAAATGGAACCAGATCATAGGCTGGGACAGCAGAAAGTGGAGTCGCGTCAATTGGCTCAGTTGAAGAGCTTGGCAGTGTCTTCACTTTCTTAGGAGCTAAGAACTCTGCAGATGCTGAGGCCTTCCTTTTCTTCACATCTGTTGCAGACGGAAGATCCAGCTTTGTCAATTTCTTCACCTTTGAGGATTTTGTTGGTGAGGCTTGAGGTGAAGGAACATCAGTTTCTTCAGGCACGACTGTTGCAGTCGCCCTGGCAGTTTCCTCAGGCACAGCAGTTTCTACGACTGTCCTGGCAGTTTCTTCAGGTTGAGGAGTAGAGGAGCTGGGCAGAGGGTTTGAGGAGTGAGCACGTGCTACAGCCCGAGTGTTGTGATCTTTGATGACTCTGCCAGCCATCTTGATGAATCTGCCCTTGGCTCTTTCCCAATCTAAGAGCTGGATGTTGTACTTCTCACTGAGGCCTTTGATATCTCTCTGGACAGAGATGAGTTGATCAGGCATCAGGTTGAGGACATTGTCCTCATGAACTTCTCTTTCTTCAGTTTAGCTATCTTGGTTCTCCTAATCTTCTCATGCTTCCATTTTTCCTCACCAATGAAAGCAACTAGAACATGACTTGGGCCCGGAGGGAGCTTCAAATCATCGATAGGCGTGTTTGGGTCCTGGTGCCACAAGTCGATGAAGTCTAGCACGATCTTCAGATCAAGTAGAAGAGGAATTGAAGTGCCCTTGGCTTGGGCCACTCTTTCTTGCTTATTCCTCACAATTGCAGCTAATTCTTCATCATCTGCATCATCATCCTCAGATTCTGAGGGAACTTGAAAGACCACTTTCTTCTCATGAGGACTTGGACGTTTTCCTCGGCCAGCTGTGGTTTTCCTTTTTAGCAGAGTGGGGCTGCTTGAGGAATTTGGTGATGTCCCTGAGGCAACTGAGAACCCTGTTGTCCTTTGACATGTAGCAAGGTGCACTGGCGTTGAGTACTTGGCTGCCGCAGCAGAAGATTGTGCAGCCACTGAAGGAGCCCTTGATGTTCTTGCCTGAGGTATTTGCTGTGAGGAACTGGGGACAGAAGACATTGGGGTTAAGGATTTCAACTTGACGGCTGATTTCTTTGCCATTGCCTTCTTGGGTGCAGAAGCACTGGTAGAAGCCTTGGCCAAGGCAGCAGCAGCAGAGTCTTCATTGAATCTCCTTACTGCCTCTTTTGCTTGCCTAGCCAATTTTGCCTGGCGTCTTTCCCATTCATGCGGAAAGTCCTCACCAGTTTTGAGGCTTGTTGGATCAGCATGTTGTCCTGCTGCCAAAGGTGCTCTTCTGCATGGAGGCTTGATCGCAAATTTCTTCATGTACTTGGGGGTAATATAGCGATATTCTCGCCATTCCTTCATCCATCTTCTCTCAATCCTCTGAATGCTAACTTTGCACTGTTGTTTGGTCTCTTTTCCATGAGTTGCTTCATCATGTGTATAGTATTCCTCATAGATATCATCAGGAATCTCAAAAGCAGTATGCACTTCTGGTCTCTTCCCTACTTTCTGAGGTCTTTTGCCATCAGCCATTTTCTTCGGCTGAGGATTTTGCAGTTTTGAGGATTCTGAAGAGGTGTGTAATCTTTCTTCAAGAAATGCTGCAAATGAGTTAAGTTGATGAGAACCTAGAGATTCATCAGCTGACATTTTGTACCTGTGAATAGAGTGTAGGTGCGAAGAATTTGAAGAGGTCATATGCGTTCTCAGAAGTTTTTGCAAAAAGTATCAAGTTTGAGGAATTTGACCATAGATGCCTTGAAGAATTTCACTAAGTGTTCTTGTCTCGGGTTCCAGAGTTGTGCAGATTTTGAGATCCACACAATTGAGGAATCATGAGGAATATTGTTACTTAGGGAAATTTCTCAAGTAAACATGTTTGATTGGATCTAGTGAGATGGATTCTTGAAGAATAAACTCAGTTTGAAGTTTTTGTGAGAATCATGAAGATCAAAAATGTGGTAAAATAAGATTTTATTTACAATAAGCGAAGAACATGACGAACAGAGAAGTGAAATGGAGGAGTTCGTCTATCCAGATGTCCCACGCCCTAGCTTGGCAGAGGGAGACAGCTACAGCGGCGGCGGGGTGAAGACTTCCCCGGCCGGTGTGAGTACGACGACGGCGAGGTCGAGGCAGTGAATCTCTTCCTCTCCGGCGATGATGAGGTTAGCGACGGCGCTAGGTCTGGAGCTCGGGAGAGATGGGAGTGAGGAGTAACCCGAGCAAGTGGAAGGGAGGGGGTATTTATAGCGGCAGTAAAAGCCAACTGGCCCGAAGATTTTGGACCAGTATGCCCCTGACCCTTGCCATCCATGCGACATGTGTCACCCACATACTATGTAGTGGAGATAGTGGGAGATCGTGGGTTATCCAGTCACGGGAATCGGAACAGTTTGAGCGGCAATCGCCAAAAATTTGAAATTGAATATTTTAAAGTTTCGTTCAGAAATTCTTCAGCTGTCAAGGACACAGTGAAGACTTTGAACGGGTTTCAATGTAGAACGCATATGAAGAATTTGTGAACAGACTTGGTTGAATTTAGCATAGAGGGGGAACGGGTCCGATCACATTCACTTAGTAGAAAATCAACTTGAAGAAATACCTATAAGTGAATGCTGTTGAGGACATTGAAAAACTCTCTCTATATATATAGTTAATGAAGAAAAACTCATGTGAGGAACATCAGTTGAAAAGTTTGAAGAATTTGAAGTTTTGAGGAATTTGCAAACTTGAAGAATTTGACAATTTTGAAGAATTTGAAAAATGAAGAATTTGTCAATTTTGAAGAATTGCAAAATAATGAAAAACTCAAACTTGAAGAATTTAAACTGTTGTTGGTGGCGTTACCCACCGTATAAGAATGATGATTTCAGACACCGCGTACAATTGTCGTAGGGTTCTGATAATCAAATTCTTCATTGATTTCTTCACACTTAGAGTGTTAGTCTTCATTGATTGAAGAAAAACATTACTTCGTGTGTTGCACATCAAAGTCATCAATTTTGCATAAGTGTTAGGATGTGTGTCCTTTCAAAGAACATTCGAAGATTCTAAGATATTTAGCTCACACCGCAACTTGCAAAATCTCTTCTCATCCAAGGGCTTTGTGAAGATATCAGCCAGTTGTTCTTCAGTCTTCACGTGGTCGAGGAAGATATCGCCCTTCATCACATGGTCACGAAGAAAATGATTACGAATCTGGATATGCTTGGTCTTTGAGTGCTGAACTGGGTTGTGAGCAATCTTGATGGCAGTCTCATTGTCGCAGTAGAGAGGGACATTCTTCACATTGATGCCATAGTCCTTGAGGGTTTGCTTCATCCATAGCAATTGAGCACAGCAAGAACCAGCAGCAATGTACTCAGCTTCTGCAGTAGATAGTGACACGCAGTTCTGCTTCTTCGAGGACCAACAGACTAAGGATCGTCCGAGGAAATTACAAGTGCCTGACATTGACTTGCGGTCCACACGATCACCAGCATAATCAGAATCAGAATATCCAATGAGGTCAAGATCTGAGCCCTTGGTGTACCATAATCCTAGTGTTGGAGTGTGAGCTAGATATCGAAGAATATGTTTCACAGCCTTATGGTGTGATTCCTTCGGTTTTGCTTGAAATCGGGCACACATGCAAACACTAAGCATAATATCTGGCCTAGATGCACATAAATACAATAAAGAACCAATCATGGAGCGGTATACCTTCTGATCGAAATCTTTACCACTTTCGTCAGTGCAGAGTTGAGCCGATGTCGGCATAGGAATCTTGATGCCTTTGCAATCCTGCATGCCGAATTTCTTCAGGACATCCTTGAGGTCTTTCTCTTGAGATATGAAGATGCCATTGCGTTGTTGATGAATTTGAAGCCCTAAGAAGAATTTGAGTTCTCCCATCATATATATATAGTTAAAGAAGAAAAACTCATGTGAGGAACATCAGTTGAAAAGTTTGAAGAATTTGAAGTTTTGAGGAATTTGCAAACTTGAAGAATTTGAAAATTTTGAAGAATTTGAGAAATGAAGAATTTGGCAATTTTGAAGAATTTGCAAAATGATGAAAAACTCAAACTTGAAGAATTTCCACTGTTGTTGGTGGTGTTACCCACCGTATAAGAATGATGATTTCAGACACCGCGTACAATTGCCGTAGGGTTCTGAGAATCAAATTCTTCATTGATTTCTTCACACTTAGAGTGTTAGTCTTCATTGATTGACGAAAAACGTTACTTCGTGTGTTGCACATCAAAGTCATCAATTTTGCATAAGTGTTAGGATGTGTGTCCTTTCAAAGAACATTCGAAGATTCTAAGATATTTAGCTCACACCGCAACTTGCAAAATCTCTTCTCATCCAAGGGCTTTGTGAAGATATCAGCCAGTTGTTCTTCAGTCTTCACGTGGTCAAGGAAGATATCGCCCTTCATCACATGGTCACGAAGAAAATGATTACGAATCTGGATATGCTTGGTCTTTGAGTGCTAAACTGGGTTGTGAGCAATCTTGATGGCAGTCTCATTGTCGCAGTACAGAGGGACATTCTTCACGTTGATGCCGTAGTCCTTGAGGGTTTGCTTCATCCATAGCAATTGAGCACAGCAAGAACCAGCAGCAATGTACTCAGCTTCTGCAGTAGATAGTGACACGCAGTTCTGCTTCTTCGAGGACCAACAGACTAAGGATCGTCCGAGGAAATTACAAGTGCTTGACATTGACTTGCGGTCCACACGATCACCAGCATAATCAGAATCAGAATATCCAATGAGGTCAAGATCTGAGCCCTTGGTGTACCATAATCCTAGTGTTGGAGTGTGAGCTAGATATCGAAGAATATGTTTCACAGCCTTATGGTGTGATTCCTTCGGTTTTGCTTGAAATCGGGCACACATGCAAACACTAAGCATAATATCTGGCCTAGATGCACATAAATACAATAAAGAACCAATCATGGAGCGGTATACCTTCTGATCGAAATCTTTACCACTTTCGTCAGTGCAGAGTTGAGCCGATGTCGGCATAGGAATCTTGATGCCTTTGCAATCCTGCATGCCGAATTTCTTCAGGACATCCTTGAGGTCTTTCTCTTGAGATATGAAGATGCCATTGCGTTGTTGATGAATTTGAAGCCCTAAGAAGAATTTGAGTTCTCCCATCATATATATATATAGTTAAAGAAGAAAAACTCATGTGAGGAACATCAGTTGAAAAGTTTGAAGAATTTGAAGTTTTGAGGAATTTGCAAACTTGAAGAATTTGAAAATTTTGAAGAATTTGAGAAATGAAGAATTTGGCAATTTTGAAGAATTTGCAAAATGATGAAAAACTCAAACTTGAAGAATTTCCACTGTTGTTGGTGGTGTTACCCACCGTATAAGAATGATGATTTCAGACACCGCGTACAATTGTCGTAGGGTTCTGAGAATCAAATTCTTCATTGATTTCTTCACACTTAGAGTGTTAGTCTTCATTGATTGACGAAAAACGTTACTTCGTGTGTTGCACATCAAAGTCATCAATTTTGCATAAGTGTTAGGATGTGTGTCCTTTCAAAGAACATTCGAAGATTCTAAGATATTTAGCTCACACCGCAACTTGCAAAATCTCTTCTCATCCAAGGGCTTTGTGAAGATATCAGCCAGTTGTTCTTCAGTCTTCACGTGGTCAAGGAAGATATCGCCCTTCATCACATGGTCACGAAGAAAATGATTACGAATCTGGATATGCTTGGTCTTTGAGTGCTAAACTGGGTTGTGAGCAATCTTGATGGCAGTCTCATTGTCGCAGTACAGAGGGACATTCTTCACGTTGATGCCGTAGTCCTTGAGGGTTTGCTTCATCCATAGCAATTGAGCACAGCAAGAACCAGCAGCAATGTACTCAGCTTCTGCAGTAGATAGTGACACGCAGTTCTGCTTCTTCGAGGACCAACAGACTAAGGATCGTCCGAGGAAATTACAAGTGCCTGACATTGACTTGCGGTCCACACGATCACCAGCATAATCAGAATCAGAATATCCAATGAGGTCAAGATCTGAGCCCTTGGTGTACCATAATCCTAGTGTTGGAGTGTGAGCTAGATATCGAAGAATATGTTTCACAGCCTTATGGTGTGATTCCTTCGGTTTTGCTTGAAATCGGGCACACATGCAAACACTAAGCATAATATCTGGCCTAGATGCACATAAATACAATAAAGAACCAATCATGGAGCGGTATACCTTCTGATCGAAATCTTTACCACTTTCGTCACTGCAGAGTTGAGCCGATGTCGGCATAGGAATCTTGATGCCTTTGCAATCCTGCATGCCGAATTTCTTCAGGACATCCTTGAGGTCTTTCTCTTGAGATATGAAGATGCCATTGCGTTGTTGATGAATTTGAAGCCCTAAGAAGAATTTGAGTTCTCCCATCATATATATATATAGTTAAAGAAGAAAAACTCATGTGAGGAACATCAGTTGAAAAGTTTGAAGAATTTGAAGTTTTGAGGAATTTGCAAACTTGAAGAATTTGAAAATTTTGAAGAATTTGAGAAATGAAGAATTTGGCAATTTTGAAGAATTTGCAAAATGATGAAAAACTCAAACTTGAAGAATTTCCACTGTTGTTGGTGGTGTTACCCACCGTATAAGAATGATGATTTCAGACACCGCGTACAATTGCCGTAGGGTTCTGAGAATCAAATTCTTCATTGATTTCTTCACACTTAGAGTGTTAGTCTTCATTGATTGACGAAAAACGTTACTTCGTGTGTTGCACATCAAAGTCATCAATTTTGCATAAGTGTTAGGATGTGTGTCCTTTCAAAGAACATTCGAAGATTCTAAGATATTTAGCTCACACCGCAACTTGCAAAATCTCTTCTCATCCAAGGGCTTTGTGAAGATATCAGCCAGTTGTTCTTCAGTCTTCACGTGGTCAAGGAAGATATCGCCCTTCATCACATGGTCACGAAGAAAATGATTACGAATCTGGATATGCTTGGTCTTTGAGTGCTAAACTGGGTTGTGAGCAATCTTGATGGCAGTCTCATTGTCGCAGTACAGAGGGACATTCTTCACGTTGATGCCGTAGTCCTTGAGGGTTTGCTTCATCCATAGCAATTGAGCACAGCAAGAACCAGCAACAATGTACTCAGCTTCTGCAGTAGATAGTGACACGCAGTTCTGCTTCTTCGAGGACAAACAGACTAAGGATCGTTCGAGGAAATGACAAGTGCCTGACGTTGACTTGCGGTCCACACGATCACCAGCATAATCAGAATCAGAATATCCAATTAGGTCAAGATCTGAGCCCTTGGGGTACCATAATCCTAGTGTTGGAGTGTGACCTAGATATCGAAGAATATGTTTCACAGCCTTATGGTGTGATTCCTTCGGTTTTGCTTGAAATCGGGCACACATGCAAACACTAAGCATAATATCTGGCCTAGATGCACATAAATACAATAAAGAACCAATCATGGAGCGGTATACCTTCTGATCGAAATCTTTACCACTTTCGTCAGTGCAGAGTTGAGCCGATGTGGGCATAGGAATCTTGACGCCTTTGCAATCCTGCATGCCGAATTTCTTCAGGACATCCTTGAGGTATTTCTCTTGAGATATGAAGATGCCATTGCGTTGTTGACGAATTTGAAGCCCTAAGAAGAATTTGAGTTCTCCCATCATAGACATTTGGTATTCTTCACCCATCATATAGGAAAATTCGTCGTTGTAACGTTTGTCAGTACATCCAAAGATAATATCGTTCACATATATTTGGCACACAAATAAATCATCATCATATGATTTGGTGAAAAGAGTTGGGACAAGTGAACCCGGTTTGAAGCCTTTCTTCATGAGGAATTCCTTCAGTGTGTCATACCACGCCCGAGGGGCTTGCTTGAGGCCATAGAGAGCCTTGTTGAGTCTGAAGACTTTGTCCGGAAACTTAGGATCTTCAAAACCTGGGGGTTGAGCAACATATACTTCTTCCTCAAGCTTACCATTGAGGAATGCACTTTTCACATCCATTTGATATAAGATGATATTGTGATGGTTAGCATAGGCAAGCAATATGCGAATAGCTTCAAGTCTAGCAACAGGTGCAAAAGTTTCATCAAAATCAATTCCCTCAACCTGTGTGTAGCCTTGTGCCACAAGACGAGCCTTATTCCTCACTACCTGACCAAGTTCATCTTGTTTGTTGCGGTAGATCCACTTGGTACCTATGATATTGTGCTTGCGAGGATCTGGGCGTTTGACGAGTTCCCACACATTGTTGAGCTTGAATTGATGCAATTCCTCTTGCATGGCTTGAATCCACTCAGGCTCCAGGTAAGTTTCATCAACTTTGGTGGGCTCTGTGATAGAGACAAAAGCAAAGTGCCCACAAAAGTTAGACAAATGTGAAGCTTTTGAGCGCGTGAGGGGACCTGGTGCATTGATGTCATCAAGGATTTTCTCGATCTGCACTTCATTTGCAAGTCGAGGATGAGCAGGTTGAAGACTTTGTTGAGGCTGAACAATTTCTTCAGCGCCATTTTCTTCAGGTATATCAGCATGAATATCTTCAGCATTGGGTACAATTTCTTCAGAGAGTAGTTGTTCTTCAGTAGGGATCACATCTTCAGTGGCCTTGAACCTAATGGATTCCTCAGGAGGTATTTCATCTAGCACAGGAGGCAGATGCTCTCTTTGCGAGCCGTTAGTTTCATCAAACCGCACATCTACAGTTTCAACAACCTTGTTGTGATAGGTGTTGAAGACTCTGTACGTGTGCGAGTCTTTTCGGTAACCAAGCATAAAACCTTCATGTGCTTTCGGTGCAAATTTAGAACTGTGATGAGGATCTCTAATCCAGCATTTTGCACCGAAGACTTTGAAATAACTCACATTGAGTTTCTTGTCAGTGAGGAGTGCACATGAAGTCTTCTTGAGGAATTTGTAAAGATATACCCTGTTGATGATGTGGCAAGCAGTATTGATTGCCTCAGGCCAGAAGTGACGAGGGGTCTTGTATTCATCAAGCATGGTGCGAGCCATCTCAACAAGAGTCCTGTTCTTGCGCTCCACAACGCCATTCTGCTGAGGAGTATAAGGGGCAGATAGCTCATGAGTAATACCAAGTTCATCAAGATAATCATCAAGACCAGTGTTCTTGAACTCAGTCCCATTATCACTCCTGATATGCTTGATTTTGACGCCGAAGTTCATCGAGGCCCATGAAGAAAATCGTCTGAAGACATTCTGCACTTCAGATTTGTACAGGATAATGTGCACCCAAGTATAGCGAGAGTAATCATCAACAATGACAAAACCATATAAGCATGGAGTATTTGTTAGTGTGGCATAGTGAGTGGGACCAAAGAGATCCATATGAAGCAATTCAAAAGGATGAGTGGTAGTCATGATGGTCTTGGATGGATGCTTGGATCTGGTCATCTTCCCAGACTCACAAGCCACACACAAGTGATCCTTGAGGAATTTGACACCTTCAATACCAATGACATGCTTTTTCTTTGCGAGCGTGTGCAAGTTCCTCATGCCAGCGTGTCCAAGTCGTCGATGCCATAGCTAGCCTTCTGAAGCTTTTGCAAGTAGACATGTGCCCGGCTGTGGACCTGTAGAGAAATCAACAATATACAAGTCTCCTCTCCTAAAGCCTTCGAAGACTATGGATTTGTCAGATTCCATGATGACAACACAATGATATTTGCCAAAGACGACAACCATATCAAGATCACAAAGCATTGAGACAGACATGAGGTTGAAACCGAGGGACTCGACAAGCATCACCTTATCCATGTGTCGATCCTTTGAAATTGCAACCTTACCTAGACCCAATACCTTGCTTTTGCCTTTGTCAGCGTAGGTGATATGCTTCAGATGAGAGGGAGCCAGTGGGATATTCATCAGTAGGTTCTTGTCACCAGTCATGTGGTTGGTGCACCCACTGTCGAGGACCCACTCATTTGCTTTGGGAGTTTCATCCTTGGCACCTTTTGCCATGAAGCAATAGGTGGGAGCATAGTCGTCGTTGCTGACGTCAGAGTCGTTGGAGTTGCCATTTTCCTCATCGTTGAAGATGGACTTGCTGACGAAAGCAGTAGCGAGAGCTAGGCTCGCCACACCAGAGTCCGACTCCTCCTCACATTCCTCCTCTTCTTCATACTCTTCAGATTCTTCTTCAGAATCCATTTTCTTGCCAATAAGTGCCCGAGCCTTCCTTAAGTTGTTCTTTCTATGCGATGAGGACTTTGAAGATGAGGACTTTGCGGATAAGGACTTTGAAGATTTCTTTTTTTTCTTCGAGTCATCAGAACTGTCATCCTTGTATTTCTTCTTTCTTGACTCTTTTTCCCAGAGAGGACAGTCAGGGATAAAGTGACCAGATTTCTTGCATTTGTGGGAAGTTCTCTTCTTGTAGTCGCTTGATGAAGAATCTGATTTCTTCATGCCACTTTTTGATGATTTTCCAAACCGACCTCTCCTTGAGAACTTCTGGAATTTCCTCACGAGCATTGCTAGCTCCTGACTCAGTTCTTCAGGATCACCAAGACTACTATCAGATGCTTCGTCTTCAGATGAGGAAATCGCCTTAACCTTCAAAGCACGAGATCTTCCATAACTTGGCCCGTAGAGGTCTCTCTTCTCAGCTTGTTGGAATTCATGAGTATTGAGTCTCTCTAGAATATCAGCAGGATCTAGTGACTTGTAGTCTCCACGTTCTTGGATCATCAAAGCAAGTGTATCGAATGAGGAATCAAGGGATCTCAGCTGTTTCTTCACCACCTCATGGTCGGTGATGTCAGTGGCACCAAGAGCCTGTAGCTCATTGGAGATATCAGTGAGGCGATCGAAAGTTTGCTGAACATTTTCGTTGTCGAGTCTTTTGAAGCGGTTGAAGAGATTGCGAAGAACATCAACTCGAGAGTCACGTTGAGTTGAAATGCCTTCATTGATTTTGGACAGCCTATCCCAGATAAGCTTAGCAGTCTCCAAAGCACTCACTCTGCCATACTGACCTTTGCTCAGATGGCCACATATGATATTCTTTGCTTGAGAGTCGAGTTGCTTGAATCTCTTCACATTAGCAGCGTTGATAGTGGGAGTGACAAAGGGAACACCATTTTCCACAACATACCAGACATCGTTGTCAATTGCCTGAAGATGCATGCGCATCTTGTTCTTCCAGTAGGGGTAGTCCGTCCCATCGAAGGTAGGACACCCAGCTGAGACCTTGATCATGCTGCAGTCGACATAACTAAAACTCCAGGTGGTTAAACCAAAATCACACAGAACAAGGGAGTACCTTGCTCTGATACCAATTGAAAGTGCGTTATATCAACTAGAGGGGGGTGAATAGGCGATTTTTACAAATTCGTCACTTGAGGAAATACTAGTTGAGGAATTTGCTAAGTGACGAACTACTCGCAGCGGAATAAGTACTCAAGTGCATGTGAAACATAGCAGTAGCATAGTCATCATGATGAAATGAAACATACACAGAGCATGAGTAGCGTGAACAGGATAAGCAGGCAGAAGATAAAGTGACTGAAGAATTTGAGGTGAGGAAATTGAGAAAGTCTTCAGACAAATTCTTCAAACAGTAATGATCAATTTCATCAACAGATATACGAGGAAATGAAAGGGTTGAGGAAATAGAACCAGGGGCTCGATGAAGACAATGATTTGATGACCCAGTTCCAACTGCTGTGACAGTCGTACGTCTGGTTCGGAGTGGCCTGGTATTTAAACCAGAGGACACACAGTCCCAGGACACACAGTCCGTACCATATTCTCCTTGAGCTAAGGTCACACAGACCTCGCCCAACACTCGTGGTAAGTCTTCAGGGTAGACTTCCAAAACCCTCACAAACTGGTCACCTGGCAATCCACAATTTATTGCTGGATGCTCTAGACCACGGTCACCCGGCGATCCCCAATTGACTGCAGGATGCGCTGGACCATGACGCCTAACCGTCTGGAAGATACACAGTCTTCAAAGGTAAAAAGCGTCGGTTCCACACAGGAACAATTTCGTCAGTGATGCTCAATCACTATGGGTTTTGGTTGTTTGGGGTTTTTCCTCACTGATGATTTTCGCTCAAAGTCCTCGAGGAATGGGATGCTCTCAAATGACAAGTGTCAAGTTCTCTCTCGGAGCATCCAACCAGCTAGTGGTTGAGGGGGGCGGCTATTTATAGCCAGGGAGCAGCCCGACATGATAAGACATTAATGCCCCCCAATGATATGACCGTTAGGTGGATAGAATATCTGGACAGCTGGCGCAAAGCACAGCAACAGTCGGAATTTGAACTATCAAATTCCTCAGGGCTTATCATATTCCTTACTTGTAGGCAATTCGCACAGGCGAAATCCTAACTCCTCAGTCAGACCAATTTCCTTAGAGACCAGAAGAACATCGTCTCTGTCACTGAAGATCTTGACTGAACTGCAAGAGATTTCCAAAGGCTTCACTCGAAGGATTGGGTTATGTTGAGGCTTTTGAGTTGAGCATCAGATGGAAATTTTTCCTTAGTTTTACCTAGACCCCCTTTAACAGTACGGTGTTTCCTATGACTCAAAGAAAGGAAATGAAATAGTAAGAACAAAAATCTTCACGCTTCATTGTCCTCGTTCATATCTTCAAGGTCACACTATTTTCTTCATTTTCAAAGTCTTCAGGGAATACCAAAGTCTTCAGCAAAGTCTTCACCAAAGTCTTCAGTTGAAGACATTCATTTTTAGGGGTCGACATTCTTCGAATATATCAAACTCCTCAGCGACTTATAGAGCCTATGTACACTTACAAACATATTAGTCCCTTAACCTATAAGTCTTCAATACACCAAAATCACTAAGGGGCACTAGATGGACTTACACCTCCCCAAGTTGCTTTCCATCCAATCAATCTCTTCTACCCATGCCAAATCTGTGAGAGAGTGATTGAGTGTTGAGGAGACTATCTTTTTAAGCACACACTACTAGAAAAACGGCTATAGCTAATATGGACATTAATGGCGCACCATGATGGTGGTGCGCCACTGCTATATAGCAGTGGCGCACCAGAATCAGGTGCGCCATTGCTATTTTTTTACTAATGGCGCACCACTTGAGCAGTGTGCCATTGCTATTTTTTTTGTCCATCCTCCCCCCCACCAGACATAGCAATGGCGCACCACACCTAGGTGCGCCATTACTAAGGTACATAGTAGTGGCGCACCTAGGTGTGGTGCGCCATTGCTATGTCTGGTGGGGTGTGCCTGCGTGTGTGTGTGAGGTTAGTAATGGCACACCCTCCCTGGTGCGCCATTGCTAGGGTTAGCAATGGCGCACCAGGGAGGGTGCGCCATTACTAACGTCTCACACACACACAAACACACACCCCACCACACACACACAAACACCCCCCCCCCCCCCCGTGGATCGCCTTTTCAGTTTAAAAAAAATAAAAGAAAATGATAAAAGATTCAAAAAAATAGATGCCCATGTGTTATGTGTTCTAGTTGTTAGGAAAATTAACAAACATGAATTTTGAATTTTTTTGCAAAAGGCCGTCATGTTTCGGTAAAATGGCCGTAACTTTTGCATACGACCTCCGATGAAAAAGTTTTTATATGAAAAAGCATCTACTCGAAAAGTTACATCCGAATTCAACCAGCTATGCCAGTTATCGATTTTTTAGAATCCTCAAAAACCTAACAGAAAAAAAGTTACGATGCTTTTAAGATCTGGAGGCAAAAAAATAAAAAAAAGTTAGCAATGGCGCACCAGTGCATAGTGCGCCACTACTATTTTCCCGCCTTCAAAATTCAAAAAAATTTAAAAATAGTAATGGCGCACCACACCTAGGTGCGCCATTACTAAGGTACATAGCAATGGCGCACCACACCTAGGTGCGCCATTACTAAGGTACATAGCAATGGCGCACCACACCTAGGTGCGCCACTACTAAGGTACATAGCAATGGCGCACCACACCTAGGTGCGCCATTACTAAGTCTGATTCGCCATAGCTTATATATTAACCCCTGCCTTCTTCCTCCTCCCCCCTCCTCCATGCCCTCTCTTTTCCCTCTTCTTCCTCCCCTCCCTCTCTCTTCTCTATACAGGATCTGAGCAGGGGAGTACCAGATCCCCAGCGACCCCCTACTCCGACCCTAGCGAGCAGCAGCGAGAGCAGATAGGTAAGGAGGGAGAGAGGAGAAGGAGAGCCGGGGCGGAGGCGAGCTCGAAGCTCCTGGCGGCGGCGTCCATGGCGGCTCCTGCGGACAGAGAGGTAAGGAGGGAGAGAGGAGAAGGAGGAAGGAGAGGTAAGGGAGAAGAGGAGGAGGGCGCGTGTGCAAGGAGGTCCAGGGGATGGCGGCTCGCGGCGTCCATGGCTGCTCGGGCGGCCTCCTGCGGACAGAGAGGAGAAGGAGGAAGGAGAGGGAAAGGGAGAAGAGGAGGAGGGCGCGAGCGCGAGGAGGTCCAGTGGAAGGGAGAAGAGGAGGAGGAGAGCGCGAGCGCAAGGGAGACCGGCGGCAACACCCCTCTGCTCGAGCTCGCCCCCGCCCGAGATGCAGAACGAAAATTATTGGAAAAAAGGAAAAAAAAAAGAAAAAAACGCAAAAAAAATGGTGCCAGATCTAGATCCAGATCCAGATTTCAAAAATTTACCAGTGGCGCACCTACATTACTACTAATGGCGCACCTCACCGAAATAACAGTGGCGCACCTAGCAACTAGTAATGGCGCACCACATGGTGCGCCACTGCTAAGTGGATTAGTAATGGCGCACCAGAGGTGCGCCATTACTAACCATTACTAATGGGGTGATAGTATAGGCGCACCTATAGTGCGCCATTAATGGCCAAAATAGGTGCGCCACTAATGTGCTTTTTTCTAGTAGTGACAAGAGCAATGAGTTCATCATACTACCACATCTATTACCTTTTGGAGGGTGGTGCCTCCTAGATTGGTTAGGTGTCGCTTAGGAGCCTCCTTCTTCGTGATTGTGGAGTTGAACCAAGGAGTTTGTAAGGTCAAGGAGATCGCCTACTTCGTGAAGATCTACCCATAGTGAGGATAGTCCTTCGTGGACGGAAGCCGTGATGGAATAGACGAGCTTGCTACTTCGTGGACCCTAATGGGTGGAGCCCTCCGTGGACTGTCACGACCGCTACCCTCCGTGGGTTGAGGTCTCCATCAGCGTGGACGTACGATAGCACCACCTATCGGAACCACGGGAAAAATCTCCGTGTCATCTATTGTGTTTGATCTTCCTATCTCTACTCTCTTACATATGCTTGTCTTTACTTTCCGCTGTCATACTTGTTGACTAGCATGTGTAGGGTGCATTAGACTTTTTAGTTTTGCTAAAATCTGCCAACCAATTAACTTGGGAAAAGGTTAGGTTTTTATTTGTCAAGTAGTCTATTCTCCCCCCTCTAGACATCCCTTCTAGTGATCCCACAATTGGTATCAGTGTTTTGGTATCCATAGCTTTAGTTTCGTCACCGTTGGAGGAAGATGGATGTGTCTAGTTTGGGGAGTCTTAGTTGTAGAGTGCCCGTTCTCGATGGGGGGTACTATAGTCAATGGAAATATGAGATGCTTGAGTTATTCAATGAATTCCATTTGAGCAAGTATGTTAAGAGCCCATATGTATTTCCCATTGATCCTTTACATCCCACATACGAATAGGAAATTGATATGCTTCGTAATCTTTGAACTTATAATCTTATCATTAGAGGATTGCTTAGAATTGTGTTTGATCAAATGAAGAATTTTGAATGTGCTTATACTTTGTGGAATGATTTGGAGAAACGATATCCAAATTATTCATTGAGTACTCTTGATGAAATTCTTCATAAATCTATTGCTTTTCATAAAATGATGCCTAGTGATCCTAAGTTTGATGACTATCTATTTGAGCTTAGAGACCTCATGCGTGCTAAAGGAGATGTCATAACTATCAACAACATCATTGTTGAAGCCATTTGCATTCATAATCTTGAACATTGTCATGATCACTACTCTAACGAATCTCTTGTTTCTTATGACGAGGATTTCCCACTTGATGATGACAATGTGGAACATGGTACTATGATGAAGATGAATTGTTCGACATCGAGTATGAGAAGACTATGAAGAATCTAAGTCTCATGGCAAACTTCAAGGATTACATGTCCGGAGGAAAAGAGTAGATTCTCGACAGTGGATGCACCGATCACATGACCGGAGATAGAGACATGTTTCAAGAGATCACACCAAACCACGGACCGCGAAGGTATGTGACTTTTGGAGACAACTCCAAGGGTAAGGTACTTGGTCTCGGTAAGGTGGCCATATCTCATGATAGATCCATTCAAAATGTCATGCTTGTTGAATCCCTTGGCTACAATCTTCTTTCTGTATCTAGACTTGCTGATTTCGGTTTTAATGTGCTATTTACCTAAGTAGATTGCCAAGTGTTTAGTCAAGACAATCATAGTATGGTCTTTAGCGGCTTCCGTAGAGGTGATCTATACATTGTTTATTTCACTAAGAGATCCAAGCCTCACACTTGTCTTATTGCAAAATCTTCTAAAGGTTGGCTTTGGCATAGAAGGCTAGGACATGTTGGTATGCGTAATCTAGACAAGCTCATCAAAGGTGATCACATACTTGGTGTTAAAGATATTATCTTTGACAAAGATAGACTTTGTAGTGCTTGTCAAGCTGGAAAGCAAGTAGGTGGAAGTCATCCCGTAAAGAATATCATGACTACTAGGAGACCACTCGAGTTGCTTCATATGGATCTTTTTGGTCCCAATGCTTACAAGAGCCTCGGCGGAAATTCCTTTGGTCTAGTTATAGTTGATGATTTTTCCAGATTTACGTGGGTCTTATTTCTTGATGATAAGTCGCAGGTGCAAAAGATCTTCAAGAACTTCGCTCGCAAGGCTCAAAATCAATTTGAAGTGAAGATCAAGAAAGTTCGGAGCAACAACGGATCGGAGTTCAAGAACACGAATGTGGATTCCTTTCCTAACGAAGAAGGGATTTCACATGAGTTCTCAGCTACGTAAACACCTCAACAAAATGGAGTTGTTGAGAGGAAGAATCGGACTCTTATAGAGATGGCTAGAACGATGATCGACGAATACAAGACGCCAAGACACTTTTGGGCAGAACCTTTGGTAACAACTTGTCATGCTATGAACCGACTCTATCTTCACAAGCGGTATAACGGCATACGAGCTATTCACCGGTAACAAGCCCCAAGTTGCATAGTTTCGAGTATTCGGCTCCAAGTGTTACATTCTTGATAAGCATCGTCGTTCTAAATTTGCTCCTAAATATCATGAAGGTTTCCTACTCAGTTACGGATCAAACTCTCACACTTACCGTGTCTACAAGAACTTCACTCGAAAGGTTGAAGAGACGGTAGATGTGAAGTTTGATGAATCTAATGGTTCGCAAGTCGAACAATTGCCAAATGATGTAGGAGATAAGGAACCTTAGGAAGCTATCCAAGACTTTTCCATCGGCAAGTTTGTCCCATGGAGGTGAAGGAAAGTACTTCATCGACCCAAGTGGAAGCCCCTACTTCACATCAAGGCGAACCTCAACACGACATGGAGGCATCCACAAGCGGTACATGACAAGATGAAGAGGAGGAAGAAGTTCATCATGATGATCCACCACAACCACCTTCACCACCACCTCAAGGCAACGACACCTTCAACAACAATGAAGAAGAAGATGATGATGAAGAAGCTCCGCCGACCAACAAGCAAAAGCTACCTCGAGTTCGAGCAAGAGTGAACAAAAATCATCCTTTAGAGCAAATCTTCGGTGACATACGAACCGGGAGGATAACTCGTTCTAAAACTCGATTAGCTAACTTTTGTGAGCATTATTCATTCATCTCTAGTATTGAGCCTTTGAAGGTAGAAGAAGCTCTTCAGGACCCGGATTGGGGGAATGCTATGCACGAGGAGCTACACAACTTCGAGAGGAACGAAGTGTGGACACTAGTGGAGAAGCCCAAGGACGAGCAAAACATCATCGGAACCAAATGGGTGTTTTGGAACAAAAAGACGAAGACGGTCAAGTCGTACGCAACAAGGCGCGTCTCGTGGCTCAAGGCTACACCCAAGTCAAAGGTATGGACTACGGTGAGACCTATGCCCCCGTTGCTAGACTTGAAGCTATACGTATACTTCTTGCTTATGCTAATCACCATGATATCACTCTTTATCAAATGGATATTAAAAGTGCATTTTTAAATGGTGAGATTGAGGAAGAGGTCTATGTTAAACAACCCCCTGGTTTTGTAAACCCTAAGAAACCTAACCATGTTTACAAGCTTCGTAAAGCTCTCTATGGTCTTAAGCAAGCTCCACGAGCTTGGTACAAATGCTTAATGAAGTTTCTTATCAAAAAAGTTTTTGAAATTGGTAAAATTGACGCAACCTTGTTCACTAAATGAGTTAATGGTGAATTATTTGTGTGCCAAATTTATGTGGATGATATTATCTTTGGATCTACTAACCCACAATTTAGTGAGAACTTTGGAAGGTTGATGTCCGAGAAGTATGAGATGTCCATAATGTGTGAGCTGAATATTTTCCTTGGTTTGCAAATCAAGCAAACGAGAGAAGGAACTTTCATCTCTCAAACCAAGTATACCAAGGACTTGATCAAGAAGTTCAACATGCAAGATTCTAAAGGTATAAAAACTCCTATGCCTACAAGTGGACATGTTGACCTCACCAAGGAGGACAACCCAATTGATCAAAAGGTTTATCGATCAATGATCGGTTCATTGCTATATCTATGTGCATCCCATCCCGATATTATGCTTAGTGTGTGCATGTGTGCTAGATATCAAGCCGCTCCTAAAGAGTGTCATCTTAAGGCCGTGAAAAGAATTGTGAGATACTTGATACATACACCAAACTTTGGGATATGGTATCCCAATGGTATCCCAAGGGATCTTCTTTTAACCTTGTTGGATATTCCGACTCGGACTATGCCGGAGATAAGGTTGATAGAAAATCCACCTCGGGTACATGTCAATTTCTTGGTAGATCTCTTGTGTCTTGGTCATCAAAGAAACAAAACTCGGTATCTCTATCTACCGCCGAAGCGGAATACATTGCCGCTGGATCATGTTGTGCGCAATTACTATGGATGACTCAAACTCTTAAGGATTATGGAATCCATGTGAGATATGTTCCATTGTTGTGTGACAATGAGAGTGCTATTAAGATTGATCATAATCCTATGCAACATTCTCAAACTAAACATATTCAAGTTTGTCATCATTTCATTCGTGATCATGTTGCCAAAGGGGACATTAATCTCAAACATGTTCGCACCAACAAGCAATTGGCCGATATCTTTACTAAGCCACTTGATGAGAAAATGTTTTGTCACTTGAGGAGTGAGTTGAACACCATTGATGCTTCAAACTTGTGCTAGACTTACTCGGATGCATGCAAGCGCATGAGCTTACATGACTATTCCATTTTACACTTGATATGACACTATCTTATACCTTGGAAATATATGCTCCCTTGTATTGCATCTAACCTTTTGTAGGTACTTGGAAGAACTACATTCCACAAGATTGCCAACAACTCACATCACAAGCAATCTTGTCATATCCAAGTATCCACAACTCTTCTTTGATGATGGAAGGAAGAAGACAATCCAAACCATATCCTTGACAACCACTTGATAAACAAATTTCATTCTTGTCATTTGGATATATCTTGTTCTTCCTTGCATGACTAACCCATGTAGGTGAAAAGAGAACCAAAACGATCAAGGATAGCTCTCAACTCAAGATGATCTTCATCAACAATGAGCATCCACAACAAGTTCTCCTACACGCTACATTATCAACATCACTCAAAGGCATGTGATCATATCCTTGAAGAAGCTTTACTCCATGTCATGAGATAAAGCAACTCAAGTGATATGAAAACGTTAAAATGCTTAAGAAAAATGGTAACCCCATTTTGAGCTTAACATAGAGTATGACCTATGATCAAGTATTCCTGCTTGGCTCCGTAAGTCAATATACTCTAATATAGGTGACCTAGTCACCGCCCATCATCTAGATGAATTATCTTGCTTGGTTCATCTTATGTGGCGCCCCACCCGATTACCACTGTAGCCAGACGGTCGCTGCGCATGCCAGCCCAGGAAATCACTCTGGCATGTGCGTTTACAACAAGTATCATGAACACCGGCATTTCTATTAATGGAATATATAAGTCTTACATGATATATTACAAAGGGTGATGGCAGCGGAAAAGCTCTATCTAAGGCAGCATGGACTTAGTGCGGCTCCAATCCACAGGGATCTGACTGGGTTACTCTCCTAGCCCGCGAACACTCCGGCTCCTCGATGACGGACGACGGATCCTTATGTGAACCTGGCCATGTTAAAGGCCGCTGAGTACTTTTGAATGTACTCGCAAGCAAACCAACTAACATATACACCAAGCAAAGTATTCCATGGCATTCAAGCATGCATTTATTATTAGCGCAACATTAATTCACATGGCATAGCATACCTATCTAGCAGGATTAATTGTCATGCCATAACAGGTTTATTTAGCAAGATAACTACTAAAGTAAAATGCAGTAAAGTAAAGCATATCAGGTAAATAATCCATACTCTAAATAATCTCAGGATCCAATCTAAACCTTAACCAGATCCAACTTACTCTCTTACGGGTTGTCCCACAACCCTCAGAACATTCATGATCCACTGAATACTTCAGGGCATAAGACAAGTTCTTCCATCATTATTATCATTGTTACGGTTGACCACCTAGTGAGCCCTGGACGGACTGTCCAATACCGTGGGCGTGGCTATTCGAATAGATTCTTCACTCTGCAGAGGTTGCGCACTTTACCCACGCCATGGAGCACATGGCCTCGTGATCCCATTCGGGTGGACCAGCGTTGCTCCAACGAAACCCGCCTGACCCGTGACTCTCCCATCATACCACCGGCATTCATCCTCCCCCGGAGTCCTGCCCTGGGTGGCCCCTGTGTCACCTCGTGACACCTGCCACCGTCATGGCCAAACTAAACTGTCCCAAATGGGGACGCCGGCACAAAACTCAATTGGGCTCACAAGGTTATCACCGCCTACCGGGCCAGGGTAGCACGCGCGCATAACCTTCCCTGTCTAGAGGTACCGATGAAAGAGCACGCGATCAGACCAAGTCAAGGCCGTCCCATACCGGCAAATGTGGCTGCACGGATAAGCCCGGACAGGTGACTCTAGATCAACCGACTAAGTTTAGCTTTAGCCATCACTTAGCAAGTATGGTTATGTATCACAACAAGTTGAAGTGGCAACAACTATGCACTTAAGTAAACTACATAGCAAACTATGCAAGTAATGTAAACAGTAAGTGCAAACTAACAAAGGTTTAATTATTTTTATCACGGGCATAATTACTAATTAAACATGCAAGAATAACATAGAGCAATGCTTTAGGTCATATATCAGATGGTCGGCTTGCCTGGGGTCGAAGAATACTCCGGGAAGAAGTGCGGAGAGTTCGCGGAAAGGATCGCCGGAAACTGTTCTCTCTCGGAGAGGGCTGCTTAGAGGCAAGGGCAAAATGGTCATTTTCACAGTGTGGAAACATTATGAAAATTATACCATCGGAACGGGCTCGACGAAATGAAGACGTGAGCGTTGGTTTCACCTGAATCGGAGTTTCGAGCAAAGAGTTATAGTCGATTGAAGTTCAGGGACTATTCTGTAAATAAAATATTCACAGACAGGCCCCTGGGGCTGAATCGAAAGCGCACTCGGCTGAAATACGTTTTTCTGAAAAGGAAAACGCAAACTTAGCCGCAGTAGAAGGAAATACGCTTTCAATGAACCAAAAGCGCACTTTAGGAAGTACGCTTCCACTTACTCCACAGGGCCCGGCCTTTAGTGGCTCACAAGGGGCCCCACACTATCTCTTTCCTCCTGCTTCTAATCCTCTTCTTCCCCCCGACAGGAACAGGGGAAGGCCATGGCAGCTCGGGCCTCGCCGGCTGCCGGCGGTCCTTGGTACGGCCTCGCCTGCCGACGAGTTAGACGGACTCGCGGCGCCGTTCTGCCCCCAAGGGTGGTCGCCAGGGAGCTCGGGGTGGCCTGGAGGGGAGGGGCCCGTGAGCGGCAGGAGCGGCGGCCATGGCCATTCGGGGAGCTGCTCCGGTGGCGTTTCCCCGGAGGGACTGAAGAGGGTGGTGGCCTCGGGGCTCTTGGGGATGCTCTGACCATGGGTAGAGGAGAGGGGGAGGGCTCTGGAGCTGACATCGTCATGGGGGTACGGCAGCGGCGCTCCGGCCATTGGGGAGGGAAGGGAGCTCCGGGGCTCGAGGGAAAGGGGTTGGGGTGGCTTGCGAGGCAGGGGAGCTCGAGGAACTCGCTTTATAGCCACGGGGGGAGGGAGGGAGCTACGCGACGACGGCCGGAGCTTCGAGAGCTCGTCGCCGTGGCGGCGACCTAGCGGTGAATCGACGTCGGCAGAGGCGGCCAGGAGCTAGGGGCGAGGGGGAGATACTTCCAGACGAGCCACGCGTGCGGTGGGGAGCTCGTCGGCGCTGCCGGACAAGCCGGAGCCCGCGGGAGCGAGCTCTCGAAGCCTCTGGGCACGCGGTGCTCTGCCTTGGCGTGCACTGCACACGGTCACCACGTGGCCACGGCGTTGCCATGCTGCACTCGCAGACAAATTGTGTCTGGGGCCTTCTCCTTGCTTCTCTGAGTTGACTAGAGAGGTTTTGGAGGGAAGTGAGGGCAAGAGCTGACTGATGAGAGCTCACATGGGTTCTGGCATGAAGGTGTTTGACAAGTGGCATGGCCACCACAGTGCTCACCTTGGCCTGATCTTCGGCAGAGAATGATCACTCACTAGGGTGACCATCCTTACCAAAATTCAGCACCAATGGATTGCTCTAGATGGCACCTCCTTTGCAAACTGGCCAGAAATGGAAATGAGAAAGCTGGGGAGGAATGGCTAGATAGATCTGGCTCAACTTTGGTGTAGGGTAATGATTTGAATAAATGGAGATACTGGAAAAATTTCAGCTCATTTGAGAATACCAAAGTGATACTTCCTTCACAGAGCTTCTCTCTGGACAGAATCTAGATTGAATTATTGGGAGAAATTGGCTAGTTCAAATGATGTGAATTTTGGCATGCTCACATGATATCAGTAGATTGAGGTCCTGGATTAATTTCAAGAATTATGAAGCAATCTAAAATATGGTTGCTTCACAATCTCAAAATGGGTCCAGAAACAAGAATTGGATGATGTGCTCAAAATTTGAACTATGGGACTTGGGTTCTTGGTGGAAATGGTGAAGATATGGATAGGAGAAGCTCCACAATTTATTTGGGATTTTTCCTGGCTACCAAAATGGTAGTTCCTTTAGAAAGTGCCCAAAAGTGCAATATTGGCTTTAAATAGGAAAAAGCAATTTCCCCTATTTAATTATAGCCAATATTTTTATGGGAGCTCAATATGATCACAAAGAATATCTCCACAAGTTTTCATGAACTTTGGAGATGGATAGATATTTTCCTGGATTTAATTCCTTTAACTGGCAGAAAAAGGAATTAATTATAAATGAGAAATATTGCAAATGACTTGGCAATATTTTTGCATATCCAGGGTTTATAGATAAAGGATGATCACTGGGAAAAGGTTTGGGAGGCAGAAGATCAAAGGAAATTGGGGTTCCTTTGTAACGGAAGAGATCAGGGCTTCCCTTCCGGCAACTCGGAAGGTAGGGTTTCGACGGCAAAACCCTGAGCAAAGATCTTGGGTGGCAAGGTTGGTCTGGGGAGAATCTCTGGTTGAATAGGAAAGGCAAGGCTAAATGACCATCTTCGTATACCCAGGAGCTAGAGAAATCCGATAACACCGAGAAAAAGGACGGGAGTCGAATCCCGCAAAGGAAAAAAACAGGAGCGAAAACCAGGGTGTTATATCTTATAGTTGCATGCTTTCTTGGAACCACTCAATTTCCATCTAGTTAAATATTTCTTGCAAATCTTTTTGAAAAATCCTTGAAAATCTTTTTGAAAATTCCTTGCAAATCTCTTTCAAAATTCCTTGCAAATCATTTTATTCTATTGAGACTTTCTGAAAAATTGCTTTTGACAAACTTTGCCAAGTTTTTGTTTTGCATTTTGGACCCTTTGATCTAGATAACTCGGTGTCACCGATCATGCAGATAGGCTGCACAACCTCATATCGTTTCCACCGACTCATCTTCCTCGGAGCCACCGATTTTGCTATCTTCTATGTTCTTTGTCAAAAAAGGGGAGAAACCTTAAAGTTTCTTTTTGCTAGTAGGGGGAGAAATTTTCCTCAAGGATCCCTACGTCAAAGGGGGAGAAAACTTTTGAGAAAATAAAAGGGGGAGAGAAGTACTCAAGGATCCCTTGTCTCAAATGCTCGCAATGACCCTTATTCTCTAGGATCCCTTCCCTCTCAATGATCCCTCTATCTGACCCTTTGTGTGACCCTTTTTGGAAATTAATGCCAAAGGGGGAGAAATATCAAAGCTTCAAAGCTTATGCTCATACCAAAGGGGAAGATATAATATTAAGGGGGGTGGGAAATATCAAGGGGGGGAGATAATCATGAAAAGAAGAAGCTTATGCTTACCCAAAGGGGGAGAAATATCTGTTCAAGGGAGAGAGAGAAGACCAAATTCTTACTACTTACTTTAAGGAGAGAGTGCATATGATTTTATGATTAGACTTGTCTCACCCTACCTACTCCCAATATCTACATGCTAAGATTCAGGGGGGAGAGGAAGATTTACAAATCCATACTTAGGGGAGAAAGTTCTAAATGTGTTTTGGAGACATATCAATCTTAAGAAACTCTATTTTTCATGTGTCTTCCATATATTTATACTTTTGAATCATTTTGCATTTGGATGTGTATAATACTCTTGTGTTTCCTAACATTGTTTTCTCAAGTGTGTTACTACTACTAGAATGCTCAAGAACTTCAAGGTAAGTACATGCATCATATCCTTGGTCAAGATGATCTCTTGCTTCTTGCACATATTGTTTGCAAGGGTGAAGTCTTGAACATGGAAACACCTTATTCACATATATTTGATGCATATAGCCAAGATACAAATGACTTCTCATGTCCTTTCTACGATGTGTGTGTTCATGTATTCCAAAGCAACCATCCTTTAAAATGCATTGCACACATTTACGAGAGCTTGTATTAGTCATGTATCCTTCAAAGCTATCAAATATTCCTGCATATCTTAATTTGAAGCTTTGATTTTATGTTGTCATCAATTACCAAAAAGGGGGAGATTGAAAGCACAAATGCTCCCTTGGTGGTTTTGATAATTCATGACAACATACATTGTCTCTTGGACTAATAGTTCTATCTAGTTTATTTCAGGTATAGTCCAAAGAGAAGATTGGCTAAGGATTGTGAGGAGAATTTCCAAGGAAAGGAAGGAATAGAATTGGACATGCTTCAAGAATGAGGACTCTACATTTTACATTTTGTGAGAAATCACTTTGAGTCCATAGGAAAGCCAATACTCTTCAAAAGGGATGAGATAACTATGATGATCTGGTTGCTCAAGTGCTTAGAGATTAGCCACCAAAAATACTCACCCACTTTCCGACAAAAATCCTCTGTCCAAAGCGTAAAGTCAAAATTCAGTGACACCAACTTTCCCATTCGGATCCACCGAGTTTTAACCCAGACAGAACCCTAGCCAAACCCTTGCATCTCGGTACTACCAACATTCCATTCGGTGCAACCGAAAACTGTGACCAACTTTCTGTTAACCAATTTCTTAAAATCAAAACTTCCGAGTTTTATGAATCGGTGACACCGAGATTTGGTAACTGCCTAGGACACCCATATTGGTACCACCGAGATTCATATATCGGTCTCACCAAAAACGCCAAAGTTGCCACATTTTTGCACTAGTCGGTGCAACCGAGTTTTCACTTCGGTTTCACCGAGTTGGGTAATAATGTTGTAACGGTTGGATTTTTGGAGAAGCCTATATATACCCCTCCACCACCTCTCACTCGTAAGAGAAGCACTCAGAACATACACCCACTTGCCATATCTAATTTTCTGAGAGAGAACCACCTACCCTTGTGTTGAGGTCAAGATCATCCACTCCAACCATATGGATCTTGATTTCTAGCCTCCCCAAGTTGCTTTGAGTCCAATCAATCTCTTCTACCCATGCCAAATCTGTGAGAGAGTGATTGAGTGTTGAGGATACTATCTTTTGAAGCACAAGAGCAAGGAGTTCATCATAGTACCACATCTATTACCTTTTGGAGGGTGGTGCCTCCTAGATTGGTTAGGTGTCGCTTGTGAGCTTCCTTCTTCGTGATTGAGGAATAGAACCAAGGAGTTTGTAAGGGCAAGGAGATCGCCTACTTCGTGAAGATCTACCCATAGTGAGGCTAGTACTTCGTGGACGGAAGCCGTGATGGAATAGACGAGCTTGCTACTTCGTGGACCCTAACGGGTGGAGCCCTCCGTGGACTCTCGCGGCCGCTACCCTCCATGGGTTGAACTCTCCATCAGCGTGGACGTACGATAGCACCACCTATCGGAACCACGGGAAAAATCTTCGTGTGATCTATTGCGCTTGATCTTCCTATCTCTACTCTCTTACATATGCTTGTCTTTACTTTCCGCTGCCATACTTGTTGACTAGCATGTGTAGGGTGCATTAGACTTGTTAGTTTTGCTAAAATCTGCCAACCAATTAACTTGGGAAAAGGTTAGGTTTTTATTTGTCAAGTAGTCTATTCACCCCACCTCTAGACATCCCTTCTAGTGATCCCACAACAAAAGAGACCCTGGAAGCTTTGGGAGAGGACCAGACGCGAAGCGAGGAGACGGCAAGGCATCAGGGCGTGCCCGGGGGGTAGCCGTGCCCTGGTGGCTTGTGGGTCCCTCGTGGCTTCGCCTGACCTAATTCCACATCCATAAATTCTCTAAAACTGGAAAACTAACAGGGAGCCACCCGAAACACTTCTTCCGCCGCCACAAGTCCCTGTTCTGACGGGGGGCATCTGGAGACCTTTTCCGGTAGTCTACCGAAGGGGGAATCGATCACGGAGGCCTTCTTCATCAACCTTGCCACTGATACGTCTCCAACGTATCTATAATTTTTGATTGTTCCATGCTGTTATATTATCATTATTGAATGTTTTACAATCATTTTATAGCAACTTTATATCATTTTTTGAGACTAACCTATTGACATAGTGCCAAGTGCCAGTTGTTGTTTTTTGCTTGTTTTGTACATCGCAGAATATCAGTACCAAACGGAGTCCAATTGCCATGAAACTTTTTGGAGATTTTTTTCGGGCCAGAAGACAACTTGGGAGCCAAGGAAGCACCTGGGAGGAGGCCCGTGGGGCCCACAAGACACTGGGGCACACCAGAGGCCCCCGGCGCGCCCTGATGGGTTGTGGGGTCCACGAGAGTCTCCTCCACCGCCTCTCAGCTCTATAAATTCTAAGAAATTCCAGAGACCCTAGAGGAGTCGACGAAACACAATTCCAGCTGCCGCAAGTTCCAGAACCGCGAGATCCAATCTAACACCATCACGGAGAGGTTCATCATCCTCATTGGTGTCTCTCCGATGATGCGTGAGTAGTTCACCATAGACCTACGGGTCTGTAGGCAGTAGCTAGATGACTTTCTCTCTCTCTCTCTTTTGATTCTCAATACAATGGTCTCCTGGAGATCTATTTGACGCAATGAATTTTTGTGGTGTGTTTGTTGGGATCCGATGAATTTTGAGTTCATGATCAGTTTCTATCCATGAATATTATTTGAGTCTTTTTGATCTTTTATATGCATGATTATTTATAGCCTCGTATTTCTTATTCGAATCTTTGGTTTAGTTAGGCCAACTAGATTGATTTTTCTTGTCATGGGAAGAGGTGCTTTGTGATGGGTTCGATCTTGCGGTGTCCTCTCCCAGTGACAGAAGGGGCAGCGAGGCACGCATGTATCATTGCTATTAAGGATAACAAGATGGTGTCTATACCTACATGAATAGATCTTGTCTACATCATGTCATCGTTCTTATTGCATTACTCAGTTTCTCCATGAACTTAATACACTAGATGCATGCTGGATAGCGGTCGATGTGTGGAGTAATGGTAGTAGATGCAGAATCGTTTCGGTCTACCGATCTTGTACGTGATGCCTATATATTGATCATCGCCTTGGATATCGTCATGATTATTTGATCTTCTATCAATTGCCCAACAGTAATTTGTTTACCCACCGTGTACTATACTCATGAGAGAAGCCACTAGTGAAATCTGCAGCCCCCGGATCTATCCTTTTAATATATTGCTTTTCGATCTATCCTTTTCCGCTTTTTGTTTTCAGATCTATTATTCCAAAAAACCAAAAATACCTTGCTGCACTTTTTATTTGCTTCTTTTACTATGTGTTCTTGTGCGATCTATTTATCCAATCTACTACAAACTAATCTATATTTTTACCGTTGAGAGATTGACAACCTCTCTTACGCGTATGGTTGCAAGTATTTATTCTTTGTGTGCATGTACCGTTTACATAGCGTTGCATGGTCGTCCTCCTAGGTTCGATAACCTTGGTTTCATAACTGAGGGAAATACTTATCGTAGTTGTGCTGCATCATCCCTTCCTCTTTGGGGAAATACCGACGCAGTCTCAAGCCACGTCAAAGCAATTTCTAGCGTCGTTGCCGGGGAGGAGGTGCGAAAGTAGTCTCTCTTGCCAATCTCTGGCGCCGGGGAGACATCATCAACATCTATCAAGTTCCTAATCACAAATTTCATCTCGCAATTTACATTATTTTCCATTTGCCTCTCGTTTTCCTCTCCCCCGCTTCAGAAAATTTGCCGTTTTATTCGCCCTCTTTTTCGTTTTCCTTTTTTTCGTCAGATCTCTTGTTTGCCTACCTTGTTGCTATGACTAGCATCACTACCCCCCCCCCCCTTGTCACCAGATTTTGAAGTTCTATACTTCAAACAAAAACAAGGGGAAAATCTGAAAGATGCTTGGTATAGGTTAATGGAACCCTATCACATCTGCAATCTAAAGGGGGATGCAAAGATTTTGCTTCAAATTTTTTACATAGGATTAGCTTTGCATCATAGATAACTCTTGGATTTCGCCGCTAAAGGGAACTTTATTGAGCTTGATGCCAATACCGCTTACGAAATTTTGGAAGGGATATTGGGAGTTCCTCCACCAAAAAAGGGGTTTTCCTTTACACAAGAAGGGGTTCAAATTATAGCGAACTTGGGTGATTTACAAAAACATTTGGTCGAATTGCAAAAATATAATGAACCTCTTAAACATATTAGTGGAAACCTCAATCGCATGAATAAATTGATTACTCTTTGCAATAAGCATTTGGATGTTTTACCTCCCGGGTTTGAGAAAGCCCTCACAAAGGTAGCAAAAACTAAAGATGACAACACTTGAATTTATGCGTTATGCCTAGCTAGGGGCGTAAAACGAAAGCGCTTGTTGGGAGGCAACCCAATGAATAAATTTTATTTTTGCCTTTTTATTTATGTTCTTGAGTGTTTACACAATTATGCTACTGTTATGATTGTGTTTTCATGTTTTAATTAGTGTTTGTGCAACGTAAAGTCTTTAGGATGACTCACAAGATGAGTAGAAACGATGTTGAATCTGAAACAGAAACTTTGACTCCAGTGCAGGAATTTTCATTTTTTACTGAAGCGTGATAATAAGCTGAAATTTGAACACAGTATTTCTATACAAATTATATACGTTGTCCTAATTTTTCAGAATTTTAAGATTTACAGAATTATGATTAGAGTACAGATTACTACAGACTGTTCTGTTTTTGACAGATTCTGTTTTCGTTAAACTATGTGCTTGTTTTGATGAATTTATGGTTTGTATTGAAGGGTATAAGCCATGGTAAAGTTAGAATACAGTAGATATAATGCAATAATAAAATATGAATGGGCTTGCAACAGTACTTAGAGTGGTGATTTGCTTTATTATACTAACGGATCTCACGAAGGTTTTGTTGAGTTTTGTGTTATTGAAGTTTTCAAGTTTTGGGTGAGATCACGATGGTGAAGGAATAAGAAGTGAAAAGAGCCTAAGCTTGGGGATGCTATGGCACCCCAAGATAATATCCAAGGAGAAACAAGCAACTAAGCTTGTGGGTGCCCCGAGTGGCATCCCCTCTTTCTTCTAACAACCATAGGTATTTTACTTGGAACTATATTTTTATTCGTCACATATCATGAGTTTTGCTTGGAGCGTCTTGTATTATTTGAGTCTTTGCTTGATTTTATTTTTAGTTTGTCACAAGTATCCTTGCTGGACACACCTATTTGAGAGAGCCAACATTATGCTATGATTTGTTAGAATTGCTCTATATGCTTCACTTAAATAGTTTGAGCTATGGAATTGCTCTAGTGCTTCACTTATATCTTTTTGAGCAAGGTGTGCTTTAATTTTTTGAAGAAATACTCTCATGCTTCACTTAGATTAATTTGAGAGTTAGTAAAATTTGGAAGAAATTCTCTCATGCTTCACTTATATTATTTTGAGAGACGAAATGTTTATGCTCATGTTCTACACTTAAATTTATTTGAGCTTGTCAAAAGCAATGGGAATATATGAAACTAGTCACAAAGTGATAGATATTCAAGAGGGATATAATAAAAACTTTCATGAAGTTCATTGGACAAATTAAACTTGATTCCTTGTAATAGTTTTGAGAGATGATGATAGTAATATGTGAGTCATGTTGATGAGTAATTGTGATTTAGTAAAAATATTGGTGTTAAGGTTTGTGATTCCCTATGCAAGCACGAAAGTCAATAGTTATGCAATGAAATTACATCCTACTTGTTGTGCATTTTTCGGTGTAAGTTATGCTCAATGCCCGTTTATGTGAATTTTTGTTTCTTGGTTGGTTGCTTCTCAATCTATTTGCTAGCCTCCACTTGTACTAAGTAGAAATACTACTTGTGCATCCAAAATCCTTAAACACAGTTTTGCCATATGAGTCCACCATACCTACCTATATGCGGTATTTCCATGTCGTTCTAAGCAAATTTATATGTGCCATCTCTAATTTTCAAAATTAATTTCCTTTTTGTGTGCTCGTACCGCTCATGAAACGGTAGGGGGTGTCCGATATTTTTCCATGCTAGATGTGTTCTTCTCAAGATGAGTGTTTATTCACTTGTCATTGCACCAGAGTACGGCGGTAATAGGGATGCCCAGTCCCGAAATGAAAAAGAAATTTACTTTATGTTGTCAAATAATAAATTCCTTGGAAAGTGTTGGTATGGAAGGCAACCGTGGATTCGGCTAGCCATGGATTGTGAAAGAATGGTGGAAAAAGGAATAAACTTTATTTTCTGTTTGGGAACTGCCTATGATATATCCAGCATGGAAATTATTGAGAACTACTTTGTCATTTTCGTTGACAGGAAAAGCATACCTCTCAAAAAAATTATCTCTCAATTTCAGATTTGAGCTCTAGCACCTCTACAAATCCCTACTTCCCTCTGGGAAGGGCCTATCTATTTACTTTATGCAATTTTTACTTTTATTTGAATCTCCATCTTCTCTTATAAAGAACCAACTAGGGGGCACTATGATCATACTTGTGCATTGGGTATAGCTAATATTCGAGTGTGTTTCATGAATGGATCAATGATTGAGCATGATGGGCTACGGATAACTTTCTTTAGCATTGATATTTTGAAAGACATGGTTGCTTGTTGGTATGCTTGAGTATTGAAGTCTTCATGTCAAAACTAGACTATTGCTTTGAACCATCTAAAACTCCAAATGTCCATGCTACAAAAGAAAAGAATATGTGATGAACTTGTTAGGCAGCATTCCACATCAAAAACATTGTGTTTATCATTTACCTACTCGAGGACGAGTAGGAATTAAGCTTGGGGATGTTGATACGTCTCCAACGTATCTATAATTTTTGATTGCTCCATGCTGTTATATTATCATTCCTCGATGTTTTACAATCATTTTATAGCAATTTTATATCAGTTTTTGGGACTAACCTATTGACATAGTGCCAAGTGCCAATTGCTGTTTTTGCTTGCTTTTTACTTCGCAGAATATCAGTACCAAACGGAGTCCAATTGCCACGAAACTTTTTGGAGATTTTTTTTCGGGCCAGAAGACAACTTGGGAGCCAAGGAAGCACTTGGGGGGAGGCCCGTGGGACCCACAAGACACCAGGGCGCGCCAAAGGCCCCCGGCGCGCCCTGATGGGTTGTGGGGCCCATGGGCGTCTCCTCCACCGCCTCTCAACTCTATAAATTTTCAGAAATTCTAGAAACCCTAGAGGAGTCGACGAAACACAATTCCAGCTACCGCAAGTTCTAGAACCGCGATATCCAATCTAACACCATCACGGAGGGGTTCATCATCCTCATTGGTGCCTCTTCGATGATGCGTGAGTAGTCCACCATAGACCTACGGGTCCGTAAGCAGTAGCTAGATGGCTTTCTCTCTCTCTTTTGATTCTCAATACAATGGTCTCTTGGAGATCTATTTGACGTAATGACTTTTTGCGGTCTGTTTTTTGGGATCCGATGAATTTTGAGTTCATGATCAGTTTCTATCCATGAATATTATTTGAGTCTTCTTTGATCTCTTATATGCATGATTATTTATAGCCTCGTATTTCTTCTTCGAATCTTTGGTTTAGTTTGGCCAACTAGATCGATTTTTCTTGCCATGGGAAGAGATGCTTTGTGATGGGTTCGATGTTGCGGTGTCCTCTCCCAGTGACAGAAGAGACAGCGAGGCACGCATGTATCGTTGCTATTAAGGATAACAAGATGGGGTCTATTCCTACATGAATAGATCTTGTCTTTATCATGTCATCGTTCTTATTGCATTACTCAGTTTCTCCATGAACTTAATACACTAGATGCATGCTGGATAGCGGTCGATGTGTGGAGTAATAGTACTAGATGCAAAATCGTTTCGGTCTACTAATCTTGGACATCATGCCTATATATTGATCATCGCCTTGGATATCGTCAAGATTATTTGATCTTCTATCAATTGCCCAACAGTAATTTGTTTACCCACCGTGTGTTATACTCATGAGAGAAGCCACTAGTGAAATCTACGGCCCCCGGGTCTATCCTTTTAATATATTGCTTTTCGATCTATCTTTTTCCGCTTTTTGTTTTCAGATCTATTATTCCAAAAACCCAAAAATACCTTGCTGCACTTTTTATTTGCTTCTTTTATTTTGTTTTCTTGTGCGATCTATTTATCCAATCTACTACAAACTAATCTATCTTTTTACCGTTGTGAGATTCACAACCTCTCTTACGCGTCGGGTTGCAAGTATTTGTTCTTTGTGTGCAGGTACCGTTTACATAGCGTTGCGTGGTCCTCCTCCTAGGTTCGATAACCTTGGTTTCATAACTGAGGGAAATACTTACCGTAGTTGTGCTGCATCATCCCTTCCTCTTTGGGGAAATACCGACGCAGTCTCAAGCCACGTCAGCCACCTCCCTGATGATGTGTGTGTAGTCCATCACACACCTACGGGTCCATAGTTAGTACCTAGATGGCTTCTCTCTCTCTCTCTCTCTCTCTCTCTGATCTTCAATACGATGTTCACTGCGATCCTCGCGGTGATCTATCCGATTTAATCCTCTTTTGCGGTGTGTTTGTTGGGATTTGATGAATTGTGGGTTTATCATCATATTATTCATTGAACTAATTGAGTCTGTTCTGAATTCTATTATGCATGATTGTTATAGCTTCGTATTTCTCTCTGATCTATCGGTTTGGTTTGGCCGACTAGATTGATTTATCTTCAGCGGGAGTGGTGCATTGTAATGGGTTCAATCTTGCGGTGTTCTATATCCCAGTGACAGAAACGGACAAGGCACGTATTTCTACTGTTTCCATTAAGGATAAAACGACGGGGTCTGAACATATTGCTTGTCTTATCTTGTCTACATCATGTCACCCTGCTCCAAGCATTACTCTGTTTGTTATGAACTTAATACCATAGATGCAGGCAAGACTCGGTCGATTGGTGGAGTAATAGTAGTAGATGCGGAATCGTTTCGGTCTACTTGTTTATGGATGTGATGCCTATATACATGATCATTGCCGTGAATAACATGTCATAACTATGCGCAATTCTGTCAATTGTCCAACAGTAATTTGTCTACCCACCGTATTTTATGTTGAGAGAAGCCTCTAGTGAAAACTATGGCCCCCGGGTCTACTTAAACATAAATACTAAAACCCTAAAAATACTTTGCTGCAATTTATTTACTGTTATTTTATTTTACCTTTATATCATCTATCTCTATCAAGATTTAATTCTTGCCAGTAACGAGTTCAAGGGGCTTGACAACCCTCTTGCCCGCGTTGGCTGCAAGTGTTTGGTTTTGTGTGTGTAGGTGTTGTCGAAGGAAGTTTGCTTGGTTCTCCTATTGGTTCGATAACATTGGTTCTCACTGGGGGAAATACTTATCTCTATTGTGTTGCATCTCCTCTCCTCTTCGGTGAAAATCCCAACGCAACTCATAAGTAGTAGAGGACGCGACCGAGGATGAGTCGGCGCCACCTTCCTCGTCGGCGCATGCCGACATCACCTTCGGCGAGGCCCGTGCCCACTACACGGACATCGTGCGGGAGAAGTGGGAGGCCAAGTTCCGGAAGGTGCTGGCCAACTAGGCCTACAACCTACGTCTTCTCGATGAGCACCGTTGCACGAAGGAGCAACTCACCACCATCACAGCCATTGCGCCACACGTGAACATGGTGGAACAGGAGGCGCTACTCGAGTCCTACCGCTCCACCGGTAACATCCGTCGCGATCTCTACCGCCTCCGCTAGGTAGAGTTACAGGACACTTACAAGGAGATTGACAAGGTGGTGGACGAGGTGTTCGGCAAGAGCGACGATGAGGAGGACATCGTTAGCTCAGCCACGGCCGCGCCCCGCCGCCACGACCACGAAGCCAGCACGTTCGTGGGCACTGCCGACGATGAGGAAGAGTATTGCATGGTAGGTCGCTGCCGCTCGGGTCATCCCAAGAAAGCCACCGCTCTCTCCCTCTCGCTGAATTTAAGCTTGGCAGACTGATCATCGTCGGCCGATTAGCTGCTCAGGCTGTGGAGGATGAGGGTACAGAGGCAGAGCTGGAGAGCGCCGATGTGGAATTGGAGAAGGCGAAGGCAAGAGCCGAAGCTTCGGTTCTCGGGGCTCACAACCGGACATGTGGAACGGGGGCCGACGATCATTTAGTTTAGGTTTAGAGTAGGTTTTTTGTCAAAAATGTAATAAATTTCGTCCGGTTTATATGAAAATCAGCCGGTTTGTATGAATTTCGTCCGCTTACTTGAGAATTGCTTGAAATGTATGCGGATAGCATTGGATGGCCGGCTCCCGCATCTGTGTCCGCAAACTAGCCCCCGTCGGTTCGCGGACGGATGCGGGAGAGAATTTGCGGGTCAGCGTTGGGATGCCCTTAAGACTATTTTGTGTTTTCTTTTTGGTGCGATCCGTTATATGGTTCTAGGTTTATTTGTTCGATATTTTCTGTCTACTATAGCTAACAGGTGTTGGCAGTGCGCAAAAGCAGAACTTTTGTGATAATTATGTTTTTGTGAGAAAACATCGAGTGTACTCATCTTCAATTATGACGGTACAACAAATATTAGAAATAATAAAAATTACATCAAGATCCTTAGACTATCTAGCGATAACTGGAAGCACCGAAGCGAGCTGAAGACATGCCGCCGTCATCACCCCTCCTTCGTCGGAGCCGGGCAAAACTGCTTGTAGTAGACAGCCGAAAAGTCGTCATGTTAAAAACCCCCAAAACAGTGCACTAGAACAACAACCGTCATCGATTAAGAGACACGTAGATCGAAATAATCCGCCACGAAGGCATTGCCCTACAGTAAAAGGTTCAGACTCCAGGCAGATTTCAATACTCATTTGCCTTCTAGAAATAGAAATTATGATTCTGGTGCCTAAAGACATTTTTTAAGTTATGTGAATTCCTTACATTTAAGGGTCTTATTTTGCATTTTGCACCGAGGCACCAATTTCCCCGAGACGGCCCTGGTGAACTGGATCACCCTCCCTGCGCGGAACAGTGGCGGTGCTCCGGTGTATGGTTGTCGCGGGCTAGAGCACCGCGTCCTGGTGCACCTCGGCATCCATGACGATCCATCCTCCGGCAACGTGGTGTCCAAGCCATTCAACTGGCTTTTCAGCTAATTACCCCGAGTCCCGAACTCTGCAAGTCAATATGTTGACTTGTTGATGACCTACCTTTTTGCAATGCCAATCAGTACCTCCATATGATCACTCGGTAGATCGTATTCTTGGCCAACGGAATCAAGATTTACTTACCGGCACTTGAACCAGCAGCCATGGTAATAAGACTAGAAGGGTTGGGCGTGCTTTGATACGCCGTTATGTTAAAAAAAACTAATCACTCTGTTTCAAAATACAATGTGTATTATTTTTTTGAAATGTCAACCTTTTTAAGTTTGATCAAATTTGTAAAGAAATATATCAATCCATAATATCAAATCGCTATGATTAGATTCAGCATGAAATGAATTTCAATATTTTTTGTTTAATATTGTGGATGTCAATATTTTTTCACTAAACTTGGTCAAAGTTGAAGAATTTGACTTTCCAAAAAAACGAATACTCCTTATATTTTGGAACTAATGGAAGATTTAGTTTTTCAGGTGGGGGAGATGATAGCGTGTGTTTTATTTTTATGTATAATTTGGTGATTATATGCTAACCAACTTTATATATGTGGGAAAATTTCTACGTCGGTGGCTACATGCGCGTGATTGATATGTTTTTATAGGACAGTTGATGTTGATTGATTTGAAAAATTATTGATCCGGTCAAAATCGTAAACCAAACCCTTTAGAAAACATAGTATATATTGTCTAAAGAATTGAATGAGAGATCTTGAAGAAAATGTTGACCCGATCAAAATCAGGTGACTTAGTTTTAATTGAAGACCTAAATTGGATGTTGACTCTTTAAATTTAAGAAACATAGTGTTATAGAGAAGTATAATAGAATTAAATGAAATAGTTTAAAAAAAATTATTGACCCGATTAAAATCGAGTCACCCGATATCAATTCGAGAGCTAATTTAATATGCTCCAACGACACACCATCTGTCGTCAGGACCAAACGCCGAGTGCCACGCACATGATAGCATAATCTCGTCGCGCCGCGCTTGAATGGCGAACAGTTGCCCGCGTCTCCTTTGCCAGCTGAATCGGCTCTCACTTTTCCTCTTCGTAGGCCACTGTTGCTTGAACCCGACCGGCAGAATGCACGGCGCTCGGCAGGATGTGACTATATTCCCCTCGCGCGCTTTGCATCGCAGACCGGCGCACAGCATGCATGCATTCATGCATGCGGCCTCCTGAACCTGAATGGTCCGCGGCTCCTCTAATACTGTTCGCCGGCCGGGCCGCTGTACTAGCACAACGCGCGCAATTACAGACCCGATGGAGTGTTCGTGCTCGATCTTTTCAGCCATCATGATGTTATTCAAGCGCAGGTATGCGGGGAGGGACATGCGCTGGTTTGTCCGGTGCAGCCATGGCAGGTCTCGGTGCTGCACAGAGAGCAGACGATGATGGCCTGTTCGTTTGGTCCAGGTGAACAGTAGAACAGAGGTAGGTGGATGCCACGCTAGGAAGAGACTGCTCGCAGAGCACATGCCGCTCTGGCTGGAGCGCTAGAGAATAGTAGAGTCCGGGACGAGATCGGTCATGTATGGTTTGGTGTATGATACTCCTCCTGAGACGTAGTCAGGTGTTTCTCGGCCTGCGTGTGTACATAGGATTGGCTATTTCCGAACACGAACGATCCTGCTAGACCCTTGAGAATACCCTCCATTCCCAATTCAAAGTGTAATAACCACTGAGGTCCATGTATCTATCTATCTATGAACTAGGCTTTTGTTCCTCGCTGGGAGCATGAGAATCGTTCCTGAATCCTCTCGGAACTCAACTATTCCCTCTGTAAACAAATACTCCTATAAAATCTTAGAGACTTGACACAGGAATATTTCTTGTGAAATATCGGCCTGCGAACAGGCACTTGCAGTGCAAAATGATTTCTCGAGCATTTAAACTCCAAAACACATAGAAAGAGCATAACTGAAACAGAGTGTGGATATGAGAAATCTGACATGTCAGCCTCGTCCACTGTATTAAGCTGAATTATTAAGGCATACTACACTATACAATGAGCCTATCCAAACAGATGCGCTGCACATATGCCACGCTCACTCCGAACCCTACTATTGTCTCGCTAGATCTGATGCCGGGGATCTTTCTGATAGTAAAGTCATGGCTTCTTCCTCCATTGCAAACCAGTGGACCACTCAAGAACCCCTGATTCCTTTCAGACACCGCATTTTTCTATCCTTCAGACCTAACCTGATGTTACATACATGGTTGTTATGTGTCTCAGTTAGTCCCAGACTAATTTTGAGCGGCCGCATGTGGCCAATACGTACGTGAGGAGAGGTCCTATATTCTCCCAAGAACACAACGCCAAATGGCCTACTCCTCTAGCTAATGATGCGTATAATGCCATGTCCATCTCAGGACAAGATCCAGAAGTACAGTGCCTTTGTCTCTCTCTGCAGCCTTCCGCTGGCTCATCCGTCTTAGCTAGTGCTAGAAAATTATGCGAGTGATTCCCTGTGTTTCTAGCAGCAGTTTGGGTGCATTTTTCAGACGTTAGAGCATCACTAGCAGACCCCGTATAATGCCCCGACCCGCAAAATAACCGTCAAAATACGGGTCCGGGCGAAAAACTATGCCCGATCAGACCCCGTATCGGGCTGCGACCTGTACAAAAATTTGCGGGGCGCGGCAAAAGTTCGCCCTCAACCTTTAGATTCACGGGGTGGGAGGCCGACCCGAGCTCGCCCCCTATCCGCAACGAGATTCAGTGCGAGGGAAATTTCACACGCGGCCGTTCCCGCTTCCACCCCCTTCGCCGCCATTGCCCCGCCTCCGCCCGCTCCGGCCCATCTTCCCCGGCCATTCTTCGCCGTCATGGAAGCCTCCCAGCCGTCCCCCGCCACAGTGGATGTCACGCACGCGCAATTCCCTCTGGTAGATCTCGTCGCCGGCCATGTCGCCCCCGCCGTCGCTCAAGCCACCACCGCGCCTGTCCGCAAGCGGCAAGGCAACGTCGTCGTGCAGGGCGGAAATCCGGTTGGCCCCACTGGGAAGGCACACGCGCCCGGCGCCGCCGCCGCTGCGCGATCTGCCCGGCCGGCGGCGGAGAAGAAGGGCAAGGTTTCGGGCGTGAAGCGCAAGAAGGTTCCTATGAAAAGGCCGGCAACTTCATCCGGTACCTCCGCCCCGGCAAGAGGTACCCCGACGATGCCCTTCAACGGCGCTGCTTCCACCGCAAGCGAGGTGTTCGATGAAATGGCCGGAAGGTATGCTTCTTCGATTTCTTCTACTTGCTTCGCTTTTCGCCATTGCGGTAGCTCGTGACTTGATGACACTCACTGTAGCGCCGTTACGAACGATGGCACTGCCGAGTTCGTCAACTTGTTGGACACCAACACCATCGTCATCGATCAAGCCCCGATCGCTAATTTCGATTACAATGAAATGGATGGAGGCGTGGATGGTCACGGTGGTGAAGATGAGGTGGAGGAGATAGACGAGGGAGTGTATGCCCAAGCGCAAGCAAAAAAAGGCGCGAGATCGAAGAACTACACGTTGTTCGAAGACCATCTTGATCAAGGCTTGGAGTGCGGTGTCTCTTGATGTGTGCACCGGCACGTCTCAAACCGCCAAGAGGTATTGGCAAAGGATCGAAGATCAATACTTCCGCATGATGGAAAGGTATCCCAATAGGACTCCATGCACCTTTCGGTCACTCCAAGGTCGTTGGGACGTGATCAAGCCGATGTGTGGCTATTGGGCTGCTTGCTTGGAACAAGTTCGCAATGCACCTCCAAGTGGAACCGTGGAATCCGACTATGTGAGTTCATTTTCACGTCCCAAGTTGTGCAAATCATTTGTAGCATTTGAAGTGATTGCATCATTTGAAATTATTTTAATTGTGTAGGACAAAATTGCCCTACAAAGACATGGAAGTTTCTGAAGGCAAAATTTTTAAACTAGAGCATTGTTGGGAATTGCTAAAAAATTGTGATAAGTGGAGGTTGATTGAGAAAGAATCCCCACCGAAGAGAGGTACGAACATGGATGATGATGGCGATGATGATGGTCCACGAAACTTGAACAAGCCGGATGGAGACAAGAAGACAAAGGAGAAGATCAAGAGGGAACACGAGGCATCGAGCCTGCGGGACAAGATAGATGCCATGGTGCAATCAAATGAGTTGATGTTGGCGAAGACATTGGAGGCAAAGAAAGAGTTGGCGGAGAAGAAGGTGTTAGAGCATATTTCTCCATATGTGGTTTTGGTAATTGTTGACAATCCCTATGGACTAATGGTTGGCTTAAGTTATATTCGAAGGATTTGTCCATAGGCACTTCTTGAAGTCCATCTGTTGGTTTCAAGGAGTTTATATGGTGACCAAGGTGGTATTCAAGGTTTTATCCAAAGATTGGTCATGTGAGAGTTGAGCTTGTTGCAAGCATGTCTTGAAGAACAAGATTGTGTGAGCATTCATGTTTACCTTCAAGACATCATCTTTATGAAGAGAGAAGATAAGATACAAGGTTGATCAAGACTAAGTCAAAGAGTGAATCAAGTTGATCAACACACAAAGCATCCAAAATGTACCGAGAGGGATCAAGCGATCCCATGGTATGGTAAGCATTGTCCATTACGCTTTGTGTACTAACCCATGGTCTACGTGAGAGTTCTATGTGGGGTTAGGTATATTTCCATGGGCTTGCATCAAGAGGAAGATCCCATACATCCCATGGAAGATGACATCAAGTGGTGATCGTCATCATGGTTGCGGTGTGCAAGCTCAAGTGAAGCATCACGGAGAGATCATGCTTGAAGCTTGCCGTTCATTGTGGTGACAATGGACATGTGAAGATGTGCCGAAGAGTGGCTCACCCATAGTGGAGTATGGGGGAGCAATCTACTAATCTTCATCAAGCCGGCGCAATCAAGAAAGGTGGTCCATCTGGAGGAAGTCAAGATCGTCATCATCTAGCTCAAGTGGACTATGCGCAAGGCAAAGGTTTGACCTTGATAGTGTTTTCTATTTTACCGGCCTCATGTTGGTAGTTGGGAGACCGGGTTATAGGATCGATAGTCGTACTATCAAGGGGGGCTCTCAAGTGAGTAGCTTGATCGTATCGTTCGTTGAGAGCTCAAACCATTGCATTCTTGGCATCATCATCTTTCTTGGTTCTTGGTTGGCTTTTCTCCTTGTGGGTTCTTGAGCTTATGTTCACCTTCATGACAAGCTCAAGTTCATCGAAAACGGAGTCCATGTGCATCTTCTATGATGTTTTCGATGATGGAGTTTTTGCCGGTTCTTCTTTCATAGAGGTTTAACATCTTTTTATCATTGGCATTTTCATACTGTTGTTTGGATAGTTCTTGTCGTCTGCTATCTAACAAACTTGAGTTTGCTCATTTCGGAGTCCGTATGCAAAAGCTATGGCGGTTTCGGTTTTGCTTGTGCTGAAGTACTGCCTTAAGCGGTAGTAGAGAGCGGTAGTACCTCTCAAGCGGTACTACCTCTCCCCCGAGCGGTAGTACCTCTTGGGCGGTACTTTCGCTAACCATTACCGCTTCTACTTCCGCTTATATTACGCTTCTGGTGCCCAATCTGCTTGAGCGGTAGTAGAGAGCGGTACTACATCTCAAGCGGTACTACGTCTCCCCCGAGCGGTACTACCTCTCAAGCGGTGCTACCTCTCTGGCAGAACTACCACTCATGTTTTTCTGTCTCTTTGGGCTATTTTGACCGTGCTAAGCGGTAGTACCGCTCCCCCGAGCGGTAGTACGGCTTGAGCACGACTTGTGGGCATAATGGTTGGATTTTGGGATGCCTATTTAAGGGGGCCTTCTTCCCCAATGGTCCCCAACTCTTGAGCTCGTGTTCTTCCCCCATTGTTGACCTTCTTCGAGCTTGCTAACTCTCAATCCCTCCAATGATTCTTGCTAGTTCTTGAGGGAAAAGAGAGAGGAGATCTAGATCCACATTTCCACCAATCACTTTCTCCTCTATGTGAGGGGAACCCCTTGGATCTAGAGTTTGGAGTTCTTCGTATTATTCTTCGTTTTTCCTCTCATTTCCTCCATAGCATTAGTTGTTGTGGTGGGATTTGGGAGAGAAGGACTTGGGCACTTCGTGTGCCCTTGCCATTGCATTTGGTGCATAGGTTTGAGTTCTCCACGGTGATACGTGGAAGTGAAGTTTGAGAAGCTTATTACTCTTGGGTGTTTGAGCACCCTAGAGCTTGTTCCTCTTGGGTGCCTTGGCGCCCTAGACGGTTGGTGGTGCCTCGGAGCTCAATCATTGTGGTGTAAAGCTCCGGGCAAGCGTCGGGGTCTCCAATTAGGTTGTGGAGATTGCCCCGAGCAATTTGTACGGGTAGCGGTGACCGCCCCCGAGGGTTGCCAAAGTGTACGGGTACCGGTGACCGCCCCCAAGGGTTGCCATTTGTACGGGTTCAGTGACCGCCCTCAAGGGTCCCTTGGTGGAATCACGGCATCTTGCATTATGCGAGGGCGTGAGGAGATTACGGTGGCCCTACTGGCTTCTTGGGGAGCATTGTGCCTCCACACCGCTCCGAACGGAGATTAGCATCCGCAAGGGTGTGAACTTCGGGATACATCATCGTCTCCACGTGCCTCGGTTATCTCTTACCCGAGCCCTTTACTTGTGCACTTTACTTTGTGATATCCATATTGTTTCTTGTTATATATCTTGCTATCACTTAGTTGTTTATCTTGCTTAGCATAAGTTGTTGGTGCACATAGGTGAGCCTAGTTGTTTTAGGTTTTGTGCTTGACATATTAAACGTTAGTTTTATTCCGCATTTGTTCAAGCCTAAACCGTAATTATTTTAAAGCGCCTATTCACCCCCCCCCCCTCTAGGCGACATCCACGTCCTTTCAATTGGTATCAGAGCCAGGTCTCTCATTATTAGGTTTAACCACCTATAGAGTAAGGATGTCGACTAGGGGATTAGGATTCTCTGACACTCTTAGTTTCGATGGCACAAATTTTGATGTTTGGGTAATTCGCATGCTTAATCTCTTTAGGGTCATGGACCCAAATTTGGAGCGAATTGTAGATATGGGTTTTTCTCCTCCAAAGGATTCTCAACACATATCTTTAGAGGATGAGAAAAACTCTTATTTCAATGCTCAAGCTTCTAATGTGCTTTTTGATGCTTTGAGCAATGTAGTTATATTTCAAGTCATGCCGTTCCGGGATGCTCATGAGTTGTGGACAAAGCTTCAAGATAAATATGGTTTGTCCAAGATTTGTACGGATGATTGTTCTCCCTCCACCTCCGGTCGTGTTGCCTTCTCAACTTCATCTACTTCACCTACATGTGAATTGCCACAAGGTAATGTTATGGTGAGTAGTGGTGTTCATTGTAATGATGATAGTGGGCTTATTGTTGATGATTCTTCATCACTATCTTATTGCAATGCTTCATCTTTGGACTTCAACACTTCGAGCACTCTGAATATTTCACATGCTTGTGTTGATAGTCCTTGCATATCATGTAGAAATTGCTTCACTAAAACTCATGATGATATGCTTGCCATGTCTTGTTGTCATGATAAAAATGCATCGCTTTCCTCGAGTTGTTGTGCTAACAATGTAGAGGAAACCCAACTCTCCACGGAACAAGATGTGGTCTTGAATGGTGCTTCAAGGGATCCTACATCATCATCTATTATTTCTCACTTTTGCCTTATGGCTAAGGCTTCAAAGGTATCTCCTACATTGAATCCCAATATATCTCATGATGATGATATTGATGATGATGAGGATGAGGATAATGATGAAGAGAGTGATAATATTGCTTCCTTAAAAATTAAGGGAGAAATGGTTTTTAAAGCTCTTCATAAGAATAAAATTGCTCGTTCCAACTTCATGGAAATCATATCTATTACCATTGAGGGCAAGAAATATATTGAGGAGTTGGAGGCTCATCTCGAGGAGCATGAGGCCACCATTGATAAAATGGAAGGGCATGAGCGTGATTACGCTAATGAGATCGCGGAGTTATCTCAAGCTCTTGAAAATGAACAAACCACCAAGGAATCTCTTGAGGAGACCTTTGCTCTAGAATTATCTAGATTAAAGGAATCCCATGATAGGGCTCTCGAGGTGGCTACTGATTTTAGTACTAAAAATGATAAGCTTGAAGTTGCTCATGCTAAACTCCTTGAGGACTTTGAGCATCTTGAAAATGGCTCAAGGGTCATTAAGAGTTCGCTCATTGAACTCACCGAGTCTCATGCTCAACTTGAAGCTTCATATGCTAAAGAGCTTGCCAAGTTGCCTTCTCCTCTTGTTGTTAATAATGGTGCTTGTGCTACTAACTCCATTTCTTGTGAAGCATCCATTTTGAAGGAGAATGTTGAGCTAAGGGCTCAACTTGAGTTGCTATCTAGCAATTATGGGAAATTGGAAGAAAGTCATGAAAAGCTCTCGAGCTCTCATGGTGACATTCTAGTATCACATAATGTGCTAAAGATAGCTCATGAGGCTAGTACTACTAAGGTAACATCTAGTGAGCCTCATGTGGACATTAGCACTACATCTAGTAGAAATGCTTTATTGCCATGTGCTAGTCCTCGTAGTTCATCTACTCATAATGTTTCTACATCTTGCGATGAATTACTTTCCTTGCCTTGTTGCTCTAACGATGAAGCTTATACGTCCTCTAGTACTTGTGTTCAAACTAACCATGTAGAGGAAATCAATGAGCTCAAGGCCCAATTCACTTCTTTGAAGAAAGACTTGGAAAAGAGTCATGAAGGGAAGTCCACACTCAACAATATCTTGAGTGTGCAAAAATCCCCAAATGACAAAGGTGGACTTGGATTCAACTCCAATAAGAAGAAGAAGTCCAAGAGCAACAACAAGAAGGGCCAAGAGCAAGTCAAGAACTTGGCGAAGATTGTTTGCTTGAAGTGCAAAATAGAAGGGCACCAAGTTAGATCTTGCCCATTGAAGAAGAAGCCCCATAGTGACAAGCAACAAGGGAAGCGGCCACAAGTTCAATCTCATGCTCAACCTCAAGTCGAAGAAAGTCCTCTTCCCAAGAAGACCCAAGTCAACGCTCCTCAAGTTGAGAAATCAATTGAGAAGAAAGTAAAGGGTAGATGTTGCTACTTATGTCGTGAGAAGGGTCACTTTGCTTCTTCATGCACTAATGGTAAAGTATCCAACCCAATTATCATTGATGACATCTATTCTCTTGGGAAGGATAAGGTTGGCAATGTGTTTGCCAAGTTTGTTGGTACTCAAAGTGGTGTCAAGAAAAGAACCATTTGGGTAGCCAAGCCTATTGTGACTAACCTCTTAGGATCCAACTTGGTTGGGGACCAACAAGCTCAAACTTGATCAATAGGTATTGTTGGAGGGCATTGGAGACTTGGCTACATTATGAAGAATTAAGGGATCTTCATCATTCATATTATCTCAAGCCAAGTCATTTGGATTATCGAGTTTCTATCCTATATACAATGTCCTCCTTACGGTAACTTGTACTTAAATTGTTTACATTGATAGTTACTTGCCCCTTTGCATGTTGTGGTTTTGTACCTTGCATGTGTTTGTATATGGTGTGCCTCCGGCTTGCTTATCTTGAGTAATCAAGTATGGGTATGTTGGTTTGCACATCATGTACGTGTGCGTATTGTGTTGAGCCTTTTTGCATCTTGTCTTATCTTAGTTGGCTCTCTTGAGAGATTAATGGATTATCCCATTTTGGGGGAGTGATGTGCTTTGTGCACTTCACAATCCTAAAAATGTGTGTACACGAGGAATACCACTTAGTATTGATATTACAAGATTATCTAGCTTCTATGTGGTATGTCTTCTCATGAGAAATTCAAATTCTAAACGGTTCATTAATTATCTCTTGTTGGATTTTATTTGCCACTTGTTAATTTTGTGGGTTATCACATTATGGGGGAGTAATATGCTATGTGCATATGACAAGCCTAGAAAATGTGTACATTTGAGGTATTGCCACTTAGAATTGATATTGTAAATTATCTTGTCCCTAAGTGGCATGTTAGCTCTACAAGTGTCATTTGCTTATATTTTAGGTGTGAAGATGATGTTGGATATCTTGGAAATATACCAATGGGAATTCTCCCAAAATACTTCTTGTCCTTTGACAATTGGTATTCGTTTATGTGGTAGAAATTGCTAATCATCTTCATAGGATTTTGTTTATCCGTTTGTCTTCCTTGCCTCTCGTGGATCTTTTTGAGCATGTCTAGTGTTTCTATAGATATAGGGAAAGTGATGATCCCATCGTGTGCATTTTTTATTCAAATGCAAATTCTATATAATGCACATCTCTTGGAGGAGCCATCCTATTTTCTTTAGAACACTCTCTTTATGCGTTTATCATAAAATCTTATGATCCTCATCAAGTGTGTGTTGGTGGGAGGCAAGCCTTTTCTTTATGGTGCTTTGTGCCATCATGAAAATTTGCCGAGGGTTTGGTTTGTTTGGAACCTAGCTCTCTTTCGGGAACTTGATACCTCTTGTTTTCCTTCAATTGGGATCTTGTTTCCTTCTATTTGGCATGTGTCAAAGGATATCTCATTCCTTGATGTATCTTTTAATTGATATCCTTCAAGTGATATTTTTTGGTTTGATATCTTATTTTCACTTGATACCTTGTCTTTTGGTATCTTATCAGCTATGTGTTGATTTGATTCTTGAAAGCCTTGAGCATGCATATTTACATGTACTTTCTTTAGCATGTTTTATTTCTTTAACCCAATATATAGGGGAAATTCCACTATGTCACAAATTGGTTAAAGTGTGCATGAAATTTAATTTCATATCTATATGCACATAGTTATGTGGAGTTTGTCCTATGTATTGTTAGTCCACTAACTCTTTGGTCCCAATGAGTTTGGGTACCATTTTGTTTTGTGTTGTTGTTCTAGGAACAATTGGAGATGCATTGGATGCTCGTCTCACTTACAAGGAAGGTGTTGACACCAAGTGCTTATTGGAGCCATGCTAGGATGATCGATGAACCATTATCTACTACATCAATCCAATGCTATCTCGGTAACAAGTATCTACTTCATGCATACATTACTTGCATTCAACCTTTGTAGCTTGCATCATGGCATGAAGTCCTTGATTCATTCTTGTAGTGGTACTTGTTTCCTTTCTCAAAGCATTCCAACGATGATCTCTTGTTGCTAGTTGTGATGTCCAACGATGTCGGTATCTTCCATGCTAGGTGGGTTATTCTCACGATACGTGTTGATTCACTATCATTCACGAGAAAGTGGCTAGTATTCGGGATGCCCAGTCCCACGCTCAAAATTCAAATCAATATATAATATACAAAACTCCCCCAAGATTGTGTTTGTATGGACGGTACCCGTGGATTCGGCCCGCCGTGGAGTGTGACTGATTTGGTGGAGGGGGAGTAAAAACTTTACTATTCTGTTTGGGAACCGCCTATAATGTATCTAGCATGGAAGATATCGAGATCTCTTAGTTGTTATGTTGGCAATGAAAGCATACCTCTCAAAATTATTATTCATCCTTGTTTTAAAAGCTCGAGCTCTGGCACCTCTGCAAATCAATGCTTCCCTCTGTGAAGGGCCTATCTATTTTACTTTACTGTTGAGTCATCATCCTCTTATAAAAAGCACCAGTTAGAGAGCACCACCGTCATTTGTATGCTTTGCTATTAATTGATTTTGAGTACGAGTATGACTGGATCTCTTTTACCATGAATTACAATGTCTAGTCAGTCCTTGTTCTCCCGAGGTGCTCTGCATTTATATTTTGCGGTCTCAGAAAGGGCTAGCGAGATACCATTATGTCATATTGTATCATGATTGTTTTGATAAAATTGTTGTCATTCGAGACTTATTATTATTGCTCGCTAGTTGATTATGCCATTGATATGAGTAAATGTGAGACCTAAATGTTATTGTGAATGTGGTTAGTCTATAATCTTTGCTGAAAATCTGAACATAAGTTAGACATATTTACAACAGCAAGATCAAACAGAGTTTGTAAAAGTTTTTCTTTATCACTTTCAGTTTATCAACTGAATTGCTTGAGGACAAGCAAAGGTTTAAGCTTGGGGGAGTTGATACGTCTCCAACGTATCCACTTTTCCAAACACTTTTGCCTTTGTTTTGGACTCTAATATGCATGATTTGAATGGAACTAACCCGGACTGACGCTGTTTTCAGCAGAATTGCCTTGGTGTTATTTTTGTGCAGAAATAAAAGTTCTCGGATTGACCTGAAAATTTACGGAAAATATTTTTGGAATTAATAAAAAATACTAGCGAAAGAATCAACTGCAGGGGCCCACCACCTGGCCACAAGCCAGGGGGCGCGCCCACCACCCTAGGGCGCGCCCCTGTGGCTTGTGGGCCCCCTGTTGCTCCTCCGACCTCGTTTCCACTCCTATATATTCCTATTTACGGAGAAAAAAATCAGGGAGAAGAGTTCATCGCGTTTTACGATACGGAGCCGCCGCCACCTCCTGTTCTTCCTCGGGAGGGCAGATCTGGAGCCTGATTTGGGCTCCAGAGAGGGGAAATCAACGCCGTCGTCATCACCAACCACCCTTCATCACCAATTTCATGATGCTCTCCGCCGTTCGTGAGTAATTCCATCGTGGGCTTGCTGGACGGTGATGGGTTGGATGAGATTTACCATGTAATCGAGTTAGTTTTGTTAGGGTTTGATCCCTAGTATCCACTATGTTCTGAGATTGATGGTGCTATGACTTTGCTATGCTTAATGCTTGTCACTAGGGCCCGAGTGCCTTGATTTCAAATCTGAACCTATTATGTTTTCATGAATATATATGTGTTCTTGATCCTATCTTGCAAGTTGTAGACACCTATTACGAGTTATGATCCGCATCCCCCAGGGTGACAATAACTGGGATTCTTTCCGGTGATTACCGTAGTTTGAGGAGTTCATGTATTCACTAAGTGCTAATGCTTTGGTCCGGTTCTCTATTAAAAGGAGGCCTAATATCCCTTAGTTTCCATTAGGACCCCGCTGCCACGGGAGGGTAGGACAAAAGATGTCATGCAAGTTCTTTTCCATAAGCACGTATGACTATATATGGAATACATGCCTACATTACATTGATGAATTGGAGCTAGTTCTGTGTCACCCTATGTTATAAATGTTGCATGATGAATGCCATCCGACATAATTATCCATCACTGATCCATTGCCTACGAGCTTTTCCATATTGATCTTTGCTAAGTTACTTTTCCGTTGCTACTGTTACAATCACTACAACACTGCTAATGTCACTTTGCCATCGTTACCGTTACTTCCAGACTACTTTGCTACTAATACTTTGCTGCAGATATTAAGTCTTTCAGGTGTGGTTGAATTGACAACTCAGCTGCTAATACTCGAGAATATTCTTTGGCTCCCCTTGTGTCGAATCAATAAAATTGGGTTGAATACTCTACCCTCGAAAACTATTGCGATCCCCTATACTTGTGGGTTATCAAGACCTTTTTCTGGCGCCATTGCCGTGGAGCATAGCTCTATTCTTTGAGTCACTTGGGATATATATCTGTTGATCACTATGAAGAATCTGAAAGATGCTAAAACTAAGATCTACCCGTCAACTACGAGGACAGGTAAGGAACTGCCATCTAGCTCTGCTCTTGATTCACCTTCTGTTATGAGTAAATTTGCGACACCACCACCTGCTAGTAATTCTGATACGTCGGAAGTAATTGATGATGCTACTTATGCTATGCATGATGCTTATGATGATACTTTGCTAGATAATACGGTGCCACTGGGTGAATTTCTTGATGAACAAATTGCTAGAGTGAATGCTGAAACTGATGATATCTCCGAATCTGATGAAATTATTGAAACTGAACACTGTGATACACCTGCTAGACCTAGCTCTCCTAGATATGAATTGCCTGATATCCCTGAAGGTTATGTTATGGAAGGAGAGGTAGCTAGGGACTTTCTTGCTTGTAAGGATAGAGATGATCTTAAGAAATTGCTTCGCAAGTGGAAAGAAAAATCTTTGAATGCTAGAATGAAATATGATCCTAAGTTTGCTACTTCACCTATCTTTGTTACTGATAAGGATTATGAATTCTCTGTCGATCCTGAGTTAATTACTTTGGTTGAATCTGATCCTTTCCATGGTTATGAATCTGAAACTGTTGTGGCACATCTTACTAAATTGAATGATATAGCCACCCTATTTACTCATGAGGAAAAAATTCGCTATTATTATATTCTTAAGTTCTTTCCTTTCTCATTAAAGGGTGATGCTAAGGTATGGTTTAATTCTCTTGCTCCTGGTTGTGTGCGTAGTCCCAGGATATGATATATTACTTATTGGAAGCATGTCTTGAAGAAGAAGATTGTGTGAGCATTCATGTTTACCTTCAAGACATCATCTTAATGAAGAGATAAGATAAGATACAAGGTTGATGAAGACTTAGTCAAAGTGTGAATCAAGTTGATCAACACACAAAGCATCCAAAATGTACCGAGAGGGATCAAGCGATCCCATGGTATGGTAAGCATTGTCCATTACGCTTTGTGTACTAACCCATGGTGTACGTGAGAGTTCTATGTGGGGTTAGGTATATTTCCATGGGCTTGCATCAAGAGGAAGATCCCATACATCCCATGGAAGATGACATCAAGTGGTGATCGTCATCAAGGTTGCGGTGTGCAAGCTCAAGTGAAGCATCACGGAGAGATCATGCTTGAAGCTTGCCGTTCATTGTGGTGACAATGGACTTGTGAAGATGTGCCGAAGAGTGGCTCACCCATAGTGGAGTATGGGGGAGCAATCTACTAATCTTCATCAAGCCGGCGCAATCAAGAAAGGTGGTCCATCTTGAGGAAGTCAAGATCGTCATCATCTAGCTCAAGTGGACTATGCGCAAGGCAAAGGTTTGACCTTGATAGGGTTTGATATTTTACCGGTCTCATGTTGGTAGTTGGGAGACCGGGTTATAGGATCGATAGTCGTACTATCAAGGGGGGCTCTCAAGCACTAGTAGAAAACAGACCTTTTGTCCAAAGCATTACTCCCGGTCTGGTTTTGAACCGGCACTAATGTGACCAGTAGTCCCGGTTCGGGACGGGCATCATTAGTCCTGGTTTGTTCCGGACCTCTAGTCCCGGTTCGTAACACGAACCGGGACTAAAGGAGTGGTGGCAGGCTGGTGTCAGCCTGGGGCCCCACGATCACCTTTAGTCCTGGTTCGTGGCACGAACCGGGACTATAGGCTCACCTTTAGTCCCGGTTTGTGTCACGAACCGGGACTAATGATCTCCTACATGAACCCTTCGGCCAGCCCGAGCACACTCCTCCCTGTTTTTCCCCTTCTTCCTCTCCTTTGTTCTTCCCCTTGCTCGAGCTCACCTCCATTTTTGCCAAAATTTGTCAAGATTTGGAGGCACCCCATCCATCCAAGTGTTCACAAAGGTTAGCAACTTTGTCCTTTCATCTCTCATTGCTAGATTAGCTCTTGCAATGCTCTATAAGTATAGTGATTTGTGGGTTTTAGTTTGGGAGTATTTATATGTGGTAGTTTATTTGATTTATATGCAATTTGAGCTCAAATTAACTTCTTACTTTGCATGTGTAGGTGTGGTTTACTTAGTGCCTTCCCGTCCCCGTCCTAACCACCGTCGATCGCCCCGCACCGTCCCGTCGCCGGCACCACCTTGGTGAGCCTCTTGTTCTTATCCTTTTTATAAAAAAAATCATGTTTGTAAGATTTAGATAGTTACTTGTATAGTTTTCTTACCTATATGGTTGTTTGTTATACATAGTGGCACGGTTTTGATATCCGTCCTCGTCGGCCCTCGTCCGGTTTATGATTCGGATGTGGTATATACTCTCTTTTATAACTATTTGTTGCATTTCTTGTTTATGACAACTATGCCCATCAAGTTGACATAGATATTTTTATCTAGGAGGTATGTGAACCGGAAATTGCAACCGACATAGATATTCTTGTCAAGAAGTTAAATTTAGTTGAAAAATAAAACGAGTATTTGAAAAAAAACTTGAAAAGAGTTGAAGAAGAGAAGATGAAACTGGAGTTGTATGTTGCTGATGTCGTCGATGATCACAAGATCAAGATGGATGCAATGCGCTTGAAGATTAGAAAATTTAAAAAATATGCCATTGATAGTGAGGCTTGGTATCACTATGCTGTTGGATCAATTGTTACCTTAGTTGCGATCTTGATCGCATTTGTTGTTGCATTTAAATGCTTTAGCTAGAGAGTTTGTATGTTGCTTTATGAGAACAAGTGTGTATGAACTTTATGTATGAACTTCTATTAATTTGGTCTTTTCGGTGTTGTGTAATGAAGATGAGCCGGCAATGGATGTACGATGACCGATGCTCTCCCCAGTTCATTAATGGCGTGCATACTTTTCTGGTTGCGGCTGAGGCAAACAAGCGGGCGGGTGGTTTTATGTATTGTCCATGTGCTGGCTGTAAGAATGATCGAAATTACTCTAACTCAAGAACCATTCACGTCCGCCTGTTTGAGTCCGGTTTCATGTCCGGCTATAACTGTTGGACCAAGCACGGAGAAAGAGGGGTCCTAATGGAAGAGAATGAAGAAGAAGAGGATGACGACAGCTATCCTGGCCATGGGTTCCATGAATATTATGGTACAACAATGGGGGAAGAAGCTGAGCCGGCAATGCGGGAAGGAGCTGAAGAAGAGGCATCAGATGAGCCCGCTGATGATCTTGGTTGGGCCATTGTGGATGCAAAGAGAAACTGCGCAAGTGAAAAGGAGAAGCTGAAGTTGCAGCGCATGTAGAGGATCACAAGAAATTGTTGTACCCAAATTGCGAAGATGACAAGAAAAAGCTAGGTACCACACTGGAATTGCTGCAATGGAAGGTAGAGAATGGTGTATCTGACAAGGCATTTGAAAAGTTGCTGATAATGTTAAAGAAGAAGCTACCAAAAGACAACGAATTGCCCGACAGTACGTACGAAGAAAAGAAGGCTGTCTGCCCTCTAGGATTAGAGGTGCAGAAGATACATGCATGCCCTAATGACTGCATCCTCTACCGCGGTGAGTACGAGGATTTGAATGCATGCCCGTTATGCTGTGCATTGCGCTATAAGATCGGCCACGATGACCCTGGTGATGTTGAGGGCGAGCGCCCCAGGAAGAAGATTCCTGCCAAGGTGATGTGGTATGCTCCTATAATACCACGGTTGAAACGTTTGTTCCAAAACAAACAGCATGCCAAGTTGATGCGATGGCACAAAGAAGACCGTAAGAAAGACGGGAAGTTGAGAGTACCCGCTGACGGATCGCAGTGGAGAAAAATCGAGAGAAAGTGGAAGGACTTTGCAAAGGACGCAAGGAACGTATGGTTTGGTTTAAGTGCAGATGGCATTAATCCTTTTGGGGAGCAGAACAGCAATCATAGCACATGGCCTGTGACTCTATGTATCTATAACCTTCCTCCTTGGTTGTGCATGAAGCGGAAGTTCATTATGATGCCAGTGCTCATCCAAGGCCCCAAGCAACCCGGCAACGACATTGATGTGTACCTAAGGCCATTAGTTGAAGAACTTTTAGAGCTGTGGAGTATAGAAGGTGTACGTGCGTGGGATGAGCACAAACAGCAGGAATTTGACCTACGAGCGTTGCTATTTGTAACCATCAATGATTGGCCTGCTCTCAGTAACCTTTCAGGACAGACAAACAAGGGATACCACGCATGCACGCACTGTTCAGATGATACCGACAATATATATTTGGATAAATGTAAGAAGAATGTGTACCTGGGGCATCGTCGATTTCTTCAGAGCAGGCATCCCGTAAGAAAGAAAGGCAAGCATTTCAAAGGTGAGGCAGATCACCGGAAGAAGCCTCGCCACCGTACTGGTGATGATATACTTGATATGGTCAAGGATTTAAAAGTAATCTTTGGAAAGGGTCCTGACGGACAATCTGTTCCGAATGACGCTGACGGACGCACACCCATGTGGAAGAAGAAATCTATATTTTGGGACCTACCCTATTGGAAAGACCTAGAGGTCCGCTCTGCAATCGACATGATGCACGTGACGAAGAATCTTTGCGTGAACCTGCTAGGCTTCTTGGGCGTGTATGGGAAGACAAAAGATACACCGGAGGCACGGGAGGACCAGCAACGTATGCACGGAGAAGACGGCATGGATCCAAAGCAGTTTCAGGGTCATGCCAGCTACGCTCTTACCAAAGAAGAGAAGGAAATCTTCTTCGAATGCCTACTCAGTATGAAGGTCCCGTCTGGCTTCTCGTCGAATATAAAGGGAATAATAAATATGGCAGAGAAAAAGTTCCAGAACCTAAAGTCTCATGACTGCCACGTGATTATGAAGCAACTGCTTCCGGTTGCATTGAGGGGGCTTCTACCGGAAAACGTTTGATTAGCCATTGTGAAACTATGTGCATTCCTCAATGCAATCTCTCAGAAGGTAATCGATCCAGAAATCCTACCAAGGTTAGAGAATGATTTGGTGCAATGTCTTGTCAGTTTCGAGTTGGTGTTCCCACCATCCTTCTTCAATATCATGACGCACGTCCTAGTTCACCTAGTCGAGGAGATTGCCATTCTGGGTCCTGTATTTCTACACAATATGTTCCCCTTTGAGAGGTTCATGGGAGTCTTAAAGAAATATGTTCATAATCGTGCTAGGCCAGAAGGAAGCATCTCTAAGGGCCATGAAATAGAGGAGGTCATTGAGTTTTGTGTTGACTTTATTCCTGACATTAAGCCGATTGGTGTTCCTGAATCGCGGCATGAGGGCAGACTGGGTGGAAAAGGCCCGCTAGGAAAGAATTCAGTAATATGCCAGGACGGGCATTCTTTGGCACAAGCACACTACACAGTTCTACAAAGTTCCGCCTTGGTGGCTCCGTATATCGAGCAACACAAGAATATTCTACGCTCCAAACACCCGGAGCAGTCTGACGACTGGATTACACATGAACAAACGGTGACTTTCGCCGGTTGGTTGCAGACACGTCTCATGCATGACGACACTATTGCAGATGACCTGTACTTGCTGTCCAAGTTACCATCTTCGACTATATTGACTTTCAAAGGGTACGAGATAAATGGGAATACATTTTACACGATCGCCCAAGATAAAAAGAGCGCCAACCAAAACAGTGGTGTCCGCTTTGATGCAGCAAACACCAATAGGCCAAAGGACACATATTATGGTTACATAGAGGAGATATGGGAACTTGACTATGGACTTGGTTTGAAGGTCACTTTGTTTCGGTGCAAATGGGTCAATCTGACAGGAGGCGGGGTAAAGGAAGACCCGCAGTACGGAATGACAACAGTGGATCTCAACAATCTTGGGTACGCAGACGAACCATTCGTCCTAGCCAATGATGTGGCGCAGGTTTTCTATGTGAAGGACATGTCTACCAAGCCGAGAAAAAGAAAAGATAAGGAAGCGAATACATTATACGATGAGCCAAAGCGCCACATAGTTGTTTCAGGGAAAAGAAACATCGTGGGAGTGGAGGACAAGACAGACATGTCAGAAGATTATGAAAACTTTCATGAAATTGCTCCCTTCACAATGAATGTTGACCCGAGCATCAAGTTAAACGATAAAGATTGTCCATGGTTACGGCACAAAGGGACACACGCGAAGAAAAAGTTTTATACCCAAAGATCCCACTCTGGGATGTGATCGGCTTCTCTAGTTAGTTTCCGGACTTATATATCTGGAAAGTCCCACTTCGGACAAACCGGAGGGAATCTTAGTAATAGTAGTGTACTTATGTGTTTTGGCATTTGAAACGCGAAGAAATATTATGTCCAAAACCACGTCATCAATTTTCAACCCTTTCTGACTTCATTTGCTATTTTTCATGCATTTACTGATTTTTTGAGCTAAATGACCCTCAAATTGAAAAGCACTACAAATGAACTCTGAAAAGGTTGAAAGTTGGCATGGTATCATCATTTGACCCACATAGCATGTGCTAAAAAGTTGAGAGGGTTACGGCAAAAACTGGATGCACTTCGTGTACAAAATGGACAATCTCTTTCGAAGTATCAGGGTTTCAGACGAAAACTCGTCTGTTACAAAGGCATTTCATTTTTTTAAACTTATTTCAACTCCAGACTTTTTGTGCGTTTAGTATGCACCATTCGAAGCCATGTCATCAATTTTCAACCCTTTCTGACTTCATTTGCTATTTTTCATGCATTTACTGATTTTTTTGAGCTAAATGACCCTGAAATTGAAAAGCACTACAAATGAACTCTGAAAAGGTTGAAAGTTGGCATGCAATCATCATTTCACCCACATAGCATGTGCTAAAAAGTTGAGAGGGTTACGGCAAAAACTGGATGCACTTCGTGTACAAAATGGACAATCTCTTTCGAAGTATCAGGGTTTCAGATGAAAACTCGTCTGTTACAAAGGCATTTCATTTTTTTAAATAACCTAAGAATTACAAAATTGAATATAATGATAAAACACACTAATATTAAACAGCAGAAAAAATAATCACTGGAAAATCTATTTTTAAAGTAAAGTTATTCACAAACTAGTGATTCACACAAATTTCAAATAATTTGAATTTAAACTATTCAAATTTGAAAACTACTGGCACTAACAGAAAGTTTATAATTTTTTTTACCTAAAGCAAAAAGATCCACAAAGAAACTCTAAATAAAGCAAAAAACAACTCAGAAACAAAAGAAAATAAATAAAGCACAAAACAAAAAAAAACAAAAAAAAATAAATTAAAAAAAAGCCCGCCTATTGGGATGCAGGCCAGTACGGCCCAGTAGGTCCCAGTGGGCGGCACAGGTGCGGTAGGCCCAGAAGGCCTGCATTAGAGAGGAGCTCGACACGGTAGACGCGGCGGGACTTATAAACCGGTGCGAGCTCCTCTCAACTAGCGAGGTGGGACTAAACATTCGACACGGGAAGCCAGGCCCTTTAGTACCAACCGCGACTAAAGGTGAATTTCATCCAGTCCAAGCGGCGGGAAGCTAGACCTTAAGTCGCGGTTGGTGGCTCCAACTGCGACTAAAGGTGGCCTTTAGTCGCTGTTGGAGCCACTAACCACGACTAAAGGCTCTCATATATATAACACCACTTACAAAAAATTCACCATCCTCTCCATTCTCTCGACGCCAAACACAGACGACGCCGCCAGGCTGCTGCGCGCTGCCGCCTGCCCCGTTCGACGCCGTCGCCGCCCCCGACGCCGGCCGCCCGCGCCTCCTCGCCGATCCCCGACTCCGGACGCGCCCTCCTCGCTGATCCCCGACGGCGCCGCCCACGCCCGCTCCTCGCTGCGCCGCCTGCCCCGACGCCGTCACCGCCCCCGACTCGCCTCGCCTTGCCGTCGCCCCGCTGTGAGCTCATCAGTTCCCTCTCCCCTCTCTCCCTCGCCCCCTGCCGCCATGGCCGCCCCTGGCCTCCCCGAGCCCACACACACACATATGCATGAACACAGTACACACACACACATGTGACGCATTTTCTATTTAGATGTTTTAGTTGTTTTAGATGATTATTTAGTATATTAGTATATATGTATGTATAGAAATTAAATGTTAGATGAATGTTTTTTAGTTTTTTATACTTTTAGTTTATAGCTAGATAAATGTTAGATATAAAAACGTTGAGGAATTTTGACATTTGATCCAATGTATAGCAATTAGTATTTGCAAAAGTTGCATATTTTAATGTTGTATTTGCAATAGATTTTCTTAGTCCTTTTAAGGGATTTATAAGGAATGCCCCCATTATGGATGTGCACAAGTTGATCCAATTTTTTCTGATCTCACGCATCTACCCTTCTATATGTCACGTTTTGTCTAGCTAGTGTCAAAGGATTCAAGAAAACCATGGCTTCATCATTAGCCGGAAATAACAGGCGCATGATGGTACGAAGCTTTTCAAAGTTGTTTTCGAACGGAGTTCTTGATAGAATAATTAGCTTTTTTGGTACGAAGTTCAGCAAAAAGGCCTTCCAAATAGCGATATTCGGAAGGCTCTTGCTGAACTTCGTACCAAAAAGCTAATTATCCTATCCGGGACTCCGTTCCAAAACAACTTTGGACAGCTTCGTACCATCATGCGCCTGTTACTTCCGGCTAATGATGAAGCCATGGTTTTCTTCCTTTGACACTAGCTAGACAACGAGACATATAGAAGGGTAGATGATATCAGGAAAAATATGGACCATTTTCTGCACATCCACAATGGCGCCATTTTGTTAAATCCCTTAAAGGTTAAGAGAATCCATTATGATTCTGAAGGTTCCTCGTATATAAAAAATCACAATCAAGCATTTAAAAAATGTTAAATTTGCATAGAATTTCTTCTCGGAGTCAACGATGCCCGGCCCGCATCCTCATCGTCGACTCGTTCGCGACGACGTCCTACTTCAAAGGGGCAACGTTCAGGACTGGGCTCCGCCAGGCTGGCACTGGGAGGTGCTACCTTCAGGGGCACGCAGCTTGGTGAGGAACCCGGCCCCGGGTCCCGTCGTCGACCCGGAGCTTCTTTGGTGGCGTTCGCGTGGGCCACTTTTGGTGCGGAGGCAGCCGGCCCCATCGGAGGTGGTACGTCGCCGTGTCAGGGAGGAGGACGAGCACGTCCGTCGCTACATGGATGCATTGGACGTCAGGTTCTCCAATACCTGGCAGGTTCTTCAGGGATCTCACCCGAGCTATGATCCTGTTATGGTTCCTTCTCTTTGGGTGTCCACCGCCCGCGCCTCAGGAACCACGAGTGAACTAGATTCTTCGATAATATTCGATCTGTATTAGCTAGTGATAATACTCGAGATGTATTCAAGATTATATTCGATAATATTCGAGACAATTTATTCAAGATTATATTCGATGATGCATATTATATGAATTATTCGAGATGCATATTATGTACTATGATTCAGTTTTTCCTTATTGATTGCATGCATTCTAATTTGAATACTAAATTGTTTTATCTTTCTTCTGGATTAGTTAAATAAAAGCTATGGACAATACCGGCAGAGAAGGAGAAGAGGCTCTGTTCGACATCATACGCTCCCCGAGCCCAGAGCATGAACCTGAAGATGACAGCTCGCAATATCTGAACAATTTCGGTGAGGGTTGTATGATATTTGATGAAGACAAACGAATAGATGAAGGCGACAACGATGTTGACGAAGAAAATGTTCTTCAAATAACAAAGACCGGCGAGGTATATTTATTATATAAGCCATCCGGTGATCATTACATGTCTTAATTGATTTGTATGTATTAACGAATCGATCTTTCTTCTTTTAGGCCTCCGGATCGAGCAAATCTTCTACAAGCGACAGGGTAGTTCGAGGCCCGGCCAGAAAGTTGGAGTCTGGCGTAAAGTTCGACATCAATTCCATCAAAACATCAAATGGCGAACCGCTTGAACCTAGGAAAAATGCGACCAATTTCAAGAATCAATGCGGAGTTATTGTCAGGGACCAATTCCCGATCTCCGTTCAAGAATGGAAAAAGCCAGCAAAGGGAGATCGAGCAGGAGTTACTTTTGCCGACGAAAGAGCAAAAGATGTGCTTTGGGATTCGCTCATGTCACATTTCACCCTACCAGATAATTTGACAGATGCAGATCTGAAGAAAGTAAGAAACTATGCTCTTAAAAAGATGGCGATCGCATTCAACACCTTCAAGAAAAATACATGGACTGCGTACGTCAAAGCAAAAAAGAAGACTCCAGAATTCAAGGGAGCACCGGTGAAGGCAAAAGATCACTGGGACGCTTTCGTGAAGTTCAAGGAATCGGAACACGCTAAGGAACGGTCGAGAAAAAACAAGATTAATGCTGCGAAAAAGAAGTGGCACCATACTCTGGGGCCAGGTGGCTACCAGGTGGCCCTGCCTAAGTGGGATCAATCTGAGCAAGAGATGATTAGTGCAGGGGTCACTCCAGTTACATTGAAATGGCCCCCCAGGTGCAGGACATGGTTTTATGCGCATGGGGGAAGTTGGACCCAGAGACAGGGCTGATTAAGGTGAAGGCGAGTCTTAAAGAAGCGACAGACGAAATACTTCTTGCAATAGAAGAAGCTCAAACGGGGGTGTTCACGCCCAACAGAGAGAACGACGAGCTTACGCGCGCCCTGAAGAATCCTGAACACCCGGGAAGAACACGAGGCAAAGGCGTTGTTCCGTGGTTTGAGGGGTTTGCGGATTGGAACGACGACTATAGAAGCCGTGGGAGAAAGAAGAAGCAGGAGGAGCAGAAGAAGAAGGAGGAAGCACTCCGCCTTGAAGGCCTAGAATCAAAGCACCTGGAGTTGGAACGCGCTTTCAGGCAGCAGCAGGAGCAGATTGACTCACTCAGCCAGGAAAGGGCATCTCAGCGGCAGCATGAGCAGATCGATCCAGCATTGGATAGCACCGTCCCATCTATGCCGAGAAGCAGCGTGGGTTCCGCCCCGGCCGATATCGATGATGCACTGCTAGCTAGCTACCCTGTGGATGATATCAAAGACAGGACTAACTGTGAGCTACACATGAAAGTGAAGAACTTATCCATGAAGGTGGCGGACGGCTTTGCTTTAGCAAATCCCCCTGAAGCAACCTTCCATTGCAATCCCATTCCAGCTGGCTATGCTCGTGTCGGGGTTGATGAAGTGATGTCAGGATATCACGAGCTACAACTTGACATTCTTGGAGGTGACGAGGAGAGAACACTGGGAGAGGCCATACATCGTATCATTCTATGGAAAAAGGATTGCATCGTCTTTCCAAGGCCACCAAGTCCTCCTCCTCCAAGTCCGCCGCCGCGTCAGTCGACTCCTCCTCCTCCAAGTCCGGCACCGCGTCAGCCGACTCCTCCTCCAAGTCCGGCACGGCGTCAGCCAACTCCTCCTCCTCCAAGTCCGGCACCGCATCAGCCGACTCCTCCTCCAAGTCCGGCACGGCGTCAGCCGACTCCTCCTCCTCCAAGTCCGGCACCGCGTCTGCCGTCTCCGCCGACTCAGCGTGCTCCGTCGCCTAAGCAACAGCGGAAGAGAGAGGCCATAGCTACGACGGCTAGCGGTACAACAGGCAAGAAATTCAAATATGGTCCAAGCCTCAAGCCTCTTCCAAAGTTGTCTTACCACCAGACTGAGGAGGAACTCAACACCGTAGTGAATGCCCAATTGAAGGCCCATTTTGGACCGAAACCGCCCCCGCCGCCAAAGGAGAAAGTACCTGAGCATGTCTCACAACACTTTATTGATATGGCTCGACCGGCTGTCAAGCATAAGGATTGCGTATGTGCGGTCTATCAAGAAGTCATATGTTGGACAACAAAAGGAGTCGAGCTCGAGCTCGAGCCAAGCAGTTGGCAAAAAAAGCGGGAAAACTGTTCCCCAGCTGGGAGAACAGGCAGTGCAATCGATCCCCCCGCTCATTGTACAAACACCTGTGAGTACCGCCGATCGGCTGGTAATAACCGACGATCATAAAAGGCAGGCTAAAGAGGTTGGTGTCACTGTTGAACAACTCCTAGGCCTTGACGAAATCCCCGTGCTTAAAGAGGAGGAAGTAAAATGGCAATATGTCCGCGGCAAACCTCTGGTCAAGCCTGACGATGTCAAGCTTCTACCAACGAGAATGTACAATTTGCATACGTGGTACATGCAAGAAACAACAAATACCAATCAAGAGTCCCTCATGGTGAAAGTCAAGAAAAAGCATTACTTCCATGGAAAAGATTTGTGGGTTGATTATGAAGAGTTGTTTTAGTTATTCAATCAAGACGCACTCGACAAATCTATCGTCAGTTATTATTGTCTGTAAGTGATTTCTTTCTGTAATTTAAGTCTCTAGCTAGCTGTGCTCTTGTTCATTACCTGTAATTATCCTCACTATATTCTTTTCTGTGGTATTATGCAGAATGAAGATGTATGAAATGAAAAAAGCTGGACGCTATGGCATTGGGTTCATTGACCCAAATACGATTAATCAAAAGATATGGACAACTGAATGGTCGAGAAAAGACACAGAGAGATTCCTGCTAGAGTTTTTGAAGCGATTAAACACCCAACCAGAAATACTACTTCCTTACAACTTCGGGTGAGTGTTACTATATCTTGTACTACAAATTCTATTTTTTGCTTACTAGATGTTAATAAGTGAAGTTGATGAGTTATGCACATGCCCGCTTAATTATACAAAACGTGTGCGCATGCAGTTACTACTGGATCTTGTTAATCATTGAAGTTGACAAGGGAAAAGTTGAAGTACTGGACTCACTATATAAGAATCCATCCGAATACGCAACCGTGAGGGGGATGGTCGACAGGTAATTTCAATCATTATCGCACTATGTCGGCCTCTTTACTTCATTTCCTGATATCAACTAGTTAATAACTCCTTTATTCATTTTCTTTGCCGGCGGGCAGGGCTTGGGCCAAGTTCATCAAACTGGTCCCAGGCGACTGGGCACAAAAGCTGACATGGGTGCGACCCAAGGTAATTAAGTAGTACTAGCTAGCTACGTCTGTGCATCTCTTTAATTCTAGTTTCAATACCATTATCATGCTTGATTAATTATTACCTGATTGAATTTTATTCTCGTAAAGTGCATGAGGCAGGAGCAGGGGAATAGTTTATGCGCATACTACGTTTGCGAGAACATTCGCATGATCACGTCTGAAAGGAGCAGCGATGAAAGAAATCTTTGGGTACGGTTGCCAGAACACTATCCATAATTTTTTTATCATGATCTAGCTAATATATATACACACAACTAATATATTCATCTTGATCTCCTTCTTATAGCTGACGGAGATGCGGGGCCAGCTCCTACCAATGGCTCGCGTACGAGCAATTCAAGAGGAAATAGCTGGATTTTTGCTCGACCAGGTCATAGATCCCAAAGGAGAATACCATTACAAGAAGCAGTAATGCCTGCATATGTAATGATCGGCAAATTATAGGAGAAATTGTATATACCAAATTGTATATATATATATATATATATGTATGTGAATGGTCGTCATACGAGAAATTCGATGATATATATATATACGATCGGTTCTACGAGAAATTCTATTTATATATATATATGCACAACGTGTACACTATGTAGTAGCGTAATATATGTTTGAAATGAAAAATAATTAAATGGAGAACACAAAATTAAAAGGAAAAATAAACCATAATTAATTCATAAACCCCTAAAGGATTAAAAGGAAAAATAAACCAAAATTAAAAGAATTAAATACTTTTAGTCCCGGTTGGTGTGACCAACCGGGACTAAAGGTCCCCCAGCCCACGGCGCCGGCAGGTGCCACGTGGTGGGCCTTTAGTGTCGGGCCGTGTTGAACCGGGACTAAAGGGGGGGCCTTTAGTCCCCACCCTTTAGTGCCAGCTGGAGAACCGGCACTAAAGGCCCTTACGAACCGGCACTATAGGCCGATTCTGCACTAGTGAAGTGAGTAGCTTGATCGTATCGTTCGTTGAGAGCTCAAACCATTGCATTCTTGGCATCATCATCTTTCTTGGTTCTTGGTTGGCTTTTCTCCTTGTGGGTTCTTGAGCTTATGTTCACCTTCATGACAAGCTCAAGTTCATCGAAAACGGAGTCCATGTGCATCTTCTATGATGTTTTCGATGTTGGAGTTTTTGCCGGTTCTTCTTTCATAGAGGTTTAACATCTATTTATCATTGGCATTTTCATACTGCTGTTTGGATAGTTCTTGTCGTCTTCTATCCAACAAACTTGAGTTTGCTCATTTTGGAGTCCGTATGCAAAAGCTATGGCGGTTTCGGTTTTGCTTGGGCTGAAGTACTGCCTTAAGCGGTAGTAGAGAGCAGTAGTACCTCTCAAGCGGTACTACCTCTCCCCCGAGTGGTAGTACCTCTTGGGCGGTACTTCCGCTAACCATTACCGCTTCTACTTCCGCTTATTTTATGCTTCTGGTGCCCAATCTGCTTGAGCGGTAGTAGAGAGCGGTAGTACCTCTCAAGCGGTACTACCTCTCCCCCGAGCGGTACTACCTCTCATGCGGTACTACCTCTCCCCCGAGCGGTACTACCTCTCTGGCCGAACTACCACTCGTGTTTTTCTGTCTCGTTGGGCTATTTTGACCGTGCTAAGCGGTAGTATCGCTCCCCCGAGAGGTAGTACCGCTTGAGCACGACTTGTGGGCATAACGGTTGGATTTTGGGATGCCTATTTAAGGGGGCCTTCTTCCCCAATGGTCCCCAACTCTTGAGCTCGTGTTCTTCCCCCATTGTTGACCTTCTTCGAGCTTGCTATCTCTCAATCCCTCCAATGATTCTTGCTAGTTCTTGAGGGAAAAGAGAGAGGAGATCTAGATCCACATTTTCACCAATCACTTTCTCCTCTATGTGAGGGGAACCCCTTGGATCTAGAGTTTGTAGTTCTTCGTGTTCTTCTTCGTTCTTCCTCTCATTTCCTCCATAGCATTAGTTGTTGTGGTGGGATTTGGGAGAGAAGGACTTGGGCACTTCGTGTGCCCTTGCCATTGCATTTGGTGCATAGGTTTGAGTTCTCCACGGTGATACGTGGAAGTGAAGTTTGAGAAGCTTATTACTCTTGGGTGTTTGAGCACCCTAGAGCTTGTTCCTCTTGGGTGCCTTGGCGCCTTAGACGGTTGGTGGTGCCTCGGAGCTCAATCATTGTGGTGTAAAGCTCCGGGCAAGCGCCGGGGTCTCCAATTAGGTTGTGGAGATTGCCCCGAGCAATTTGTACGGGTACCGGTGACCGCCCCAAGGGTTGCCAAAGTGTACGGGTACCGGTGACCGCCCCCAAGGGTTGCCATTTGTACGGGTTCGGTGATCGCCCTCAAGGGTCCCTTAGTGGAATCACGGCATCTTGCATTGTGCGAGGGTGTGAGGAGATTACGGTGGCCCTACTGGCTTCTTGGGGAGCATTGTGCCTCCACACCGCTCCGAACGGAGATTAGCATCCGCAAGGGTGTGAACTTCGGGATACATCATCGTCTCCATGTGCCTCGGTTATCTCTTACCCGAGCCCTTTACTTGTGCACTTTACTTTGTGATAGCCATATTGTTTCTTGTTATATATCTTGCTATCACTTAGTTGTTTATCTTGCTTAGCATAAGTTGTTGGTGCACATAGGTGAGCCTAGTTGTTTTAGGTTTTGTGCTTGACATATTAAACGTTAGTTTTATTCCGCATTTGTTCAAGCCTAAACCGTAATTATTTTAAAGCGCCTATTCACCCCCCCCCTCTAGGCGACATCCACGTCCTTTCAGAAGGCATGAGAGAAGCAAGAGAAGTGGCAATTGCTCAAGGACGAGAGGTTGCGCAAGACGGCCATTGAGGAGAGAAGAGTCTTTGCCTATGAGACCAAAGCCATGGCCATGCTTCCTGCCGAGGAGAAAGGATCATGACATTGAACCGCGATGACATGGACGACATCACCAAAGAATGGCATGATATGGCAAGGAGATACATCTTGAAGAGGAGGATGCTAGCGGCGGCCGGTGGGTGTTTTGGTGCCGGTGATGTTTTCCCATCAGGAGTTAGAACCAGCGCCGCTGATGCTTTCAGTGCGCCCGACGATGCTTTCGGTGTCGGAGTTGGAACAAGTGCCGGTGATGGACTCAGAGGCGGTGATGGCATCGATGGCGGTGGTGCGGAGTGAAGATCATGACAACGGGTGAAAAGCAACCAAGATGATGATGGACATGGTCGTTGCTTTTGCATGAAGCCCTTTTGCGTTTGTCGTAGAAAACTATGATTTTATTTGTGCGCGAACTATGTTTTGTTCTTCGAATTTGAACTCAATCATTGAAATCACTGTCAAATTGGCTAATCTTGGGTTTTCGGTTTATGGGCCGACGCGGGCTGCGGCCGAGCAGACCCCGCGTAGCCGACCCATAAAACAACATATTCGCAAATATGTTGTTTTACGGGTCGGCTACGTGGGGTCTGCTCGGCCGCAGCCCTCGTCGGCCCGCAAAATCGTTTTTTCGCGAACTGTAAATGAGTTTTGCGGGTCGGCGTTTTACGGGGTCTGCTAGAGATGCTCTTAGGAAGCTCTGTGGAATCACTTTCACTGTCAATGTTCGGAGATCTTTCTTTGAAAATGATGGATCTTTCTCCTTTATTCGTCAATGGAAAATGCATATGTTAGGTGTTGGTCTTGTAAAATACTAGGAAAATCTTTGTTGTCGAGCCTCCTAGAAGTAATTTCCCAAACATCAACTATTGATGTTAATTTTGCACAGAACACCAACTTTACGGGTTTGTTGCACATAACACCACATATTGGTGGAATCCACAACTAGGTCCAATCCATCGTTTAGGTACGTTGATATAACTTCTGAGGGCGGGCCCCACCTGTAAGTGCACATGCGACAAAGGAAACTAGCCACATTAGCGTGGAAGTTTTAGTTAGCTCATTTGATTATTTGTTCAAAATTTAAGTGTTTTAGAAAAATGAAAAAAGGGTAATCATACATATACACAATACTAACTTTTGAAAATTGCTACTCAATTGAACCAAATCTTTTGGAGATATTGAGATATTTAGTTGGATGATTGGTGTGGAAGGTTTTTTTTGCCTCGCGCGCACTTACAAGCAGGGCTCCCTTGTCAGAAATCATGTCAATTTACCTAAACCTACATTACACCTAGGTACAACGGATAATGCCAATATGGTATGTTGTGTGTAATATCAAGAGGGAAATGACGAATAAGGGCTCGCTGGTCCAACCAATAGCCAACCACACGTTTTTATTGGTCGGATTTCAAACGCACACAACAACTTTATGTGAGGAACAAACAAAGTTGACTCCTCCGACAGAGCAATTCGCTCGTAGCCTAGAAGAACTTTGTCTCTGACTCGCGAGTAATTACTTTTGCCGCAAACATATTTCTCTCTGCTCACTTAGGATAAGTTTCAGTTAAGCAAAACACTAGACATAAATCTCGAATACTTGAACCCCTCTTAACAGTATGGTGGTCCTATAACTCAAATGAAGAAAATGAAACTACGAAAAAGAATAATGTCTTCTCTTCATCTTCATTTTTATTCGTTGCAGTCAAATCTCTCAAACCGTACTCCATAGCAATTGTTTCGACTTCAGCAATATTTCTAGGGGTCGTCTCCGACACACAATCATTTTGATAGCAAATGCCTCAAAGTTTAGAAATCTTTTCTTCTGCAAAGATAACTATCTCAGAGTTTATAGCAACTTCTCCAAAGATTATAGTAATCGTCTCAAAACTCGAGGGAGTATATTTTTCTATGTGTACTAGCAAACACATTAGTCCCTCACTATTTCTGTCCAATGATGAATACCTTTAGTGATCCAGTAACATATAGTATAAAGGTTCCCTGCCTTTTCCCTAATGTGTGACCCTGTGTTATCAAACCCACGAAAGGACGTGCACTTGTGACACGGGTTTCTATCAAGCTTTTGTGAGAGTATTAAATTCTAGTTTTTAGACTGGATCGTTATTACAGTTGTTACTGAAACACTTATAATAAAAACAGACATGGATACGAGGACTTGATTCTTATAACCATATGTTTGTGATGAAGATCATTATGATCTTAGTTTGTGCTCTGAAATACACCCATTAAGATGTGCTTGCAACGACTCGAAGTGCGGGATGTGTCCAAATTACATTTTGACCGGAAGGCGCCCTGCATCAAGAGTCAATTGTCCACCCGTAGGTCATATCTGTCGTGAGGGGTTACCTCACACTAGTAGAAAACAGGGCATCAGTCCCGATTCCAGAGGGCCTTTAGTCCCGGTTCTGCAACCGGGACAAAACAATCGGGACTAAAGGCCCCCGCTTTTAGTCCCGGTTGGATTACGAACCGGGACTAAAGGGGCTCCGCGTGGCAGCTTTCTGGAGCGGGGGCTGGAGGACCTTTAGTCCCGGTTGGTGTTGCCAACAGGGACTAACGGAATTTTTTTGAAAAAAAAATTTGAAATTTTTTTCGAATTTTTTTTTGATTTTTTTTATTTGTTTTAATTATTGTTTTCTGATTTTCAAATCTTTGAATTATTTGACAATTTAATCTCTAATCACCCCTTCTCACTGCTCCAGCGTGGAGCATTCATTCCAAATCGTCTAACTTCCCGGCCGGTCACCCATCCTCTCACTGTCACATGATTTAATTTTTTGAATTCCAAACAATTATTAAAATAAACAACAATGATTAATTTAAAAACTCCAAAAAACTTCAAACAGAGGCAAAAATTTCAAAAAAAATCCAAAATTCTCAAAAAACAAAAAAACAAAAAATCCAAAATAATAAAAAGTTTAAAATAAAATAAGTAATAATAATATTGAATTTCAATGAAAATAAAATAAGTAATAATATTATTTTATTCATTTTTTGCCATTTATTCATTTAATATGGCATAATTAATATCTTTAAATCTGTAAATCGAAATTCGACAAATAATATATCCATTATTATCAGAAAAATGTGAGGAATCCCAATATGACATCATTTATTTTTCTAAAAAAATAAAATTAATTTTTAAAATCAGAATTTTTTTTTCTTTTCGAATTTCAAAAATCTAAAAGAATTAAAAACGTTTAAAAAAATAAACAACTTATTCAATTAATTTATGTTATATGTATCATATCAATCCTATTAAGCCCTTGAGCATGATGTCACACGTTTCACCATTTGAGTTTGAAACTATTATTCTAAAAAACAATAATTATTGAGTAACACTAATATTTATTGAATAAGTAGTTTGACCAAAAATTGAAAAAAACTTAAATTTGAGGATACCTTTTTTTTCCTTTCGGAATTTGAGGATTCTAAAAGTTTACAAAACAGCCTACGACGGTTGCCATCGAAATCGGTTTCTCGTGCTGAACATTTTGATATTTTAAACTTTTTTTCCCGACATCGTATGCAAAAGTTATAGCCGTTTTACTTTTTCATAACACTTTTTTTAAACTTATTTCAAAGCCACATCATCAATTTTCAACCCTTTCCCACTTCATTCACTATTTTTCATGCATTTATTGATTTTTTTAGCTAAATGAACCCGAAATTGAAAACCACTACAAATGAACTCTGAAAAGGTTGAAATTTGGCATGGTATCATCATTTCACACACATAGCATGTGCTAAAAAGTTGAGAGGGTTACGGCAAAAACTGGATGTACTTCGTGTACAAACTAAACAATCCCTTTCGAAGTATCAGGGTTTCGGATGAAAACTCATCTGTTACAAATGCATTTCATTTTTTTTAAACTTATTTCAACTCCAGACTTTTTGTGCGTTCAATATGCACCATTAAAAGCCACATCATCAATTTTCAACCCTTTCCCACTTCATTCGCTATTTTTCATGCATTTATTGATTGTTTTGAGCTAAATGACCCCGAAATTGAAAAGCACTACAAATGAACTCTGAAAAGGTTGAAACTTGGCATAGTATCATCATTTCACCCACATAGCATGTGCTAAAAAGTTGAGATGGTTACGGCAAAAACTGGATGCACTTTGTGTACAAACTGGACAATCTCTTTCGAAGTATCCGGGTTTCGGACGAAAACTCATCTGTTACAAAGGCATTTCATTTTTTTAAACTTATTTCAACTCCAGACTTTTTGTGCGTTCAACATGCACCATTAAAATCCACATCATCAATTTTCAACCCTTTCCCACTTCATTCGCTATTTTTCATGCATTTATTGATTTTTTTTGAGCTAAATGACCCCGAAATTGAAAAGCACTACAAATGAACTCTGAAAAGGTTGAAACTTGGCATGGTATCATCATTTCACCCACATAGAAATGTGCTAAAAAGTTGAGAGGGTTACGGCAAAAACTGGATGCACTTCGTGTACAAACTGGACAATCCCTTTTGAAGTATCAGGGTTTCGAACGAAAACTCATCTGTTACAAAGGCATTTCATTTTTTTAAACTCATTTCAACTCCAGGCTTTTTGTGCGTTCAACATGCACCATTAAAAGCCACATCATCAATTTTCAACCCTTTCCCACTTCATTCGCTATTTTTCATGCATTTATTGATTTTTTTTAGCTAAATGACCCCGAAATTGAAAAGCACTACAAATGAACTCTCAAAAGGTTGAAACTTGGCATGATATCATCATCTCACCCACATAGCATGTGCTAAAAAGTTGAGATGGTTACGGCAAAAACTGGATTCACTTTGTGTACAAACTTGACAATCTCTTTCGAAGTATCAGGGTTTCGGACGAAAACTCATCTCTTACAAAGGCATTTCATTTATTTAAACTTATTTCAACTCCAGACTTTTTGTGCGTTCAACATGCACCATTAAAAGCCACATCATCAATTTTCAACTCTTTCCCACTTCATTCGCTATTTTTCATGCATTTATTAAGTTTTTGAGCCAAATGACCCCGAAATTGAAAAGCACTACAAATGAACTCTGAAAAGGTTGAAACTTGGCATGGTTTCATCATTTCACCCACATAGCATGTGCTAAAAAGTTGAGAGGGTTACGGCAAAAACTGGATGCACTTCGTTTACAAACTGGACAATCCCTTTCGAAGTATCACGGTTTTGGACGAAAACTCATTTGTTACAAAGGCATTTCATTTTTTTAAACTTATTTCAACTCCAGACTTTTTGTGCGTTCAACATGCACCATTAAAAGCCACATCATCAATTTTCAACCCTTTCCCACTTCATTCGCTATTTTTCATGCATTTATTGATTTTTTTTGAGCTAAATGACCCCGAAATTGAAAAGCACTACAAATGAACTCTGAAAAGGTTGAAACTTGGCATGGTATCATCATTTCACCCACATAGCATGTGCTAAAAAGTTGAGATGGTTACGGCAAAAACTGGATGCACTTTGTGTACAAACTTGACAATCTCTTTCAAAGTATCCGGGTTTCGGACGAAAATTCATCTGTTACGAAGGCATTTCATTTTTTAAACTTATTTCAACTGCAGACTTTTTGTGCATTCAACATGCACCATTAAAAGCCACATCATCAATTTTCAACCCTTTCCCACTTCATTCGCTATTTTTCATGCATTTATTGATTTTTTGAGCTATAAAACTAAAAGAGCTAAACAGAATCTATTTTTGATTAAAACACCTATTTAAAATAACCTAAAAATTACCAAATTGAATATAATGATAAAACACACTAATATTAAACAGCAGGAAAAAGAATCACTCAAAAATCTATTTTCAAAGTAAAGTTATTGACGAACTAGTGGTTCACACAAATTTCGTTAAAAACTCTAAATATTTCGGTGTAAGTACAAACAAAAGAAAATAAATAAAGTGAAAAACAAAAAAACTAGAAAAGGACCTTTAGTAATTAAACTAGTTTCTCGTGCTAAACATTTTGATATATTAAAGTTTTTTTTCGACATCGTATGCAAAAGTTATAGCCGTTTTACTTTTTCATAACACTTTAGTCCCGGTTGGAGACACCAACCGGGACTAAAGGGGGTGATGAGCTTTAGTCTCGGTTGGAGAGACACCAACCGGGACTAAAGGGTATCACCCCCTTTAGTCCCGGTTGGATACACCAACCGGGACTAAAGGGGGTGGGACTAAAGGGTATCACCCCCTTTAGTCCCGGTTGGTGTCTCCAACCGGGACTAATGGTCCCATTCGAACCGGGACTGATGCCTGCTGAGCCCCGTCCGGCGTCCTAGCCGCTCGAACAGGGACTAATGCTTACATTAGTCCCGGTTCGTAACGCGACCGGGACTATTGCTCCGATCCGGTTAGGACGAAAGCCCTGTTTTCTACTAGTGTCAGTAACTAAGATAATCAAACACAAACATTGGGCGTTTAATGACTACACCTCATGTATTCCCAAGGATTTCCTTCACGCTACCGTTAAACCTTTTTGTCACTGATGTTCAGAATATCGTTGCACTTCCTCCATTCTCCTGACCTCCTGATGTCTCGAACTCCATAATCCTGGATATCTGCAGGGTCAAAGAACGCGAGAGACAAGAGACAATTGTGATGCAATTTGTTTCACACATACATGATGTTCATTCAAAGTCATTCAATCGATCCCTCATACAAACACATCGGGCTGCAAGGCTATGCCTCAACCCATTGCCTTACCGAATTACTCACAAATGGCGATCGGATCGCATCAAAAAATCATTGAAGAAGACATCAACATGAAAGCTTTATCGATAATATGCCTTAAAATGATTGTTGGATGCGATACACGATTACAAGTATGGATAATTTGAAGGTGGATTACTGCGATGATGAAGATGATGGTGGCTATGAAGATGAGATAAGAAATGACGGCGACTATGGTTTGTGAATGGCGTCTGGTGCGGAGATGGAGGTTCCGCGATGCTCCTTCACGATTCTGTTACAGAGCCCTTTATAAAAGTTGAAGGGATGGACGCCACGGTGCGGCTAGCACTTGGTACGAGTGCGTGCGCTCGTACTATACAACGTTTTGCACTCTGTTTTTTCTGGTGTGCCTCCCAATTGATCTTTTGTTTCTCCATTTTGCTTCCATATAAATGACGATTTTTATCTATGTATGTATTATTTTCCTGTGGAAGCAATAAAGAGAGATTTCATAATCTCTTGCATTTATTAGTCATTAGTGACCATATCAGAGGAACTATCTCATATTTTATAAGATACACTGGTTTAAATAATGGTGTGATGAGCGTAATAAAATACACTCATCATCCAACAATCTTTAAAACCTCTAGGGGGACTCGATTGCACCAATAGTGTACCTCTTTGTTCAGCTTGTACGAGGATTTTCTCAATACCATGTATCGTTCGGCCGTGTGGGTTTATTTATAAAATGAGGCAAAAGCTTGTTTGAGGAGTGACTTATATGATATATTGTATGCCAAACCTGCACATTATACTTTTCTTAAATCAAACTTGCAGAATACGAAGTGCCTGTTTTTTATAACTTTCAGACACTTTCACTCGGACTGTTGGATCGACATCAAATGACCGTCCTCTAGCTAGCATTGTTCTTCTTTCTCCATCAACAACCTTCTCCCTCCACCCGACCTCTAGCCCAGGCCAAACCACTTACTGCCACCACTCACAACCGACAGTTCTGTCGCACCACCTCATCGCTCCGGCCTGCCAGAGCCACCCATCTTTCGTGCCATCGCCAGCCCGACCATCCCTCTAAATCCTCAGTTCTCCAACGGCGATGATGATCCATCTGTTGGGGAACGTTGCAGGGGAAACAAAAATCTTCCTATGCTCCACCAAGATCAATCTAGGAGATGACCATCTACGAGAGGAGAGATTGCATCTACATACCCTTGTAGATCGCTAAGCAGAAGCGTTCAGAAACGCGGTTGATGTAGTCGAACGTCTTCGCGATCCAATCACGATCCATCCCACAAACTCCCGATCAAGTGCCGAACGGACGGCACCTCCGCGTTCAACACACGTGCAGCTTGATGACGCCTTCACCTCCTTGATCCAGCGAGTGATGGTGAATGATGAGGATATATTCTATGAATACGATGATTCTAATTGTCTCAGCTGGAAGGAAATATTAAGCCTAGCCAATGATGAACAACAGGTGAATTCTCTCTTAGTTGATAATGCCAATTATTTTGATGAGAGCTTTATACTGCCTAAATCCTTGTGTGTATGTGTCATTAGGTACATTGGAGAGGAAGGCATGGCGCAAGGAGCAACTTGGGGCAAGAAGGAGAGCAAGGAGGCAATGCAGCTGAGCTGGGAGGAGGCTTCTGCAACTCCCAGGGCGGTAGTACCGCCCCACCCCAGCGGTAGTACCGCTTGAGGCGGTACTACCGCCCCTACTACCGTGAAAACTACTGGCATCTTTTGGCGCTAACCGGTAGTAGAGCGGTACTGAAGCGGAAGTACCGCTTGGAGCGGTAGTACCGCATGACATCAGCGGTACTACCGTGCTGCCTGCGCGCAGAGTTTCGGGCTGACAGCCCATGTACCCCTTCGATCTATCTTAGGATATAAATACTCTTCCTTAGGGTTAGTTAGAGGGAGACCACGTTTAAGATAAACCCTAGTTCATGAGATTGCTTGTAAGCATTCATCTTGAATCCTCATCACCAATTCGTATCGATCTGGTGATTATATACTGCAAGTCAAGTGTGATCTGCTGTTCCATTGGGAATTAGTATATTGCAATTCTAACCGTTCGTGGTCGACGGCTGCGTGCGCAAGTGTGTGACGTTGTGAATATCCAAAGGGTTGAGACCTTTTGCATTGGCATCAGGGATCAAGCGAGGGAGAGTTCATCGGCGACATACAAGTTATCCTACACCATCATCATCACCACCGCCGCTTACTGAGAAGATCGGGACACCCCATATCATCTTGGTATCAGATGAATACGATGATTCTAATTGTCTCAGCTGGAAGGAAATATTAAGCCTAGCCAATGATGAACAACAGGTGAATTCTCTCTTAGTTGATAATGCCAATTATTTTGATGAGAGCTTTATACTGCCTAAATCCTTGTGTGTATGTGTCATTAGGTACATTGGAGAGGAAGGCATGGCGCAAGGAGCAACTTGGGGCAAGAAGGAGAGCAAGGAGGCAATGCAGCTGAGCTGGGAGGAGGCTTCTGCAACTCCCAGGGCGGTAGTACCGCCCCACCCCAGCGGTAGTACCGCTTGAGGCGGTACTACCGCCCCTACTACCGTGAAAACTACTGGCATCTTTTGGCGCTAACCGGTAGTAGAGCGGTACTGAAGCGGAAGTACCGCTTGGAGCGGTAGTACCGCATGACATCAGCGGTACTACCGTGCTGCCTGCGCGCAGAGTTTCGGGCTGACAGCCCATGTACCCCTTCGATCTATCTTAGGATATAAATACTCTTCCTTAGGGTTAGTTAGAGGGAGACCACGTTTAAGATAAACCCTAGTTCATGAGATTGCTTGTAAGCATTCATCTTGAATCCTCATCACCAATTCGTATCGATCTGGTGATTATATACTGCAAGTCAAGTGTGATCTGCTGTTCCATTGGGAATTAGTATATTGCAATTCTAACCGTTCGTGGTCGACGGCTGCGTGCGCAAGTGTGTGACGTTGTGAATATCCAAAGGGTTGAGACCTTTTGCATTGGCATCAGGGATCAAGCGAGGGAGAGTTCATCGGCGACATACAAGTTATCCTACACCATCATCATCACCACCGCCGCTTACTGAGAAGATCGGGACACCCCATATCATCTTGGTATCAGATATCCAGCGTTTCCTCGGTAAGCATCCACCAAATCATCCGTAGATTAGTTCTGTGTTTCATCCTATCCAGAAAAAGCCTCACAAAAAGATTAGGGTTAGGGTTTTTGCCATCGCCTAGATTGCATCGTTTCCAAGTTTTAGTTGCTGGTCGTTGTGTCTTTCTTTTTGCGTCACTTTGTCATCCGTGTCATCTAGTCGGTGTCTAGGGTTTTGTTCTGATCCGCGTCTTTTTGTTCTTGTGTTCGTCGGCGTCTTTTTGTTCTTGTGTTCGTCGGAATCGCGTCTAGGATTTTCCTTTAGCGTTTTCTTTCCGGTTTCCTTTTTCCAATCCGAGTTAAATCGAGTATTTCCTTTTGTGAGCCATAGACAAGCCAATCTTTCCTTTGCGTAGCACTTTCCTATTGAGACTAGCATATCCTTATGCTCTACGGGCTGCTCATCTAGGTTTTTGGTAAGTGCATCTTTGCGATTGGCAAGATCAGATTTGTTGTTTGTTGCTCAAGTCTGAAAAAAAAAAAAAATCCCGTGGTACTGTTCACGTTACTGTTCACGTGACCTGCTGTGAAAAAAAAAAAAAAAAAAAGAGAGAGAGAGAAAAAAAAAAGGAGTACAAAAAAAAAAACAGCGAGCAAGCACGAAACGAGAGAAACCGTGGCCAGAAGTTGCTGCTATCTCTTGCAGTGTTGGATTTGTATTATCTTGCTGTTTGCACTTGTAGAATTGAGCAATCTTGTGCCCTGTTTTTGAGCTTTTTGCTAGCGTCTCTCCCTGTGCATTGCAACACGAGCATTCCTCCGACACATACATCAAATTTGAGCTCATTTTCAGAGTTGCAATTGCCCCATTTATCTCCACCGTGTGAGTTTCCGTGGGTCTTTTTGTATCACACGATCAGCACTAGGATTTGTGAATTGGTGTTGTTAGGTATCCCAACCAAGCTCCACCATATACCCTGGTTTGTCGTGTGATTGCTCTCATACCCGGCTATTCACTTCATCACATCTGTGCACTAGTCTTTCATCCGAACGGGTACGCATTGCTATTCACTTTGGAACGGTAAGATTTCCTTTTCTTGTCAGTTTTTGAGTGAGTTGTGAGAGTACACCATATACATCTGCTATACTTTTTATGTACTAATAATGGTGAATCCTCTCAAGGACAAGCCATTACCATTACAGTTTTTGTGCAGTGATGCATTCTGGGAGGAGGAAGATCTTGGTGTACATCCTGATTCAGGTTTGTTCCACTTTACTGCAGACATCGAAGGTAGACCTGCTGCAGTGATCCTTGATAATTATTCTCTCACAAACTTGGTCAGTATTGATGTTGTTAACAAGCTACAGTTGCGTAAATATACCAAACTTGTGCCATATACGTTAGCTGCTTATGATGAGGCATTTCCAATTACTCATCGTGCTTATGTTCCTATCACCATTTATGGCTACACTGTTAGCATGCGCTGTGATGTCCTTCCTAGAACACTTAATTGTTGTCACGTTTTGTTGGGAAAACCTTGGTGTGATAAGCATAAGGTTAAATTTGATAGTGCTCAGACCGATCCTGTATTCTTTTGGAATAATAAGCACACTTGGTTAGCACATACACGACTTAAGGATTTTCAGAAGGTTAGACGTCAAAATCTCTGTCCACCTGTTATTCCCATGGTTAATAATGAGCATTTGCGTGATCACACAATCTTGGGAGTACATGTTAATGAGACAAGTCAGGTTTCACCTAACGTAATCATGTCTACTCCTAGTGTTGTTTCTTGTGATATCCAGGTTGCTTTTGAAGAAAGGGAGCCATCTGTTGTACAACCTATGCTCCCAATTGCTCGTAGTGTTGTGTCTTCTGATGTGCAGGTTGTTTTTGAAGAAAGGGAGCAGCATGTCGTACAACCTGCATCACCACTTGCGCAAGATTTTCTAGTACCTGCTACATCTCAGGAGATTGACATTGATACTGGTACTAATTTTGAGCTGCAACCAGCCAATGAGGCATTCAGTGAGTCTATTCCTTTGCTGGTTGATTCTTGTGCGTTGATCAGTCCAAATATTTCAGCACCATGTGATACTTTGCTAAATTCAAATTCTGATCATGTGGTACTGATACCACATAACGAACTACTTACTCGAATACCACCCGTTGATATTGTGTATTCCATCCTGCTCAATGAACCTATTAGTTTGCGTAGTGCTATGAAGAAGATTTCTGAAATTTCACATCTAAATTCTAGCACATATGCCTATAGTTTCACTTTTAATTTAATTGGTGAATATAGCATGACTGATAATTTTCTGGTGGATCACATATGCATTACCTGTGATAGGATTGCTGATTTGAAACTTGCTGTTTTGCATCCTATATGCTATGTGACAAAATCATTGTGTTGTGGGACGGTCGCTCATTTTCATGAGAATATGAAATATCATTATGTTCTAGTTGATTTCTTGCGGCCAACAAAAATTTCAGCTATCTTGGGTTGTTCTGATCTTGCTATAACCGAATGTACTCCATTGTGGTTGTCCCAACACCTGTTGCATTTATATGCTACTGCTATAGACTTCACTTTTATTTGCAAACTGAGTTGCATCTTACCCGCTGTGTGTAGTGCTCGTGAACATACCTACGTTTGTTCTATATATCAGCGTGGCACAGTTGAAGCATGGTATCCAATATATGTACCTTTGCATATTTTGGACTGGTTTGACCTTGCTTATAGCACATTTGATCATCGATCTTCTGTGAGGACTTTGGACTTAATACTAAACAATAAGACATTGTACATGTGTGTTCCTCATTCTGGTCATGACTATATGAACTTCACTTATACTTGCAATTTAACTTGCATATTGCATACTGGGCATCTTTTTCATGACAACAAAAATGATACAACACGTTATCTATACATATATTATGCGTACACGTTGTTCTTTTTGTTTCTGCCATTTTCAGCTTACCCAAAGCCGAGGACGGCTTTTCTTGAAGAAAGGGAGGATGATGAGGATATATTCTATGAATACGATGATTCTAATTGTCTCAGCTGGAAGGAAATATTAAGCCTAGCCAATGATGAACAACAGGTGAATTCTCTCTTAGTTGATAATGCCAATTATTTTGATGAGAGCTTTATACTGCCTAAATCCTTGTGTGTATGTGTCATTAGGTACATTGGAGAGGAAGGCATGGCGCAAGGAGCAACTTGGGGCAAGAAGGAGAGCAAGGAGGCAATGCAGCTGAGCTGGGAGGAGGCTTCTGCAACTCCCAGGGCGGTAGTACCGCCCCACCCCAGCGGTAGTACCGCTTGAGGCGGTACTACCGCCCCTACTACCGTGAAAACTACTGGCATCTTTTGGCGCTAACCGGTAGTAGAGCGGTACTGAAGCGGAAGTACCGCTTGGAGCGGTAGTACCGCATGACATCAGCGGTACTACCGTGCTGCCTGCGCGCAGAGTTTCGGGCTGACAGCCCATGTACCCCTTCGATCTATCTTAGGATATAAATACTCTTCCTTAGGGTTAGTTAGAGGGAGACCACGTTTAAGATAAACCCTAGTTCATGAGATTGCTTGTAAGCATTCATCTTGAATCCTCATCACCAATTCGTATCGATCTGGTGACTATATACTGCAAGTCAAGTGTGATCTGCTGTTCCATTGGGAATTAGTATATTGCAATTCTAACCGTTCGTGGTCGACGGCTGCGTGCGCAAGTGTGTGACGTTGTGAATATCCAAAGGGTTGAGACCTTTTGCATTGGCATCAGGGATCAAGCGAGGGAGAGTTCATCGGCGACATACAAGTTATCCTACACCATCATCATCACCACCGCCGCTTACTGAGAAGATCGGGACACCCCATATCAGTGAAGTAGTAGCCCGAGTCCTCCGGCAGCACGACGGCATGGTGAGTTGGTGGTGGAAGAATCTCAGCAGGGCTTCGCCGTGCGTTATGAGAGGAGAAGAACTACGAGGGAGAGGAGGGGCCGCGTCATGGCAAGTTGTGGTGCGGCTGCCCTCTTTCTCCCTCTCTATATATAGGGGGAAGGGAGGAGGAGAGGGCGCCCTAGGGTTTCCTCTAGGGGCCGGCGGCCGAGGGGGTGCGGCCATGGTTTGGGTCCCCCCCCCCAAAGGCACCTTGCCTCCCAAGTCAGGGAGGTCGGTGGCCCTAGGGGGCGCGGCCACCCCTTGGCCGACTCGGGCTGTGGATTGGGTGGCGCCCAGCCCCCAGTGGGCTGGTGCGCCCCCTCTCCTTGGCCCATGAGGCCGCCAACACTTGTCGAGGCCCCCCGAAACTCCTTTCGGTATTCTGTCGAAACCTCGATACACTCCGGAACACTTCCAGACTCTAATATCCTTCATTATATATATCAATCTTCACCTCCGGACCATTTCGGAGTTCCTCGTTACGTCCGGGATCTTATCCGGGACTCCGAACAACCTTCGGTCACCAACATAATAACTCGACTATACTTATATCGTCACCAAACGTTAAGTGTGTAGACCCTGCAGGTTCGAGAACTATGTAGACATGACCGAGACACCTCTACGGACAATAACCAATAGCGGGACCTGGATGCCCATATTGGTTCCTACATATTCCACGAAAATCTTTATCGGTCGAACCACGATGTCAAGGATTCAGTTAATCCTATACTCCGTTCCCTTTGTTCATTGGTATGTTACTTGCCCGAGATTCGATCGTCGGTATCTCCATACCTAGTTCAATCTAGTTACCGGCAAGTCTCTTTACTCGTTCCGTAATACAAGATCATGTGGCTAATTCTTTAGTCACTTTGCTTGCAAGCTCATTATGATGTTGTATTACTGAGTGGGCCCTGAGATACCTCTCCGTCACACGGAGTAACAAATCCCAGTCTTGATCCATGCCAACTCAACAGACACCCTTGGAGATACCTGTAGAGCATCTTTATAGTCACCCAGTTACGTTGCGACGTTTGATACACACAAGGTACTGTTCCGGTGTTAGTGAGTTGCATGATCTCATGGTCATAGGAACAGATACTTGACATGCAGAAAACAATAGCAATAAACTTGACACGATCATATGCTACGTTCATAGTTTTGGGTCTTGTCCATCACATCATTCTCCTAATGATGTGATCCCGTTATCAAATGACAACTCATGTCTATGGCCAGGAAACCTTGACCATCTTTGATCAACGAGCTAGTCCTGTTAGAGGCTCACTAGGGACACAGTGTTGTCTATGTACCCACACATGTATTTGAGTTTCCAATCAATACAATTCTAGCATGGATAATAAACGATTATCATGAACAAGGAACTATGATAATAACTAATTTATTATTGACTCTAGGGCATATTTCCAACAGTCTCCCACTTGCACTAGATTCAATAATATAGCTCACATCACTATGTGATTTACATTGTAATGAATCTAACACCCTTACAGTTCTGGTGTTTATCATGTTTTGCTCGTGGAAGAGGCTTTGTCAATGGGTCTGCGACATTCAGATCCGTGTGTACTTTGCAAATATTTATGTCCTCCTCCTTGATGTAATCGCGCATGGAATTGAAGCGTTGCTTTATGTGTCTGGTCCTCTTGTGAAACCTTGGTTCCTTGGCTAGAGCAATGGCACCAGTGTTGTCACAGAACAGAGTCATTGGGTCCAGTGCACTGGGCACAACTCCAAGATCTGTCATGAACTGCTTCATCCAGACACCTTCCTTTGCCGCCTCCGAGGCAGCTATGTACTCCGCTTCGCATGTAGAATCAGCTACCACACTTTGCGTGGAACTGCACCAGCTTACCGCTCCCCCATTGAGAATAAATATGTATCCGGTTTGAGACTTAGAGTCATCCGGATTAGTGTCAAAGCTTGCATCAACATAACCCTTTACGACGAGCTCTTGATCACCTCCATAAACGAGAAACATTTCCTTAGTCCTTTTCAGGTATTTAAGGATATTCTTGACTGTCGTCCAGTGTTCCACTCCTAGATCACTTTGAAACCTTCCGGCCATACTTATGGCAAGGCTGACATCTGGTCTTGTGCACAACATTGCATACATGATAGAGCCTATGGCAGAAGCATAGGAGATGACACTCATCTTTTCTCTATCCTCTACAATCACTAGGCATTGAGTCTTACTCAACTTCACACCTTGTAATACAGGCAAGAACCCCTTCTTGGACAGATCCATTTTGAACTTCTTCAAAACTTTATCAAGGTATGTGCTCTGTGAAAGTCCTATCAAGCGTCTTGATCTATCTCTATAGATCTTGATGCCTAATATGAAAGAAGCTTCTCCTAGGTCCTTCATTGAAAAACTCTTGTTCAAATATTCCTTCGCGCTTTCTAGAAATTCTATATTATTTCCAATCAGCAATATGTCATCCACATATAATATTAGAAGCGCTATAGAGCTCCCACTCACTTTCTTGTAAATACAAGCTTCTCCATAAACTTGTATAAACCCAAACGCTTTGATCACCTCATCAAAGCGAAGATTCCAACTCCGAGACGCTTGCACCAGCCCATAAATGGATCACTGGAGTTTGCAAACTTTGTCAGCATTCTCTGGATCGACAAAACCTTCTGGTTGCATCATATACAACTCTTCCTTAAGGAAACCATTAAGGAACGTTGTTTTGACATCCATCTGCCAAATTTCATAATCAAAAAATGCAGCTATTGCTAACATGATTCTGGCGGACTTAAGCATCGCTACGGGTGAGAAAGTCTCATCGTAGTCAACTCTTTGAACTTGTGAAAAACCCTTTGCCACAAGTCGAGCTTTATAGATGGTGACATTACCATCCGCGTCCGTCTTCTTCTTAAAGATCCATTTATTCTGAATGGCCTTTTGCCCTTCAGGTAATACTTACAAAGTCCACACTTTGTTTTCATACATGGATCCTATCTCGGATTTCATGGCCTCTAACCATTTGTCGCAATCCGGGCCCACCATCGCTTTTCCATAGCTCGTAGGTTCATCGTTGTCCAATAACATGACCTCTAAGACAAGGTTACTGCACCATTCAAGAGTAGTACGTGTCCTTGTCGACCTACGAGGTTCGATAGTAACTTGATCTGAAGCTTCACGATCACCATCATTAACTTCCTCTTCAACTGACGTAGGTTCCACAGAAGCATCTTTCTGCGCTGCGCAACTCTCTGGTTGAAGCAAAGGTTCAACAACCTCATCAAGTTCTATCTTCCTCCCACTCAATTCTTTCGAGAGAAACTCTTTCTCGAGAAATGATCCGTTCTTAGCAACAAACACTTTGCCTTCGGATCTGAGAGAGAAGGTATACCCAACCATTTATTTTGGGTATCCTATGAAGACGCATTTGTCCGCTTTGGGTTCCAGCTTTTCTGGCTGAAGGCTTTTGACATAAGCATCGCATCCCCAAACTTTAAGAAATGAAAACTTTGGTTTCTTGCTAAACCACAGTTCATACGGCGTCGTCTCAACGAATTTAGATGGTGCCCTATTTAAAGTGAATGCAGCTGTCTCTAACGCAACCCCAAAATGATAGTGGCAAATCGGCAAGAGACATCATAGAACGCACCATATCCAATATGGTTCGATTACGACGTTCGGACACACCATTACGCTGTGGTGTTCCAGGTGGCGTCAACTGTGAAACAATTCCACATTGTCTTAAGAGATTGCCAAACTCATAACTCAGATATTCTCCTCCTCGATCAGATCGTAGGAATTTAATCTTCTTGTTACGATGATTATCAACTTCACTCTAAAATTGCTTGAACTTTTTAAACGTTTCAGACTTGAGTTTCATTAAGTAAATATACCCATATCTACTTAAGTCATCGATGAAGTTGAGAAAATAACGATATCCACCGCGCGCCTCAATGCTCATCGGACCACACACATCAGTATGTATGATTTCCAACAAGTCACTTGCCCGTTCCATTGTTCCAGAGAACGGGGTCTAGGTCATCTTGCCCATGAGGCATGGTTCACATGTGTCAAGTGATTCAAAATCAAGTGACTCTAAAAGTTCATCAGCATGGAGCTTCTTCATGTGTTTTACACCAATATGACCTAAGCGGCAGTGCCACAAGAAAGTGGTACTATCATTATCAACTCTACATCTTTTGGCATCAATGTTATGAACATGTGTATCATCACTATCGAGATTCAATAAGAATAAACCCCTCACATTGGGTGCATGACCATAAAAGATATTACCCATATAAATAGAACAACCATTATTCTCTGATTTAAATGAGTAACCGTCTCGCATTAAACAAGATCCGGATATAATGTTCATGCTCAACGCGGGCACTAAATAACAATTATTCAGGTTCATCACTAATCCCGATGGTAATCGAAGAGCGAGCGTGCCGACGGCGATCACATCAACCTTTGAACCATTTCCCACGTGCATCGCCACATCATCCTTTGCCAGCCTCCGTCTATTCCGTAGTTCCTGCTTTGAGTTGCAAATGTGAGCAACCGAACCGGTATCAAATACCCAGGCACTACAATGAGAGTTGGTAAGGTACACATCAATAACATGTATATCATACATACCTTATTTGGTGTTGGCCGCCTTCTTGTCAGATACTTGGGGCAATTCCGCTTCCAGTGGTCAGTTCCCTTGCAATGAAAGCACTCAGTTTCCGGCTTGGGTCCAGCCTTGGGTTTCTTCACGGGAGGGGCAACTGCCTTGCCACTCTTCTTGGAGTTACCCTTCTTGCCCTTGCCATTCTGCTTGAAACTAGGGGTTTTATTGACCATCAACACTTGATGCTCCTTCTGGATTTCTGACTCAGCGACTTTCAGCATCGCAAACAGCTCGGCGACTGATTTGTTCATCCCTTGTATGTTATAGTTTAACACAAAGCTTGTGTAGCTAGGTGGCAGTGATTGAAGAACTCTGTCAGTGATCGCCTCTGGCGGGAGCATGATTCCCAACTCAGCCAGACGGTTGGAATACCCAGACATTCTGAGTATGTGCTCATTGACAGACCCGTTCTCCTCCATCTTGCAGCATAGAACTTATCAGAGGTCTTATATCTCTCGATCTGGGCATTTTTCTCAAAAATAAACTTCAACTCCTGGAACATCTCATATGCTCCATGACGTTCAAAACGTCTTTGAAGTCCCGGTTCTAAGCCATACAACATAGCACACTGAACTATTCAGTAGTCATTAGAACGCGCCTGCCAGGCCTTCGCAACGTCTGCAAACGATACTGGAGCGGGTGGCGCACCGAGCGGTGCTTCAAGGACATAAGCCTTTTGGGAAGCCGTGAGGATAATCCTCAGATTACGGGCCCAGTCTTCAAAGTTACTTCCATCATCTTTTAGCTTGGCTTTCTCTAGGAACACGTTGAAATTCAGGGGAGCTACTGCGCGAGCTATTGATCAACAACATAAATTTGCAAAGATTACTTAGACTATTGTTCAAGATGATGAGTTTAGTTAATCACATTACTTAAAACTCCCACTCAAATTGGCATCCCTCCGGTCATCCGAGTGTTACATGATCCAAATTCACCAACCCATGTCCGATCATCACGTGAGATGAAGTGGTTTCAATGGTGAACATTGATGACCCACAAGTATAGGGGATCAATCGTAGTCCTTTCGATAAGTAAGAGTGTCGAACCCAACGAGGAGCAGAAGGAAATGACAAGTGGTTTTCAGCAAGGTAATTTGTAATGATCAAGTAACGGTAATGGTAAACAAGGTGCAGCAAGGAATCCCAATCCTTTTGAGGCAAAGGACAGGCCAGAACTATCACTAGCAATAGGCAAAGTGTTCCTGAGGGTACACGGGAATTTCGTCTATTCACTTTTACCATGTTGGTTTGATTCGTGTTCGGTACTTTGATAATTTGATATGTGGGTGGACCGGTGCTAAGGTGTTGTTCTTACTTGAACTAACAACCTACTTATGATTAACCCCCTCGCAAGCATCCGTAACTACGAGAAAAGTATTAAGACAAAGTCTAACCATAGAATTAAACATGTGGATCCAAATCAGCCCCTTACGAAGTAGCGCATAAACTAGGGTTTAAGCTTCTGTCACTCTAGCAACCCATCATCTAATAACTACTCCACAATACATTCCCTTAGGCCCATGAATGGTGAAGTGTCATGTAGTCGACGTTCACATGACACCACTAAGGGAATCACAACATACATATCATCAAAATATCGAACACATATCAAATTCACATGATTACTCACAACATGACTTCTCCCGTGACCTCAAGAACAAAGGTAACTACTCACAAATAATAAACATGCTCAAGATCAGAGGAGTAATGAATAGCATAATGGATCTGAACATATAATATTCCAACAAATAAACCATATAGTAATCAACTACGCAAGGTAATCAACACTACTAGTCACCCACAGGTACCAATCTGAGGTTCCGGTACAAAGGTTGAACACAAGAGATGAACTAGGGTTTGAGAGGAGATGGTGCTGTTGAAGATGTTGATGAAGATTAGCCTCCCAAAGATGAGAGGGGTGTTGGTGATGACGATAGCTTCGATTTCCCCCTCCGGGAGGGAAGTTCCCCCGGCGGAATCGCGCCGCCGGAGGGCAAAAGTGCTCCTGCCCAAGTTCCGCCTCGAGGCGGCGGCGCTTCGTCCCGAAAGTCCCCCCCTAATGTTTTTAGGTTTTTTGAGAATTTATACCAGAAGATGGGTACCGGAAGCGGGCCGGGCTGGGCACGATACACCAGGGCGCGCCCAGGGGGGCCTGGCGCGCCCTGGTGGGTTGTGCCCACCTGGGGGCCCTCCTCCGGTAGTTTTCAGCTCTAGTAATTCTTATTAAATACAAAAATAATCTCCGTAAATTTTCAGCTTCATTGGAGTTGTGTAGAATAGGTATCTCTGACGTGCTTTTCTTGGGTCCAGAATTCCAGCTGTCGGTATTCTCCCTCTTTGTGTAAACCTTGCATATTATGAGAGAAAAGGCATTAGAATCACTCCCCAAAGCATTATTATTCAACAAAACAAAGTAAATAACAGTAGGAAATCATGATGCAAAATGGACGTATCAACTCCCTCAATCTTAGACCTCGCTTGTCCTCAAGCGAAAGCCGATATTGAAAAGCATGTCCACATGGTTTGAGAGAGAGGTGTCGATAAAAACAAAATACAGACATAGAAGCATCATGCTTATTAACATAACATCAACAAACTCTAACATAAGAATTTATTTCAATATATTTTTATCATAAGGCTTCTCATGAGCAATTAACAATTCATCACAACATAGAAGTATGAAGCATAAACCTTATTGGAAACCAACAAACTATGTTCTCAGTCAACTTTGCAACTACAATTCATCATATTTTTAGGAAGGGTCTCATGTCGGAGCCTTTTGGCATGTCCACATACTCAACTATCATTTAGTCTTCTATGATTGCTAACGCTCACGGCATACCCATGAACAAAAAGTTTCAACCGGACACATAGGAAGATAGGGGCTTATAGTTTTGCCTCCCAACTCACTCACCTCAAGGGTGATGTCAACAATAATAACTCATGCCCACCCATATCCAACTGGATATATGTGCCTAGATCTTTCCTCACCACATGATGCTTGCAAAGGAAAAAGTAAAAAGGAATAGGGAAGAATACTTTGACTCTTGCATAAAAGTAAGTGCATAAAAGTAAAAGATAGGCCCTTCGCAGAGGGAAGCAGAGGTTGTCATGCGCTTATTGATTTGTATGCCCAATCCCTTAATGTAAAAGAACGTCACGCTATATTGCCCCCTATGATAGCAACCTTTATTATGCAGTCCGTCGCTTTTATTACTTTGCCATCATAAGTTCGTATAACGCTCAATTTTCTCTTACACTAATTGATCAAAACACTTTTAGAAGCAATTTTTATTGCCTTATTGCACCGATGACAATTTACTTGAAGGATCTTTCTCGATCCATAGGTAGGTATGGTGGACACTCAAAGAAAGAGTTTGGTTTGGGTTTTTGGATGCACAAGTAGTATTTCTACTTAGTGCGGAATTTTTGGCTAGCAAAGATATTGGGCAAGCACCACATGTTAAAGGATCTATGACAATATAACTTCTATGTGGATATGAACAAACATAAATCATTACGTTGTCTTCCTTGTCCAACGTCAACAATTTTGACACATAATATTTGATGGGGGATCACAATCATAAAAGTTGTCCAAGATAGTGTATTTGCATGTGAATCTTCTCTTCCCTAATTAATTCTTTCATGAATTGCATCATTGACCAATGCTATGTTTGTCAATCTCCAATAAATTTTACTACTTATACTTTTCCTTATGTGATGTCATTACTCACCATAAGATTAGCATATGATTCTTTTCATTTATTTTTCTTTCTTTTATTTGATTGCAACAAGAAAGTAGAGAAGCAAAAACTCAAACTAAACTTTAATATATAACTTTCACTCGATTACATAGATAGATAGACCACGGAACTAACACACGAAAATAGATCATGCTAAACTTTTATTCAACTAAAGCAAAGGGAAACTAAGGATCGAACTAAAATAGGTAAAGGTGAATAAAAGTGGTGATGATACGATACCGGGGCACCTCCCCCAAGCTTGGCTTAAGCCAAGGGGAGTGCCCATACCCATGTACTCAAGTCTCCTTTGGTGGTGGTGATGAAGAAGGTGGAGGTGATATGATGTCACACTTCAGCTTCAAAAGGTACTCCAATCTGCGGATGACCCTCCTAAGGTTATTGATGTGCTCTTCTAGCAAAATATTTTCACGGATGAGAAATTTATTCTGAACGCGAACAGCTTCGAAAGCTTTAAAGGCTTCTATTTCAATAGGGGTGAGATGACTGTAGTAAGTTCGAAGGATATCTTCTTCCCCTTCCTCCTTTGTCGGCATGGGTTGATCTCCTTCAGGGGGATAATCAACCATAGCCTCTTGCCCTTCTCTTCCTTGTTGGCTTCTTCCGACTCCTCCCTCCTCAACTCTATCTTCATTAGCCAGGCATCTTCTTCCACGTTGTTAGAAGAGGGAGAAGACAAGATGCCTGACTTGACAGATCTGATGGGGATCAGCAAGAAACGAGAACAGAGGATTTTTCTGCGATACAGTCGTCAAAATAGTCGGGGGTATATATAGAGAATTTTTATTCTTGGGAAACAAGTATTTGGAAGGAAAACGGAGTCGGGAAGGCATCCGAGGTGGGCACAACCCACCAGGGCGCGCCCTGGTGTATCGTGCTCACCTCGATCACCTTCCGGTTTATTTTTTTATTTCCAAAATTCTAAAATATTCCAAAACTGACAAAAAATATTTTTGCGGATTTTCGGAGTCCGTTTACTTACCGTATCACGTACCTCCTATTTTTAAGTATTCTGGAGTGTTTTGGAAGATTTCTTTTATGTGTTCCTCCGGTGTCATGGTTTGGATAACATTGCTTTCAACGTTAATTGGCGTACCTGAGATATAATGCTTAATTCTTTGTCCATTGACTACCTTCAGATTAGTACCTTCGGCGTTATTAATCTTGATAGCACCAGAACGATAGACCTCTTCAATAATATATGGTCCTTCCCATTTCGAGAGAAGCTTTCCTGCAAAAATCTTAAACGAGAGTTGAACAAAAGAACATAATCTCCTATTTTGAATTCCCGCTTTTGGATTCTTTTGTCATGCCATCTTTTTACTTTTTCTTTGAATAGCTTGGCATTTTCATACGCTTGGGTTCTCCATTCATCTAGTGAGCTAATATCAAATAACCTCTTTTCATCGGCAAGTTTAAAATCATAGTTGAGCTCTTTAATTGCACAAAATGCTTTGTGTTCTAGTTCTAGAGGCAAATGGCAAGCTTTTCCATACACCATTTTATATGGAGACATAGCCATAGGATTTTTATAAGCTGTTCTATAGGCCCAAAGTGCATCATCTAATTTCTTAGACCAATTCTTACAAGACCTATTGACAGCTTTTTGTAATATTAATTTTATTTCTCTATTGCTAAGTTCTACCTGACCACTAGATTGAGGATGATAGGGTGATGCAATTCTATGGTTAACATCATATTTAGCAAGCATCTTACGGAAAGCACCATGAATAAAGTGTGAACCACCATCGGTCATTAAATATCTAGGGACTACAAACCTCGGAAAGATAACCTCTTTAAGCATTTTAATGGAGGTGTGGTGATCAGCACTACTAGTTGGAATAGCTTCTACCCACTTAGTGACATAATCAACCGCTACTAAAATATGAGTGTACCCGTTAGAGGAAGGAAAAGGTCCCATATAATCAAAACCCCACACATCAAATGGTTCAACAACAAGTGAGTAATTCATAGGCATTTCTTGACGCTTACCGATATTACCAATTCTTTGACATCCATCACAAGACAAAACAAAATTACGGGCATCTTCGAAGAGAGTAGGCCAATAAAAACCAGATTGCAATACCTTATGAGCAGTTCTGTCTCCCGCATGATGTCCTCCATAAGCTTCGGAATGACATTTCCATAGGATTTGTTCCTGTTCATGCTCAGGTACACAACGTCTAATAATACCATCTACTCCTTCTTTATAAAGATGTGGGTCATCCCAAAAGTAATGTCTCAAGTCATAGAATTTTTTTTCTCTTTTGTTGGTATGTGAAACTAGGTGGTATATATTTAGCGATAATGTAATTAGCATAATCAGCATACCAAGGTGTGTTGTGTGAGACACTTATTGCAGCTAGCTGTTCGTCAGGGAAACTATCATCAATAGGTAGTGGGTCATCAAGAATATTTTCTAACCTAGATAAGTTATCAGCTACGGGGTTCTCAGCTCCTTTCCTATCACCGATATGTAAGTCAAATTCTTGAAGCAAAAGAACCCACCTAATAAGTCTAGGTTTAGCATCTTTCTTTTCCATAAGGTATTTTATAGCAGCATGATCGGTGTGAACAATGACTTTGGAATCTACAATATAGGATCTAAATTTATCACAAGCAAACACAACTGCTAAAAATTCTTTTTCAGTAGTAGCATAATTTCGTTGGGCACTGTCTAGAGTTTTGCTAGCATAATGGATAACATTCAATTTCTTATCAACTCTTTGTCCTAGGACAACACCAACAGCATAATCACTAGCATCACACATAATTTCAAAACGCAAGTTCCAATCAGGTGGTTGAACGATAGGTGCAGAGGTTAAGGCTTTCTTGAGTGTTTCAAAGGCTTCCACACAATCATCATAAAAAACAAAAGGAATATCCTTTTGCAAAAGATTAGTAAGAGGCCTAGAAATTTTAGAGAAGTCTTTAATGAACCTCCTATAAAAACCAGCATGACAAAGGAAACTTCGAATACCTTTAATATCTTTAGGACATGGCATTTTCTCAATTGCATCAACTTTAGCTTTATCCACCTCAATACCTCGTTCAGATATTTTATGCCCCAAGACAATCCCTTCATTAACCATAAAGTGGCACTTCTCCCAGTTCAAGACAAGATTAGTTTGTTCACATCTCTGCAAAACTCGATCAAGGTTGCTTAAGCAATCATCAAAAGAAGTTCCTTAAACGGAAAAATCACCCATGAAAATCTCTACAATCTTTTCACAAAAGTCAGAGAATATAGCAGTCATACATCTTTGAAAGGTACCAGGTGCATTGCATAAACTAAAAGGCATACGTCTATAAGCATAGGTTCCAAAAGGGCAAGTAAATGTGGTTTTCTCTTGATCGGATTGTGACACAGGTATTTGAGAGACAAAAGTGTGTGTGCTTAGATAGTCTCTCTAGCATTTGATCAATGAAAGGCAAAGGGTAATGATCTTTTCTAGTAGCTTTATTTAATTTTCTAAAATCAATTACCATTCTATAGCCAGTGACAATTCTTTGTGGAATGAGTTCATTCTTATCATTAGGAACAACGGTAATACCTCCTTTCTTAGGGAAACAGTGAACGGGACTTACCCATCTACTATCAGCTATGGGATAGATTATACCTGCTTCCAGAAGCTTTAATATTTCAGTTCTTACCACTGCTTTCATCTTGGGATTCAATCGCCGTTGGTGATCAACAACGGGTTTAGCATCAGGTTCCATATTGATCTTGTGCTGACATAGAGTGGGACTAATGCCCTTAAGATCATCAGGAGTATATCCAATAGCAGCCCGGCGCTTCCTCGGAACTTTCAATAATCTCTCTTCTTCATGTTCTGAAAGGTTAGCACTAATAATAACAGGATATATCTTTTTCTCATCAAGATAAGCATACTTCAAAGTGTCAGGCAATTGTTTCAATTCAAACACAGGATCACCTTTAGGTGGAGGAGGACCTCCAAGAGTTTCAATAGGCAAATTGTGTTTCAAGAGAGGTTGTTGTTCAAAGAAAATTTGATCTATTTCATTTCTTTCACGCAAGTGCATATCATTTTCATGGTCAAGCAAATATTGTTCTAATGGATCAGTAGGAGGCACAGCAATAGAAGCAAGACCAATTATCTCATCATTATTAGATAATTCTTTATCACGGGGTTGTCTACTAAACTTGGAAAAATTAAACTCATGAGACACATTACCAAAACTGACACCGACGGTTTGTTTTTCACAATCTATCTTAGCGCTGACGGTGCTCAAGAAAGGTCTACCAAAGATAATGGGACAAAAGTCATCTTGTGGGGAACCAAGAACTAGAAAATCAGTAGGGTATTTTAATTTCCCACACAATACTTCAACATCTCTAACAATCCCAAGTGGTGTGATAGTGTACCTATTAGCAAGCTTAATAGTAACATCAATATCTTCCATTTCAGCAGGTGCTTTTTCATTCATAATTTCTTGGTATAAGGTAAAAGGGATAGCACTCACACTAGCACCTAAATCACATAAACCATGGTAGCAATGATCTCCTATTTTACTTGAGACAACGGGCAAGCCTTCTATAGGTCTATGTTTATCTTTCTTATCAGGTTTAGCAATTATAACAGCTTCATCACAAAGGTAGATGACATGCCCATCAACATTTTCTTCCAAGAGATCTTTAACCATAGCAACACTAGGTTCTACTTTAATTTTCTCAGGGGGTTTAGGTGCTCTTATATTACTCTTATGAACCACGGTTGATACCTTAGTATGTTCCTTTATCCTAACAGGGAAAGGTGGCTTTTCAATATAAGCAGTAGGCACAACTGGATCAACATTGTAAAAGATGGTTTCTTCTTTAGCTATGACCGGTTCTTTAATTTCTTATTTAATAGGGGGATGATATTTAAACCACTTCTCCTTAGGGAGGTCAACATGAGTAGCAAATGCTTCATAGAAAGAGGCTACTATCTCAGAGTCAAGTCCATATTTAGTGCTAAACTTATGAAAAGTATCGGTATTCATAAAAGATTTAACACAATCAAATTCAAGCTTTATACCTGACTCATTACCTTCGTCGAGTTCCCAATCTTCAGATTTGTGTTTAATTCTTTCTAAGAGATCCCACTTGAAATCAATAGTCTTCTTCATATAAGAACTAGCACAAGAAGTATCGAGCATGGATTGATCATTATGAGAAAGCCGAGCATAAAAATTCTGAATGATAACTTCCCTCGGAATGTCATGATTGGGGCATGAATATAACATTGAGTTAAGCCTCCCCCAAGCTAGAGCGATACTTTCTCCTTCACGAGGCCAAAAATTATATATAAAATTCCGATCACGAGGAACTAGATGCATAGGATAAAACTTTTGATGGAATTCCAATTGCAAACGATTCCAGTTCCATGATCTAAGGTCATCACATAGCCTATACCATGTCAATGCTTTTCCCTCCAAAGATAAAGGAAAAACCTTCTTCTTAACATCATCTCCGGATAAACCTGCAAGCTTAAATAATCCACATATTTCGTTCACATATAAAAGATGCATATCATGATTTTCAATTCCATCTCCTGCGTAAGGTTTAGCAAGCAGTTTTTCTAGCATACCCAAAGGAATTTCATAAGTAACATTTTCAGTAGGTGCTGCAGGTTGAGGGGCAACTAATTGTGGTTCCGGTCGAGGTGAAGATACCCCGAACAAACCCCTCAAAGGATTGTTCTCCATAGTAGCAAGTAGCAATAAATTTCAGCACGTAGTATAAGATTTTCCTTACCGATTTCCACTTACCAAGAGCGCTTCACTCCCCGGCAACAGCGCCAGAAAAGAGTCTTGATGACCCACAAGTATAGGGGATCAATCATAGTCCTTTCGATAAGTAAGAGTGTCGAACCCAACGAGGAGCGGAAGGAAATGACAAGTGGTTTTCAGCAAGGTAATTTGTAACGAGCAAGTAACAGTAACGGTAAACAAGGTGCAGCAAAGTAGCCCAATCCTTTTGAGGCAAAGGACAGGCCAGAACAATCACTAGTAATAGGCAAAGTGTTCTTGAGGGTACACGGGAATTTCGTCTAGTCACTTTTACCATGTTGGTTTGATTCGTGTTCGCTACTTTGATAATTTGATATGTGGGTGGACCGGTGCTAAGGTGTTGTTCTTACTTGAACTAACAACATACTTATGATTAATCCCCTCGCAAGCATACGCAACTACGATAAAAGTATTAATACAAAGTCTAACCATAGCATTAAACATGTGGATCCAAATCAGCCCCTTACGAAGTAGCGCATAAACTAGGGTTTAAGCTTCTGTCACTCTAGCAACCCATCATATAATAACTACTCCACAATGCATTCCCTTAGGCCCATGAATGGTGAAGTGTCATGTAGTCGACGTTCACATGACACCACAAAGGGAATCACAACATACATATCATCAAAATATCGAACACATATATAATTCACATGATTACTCGCAACATGACTTCTCCCGTGACCTCAAGAACAAAGGTAACTACTCACAAATAATAAACATGCTCAAGATCAGAGGAGTAATGAATAGCATAATGGATCTGAACATATAATCTTCCACCAAATAAACCATATACTAATCAACTACGCAAGGTAATCGACACTACTAGTCACCCACACATACCAATCTGAGGTTTCGGTACAAAGATTGAACACAAGAGATGAACTAGGGTTTGAGAGGAGATGGTGTTGTTGAAGATGTTGATGAAGATTAGCCTCCCAAAGATGAGAGGGGTGTTGGTGATGACGATAGCTTTGATTTCCCCCCGGGAGGGAAGTTCCCCCGACGGAATCGCTCCGCCGGAGGGCAAAAGTGCTCCTGCCCAAGTTCCGCCTCGAGGCAGTGGCGCTTCGTCCCGAAAGTCCTCCCCCTAATTTTTTTAGGTTTTTTTGGGAATTTATACCAGAAGATGGGCGTCGGAAGCGGGCTAGGATGGGCACGATACACCAGGGCGCGCCTGATACGTCTCCAACGTATCTATAATTTTTGCTTGTTCCATGCTGTTATATTATCATTCTTGGATGTTTTACAATCATTTTACTACAATTTTATACTATTTTTGGGACTAACCTATTAACCTAGAGCCTAGTGCCAGTTTCTGTTTTTTCCTTGTTTTTGAGTTTTACAGAAAAGGAATATCAAACGGAGTCCAAACGGAATAAAAATCTATGGTGATTTTTTTTTACCAGAAGAAGCCCAGGGAGCTTTGGAGTTGGGCCAAAAGAGCCACGAGACCACCACAAGCCTGGGGGCGCCCCCCCTAGGGCGCGCGCCCCTGGCTTGTCATCACCTCGTGGCCCCCCTGGACTTGTTTCCGCCGCCAAAACTTCCTATAAATACAGAAACCCCCAGAAACAAACCTAGATCGGGAGTTCCGCCGCCGCAAGCATCCAGAGCCACGAAAAACCAATCGGGAGCCCGTTCCGGCACCCTGCCGGAGGGCGAAACCATCACCGGAGGCCATCTTCATCATCCCGGCGGTCTCCATGACGAGGAGGGAGTAGTTCACCCTCGGGGCTGAGGGTATGTACCAGTAGCTATGTGTTTGATCTCTCTCTCTCTCTCGTGTTCTTGAGATGACATGATCTTGATGTACCGTGAGCTTTATTAATATATATGAATCATATGGAGTTTTCCCCTCTCTATCTTCTTGTGATGAATTGAGTTTTCCCTTTGAAGTTTTCTTATCGGATTGAGTCTTTAAGGATTTGAGAACACTTGATGTATGTCTTGCGATGGGATATCCGTGGTGACAATGGGATGTTCTATTGATCCACTTGATGTATGTTTTGGTGATCAACTTGCGGGTTCTGTGACCTTGGGAATCTATGCATAGGGGTTGGCACACGTTTTCGTCTTGACTCTCCGGTAGAAACTTTGGGGCACTCTTTGAAGTTATTTGTGTTGGATTGAACATGATGAATCCGAAATTGTGTGATGCATATCGTATAATCAAGCCCATGGGTACTTGTGGTGACATTGGAGTATCTAGGTGACATTAGGGTTTTGGTAGATGTGTATCTTAAGGTGTTATTTTAGTACGAACTCTAGGGCTGTTCGTGACACTTATAGGGATAGCTCATACGATTGATCGGAAAAGATAACTTTGAGGTGGTTTCGTACCCTACAATAATTTCTTCGTTTGTTCTCCACTATTTGTGACTTTGGAGTGAACTCTTTGTCGCGCGTGAGGGATTTACATATGATTCAACTATGTCAGTATTGTTGAGAGAACTTGCACTAGTGAAAGTATGAACCCTAGGCCTTGTTTCTAAGCATTGCAATACCATTTGTGCTCACTTTTATCATTAGTTACCTTGCTGTTTTTATATTTTCAGATTACAAAAACCTATATCTACCATCCATATTGCACTTGTATCACCATCTCTTCGCCGAACTAGTGCACCTATACAATTTACCATTGTATTGGGTGTGTTGGGAACACAAGAGACTCTTTGTTATTTGGTTGCAGGGTTGTTTGAGAGAGACCATCTTCATCCTACGCCTCCCACGGATTGATAAACCTTAGGTCATCCACTTGAGGGAAATTTGCTACTGTCCTACAAAACTCTGCGCTTGGAGGCCCAACACGAGTCTACAAGAAGAAGGTTGCGTAGTAGACATCAAGCTCTTTTCTGGCGCCGTTGCCGGGGAGGCAAGGTAAGCGGCACTCACATCCCGTCAACGAAGCTCTTTTCTGGCGCCGGTGCTGGGGAGGCAAGGTAAGCGGCACTCACATCCCGTTAACGAAGCTCTTTTCTGGCGTCGTTGCCGAGGAGGTGAGTGCTTGAAGGTATATCTTTAGATCTTGCAATTGAATCTTTTAGTTTCTTGTTTTTCACTAGTTTGGTTTTATAAAAGTAAACTACAAAAAAAATGGAATTGAGGTTGCCTCAAATGCTTCATCTTTTTAATGTCTTTCGTGAAAATGATGGAAAGGAAAATTGTGCTCAAGTGTTAGAAGAAGAAGTTATTAAAATGTTTGGCACCAAATCTTTGAGTGATGAGCATGATTGCAATGTTGTTAGTATGATTTCCTTGAATATTCATGATGCTAATGATATGCAAAGCCACAAGCTTGGGGATGATATGTTTAGTCCCCCAAGTTTTGATGAGCAAATTTATTATGATGAAAGCATGCCTCCTATTTATGATGATTATTGTGATGACATGTATGCTATAAAGAATAATCATAACCATGAAACTTGTCATCATGATTTTAATTTTCAATTGGATTACGCTTCTCATGATAGTTATTTTGTTGAGTTTACTCCCACTATTAGTCATGAGAAGAAATCTTCTTGTGTGGAGAGTAGTAAAATTTCTATGCTTGTAGATCATGAAAAGAATTCTTTATGTTCTGGTTATATTGTGAAATTCCTTCATGATGCTACTGAAAATTATTATGAGGGAGGAACATATGCTTGTAGGAATTGCAATAATATCAAGTTTCCTCTCTATGTGTTCAAAGTTTTGAAGTTATGCTTGTTTTGCCTTCCTATGCTAGTTGATCCTTGCTCCCATAAATTGTTTGCTCACAAAATCCCTATGCATAGGAAGTGGGTTAGGATTAAATGTGCTAGTCATATGCTTCATGATGCTCTCTTTGTGTTTCAATTCTTATCTTTTATGTGAGCATCATTGAAATCATCATGCCTAGCTAAAAGGCTTCAAAGAAAAGCGCTTGTTGGGAGACAACCCAACACTTTTACTTTCTGTTTTAGTGTATTCACATGATTAAGCTACTGTAGTAATCATGGTTTGTGCCTTTTATTTCAATAAAGTTCCAAGTAAAGCCTTTGGGATAGTGTGGATGATAGTTGACTTGATTCTGTGCAAAAACAGAAACTTTTTCTCTCAGTCCAGGAATTTTTCAAATTCACTAGAACGTGATTTTGATCTGAATTTTTTACACAGTCTTTATATACAAATTTCCTAGATTTTCCTAATTTTTCAGAATTTTTAGAGACAGGGAAGTATGGTTACACTACAGATCTTCACAGACTGTTCTGTTTTTGACAGATTCTGTTTTGCATGCATAGTTTGCTTGTTTTAGTGTTTCCATAGCTTATATTTAGTGGTATAAATTATGGGAATGATATAATACAGTAGGTATTATGTGAGAACAATTATGAATCTTGTCTTGACAGTACCTAAGTGAATGATCTTTATTTATTATACTAACCCATCTCACGAAGTTCCGTTAAGTTTTGTGTGATTGAAGTTTTCAAGTTTTGGGTGAGACACCGATATGAGGAGAATAAGGAGTGACAAGAATCTAAGCTTGGGGATGCCCAAGGCACCCCCAAGTCAATATCCAAGGAAGAATCAAGTGCCTAAGCTTGGGGATGCCCCGGAAGCATCCCCTCTTTCGTCTTCAACACTATCGGTATATCTTACTTAGAGCTATATTTTTATTCGTCACACAATATGTTCTTTGCTTGGATCATCATTATATTTTGTTACTTTATGTTAGGTGTTATTTATAATCTTGTTTTTCAATAAAAAGTTCCAAGAATTGCCTTAGGATGCTTGCATTGCATGTTTTGATGTGTGCTGTGTAAAAACAGAAACTTATGATGTAGTGTATGAATTTTCATATTTTACTGGAACGTGGAAAGTTTCTGAAATTTTTACAAAGTGATGTCATATAAATTTTATAGCATGTCCTAAATTTTCACAATTTTTTGAGTTACAGAAGTACACTGTTTTCATAAATTGCTACAGACTGTTCTGTTTAGGCAGATTGCTGTCATAGTTTCGTTATCTACTTATCCTATAGTTTCCATAGCCTATATTGGTAGATATAAATTGTGGAAAATGATAGTATACAGTACCAAATGTTTGAAAATTATTGTGCAACTTGTCTTGGCAGTACATAAAGAGTTGATTTATTATGAGTACTAACCTATCTCACGAGTTCTTTTCGAGTTTTGTGTGGATGAAGTTTTTGAGAATAGGTGAAACCATGATATGAGAGGATTGAACGAGATACAAAAGCTCAAGCTTGGGGATGCCCAAGGCACCCCAAGTAAATATTTCAAGAAGTCTCAAGCATCTAAGCTTGGGGATGCTACGCATCCCACCTCTCTTCGTCAACTATCGGTTAGCCTATGTTGAGCCTAAATTTTTATTCGTTCACATGATGCGTGCTATTCTTGGAGTGCTATTTTTCTTTTGTTTGCTGTTTGAATAAAATACTCAGATCTGAAAATATTTATTGAGAGAGAGATTCCTCACATAGCTACTTAATTGTTTGACTACTCATTGATCTTCACTTATATCTTTTGAGAGTAGTTTGTCATTTCCTCGCATGCTTCACTTATACCTTTTTGAGGAATGAAATCTTTATGCTCATGTGCTTCACTTAAATTTGTTTGAGCTTTCCAAAAAGCAATAGCAATATATGAAACTAGTCCCAAAGTGATAGATATCCAAGGAGGATATAATAAAAATTTCATGAAGATCATTGGACAAATTAAACATGATTCCTTGTATTAGTTTTGAAACATGATGATAGTAATATGTGAGTCATGTTAGTGAGTAATTATGCTTAGTAGGAATATTGGTGTTAAGGTTTGTGATTCCCTATGCAAGTACGAAAGTCAATAGTTATGCAATGAAGTTATATCCTACTTGTGGTGCATTATTCGGTGTTAGTTATGTTCAATGCTCACTTATGTGAATTTTCGTTTCTTGGCTTGGTTGCTTCCCAATCTATTTGCTAGCCTCCATTTGTACTAAGTAGAAATACTACTTGTGCATCCAAAATCCTTAAACCAAGTTTTGCCTTATGAGTCCACCATACCTACCTATATGCGGTATTTCCATGCCGTTCCAAGCAAATTTGTATGTGCCATCTCTAAATTTTCAAAATAAATTTTCTCTTTTGTGTGCCCGTACCGCTCATGAAACGGTGGGGAGTATCCAATATTTTTCCATGCTAGGTGTGTTATTCTCACGATATGTGTTGATTCACTATCATTCACGAGAAAGTGGCTGGTATTCGGGATGCCCAGTTCCATGCTCAAAGTTCAAATCAAAATATAATGAAACAAAACTCCCCCAGGATTGTTGTTTGTATGGATGGTACCCGTGGATTCGGCTCTCCGTGGAGTGTGATTGATTGGTGGAGGGGGAGTAAAAACTTTACCATTCTGTTTGGGAACCGCCTATAATGTATCTAGCATGGAAAGTATTGTGAGCTACTTTGTCGTTTTCGTTGACAGGAAAATCATGCCACTCAAAATATTTTTCTCTCTCAATTTAAACCTTGAGCTCTGGCACCTCTACAAATCCCTACTTCCCTCTGTGAAGGGCCTATCTATTTACTTTATGCAATTTTTATTTTTGCTTTGAGTCTCCATCTTCTCTTATAAGCACCAACTAGGGGGCACTATGATCGTACTTGAGCATTGGGCATAGCTAATATTTGAGTGTGTTTCATGAATGGATCAATGATTGAGCATGATGGGCTAGGGATAACTTTCTTTAGTGTTGATATTTTGAAAGATATGGTTGCTTGTTGACATGCTTGAGTATTGAAGTCATTATGTTAAAACTAGACTATTGCTTTGAATCATTTACTAGTCCAAATGTCCATGCTATACAAAGAAGATAAGAATATGATGAACATGTTAGGCAGCATTCCACATCAAAAATTCTGCTTTTATCATTTACCTACTCGAGGACGAGTAGGAATTAAGCTTGGGGATGCTGATACGTCTCCAACGTATCTATAATTTTTCCTTGTTCCATGCTGTTATATTATCATTCTTGGATGTTTTACAATCATTTTACTACAATTTTATACTATTTTTGGGACTAACCTATTAGCCTAGAGCCTAGTACCAGTTTCTGTTTTTTCCTTGTTTTTGAGTTTTACAGAAAAGGAATATCAAACGGAGTCCAAACGGAATAAAAATCTACGGTGATTTTTTTGGACCAGAAGACGCCCAGTGAGCTTTGGAGTTGGGCCAGAAGAGCCACGAGGCCACCACAAGCCTGGGGGGCGCCCCCCCTAGGGCGCGCCCCCCTGGCTTGTCGTCACCTCGTGGCCCCCCTGGACTTGTTTCCGCCGCCAAAAATTCCTATAAATATAGAAACCCCTACAAACAAACCTAGATCAGGAATTCCGTCGTTGCAAGCCTCCAGAGCCACGAAAAACCAATCGGGAGCCCGTTCCGGCACCCTGCCGGAGGGGGAAACCATCACCGGAGGCCATCTTCATCATCCCGGCGGTCTCCATGATGAGGAGGGAGTAGTTCACCCTCGGGGCTGAGGGTATGTACCAGTAGCTATGTGTTTGATCTCTCTCTCTCTCTCATGTTCTTGAGATGACATGATCTTGATGTACCGCGAGCTTTATTAATATCGATGAATCATATGGAGTTTTCCCCTCTCTATCTTCTTGTGATGAATTGAGTTTTCCCTTTGAAGTTTTCTTATCGGATTGAGTCTTTAAGGATTTGAGAACACTTGATGTATGTCTTGCGATGGGATATCTGTGGTGACAATGGGATGTTCTATTGATCCACTTGATGTATGTTTTGGTGATCAACTTGCGGGTTCCGTGACCTTGGGAATCTATACATAGGGGTTGGCACACGTTTTCGTCTTGACTCTCCGGTAGAAACTTTGGGGCACTCTTTGAAGTTCTTTGTGTTGGATTGAACATGATGAATCTGAAATTGTGTGATGCATATCGTATAATCAAGCCCATGGGTACTTGTGGTGACATTGGAGTATCTAGGTGACATTAGGGTTTTGGTTGATGTGTATCTTAAGGTGTTATTTTAGTACGAACTCTAGGGCTGTTCGTGACACTTATAGGGATAGCTCATACGATTGATCGGAAAAGATAACTTTGAGGTGGTTTCGTACCCTACAATAATTTCTTCGTTTGTTCTCCGCTATTTGTGACTTTGGAGTGAACTCTTTGTCGCGCGTGAGGGATTTACATATGATTCAACTATGTCAGTATTGTTGAGAGAACTTGCACCAGTGAAAGTATGAACCCTAGGCCTTGTTTCTAAGCATTGCAATACCGTTTGTGCTCACTTTTATCATTAGTTACCTTGCTGTTTTTATATTTTAAGATTACAAAAACCTATATCTACCATCCATATTGCACTTGTATCACCATCTCTTCGTCGAACTAGTGCACCTATACAATTTACCATTGTATTGGGTGTGTTGGGGACACAAGAGACTCTTTGTTATTTGGTTGCAGGGTCGTTTGAGAGAGACCATCTTCATCCTACGCCTCCCACGGATTGATAAACCTTAGGTCATCCACTTGAGGGAAATTTGCTACTGTCCTACAAAACTTCATATTTTTCAAGGTTCAGTTGAGCAATCACACCGAGGATGAGGCAACATGGGAAAGAGAGGATTTTCTTCGGGCAGAGCACCCACACCTATCTAAGGATAAGCTGAAATCTCGGGGACAAGATTTTTCCTAAGGGGGTAGGTGTTGTAACACCCAAAATTTTTTGATTTGGTTTTTGCCAAATTCCTTATTTGATTTGAAGGAGGTTATTTGAATTTTTCTAAAAGACTCTCCTTTAAAAATCTTTTGATGACAAATCTTTCTTGAGACCTTTCTCAAGTACGGTTCTGGTCTTGAGGATTTTCAGCATGTGTTGATTCAACACATATACTCTTGGGATGTTTTTGCTATTTCGTTTATTAAAAAGAATTTCTATGAAATTGGATTTGTCTTTCCCTATTCAAAAATACTCTTATGCTACTCTCTTGCCATGACCTACATTGCAAATTTCCTTCCTAAACCCTCCTCCCTACTTTTGGACCAAGTCTTATACTTATTCCAGCAAGGTTCAACCTATTTTAAATTTCCTTTCTATTTATTCTATCCTCAAACTAGTTTCTGTAATTTATTTTGGACCTCTCTGGTTTACAAAGGAAGTGCTAGATTCCTTTGAGAAATTGTTCCAAATAAATTATCCTTGCTACACCTTAGTACCCTCATCCTTTATCACCAAAGAACTGTTGGTCCACAGTTCAAAATTTTCAAAATTTGTTTACTGCAAATTTGGACCAGATTTGATGTTTTTGATGAAATCCATTCTTTCTCTCTTTCAAAAATTCAGAGAAAAATCAGGGAGCCTCTAGAAGCCCCAATAGATAAGTCCCCCAAGTTTCAGCTCAAGAAAAAAAATTCTAAGAGCCTCTAGCATTTCAACGAGCAGGTGGCATGCATTGTTTCCGTCAGGTTCAGTCAAAGTTCAGAGATTCAGTGTCGTTTTCGTCAGTCGCCAGTGACAATCTCGCCAGTGCTCGCGTTGGCTCGTTGCTCACTGCTCCTCCTTCTTATCCAGGGCGCCGCACGGTCTCTTGGCCGGTTGTGAGCGTCGGTGGTGAGCTGGCACGCCGGCGCCGGCGTCTTCCGCGGCGACAGTACCGCCCATGGCGGCCAGCAGAGGCCAGTCCTGCAGTACGGTGCCGCTCCGCACCACCCAAGCCACCGGTAGCCTCCGCGTGTTCATCTCCTTGCATGCGCCCGCTGCAGAACCGTCGTCGTGGCCTGAGAAGCGCAGAGCGCGCTCTCTGCCGCCGACGTGCCCGTGAGCGCCGTCCCATCGAAACCGTGAGTGTAGCCCAAGTTTGACCGAGCTTAGCACAAAAATGGATCAGGTGGACCAACCAGGAGCTGCTCAGCCATCGCAATCGCCAGCTAAACCTCTGTCTCGCCGTAATTGCTCGCCGGAGTAATCCTGCTTTCGGCAACCGCCTCGGGCCGGCTATAAATAGGACCCCAGAGCCCCCTCGCAACCCAGCACCGCTCCACCTCTCCCTCTAGTCGCGCCACGCTCCTCAGAAGACCTCGGGGAGGTCTCCTTCCCCGACTCCGGCCGCCTCGGTCTGCTTCGGGCTCCGGTGAAATCCTCTCTGGTGAGCGAACCTCAGTGCCCCAAATCGAGCCAGTATCCTCCTAGTGCACCCTTAGCCCTAACCCCCGCACCAATTTGGCTCTAGGTACCCTCTCCTGAGAGATCCATACTCGCCCGACGCCGACGTCCGCCGGAGTAGGAGCCGCCGTCGACGTGGTGCTCGTCGATGACCATCTCCACCACCCACCGACGCGGAAGGGCCTGGTGAGTGCGTAGGTGCCCTTAGATCCCCATGCCTCGCCGTGGATCATCGCCGGCAACCACCGCGGGTCTCTGTCGCCGGTGGTTTTTTTCAAACCTGACGAGTGGGACCCCCTCGTCAGGGTTTTATTCTTTTCAAATCGTTTTCTTAAAGCGCCTTCGGGCTGGATCCGTTTTCTTCCCTGAATGGCGTATTTCTATCCGAAGCGTTTTCTGTTTATTCAAACTAGCCCCTGGAAAGTTTTCTGTTTATAACAGATCAGTCCCTGGACTAAAACCTTTATAACTTTGAAACAAAAGATGATTTTGAGTTGATTCTTTTTCTGTCACCCTTATTTTTCAGTCTAGTTTTTTATAGTATTTATTCAAAAATATGTTGAGACAACTTTTATACGCATGGTATTTATGTAGAACTCGGTATTTTATGTGGAGTAGATACCGAAGGAGGAAACGCTGCCGTCAACTTCGCCGAGCTAGACTCCGACTACTCCGATCCAGGCAAGCATGTTTGAACCTTAGATATGATGAGTGTTTTTCATGTTCGCTTGAATGGTTATTCTCATGGCATGTTTATATAAGCATATGATGAATGTTATATTTCATGCATGATAAGTTGCAAGTGAGCTACAAACTTGATGTGATCATGAATGATGAAACAACCTAGTCATGTGGTGACATGATAGGTTGTAGGCTGGTATTGTTGGAGCATGCGAGTATTATAACAAACTGTTTAAACTCCAGTGCTGACATAGATTGAGTCTTGTCCCCGTTCGCCTTCTTTTCGTGCTGCCACATGTTTTCTGCAAAGAATACGGTTTAGTAAGTTGCAAACATCTTTCCATGTACACACCAAATAGAGGGGCCGTGATGAGGGTTCCATGGCCCTGGATTAAAGCCCGTCATCCGGTCAGGGGGCATGGGTGTTTCCGGTTGGGACCGAGAGGGGGGCACCCCTTAGTAGCGCGCGATATAAATTTGATCCCATGCTATTCGAGGTGTTGGCCTCCCTGTCTTAAAGTTTTTCTTGAAATTTGCCTAGGGTGATCCCTGGCATCGGGATGAGAAATGGGTGTGTACTGGTTACGTGTGTTTTCTTCTAAAATACCGTAGACGGAACTAGTCCTTCGGGATTACTGAAATCCGTTAGCTGTGGGTAAAGAGTACAACCTCTGCAGAGTCAAAACTATTCGAGTAGCCGTGTCCACGGTCAAGGACGTTGGTCGACAGGTCAAGTGTCAGTCTCAGTGTCAGTCTCTGGAGAACTAATATGTTAAATGATAGAAGTAAACTTGACTGAATATTACTCCTGTGGATGGACTAACCTGTTTATTATTGTGTTGTGCCGAGTATTCCTTGGGATGGTGTTACCTCCTGGATTACTCGTATTCGAATGTTGAAATATAAGCCCTTTATGTGATGTCGCTCAGACGTTCGACTGTGGCATTCTTGTTATTTATTTTCAGTATAAGCCCTTTATGTGATGTCGCTCAGACGTCCGACTGTGGCATTCTTGTTGTTTACTTTCAGTATAAGCCCTTTTATGTGATGTCGCTCAGACGTCCGACTGTGGCATTCTTGTTGTTTACTTTCATTATAAGCCCTTTATGTGATGTCGCTCAAACGTCCAACTGTGGCATTCTTGTTGTTTACTTTTATTATAAGCCCTTTATGTGATGTCGCTCAGACGTCCGACTGTGGCATTCTTGTTATTTATTTTCAGTACAAGCCCTTTATGTGATGTCGCATCAGACGTCCGACTATGGCATTCTATTGTTTACTTTCTTTATAAGCCCTTTATGCGATGTCGCTCAGACGTCCGACTGTGGCACGTACTGTTATTCATTTCCAGTATAAGCCCTTTATGTGGTGTCGCCCCGACGCCCGACTGAGGCATGTTTATTTATTCTTACCTTTCGAGGCGTCGCTTCAGACACCCGATCGGTCTTCTTCTATTTTATTGGGATTTCGGGAGGACTACCGCCCGACTTCCTTTTTATTTATCTTGATGTGCAAATTTATTGCCTGTGTATGTATTACTAACCTTCTTATGTGCATCATGTTTGCATTTGTTATATCTTATGTTCAAACTGTCTTGCAAGTACATTCAAAGTACTCACCTGGCTTGTTGATTTGGCCAGATGTTGACGAAGGCAATCTTATGGATGAAGAGTACGATAGCGAGTCCGACGCCTAGAGGAGTCCCAGTCAGTCCCTTGCGATCCTGGAGTCTGCCACTTGTATTATATACGCTTCCGCTACACAAATAAAATCATCGAGCCTCACTCCGACGCTTGATGAGCTGTAAGATATTAGAGTCATGTCACCCACTCCATTGTGACATATCCACCACTACCTTATATTGCGAGTTAGTAGTTATGCCACCATATCCATTGTGTCATATTCGCCTTTATGTTTAATATTGGCGTGCTTGTAATAAATTGTTGAGCAGCCTCAGCTCAACCCTGTATTATATTAAGTACTACTGGATTTCTGTATCAAGGATTTGTCTACCAGTACGAATGATTTTCTGTGCTGGTCTGACTGAAGGGGCGATTTTTCAATAATTATTTTATTGAAAAACCGGTCCCGACAACCTTGGTACCAGAGCTAGGCTGACTGTAGGTAGCCACTAGGTGCGATCGCTAATCGGTTATTAGTGTAATAATGTTATTTTAGCACTATGCAAATTGTAGCAATTTTTCTATTAGTCATCATAAATTTATGATTTGACTATCTGGAATTTTTGTCTACTTTTGTAGATGGCTGGTGGCGACTGTGAGTCACAGGTGTTCGCCAATGTACCCGAGGGGTTTATCAAGCTCCTCGTCTCCATCGCCAAGATCGCGATCGGGCCATCGACTCGTCCGGAGTTCACACTCTACCAGCACAAGCTCAGCGACAGCGTGTCTATGCACCAGGCCTTGGTGCAGTTCAAGGGAGGGCGTGCTGAATCAAGCCACTTCCGATTTGTTGGGAGGGCCATGCCTACGGAGAGGCATGCTATGCAGATGGCTGCCCGTGAGGCAATTGCTCGTCTCCGGGATGCTCTTCCTTCGATGAAGGCTCGTCGCTACCGCTACCTCCCATGCCACGTGCCATACACTTGTCACTATGCATTTGCTTGCGCTAGGGGAGAGAGAGATGAAGCCATTGAGATGCTTGTTGAGTATCTCAAAGCTCTTGAGGCAGCTTTTGATAACCTCGTGGACGACTTTGTGGCTGCTCGTATGGACTCAGTTCAGGCCTGTGTCGCCAACAGGAGGGAGCTCCTTCATACAGCACCACCACTGTCGTACATCTCGTCCGCAGCATCTTATACACCTGCCGTCTTGGCCACCGCACGCCGCCTGCCTACCACTGAGGAGTTTGACCGAGTTATTGCTCCTACCCCAGTTAGTGATGCACCACCTGCCACACCCGCACCAACTCCATAGCCCAGTACTCCCCGCTTAGAGCCTATTCTTGAGGAGGAGGTTGAGTCTCCATCACCTCTGGGACTTACCCTCGGCAGGCCGAGAGACGTTCTTACCATCTCTGACTGAGTGCGCCGAGCAGTGATGTGATGAAGCGACATGTATGATATGTTTATATGTATATAGGCTTGGAGAGAAGTAGTCTGTGTGCGCATCATGTAGGAATTCGGAGAAGTGCACTAGCCTAAATAACATGTCAGGAATGTGTACGCGCATCCTGAGTGATGTATTGTATAATTATGGCTTGCTTGTAAGATATGTACTGTGCGGTCCTTCTCCATGCGCAATCAAATATTTTCTTGAAAAATCTTGGAGTATTTAAATTTTGCCTTTGCAAAATTATTTATTTTTTGCCACATAGATTTTCTCATGTGTTCTGTAAAAATACCCCAGAGTGGAAAATGCATCGTCCCTGGACTCGTTCCATGCCAAGCCCGCTAGAAGAAAATCATGGTACACAGACAGGTAACAATTTCACATAGGGACAGTCAAGTCAACAAGACAGTGAAGCCGCATTTTCTCAAGTATGCCGCCTTTATGAGCAAAGCCAGCAGCAGCATTAAGTGATGATGAATCATATTATCAATATGGGAAATCACCGCGAACCATTCCAGCAGCATTCCAAATTATCTGAGCTGCAAAAGACACGTCCCCCAACTTTCTCTCACACCGATAAACCTCTTGAGGCCGATGATTGGCTTCAAGACATTGAGAGGAAATTAATTATTGAAAAATGTTCGGACCATGAGAAGGTACATTATGCACCTCACTACCTCTCTGGAGCAGCTGCATCGTGGTGGGAAAATTTCCTACACATGCACCCCGATGAAAACAACATCACCTGGGAGGAATTTAAGGAAAACTTTCGTGGGGCGCACATTCCCAAAAGTGTTATGAAGATCAAGAAAAGGGAGTTTGATGACCTCAAGCAGAGAAGCATGACAGTGGCTGAGTACAATAGTCAGTTTACTCAATTATCTCGCTATGCCAATGAAGAAAATATGACTGAAAATAAAAAGATGGAAAAATTTCTGGACGGTCTTGCACCAGCATTAAAATGCCAGCTCGTCGTTCACACCTTTCCAGATTTCAAGACGCTTGTGGACAAGGCCATTACACTGGAAAATGAGCGCCGCAGCTTGGATGATATTCGCAAGCGCAAAAGGGACAAGACTGCTCATTCTTGCAACAACAAGAACAAGAATGATTTTCAGAGAAATGGGGCGAACAAATCCTCAACCATAGTTCCTCGCTCAAATAAAAAAATTCATGCAAGGGACAAGGAATTTACGTATCGCCCAGGCGTTACCTGCTTCGCCTGTGGAGAAGAAGGACATTATGCCAAGCAGTGTCCCAAGCCAAGAAACATGGCTCCCAAGCCAAACAACAATGGAAATAATTCAGCTCCTAAGCGCAACAATTTCAACCCCAATAACAATCACAGGAAGGGTCACGTGAACCATGTAGCCAGGGATGAAGCACAGAATGCTCCTGACATCGTACTTGGTACGTTTCCTGTCAACACAATTCCTGCCACGGTTTTGTTTGATTCTGGAGCCTCTCACTCGTTCATTTCGAAAAGATTTGCCTTGCAACATCATTTTTCGATCCTTCCTTTGGCAAATTCAATGACTATCAAGTCCCCCGGGATTAAGCAAATCACTCAAAGTTACTGCCAAGGTGTGATTATTGAGATTGAAGGATTAAAGTTTTGGGCAAACCTCATTGTACTAGAAAACAAGGGATTGGATGTTATCCTAGGAATGGACTGGTTAACCACCAACAAGGGGTTTATTGACTGTTTCAATCGGACAGTGACTCTCACTCATCATCACGGGAAGACAATAAGAATTACAGCTCTAGAAAGACCAATATCACTTCAACCAAGATTGAACAAGGTGGATATTTCTGAATTAAGTAAAGTTCCGGTGGTCTGTGAGTTTTCGGATGTATTTCCAGAAGAGCTACAAGGTATGCCACCGGACCGAGAGATAGAGTTCATCATTGAACTAGCACCTAGCACCAAGCCCATCTACAAGAAACCATACAGGATGGCACCATCCGAGTTGGTAGAATTAAAGAAGCAGATAAAAGAATTACTGGACAAAGGTTATATCAGGCCCAGCTCCTCACCTTGGGGATCACCAGTATTATTTGCCAAGAAAAGAGATGGAACTCTAAGATTATGTGTGGACTATCGAGCCCTGAACATGGTCACCATCAAAAACAAATATCCGATGCCATGGATAAATGATTTATTTGACCATCTCGCACAAGCCAAGGTTTTCTCAAAAATTGATTTGAGGTCAGGATATCATCAATTAAAGATACGGACAGAAGATATTCCTAAGACAACATTCACCTCCATATACGGGTTATATGAATTTACAGTAATGCCGTTCGGAATGACAAATGCCCCCGCATATTTTGTGCATCTCATGAATAAGGTGTTTATGAAATATATGGACAAATTTGTTGTGGTGTTCATTGATGATATTTTAGTATATTCTAAGACACCGGAAGAACATGCTGAACATCTCAGAATTGTACTGGGAGAATTAAGGAAACATCAATTGTACGCCAAATTCAGCAAATGTGAATTTTGGTTAAAAGAAGTCGGTTTTCTAGGTCACGTACTTACTCAAGAAGGTGTTGCCGTGGACCCAGAAAAAGTCAAGGCTGTACTTGAGTGGAAACAACCAGCCAACGTAACAGATATACGAAGCTTTCTGGGAATGGCTGGATATTATAGAAGATTTATTGAGGGATTTTCCACCATAGCAAAACCTATGACACAGCTACTCAAGAAGGATAAGAAATTTGTGTGGGCTGAAGCCTGCGAGAAAAGTTTCCAAGAACTAAAAAAGAAATTAACAACAGCACCAGTATTAGTCGTGCCAGACATACACAAAATTTTTGAAGTATATTGCGACGCGTCCAGGAAAGGCCTCGGATGCGTACTAATGCAAGAAGGCAAAGTAGTCGCCTATGCTTCCAGGCAACTACGTCGGCATGAAGAAAATTATCCTACTCATGACCTGGAATTGGCAGCAGTTATTCATGCACTCAAAGAATGGCGGCACTTTTTGCTTGGGAATCGTTGTGAAATATATACGGACCATAAAAGTCTCAAATATATTTTCACACAGCCGGAACTCAATTTACGACAACGACGCTGGTTGGAACTAGTGAAGGATTATGATGTTGGTATTCACTACCATCCAGGCAAGGCAAATGTCATGGCAGATGCTCTCAGTCGAAACCCAAGCTCGAACAGCGGCAGTCTACAAAATTTAAGACCTGAATTTCAACGTGAGTTTGCCAAACTCAACATGGTGTTAGTCACAGAAGGCACTGTGGCAAATTTGGAAATTCAGCCCACCTTGATGGAACAAATTAAAGAAGCTCAGCACGGACACCCCAGCATCGAAGGCATAAAATGAAAAATGAGTATGGGCAAGGCCTCAGAATTTGTCGTAGATGACAAGGGAATATTATGGTACGGAGACAGGCTATGCGTACCAAATATAGCGGACCTCAAACAACAAATTTTGGCTGAAGCCCACACCGCTCCATATTCCATCCACCCAGGAGGAACCAAAATGTACAAGGATATTCAGGAAAAAATTTGGTGGCATGGCATGAAGAGAGATATAGCCACATTTATCGCATGTTGTGATTCATGTCAGCGCATTAAAGCCGAACACCAAAAACCAGCAGGACTATTACAGCCAAACAGGATACCTGAATGGAAGTGGGACGAAATTGGAATGGATTTTATTGTCGGACTACCTCGGTCACGACACGGAAATGATGCCATATGGGTCATCACCGACAGGTTAACCAAAGTGGCACATTTTATTCCAGTAAAGACAACCCACACCACACAGAAGCTTGCCAGACTTTATCTCGCCCGTATTGTTTGTTTACATGGGGTTCCCAAGACTATATTATCAGACAGAGGCACTCAATTCGTCTCCAGATTTTGGGATCACCTACAACGAGCTCTGGGAACTCAGCTGGTATTCAGCACAGCATACCACCCACAGACTGGAGGACAGACTGAGCGTGTGAACCAAATTTTGGAGGACATGCTGAGAGCATGTTGTGACGCCCCCGATTTCGACCGTACGCAAAACATACACGCAATGCGTACGGCCAAGATTAGGGACTCACTGATCGATATCACAACACAACACTAGACACAAATTAAAGTCATTCAGCTTCATATTACAAGTCAGGGGCCTCGAGGGCTCGAATACAAAGCTCGACAAGCACGAGTCAGTGGAAGCAAATAATATCTGAGTACAGACATAAGTTAGACAAGTTTTGCCTTAAGAAGGCTAGCACAAACATAAGCAGCGGATCGAAAGAGGCGAGGCCTCCTGCCTGGGAACCTCCTAACTACTCCTGAGCGTCGGCACTCTCTACGTAGTAGTAGGCTCCAGCGGTGGTGTAGTAGTCGTCTCCAGCGTACTCCATCTCCTGGGCTCCATCGTCTGAACGCAGAATCGTATCGAGGGGGAAAGAGAAAGCAAAGCAGCGGTAAGTACTCATCCAAAGTACTCGCAAGACTGACATCAGAACTATGCTAAGTATGCATCGGTATCAAGGAAAGGAGTTATATCTGGGCTGACTGCAGAAAGCAAGAATAGGGAGGAAGCCTAGTCCTATCGAAGACTAGCATCTTCAGCATCTTCAACATCTTGCAGCATTAGAAGAGAGTAGACTGGTATCTCATATATAGTCATATTATTGTAGCAATTTTATTAAGTAACCACGCCCAGAGATTCTTCCTCAAGTCCCTGCGAGGAAGTAATCTCGGAGCCAACATTCATTTCAAATTAAATCACAATTATAGTTGTATAAGGTCAAGGCACAACTCCAAGTCGTCCTGTTACCGTGGACATGGCTATTCGAATAGATAATTTCTTCCCTGCAGGGGTGCACCACATTCCCCAACACGCTTGATACCTCCGGCCGGACACACTTTCCTGGGTCATGCTCGGCCTCGGGACATCAACACGTCGTAGCCCTACCTAGGCTCAACGAAGAGGCCAACCCGTCGGTCTAAATCCTAAGCGCGCAGGGGTCATGGGCCAATCGCCCTTTGCACTCCAGCACGATGCGAACGCGGCCGAGGTCAGTCCTAGCACCCCTTAGTAACAACCACGATGCCGTTGCGGACCACTCGGGCGCGCGCCACTCCATTGCTGACGTCCGAAGAACTTCGGCTGATACCATGACGCTGAGTACCCATAACTTCCCCACGTGAAGGTTAGTGCGTAATTAAGGCCAACGACCTAACTCAGATCAAGTACCCAACCCATTAGCATTTTATTAATGCGGGGCAAGCGCGACCCATAAAGTGCGGCCCCGTCACCCCGACTCGAGGATGTGTGGCAAGGGCCTCTCCTGCCCGTCCACGCCTCAACATAATCCTTTGGATGCCTTACCGGCGCATCCCACCACATCTCACACACGGGTACCCTTGGGGCCGACCCGTCTCAAGACTGTTGGGAACTCAGGTCCACCTCAACCAGGGTGGTACCTCCTGTCCCTCCAGTCCCGTCTTTCACATGTAAACAATGTCAAGTTGAAGTAACTGTGTGTTTATACACCAAGTGGATATCCGAGGAATCACCCTCGATGGATCTCACTCGAGGTATGTGTATGACAAGAGTCGCTATCGATAAATGGGAAGGAGGAATCACCCTCGATACCCACGACCGATTAGCTACGCTACAGAATTAACACCGGGAGTGCTAAGTGAGGTATCACCCTCGGCACTCGGTAGTAGCTCTGCAGTGCCATACTTAAGGGGTGTGCGGTGATGTGAGGGGCCTGGCTCGTCGGTCGGTTGACCGAGTCTTCGAGTCGTCGAGTCGTCGATGAAGAAGCAGGGGCAACTGGGACTAAGGGGTCACTGGGGATTCACTGATCAACCTATACTAAGCAGTTGATATGATTGCAGGTATAGTAACAGTTTATCAAAAATAGGCTATGCATCAGAATAGGAGCTAACTAATACAGTAGCAAAAACTAATGCAAGAATAAGAGGGAAGCATGGGCGATATCGGAATGCTCAAGGGGGGTTGCTTTCCTTGCTGCTCTGCTGCAAAAGGCTTATCGTCAACGGTGTAGTCGTACCCGGCAGCAGCGTCAGTCTCGGGGTCTACCGGAGAGAAGAGGGGGAAGAAACAATAAATATAAAGCAAGCATGTGCAACACAATGCATGACATGGCAATAAGCAGAGCTAGGCATGCACTAACGCAGTACTACACGTCGCAGACGGGTCGGAAGAATATCTGACGATATTTCCCGGGTCTCTGGCTATTACCGGACAGATGATCCTAACGCCAAAATGTCCATGTTCATCATGCTAGGAGCACGTGACAGATGAACGGACATTGTATTCGGATTCGTGGGATTTTTCTGATCATCTTTCATGTATAAATTATTTTCATCCGAGTTACGGATTAAAAGATATGATTTTCTAAAGTTTTAAACATTTTCTGGAATTTATTTTATTTATTTAAATCAACATTCTCCAGAATAGTAAATGATGACGTCATCATGACATCACTATGACGTCAGCAGGTCAACAGGGGCTGACCAGAGTCAAACCTGACATGTGGGGCCCTACTGTCATAGACACAGAGCTTAATCCAATGTTTGTTTTAAACTAAACTAATTAGTTAGGGGGTGGTCCCACCTGTCAGTGAGTGATTAAGTAATTAATCTAATTAACAATTTAATTAATTCATTTTTAAGTTAATTATGGGGAGGGCCCCACCAGTCAGCACAGTTGACTTGGTCAACTGGTCAACAGGGGGCCCCGGGCCCACTGGTCAGTGACCCAGTGGGGTGGCCCCAGGGTGCAATGTAGGCGGCGGCGCCGGAGAGCTCCGGCGAGCCCCAAAACGCGGCGGAGGGCTCAGTCCCTCGTCGGGATCTCGCTACCGGAGGTCTCCGGGGCCGTGGCTTGGTCCGTTCGAACGGCCAGTCCACGCCGCGTCGAATGGTGGTGGTGGCGTGGCCGGAGACGGCGGGGAATGGCACCGGCGACGAGCTAGGCGGCGGTGGGTTTCGGGTGAGCGGCGAGGACGGCGCTACGGTGCGGTAGCGAACGAACTAAAAGGCCAGGGCGACCCTACGCGACGCGGCGAGCGCGATGGTGGCACGCACGGGGCCCAAAGGTCGTCGTGGCTACGCCGGCGATGAGCTCGCGCGGTGGCGGGATCGGGCACGACGGGGACGGCAGCTACGGCTACGGAGAGAGAGCGGGGAGAGGAGGGATCGACGCGGCAACTCACGGTGGTCCTGCAGAGGTGCAACGTGGGCTCGGGGAAGGCTCGATGGTGACAAAATCTGCGACGGCGTGCGGCGGCGATCCGAGGAGGGAGAAGAAGATGGCGGCGGCGTGGAGGGTTCCCGGCTCGGTCCAGTTGGCGCAGGCGACGTAGCGGAGCTCGGCGGTGCCGTAGGACACGGAGAGGCGGCGAGAGGGGCACAGTGGCCGTGGCTACGAGCCGGCCATGGCGACGGCGGCGCGATGCAGAGGCGAGAGGGAGCGAAGGAGAGGGGCGAGGGGGGATCTGGGATGGCGCCTAGGGTTAGGGTTCGCCCGCGGGGTGGGGAGGGGGCCTTGTAGTCGACGAGGGGGGGGCTGGATGGCCGGCGCGTGGCATCTCTCGCCATGGACGCGCGCGCGCCGTCCACCGCGTCGGGGGGAGCTGTAGGAAGGGGATGACCCCCCCCCCCCCCGGTGGGCTGGGCCGCACGGGTGACTTGGGCCCAGTAGCACAGGCCCTTTTCTTTTTCTTCTTTTCTCCTTTCTGTTTTTTTTTTATTTTGTTTCTCTTTTGCAAATTGTTTAGACATCATTTGAGTTTTGTAAAATATGTGACTTAGCTCAATAATTTCAGTGCAATATTTACCACTGCTAGAAAATGGTTTGGAGTCAAAATGATTTCATTTGAATTTTGTATTAAATGAAATGGATTTAATCATTGCTGTTTTGGTACTGTTTCATGTTGTTTGAGTTATTTAATTAATTTGATTAATGTTGATTATAATTTTATAATTGCCTCTGGATTATTTGCAATTTAATGAACATTTTAGCTTTCAATTTTGAACAACTTTTATTTTCACTTTTGAGAAATTCTTGTTTCACCCTTTTATTAAAATATTGAATTTCAAAAGAGAATTTGAATGAGATATGATTCCAAATGTGATCAGGCACTGTTTAGCAAAATGGATTAGCTTAATCTGGTGATCACTGTAGCTTGATCACCTAGGTTACTGTAGCTGATAATCCAGGGGTGTCACACATGTGTTCTCACCTATGGATCCAGTTGGGAAGAAAGCTTGCGTACGCTGAGTTCGCGTACAACAACAGTTACCAAGCCAGTCTACAAATGGCACCTTTTGAAGCCTTGTATGGGCGAAGATGCCGTACCCCCACTAAATTGGTCAGAGACAGGAGACAGCCGTATTTTCGGCCCAGACATGCTCAAGGAAGCTGAGGAAAAAGTCAAATTAATCAGGGACCGACTCAAGACAGCCCAGAGCCGACAAAAGAGTTATTATGATCAAAAACACCGTGAAGTCAGTTTTGAACCAGGTGAATATGTGTACCTACGAGTATCCCCAATGAGGGGCCTGCAAAGATTCAAAGTTAAGGGAAAGCTGGCACCACGATTTATTGGACCTTTCTGTGTAATTGCACGAAGAGGCACAGTGGCCTACCAGCTACACCTACCCGAAGAACTGTCAGACGTCCATGACGTGTTCCACATCTCACAGTTAAGGAAATGTGTGAGCAACCCAGAGAAGGATGTATCTCATGAGAGCATTGACGTTCAACCAGACCTCACATACAGGGAACGTCCAATAAAAATATTGGAGGAATCTGAAAGAAGGACCCATCAGAATACAATCAAATTTTTCAAGGTTCAGTGGAGCAATCACACCGAGGATGAGGCAACATGGGAAAGAGAGGATTTTCTTCGGGCAGAGCACCCACACCTATTTGAGGATAAGCTGAAATCTCGGGGACGAGATTTTTCCTAAGGGGGTAGGTGTTGTAACACCCGAAAATTTTTGATTTGGTTTTTGCCAAATTCCTTATTTGATTTGAAGGAGGTTATTTGAATTTTTCTAAAAGACTCTCCTTTAAAAATCTTTTGATGACAAATCTTTCTTGAGACCTTTCTCAAGTATGGTTCTGGTCTTGAGGATTTTCAGCATGTGTTGATTCAACACATATACTCTTGGGATGTTTTGCTATTTCGTTTATTAAAAAGAATTTCTATGAAATTGGATTTGTCTTTCCCTATTGAAAAATACTCTTATGCTACTCTCTTGCCATTACCTACATTGCAAATTTCCTTCCTAAACCCTCCTCCCTACTTTTGGACCAAGTCTTATACTTATTCCAGCAAGGTTCAACCTATTTTAAATTTCCTTTCTATTTATTCTATCCTCAAACTAGTTTCTGTAATTTATTTTGGCCTCTCTGGTTTACAAAGGAAGTGCTAGATTCCTTTGAGAAATTGTTCCAAATAAATTATCCTAGCTACACCTTAGTACCCTCATCCTTTATCACCAAAGAACTGTTGGTCCACAGTTCAAAATTTTCAAAATTTGTTTACTGCAAATTTGGACCAGATTTGATGTTTTTGATCAAATCCACTCTTTCTCTCTTTCAAAAATTCAGAGAAAAATTAGGGAGCCTCTAGAAGCCCCAATAGATAAGTCCCCCAAGTTTCAGCTCAAGAAAAATTTTCTAAGAGCCTCTAGCATTTCAACGAGCAGGTGGCATGCACTGTTTCCGTCAGGTTCACTCAAAGTTCAGAGATTCAGTGTCGTTTTCGTCAGTTGCCAGCGACAATCTCGCCAGTGCTCGCGTTGGCTCATTGCTCACTGCTCCTCCTTCTTATCCAGGGCGCCGCACGGTCTCTTGGCCGGTTGTGAGCGTCGGTGGTGAGCTGGCACGCCGGCGTCGGCGTCTTCCGCGGCGACAGTACCACCCGTGGCGGCCAGCAGAGGCCAGCCCTGCAGTACGGCGTCGCTCCGCACCGCCCAAGCCACCGGTAGCCTCCGCTTGTTCATCTCCTTGCCTGCGCCCGCTGCAGAACCATCGTCGTGGCCTGAGAAGCGCAGAGCGCGCTCTCTGCCGCCGACGTGCCCGTGAGCGCCGTCCCGTCGAAACCGTGAGTGTAGCCCAAGTTTGACTGAGCTTAGCACAAAAATGGAGCAGGTGGACCAACCAGGAGCTGCTCAGCCACCGCAATCGCCAGCTAAACCTCTGCCTCGCCGTAATTGCTCGCCGGAGTAATCCTGCTTTCGGCAACCGCCTCGGGCCGGCTATAAATAGGACCCCAGAGCCCCCTCGCAACCCAGCACCGCTCCACCTCTCCCTCTAGTCGCGCCACGCTCCTCAGAAGACCTCGGGGAGGTCTCCTTCCCCGACTCCGGCCGCCCCGATCCGCTTCGGGCTCCGGTGAAATCCTCTCTGGTGAGCGAACCTCAGTGCCCCAAATCGAGCCAGTATCCTCCTAGTGCACCCTTAGCCCTAACCCCCGCACCAATTTGGCTCTAGGTACCCTCTCCTAAGAGATCCATACTCGCCCGACGCCGACGTCCGCCGGAGTAGGAGCCGCCGTCGACGTGGTGCTCGTCGACGACCATCTCCACCACCCACCGACGCGGAAGGGCCTGGTGAGTGCGTAGGTGCCCTTAGATCCCCATGCCTCGCCGTGGATCATCGCCGGCCACCACCGCGGGTCTCTGTCGCCGGTGGCTTTTTTCAAACCTGACGAGTGGGACCCCCTCGTCAGGGTTTTATTCTTTTCGAATCGTTTTCTTAAAGCGCCTTCAGGCTGGATGCGTTTTCTTCCCTGAATGGCGTATTTCTATCCGAAGCATTTTCTGTTTATTCAAACTAGCCCCTGGAAAGTTTTCTGTTTATAATAGACCAGTCCCTGGACTAAAACCTTTATAACTTTTAAACAAAAGATGATTTTGAGTTGATTCTTTTTCTGTCACCCTTATTTTTCAGTCTAGTTTTTTATAGTATTTATTCAAAAATATTTTGAGATAACTTTTATACGCACGGTATTTACGTAGAACTCGGTATTTTTTGTGGAGTAGATACCGAAGGAGGAAACGCTGCCGTCAACTTCGCCGAGCTAGACTCTGACTTTTCCGTTCCAGGCAAGCATGTTTGAACCTTTGATATGATGAGTGTTTTTCATGTTTGCTTGAATGGTTATTCTCATGGCATGTTTATATAAGCATATGATGAATGTTATATTTCATGCATGATAAGTTGCAAGTGAGCTACAAACTTGATGTGATCATGAATGATGAAACAACCTAGTCATGTGGTGACATGATAGGTTGTAGGCTGGTATTGTTGGAGCATGCCAGTATTATAACAAACTGTTTAAACTCCAGTGTTGACATAGATCGAGTCTTGTCCCCGTTCGCCTTATTTTCGTGTTGCCACATGTTTTCTGCACAGAATACGGTTTAGTAAGTTGCAAACCTCTTTCCATGTACACACCAAATAGAGGGGCCGTGATGAGGGTTCCATGGCCCTGGATTAAAGCCCGTCATCCGGTCAGGGGGCATGGGTGTTTCCGGTTGGGACCGAGAGGAGGGCACCCCTTAGTAGCGCGCGGTATAAATTTGATCCCATGCTATTCGAGGTGTTGGCCTCCCCGTCTAAAAGTTTTTCTTGAACGTTGCCTAGGGTGATCCCTGGCATCGGGATGAGAAATGGGTGTGTACTGGTTAGGTGTGTTTTCTTCTAAAATACCGTAGACGGAACTAGTCCTTCGGGATTACTGAAATCCGTTGGCTGTGGGTAAAGAGTACAACCTCTGCAGAGTCAAAACTATTCGAGTAGCCGTGTCCACGGTCAAGGATGTTGGTCGACAGGTCAAGTGTCGGTCTCATTGTGAGTCTCTCGAGAACTAATATGTTAAATGACAGAAGTAAACTTGACTGAATATTACTCCTGTGGATGGACTAACCTGATTATTATTGTGTTGTGCCGAGTATTCCTTGGGATGGTGTTACCTCCTGGATTACTCGTATTCGAATGTTGAAATATAAGCCCTTTATGTGATGTCGCTCAGACGTCCGACTGTGGCATTCTTGTTATTTATTTTCAGTATAAGCCCTTTATGTGATGTCGCTCAGACGTCCGACTGTGGCATTCTTGTTGTTTACTTTCAGTATAAGCCCTTTATGTGATGTCGCTCAGACGTCCGACTGTGGCATTCTTGTTGTTTACTTTCATTATAAGCCCTTTATGTGATGTCGCTCAGACGTCCGACTCTGGCATTCTTGTTGTTTACTATTATTATAAGCCCTTTATGTGATGTCGCTCAGACGTCCGACTGTGGCATTCTTGTTATTTATTTTCAGTACAAGCCCTTTATGTGATGTCGCTCAGACGTCCGACTGTGGCATTCTGTTGTTTACTTTCTTTATAAGCCCTTTATGCGATGTCGCTCAGACGTCCGACTGTGGCACGTATTGTTATTCATTTCCAGTATAAGCCCTTTATGTGGTGTCGCCCCGACGCCCGACTGAGGCATGTTTATTTATTCTTACCTTTTGAGGCGTCGCTTTAGACACCCGATCGGTCTTCTTCTATTTTATTGGGATTTCGGGAGGACTACCGCCCGACTTCCTTTTTATTTATCATGCTGTGCAAATTTATTGCCTGTGTATGTATTACTAACCTGCTTATGTGCATCATGTTTGCATTTGTTATATCTTATGTTCAAACTGTCTTGCGAGTACATTCAAAGTACTCACCTGGCTTGTTGATTTGGCCAGATGTTGACGAAGGCGATCTTATGGATGAAGAGTACGATAGCGAGTCTGACGCCTAGAGGAGTCCCAGTCAGTCCCTTGCGATCCTGGAGTCTGCCACTTGTATTATATACGCTTCCGCTACACAAATAAAATCATCGAGCCTCACTCCGACGCTTGATGAGCTGTAAGATATTAGAGTCTTGTCACCCACTCCATTGTGACATATCCACCACTACCTTATATTGCGAGTCAGTAGTTATGCCACCATATCCATTGTGTCATATTCGCCTTTATGTTTAATATTGGCGTGCTTGTAATAAATTGTTGAGCACCATCAGCTCAACCCTGTATTATATTAAGTACTACTGGATTTCTGTATCAAGGATTTGTCTACCAGTACGAATGATTTTCTGTGCTGGTCTGACTGAAGGGGCGATTTTTCAATAATTATTTTATTGAAAAACCGGTCCTGACAGAGACTCTTTGTTATTTGGTTGCAGGGTTGTTTGAGAGAGACCATCTTCATCCTACGCCTCCCACGGATTGATAAACCTGAGGTCATCCACTTGAGGGAAATTTGCTACTGTCATACAAAACTCTGCGCTTGGAGGCCCAACACGAGTCTACAAGAAGAAGGTTGCGTAGTAGACATCAGCGCCCAGGGGGGCCTGGCATGCCCAGGTGGGCTGCCCACCTGGGGGCCCTCCCCCGGTAGTTTTCAGCTCCAGTAAATCTTATTAAATACAAAAATAATCTCCGTAAATTTTCAGCTTCATTGGAGTTGTGCAGAATAGGTATCTCTGACGTGCTTTTCTTGGGTCCAGAATTCCAGCTGCCGGTATTCTCCCTCTTTGTGTAAACCTTGCATATTATGAGAGAAAAGGCATTAGAATCACTCCCCAAAGTATTTTTATTCAACAAAACAAAGTAAATAACAGTAGGAAATCATGATGCAAAATGGACGTATCAAACATCTCCATGTTGATCATATCTACTATATGACTCATGTTCGACCTTTCGGTCTCTTGTGTTCCGAGGTCATGTCTGTACATGCTAGGCTTGTCAAGTTTAACCCGAGTGTTCCGCATGTGCAAAACTGGCTTGCACCCGTTGTATGTGAGCGTAGAGTCTATCACACCCGATCATCACGTGGTGCTTCGAAACGATGAACTTTCGCAACGGTGCACACTCGGGGAGAACACAATTTTTATCTTGAAATTTTAGTGAGGGATCACCTTATAATGCTACCTTCGTCCTAAGCAAAATAAGATGCATAAAAGGATTAACATCACATGCAAATCATAAGTGACATGATATGGCCATGAACTTGTGCTTTTCATCTCCATCTCCAAAGCACCGACATGATCTCCATCGTCACCGGCATGACACCATGATCTCCATCATCGTGTTGCCATCGGGGTTGTCGCGCCAATCAGGCTTCTACTACTATTGCTACCACTTAGCGATAAAGTAAAGCATTACATAGCGCTTAATGAGTGACACGCAGGTCACAAAATAATTAAAGACCACCCTATGGCTCCTGCCGGTTGCCGTATGCATCAACATGCAAGTTGATATACACTATTACAAAACATGATCATCTCATACATCAAATATATATCATCATGTCTTTGGCCATATCATATCACAACATACCCTGCAAAAACAAGTTAGATTTCCTCAAATTTGTTGTTGCATGTTTTACGTGGCTGCTATGGGTATCTAGCAAGAACGATTCTTACCTATGCAAAACCACAGCGGTGATATACAAGTTGCTATTTAACCTTCTACAAGGACTGCCTTTGTCGAATCCGATTCAACTAAAGTGGGAGAGACAGACACCCGCCAGCCATCTTATGCAACAAAGTTACATGTCAGTCGATGGAACAGGTCTCATGTACGTGGACATGTAAAGTTGGTCCGGGCCGCTTCATCCCACAATACCGCTGAATCAAGAAAAGACCAAGGAAGGAAGCAATCTGAATATCAGCGCCCACAAACGCCTTTGAGTTCTACTCGTGATGTCATCTACGCATAGACCTAGCTCATGATGCCACTGTTGGGGAACGTTGCAGGGGAAACAAAAAATTTCCTACGCTTCACCAAGATCAATCTAGGAGATGACCATCTACGAGAGGAGAGATTGCATCTACATACCCTTGTAGATCGCTAAGCGGAAGCGTTCAGAAGCGCAGTTGATGTAGTCGAACGTCTTCGTGATCCAATCACGATCCGTCCCGCGAACTCCCGATCAAGTGCCGAACGGACGGCACCTCCGCGTTCAACACATGTGCAGCTTGATGATGCCTTCACCTCCTCGGTCCAGCGAGCGATGGTGAAGTAGTAGCCCGAGTCCTCCGGCAGCACGACGACGTGGTGAGGTGGTGGTGGAAGAATCTCAGCAGGGCTTCGCCGTGCGTTACGAGAGGAGAAGAACTACGAGGGAGAGGAGGGGCAGCGCCGTGGCAAGTTGCGATGCGGCTGCCCTCTTTCTCCCTCTCTATATATAGGGGGAAGGGAGGAGGAGAGGGCGCCATAGGGTTTCCCCTAGGGGCCGACAGCCGAGGGGGGTGCGGCCAGAGTTTGGGTGCCCCCCCCTCCCAAAAGGCGCCTTGCCTCCCAAGTCAGGGAGGTCGGCGGCCCTAGGGGGTGCGGCCACCCCTTGGCCGACTCAGGCTAGGGATTGGGCGGCGCCCAGCCCCCAGTGGGCTGGTGCGCCCCCTCTCCTTGGACCATGAGGCCCCCAACACTTGTCCCCCCCCCCCCCCCCCCCCCGAAACTCCTTTCGGTATTCTGTCGAAACCTCGGTACACTCCGGAACACTTCCAGACTCTAATATCCTTCATCCTATATATCAATCTTCACCTCCGGAGTTCCTCCTTACGTCTGGGATCTCATCCGGGACTCCAAACAACCTTCGGTCACCAACATAATAACTCGACTATACTTATATCGTCACCAAACGTTAAGTGTGTAGACCCTGCGGGTTTGAGAACTATGTAGACATGACCGAGACACCTCTACGGCCAATAACCAATAGCGGGACCTGGATGCCCATATTGGTTCCTACATATTCCACGAAGATCTTTATCGGTCGAACCACGATGTCAAGGATTCAGTTAATCCCGTACTCTGTTCCCTTTGTTCATCGGTATGTTACTTGCCCGAGATTCGATCGTCGGTATCTCCATACCTAGTTCAATCTCGTTACCGGCAAGACTCTTTACTCGTTCCGTAATATAAGATCTTGTGGCTAACTCTTTAGTCACTTTGCTTGCAAGCTCATTATGATGTTGTATTACTGAGTGGGCCCTGAGATACCTCTCCGTCACACGGAGTAACAAATCTCAGTCTTGATCCATGCCAACTCAACAGACACCCTTGGAGATACCTGTAGAGCATCTTTATAGTCACCCAGTTACGTTGCGACGTTTGATACACACAAGGTACTCTTCCGGTGTTAGTGAGTTGCATGATCTCATTGTCATAGGAACAGATACTTGACATGCAGAAAACAATAGCAATAAACTTGACACGATCATATACTACGTTCATAGTTTTGGGTCTTGTCCATCACATCATTCTCCTAATGATGTGATCCCGTTATCAAATGACAACTCATGTCTATGGCCAGGAAACCTTTACCATCTTTGATCAACGAGCTAATCCTGTTAGAGGTTCACTAGGGACACAGTGTTGTCTATATACCCACACATGTATTTGAGTTTCCAATCAATACAATTCTAGCATGGATAATAAACGATTATCATGAACAAAAAAATATGATAATAACTAATTTATTATTGCCTAAATGGCATATTTCCAACACCATCACTACCACCCTCAGGAGACTTGCTTATGCTCCATCTTGGGTCCAGTCGTCGAGAAGGTTGCGGCCTTTCTGTAGGAATCAACTGCCGCAAAGATTTTTCCTTTTCAGTTGGCTGAGGATTAATAAAATCGTGTGATTATTAAACAGCTCTTTTTAACTATTTTTTCGGTTGCAAGAACTTTTACTAATGACTTGTATGGGAAAGATACAAGCTGGGTATCAAACATATCGTGCACACAGAAAACATGTGTCTTCAACGAAGTGCTATTTCTTTTATCATCTCTGCACGTAGTCGAGAATCAAAGTGCCAGACTACAGAATGAATGTAGGGGCAGAGTAGGACGTGAAGAATCAGAGAGCTAGCTGTAGCTGCATGGTGGCAAACTACAAACTGCTCGGGAATATGGACGCACAAAAGAGTGGGCTGTCAGGTTTGCCTGCCTCCTTCTCGATCCGTTCTCCTGCACTTTGCTTTGACGGTCCTCCGTCCACAGTACTGTAAACAAGCCCTTTTCTTTCCATGAGAAGTTCAGACCTCACAAACAAGAATCGCAGAGCCAGTTGATTGATTGTTCTCTCCGCGATAGTTAAAAAATCCCAAACTCTCAAACCGGACACATATAACATAGTATTGCTATGCATATATGATCGTTGAGGCGATCTCATCCCGAGAAGATTGAGGCGGCCGGGCCAATTCGATTATCAAACAGGTACCACATCCATGGTTCTTATCCGGCGAAGAACGTCGACGGGTGACCCGCCGAGGAAGACCCGCAGGCCGGCCCCGTATGGAGACACGCAGACGCGGCCATGCATGTTGGCGCAAATAATTGGCGCCGGAAAGGCAGAAAACATCGCTACATGTTTGCCAGTAGCTTACACGCAAACAATGAGTAAGTACTTACTACCACACTACCCTGACAATGGCGCGTGTCGCCGGAGTTACCCATGCACGCAACTACTAGGATGGGATCGGACTAATGTTACAGAGACGCTTCCGTTTCCAGCTCAACCAGCTAGCTAGCGCGGTCCTCCGGCATGCACCTCGGCGACCATCTGGTGCACCGCCGCCGCGATCTCGTCCACCGTCGACAGCCGGCACTCGTCCTCCATCTGCGAGCGGCATAAAACGGTGTCATTTACGGCATGGAACAGAGCGCGGATGTATATGGCAGATTAATGTGTCTGAGAGGCTCACCCTGAGGCTGAAGGAGTAGAAGACCAGGTGGTCGGCGGTGGCGGTGGCGTTGAGGTGGAGCACGGTGAGCCCGAGGCACTGCATAGCCACCACCATCCTCACCAGCTGCCTAGGCCGCCGGGGCGCCAGCACCTTCACGCTCGCGTGGCTCTCCGCCAGGGCCACCTCCACGTCGGCCACGCCCCGCCGGGCCCTGCTCCCGCCGCGGCTCTCGGCGTCCCCGGAGCCGTCGGCAGTGCCCGCGCCGGCGGAGTACTGGGGGAACGTGAAGAACCCGGCGAACGGCGGCGTCGAAGCCAGCTGCGCGCGCCGCCGCTTCTGGGCCTCCAGCGACTGCAGCAGCTGCTCCAGCTCCTTGACGAAGTTGATCGCCCCGGCCACGATCGACGCCTGGTCACCCTGCATCGCACGGCACAACATGCCATTGATTGATTAGCCAGGTCGCGAGCAGAGCAGGCGACGCGAATCATTCGGCGCACGGCCGGTCGAGAATGTACGCGCGCGCGCGCGACACGCCGTACGACGTTTCCACCACCCACGGACGGAAGTACAGATTCGATCCGTGACGAATGGTACCAAGGCGAAAGGCAGCGGGCGGCATGCATGCATGTATGGGGAGCAAAGCAATGGCATCGCTGCGACAACGGGATTGGACATCCCTCACAGTGAAAGAAAAGGCCAGGCGACAGCCAGCGATGCGGTGAGTGCCGGGCCGTTCGTGTTGTGACACGACCGGTAGAGCCTAGCTTGGGATATGGTACGGGTCGAGGCCGGGAGCGTACGCTCGCGCCTGCAAGCACAGTGAAAGGTGTACTGCCGATGATATGTCGTGTGCAACTACACGTACGTACCCGCTGCGCGTAGGAGGGCGGCATGGCGGACCGGAGCACGGCGAGGTAGTCGTTCATCTGGCGCCGCCGGTTGCGCTCCACGGCGATGTGGTTGCGCCGCTGGCTCTCCGTCTCCTCCCTGTTCTTCACCGCCTTCGGGCGCCGCCGCCGCCTCCGCGCGGCCGCCGACGAGGAGGCCTTGCCGCGGCCGGACGCTGCGGGCGTCGTCGGGGCAACGGCAGGCGGCGGCGACGACGTGGGCCGGCAGTGCTCCTCGACGGCCGCGGCCCAGGAGGTGGCGCCGGCCGCCTCTTCTTGGAGCACTACGCCGCCCTTCTCCTCGAACTCGTCAATGCCGATGCCGCGGCCAAGCGACGGCGCGTATATGGACATCGCCGCGGCCACCTTGTCCGTGCTGCACGCGAGGTGCTCATGTGGGAACACCACAGCTTCCAACGCCATAAGGTCGAGCTTAGCTAGAGACCCAGCCTTCAACCATGCTACTCAGCGCCGTGGATACGAGATTGGGAGAAGCTAGGTCGCCCTCAGCGCCGTGGGCAACTGGGCATGCATGCCATACTGAACTATGGGAGAGAGGGGGAGGGAGGAAGGACGGATGCAAGTGAGACGCGTGGTCGCTTTAAGAGCGGCGCGGAATAACACGGAGGGCCTATGATCGAGAGAGACAAAGACCCGATCTGCCACCTGGCATGTGGGATGTGGCGATGAGCCGATGGGCTAGAAGATAGGTTAACATTGCAGAAAGCATAGGCTTTCCTACACCCCTTATCAAGCCATCCATTTTTGCATCGCAATTCGTGCAAGAATTTTTGGTTTTTTTGTTTCTGTCAAATAAAACAACATATGAACTTCAAAGTTCGGAGGACAACAAAAGGTTCTAGCTAGAAAGTGAGAAAAAACTTTCAGATTTTTTCGTGCATTATAAATAATAAAAATGACATTTTTTTTAATTAAAAAATCTCATTTTGTATATTTATGTTGGACCAAAAAATCAGAAATTTTTTTCCCACATTGTAATTAGAATGTTTTGATGTCTTGCGAAGTTTGAAGTTCATATGTTGTCTTATTTGGACGAAACAAAAAAGAGAAAATCTGATGTTGCAAATTAGTTGTACAGCACGGATCTCAAAGCAATATTGAACGGTAAGGATAAGGGGTGTCTGAAAGCCTATGCTTTCAGAATCCACGTTCATAGAAGATATCTTTAGTTAATTGCACTTGACAGTCACGAATTTGGCATATAGGTTCACTCTAGTCCATGAAATCGTAACCTGCAATTCATTTTGATCCAAATGAGGCCATCTCAAGCTTACATGGCGTGCCACATTGTCAAATCGGCCCAGAACTATTTTAAGAAAATAAAACAGCCGAGAACTATGGAACTTTGCAGACAACCATTTATCATTTCCTGAAATCGCATTAAAAAATGCACCATTCCTTTATTCATCCATTCTTGCCAACCCCTAGCACGACAATTTAACGGAAATGCATCTTGGGGAAGACAAGCCGCAAGCGGGCTGGTATGCTCTCTGCTCCTATATATGTGGCGGTGATCTGACGACAACATATGGTTGGAGAAGGGGGTGAGTTCGACTGTCGCCAATGCCGCTCGCATCGACAAGGGGGCGGCACGTGTCAAGTCACACCAGAGGCATGCCAACATGAAAGAAATTGTTGCACTTGCATCCGTCCTACTCCAGCATGAGGAGGTCTTGGAAGTGGAGTCATAGGGTGAAGTTGGTTTCGCCCCGTTCAGTCATTGTGTGGATACCTCAAGTGAGAACAAAAGGTACAAAGACTCACGTAAAAAAAAGGTACAAAGACCATGAATGATGATCAAGGGAAAGCATAAGGACCTAATCGTAAGAGGTTCACAATGCCCAACTCGTGTGTGACTGTTTTGGCAACATGGCACCTCACGTAGGTGGAATTAGCCCGAGTTAGCTCAACTTGGCCTAAAATGAAAATGTGAGGCCATGTTTGTGGACTAATTTGTTGCGTTTTTACAACTTATAGATTAAAGTGACCTGATAGGGCGTAAAATTAGTTTTCCTATGTGTATTTTCTCTCATGAACGTAGAAACTTTAATTTCGAGGCACATAACCTCACAAAGTTTTCTTGTAATTTAGCACTGGGTAGACATGTTTGATTGGGCAATCCTCATGACCCAACAGTTGTACCTATGAATATTGCATTGAATCAATAAAGCTTGGCGAGTTTCTAAAAAAAACCGTGCCAAACGTGGGTCCTATCAGTCATAAATTATACTGTATTCCTTAGTCATAATAAATTGTAAAATAAAAGGAAATGGGCAAATCATCAAGGGAGCGATTCAACACTCAAGAGTAGCATTTACTTGTTTCTTAACTGGTATAAACACGTACCCATCCAAGATCACTAAAATAACGTATAGTCCTTGATTATTTTCCCTGTGTTGCCTTGGTGGTACAGGTGACGTATAGATCAGTACAAAGACTCATGGAGTGTTGCTGGCAAGTACTCCAGACAATCGTCACTGTGGTATCTAGATCTCTTTCTTCGTTACCAGTATTTAACAGCTTCCTGGACAACGACTGGTCTCTAGCTAGCCGAAATTTTAAAAATGTCTGATTGCCGCAGAAGATGACAGTTACGTGTCCACTATAACCCGAACCTGAACAGGAGCCGGCCAGCAGCCAGCCAGCTCCATGCCCCACCGTCGAAAGCTGCGTTTGCACGGCCACGGCACCGGCGCTGCGGCGGCTGGGAACCACGCCATCGCCATTAGATTGCCCGGATGAGATGCAGGCGTGCTAGCGCACTGAACGAACCATCGCCTTCAGGCTTCAATGCTACTGCCTATTTCCGGAGTAGCACTAATCATTCTGACCAGCTAATTGCTCATTTCCATCATCATCGTTCTCCAACTTGATGGAAACAGTCGCAGTTGGTCTCCGTTGCATGCGCTGATGGGTTCGTGTCGACCGAGCGCCTGATCTGTCAGGCTCCGCCATGTTCCGTGGCCAGTAGCTCGCTGCAAAAGGCACAAACCACCAACTCAACTGTGCAAGTGCTTTCTTCTCACGGAAACAGGGGCCGGGGGAGAGATGGCCGGGCGCGGGTGCCCGGCTGCCCGCCCTCGCGGATGCTATGCTGACAATAAGCCCGCCGATGCCCGATCGGCCGGGATCGCGGGGAAAAGCAGCGGCGACGTACGCGTACGCCGCGTGCCGACACCGGCAAAAATTCCTGATGCGATCGATGGATGCCCGTCGATCTGTCGAGATGGCCGCTGTTGGATGCCACTGTTCCTGCTATGATGGTGGTATCTCGGCTCGGGCGATGTGTCGAAAACATTGGTGGTGGTGCCTGTCGTTGGCCCGTCGGGGTGAAACCCTTTCACTGTGCGTGTGTCTGGTATGGGGGTGGTGATTCGGCAATCCGATTGTCGTTCTGATGGTAGTTCTGAACTTCTGGTTTTATGGACGGTAGCGGCAGGCAGATGGCGCGCGGTCATGTTCTGTTTGAAAGAACGCGCTGGAGCAATAAGATATTTGTAATTCCGCTCCTGAGTAGACAGTAATACCACAAAACATTATTTTATTTTATTTTCTTCTTCTTTTTTCTTGTGCGGGGAGTTTAATTTTCCTTTGAAGAAAACTGAAGCTTATTGTAGTTTGCCACCTTTTTTCCTGAGCATGCATGTACTAATCTGCAAATCAAACAGAAAAAAATTGGTACCTTTTTTTTTGCGGGAATTACTTGTACTTACTCACGTAATAGTGCTACAATTGGCATTGGAAAGTTTGACGGTCTCATTAGGGCCATCCTAGCCCATTGGAAAGATCTACCCAATTCGCTCCTAAAATGACTTACACAATTCCGAGTCCGGTTAATGTGAGTAATACAATAATTTTGTTGTTCTATGAGTGACTTGATCTCACGAACAATAAAGCAAAATCTCGATCTGTTCATGTCCCTTTTCTTTACTAAGTTAACAACTTGCAAGCAATTTGATTCGACGACAACAAGCAATTGGCTCAGTTGGGTTGCAAGCAAAAAAAAACTTCTTTAATTGCTACCAGTTCAGCTTCTAGGGCGTCATGGCAATTGAGTAAATGACGGCATGTTGAGAAAACAATTTATTCCTAACTAATCACGCAATATCATCCCGTTGCCCGCAAAGGACCCGTCAACATTAAGCTTCGCCCATCCATCATCGGGAGCTAACCAACGAGGTGGGTAGCAGGTTGTGTCACTGATGCATTCGGCTTACCTGGAACGGGATATTCAACAAAAACAATTTTACCTCTAAGGTGGTCCTTCTCATCAGCTTGGTTCAGACCCATGATGGATTGCACATAGCTAGACATGAATCTCTTGGGGGCCTCAATCGGAGGCTCCGGATTATAGTGCACAATTTAATTCTGATACACCAAATACTCCATAATAGCATCAACAAGTGAAGACGCGACCCTTATGTTTTATCCCATGTGGCATGCAATAACCATTCAGGGCAAGTTGTTGATCATTAACTTTCGACAGAGGAACACCATAGTCTCCGACGGCATCTTCCTTGACTGGAGGTGATCGGTAGTCCTTTGCATCCCTAGTTCCATTCACAAGGGCACCTCCATGATCATCTAATCGATTGCTTTGTCGCTCTTGAATAGAGGTGCAAATTAATGACCCTATATGGTTATGGGTTACTCTTCAATTTTCTTTGGTCAAAACAAATGCAGTAGTTTTCTTAAAATGTGGTTTTAAATTTTTATTTTACTTTATTGAACAACTTTAGCTCATTTGATTGAAGTAAAGAGAGTTAGAGGGTACCCTGAGGAAGACCAATTCGCCCCTACTATAGAAGCACCGCAATGCCATTGTCTATAATGGCGCTCGACGGGATGTGTGGCTGGGGCTCACAGGCTGGAGGGTAAATTTTCCATCCATAATGATCCAAACTCAAGAGTTCTATTTTTGGGGCTAGGTCTTGGACTAAGCTAGACCATGAACTATTGCATCGAGATGCAGAGCTTTTGTGTTTCTAAAATAAAAATAGAGGAAAAAATAAGTTCATCTTCATAATGCTTTCTCAGTGCCATGGCTACTGTGATATTCACAGTAGTGTCTGCATAGTCGCATATGGTAGTAAGATCATTTTTTTCTCATGAGTCCACCAACTTCATGAATTATGAACCTTGCTACAAAGCAGGCAGCGGAGAGGTAGACCTAGGATGGTTCAAGACCCATTTTCCCACAACTAAATTTAAGCATTGCGTGGTCAAGGATATTGCGACATACTTTAGCAAAGAGTTGAGTTTATGAGATGTCATGCACATGAAACTAAAGTGCAGTAACAATCAACCATACGCAAAGAGTTTTCTTCTTTTTTGATAAAGAGAGCTCACTCCTCTTTAGAAAATGAAATTGTTTCCAGTATAGTTATTTTTGTGAAGGAAAATTCGAGTATAGTTTGAAAACAGGCACAGACCAAATGTACAGTTTAGCAGTGGATCTTTCAGCCCGTCATCCGGCCCGCCTAGCGGCCGTGAGGCATGGCTTTGCGGCTGTCGCATACAGCCTTCTTATCACCGCCTGGTGTGGACTATACAGACCCCGGCCCAAAAAGGGCAGCAACGAAACGGAAATACTCTGCCGGCCCGTCCGCCCGTCAACAACGACGGAGGCCTAACCGAGCGCGGTGGCCGTGACGTGACTTAAGTAGGTACGACTAGAGTCATGACGAAGAATTTCCAGCGATATTGCGAGAAAAAAGGAGAAAAAGCTCCCTTCTCCGGTGATCTTGGCTTCCATATTCCTTTGCTGCACTGACGTCTCGAGAACACAAACAAACTAGCATGCCGAACGATTCGAGACTTCCACGATTCGGCAGATCATCCCGTCTCAGTTAGCATCATTGATCGCCTCTGTTGGCGTGTACTAGTTTTTCTAATCTTTTTCTCTTTTAACCAACCAACGACTCATCTTCAACGCTGACGCTCAAATCACGCGCATATGTCCGGACTGTGTTTTTGAATGTGTTCTGTCATCCAACAGGGGTCAGTATCAGCCCGTCGAGCAGTCTGAACACATTTTTTTTCTTAAATTGAAAACAAAGTTGAAGGGTTTTGCCAGATTCATGACAACAGCCATGTAGGAGTACGACACCCTAGATCCAGTAAATCCTTCTGGCGGTCCCATTTTTTTTCATCCACCTTCTTCCCATTGCTTTGCATCCGCACCTCCTCCTCCGTCGCCGTAGTTGTACCTCTCTGGCCGCCATACAGGCATTGTCGGACCTCCGCATCCAGTATAAACGCGCCCGCTCGCCTTTTACGTTGGAGTCGTTCACACATGACCCGTCCGTAGCGAGGTACACTCCTTCTCCCCTGTCAACAACGTCCATGGCAGACATCACGCCCAGCAGGTGTTCGGTCAAATGTCATTGTGCTAATTTTCGAACGCGGTGCCATTTTTTAAGGTACAAAGGATGGCGGGGTATTCGACTATGGAGGATGAGTTGTTGTGCAATGTGTGGTTGGCCGTATCCGCGAATTTCATAGGCAGGAGCAGAAAGGGGCTCTTCTGCCAGTGCGTGCATGATTCGTTTCATGCGCGAAAGCACATTGCGCCCTATGACATGCACATCATCCAACAACGCAATGTAAAGTCGTTATCGTATCGGTGGTACGCCATCAAGATCACTGTCATCAAGTTTTTTTGACGCGGTTGCTCGGCTGAGGCAAGGTGGCCATTGTGCGCGGCAGCGAAGGAGATCGTAACTTTTGCTTCTTCTTGCTCAACTTGTGGACTGAATCATTCATTCAATTAATGTTGCTCTACACATTGTGTAGTCCGTACTCACCTATGATGTACCATAAGATAGAGGAACAGTCATTTACGTACATACACTATTGGATGAAGCTGAAGCGGCAGTATATGTGGGACAACATGATTTGTTCATGAAAAACATGTTAAACATCTGATTAATCTCGTTGAATTTGAACAATTGTTGTACTAGACTTATTTGCATGCTATGTATAGATGATCTGTGCAATTTAATATTTGAACTTTGATGAATTATGTCGGGTTTGCGTGAATTTCGTTCGGTCTGCTGAAATGCCGTTTGACATATATGCGGGTAGTGTTGAATGGTCGGCTCCTGCATCCGTGTCTGTGGATTTGTCCCCTATCCACGGATGGATGCAGAGCAAATTTACGGGTCAGCGTTGAAAATGCCCTCATGGCATCCTTTAGTAGTGTATATTTGTTCTTTAACAAAGTGTGGTGTCTAATCGAACCTCTAAACTTAACTTCTTTAAAAAGTGAACACAATTGATGCAAATTTGATTCAAACTACTTCATTAAATTAATTCGAATTCGATTCAACCACTAGGATAAACTATTTTACATAACATTAAATGAAATTTAAACTAAAACTAACTACTCATTGTCTGTCTCGTGCAATAAGCTATCCCAGTCCGATTCAATCATGGGGTCGGGGTCACTGTCATCGTCGTCTCCGTCGCTGCCACCACCCTCGCCTGCTCTGGCGCCACCACCCTTGCAATCTTCATTGCCGTTAGAATCGGAGTCGGCGCTGGAGCAAAGGTCGATCACCATCGCTGCCCCAGCCTTGCAGAGCTCTATACTGGCGGCGGTCCTCTTCGAAACGCTCCGGGTACATACGGCAGAACTTCGTCATGTACACCTCGTCGGCTTGTTCCGCCTCTAGACGCTCGCGGGCCTCTCGGTCTCCCACAACTCGTGTGCGGTGGCCATCCAGGGGTCGACAGGCGGCAAGTGCGACAGGCCATCAGGGAAGTTCCGCCACGCGTTTGCGTCGTGGAGGCGCACCGACAATAATGTAATACTCCCGCGCCGCCTGCACCACCAATTGGAATGAGCCAATCCAAATCTTTTCGTGGGTCTCGCGGTCGCTGATCTCCGCCACACAGTCCCCAACGCCCGTTACCGCACACCGAGGTATTTCTTCCGCGGCACCGCGGCGGTGGGTGGTCGGGGAAGCGGGAAGCGCCATCGCGGGAGGAGGAAGATTCGCCACGGCCACGGGCTCGGGAATGTGCGTCACGCATGGTTCCACACTTCTGATTAGCGACGGGACTGGTGGCGCCATGTTTGGGCAGTGGGGCGACGCTGGAGTGGATGGTGGTGCTCCGGCGGGGGAATGCGGGTGCTTGGGTGGCGGCGGAGTGAATAAGGTGGAGACGGTAGGAGTGGGAATTTTTTATTCCAGCCATGGGTGTCTGAGCATATTTAAAAGTCGAGCGGTGCATGGAATAAATAAAATTCTCCTCTAAAGAAGATTAGGGATCGGTCAGGTGCGCTTTAGAGATGTAAATCCAAATTTTCAGTCTAGGTCCATGTCGCCATCGACATTTAAGCTAACGATCAACGGAAACATCATTTCTTCATGGCAGTTCATTCATTAAGCTTCCGAAGATTCTTTCATGCACGTACGTACGTGAGATACATACAGAACGGCGCGTGGCGAGGACCCCAACGGGAGGTTAACCACCTGCTGGCTCGAGGAGGCTTCTGAGAAACCCTCCCGATCGAGACATGGCATGCGTACGCGTCGACCAAGCTCTGCCCCTCGGGTCCTCGTCGGCGCCCTTAGCCGCGGACTGTTTGCCGGTTTGGCGCTTACGCTCGCGCCGGCGCAGTGGCGCTGCCTTGCACCCTTCAAACAGCGCACCTGGCGCCGTGAGGCGACACGGCGGAGCCAAACGGATGGCCGTGGCTGCTCGCGCGCACGGGCCGGGCCCACGTGGAATGGACCGGCGGTGTGCTGCCGCGGCACCCGTGGCACACGGCGGCAGACGAGTCCTTGTCTTCCCGTGGCCCAGACGGCTACCTACAGGGGGGGCCATCGAAACTGTGGTTGCCGTTTCGTGCGGTCTCAGCTCGGCTGGCCACGCGGCCGCGGCCGTTGCCACTAGCATGTGCTTGCTGGACCGATACCGCGTAGACCGAAGCCGGACACAGCCAAGCCGACCGATGTACGTGCGTACGCATGGGCATGGCAGGGTCACCTCGCTCCCCGTCTGAACCCCGCGTCAAGTGGCGTTGAGCAAAACGTCCTGTTCTGCAGTAACAGGTTGACAGCTTTGAAGTTCACATTACAAATTCAACCGCTGCTGGGTTGGGTTGCAAACTTGTACTAGTGTTTTACGCAGGAATGTTGAAGTTTTCGCTTTGTTTTAGTTATATCGATCCAGGGTGGCCGTGCTGTTAACGAATGCCAAACAAAGCTTAGGCCCTGTGTTAACTCCATCACATATGTCGCGCGAATGTGCTTACTTGTTTTAGCCTAAACCTGTTGCATATCTTGTTGGAAGTGTTGTTGATGGTCTACAGATGTTTTCGAAAATTGCGAAGAAGTCTGAACAAGACAAATCAAGACAGGACATGGCCATTGTTTCTGTGAAGAATGAAAACACTGCTGTTCTGCAACTTCTTAATTCCCTCGGCATGATGTTTCAGTGGGGATGGAAGTGACAGGCCAAGCCATACATCAAGGATGGTTTTCTAGTGAAACTCCCTTCTTAATTTGTAGAAGATTGATGAGATGAAGGCTTAGGGCATATCAAAGATCCTCAAACCATCCACAACCGGTTTAGACATGTTTTTGTCATCCAACATGGTCCTGTATCGATCCGCTTGACGGTTCGAACACACTTTTTCCCGTAAACCGGAGACAAAGTAGGGGGTGAGGGGGGGGGGAGGGGGGGGGGGGCTTTTGCAGGCGTCCGGACCACTGCCACATCCTCATGCCCTGGCCGGCTGGCCCACCTTTAACCCCCCTCCCTCGCACGCGCGCGCTTTCAGACCGAGAGAGTGTCGCCCGCGCGGCTTCCCGGTGTAGGCGACTGCTCCCCGTTCAAACAAGACCCCTTAATGATATGCGGTTGCCGAGGAACCTACTCCGGCGCCACCCTTCTGCCCGTTTGCCGCCCACCATTAACCACACTGCCACGGCCCATTGCCATCCGCTCGTTATATAAACTCCAGCCTCGGTCGTAGCCGCAATCATCCTCCTCTGGTCCCTTTCTCCTCTGCGCACCATGCCTACCATGGCCTCCTCGCGCTTCAAAGACCTTTGGGACAACCTTTCCAGGGAGCAAAAGAAGGAGATGGCCGCCATTGCTCTCGGCTGGCAGGCCGGCCGACAAACAGAGGCTGACGATGCGCTAATGGAGGACGAGCCAGCGCCACCCTCCTCGCCGGTGCATGTCGGCCTCACCATCGGCGAGGCCCGTAAGCACTACATGGACATGCCGCGGGAGGAGTGTCGTGGGAACGAGCCTGACAGTAGAGGTTGGGGGTACGTAAGGAGAGGGCAGAGTCCTAGCTACGGCGAGATTGTACACACGGATGTATGAGTTCAGGCCCCTCTCGTGGAGGTAACAGCCCTACGTCTCAGGTGCTCAGGAGCTTTTCTGTCGTGTGTTGTCTAGGAGTTACAGGGTGCGAACCCTTGTGCCAGAGGGGAGGGGCGGCTTATATAGAGTGCGCTGCCCCTCATAACGTCAGGCATCTAAGGGTCGGATCGTGGCTATAAAGGTGAACGTTACTGGTAACGTATGTAATAAATGCTACTTATGATCTAGACAAACGCCTGTCCGTTGGCCTCCCTGGGGTGGCTTCTGATCTTCTGTGGTCGACTGTCTTCTAGTTCTTGCCGAGTGAAATGTAGCCGTCGAGTGGATGAAGAAACCTCCGAGTGGATGTTGTCGAGTGACTTGTACGTCTTGGTGATTTCAGTCGGAGACTTCCTTGTAGTCCTTAAGTTTGATAGGGCAGTGTCCTTAGGTAAGGTATGTAGGTCAGGCCTATGACCCTACCCTAGGTACATAACCCCATCATTAGCCCCCGAATGGATCGGGGTTCGAGTGAAAAAGGGATCGACGCGGGTTCTGATAAGACACAAAAATTCCGAGTGCATTTTGGGGCTTCACTGAAATCCGCGTCGATTGGAATCTTTGTCAGTCATCCTGATCGATTCTGTCTTGAAATGTATCTGAGTGAATTTCAGCGCGAAATCCGGTCCGAGTGGCCAGCAGGGTCCTCTGATGCGACGGGTCGCTTCGTCAGGCCCGGATTTCACGGGGTTCGAAAATTGGGTAAGCGCGCGCCGCGCGACGATGACGCAACGACTGAGGCAAGTGGGAGCACGACGCCTCGATTTTCGCGCCGCCATTTCCGCCACGTACCGCTCTTCCTCTGAAATCGGGATACCCAGAGATCTGGCGGGTCCACAGGTCAGTGACCCACTCGGGCGAATATAAGAGGCGACGGCACCGGGGCCGGTACAGTGTTTCTCCCCCAAATCTTCACTTCTCCTCCGCCTCCCCTGCTCCACGCGCGCCGCTCGACTCCGCCTCGACGACCGCCGCCGCAATGACGAAGAGCAAGACGGAGAAGCTCGAGCGCACCAAGAAGGGAGGGGCCAAGGCGAAGAAGCCGTCGGGCGCCCGATTTACGGCGCCGCCGGGGTGGATCCAAGGAGATTTTCTCCCATCGACCGTCAAGGCGGAGGACGTCCAGAACCTTGTCGACGACGGGCTGGTTGCTGCAGGGTCGTGGAGGCTGTTGGAGGGGGAGCCTGAGCCGGAGCCGCGCGACGGCGAGCGAGTCCTCCTCCTCACCCACGTCGAGCAAGGTTTTTCTATGCCTCCCCATCCATTCATCCGCGGTTTCTTGAACTTTTTCGGAGCGCAACTCCACCACTTTCCTCCGAATGCCATCTCGTACCTAGCTGCGTTCATCACCATGTGCGAATGTTTCCTGGGTTGTCCTCCTCACTAGGGCTTATTCAAGCACATATTCACCATTCGGTCCCAATGTGTCAAAAAAGCCAATCCTAGTGATAGTAAGACCAATGTCATCCAGTTATGCGGTGGTCTGGGGCTTCAGAAGAGGGGTAGGAGTTCGTTTCCGTCAATGACTTTTCCTGATTCTGTTCGGGGCTGGCAGTCGACATGGTTTTACTGCAAAGATGTTGCATCCCCCAATATGTCGACTGGTCTTCCCCCTTTCACTTTGGATCGACCTACTACTCCCAGAACACTGAGTGTGGCTAAGGGAGAGAAAGTCCAGGTTGGGATTCTAGTGAATGCAGTAGTAGATCTGGTCCGTGGCGGAGTGACTGGTATGGATCTCTTAGAGACGTTTCTCAGTCGACGAATCCAGCCTCTTCAAGCCAGGGATCACACTATGTGGCATTATTCGGGCCCCGAGGATTCCACTCGGTCCCATCCAGAGGAAGTTTTCGACGAGACCGTTGCTCAGTGGCTCAGGAGCATCACCGGAGCCTGTGACAATCCTCTGGGAGCCAAGCGAATCTTGCCCTTCTCTTCTTTGAACCCACCGACGAACCTGGTGAGTTATATCTTTGTCGAGTGCTTTCATATTTTGTCGAGTGACTGCGTCCTTAGTCGACTGACTTCACAGTTTGTATCTTGCAGGAGTTTACGAACATGTACTCGCCCGTGCCAAATGGGGAGCAGCCTGAGGATGGAGAAGAGAGTGCAGGCGACAGCGCAGACGTCGACTACGCCGACGACAGTGAGGGCAGTGACGACGACCTGGAAGAGATTGAGGAAGGCGAAGTAGAGGCACAGGCTCCTTCGCGTGTCGAGCGTCGAAGCAAGCTGCGTGAAGACCCGGAGGCCGCCCCAAGCAAGGCTTTGGTGTCGAGCACCCGAAACCCGAAGCGCGACCGCGCCGCGACACCAGGGTCGACTGAAAAAGTTGTGAAACAGCCCAAGCTGGATGCACCAAAGCCTCGGAAGGCCCTGCCTCGTATCAAGATCACCGTGCCTGTCGCCTCAACGTGAGTGTTTATTTTCTTTTCCTGCTGTTGTGAACCTTCATGTCTTTGCTGACCGAGTGGAATTTATTCGCCAGAGCTGCTACCTCAATGACGTCGCCTCTGCGGGATGAGGGGGGTCACATGGAAGTGGACACTCCTGACGCGGCCACTTCTCAAAGAGGTATAATAAATCTTCACTCCAGACTGATTTTTTGAAGGTAATTTGTCGAATGAACCATCTGACGTTGTCGATTGATAGTTGAAGACATCATCCATTTGGAAGACGACGAGGAACCACAACAGGGTACTGAGGGTGAAGTTGTGACCTCAGACACTCCACGCGTACGCACTCGGAGAACATCATCAGCCCAAGCACCACGTGGGTCGACTGCTGCGTCCTGTCAAAAGCTTGGTGATTCTTCCCGAGCCAGAACTGATCTTGTGGTTCCGCTGTCGAGTGCCCCACCAACGACTTCGACTCTTGTGACCTCAGTGCCGATTGGGCAGCCTCAAGCACTTCTCGTGACTTCAACTGCAATACCGACTCATCTGGCGCCTGCATACCCTCTGTACCACGTTCCAGAAGACCAGACTGGAGCTGCCAAAGAGGCCATGATCCAGGCTGGGCAAATGATGTTGCGAACGAAGGAGGCGTACGAGGCCAGCAAGTTAGCCTATGATGCCAGTTCAGCGCTTCAAGCCAATGTCCGAGTAAGTTCGATTGTAAGTTCATTTCCGATTGAATTCTTGTCCATCTTGCTTTTACACCCACTGGGTGTTTTCTTCAGATGCATACTTGCTTGCTTTTTCCTCGAGTAGATCAGGTCTTATTCGAGTGGTTTTTTTGGTCCAGTGGGGGCGCGCTGAGTGCACCCACTGGGTGTAGTCCCCGAGACCGCTGTCGAATGACGGAGACGTCGGCAGGGGTCTTAAATTTGTGTTGGTAGTTGCTTCTCACTCGACAGGACGGACCTGGTCGAGTGGTAATAGGTCCAGTGGGGGCACGCTGAGTGCACCCACTGGTGTAGTCCCCGAGACCGCCGTCGAGTGCTTGCATCGGCGGGGGTCTGATAGAGACAATGTTCGCTTGATTGTTTTTTTTTGTACTCGGACAGGGCGGACCTAGTCGAGTGGTTTCTTGTCCAGTGGGGGCACGCTGAGTGCACCCACTGGGTGTAGTCCCCGAGACTACTGTCGATCGTTTACGATGGGCAGTAGTCTTAAGAACTATTCTGCAGGTTTCATGGACATCATTTCCATCAACCATGATATGACGCTTTGCAGGGGTGTGGGGTGGGGCGGCGGGCCGCCGTCCAGTCGACTGGACACGTTCTTTTCCACTCGGGAGTGAAAAAACATTATCGTCGACTGAACTACATCTTTGCTGATTTCAGAAAGCCTGTGGGCTCGGGACCAAGTATGTCGAGCTGGAGAAGGAAAAGAATTGACTTCTGCTGGATCTGGAGCTGACGAATAACAACCTGGACCGTGCACAGACTGAACTAAAGACCTTGGGAGGTAAGCTTTGTCGATCAATTGCATTATTACTTTCATCTTCCATCCTTTGAACCGAGTGAATCCACTCGAACAGACGTACGTGATGAGAACCGCCGACTCCAAGTGCGACTCAATAATGCTATTTCTTTAGATACCATGAAGAAGGCGCTTGAAGACAAGGACAAGGCACTCGCCGACGCTCAGAAGGTGGCGAGGGAGAAAACTGAAGCTGCCGAGAAGAAACTTGCCGCGGCCAGCAAATTGGAAGAAGAGAATACCAAACTCAAGCAGGAACGGGCCGATTGGATCAAAAAGCTCGAACTGCAGACCAAGAGAAGGAGCGCCCTGGAGCAACACCTAGGAGACTTTGCAAAGAAGATGCTCGGCATGCTTGAAGGTAACTTTCTTCTGTCGTGTGAATTTCTTTGATTTCTTCAGAATGGCAATGTGATCATCTTTTCGCTTTCTCTCCGCGCAGAATTCTGTCAAGATTTTGAGAAGGAAACTGAAGAGATCGAACCAAATCTGGATCCCACCAAGTCACCTGTCGGGGACGTCGTTGCCATGGACATGTTTTGACTTCAAGCTCGTCTCTGGAATGTCCAAGGTTATGTCACTCGACTGAGGGCTGCGTTGGAGAAGGTCGACAAGGAATTGTGGCCGGAAGACTCCCTGCAAACTGACCTCGAGTCAATGATGACCCGCCTCAATGAGATCCCTGGTCGAGTGCAGGCATGGAAGAAATCCGCCGCTCGCTGCGGTGCTGATGTGGCACTTTCACTCGTCCGGGTTCATTGCAAGGAGGCTAGGGAGGACAAACTGAAGGCTCTTCGAGTGTTCAACACAAAGAAACTCCAATTTGAAGACTTCATGGAAACCTTCATCGAAGCAGCCACTCGGATCGCCGATGGATTCATCCGCATTTTGCTTTCTGATCTCTTGCTTGGTTAAATTGACTCGTTACTCGGAAGGATTTTGGACTTAGGCGAAAACTGGTTCGCAGCTAAGCCCCCGAGTAAGAGGATCGCTCGTCACTCGGAGAAGTTTCGAACTTAGACGAAGACTGGTTCGTAGCTAAGTTTCCGAGTGAATGGAATGCGATCCACTCGGAAGGGTTTTTAACTTAGGCGAAAACTGGTTCACAGCTAAGACCCCGAGTGAGAGGATCGCTCGTCACTCGGAGAAGTTTCGAGCTTAGACGAAGACTGGTTCGCAACTAAGTTTCCGAGTGAATGGAATGCGATCCACTCGGAAGGGTTTTTAACTTAGGCGAAAGCTGGTTCGCAGCTAAGCCCCCGAGTGAGAGGATCGCTCGTCACTCGGAGAAGTTTCGAACTTAGACGAAGACTGGTTCGCAGCTAAGTTTCCGAGTGAATGGAATGCGATCCACTCGGAAGGGTTTTTAACTTAGGCGAAAGCTGGTTCGCAGCTAAGCCCCCGAGTGAGAGGATCGCTCGTCACTCGAAGAAGTTTCGAGCTTAGACGAAGACTGGTTCGCAGCTAAGTTTCTGAATGAATGGAATGCGATCCACTCGGAAGGGTTTTTAACTTAGGCGAAAGCTGGTTCGCAGCTAAGCCCCCGAGTGAGAGGATCGCTCGTCACTCGGAGAACTTTCGAACTTAGACGAAGACTGGTTCGCAGCTAAGTTTCCGAGTGAATGGAATGCAATCCACTCGGAAGGGTTTTTAACTTAGGCGAAAGCTGGTTCGCAGCTAAGCCCCCGAGTGAGAGGATCGCTCGTCACTCGGAGAAGTTTCGAACTTAGACGAAGACTGGTTCGCAGCTAAGTTTCCGAGTGAATAGAATACTATACACTCGAAAGGGTTTTTTAACTTAGGCGAAAACTGGTTCGCAGCTAAGCCCCCGAGTGTGAAGATCGCTCTTCACTCGGAGAAGTTTTGAACTTAGGCGAAGACTGGTTCGCAGCTAAGTTTCCGAGTGAATAGAATACTATACACTCGGAAGGGTTTTTTAACTTAGGCGAAAACTGGTTCGCAGCTAAGCCCCCGAGTGTGAAGATCGCTCTTCACTCGGAGAAGTTTTGAACTTAGGCGAAGACTGGTTTGCAGCTAAGTTTCTGAGTGAATAGAATACTATACACTCGGAAGGGTTTTTTAACTTAGGCGAAAACTGGTTCGCAACTAAGCCCCCGAGTGAGAGGATTGCTCATCACTCGGAGTAATTTTTTTGAATGCGTAATTGTACGATCGGAATCGACAATAGACTGCGGAAGTCATAGCTTAACAAACGACATTGTCTGGAGTACTCTTATTACATCAAAACAACTCAGTCATCAAGTATAAAAGCGTCGAAGCAAATCCGCGTTCTAGGCACGCGGCTCGTCGATATTCTTCTTGAGGTTGAAGAGGTGGTAGGCTCCATTGTTCAGCACCTTGGTGACGACGAATGGGCCTTCCCACGCTGGGGCCAACTTGTGAGGTCGCTGCTGATCCACTCGGAGCACCAGATCACCTTCGTGGAACGACCGACTCTTGACATGCCTCGCATGGAAGCGGCGAAGATCTTGTTGATATACAGTCGACCGAATCAGAGCCATCTCGCGTTCTTCCTCTAGGAGATCCACCCCGTCTTGTCATGCTTGTTCAGCTTCATCCTCGGAGTAAAGGTCCACTCGGGGAGAATTGTGAAGAACGTCGCTTGGCAAAACGGCTTCGGCTCCATACACCAAAAAGAAAGGAGTTCGCCCGGTCGATCGGTTAGGAGTCGTCCTCAAGCCCCACAGAACAGATGGCAATTCAGTGACCCAAGCTCCAGCTGCATGATCTAGATCTCGCATGAGTCGAGGCTTCAGCCCTTGAAGGATAAGGCCATTCGCTCGCTCAGCTTGACCATTGGTCTGGGGGTGCGCAATGGATGCGTAATCCACCCGAGTGCCTTGAGAGGAGCAAAAGTGTCTGAACTCTTCCGAGTCGAAGTTGGAGCCATTGTCTGTAATGATACTATGGGGGACTCCATACCGGAATGTTATCTCTTTTATGAATTTGATAGCAGTACGGGCGTTCAGCTTCTTTATGGGTTTAGCTTCAATCCATTTAGTGAACTTGTCGACTGCTACAAGCAAGTGAGTAAACCCACTCTGGCCTGTTCGAAGGGGACCAACCATATCCAAACCCCATACTACAAATGGCCAGATGAGTGGAATAGTCTTCAAGGCAGACGCAGGCTTGTGCGACAGGTTCGAATAGAACTAGCATCCTTCACAGTGATCAACAATCTCTTTAGCCATCTCATTGGCGCGCGGCCAGAAGAAACCAGCTCGGTATGCTTTGGCAACAATTGTCCTAGAGGACGCATGATGACCACAAGTTCCCGAGTGAATCTCCTCCAAAATCAGTTGACCTTCTTCAGGAGAAATACACCGCTGAATCACGCCGGTTACGCTTTCTCTGTAGAGTTGTCCATCCATAACAGTAAAGGCCTTGGATCTGCAGACTATTTGTCGAGCTTCATCTTCATCATCTGGGAGTTCTCGCCTCAGAATGTATGCAATATAAGGTACTGTCCAATCTGGCGTGATCACCAGAATCTCCATGACCAGATCTATGACCGCTGGTATATCGACTTCAGTCGGATCAGAGGCGCTCTTTGCTTGCGGGGGCTCTTCAGTGAAGGGGTCTTCCTGCACCGAAGGAGAATGTAGGTGCTCGAGAAACACGTTGCTGGGGACAGGCTTCCGAGTGGATCCAATCTTTGCTAGCTCATCAGCTGCCTAATTTTTCACTCGGGGAACATGATGGAGTTCCAAACCTTCAAACTTCTTCTCAAGCTTCCTTACTGCGTTGCAGTATCCAGTCATAGCAGGGTTCCTGACATCCCCCTCTTTCATCACTTGATTGACCACCAAATCAGAGTCACCGTAAACCATCAGGCGCCGGACGCCGAGTGAGATGGCCATACGCAACCCGTACAGGAGTGCTTCATATTCAGCTTCATTATTGGAAGAATCAAAGTGAATCTGCAGGACATAACTGAGTTTGTCGCCTTTTGGGGACACCAATACTACACTAGCACCAGACCCATTCAGCATCTTAGAGCCGTCAAAAAACATGGTCCAGTGTGCCGAGTGAATTTGGATCGGCTGCTGCTGTTCAATCCACTCGGCCAAGAAATCAGCGAGAGCTTGAGACTTGATTGCCTTTTTCGCTTCAAACTTGATGTCAAAATAAAGGAGGTCAATAGCCCATTTAGCCACTCGACCAGTCGCGTCTCGATTGTTGAGAATCTTAGACAACGGAGCATCGCTGACGACTGAAATTGAGTGATCCTGGAAGTAGTGTGCCACCTTCTTCGCTGACAGATATATACCATATACAAGCTTCTGGTAATGTCGATACCTTTGCTTTGAAGGAGTCAACACTTCAGAAAGGTAATAAACAGGATGCTGGACCTTGTAAGCTTTGCCTTCCTCTTCCCGCTCGACAGTGAGAACTGTACTGACGACCTGATTAGTGGCCGCAATGTACAGGAGCAAGGGCTCTTTGCTATGCGGAGCAGCAAGCACCGGCTGGGTGGAAAGCAGGGCTTTGAGCTCAACAAACGCTGCTTCAGCTTCTGGAGTCCACTCGAATGTATCAGATTTCTTCATCAGTCGGTATAAAGGCAATGCCTTCTCACCGAGACGAGAAATAAACCGACTCAACGCTGCTAGGCAACCTGTGAGCTTCTGGACATCGTGCACACGCTCAGGGCTTTTCATTCGGGTGATGGCACTGATCTTTTCGGGATTGACGTCGATTCCTTGTTCGGAAACGAGAAAACCGAGTAACTTGCCACCAGGAACACCGAAAGTGCACTTAGTTGGATTTAACTTGATATCGTACCTCCTCAGGTTGGCGAATGTTTCGGCCAGGTCAGACAACAGGTCGGAACCTTTGCGAGACTTGACAACAATATCATCCATGTACGCTTCGACGTTCCGAGGGATCTGATCATGCAAACATTTTTGGATCATGCACATGAAAGTAGCACCAGCATTTTTCAAACCAAAAGGCATGGTGATGTAACAAAAACACCCGAAAGGGGTGATGAAGGTTGTCTTTATTTCATCTGGACCAAACAGACGGATCTGATGGTAGCCAGAGTAAGCATCCAGAAAAGATAGACGCTCGCACCCCGCAGTTGAGTCGACAATCTGATCAATGCGGGGGAGCAGAAAATGGTCTTTCAGGCAGATCCAATTGATATGCTTGAAGTCAATACACATGCGGAGTGACTTGTCCTTCTTAGGGACCATGACGACGTTCGATAACCACTCGGAGTGGTAAATCTCACGTATAAACTTAGCCGCCAAGAGATGAGCCACTTCCTCGCCGATTGCTTTCCACTTCTCTGCTGCCGACCGACGCAAGTGCTCCTTCACAGGCTTGGCCTTCAGGTCGACTCTCAGTCTGTGCTCAGCCAGTTCCCTGGGTACACCCGGCATGTCAGCAGGCTTCCATGCGAAGATGTCCCAGTTCTCACGGAGGAACTGGATGAGCTCGGCTTCCTATTTGCTGTCGAGTGTCGTTGAGATGTTGGTCGGGGCAGCACTAGGATCTGTCGGGTGAATGTGCACTTGTTTCACTTCGCTTGCTGACTGGAAAGCTGACTCGGAGGCAGGCTTCTTGGCACGCAGCAGGTCGGCAGGATCAGCACTCTTCTTGTACTCTTCCAATTCGACCACAGCCATCTGATGATCGGCGATTTTGGAGCCCTGCTAAAGGCACTCCTCAGCCCTTTGTCGATTGCCAGTGACTGTGATCACACCCTTGGGCCCGGGCATCTTCAGCTTGAGATACACGTAACATGGACGGGCCATGAAACGAGCATAAGCCGGACGACCAAGGATGGCATGATACGCGCTCTGAAAGTCTACAACTTCAAAAGTCAATTTCTCTTTTCTAAAATTCTTGTCCGTGCCGAATACCACATCCAATGCTATCTGGCCGAGTGACTTGGCCTTTTTCCCAGGGATGACTCCGTGAAACTGCATGTTGCTTTCGCTGAGTCGGGACATCGGAATGCCCATCCCCTTTAGGGTATCCGCATACAAAATGTTCAGACCACTCCCTCCATCCATCAAAACTTTGCGGAGTCGAGTGCCCCCCACAACCGGGTCCACCACCAGTGCTTGCGGACCAGGGGTGGCGATATGAGCTGGGTGATCTGACTGGTCGAATGTGATGGCAGTCTGAGACCACTTGAGGTACGTGGGAGTAGCAGGAACAACCATGTTGACTTCTCTGTTGATGACTTTCAGTCGACTTTTGCTTTCCACATCAGCAAAAATCAACAGAGTGGCATTGACTTCAGGGAACTCTTCTTTGTCTTCCTCATCCTCCTTTTCAGGATCTTTCTCACTCGACTGACTTTCCTTGAACTGCTGGATCAGCAAATGGCACTGTCGAGTAGTATGCTTCGGCAATATCAAATTGCCCTCTTCATCTTTCTTCGTGTGGATTGCACACGGTAAATCCAAAACATCTGTACCCGACTGATTCTTTGACTTCTTGGGGGTAAACTTAGCTTTAGATTTTCCTTTGTTTTTGCCTTGTGCCGCTAAAGCAGCCGCTTCTGCCTGAGCAGGAGCATCAGCTTTGCGCTTCTGCCTCCGACTGGAATTGCCACCACCGGTGTCGTTGTCGACTACTTTTCCTTTGCCACTACGGAGGCGGTCTTCTTCTTCGCCATTAGCATATCGAGTGGCAATCTCCATCATTTTACTCAGGGAAATGTCACCTGTCCGCCCAAACTTCAGGTAAAGCTCTCTGTACTTCACACCGGCCTTGAAAGCACAAACAGCCTGATGCTCGGAAACATTTTCCACTGTGTGATGCAAAGTGGACCAACGCTGTATGTAATCTCTCAAAGACTCATTGGGCTTCTGAACACAATGCTGCAAATCAATCAGACCCGCAGGACGCTTGCAAGTACCCTCGAAGGTACTGATGAACACTCGTGCAAGATCCTCCCAGCAATATATGCTAGAAGGAGCCAAGCGATTCAACCACGCCCGGGCCGAACCATCCAACATCAAGGACAAATGCTTCATGGCTACGTTGTCATTTCCTCCACCAATCTGCACAGCCACTCAGTAATCATCCAACCACGTTTCAGGCTTCGACTCGCCGGAGAACTTGCTTATTCCAGCCGCCAACCTGAAGTTGGGGGGAATCTCTGCAGAGCGAATAGCTCTCCTGAAACACTCGGGACCAGAAACAATGGTACCATTTCCACTCGGATAGTCCCTGTCATTTTCATCTCTGTGGGCTCTGCCTCTGTCGATCCGCCTTTGGGCAAGGACATTCCTTGCATCGAACCCAGGATTCCGCTCATCGCCGAACGGGCGCCTATCGTCATAGTGCCGGGGCACATGCGATCCACTCCGCGGAGGAGTAAGCACTCGACGGCGGTCATCACGGTGATAACGAGGAGCAAAATTATCTCGCCCCTGATCTTGGTACTGATCTTCACGGTAACCTCCTCCTCTGTGACGCAGAGGTGACCCCAGGCTGTGCGCCGACTGAACTGTGTCTGCCCTGGGGGAGTTACTATGCAACCTGTTGCGCGACTGAGAAACAGCCGAATTCTGCTGCTGCGCTGCATCTAGCAACGCTCGGATCTGCTGCAAACCCCTCCCAGCCTCCGAACGGGACGGCTGAATGGAATCTGCTATCTTCGCAGCCGCTGCAACGTTTAGAATTGGAGTACGGAACACCTTGACATTGTTATGGGAACCAGTCGGAAACAGATGTCGCTGACGTCGACTAGAAACGGGTGGACGCTGGCGGGCACGCTCGTCGAGTGCCTCCTGCATCTCTTTGAGTCGAAGACGAGTGGCCTCCATGGCCTGAGCCTCAGCAGTCGCACCGATGATAGGAGTATGGAGGATATCCTCATCTCGGCGATGCTGTTCATTCGACGGTCCTCCAGCTTCGCGTCTGTCGCGATTGAAGCCAGGCGGCGGACTCTGATGAGAGCTAGCCATGAGAACCTCCGCCGCAGGATCGCAACTCTCGCACTCGGAGGGAACGTCAGATGGATCCGACGCCGAGTCGAACACGCCGTGAAGTGATTCGGCGGGCTCGATAGCCGCAATCTGCGGAGACGAAACTTGGCGAGCCGCCGCATGCCTAACCCAGCGCTGGAGCCGCGAACGACCAGATCGCTTGCGGCGACGACCAGCGGGGAGGACTGACAGGTACGGAGTCGACGGCTGCAGAAGAAGAACACCGCAGGAGCTCGCAGAGAAGTGCGTCGCCCCGCGGATCGGGAGCGCCTCAACATCTAGAGGCACTTCCTGGAGCCATGCCGAGTTGTCGGCGATGAAGGTGAGTGCTCCGAGACGGATCTCGTGGCCCTGGAACAAATCACTGCCGGAAGACATGACGAAGGAGAAAAAATGCAACCTCGCCGGAAGTCGCTTAGACGCCTGCCCCACGGTGGGCGCCAACTGTCGTGGGAACGAGCCTGACAGTAGAGGTTGGGGGTACGTAAGGAGAGGGTAGAGTCCTAGCTATGGCGAGATTGTACACGCGGATGTATGAGTTCAGGCCCCTCTCGTGGAGGTAACAGCCCTACGTCTCAGGTGCTCAGGAGCTTTTCTGTCGTGTGTTGTCTAGGAGTTATAGGGTGCGAACCCTTGTGCCAGAGGGGAGGGGCGGCTTATATAGAGTGCGCTGCCCCTCATAACGTCAGGCATCTAAGGGTCAGATCGTGGCTATAAAGGTGAACGTTACTGGTAACGTATGTAATAAATGCTACTTATGATCTAGACAAACGCCTGTCCGTTGGCCTCCCTGGGGTGGCTTCTGATCTTCTGTGGTCGACTGTCTTCTAGTTCTTGCCGAGTGAAATGTAGCCGTCGAGTGGATGAAGAAACCTCCGAGTGGATGTTGTCGAGTGACTTGTACGTCTTGGTGATTTCAGTCGGAGACTTCCTTGTAGTCCTTAAGTTTGATAGGGCAGTGTCCTTAGGTAAGGTATGTAGGTCAGGCCTATGACCCTACCCTAGGTACATAACCCCATCAAGGAGCAGGAGGCCAAGTTTCGACATGCGCATGACGACTAGGACTACAACCTCGGCCTCCTCGAGAAGGATCGGCACGCGGAGGAGCTGCTCGCCGCCGGCACATCAATCATGTCGGATGTGGACGTGCCCGAGCAGGAGGCGTTGCTTGAGTCCTACCGCTCCGCCCGCGAGATTCGCCTTGACCGTTGGTGGCACCGCCAACGTCTGGAGGAGTTACAAGCCACCTCTATGGAGTTTGACGAGGCGGCGGATGAGGTGTGGGGCAAGAGCGACAATGAGGAGGACATCGCCAGCTCCGCCCCAGCCACGCCAAGTCATTACGACCACAAAGTCGACACGTCCGCGGGCGTCGCCTGCAGCGGGGAAGAGTAGTGCATGGTAGGTCGCCACCGCTCGGGTGGGCTCAACATCATCGCCGATTAGCCGCTTGGAGGCGACGTTGAGACAGACAACTTCACTTCCCGGGGCTCCAGAGGTCGTGCTTGAGAGCGCCAAGGCAGAACTGAAGAAGGCGAAGGCAAGAGCCAGAGCTTCAGTTCTTGGGGCTCATGGTCGGAGATGGGGAACGGAAGCCGACGATCATTTAAATTAGGTTTAGAATAGGGTTTACTTAAAAGTTGTCCAAAATGTAATGAATTTCCTCCCGTTAATATGAAAACTGACCGAATTATAATGAATGTGCTCCAGTTTATGTGAAAATCCGTTGTGTTTGGATGAATTTCGTCCGGTTTCTTGAACTATGTTTGAAATGTGTGTGGGCAGCGTTAGATGGCCGCCTTCCGTATCAGTGTCTGCATACTGATCTTTCCTATCCGTGGATGGATTTCAGAGCAAATTTGCAGGTCAACATTGGATATGCCTTTGTTGTATTGGAAATGTTTCAGAATGGATATGGAACTCTATAAGCAACATGGAGTTACTAGGGCCAAAATTGGTTTCATAGATCCCAGAAAGATACCCCTAGTGTTCGTATAAATGAGGGTGAACTGATGTTTAACATTTTATTTAAGCTAGAAGATAGTGGAACAAGGTGGCCCTATGGAGGGTGGGATATCGATCTTGGTCAGTTACCCTAGAAACTTCAAACCACCACAAACAACCTTGAGAAGATGCCTAGAGAAAAAACAACAAGCATCCATAAATATAGGAGGAGTAATTAAGATAAATCTAACCATAACTTAAACAATAGTATCGAAAACAGCCCACACAAAACAGTTCATAAATTGGGGTTTGGGTGTCTATCACTCCCTCAACCCATCATCTACAAACTAATTTCACAATGTCTTCCCCTAGTCCCAAAGATGATGAAGTGTCATGTAATCGACATTCACATAATACCACTAGAGGAAGAACAACCCAATATATCATCAAACACTAACGGTAATCAACTTCACATGACTACTAGTAACAAGACTTCCCCCATGTTCTGAAGACTTAATGGATCTACTCACAAGACATCATGTGGATCATTATCAGTGGTTATAAATATTTGATATACAATCCGAACATAACATTTTTGAGCGATAGATCTCCTATGCATCAATTACAAGGTGTAATAAACACATGTAGGTACTCCCAACAACCAATCTGAGATTTGATACAAAGATTCTGGGATGGATGAACTATAGTTTGGAGATGAGATGGTGTTGGTGAAGATGTTGATGACGATGTTGATCCCGGCGATGAACTGGGTGTTGGTGATGATGATGACTTTAATTTTCCCTGTCAGAGGAAAGTTTTCCCTCCAGAAATCGCTCCAGCGGAGGGCAAAAGTGGTCCACCTAGGTTCCTCCTTGCAAACAGTGGTGGAAAGTCCCGAGAATTTCCTATGATTTTCTAGGTCAAATTAAAATCTATGATCAAAGGGCGTCGGGAAAGGAACCACCCGGGGCCCACACGGCCAAGTGGCGTAGCCTAGGCCCCACCCACATGGGCCCCTGGCGGGTCCCCTCTGGTACATATTCTGGCTCTGATCTTCATATTTGTGGAAATAATTCAATAAAATTCCCACCATTTTTGGAGCTTCGAAAAAATATATTTACTTATATTGTAAATTAGGTCCAGATTTCCAGATGTCCCGCAATTTTCCTCTTTGTGTATACCTTGCATTTTAAGACATAAAAGGCATTAGAATTGCACCTTGCTGTGAAATATACCATTTAAATAGGATAAATTGTAATAGGAAATAGTGATGCAAAATGGACGTATCAAAGCTCAACAAAACACCCAATCGAGCCAAAGAATTTATTCCCAAATCAAAACCCTAGAGTGTTAAAATCTAAATGCAGTGACCATAGGAAAGTCGTTGGGGGAGGAGATGTATTGGACAGAGTCCTCGCTTGTCTAGCCGTTGTTCCAGAAAACCATGGCTGTGACTGTTGGGGAACGTTGCATGGGAAACAAAAAATTTCCTACGCACACGCAAGACCTATCCATGGTGATGAGCATCTACGAGAGGGAGAGTGGATCTACATACCCTTGTAGATCGCTAAGCGGGAAGCGTTAAGAAACGCGGTTGATGTAGACGAACGTCTTCGCGATCCAAATCGCAAGCCATCCCGCGATCTCATCACGATCCATCCCGCGATCCAATCACGATCCCTCCCGCGATCCCATCATGATCTGTCCCGCGATCTAATCATGATCCTTCCGATCTAGCGCCGAACGAACGGCACCTCCGCGTTCAGCACACGTACAGCTTGATGACGATCTCCGCCTTCTTGATCCAGCAAGAGGGAGCGGAGAGGTAGATGAGTTCTCCGGCAGCGCGATGGCGCGGCGGCGGTGGTGGTGGAACTATTCCAGCAGCGCTTCGCCTAAGCGCTGCTGAAAACTAGAGGAATCAATCTATCGGGAGAGAGGGCTGCACTATGGCCTTTTTGGTTTAAGTGCTTTTGCCCTCTCTCCCTCAAGTATATATAGGAGGAAGGGGAGGGAGGCCAGCGCCCCTAGGACTGCCCCTTTGGTGTGGCCGAAGTGGGGAGGTGGAGGAGTCCAACTCCAATCCTACTAGGAGTAGGATTCCTCCTCCCCCACTCGAAAACCCTTTCCACCTTTGGGTTTTCCCACCCCTAGCCGCATGGGCCTTAGTTGGGGGTTCGGCCAGCCCCCTAGGGGCTGGTTTGACTCCTCCCACAGCCCATGAGACCCTTTGGGGCGAAAGGCCCCTCCCGATGGTCCCCCGGTACCCTCCCGGCACTCCCGGTACACTACCGAAATGCCCAAAACTTTTCCGGTGACCAAAACGGGACTTCCTATATATCAATCTTTACCTCCGGACCATTGCGGAGCTCCTCGTGACGTCCGGGATCTCATCCGGGACTCCGAACAACCTGCGGTCACCACCATACATAACTCAATACTACCGAAATGTCACCGAACGTTAAGTGTGCAGACCCTGCGGGTTCGAGAACTATGTAGACATGACCGAGACACCTCTACGGTCAATAACCAATCGCGGGACCTGGATGCCCATATTGGTTCCTACATATTCTACGAAGATCTTTATCGGTTGAACCTCTGTGTCAAGGATTCAGTTAATCCTGTATGTTGTTCCCTTTGTTTCTTCGGTATGTTACTTGCCCGAGATTCGATCGTCGGTATCTCTATACCTAGTTCAATCTCGTTACCGGCAAGTCTCTTTACTCGTTCCGTAATACAAGATCCCATGGCCAACACTTTAGTCACATTGCTTGCAAGGCTTATTGTGATGTTGTATTACCGAGTGGGCCCTGAGATACCTCTCCGTCACACGGAGTAACAAATCCCAGTCTTGATCCATGCCAACTCAACGGACACCCTCGGAGATACCTGTAGAGCATCTTTATAGTCACCCAGTTACGTTGCGACGTTTGATACACACAAGGTATTCCTCCGGTGTCAGTGACTTGCATGATCTCATGGTCATAGGAACAGATACTTGACATGCAGAAAACAATAGCAATAAACTGACACGATCATATGCTATGTTCATAGTTTGGGTCTTGTCCATTACATCATTCTCCTAATGATGTGATCCCGTTATCAAATGACATCTCATGTCTATGGCCAGGAAACCTTGACCATCTTTAATCAACGAGCTAGTCTATTAGAGGCATACTAGGGACACAGTGTTGTCTATGTACCCACACATGTATTTGAGTTTCCAATCAATACAATTATAGCATGGATAATAAACGATTATCATGAACAAGGAAATATGATAATAACTAAATTATTATTGCCTCTAGGGCATATTTCCAACAGTCTCTCACTTGCACTAGAGTCAATAATCTAGCTCACATCACCATGTGATTTACATTGTTATGAATCTAACACCCAATGAGTTCTGGGGTTCGATCATGCTTTGCATGTGAGAGAGGTCTTTAGTCAATGGTCTGCAACATTCAGATCTGTGTGTTCTTTGCAAATCTATATGCCGTACTTTAGATGCTACCACGCTCCACTTGAAGCTGTTCCAAATGGCTGCTCCACTATACGTATCTAGATTGCTACTCGGAGTCATCCAGATTGGTGTTAAAGCTTGCAACGACGTAACCCTTTACGACGAACTCTTTATCACCTCCATAATTGAGAAATATTTCCTTAGTCCTCTAGTTACTAAGGATAACTTTGACCGCTGTCCAGTGATCCACTCCTGGATCACTCTTGTACCCCTTGACAGACTCATGGCAAGGCACACACAGGTGCGATACACAGCATGGCATACTATATAGAGCCTATGGCTAAGGCATAGGGGACGACCTTCGTCCTTTCTCTTTCTTCTACCGTGGTCAAGCTTTGAGTCTCACTCAACTCCACACCTTACAAATCAGGCAAGAACTCTTTCTTTGACTGATCCATTTTGAACTCTTTCAAAATCTTGTCAAGGTATGTACTCATTGAAAGTTTTATCAGACGTCTTGATCTATCTCTATAGATCCTGATGCCCAACATTTAAGTAGCTTCTTTCCAGGTTTTCCTTTGAAAAACTCCTTTTCAAACAACCCCTTATGCTTTCCAGAAATTCTACATCATTTCCGATCAACAATATGTCATCCACATATACTTATCAGAAATTCTATAGTGCTCCCACTCACTTTATTGTAAATACAAGTTACTCATAAACTTTGTATAGACCCAAAAACTATGATCACCTCATCAAAGCGTATATTCCAACTCCGAGATGCTTGCTCCAGTCCATAGAAGGATCGCTGGAGTTCGCATACATTTTAGCATCCTTAGGACTGACAAAACCTTCTGGTTGTATCACATATAACCTTTCCTCACGGAAACCGTTAAGGAAACTCTGTTTTGACATCCATCTGCCAAATTTCATAATCGAAAAATTCAGCAACTGCTAACATAATTCCAACAGACTTTAGCATCGCTACGGGTGAGAAAGTCTCATCGTAGTCAACTTCTTGAACTTGTGAAAAACCCTTTGCCACAAGTCGAGCTTTATAGACGGTGAAATTACCGTCCGCGTCCGTCTTCCTTTCAAAGATCCATTTGTTCTGAATGGCCTTTCGCCCTTCACGTAATACTTCCAAAGCCCATACTTTGTTTTCATACATGGATCTCATCTCGGATTTCATGGCCTCTAACCATTTCTCGGAATCCGGGCCCATCATCACTTCTCCATAGCTCGTAGGTTCATCGTTGTCCAACAACATGACCTCTAAGACAGGTTTGCCGTACCACTCAGGAGCAGTACGTGTCCTTGTCGACCTACGAGGTTCGATAGTAACTTGATCCGAAGCTTCATGATCATCATCATTAACTTCCTCTTCAACTCACGTAGGCTCCACAGAAACAACTTTCTGCGCTGCGCTACTCTCTGGTTGAAACAAAAGTTCAACAACCTCATCAAGTTCTATCTTCTTCCCACTCAATTCTTTCGAAAGAAACTCTTTCTCGAGAAAGGACCCATTTTAGCAACAAACACTTTGTGCTTGGATCTAAGATAGAAGGTTTACCCAACTGTTATGTTAGGGTATTCTATGAATATGCATTTGTCCGCTTTGGGTTCGAGCTCATTAGGTGAAAACCTTTTTTCACATAAGCGTCGTAGCCCCAAACATTAAGAAATGACAGCTTAGGTTTCCGCCAAACCAAAATTCATACGGTGTCATCTCAACACACTTAGATGGTGCCCCTTTTAAAGTGAATGTTGTTGTCTCTAATGCATAACCCCAAAACGATAGTGGCAAATCGATAAGAGACATCATAGTTCGCACCATATCCAATAGAGCACGACTACGACGTTCGGACACACCATCACACTATGGTGTTCCAGGTGGCGTGAGTTGTGAAACAACTTCCACATTGTCTTAAGTTGTATACCAAACTCGTAACTCAGATATTTACCTCCACGATCATATCGTAGACATTTTATCTTCTTGTCACGATGATCTCAAACTTCACTCTGATTTTGTTTGAACTTTTCAAACGTTTCAGACTTGTGTTTCATTAAGTAAATATCCCCATATCTACTCAAATCATCAGTGAAGGTAGGAAAATAACGATATCCACCGCACGCTACAACACTCATTGGACCGAATACATCAACATGTATTATTTCCAATAAGTTACTTGCCCGCTCCATCATACCGGAAAACGGGGTCTTAGTCATCTTGCCCATGAGGCATGGTCCGCATGTCTCAACCGATTCGAAATCGAATGAGTCCAAAGATCCATCAGCATGGAGTTTCTTCATGCGTTTTACACCAATATGACATTTAGCGGCAGTGCCACAAGTATGTGGTACAATCATTATTAACTTTGTATCTTTTGACATTAATATTATGAACATGTGTATCACTATGATCAAGATTCAATAAACCATTCTCATTGGGTGCATGACCATTGAAGGTATTATTCATGTAAACAGAATAACCATTATTCTCTAACTTAAATGAATAACCGTATTACAATAAACATGATCTAATCACGTTCATGCTCAACACAAACACCAAATAACATTTATTTAGGTTCATCAATAATCCCGAAGGTAGAGAGAGCATGCGATGGTGATCACATCAACCTTGGAAACACTTCCAACACTCATCGTCACCTCACCCTTAGCTAGCCTCCGTTTATTCCATAGCTTTTATTTCGAGTTACTAACATTTAGCAACCGAACCGGTATCCAATACCCAGGTGCTACTAGGAGTACTAGTAAGGCACACATCAATAACACGTATATCAAATATACTTCTGTCGACGTTGCCAGCCTTCTTATCTACCAAGTATCTAGGGTTGTTCCGCTTCAGCGACCGTTCTTCTCATAATAGAAGCACTTAGTCTCGGGTTTGGGTTCAACCTTGGGTTTCTTCACTGGAGTAGCAACTGACTTGCCATCCATGAAGTTTCCCTCCTTGCCCTTGCCCTTCTCGAAACTAGTGGTTTTACTAACCATCAACACTTGATGCTCCTTCTTGATTTCTACCTTCGCGGTGTCAAACATCGCGAATAGCTTAGGGATCATTATTTCCATCCCCGGCATTTTATAATTCATCACAAAGCTCTAGTAGCTTAGTGACAGTGACTTGGAGAACTATATCAATCACTATCTTATCTGGAAGATCAACTCCCACTCGATTCAAGCGATTGTAGCACCCAGACAATCTGAGCACATGCTCACCGATTGAGGTATTCTCCTTCATCTTGCAGGCAAAGAATCTTGTTGGAGGTCTCATACCTCTCAACACGGGCACGAGCCTGAGATCCCAATTTCAGCTCTTAGAACATCTCATATGTTCCGTGACATTCAAAACGTTTTGGAGCCTCAATTCTAAGTCGTAATGCATGACGCACTGAACTATCAAGTAGTCATCAGAACATACCTGTCAAATGTTCACAACATCTACAAACGACGCTTGAGGGAGTGGCGTACCGAGCGGTGCATTAAGGATATAAGCCTTCTGTGCAACAATGAGGACAATCCTCAGATCACGGACCCAGTCCGCATTATTGCTACCATCATCTTTCAACTCTATTTCTCTAGGAACATATAAAAATTCAAGGGAGCTACATCGCAAGCTAGTAATCTACAACATAATTTGCAAAGACATTTTGACTATATTCATGATAATGAGTTTAGTTATTCATATTACTTAAAAAAAACCCACTTAAATTGATATCCCTCTGGTCATTCGAGTGTCACATGATCCAAATTCACCAACTCAAGTCCGATCATCACGTGAGTTGAGGTGGTTTCAATGGTGAACATCTTCATGTTGATCATATCTACTATATGACTCATGTTCGACCTTTCGGTCTCTTGTGTTCCGAGGCCATGTCTGTACATGCTAGGCTCGTCAAGTTTAACCCGAGTGTTCCGCTTGTGCAACACTGGCTTGCACCCATTGTATGCGAACGTAGAGTCTATCACACCCGATCATCACGTGGTGTCTCGAAACGACGAACTTTCGCAACGGTGCACACTCGGGGAGAACACAATTTTATCTTGAAATTTTAGTGAGGGATCACCTTATAATGCTACCGTCGTCCTAAGCAAAATAAGATGCATAAAAGGATTAACATCACATGCAAATCATAAGTGACATGATATGGCCATGAACTTGTGCTTTTGATCTCCATCTCCAAAGCACCGGCATGATCTCCATCGTCACCGGCATGACACCATGATCTCCATCATCTTGATCTCCATCAACGTGTCGCCATGAGGTTGTCGTGCCAACTGTTGCTTCCATGACTATTGCTAACTCATAGCGATAAAGTAAAGCAAAATGGCGAAAATAATTAAAGACAACCCTATGGCTCCTGCCGGTTGCCGTACTCATCGACATGCAAGTCGTGATATTCTATACAATACATGATCATCTCATACATCACATATATCTCATCATGTAATTGGCCATATCACATCACAACATAGCCTGCAAAAACAAGTTAACGTCCTCTAATTGTTGTTGCATGTTTTACGTGGCTGCTACGGGTATCTAGTAAGAACTATTCTTACCTACGCAAAAACCACAATGGTGATACAAAAATTGCTATTCAACCTTCTCAAGGACCGCCTTTGTCAAATCCGATCCAACTAAAGTAGGAGAGACAGACACCCGCCAGCCATCTTTATGCAATGAAGTTACATGTCAGTTGATGGAACCGGTCTCTCGTAAGCGTACGAGTAAGGTTGGTCCGGGCCGCTTCATCCCACAATACCGCCGAATCAAGAAAAGACCAAGGGAGGAAGCAATCTGAATATCAACGCCTACAAACTCCTTTGTGTTCTACTCGTGATCTCATCTACACATGGACCTAGCTCATGATGCCACTGTTGGGGAACGTTGCTTGGGAAACAAAAAATTTCCTACACCCACGCAAGACCTATCCATGGTGATGAGCATCTACGAGAGGGAGAGTGGGTCTACATACCCTTGTAGATCGCTAAGCGGGAAGCGTTAAGCAACGCGGTTGATGTAGTCGAACGTCTTCGCGATCCAAATCTCAAGCCATCCCGCGATCTCATCACGATCCGTCCCGCGATCCAATCACGGTCCGTCCCGCGATCCCATCACGATCCGTCCCGCGATCCAATCATGATCCTTCCGATCTAGCGCCGAACGGACGTCACCTCCGCGTTCAGCACACGTACAGCTCGATGACGATCTCCGCCTTCTTGATCCATCAAGAGGGAGCAGAGAGGTAGATGAGTTCTCCAGCAGCATGACTGCACGGCAGCGGTGGTGGTGGAACTATTCCAGCAGGGCTTCGCCTAAGCGCTGCTGAAAACTAGAGGAATCAATCTATCGGGAGAGAGGGCTGCACTATGGCCTTTTTGGTTTAAGTGATTTTGCTCTCTCTCCCTCTAGTATATATAGCAGGAAGGGGAGGGAGGCCGGCGCCCCTAGGGCTGCCCCTTTGGTGCGGCCGAAGTGGGGAGGTGGAGGAGTCCAAGTCCAATCCTACTATGAGTAGGATTCCTCCTCCCCCACTCGGAAACCCTTTCCACCTTTGGGTTTTCCCACCCCTAGCCGCATGGGCCTTAGTGGGGGGTTCAGCCAGCCCACCAGGGGCTGGTTTGACTCCTCCCACAGCCCATGAGAGCCTTTGGGGCGAAAGGCCCCTCCCGATGGTCCCCCGGTACCCTCCCGGCACTCCTGGTACACTACCGAAATGCCCGAAACTTTTCCGGTGACCAAACTGGGACTTCCTATATATAAATCTTTGCCTCCGGACCATTCCGGAGCTCCTCGTGACGTTCGGGATCTCATCCGAGACTCCGAACAACCTTCGGTCACCACCATACATAACTCAATACTACCGAAACGTCACCGAATGTTAAGTGTGCAGACCCTGCGGGTTCGAGAACTATGTAGACATGACCGAGACACCTCTACGGGCAATAACCAATAGCGGGACCTAGATGCCCATATTGGTTCCTACATATTCTACGAAGATCTTTATGGGTTGAACCTCTATGTCAAGGATTCAGTTAATCCCGTATGTTGTTCCCTTTGTTTCTTCGGTATGTTACTTGCCCGAGATTCGATCGTCGGTATCTCTATACCTAGTTCAATCTCGTTACCGGCAAGTCTCTTTACTCGTTCCGTAATACAAGATCCCGTGGCTAACACTTTAGTCACATTGCTTGCAAGGCTTATTGTGATGTTGTATTACCGAGTGGGCCCTGAGATACCTCTCCGTCACACGGAGTAACAAATCCCATTCTTGATCCATGCCAATTCAACAGACACCCTCGGAGATACCTGTAGAGCATCTTTATAGTCACCCAGTTACGTTGCAACGTTTGATACACACAAGGTATTCCTCCGGTGTCAGTGAGTTGCATGATCTCATGGTCATAGGAACAGATACTTGACATGCAGAAAACAATAGCAATAAACTGACATGATCATATGCTATGTTCATAGTTTGTGTCTTGTCCATCACATCATTCTCCTAATGATGTGATCTCGTTATCAAATGACATCTCATGTCTATGGCCAGGAAACCTTGACCATCTTTGATCAACGAGCTAGTCTATTAGAGGCATACTAGGGACACAGTGTTGTCTATGTACCCACACATGTATTTGAGTTTCCAATCAATACAATTATAGCATGGATAATAAACGATTATCATGAACAAGGAAATATGATAATAACTAAATTATTATTGCCTCTAGGGCATATTTCCAACAGTGACCGGAGGCCAGCGATGTCCGTGTAGGCGGTGGCGACAACTCCCGTGGAGAGAAGGCACGAGAGAGAAGAGAGTGAGTGACACAACAGAGTGCGGGTGCGGTCGATCTCGTGCGAGCCGACCGGGTCATTTTTACCAAGCGCATCGTTTAACGGTGTCGAGTCGCCGTTATGCCACGTCGGGTAAATTCGGGCCCCACCTTTTGGAAAAGTCATCAAACATGCTCAATCAGCCAATCAATGATTTTTGCGACAATATTATTGTAGACATGGTGTTTTTTGCAATAAAAATGAAACGTGGTGGTTTTCTGCAAACCTAGCCTTTAATGTAATGGTTTTGTGCAATTAACTTGCCCAAAGCTCCAGAATAAGGAACTAGCATCTCAACACATCTGAGCTAGCCAAGATAAGCAACAAAATCCAGCACAAAAGCTTCCAACTAAGGAACAAACATGCTCATCAAAACACCTAGAAGCTTAAGGCAATCAAACACCAATTCTTCTCACCAAAGGTGCCCACCCCTGACTTCTCTCATGAACCATCTGGATGATAAACTTGATCACCTTCTCACCTTCATCAAATCTTCTTTGATCTTGTTCCTTCTGGAGAAAATCCCAAGAGTTAATGAAGTTGCACAAGTAGAAGATTACTCTCATACGATCATCAAGAAAATTATGCCTAAAGCAGGCATTATTTCTGTTTTTCTAAAATGTCCACCACACATCAGTAAGTCCACTAAGCAGCATGTTGTTTTGTCCACTTGCAAAGCTTCTTAGTCAATTTCCAAACAAATTTGGCACACTTACTGGAGTCCTTCCTAAGCCCAGAGCACATCCAACCACCGCCAAACAAGCCTAGCCACAGAATAACAAAACAAAAGATGATCCATAGTTTCATGTTCAGAACAAAAATGCATTGTTCATTACCAACCCATCCTCGTGTACCAAGTTATCTTTTGTTAATATGTTGTTCCTCGACATTAACCGAAGAAAAATCTTGATCTTCAGGGGCATCTTAAGCTTCTCAAATGTTTGTAATGAACAATGGCATTTGCTCTGAGTTGAAGATACATGGATATAACAGTAAATTTTCCTGCGTTAAGCTTCCAAATTACCGAATCATCAGCTTCACTAAGAGTTACCTCATGCATAATCTCACTTTTATTTGCCCATTGAACAACTAAATAACCCACAAGAGTTCTTCTGAATTTCCTATTATCAAGCCCTCTATCCACAACCTCTCTGACAGTTGTTGTTTGGAGAAAGTTATGGCATAAAGTCTTGGGAACCGAGTGGCACTCTAATGATCGTTCCAGAAAAGCATTCTCTTACCATTACCCACAATCCTCTTAACAAACCTCTGAAAAATGAAATTAACCCCACTATGTTATGCCAAAAATTGTCCAAGGGAACCTCTCTGCATTTGGGACAAAGTTTTTCTCTTCAAATATTTACCATATATGATTTCTGCCAATTTCCAGTAGATGTCTCGAGCTTCCACAACCACTTACACGATATACTATGAATCATGGTTTGAAGATCCAGGGTCCCTAAACCACTACTATCTTTTGGTAAACACACTGCAAGCCAATTCACCAAATGCTATTTCTTCTTGTCTTTCTTTTCTTGTCACAACATTCTTGCTCTATGATACCATGCATTACTAGATTTTGATTACAGATGGCAACCTAACTGGCCATGATAACCTCGTAGCTAGAGGGGGCATCTCCAAAGCGGACCCTCTAACCGCCAGCATCCGATCGAACCGCGCGGTTCGGACGTGTTTTGTCATCCAACGCAGGCATGTATCGGCCAACCAACCGGTTCGAGTGCATTTCCCCCCGCAAATTGGAAGCAAAGTGGGAGGGGTGTGTGCGGGAGTCCGGACAACACACACATAGGACTCTAACACCCCCGGCTCACTCAAATCCTCCCCCATGCCCCATTCTTTTCCACTATGTCCCTGCTCCCCGTTGCTTTACATCCACACCCTCCTCCTCCACCGTCGCCGATGTACCTCTCCGGCCGCCACCCAGGCATTACCAGACTTCCGAACCCACCACCCATAAACACGCTCGCCTTGTACTACGGTGTCGTCCACCCAGGATCTGTCCACAACCAGGTACCTTCGTCCCCCCTATCGACGACGTCCATGGCAGTCACCACACCCGACAGGTGTTCGGTTAAATGCCATTGAGCTTATTTTGGAACTTCATGTCGTTTTTTAGACTACGAAGGATGGTGGGGTACTAGAGCATGAAAGATGAGTTGTTGTGCAATGTGTGGCTGATCGTATCCGCATATTTCATAGGCAAGAGCATAAGGGGGCTCTTCTAGTAGCGGTAGCATGATTCGTTTCACGCGCGAAAGCACATTGCACCCTATGACATGCACATCATCCATGAACGTAATGTGAAGTCGTTAGTGTATCGATGGTACACCATCCAGACCACCGTTGCCAAGTTTTGTGGCGCAGTTAATGTTGGGGAACGTTGCATGGGAAACAAAAAAATTCCTACGCACACGCAAGATCTATCCATGGTGATGAGCATCTATGAGAGGGAGAGTTGGATCTACATACCCTTGTAGATCGCTAAGCGGAAGCGTTAAGAAACGCGGTTGATGTAGTCGAACGTCTTCGCGATCCAATCACGATCCGTCCCGCGAACTCCGATCTAGTGCCGAACGGACGGCACCTCCGCGTTCAACACACGTACGGCTTGATGACGTCTTCACCTCCTCGATCCAGCGAGCGATGGTGAAGTAGTAGCTTGAGTCCTCCGGCGGCACGACGGCGTGGCAGCGGTGGTGGTGGAGGAATTTCAGCAGAGCTTCGCTAAGCGCTACGCGGAGAAGAAGAAGAACAAGGGAGAGGGAGGGCAGCGCCAAGGCCTAGATGGGTGCGGTTGCCCTCTTTCTCCCTCCATATATATAGGGGGGAAGGGAGGAGGAGGGCGCCCCTAGATCCCATCTAAGAGTGGCGGCCAAGGCAGAGGGGGGGCGCCCCCTAGGGAAACCCTAGGGTGGCTTGGCCCCCAAGTTACCTAGTGGCAGCCCCTTGGATGGGCTCCCCCACCCTTGGCCGAAGTGGGCTAGGGTTTGGGTGGTGCCCAGCCCCCTTGTGGGCTGGTGCGCCCCCTCACCTTGGCCCATGAGGCCCCCAACACTTGCCGGGGTCCCCCTGAAACACCTTTCGGTACTCCGTCAATTTCCCGGTACCTCCCGAAACTCTTCCGGAACTAGATTCCCTTCGTCCTATATATCAATATTCACCTCCGGACCATTACGGAGTTCCTCGTCACATCTGGGATCTCATCCGGGACTCCGAACAACCTTCGGTAACCACCATAACGACTTAACTATACTTTATATCGTCACCAAACGTTAAGTGTGTAGACCCTGCGGGTTCGAGAACTATGCAGACATGACCGAGACACTCTCCGGTCAATAACCAATAGTGGGACCTGGATGCCCATATTGGCTCGTACATATTCTACGAAGATCTTTATTGGTTGAACCTCTATGTCAAGGATTCAGTTAATCCCGTATGCTATTCCCTTTGTCCTTCGGTATGTTACTTGCCCGAGATTTGATCGTCGGTATCTCTATACCTAGTTCAATCTCGTTACCGGCAAGTCTCTTTACTCGTTCCGTAATACAAGATCTCGTGGCTAACACTTTAGTCACATTGCTTGCAAGGCTTGTTGTGATGTTGTATTACCGAGTGGGCCCTGAGATACCTCTGCGTCACACGGAGTAACAAATCCCAGTCTTGATCCATGCCCACTCAACATACACCCTTGGAAATACATGTAGAGCACCTTTATAGTCACCCAGTTACGTTGTGATGTTTGATACACACATGGTACTCCTCCGGTGTCAGTGAGTTGCATGATTTCATGGTCATAGGAACAGATACTTGACATGCAAAAAACTATAGCAATAAACTGACACGATCATATGCTACGTTCATAGTTTGGGTCTTGTCCATCACATCATTCTCCTAATGATGTGACCCTGTTATCAAATGACATCTCATGTCTATGGCTAGGAAACCTTGACCATCTTTGATCAACAAGCTAGCCTACTAGAGGCACACTAGGGACACAGTGTTGTCTATATACCCACACATGTATTTAGTTTCCAATCAATACAATTCTAGCATGGATAATAAACAATTATCATGAACTAGGAAATATAATAATAACCAATTTATTATTGCCTCTAGGGCATATTTCCAACAGTCTCCCACTTGCACTAGAGTCAATAATCTAGCTCACATCACCATGTGATTAACACTTATATCACCATGTGATTAACACTTATATCATCATGTGATTAACACCCAATAAGTTCTGGGGTTTGATCATGTTTTGCTTGTGAGAGAGGTTTTAGTCAACGGGTCTGTAACATTCAGATCCGTGTGTACTTTGTAACTCTCTATACTGTAGATGTTGCTACCACGTTTCACTTGGAGCTATTCCAAATGGCTACCCCACCATACGTATCCGGATTGCTACTTTGAGTCGTCCGGATTGGTGTTTAAAGCATGCATCGACGTAACTCTTTACGACTAACTCTTTATCACCTCCATCATCGAGAAACATCTCCTTAGTCCTCTAGTTACTAAGGATAATTTTGACCGCTGTCCAGTGATCCACTCCTGGATCGCTCTTGTACCCCTTGACAGACTCATGGCAAGGCACACATCAGGTGCGGTACACAGCATGACATACTATATAGAGCCTATGCCTAATGGCATAGGGGACGACCTTCGTCCTTTCTCTTTCTTCTGCCGTGGTCGAGTTTTGAGTCTTACTCAACTTCACACCTTACAAATCAGGCAAGAACTCTTTCTTTGACTGATCCATTTTGAACTCTTTCAAAATCTTGTCAAGGTATGTACTCATTGAAAGTTTTATCAGACGTCTTGATCTATCTCTATAGATCCTGATGCCCAATATTTAAGTAGCTTCATTACAGGTTTTCCTTTGAAAAATTCCTTTTCAAACAACCCTTTATGCTTTCCAGAAATTCTACATCATTTCCGATCAACAATATGTCATCCACATATGCTTATCAGAAATTCTATAGTGCTCCCACTCACTTTATTGTAAATACAAGTTCATAAACTTTGTATAAACCCAAAAACTTTGATCACCTCATCAAAGTGTATATTCCAACTCCGAGATGCTCGCTCCAGTCCATAGAAGGATCGCTGGAGCTTGCATACATTTTAGCATCCTTAGGACTGACAAAACCTTCCGGTTGTATCACATACAACCTTTCCTCACGGCTGCCGTTAAGGAAACGATGTTTTGACATCCATCTGCCAGATTTCATAAATGAAAAATGCAGCAACTGCTAACATAATTCCAACAGACTTTTAGCATCGCTACGGGTGAGAAAGTCTCATCGTAGTCAACTCCTTGAACTTGTCGGAAACTTCTTTGCGACAAGTCGAGCTTTATAAATGGTGACATTTACTATCAGCGTTTGTCTTCTTCTTAAAGGTCCATTTGTACTCAACGACCTGCCGTTTAACGGGCAAGTCTACCAAAGTCCATACTTGGTTTTCATACGTGGATCCTTTCTCGGATTTCATGGCTCCTAGCCATTTGTTGGAATCCGGGCCCATCATCGCTTCTCCATAGCTCGTAGGTTCATTGTTGTCGAACAACATGACCCCTAAGTCAGGGTTGCTGTACCACTCAGGAGCAGTACGCGTCCTTGTCGACCTACGAGGTTCGATAGTAACTTGATCCGAAGCTTCATGCTCATCATCATTAACTTCCTCTTCAACTAACGTAGGCTCCTCAGAAATAACTTTCTGCGCTGCGCTACTCTCTGGTTGAAACAAAGGTTCAACAACCTCATCAAGTTCTATCTTCCTCCCACTCAATTCTTTCGAGAGAAACTCTTTCTCAAGAAAGTACCCGTTTCAGCAACAAACACTTTGTGCTTGGATCTAAGATAGAAGGTTTACCCAACTGTTATGTTAGGGTATTCTATGAAGATGCATTTGTCCGCTTTGGGTTCGAGCTCATTAGGTGAAAACCATTTTTCACATAAGCGTCGCAGCCCCAAACATTAAGAAATGACAGCTTAGGTTTCCGCCAAACCAAAATTCATACGGTGTCATCTCAACGGACTTAGATGGTGCCCCTTTTAAAGTGAATGTAGTTGTCTCTAATGCATAATCCCAAAACGATAGTGGCGGATCGATAAGAGACATCATAGTACGCACCATATCCAATAGAGCATGACTATGACGTTCGGACACACCATCACACTATGGTGTTCCAGGTGGCGTGAGTTGTGAAACATCTTCCACATTGTCTTAAGTTGTATACCAAACTCGTAACTCAGATATTCACCTCCACGATCATATCGTAGACATTTTATCTTCTTGTCACGATGATCTCAAACTTCACTCTGAATTTTCTTGAACTTTTCAAATGATTCGGACTTGTGTTTCATTAAGTAAATATACCCATATCTACTCAAATCATCAGTGAAGGTAAGAAAATAGCGATATCCACCGCACGCTTCAACACTCATTGGACCACATACATCAACATGTATCACTTCCAATAAGTCACTTGCCCGCTCCATCAAACCGGAAAACGGGGTCTTAGTCATCTTGCCCAAGAGGCATGGTTCGCATGTCTCAACCGATTCGAAATCGAGTGAGTCAAAAGATCCATCAGCATGGAGTTTCTTCATGCGCTTTACACCAATATGACCTTCGCGGCAGTGCCACAAGTATGTGGTACTTATCATTACTAACTTTGTATCTTTTGGCATCAATATTATAAATATGTGTATTACTACGATCGAAATTTAATAAACCATTCACATTGGGTGCATGACCATTGAAGGTATTATTCATGTAAACAGAATAACCATTATTCTCTAACTTAAATGAATAACTGTATTGCAATAAACACGATCTAATCATGTTCATGCTCAACGCAAACACCAAATAACATTTATTTAGTTTCAACACTAATCCTGAAGGTAGAGAGAGCGTGAGATGGTGATCACATCAACCTTGGAAACACTTCCAACACTCATCGTCACCTCACCCTTAGCTAGCCTCCGTTTATTCCGTAGCTTTTGTTTCGAGTTACTAACATTTAGCAACCGAACCGGTATCCAATACCCAGGTGCTATTAGGAGTACTAGTAAGGTACACATCAATAACACATATATCAAATATACTTCTGTCGACGTTGCCAGCCTTCTTATCTACCAAGTATCTAGGGTTGTTCCGCTTCAGCAACCGTTCTCCTCATAATAGAAGCACTTAGTCTCGGGTTTGGGTTCAACCTTGGGTTTCTTCACTGGAGCAGCAACTGACTTGCCGTCCATGAAGTTTCCCTCCTTGCCCTTGCCCTTCTCGAAACTAGTGGTTTTACTAACCATCAACACTTGATGCTCCTTCTTGATTTCTACCTTCGCGGTGTCAAACATCGCGAATAGCTCAGGGATCATTATTTCCAACCCTGGCATTTTATAGTTCACCACGAAGCTCTAGTAGCTTAGTGACAGTGACTTGGAGAACTATATCAATCACCATCTTATCTGGAAGATCAACTCCCACTCGATTCAAGCGATTGTAGCACCCATACAATCTGAGCACATGCTCACCGATTGAGCTATTCTCCTTCATCTTGCAGGCAAAGAATCTTTGTTGGAGGTCTCATACCTCTCAACACAGGCACGAGCCTGAAATCCAATTTCAGCTCTTGAAACATCTCATATGTTCTGCGACGTTCAAGAACGTCTTAGGAGCCTCAATTCTAAGTCGTAATGCATGACGCACTGAACTATCAAGTAGTTATCACAACGGGCCTGTCAGATGTTCACAACATCCACAGACGACGCTAGAGGGGGTGGCGCACCGAGCGGTGCATCAAGGACATAAGCCTTCGAGGACAATCCTCAGTTTACGGAGCCAGTCCGCATAATTGCTACTACCATCTTTCAACTTAATTTTTCTCTAGGAACGTATCAAAAATTCAGGGGAGCTACAACGCAAGCTATCTACAACATAATTTGCAAAGACACTTTGACTATGTTCATGATAATGAGTTCAATTAATCATATTACTTAAGAACTCCCACTCAAATCAACATCCCTCAGGTTGTCTAAGTGTGACATGATCCAAATCCACCAACCCAAGTCCGATCATCATGTGAGATGAGGTGGTTTCAATGGTGAACATCTCTATGTTGATCCTATCTACTATATGACTCTTGTTCGACCTTTCGGTCTCTTGTGTTCCGAGGCCATGTCTGTACATGCTAGGCTCGTCAAGTTTAACCCGAGTGTTCCGCACGTGCAACACTGGCTTGCACCCGTTGTATGTGAACGTAGAGTCTATCACACCCGATCATCACGTGGTGTCTCGAAACGATGAACTTTTGCAACGGTGCACACTCGGGGAGAACACGGTTTTATCTTGAAATTTTAGTGAGGGATCACCTTATAATGCTACCGTCATCCTAAGCATAATAAGATGCATAAAAGGATTAACATCACATGCAAATCATAAGTGACATGATATGGCCATGATCTTGTGCTTTTGATCTCCATCTCCAAAGCACCGGCATGATCTCCATTGTCACCGGCATGACACCATGATCTCCATAATCTTGATCTCCATCAACGTGTCGCCATGAGGTTGTCGCGCCAACTATTGCTTCTACAACTATTGCTAACTCATAGCGATAAAGTAAAGCAAAAACGGCGAAAACAAATTAAAGACAACCCTATGGCTCCTCCCGGTTGCCGTACTCGTCGACATGCAAGTCGTGATAATCTATACAAAACATGATCATCTCATACATCACATATATCTCATCATGTTTCTGGCCATATCATATCACATCATACCCTGCAAAAACAAGTTAGACGTCCTCTAATTTGTTGTTGCATGTTTTACGTGGCTGCTATGGGTATCTAGCAAGAACGATTCTTACCTATGCAAAACCACAACGGTGATATACAAGTTACTATTTCACCTTCTACAAGGACCGCCTCTGTCGAATCCGATTCAACTAAAGTGGGAGAGACAGACACCCGCCAGCCATCTTATGCAACAAAGTTACATGTCAGTCGATGGAACCGGTCTCTCGTACGTGGACGAGTAAGGTTGGTCCGAGCCGCTTCATCCCACAATACCGCTGAATCAAGAAAAGACTAAGGAGGGAAGCAATCTGAATATCAACGCCCACAAACTCCTTTGTCTTCTACTCGAGATCTCATCTACGCATAGACCTAGCTCTGATACCACTGTTGGGGAACGTTGCATGGGGAACAAAAAATTTCCTACGCACATGCAAGATCTATCCATGGTGATGAGCATCTATGAGAGGGAGAGTTGGATCTACATACCCTTGTAGATCGCTAAGCGGAAGCGTTAAGAAACGCGGTTGATGTAGTCGAACGTCTTCGCGATCCAATCACGATCCGTCCCGCGAACTCCGATCTAGTGCCGAACGGACGGCACCTCCGCGTTCAACACACGTACGGCTTGATGACGCCTTCACCTCCTCGATCCAGCGAGCGATGGTGAAGTAGTAGCTCGAGTCCTCCGGCGGCACGACGGCATGGCGGCGGCGGTGGTGGAGGAATTTCAGCAGAGCTTCGCTAAGCGCTACGCGGAGAAGAAGAAGAACAAGGGAGAGGGAGGGCAGCGCCAAGGCATAGATGGGTGCGGCTGCCCTCTTTATCCCTCCATATATATAGGGGGGAGGGAGGAGGGGGAGCCCCTAGATCCCATCTAGGAGTGGCGGCCAAGGCAGAGGGGGGCGCCCCCTAGGGAAACCCTAGGGTGGCTTGGCCCCCAAGTTACCTAGTGGCAGCCCCTTAGATGGGCTCCCCCACCCTTGGCCGAAGTGGGATAGGGTTTGGGTGGCGCCCAGCCCCCTTGTGGGCTGGTGCGCCCCCTCACCTTGGCCTATGAGGCCCCCAACACTTGCCGGGGCCCCCCGAAACACCTTTCAGTACTCCGTCAATTTCCCGGTACCGCCCGGAACTCTTCCGGAACTAGATTCCCTTCGTCCTATATATCAATCTTCACCTCCGGACCATTCCGGAGTTCCTCTTCACGTCCGGGATCTCATCCGGGACTCCTAACAACCTTCGGTAACCACCATAACGACTCAACTATACTTTATATTGTCACCAAACGTTAAGTGTGTAGATCCTGCGGGTTCGAGAACTTTGCAGACATGACCGAGACACTCTCCGGTCAATAACCAATAGCGGGACCTGGATGCCCATATTGGCTCCTACATATTCTACGAAGATCTTTATCGGTTGAACCTCTATGTCAAGGATTCAGTTAATCCCGTATGCTGTTCCCTTTGTCCTTCGGTATGTTACTTGCCCGAGATTCGATCGTCGGTATCTCTATACCTAGTTCAATCTCGTTACCGGCAAGTCTCTTTACTCGTTCCGTAATACAAGATCCTATGGCTAACACTTTAGTCACATTGCTTGCAAGGCTTGTTGTGATGTCGTATTACCGAGTGGTCCCTGAGATACCTCTCCATCACACGGAGTAACAAATCCCAGTCTTGATCCATGCCCACTCAACAGACACCCTTGGAAATACCTGTAGAGCACCTTTATAGTCACCCAGTTACGTTGTGACGTTTGATACACACAAGGTATTCCTCCGGTGTCAGTGAGTTGCATGATCTCATGGTGATAGGAACAGATACTTGACATGCAGAAAACTATAGCAATAAACTGACACGATCATATGCTACGTTCATAGTTTGGGTCTTGTCCATCAAATCATTCTCCTAATGATATGACCCTGTTATCAAATGACATCTCATGTCTATGGCTAGGAAACCTTGACCATCTTTGATCAACAAGCTAGCCTACTAGAGGCACACTAGGGATACAGTGTTGTCTATATACCCACACATGTATTTAGTTTCCAATCAATACAATTCTAGCATGGATAATAAACAATTATCATGAACTAGGAAATATAATAATAACCAATTTATTATTGCCTCTAGGGCATATTTTCAACCGTTAATATGTTGGAGGTAAGGTGGCCATTACACGCGGCAGCCGAGTAGATCTTTACTTTTGCTTCTTTTTGGTCAACTTGTTGATTGATTCATTTATTCATTCAATGTTGCTCGGATTGAGGGCAGACCATTTACGCACATACATTGTTGGATGAAACTCAAGGGGCAGTATGTGTGAGACGACATGATCCATTCATGAAAAACTTGTAGAACATCCGATTAATCAGTGGCGAGCTATAGGGTGGTCAGGGTGGGCCACGGCCCACCCTGGATTTAAGAATCAACCTTTAAACTATAGCAAAACAACTAGAATAAACAAATAAAAATAATTTTTTATGAGTGTATGCACAGTTGGCCCACCCTGGCCAGCGGGCTGGGTGCGCCACTGCGGTTAACCCCATTGAATTTGAACTATTGTTGTATTAGACTTATTTGCATGCTATGTATGAATGATTTGTCCTATTTTTTTATCCGGACTTTGATGAATTCCGTCATGTTTGATGAATTTCGTCCGCTTAACTAAAATGCATTTTGAAATGTATGCGGATAGCGTTAAATGAAGTCTTTCACATCCTTATTCGCAGACTTTCGTATCTGTGTGTGCGGACTGGTCGTATGTGCACATACGGATGCGGTGTTCTGTTTATGGGTGAGCGAGATGCCCTCACGCACGTACCGCGCATTGCTACTACGGAGGGAACAGCTGTTAACTGTCGACGTGATACGATACGAGCACTGTCCCGTTGGTCGACCACTTGATCTAACACGTACGTAGCGCTCAGACGAGTCCAAAAGTCCACACCATACTGCCAGCCTGCTGCTCCACGAACACCTGGATGGTCGACAGTCAGAGTGCCTGCCAGATAACTCACATCTGGCCCGCGGCTCTCCTCTTCCTCCCCGCCAGACCCGGCGCGACACCCGCGACCACGACATCCTCGGCTGCAAGCTCAACTCGCATGCCTACCTGGACGAACGAGCTCAACACGGCAGTACAATTTTCTTCAACGCGGGGCCCCCGCCTCTATATAGCCCCAACTCCACAGTCCACACACTGCATGCCCGCGCAGACCATCCGCAGCCAGTCAGCTAGCTAACGAGCCCGGCGCGCGCTCTCCGAGGATGGACACGCTCCACCTACTCGCGGCGGTCCTCGCGTGCGCGCTCGCGTCCGCCGGCAGCGCGCAGCCGGCGGAGCCGCGGCAGGAGGCCTACGACGACGCGACGGACCAGGATATGCGCGTCAGCACGACCATGATCGCGCTGCTGGTCGCCGTCGTCGCGGTCTTCTTCCTCATCCTCGCCTCCATCATCTACCTCCGCCACTGCACCGGCTACTCGTACCCCCACGCCCCGCGGCCGGACGACTCCCGTGGCTCCGGCCCCGGCGCCGGCTTCTCGAGCTTCATCGCGCGGCGGCAGCAGCGGCGGGCGGCCACGCGCGGGCTCGACAAAGAGGTGGTCGAGGCGTTCCCCACCATGCGGTACGCGGAGGCCAAGGCGCTGCGCGTGGGGAAGAAGGCGGCGCCCCCGCTCGAGTGCGCGGTGTGCCTCAGCGAGTTCGAGGACGAGGACAGGCTCCGGCTGCTGCCCAAGTGCAGCCACGCCTTCCACCCGGACTGCATCGGCGAGTGGCTCGCCAGCCACGTCACCTGCCCGGTCTGCCGCCGTAACCTCGACCCTAGCAAGGATGCCGGCAGCGACGACGAGGCGAGCAACCCCCGGGCGCCGGAAGCCAACAGCACCTCCAGTGAAATCGCCGTGGTGAGGCACCACCAGGCAGACGGCGGCGCGCGACCACCGGCCGTGGTCATCGACGTGGTGACGGAGGAGGAAGCCGAGCAGCGCAGGAAGGAGGCGATCGAGCTGCACCGGATAGGGACCCAGCGGCGCGCGATGCGGTCGCGGTCCCGGCCGGCGGGGGCGAAAAAGCTTGTCCGGTCGTACTCCGCGGGCCACTCCCTCGCCGTAGTCCGGCTCGATCGTGACCTGGAGCGGTTCACGCTGCGGCTGCCGGAGCACGTGCGCAGGGAGATGGTCGCCGCTGCCGGGGAGCAGAGCTCGCATCGTCGCGCACAGAGAGCCGGAAGGTGGCCATCGTTCCTAAGGTACACCAGGACGTTGTCGGGAAGGTTCTTTTCGACGCCGAGGAGAACGGAAAGCTCCGAGGGAGGAGGAGAGGTGTCCTCGTCGTCGTCGACGAGGATTAGAGGGAAGCGCGTGGCCGCCGTCGATTTCCTCGAAGGCTCTGCTATGGGGTCCGGTGCCAAGGTCGGCTCTGTGGCGGGCGATGTGGACAAGGACAAGGCAGCTAGCCGGCAGGTTCGAACGTAGAAAAGAAACCGGACTTTTGAATCTAGAAAGAGAGTGGATTTTCAGCTCCCGGGTGCCTAGGCACCCTCTATGAACAGTAAAATTAAAAAAAAATAGAAAACAAAATCAAAAAAATCTAAAACTTTGCATCATCAAAGATGATCACAATTTGTAGGTGTTTGCAAGTTTTCATGCCAAAAAACTATTCAAGGAGCTCTACACACGAAAAAGATTTCAGTGCTTGAAGTTTTGAGCACTTTTAGCACTGAAATTTGAAACTCGTTTGTACACCTTTCTCTACATGATATTTTGGCATGAAAACTTGCAAGAACCTACAAACTTTGTTCATCTTTGATGCTGCAAAGTTTCAGATTTTTTTTGATTTTCTTTTCTATTTTTTTTGATTTTACTGTTCATAGAGGGTGCCTAGGCACCCGGGAGCTATCCCACGCATGTGGGGAATCTGTCTGTACTATTAATCCAAGAAAGAGACTGTAATCTACATTAATTACCGTATGGACTAAGAGCATCTCTAATAGAAGATGTAAATTTAGAGATATAAAAACACAAGGTATAAAATTTACATCTTCAAAATGTGTTTTTTTGCATCTCCAAAAAAGACCAACTTCAACAGATGATGCAAAATGGAAATGTAAAAGTGTAACTCCAACAGATGATGCAAATTGGAGATGTAAAAAATTAGAAACGTCAAATACTACTTCATTTCAAACATAATTCGAACATAGCAAGTTCAACTATTACTTCATTTCATCTACATCATCTGTTGGAGGTGGGTTTTTGGGTCTCGAAGATGCAAAATTTAGTTATTTTTGCATCTACATCTTCTATTGGAGATGCTCTAATGCTCAAGAAGCCCTGTTGAGGCGCCTGAATTTTCTTTCTTCGTCAGTCTTCTTTTAACTTCACACATGCACATAATGATTTAACACTTTCCCTATTATGTTAATAGAATGTCTGATATGACGATACCGAAGAGTGAACTTGTGTTTTACTAACGAATTGGGATCGAATACACCCTTAATCCACTAGAAATTTAAGTGTATACTAGATTTCTCTTGACCTCATCGACACATAATATTCTTTTCGGTATATAACAATACCTTGCTGGGCCAGAGTTTCTGTTGGTCGATAGCGGGGTGTTAAACTGGGGTTTCGATTCATGGTGGTTCAAATTTGGCGGTGGATCAGAACCGAAAGTACTATCATAACGATTTTTTTAAGAGAGCATTCTCTCCGATTTTCATTATCAGAAACCATATGTCTTTTACAAACTGAGAAGGAAAACTACTAGTAAAGGAGATTACTCGATGGTATCACATCCTGCACGATGTACGAACAGGCAGGTCGCAAGATGAGATTAAGCTCATCTACCCATACCCGGCCGCAAGAAGCCAACCAGCCTAACGCCAGCCAACCCTTAATGCCAAACACTATCAGGTTATTTGGTTTGAGACTAAGTTTGTCGAAGGTTACCACACCTAAGGTTAGGCAAGTTCGATCAACTTAGATGGGTGTTTGGTTCAAGCCACACCTTAAACAAGCCACACTAACGTCCCACATCTTATACACTCAAAAAGTATGGCAAGATTCTTTTAGCCTTGCCAACTTGTGACTATCATTTTGAAGAACTAAACTTAGACAAGTGTGGCAATATTTTATGGCGAAGTGTGGCATTGCTAGGTGTAGAACCAAACAATCCCTACAAGACAACATTTTTCATCCCCTGGGACTCCCACAAACGGGGTCTCCCGAACATACCAGACGTAACGAAACAATTATGATGAAACTACATGCACCAAAATAGCTATTCATGACACGAAGTCCAGGAAGATCTGACGAAAAGCAGCAGCTGGGGAAGCATGAAGGGAAAGACCACATATGTTTCAGCTGGCAGCAATCCTACGGGTCGCCCTCCGCCCCAACGTTGCCCTAAAGACCTCTCTTGTCGGCACTTCAATTTCTATTACGCCCTCCACCATTAGCTTTCTATTTTTTGGGTTTATCTGCAAAACAAGCCATTCGTGAAGCATTTTTATGATGAAACTCACGGGAATGCAAGGATCAGAAACCTTATTATTATCAAGTACTATCATAACGTAAACCACACAACCAATTGCATAACTAAAAGACACGAATAAATTGTGGCTAGCAGCTTGAAAGTGGCACTGAGAGCTCATCCTGACACCAATCCCATAACTTCTCAAAATGAAAGCTCATACAACCCCTTGATCGTAGCCGAATCAGGTGCATGTCGTAGGCACTCGCATGCCATCCTTCTCATGCAGCTTGTCCTTCTCCTAGCAGCAAACTAAAAACGCATCCCAACCATTGCAGCAAAATCCATCCACATCACTGTTAAGAGCAAGTAGTGTTGAATTCCTCCCTCGACCCCCTCCTATAAAAACTTGATAATTATTGTATCTTCTACATGTAAGATACATATGTGACTCCTTGCGGTGTCACTAGAAATAAATGGAAAAGAATGAACACTTCGGCTCAAAACTCCTCAAAATAACAACGTGTACATCACGCGAATGCGAAAAAATTAACGATTATTGTTGCTTTTCAATCCATGTCTTAGTTTCCTTTTTGAATTACTTACATGAATGGGGAAAAAATAGTCGAGTGTATAATTGATCATGTTTGTGTACAGATTAACATCTACGAACAAACATGCGATATTGTGAACCAACATCTAGGAAACACATAGAAAACTGTTTTCGGACAAGGACTTATACCCACCACAAAAAGATCCAATGAGAAATTGCAGTTGTTGCCTTGAATGATGACTTACTGTAATTTTGATGACATAATTTCCTCACTCATCACCCCCTGTAAATAATTAATCGCACAAAGATGGTTTGATGTTTCTGGATGTTGTGACTACCTTTTTTGTAAATAAATGGAAATCAATAAACATCACAGAGCCATGCAAATTTAATGCGTTAGTAACTAAATTTGGCATGATCAATATATCTTTGTTTTGTGTTGCCGTGGTTTTGTATGTTATGGATTTCAATGTAGCATATCGTGGATTGATCTTAGCAGTCCACGAAAAGGTGATATTGTTGGTTTTAAAATGACGATGGAAGAGGCTGCATTTGCTACAAGCCTACAATACATACACTAGACAAAATGTTTGAAATTAATGCGGCACCACATAACACTTGGTCCTTCTCCCCGTGAAAACAACTTTATCAACACTAAATGGTGAATAGGAATAAAGCGGTGACCTATAGGTCTCGGCTGAGCAAATAACTGAATGGGATGTGTACCGTACTCCTAAAGTAGTGTGGTGCGGTAGAAAAGACGATCTATACTGAACAAAGATACACCCGGACCATGCACACATCATTGATAGGCTCAAGGTTTGTGTACAACGACGGTCCATGGAGTGCCAAGTTCTATCGTGCCATCCATGAAAACAAGGACAAAAATACTTGGAAAAAATAGTAAACCAATATGGAACCCTACTATATACATATGTGATGTAACTAAACTACACATGTGAGAATTAAAGACATATGGGCTACAACTAAAACTACATCTATGTTGAAACTATCTTCGCGCTAACATTAAAACTGCATATGGGCTACCACTAAACTGCACCTAGGTTAAGACTAATGAAACATATGTACTACCACTAAACTACATCCAACACATGAAATGTTATGTTTTTTCATACATGTGATATCACTAAAACTACACTTGAACTACCATTGAAATGCATGCAACACAAATACACGTCAATCTCATCATCCCACCCCCCTCAAAAAAATCTCATCATCGCACATACATGAAATGGCCTAGAAGAAGAAATCACACCAGTATCCAATGAACAAATAGAAATAACGTATATGCTAATATGATAACAAAGGAGGAAGCAAACACTAGTGCAGAATCGGCCTATAGTGCCGGTTCGTAAGGGCTTTAGTGCTGGTTCTCCAACCGGCACTAAAGGGTGGGGACTAAAGCCCCCCCCCCCCCCTTTAGTCTCGGTTCAACACGGCCCGGCACTAAAGGCCCACCACGTGGCACCTGCCGGCGCCGTGGGCTGGGGGACCTTTAGTCCCGGTTGGTAACACCAACCGGGACTAAAAGTATTTAATTCTTTTAATTTTGGTTTATTTTTCCTTTTAATCCTTTAGGGGTTTATGAATTAATTATGGTTTATTTTTCCTTTTAATTTTGTGTTTTCCATTTAATTATTTTTCATTTCAAACATATATTACGCTACTACATACTGTACACGTTGTGCATATATATATAAATAGAATTTCTCGTAGAACCGATCATATATATATATCATCGAATTTCTACATATATATATATATATATACAATTTGGTATATACAATTTCTCTTACATTTTGCGGATCATTACATATGCAGGCATTACTGCTTGATCTTGTAATGGTATTCTCCTTTGGGATCTATGACCTGGTCGAGCAGAAATCCAGCTATTTCCTCTTGAATTGCTCGTACGCGAGCCGTTGGTAGGAGCTGGCCCCGCATCTTCGTCAGCATAAGAAGGAGATCAAGATGAATATATTAGTTGTGTGTATATATATTAGCTAGATCATGGTAAAAAAATTATGGATAGTGTTCTGGCAAACGTACCCAAATATTTCTTTCATCTCTGCTCCTTTCAGACGTGATCATGCGAATGTTCTCGCAAACGTAGTATGCGCATAAACTATTCCCCTGCTCCTGCCTCATGCACTTTACGAGAATAAAATTCAATCAGGTAATAATTAATCAAGCATGATAATGGTATTGAAACTAGAATTAAAGAGATGCACGGACGTAGCTAGCTAGTACTACTTAATTACCTTGGGTCGCACCCATGTCAGCTTTTGTGCCCAGTCGCCTGGGACCAGTTTGATGAACTTGGCCCAAGCCCTGCCCGCCGGCAAAGAAAATGAATAAAGGAGTTATTAACTAGTTGATATCAGGAAATGAAGTAAAGAGGCCGACATAGTGCGATAATGATTGAAATTACCTGTTGACCATCCCCCTCACGGTTGCGTATTCGGATGGATTCTTATATAGTGAGTCCAGTACTTCAACTTTTCCCTTGTCAACTTCAATGATTAACAAGATCCAGTGGTAACTGCATGCGCACACGTTTTGTATAATTAAGCGGGCATGTGCATAACTCATCAACTACACTTATTAACATCTAGTAAGCAAAAAATAGAATTTGTAGTACAAAATATAGTAACACTCACCCGAAGTTGTAAGGAAGTAGTATTTCTGGTTGGGTGTTTAGTCGCTTCAAAAACTCTAGCAGGAATCTCTCTGTGTCTTTTCTCGAATATTCAGTTTCCCATACCTTTTGATTAATCGTATTTGGGTCAATGAACCCAATGCCATAGCGTCCAGCTTTTTTCATTTCATACATCTTCATTCTGCATAATACCATAGAAAAAAAAATAGTGAGGATAATTACACGTAATGAACGAGAGCACAACTAGCTAGAGACTTAAATTACAGAAAGAAATCACTTACAGACAATAGCAACTGACGATAGATTTGTCGAGTGCGTCTTGATTGAATAACTGAAACAACTCTGGATACTCAACCCACAAATCTTTTCCATGGAAGTAATGCTTTTTCTTGACTTTCACCATGAGGGACTCTTGATTGGTATTTGTTGTTTCTTGCATGTACCACGTATGCAAATTGTACATTCTCGTTGGTAGAAGCTAGACATCGTCAGGCTTGACCAGAGGTTTGCCGCGGACATATTGCCATTTTACTTCCTCCTCTTTAAGCCCGGGGATTTCCTCAAGGCCTAGGAGTTGTTCAACAGTGACACCGGCCTCTTTAGCCTGCCTTTTATGATCGTCGGTTATTACCAGCCGATCGGCGGTACTCACAGGTGTTTGTACAATGAGCGGGGGGATCGATTGCACTGCCTGTTCTCCCAGCTGGGGAACAGTTTTCCTGCTTTTTTTTGCCAACTGCTTGGCTCGAGCTCGAGCTCGAGTCCTTTTGTTGTGCAACATATGACTTCTTGATAGACCGCACATAGTCGCAGTCCTTATGCTTGACAGCCGGTCGAGCCATGTCAATAAAGTGTTGTGAGACATGCTCAGGTACTTTCTCCTTTGGCGGCGGGGGCGGTTTCGGTCCAAAATGGGCCTTCAATTGGGCATTCACTACGGTGTTGAGTTCCTCCTCAGTCAGGTGGTAAGACAACTTCGGAAGAGGCTTGAGGCTTGGACCATATTTGAATTTCTTGCCTGTTGTACTGCTAGCCGTCGTAGCTGCGGCCTCTCTCTTCCGCTGTTGCTTAGGCGACGGAGCACGCTGAGTCGGCGGAGACGGCAGACGCGGTGCCGGACTTGGAGGAGGAGGAGTCGGCTGACGCCGTGCCGGACTTGGAGGAGTCGGCTGACGCGGTGCCGGCAGACTTGGAGGAGGAGGAGTTGGCTGACGCCGTGCCGGACTTGGAGGAGGAGTCGGCTGACGCGGTGCCGGACTTGGAGGAGGAGGAGTCGACTGACGCGGCGGCGGACTTGGAGGAGGAGGAGTCGGTGGCCTTGGAAAGACGATGCAATCCTTTTTCCATAGAATGATACGATGTATGGCCTCTCCCAGTGTTCTCTCCTCATCACCTCCAAGAATGTCAAGTTGTAGCTCGTGATATCCTGACATCACTTCATCAACCCCGACACGAGCATAGCCAGCTGGAATGGGATTGCAATGGAAGGTTGCTTCAGGGGGATTTGCTAAAGCATAGCCGTCCGCCGCCTTCATGGATAAGTTCTTCACTTTCATGTGTAGCTCATAGTTAGTCCTGTCTTTGATATCATCCACAGGGTAGCTAGCTAGCAGTGCATCATCGATATCGGCCGGGGCGGAACCCACGCCGCTTCTTGGCATAGATGGGACGGTGCTATCTAATGCTGGATCGATCTGCTCATGCTGCCGCTGAGACGCCCTTTCCTGGCTGAGTGAGTCGATCTGCTCCTGCTGCCGCCTGAAAGCGCGTTCCAACTCCAGGTGCTTTGATTCTAGGCCTTCAAGGCGGAGTGCTTCCTCCTTCTTCTTCTGCTCCTCCTGCTTCTTCTTTCCCGCACGGCTTCTGTAGTCGTCGTTCCAATCCGCAAACCCCTCAAACCACGGAACAACGCCTTTGCCTCGTGTTCTTCCCGGGTGTTCAGGATTCTTCAGGGCGCGCATAAGCTCGTCATTCTCTCTATTGGGCGTGAACACCCCCGTTCGAGCTTCTTCTATTGCAATAAGTATTTCGTCTGCGCTTCTTTAAGACTTGCCTTCACCTTAATCAGCCCTGTCTCTGGGTCCAACTTCCCCCCATGCGCATAAAACCATGTCCTGCACCTGGGGGGCCATGTCAATGTAACTGGAGTGACCCCTGCACTAATCATCTCTTGCTCAGATTGATCCCACTTAGGCAGGGCCACCTGGTAGCCACCTGGCCCCAGAGTATGGTGCCACTTCTTTTTCGCAGCATTAATCTTGTTTTTTCTCGACCGTTCCTTAGCGTGTTCCGATTCCTTGAACTTCATGAAAGCGTCCCAGTGATCTTTTGCCTTCACCAGTGCTCCCTTGAATTCTGGAGTCTTCTTTTTCGCTTTGACGTACGCAGTCCATGTATTTTTCTTGAAGGTGTTGAATGCGATCGCCATCTTTTTAAGAGCATAGTTTCTGACTTTCTTCAGATCTGCATCTGTCAAATTATCTGGTAGGATGAAATGTGACATGAGCGATGTCCAAAGCACATCTTTTGCTCTTTCGTCGACAAAAGTAACTCCTGCTCGATCTCCCTTTGCTAGCTTTTTCCATTCTTGAACGGAGATCGGGATTTGGTCCCTGACAATAACTCCACATTGATTCTTGAACTTGGTCGCATTTTTCCTAGGTTCAAGCGGTTCGCCATTTGATGTTTTGATGGAATCGATGTTGAACTTTACGCCAGGCTCCAACTTTCTGGCCGGGCCTCGAACTACCCTGTCGCTTGTAGAAGATTTGCTCGATCCGGAGGCCTAAAAGAAGAAAGATCGGTTCGTTAATACATACAAATCAATTAAGACATGTAATGATCACCGGATGGCTTATATAATAAATATACCTCGCCGGCTTTGTTATTTGAAGAACATTTTCTTCGTCAACATCGTTGTCGCCTTCATCTATTCGTTCGTCTTCATCAAATATCATACAACCCTCACCGGAATTGTTTAGATATTGCGAGCCGTCATCTTCAGGTTCATGCTCTGGGCTCGGGGAGCGTATGATGTCGAACAGAGCCTCTTCTCCTTCTCTGCCGGTATTGTCCATAGCTTTTATTTAACTAATCCAGAAGAAAGATAAAACAATTTAGTATTCAAATTAGAATGCATGCAATCAATAAGGAAAAACTGAATCATAGTACATAATATGCATCTCGAATAATTCATATAATATGCATCATCGAATATAATCTCGAATAAATCGTCTCGAATATTATCGAATATAATCTCGAATACATCTCGAGTATTATCACTAGCTAATACAGATCGAATATTATCAAAGAATCTAGTTCACTCGCGGTTCCTGAGGCGCGGGCGGTGGACACCCAAAGAGAAGGAACCATCACAGGATCATAGCTCGGGTGAGATCCCTGAAGAACCTGCCATGTATTGGAGAACCTGACGTCCAACGCATCCATGTAGCGACGGACGTGCTCGTCCTCCTCCCTGACACGGCGACGTACCACCTCCAACGGGGCCGGCTGCCTCCGCACCGAAAGTGGCCCACGCGAACGCCACCAAAGAAGCTCCGGGTCGACGACGGGACCCGGGGCCGGGTTCCTCACCAAGCTGCGCGCCCCTGAAGGTAGCACCTCCCAGTGCCAGCCCGGCGGAGCCCAGTCCTGAACGTTGCCCCTATGAAGCAGGACGTCATCGCGAACGAGTCGACGATGAGGATGCGGGCCGGGCATCGTTGACTCCGAGAAGAAATTCTATGCAAATTTAACATTTTTTAAATGCTTGATTGTGATTTCTTATATACGAGGAACCTTCAGAATCTTAACGGATTCTCTTAACCTTTAAGGGATTTAACAAAATGGCGCCATTGTGGATGTGCAGAAAATGGTCCAGATTTTTCCTGATATCATCTACCCTTCTATATGTCACGTTGTCTAGCTAGTGTCAAAGAAAGAAAACCATGGCTTCATCATTAGCCGGAAGTAACAGGCGCATGATGGTACGAAGCTGTCCAAAGTTGTTTTGGAACGGAGTCCCGGATAGGATAATTAGCTTTTTGGTACGAAGTTCAGCAAGAGCCTTCCGAATATCACTATTTGGAAGGCCTTTTTGCTGAACTTCGTACCAAAAAAGCTAATTATTCTATCAAGAACTCCGTTCCAAAACAACTTTGAAAAGCTTCGTACCATCATGCGCCTGTTACTTTCGGCTAATGATGAAGCCATGGTTTTCTTGAATCCTTTGACACTAGCTAGACAAAACGTGACATATAGAAGGGTAGATGCATGAGATCAGAAAAAAATTGGATCAACTTGTGCACATCCATAATGGGGGCATTCCTGATAAATCCCTTAAAAGGACTAAGAAAATCTATTGCAAATACAACATTAAAATATGCAACTTTTGCATATACTAATTGTTATACATTGGATCAAATGTCAAAATTCCTATACGTTTTTATATCTAACATTTATCTAGCTATAAACTAAAAGTATAAAAAACTAAAAAACATTCATCTAACATTTAATTTCTATACATACATATATACTAATATACTAAATAATCATCTAAAACAACTAAAACATCTAAATAGAAAATGTGTCACATGTGTGTGTGTGTGTGTACTGTGTTCATGCATGCATATGTGTGTGTGTGTGTGTGGGCTCGGGGAGGCCAGGGGCGCCCATGGCGGCAGGGGGCGAGGGAGAGAGGGGAGAGGGAACTGACGAGCTCACAGCGGGGCGACGGCGAGGCGAGGCGAGTCGGGGGCAGCGACGGCGTCGGGGCAGGCGGCGCAGCGATCGAGGAGCGGGCGCGGGCGGCGGCGCCATCGGGGATCGGCGAGGAGGGCGCGTCCGGAGTCGGGGATCGGCGAGGAGGCGCGGGCGGCCGGCGTCGGGGGCGGCGCGGGCGGCCGGCGTCGGGGGCGGCGACGGCATCGAACGGGGCAGGCGGCGGCGCGCAGCAGCCTGGCGTCGTCGTCTGTGTTTGGCGTCGAGAGAATGGAGAGGATGGTGAATTTTTCGTAAGTGACGTTATATATATGAGAGCCTTTAGTCGCGGTTAGTGGCTCCAACCGCTACTAAAGGCCACCTTTAGTCGCGGTTGGAGCCACCAACCGCGACTAAAGGTCTGGCTTCCCGCCGCTTGGACTGGATGAAATTCACCTTTAGTCGCGGTTGGTGGCTCCAACCGCGACTAAAGGGCCTGGCTTCCCATGTCGAATGTTTAGTCTCACCTCGCTAGTTGAGAGGAGCTCGCACCGGCTTATAAGCCCCGCCGCGGCTACCGTGTCGAGCTCCTCTCTAATGCAGGCCTTCTGGGCCTACCGCACCTATGCCGCCCACTGGGACCTACTGGGTCGTACTGGCCTGCATCCCAATAGGCGGGCTTTTTTTTTTTTTATTTATTTATTTGTTTTTTTTGTTTTCTGCTTTATTTATTTTCTTTTGTTTCTGAGTTGTTTTTTGCTTTATTTAGAGTTTCTTTGTGGATCTTTTTGCTTTAGGTAAAAAAAAATTATAAACTTTCTGTTAGTGCCAGTAGTTTTCAAATTTGAATAGTTTAAATTCGAATTATTTGAAATTTGTGTGAATAACTTTACTTTAAAAATAGATTTTTCAGTGATTATTTTTTCTGCTGTTTAATATTAGTGTGTTTTATCATTATATTCAATTTGGTAATTCTTAGGTTATTTAAAAAATGAAATGCCTTTGTAACAGACGAGTTTTCGTCTGAAACCCTGATACTTCGAAAGAGATTGTCCATTTTGTACACGAAGTGCATCCAGTTTTTGCCGTAACCCTCTCAACTTTTTAGCACATGCTATGTGGGTGAAATGATGATACCATGCCAACTTTCAACCTTTTCAGAGTTCATTTGTAGTGCTTTTCAATTTCAGGGTCATCTAGCTCAAAAAATCAGTAAATGCATGAAAAATAGCAAATGAAGTCAGAAAGGGTTGAAAATTGATGACGTGGCTTCGAATGGTGCATACTGAACGCACAAAAAGTCTGGAGTTGAAATAAGTTTAAAAAATGAAATGCCTTTGTAACAGACGAGTTTTCGTCTGAAACCCTGATACTTCGAAAGAGATTGTCCATTTTGTACACGAAGTGCATCCAGTTTTTGCCGTAACCCTCTCAACTTTTTAGCACATGCTATGTGGGTGAAATGATGATACCATGCCAACTTTCAACCTTTTCAGAGTTCATTTGTAGTGCTTTTCAATTTCAGGGCCATTTAGCTCAAAAAACAGTAAATGCATGAAAAATAGCAAATGAAGTCAGAAAGGGTTGAAAATTGATGACGTGGCTTCGAATGGTGCATACTGAACGCACAAAAAGTCTGGAGTTGAAATAAGTTTAAAAAAATGAAATGCCTTTGTAACAGACGAGTTTTCGTCTGAAACCCTGATACTTCGAAAGAGATTGTCCATTTTGTACACGAAGTGCATCCAGTTTTTACCGTAACCCTCTCAACTTTTTAGCACATGCTATGTGGGTGAAATGATGATACCATGCCAACTTTCAACCTTTTCAGAGTTCATTTGTAGTGCTTTTCAATTTCAGGGCCATTTAGCTCAAAAAAATCAGTAAATGCATGAAAAATAGCAAATGAAGTCAGAAAGGGTTGAAAATTGATGACGTGGCTTTGGACATAATATTTCTTCGCGTTTCAAATGCCAAAACACATAAGTACACTACTATTACAAAGATTCCCTCCGGTTTGTCCGAAGTGGGACTTTCCAGATATATAAGTCCGGAAACTAACTAGAGAAGCCGGTCACATCCCAGAGTGGGATCTTTGGGTATAAAACTTTTTCTTCGCGTGTGTCCCTTTGCGCCGTAACCATGGACAATCTTCATCGTTTAACTTGATGCTCGGGTCAACATTCACTGTGAAGGGAGCAATTTCATGAAACTTTTCATAATCTTCTGACATGTCTGTCTTGTCCTCCACTCCCACGATGTTTCTTTTCCCTGAAAGAACTATGTGGCGCTTTGGCTCATCGTATGATGTATTCGCTTCCTTATCTTTTCTTTTTCTCGGCTTGGTAGACATGTCCTTCACATAGAAAACCTGCGCCACATCATTGGCTAGGACGAATGGTTCGTCTGCGTACCCAAGATTGTTGAGATCCATTGTTGTCATTCCGTACTGCGGGTCTTCCTTTACCCCGCCTCCTGTCAGATTGACCCATTTGCACCGAAACAAAGGGACCTTCAAACCAAGTCCATAGTCAAGTTCCCATATCTCCTCTATGTAACCATAATATGTGTCTTTTGGCCTATTGGTGTTTGCAGCATCAAAGCGGACACCACTGTTTTGGTTGGCGCTCTTTTTATCTTGGGAGATCATGTAAAATGTATTCCCATTTATCTCATACCCTTTGAAAGTCAATATAGTCGAAGATGGTAACTTGGACAACAAGTACAGGTCATCTGCAACTGTGTCGTCATGCATGAGACGTGTCTGCAATCAACCGGCGAAAGTCACCATTTGTTCATGTGTAATCCATTCGTCAGACTGCTCCGGGTGTTTGGAGCATAGAATATTCTTGTGTTGCTCGATATACGGAGCCACCAAGGCGGAACTTTGTAGAACTGTGTAGTGTGCTTGCGCCAAAGAATGCCCGTCCTGGCATATTACTGAATTCTTTCCTAGCGTGCCTTTTCCACCCAGTCTGCCCTCATGCCGCGATTCAGGAACACCAATCGGCTTAATGTCAGGAATAAAGTCAACACAAAACTCAATGACCTCCTCTGTTTCATGGCCCTTGGATATGCTTCCTTCTGGCCTAGCACGATTATGAACATATTTCTTTAAGACTCCCATGAACCTCTCAAAGGGGAACATATTGTGTAGAAATACAGGACCCAGAATGGCAGTCTCCTCGACTAGGTGAACTAGGACATGCGTCATGATATTGAAGACGGATGGTGGGAACACCAACTCGAAACTGACAAGACATTGCACCAAATCATTCTCTAACCTTGGTAGGATTTCTGGATCGATTACCTTCTGAGAGATTGCATTGAGGAATGCACATAGCTTCACAATGGCTAATCGAACGTTTTCCGGTAGAAGCCCCCTCAATGCAACCGGAAGCAGTTGCGTCATAATCACGTGGCAGTCATGAGACTTTAGGTTCTGGAACTTTTTCTCTGCCATATTTATTATTTCCTTTATATTCGACGAGAATCCAGACGGTACCTTCATACTGAGCAGGCATTCGAAGAAGATTTCCTTCTCTTCTTTGGTAAGAGCGTAGCTGGCATGACCCTGAAACTGCTTTGGATCCATGCCGTCTTCTCCGTGCATACGTTGCTGGTCCTCCCGTGCCTCCGGTGTATCTTTTGTCTTCCCATACACGCCCAAGAAGCCTAGCAGGTTCACGCAAAGATTCTTCGTCACGTGCATCACGTCGATTCAGAGCGGACCTCTAGGTCTTTCCAATAGGGTAGGTCCCAAAATATAGATTTCTTCTTCCACATGGGTGCGCGTCCGTCAGCGTCATTCGGAACAGATTGTCCGCCAGGACCCTTTCCAAAGATTACTTTTAAATCCTTGACCATATCAAGTATATCATCACCAGTACGGTGGCGAGGCTTCTTCCGGTGATCTGCCTCACCTTTGAAATGCTTGCCTTTCTTTCTTACGGGATGCCTGCTCTGAAGAAATCGACGATGCCCCAGGTACACATTCTTCTTACATTTATCCAAATATATACTGTCGGTATCATCTAAACAGTGCGTGCATGCGTGGTATCCCTTGTTTGTCTGTCCTGAAAGGTTACTGAGAGCAGGACAATCATTGATGGTTACAAACAGCAACGCTCGCAGGTCAAATTCCTGCTGTTTGTGCTCATCCCACGCACGTACACCTTTTCCATTCCACGGCTCTAAAAGTTCTTCGACTAATGGCCTTAGGTACACATCAATGTCGTTGCCGGGTTGCTTGGGGCCTTGGATGAGCACTGGCATCATAATGAACTTCCGCTTCATGCACAACCAAGGAGGAAGGTTATAGATACATAGAGTCAGAGGCCATGTGCTATGATTGCTGTTCTGCTCCCCAAAAGGATTAATGCCATCTGCACTTAAACCAAACCATACGTTCCTTGCGTCCTTTGCAAAGTCTTTCCACTTTCTCTCGATTTTTCTCCACTGCGATCCGTCAGCGGGTACTCTCAACTTCCCGTCTTTCTTACGGTCTTTTTTGTGCCATCGCATCAACTTGGCATGCTCTTTGTTTTGGAACAAACGTTTCAATCGTGGTATTATAGGAGCATACCACATCACCTTGGCAGGAATCTTCTTCCTGGGGCGCTCGCCCTCAACATCACCATGGTCATCGTGGCCGATCTTATAGCGCAATGCACAGCATACCGGGCATGCATTCAAATCCTCGTACTCACCGCGGTAGAGGATGCAGTCATTAGGGCATGCATGTATCTTCTGCACCTCTAATCCTAGAGGGCAGACAGCCTTCTTTGCTTCGTATGTACTGTCGGGCAATTCATTGTCCTTTGGTAGCTTCTTCTTTAACATTATCAGCAACTTTTCAAATGCCTTGTCAGATACACCATTCTCTGCTTTCCATTGCAGCAATTCCAGTGTGGTATCCAGCTTTTTCTTGTCATCTTCGCAATTTGGGTACAATAATTTCTTGTGATCCTCTAACATGCGCTGCAACTTCAGCTTCTCCTTTTCACTTGCGTAGTTTATCTTTGCATCGGCAATGGCCCGACCAAGATCATCAGCGGGCTCATCTGATGCCTCTTCTTCAGCTCCTTCCCGCATTGCCGGCTCAGCTTCTTCCCCCATTGTTGTACCATCGTATTCATGGAACCCATGGCCAGGATAGCTGTCGTCATCCTCTTCTTCTTCATTCTGTTCCATTAGGACCCCTCTTTCTTCGTGCTTGGTCCAACAGTTATAGCCGGACATGAAACCGGACTCAAACAGGTGGACGTGAATGGTTCTTGAGTTAGAGTAATTTCGATCATTCTTACAGCCAGCACATGGACAATACATAAAACCATCCGCTCGCTTGTTTGCCTCAGCTGCAACCAGAAAAGTATGCACGCCATTAATGAACTGGGGGGGAGCATCGGTCATCGTACATCCATTTCCGGCTCATCTCCATTACACAACACCAAAAATACCAAATTAATACAAGTTCATACATAAAGTTCATACACACTTGTTCTCATAAAACAACATACAAACTCTCTAGCTAAAGCATTTAAATGCAACAACAAATGCGATCAAGATCGCAACTAAGGTAACAATTGATCCAACAGCATAGTGATACCAAGCCTCACTATCAATGGCATGTTTTTTAAATTTTCCAATCTTCAAGCGCATTGCATCCATCTTGATATTGTGATCATCGACGACATCGGCAACATACAACTCCAGTTTCATCTTCTCTTCTTCAACTCTTTTCAATTTGTCTTTCAAATACTCATTTTCTTTTTCAACTAAATTTAACTTCTTGACAAGAATATCTATGTCGGTTGCAATTTCCGGTTCACATACCTCCTAGATAAAAAATATCTATGTCAACTTGATGGGCATAATTGTCATAAACACGAAATGCAACAAATAGTTATAAAAGAGAGTATATACCACATCTGAATCATAAACCGGACGAGGGCCGACGGGGACGGATATCAAAACCATGCCACTATGTATAACAAACAACCATATAGGTAAGAAAACTATACAAGTAACTATCTAAATCTTACAAACATGATTTTTTTTTATAAAAAGGATAAGAACAAGAGGCTCACCAAGGTGGTGCCGGCGACGGGACGGTGCGGGCGATCGACGGTGGTTAGGACGGGGACGGGAAGGCACTAAGTAAACCACACCTACACATGCAAAGTAATAAGTTAATTTGAGCTCAAATTGCATATAAATCAAATAAACTACCACATATAAATACTCCCAAACTAAAACCCACAAATCACTATACTTATAGAGCATTGCAAGAGCTAATCTAGCAATGAGAGATGAAAGGACAAAGTTGCTAACCTTTGTGAACACTTGGATGGATGGGGTGCCTCCAAATCTTGACAAATTTTGGCAAAAATGGAGGTGAGCTCGAGCAAGGGGAAGAACACAGGAGAGGAAGAAGGGGAAAAACAGGGAGGAGTGTGCTCGGGCTGGCCGAAGGGTTCATGTAGGGGATCTTTAGTCCCGGTTCGTGACACAAACCGGGACTAAAGGTGAGCCTATAGTCCTGGTTCGTGCCACGAACCGGGACTAAAGGTGATCGTGGGGCCCCAGGCTGACACCACCCTGCCACCACCCCTTTAGTCCCGGTTCGTGTTACGAACCGGGACTAGAGGTCCGGAACGAACCGAGACTAATGATGCCCGTCCCGAACCGGGACTAATGGTCACATTAGTGCCGGATCAAAACCAGACCGGGACTAATGCTTTGGACAAAAGGTCTGTTTTCTACTAGTGAAATACGAGCACTGCAAAAAAATCAACATGAGTGACTTTTGAGTATACATTCCATCCCCTCCCCGTCATGTAAAAAGAATTAGGCGCAAGTTACTGACCCCCCCCCCCCCCTACAAAATAAGCAATAATAAGCTGGATGTGTAAGACACATAGTGTAGTCACTAACCTTGTTTTCTATGATGAACATCATTTGGCAAAAGTGGTGGAGCTTGATGGGGAATGCTGAGAAGGCCAAAACATAGTTGAGAGGCCAAGAGTAATATTTGATATTTAAGCATGAAAATGAAGAAGTTCCTTAATAATTTTCAGAGTAGGGGGTCCACCACTGATTTGGCAAACCCACCACCCTAGCGAGTAGTGGCGAAGCGTGGCAAGTAGTCAAGGGGTGCCAACTTCAAGCTAAGCAAAATGTGCACAGAAACAAATGCAACTCAGCTTGTATGGGTTGTTGTTTCACCATTGTTAACTGGCCAAAAATCAAAAAACATTGTACTTCGTATTTGAATCAAAACATGGTTGACTGCCAAATACTACTAAAATATATATAGCACAAAAATCATGGGTGCTCAGAACATATATTGTACATAGCACAAAAAATATGGATTATACAATAGAAGTTTGCACATCATCATAACACAATTAACTTCAAAATTTACATGGCAATCAAAACTTTATGAAAGACTTTGAACATCACTTCTTTAACTGATTTTGAAACATACCTTGTTTGCTCTTGCTCCTTCAGCCCTTCGGTAGTCATTCACTGTTTAGTTCATCAGCAAGCGACATTAGTAGTGGTATGTAGCAATGGCAGCAGGCAACACGAGAAGTAGAAGGGGGAGCCGGCGACTGGCGAGGCGGTCCGGCGGATTGTAACAGCCCAAGTGCATTCCTTGCCATCTTTTGTAATATTTCATGTGGACCTTCATGTATGCCACCTTGTGGTTGAGTAATAATATTTTGCTTCATGTCATTCCTCATGCATCATGGCATCATCACATAAAGTATTTGTTGCACCATAAGATTCTTGTGCTTGTGGTGATGAGAGTGTATGTGTGAAGAGGTGTGCTTGCAAGTGAGTTAGTGTGAGTGGATCCTCTCCCTAGCTATTTCACAAAAACCTTGCCTATACCATTTATTTAGCAATACTATATATGGGTTTTTTCACTTGCTTATTCTCCTATATAAAAATCTTGCACTTCTTCTATAAAATCTGACATGAATTGTTGTTTAGTTCTCAAACATGTTCTTCCAGGTTTGCCTAGTTAAAACTTTGCAAAACAGAGTCCAATTTAATCAAATATGATTTAATTTGTTTGCTCTAAAAATGCCAACTCCATTTTTAACAAATAGAGCATATTTTTTTGAGTTCAAATATATTTTTATTTCTTTCCCAAACATCTCTCTCTTTTCCCTATGTTTTTTTTTTTGCTTTCTCTTGTTTTAAATAAAGAAAAACGCTTTTATCTGAGAGAGGAGAGTGAGTGAGAAGATATAGGGGTGATAGAGTTGTGAAGTAGTGAGGAGGAAGTGTGGAGAATGAGAGAATGAAAGTATTGTGTTGGGGTAAATTTAAGTAGTATAGGAGGGGAGAGGAGAAAGAAAAATGGGAAATGAGTGTAATAAAATAAGGTTGGGATAAAGGAGTGATGATGCCATGATGCCATGATGCATGAGGAATGACATGAAGCAAAATATTATTACTCAACCACAAGGTGGCATACATGAAGGTCCACATGAAATATTACAAAAGATGGCAAGGAATGCACTTGGGCTGTTACACGGATGAAGGTGGTTCGCAATAGTGATGGTTCAGGTTGGCTGTGAACTATTCAAAGACCTAGAAGGCGTCATCCATGATTTGAGGGAAAGGAGGAGAGAAGGTTGTGCCGATTTGGGGGAAAGGAGGAGCAGAGACGAGCGTAGTGTGGTAAAGTGTGAGCTGGGCCAAATGATTAGCAGTAAATTGCGTTTTCAATTTTTAGATCGGGGGGGGGGGGGGGGGGGGGGGATGCCCCCCTTTGGGCTCCCTGAGGCTCCGCCAGTGCTCGCACTCATCCGGATTATTATGTGACTCCACCTCCGCCCATTAGTGGCGAGAACCACATGATGCAACTCGTGTGGCCGTGTGAGCACGTTGTAAGACGTGGTTGACCCCACACATGAACTATAAATTTGAGAACTAAAAGGATGCATAGGACATTGAGTCGGTTGTTTTTCCCTATTGTTCTGCTGATATAGTTCACGTATGCACCTCAATTGAAAAAATAGAACATACATGATTTACTAAGAATCATTTTCACCCTAATATGCAGCTCAACCATCGCTTGTCTACGTCGGTTCTGTCACTTTTCTTCTGAATAAATACTCATTGAAAATGCAACGCGTCTATACTTGTTTTGAGGAACTATATAATTGCACATGCATTGCAAAGAGGCATAAATATCTAGTAGGTCAGGATGTGATGATTTACCTGCTCATATTAATGTGATTGTGTACAAATATATTTTATTTTATAAACACTTATTTGCTAATGAGCACTTATTGACTTACAAAAATAATAATTTTTATTTGATAATGTAACGAAAGTTGGAGCAATTGAGGTGGTTTTTAGGGAAAATCGATGAGAGAAACCAAAAAAATGGAGGATTAAAAACAAAACGGGGAGATGGATATGGAACGTATGAGGGTTGGATGAAGGATAAGGGGACGATAGAAGCTTACGCCTTTTTAATGTGTATAACAAATATGCCCGTGCATTGCAGTTGGGAGAAAACAAATATCATAGGCCTCTAGGCCAAACATACATCCCCTCGTCTCCCACACACAACAACACGTCCATGTCCTCTATTTCAACACGACGTTCAACCTTTGTCGCTGCTTATCCTCCTTCTCATCCTTGTTGATAGTGGCCATGTGCCCTCCTAATGGCAATGCATCCAAACGTGATCAATCCCAAGGCAATGAGCTCTCATTGCAAGGCGGCTAACGTCGATCGACAACCTTGGTATGGCTTCCGGTGGAACAAATGTTTAACATACTATCATATACAAACAATAAACGTCAAAGCACATCTCATCTTATCACCCCAACCTTGACTCTCTTATATATAGCTCTTTTTGGTACATGCGCTCTGTCATGTCTTTGTCTTGGTTAGCCAATCATCTGTTTTGAACTCTCTTTTCTATGCAACACAAATACTTCTTGTTCCATCATTTGATCATTTGCATACAGTTGGACTGTAAGTGGCGGAAATTGTAAAGAGTTTTGTAAGTGAGTGGACGCACGGGTTATGTTAGCCGATATATAAGAAACATGGGGTAACCAACCTAGTGACTTCTCACCTACCCGAGAATAAATCATGAGAACATGTCTATGAATTTTGCTTAGGCCATATACCATACCTGTGTATGGAAAGTTACTAATGATTAATTGTCTCGGCGTAAAGCTAGCCATAAGGTTATGTCATTTCTGGATTTTCAGCCATAAGGTGAGTTGCCAGATAACATGGTTTGGGCTAGGGAGAAAAATATGCCTAGGTAAGCTTTATTATTCTAAAGGTTACCACTAAAATTGAATTTGAAAGTATTTAATGATTAATAAACTGAAAAGACACTACGGAAGTAGTGAGATTGTTATACACAGTTCAACCGTTTTTTTACCTGCATAAAAAAAATACTAAACTAAGTGGAAAATTTCCATAGGGGATGAGCATTCGTGTGTAACTAATGATATGTCATAGTTGGGAGTGGAATTGTGTTATTACTTTCTCATAGGAAACAAAGCAAAAAAAAACGGTGTTATTACTTTCTCATAGGAAACAAAGCAAAAAAAAACGTATCTGCATAAAATGAGCATGAACAAATTAAAGAGCACATTGGCTTCCTAACCACCTGCTCTCTCTAACCTGACGGAACAATAAATTTGAAGGCTTGAAGGTAGAAGATGAGAGTGGAATGGAGAAAATAATAGAACACTGCTAGTGTTATGCACAATTGACAAAACTGCGTCCGATTTACGGTCGACACGCCACGGCCACCACCGGATGCAGTTGGACAGCACTTTTGCCTCACTCGATTCAAGTGTGTGTGGAATCGGCTAGGAAACGTCGTGTGCACAGCAGTTTTGAAATAATATTACCCTCTTTGATCCATATTAATTGTCGCCGCTTTAGTAAATTGTATTAAAGCAATGACAATTAATATGTATCGGAGGGAGTATATGATTTCAAAAGGTAAACATGCACATGTTGCAGAAGTACCCTCTTTTATTGGAACTTCAGGTTATGGTTTCAATAGAAAGGGAGCTCCTCCTCATACAGAAGTACAACTATTCTCTTTGTCTCCCAATGTTGTGTCAACTATTTTAGTTACCTCCCTAAATTTGAAGTTTGTGCCAACTATATATTTAATCTACTGTATGTCTGTATCTAAAGACATATGGCAAGATAAATTATTTCATGGAAACTAAATGCGTTGTAGTCTAAGTCAAGAAAATGCATTGTAGTCTAAGTCAAGAAAACATGCAAATAGATGGGTTATCTTCGCATGCCCGTGTGCTGGCCACGATTTGTCGGTCCGTTGCTTCACGATTTTACCCGCCAATAACTCTTGTGTACGCACACTGATTGTGCGCCATTTGATCAGCTAGCTTAGTATACATAGCTAGCTAGCTAGCTTCCTCACGAAATCAACCATGAAGCTGACTTGGGCTTGCCCTGTGTACATTGCCATGTATAATACTTCCTCCGTCCCGTAATTCTTGTCGCAAGCGCTGTTCAATGGTAATTTTGCAAAAAAGCCCTCGTAGTTTCAAAACCATCTCAAACAAGTCCCTCCATCCCCGTCTTCTTCCCCGCCGTCGCCCGTGCGTCGCCAGGGGCCGGCGCCGCCAAGCTGCGGGATTTGCCTCCCACCAGGAAGTGCTCCGCATCCTTCGCCGCATACCTGCTCCGCCTCCGTCGTCGCCAAGTACCTGCTCCGCCCACGCCGCCCAGACCTGCGCCGTCGCGATTCCCGCCCGGTGCATCGCCGGAATTTCCCACCGTGATCCGGTGGAGCAGGAGCTCCCTCTCATCTCCTCGAGCTGACACGAGTCCTCCTGAAGCTCCCGCGAGTCCACCTTGAGCTACCTCGCGTGCGCCACCGCAATCCCTCCCGCCGTGATCCCCTACAGGCATCGCCGGAACCGGCCTCCACGATCCGGTGGACAGGAGCTCACGGGCGTCCTCCTCTATCTCCCGCAAGTCCTCGTTGAGCTCCCACGCGCCGCTGTGTTGCTCCTTCTCCTCTGCTCGCGCGCCTGTTTCTCCTCTGCCTCTCCCCTGCCGCCGGTGGAGCTAGCCCGTGCTGCTGCCGCTCCTCTGTCCGTATTGCTGCCGTTGATCCTCTGCCCATTCTGCTGCTGCTGATCCAGTTGACCGTGTCATGTTGCTGCTGCTGCTATTTGCACTTTGAAGAAGGTCACTCTGAAGAAGGTACTGCAGAAGAAGGTCACCCTGTGTCCCTGTGTCCCTGTGTTCAGTGCAGCAGTAATTTGTTCAGCAACTAAAATTTGTCATAGCAGCAGTAATTTGTTTGTTCAGTGCAGCAACAGCAAGAACTGAAATTAGCATGTCCCTGTGTATTGTCTGTCTAAATGCAAATAAAACTGCAGCAGTAATTTGTTTGTTTGCAAATGCAGTAATACTGTAGTATATTGTCATACTGTGGAGCCAAGTTTTATTGGATACTGTAGTGATGATAATTGGATAGGCTAAAATTGAGTGATTTGTGCAGCAGTAATTTGTTTGTTTCCTTGGACAGCCATTTATGCAGTACTCCCATAAACAAGTGAACTTGGCTCCTTGGATACTGCAGCAGTAATTTGTTTGTTTGCAAATGCAGTAATTATCATCATTCCTTTCCAAGGAGCCAAGTTCACTTGTTTATGGGAGTAATAGTTTGGCGGGATAATAGGAATTGTGGAGAAAAGTGCCCTACAAAATTGTCAACAGAGCACATTTAAGGACAGAAAATTGCTAAGTGACCTATATTTGTTTCCAAGGGAGTAATTGATTAGCTTGTACTTTTCTCTTTTTTCTCTAGTTCCTACATGAGCATTTCGTGGCTGCAACACTTGTAACACACAAATCCATGCCGAAGATATATCAGGCAAAATGGTTCTGGTGCCATGTACATACTCTTTTTCTTTTTAATATAGAGCAAGGGGAGCCTCTCCCGCTGTAAGTTCTCAAAAAAGGAAGTCGATATTGTTTTTGCAGAGATACATGTGCCACCATTGTCATGGTGTAACTCTTTTTAGTTGATTTGATATGGTAGATGTAAACAACTTGGTATGACCGCTACACTTATCCAGTAGTAAACAAATGGAGAGAGTCTTAATTGATTTGGAGACCATATTTGCTATTCCCTCTGTCCACAAAATCACAAACTATTGGATAGGCTAAAATTATCACCATTCCTTGCTCGTGCTCCTTTGATGTTCACAAAAACAAAATCAGTGTATGAACATGTTGTTAATTATCAAAATCAAACTAGAAATGCTGCCATGGCACCCATTTATTGTTTGGCTTGCATTTTCTTTTTTTGTGTGTATATTCTTGTTATGGTACCATGATGTACTCATCTTTTGTCATTGATAGCAGGAGTATGGATTTGAACGTGATCCCTCAAGAGGAAGAGGATGAAGGTATTAATTTGAATTGGATCCCTGAAGAGGAAGAAGCTCAAGAGGGAGAGGATGGAGCTATGGATTTGAACATGATGCCTCAGGAGCAAGAGGATGAAGGTATTAATTTGAATTGGATCCCTGAAGAGGAAGAAGCTCAAGAGGGAGAGGATGGAGCTATAGATTTGAACATGTTGCCTCAAGAGGAAGAGGATGAAGCTCAAGAGGAAGAGGATGAAGTTATGAATTGGATGCCTCAAGAAGATGAAAAGGAAGAGGATGAAGCTCAAGAGGAAGAGGATGAAGTTATGAATTGGATACTTAAAGAAGATGTAGAAGGCAAACAGAAAAGGAGAGAGCTGTCAAATAAGGAGAGGCATGGTGTTTACTTCGCTCTGCTAGTAATCGAGCTCAGAGATGGATCAGTTCAACCAAACGACAAGCTGCTAGTCTCAACCCTGTTGAACATACATGTACGATCTGTTGAAAGAATCTGGTTAGACGCCAAAAAGAAGATTGCCGCGGGCCAAGAAGTAGATGTCTCAAACAAGAAGAAAGGAAGAGCTGACCGAAAGAGAAAAGAGCTAGATCTTGCAAGCACATCAACAATCCCACTGAATCGAAGAAGGACAATTCGATCTTTGGCACGGTCTCTCGGTGTGGCCCGCTCGACCCTACATAGGAGGTTCCAGTTAAATGAGCTCAACCGCATCACAAACATTGTTAAGCCTTACCTCAAGCCAGAGAACAAGATTGCGAGATTGAAATTTTGTATGTCCATGCTCGATGAGAATTGGATCTCAACTCCCTAGCCTATATTCAAGCCAATGACTAATATGGTCCATATAGACGAAAAGTGGTTTAACATGACGAGAGTGAAGAATAGCTACTATGTACTTCCAGGAGAACCTCCACCTGAGCGCACCATGGCAAACACTAACAGCATTGGGAAGGTAATGTTTTTAACGGTTGTGGCCAGACCACGATACAGTGATGATGGAGAGCTAACATTCGATGGAAAGATTGGTATTTGGGCATTCGTCGAAGAGTCTGAGGCGTTGCAAACGAGTCAGAACAGAGCAAGGGGAACGAGAGTGCTGAAACCAGTAAAAGTAACCAGACTTGTGTCCAGAGAGTACCTCATCAATAAGGTTATACCAGCAATTCAAGACAAATGGCCTGACGATGATGAGGGAGAAACAATATTCATCCAACAAGATAATGCAAGGCCTCATGTCCTTCCCAATGATGGACCTTTTCGAGAAGTTGTGGAACAAACTGATCTAGACATTCAGTTGATACAACAACCTCCAAACAGCCCCGATTTCAACTGTTTGGACCTTTGCTTCCACAATTCTCTCCAGTCTCTAACCGATTGCATGTCACCTACAAACATACAAGAACTAATACAGGGTTTGGAAGAGGAGTTTGAGAATTATGATCCTCACAAGTTATACAACAGCTTCATCACACTGCAAGCAGTTATGTTTGAAGTTATGAAAGATCAAGGAGGAAATCAATATAAGCTGCCCCACTTGCACAAGGAACGTCTTCAGAATGATGGCAGGGAAATAATCAGTGTATATTGTGACAGTGAGCTAGTTGCTGATACCAGGGCCATTATAGAAGAAATGCAATAGGAAAAGGAAAGGGAAGAGAAGAAGTAGTTATAAAAAGGAAAAGAAAGAAAAGGAAAGAGGACAAATAGTGAATATGAATTGTGTAATCCTTGTACTCCTTGTGTATGTCTTGTGCAATCTTGTGTCAAAGAGGGGACAAAGAGACCCTTATATCATGTCCTTGTGTATGCCTTGTCTAATCCTTGAAATTTATTTGGATTCATTGGAATTTGTTGGAATTACTTAGAATAATTTGGAATTATATCATCAAATTTTATCATGCATAAATTCAGTGAGAAATCATATCATCAAATTTTGCTGACTGGTTTTTATTCCCTGAATTTATGCAAATGTGGAGAATCACTTAGTTGTTGCCGTCTGTCATCCAGGCTACACCAAATAAGTTGATTTTGCATGATGGCAACAACTAAGGAATAATATCATGATGGCAACAACTGAATTTTACTCCAAATGGGACTATACTCCAGAGAATTGACGAAGGAGACTGTACTCCAAAGAGTTGTCCAAGGAGAAAATTCAGAGTGTATGTAACAAAAATGGAGTGCATAATTCAGTGATTCAAAATACAAAAATGGAGGACCTGCTACTACTAGTTCAGTTTGGTACTGCCAGTTTGGAGTACCAAATACAGTGTATGTAACTTGAACATAATTCAGCTTGGTACTGCCAGTTTGGTAACAAGCTGGGAAACTTGACCTTGGGTTCAACAACTTGAGTGTTGTGACGATAGAAGATCATTTTGTTGGTTTGATGAATTTAAAGTACATCGACTTGGAATCAGCATGGTTACCATCTTGTTTTTGGGGTCCCTAGTTTGTAATCACGAATCTTTATTCCCTCCATGCAACATTCAGTCTCTAATGTTTTGACCAAAACTCTGTCAACATTTTCAACATTCAGAAATGCAGCTTTGCGCAATGAAATTATCTAAATTAAGCCTTGATAGTCTTAAATCAAATCATGAAACTTTAGTCTTAATCTCTGAATTGCTATGTCTGAATCGGAAAGAAAGTTGACAGTTTTGACAGTACTCATCTCTGAATCTGAAAGCTTGAACAGGAGCTCTAGACGACGGCGACCTTGATTGGGGCCTTGAGTGGCTGGACGACGGTGTTGTGGATGAAAGGAATGGACGGCCAGACGGGGTTGATGGCGGCGTATGTCGGCGTTCTGGGAACGGGGGTACCCAGACCTGCCTGCCTGCGGCCCAGGGCGTGGCCCACTTCGACATCCAGGCACGGCCCGGCGCGGCATCACTCAAGACAGGGTCCTCGCGCGAGCCCCACCCTCGCGAGGAGGACGACGCCAAGACCCCCGGAGGGAGGAGGCCTCTCCAGGCCCCCTCCCGAGGGGCGGAGATCTCTATGCAGCGCTCGGCCTTGAGAGGCTGAGGCGATGCCAGCCGGGCCAGACGGGTGCCAGCGGGCACAGAAGAAGCACTTTCCTCTTTGGAGCAAAGGAGGCAAGGACGTATGCAGGTTCCCAAAGCATCCCCCCAAAGGTTTCCATTCCGGCGTAACGAGACCAAGACCGCGAGCCCCACAGGACGGACGTCACCGCCGAGCCCACCTCCGCGTCACTGCCAGCTACTTTGCAGGCAAAGACCACCTTTCGTCAGGATAAGTTGTACCTCCTGTCCCCTTTCGAATTTGGCCGTTGTGGGATTTCTTCCCGCCAGTGCGATAAGGGAAGAGGACCTGGGCCATCACAAATAGAGGCGAGGCAGTGCCTTAGAGGGAGGTAAAAAAACCACGGAGTACCCCCGCGAGGTTGCTCACCACGGTACCAGTTCATCCACAAACCTCCTCGTGAGGCAATCCACCATAAGGCAGGAGTAGGGTTTTACGCTTCGCAGCGGCCCGAACCTAGGTAAATCCTCGTGTGTTAGTCTTCTTCCTCGCGATTGAGTGAGTTTGTCCGGCTAGGCTGTGGAGCTGTGAGCCCGAGGTTGAAGCTGGTGGGGATCTTCGCACACGCCCCTGAGTTCGAACCTCTTTGGGTTTTGCGGAGCCCGAAATCTGACATTTGGCGCGCCAGGTAGGGGGCGTGTCGGAATCCTTCCGCAGGCTTCACCTCGCCTCCGCTCACCGCTCCCATGGCCAAAGGGCACCGAGCCCGCGCCGAGCAACGGGCTGCACGCGTCGCTCGGGCGACGCCTGCAGGCCACGACACCCCGCGCCGCCTTGCCCCCCCCCCCCGTTGGCAGACGCCATCGCTAGCCCGGCCTTCGACAGGCGCCGAGGCCTGTCGCCCTCATCAACTGCGCAGCATATTCTCGTCGCCCCGACTCCCCCCCACGTCCACGTCACGGCGTCATCCTCCCGAGTCCGCCGCGACCTGACGCGCGAGCGAGTCGCGCTCCTCATGGCTCGCGAACTGCAGCGCTACCACACCGTTCGTGGCCGCTACGATGACTGGTTGTGTCGCACGGCTAGGCGCGCCGGCACAGCCGGCGAGGTCCGGACGCTCCCCTACGGGACGGGCCTGGGGGCTCGCGTCAGTAGAGTCACTCAACCAACCGGCGCGGCGCTGAGGACACGCAGATGCCCCTGGGAAGCGCGTTACAACATGCGCCCGCTGGGGGTGCGGCCCAAGGCTTCAGGCACGCAGGAGTTCACCCCCGGCGCGGACGAAGACCGGTGGGAGATGCTGGCTGTGCGGGGTGGACGCCGCCTCGTGCCTCCCAGCGCGCCCGCCGCTTCCGGAGTGGGCGGCCGATGACTCGTCTATGCCCGCGCCTGGAGGCTCGAGCAACTCCACGACGACCATGCTGATGAGCGGCCGAGCCGCGAAGGGTGCAGCGTCGGCCACTACGACGACAGGAGGAACATACGCGACCTCGCGAGCAGCTTTCGTCGGGACTGGCATGTGCAGCCTCGCGAGAGCGGCTGGCGGGGTCGGTCTCACGAAAGTGCCTGGCATTGGCAGCTTCGCGAGGCACGCCCGCTGGTGGGGAGCTACCCTGAGCAGGCGCCCGGGTCCCCGGACCGGGCGTCACCTGCCTGTAGACGGAGGGTGGAACACACGCCCATGTCCCCAGGCCAGGCGCTCCCAGCCTAGAGACGGAGGGTGGAACACACGCCCATGTCCCGAGGCCAGGCGCTCCCCGCCCGGAGACGGAGGGTGGAACACACGCCCATGTCTCCAGGATGGGCGACGCCTGCCCAGAGACGGAGGGTGGAACACGTGCCCATGTCTCCGGGCCAGGCCTAGCCCGTCCGGCGGTAGAAGACCACGTACTCGCCCATGTCTCCGGGTCCGGCCCAGTCCGCCTGGGGACGGGGGGTTGAGTACCAGTGCGAGGCTCCCGGGCACCCCAGTGAGGCGCACTGGGGCACCGCCTTGGGCGCCAGCCTCACGCTCGATGGAAAGATCCTGCACTGAGCCTTGCCCGCAGCGCGGGGGGCTGTGGCGCCACTACAACGACGACATTCGCCCCCGGGCTTTGGGATGTGTCGGATTTCAGGCTCCGCAAAACCCTCAAGGTTCGAACACAGGGGCGTGTGCGAAGATCCCCTGCAGCCTCGCTCTCCCTAGCTCGCTACACGATGGTTAGGATCATGAACTCGCACGATGACGAGGAAGAAGATGCACACGGTGATTTACCCAGGTTCGGGCCGCTGTGAAGCGTAATACCCTACTCCTGCTTTGGTGGATTGCCTCACGAGGAGGTGTGGTGGATGAACTAGTACAGTGGTGACGAGCCTCGTGAGGGCGCTCGAGTGGTGTTCTTGGCTCTCTGCCTTGTCTGTTGTTTCTCTTCCCTTCTCCCCTCTTCGTCCCCTCTCTACGGTGCAGCCTATCCTCTACCTATAGCAGCGGCTCGGGTCCTCTTCCCTTATCGCAATGGTGGGAAGGGATCCCACAACGACCAAATTTGAAGGGGGACACGAGTACATCCCCGCCCTGTCCAAAGGCGGTCTTCGTCTGCAAAGTAGCTGTCGATGATGCAGAGGCAAGCTCGGCGATGACATCCATCCTGCTGGGCTCGTGGTCGTGGTCTTGTTGCACTTGCACCGGAATGGAAACCTTTGGGGGCGCTTTGGGAACCTGCGTACGTCCTTGCTCCCTTTGCACCAAAAGGGAAACTGCACCGCCTGGCGCGCTGGCGCCCGCCTGTCCTTCCTTGCGTTATCCTTGACTCCTGAGGCCGGGTTATGCATAGAGATCTCCGCCGCTCTGGAGGGGGCCTGAGGAGGCCCACTCATTGTTGGTCTTGGTGCCGCCTCCCTCGCGAGCTCGGGTCCTCGCAAGGGCCTTGTCTCAAGTGGGGCTGCGCTGGGCCATGCTTGCCTCATGAGGTGGGCCATGCCCTGGGCCGCAGGCAGGCAGGTCTGGGTACCCCCGTTCCCAGAACGCCAACAGTAGCCCCCGGGCCCAAGGCGCGCTCGAGCTGGCCTCCGGGCAAAGCCGTTGGGGACGGCCCGAAGCGCCACGGGCCCAAAACACTTGCGGGCCAGGCTTGACACGCGTCGCGCGCCCAGTGACTGCCGCCTCCACTCCCGAGGTCATTAGGGACCTCCCAAGTCAAACTGACGCGACGCCTGCACGCTGCGTTGGCCATCATTACCTTCTCTTGAACGCGGCTGCTCCCTTGGCCTTCTCCCTTTGGGCCACGCGGATGTGACCCTTTGGGAGCTGACGAATTGACGTGGAGGAGAGCCGCTCGCTACCCGGGCCTGCCCCGCGGCGCCCGAGGAGCGCCCAACGCCCGAACTCCCCACGACGCTCTGGCTAACAAGGGCCGGGACGCGCAGCGGCGCCATTATTGCCCGGGATGCGAGGGGGCACCGGTTGGCCCTCAGCCGTATATAAGTGGGTGAGGGCGAGAAGAAACCCTCAGCTCATCTTCATCTCCTTCGCCTCCTAATCTCCAAGCCGCCGCTCTCCCGGTCATGGCTTCAGTGAGGAAGTTCTCCGCCGCCAAAAAGGGGAAGGCCTCCGAGGAGAGCCCCGCCTCACCGCCGCCCAGGAGGGGCCGCGGTCGTCCTCGAAAGCAGGCTGCGACGCCGGTGGGGGTTCCCCGGGGGCGCGGGCGTGCTCCAACGCGGCCCGGGGTTACCATCGGCAACCGCGAGGGGGCTCCGTCCAGCGTGGGCGGCCGTAGTAGTCGAGGTGGTGGCGCCCGCGGTGGGAGGCTGGCGGTGGCCACCCGGCCGCCGTGCCCGCGGCTCCATTCAGCTGACACAGCCCAAGAGTTTGTGGTGTGGGCGGAGAGGCCGAAGGCCGCTTGGTTTCAACTCCTGTGCTTCTTCGCGGAGGCGCTGTCGGCCGGGGGGGCTGCTGGCCTATGGCTGCAGGCCGACGGCTGTTGCAGCGCGGCTTCGTGGGTGGAGGTCGAGGTCACCCCCGGGGGTTACGTGTACCTAAACCGCGGGTGGCAGACGTTTGCCCGCGCCCATGGCTTGGTGGGGAGGCACACTCTTCACTTCAAGTACGACGGGTTGGCGACGCTCTTCGTCAAGATCTTCGGGGGAGAGGGCGAGCGCCTGGGGTGCTGCCCGGAAGACGACGGCCGCGGCGATCTTGGAGATGAGCTTGCCCTTCACGACGGGCGCCACGTCTCCAACGGCAGCGTCACCCCCTCCGAGGTGAGCCCGAGCGACAGCAGCGACAGTAGCTATGGCGCGCCACCGCGCCGGCGTGCCCGGACCTCGGGGGGTAGCCTGCCGCTGCGGCGTCACTCCTCTGCTCCAGAAACGGCCGCACCGGCGCGCCCCTACAGGCCCGTCAAGGAAGAGGAGGACTCCGACTGAGTGCTGGTGCGCCGACGCCAGGGGTCCCGGAGCGGGAGCCCCCGAGGGGGCTTCCTTACTTTCTTTCTCCTCCTCTTCTTCCTTTCCTGTAATCAAAGAACCAAGGTGGGCCCTGTGGGCGTGTAATGAGCTTCGGCGCTTGCGCCCTTGTTAGTACCCTTATCGTGCGTCCTGGTTTTTGTGTCATTGTTAATTGAAACATTCTGCTGATCGCGGTCAGGGTACTTAGCTTGACATGCTCGCGGTAGGCTTTTTGTCAGGGAGGTTTGGCTATGGCGCTTGGGGAGTCCGGACGTTCTGGGGACTTCTTCTTCTTACGAGTGAGGCAGGTTGGGAGCCCTTTCGGCACTCTGTGTCTGCAGGCCCCAGTCCCGCACATTTCCTCGACCACCGTAATGTACGTCCAGATCACCAGGACGCACTACGAGGTGAGGCCTCGACACCCTTGATGCCGACCGGATCACCAAGGACGACATCAAGGGGCGAGTGGCTATATGACCGGTAAGGTTCCTGAGGCGCGTTGCTCAGGACCCCCCTTTGACGCTCAAGCAGCTCTACGTCGGCACGTCCTAGTCCCGCACATTTCCTCGACCACCGTAATGTACGTCCGGATCACCAGGATGCAACTATGAGGTGAGGCCTCGACTCCCTTGATGCCGACCGGATCACCAAGGAAGACATCAAGGGGCGAGTGGCTATATGACCGGTAAGGCTCCTGAGGCGCGTTGCTCAGGAGCCCCCCTTGACGCTCAAGCGGCGCCCCAAATTTTTTTTTTGTTTCCTGCCCCGGGAGGCGCGGGCCTCCCGAGGCTCCGAGACGGCGCGTCGGGCCATGGGTGGAGCCCCCGAGCGAGTATGAAGCGACGCGCGCCTGCTGACTCGCGCGGGAGTGCCACGCGTGGATCCGGGCGCCAAGGCCTTGGCGAGGTGTGAGCACCGTGCCCCCCAGCCCCCGCTCGCAGGGTTCGAGGGGGAGGGAAGCAGGTGAGTGCTTGACTTGAAGAGAGAGAATCCAAGATAGGAAATGGCGATGAAAATAAATCCCTGGCCCCTTTTTCGAAAACATGGTTGAAGAAAAACCCCAAGCTTGGTTCCAGAAAAGTTGGCAAATTCAACATCAGAAGAGCAAATAACAGCTCCGTCCGGCGCCTAGACTAGTCTTCATCTTCGTCTTCCCCCAGCGCGGAGCGTAGGGCATCCACGCTGCATGGGCATAGCCATTGGAGGGCAGTGTTGTCCGCCAGCGCGGAGCATGGGGCTTCCACCTGGGCGTGGGTGGGAACCCCTCCGCGTCCTCGGGGGGCTCCGGGCGTATACAGCCCACTCATTATTACGTGAGAGTGTCACGGGTAGAACTTCCGGAGGTGCTGGATGTTCCAGGCATTCTTGATGGGGACCCCATCCTGAGTCTCCAGGCGCACGGCGCCAGGCCTGGAGACGTGAGCGACCTTGAACGGGCCCTCCCACATGGGCGAGAGCTTGTGCAAGCCCTCCCTGGAGAGGACCCGCCTCAGGACGAGGTCTCCGACTTCGAGGGTCCTGGAGTGGATGTTACGGCAGTGGTAGCGCCGCAGCGCCTGCTGGTACCTCGCAGCTCTGAGCGAGGCTCGGCGGCATGCCTCCTCCCTGAGCACGAGGTCTGTTCCTCGAGCGGCATCCTGATGCTCCTCGTCGAATGCCAAGACTTGCGGAGACCGGTGCTTGACCTCGTGTGGAAGGACGGCTTCGGCTCCGTAGACGAGGAAGAACGGGGTCTCGCCGGTGGGCTTGGTCACGGTGGTGCGGATGGACCACAGCACGGACTGAAGCTCATCGACCCAACCCCTGCCACAAGCTTCAAGCTTCTTCTTGAAGCTCCTTGCCTTGAGGCCCCGCAGGACCTCCGCGTTGGCGCGCTCCGCCTGGCCGTTGCTTCGTGGGTGGGCTACCGAGGCGTAGCATATCTGCGTTCCAAGGTTAGCGCAATAGGTCCTGAAGAGGTTACTTGTGAACTGCGAACCGTTGTCGGTGATGATGCGGTTGGGGACGCCGAATCGGCTTACGAGGCCCTTGATGAACTTGACGGCTGATCCGGCTGGGATGGTGCGCACGGGCTCCACCTCCGCCCACTTGGTGAATTTGTCGATGGCGATGTAGAGGTAGCAGTACCCGCCCGCTGCCCACGGAAAGGGCCCCAGTATGTCCAGCCCCCAGACCACGAAAGGCCAAGAGAGCGGGATGATCTGGAGGCCCTGCGCGGGCTGGTGAATCTGCTTGGTGTGGAACTGGCAGGCCTCGCAAGACCGGACCAGCTCGATGGCGTCGTTAAGCGCCGAGGGCCAGTAGAAGCCTGATCGGAACGCCTTTCCTGCAAGGGTGCGCGACGAGGAGTGGTGCCCGCAGTCTCCCCCATGAATGTCGGCCAGCAGCTCGCACCCCTGCTCCTTGGAGACGCACCGCAGCGCGACGCCAGTCGGGCGCCTACGGTACAGGTCGCCGTCCTGCAGGCAGTACGCCGTGGCCTGCCGCGCCACGCGCTCCGCGTCTTCCTCCTTTTCCGGCAGCATGCCGTGAAGTAGGTACGCCCTAAACTCCTATATCCAGTCGTCGACCTGAGGCTCCAGTGCCAGGAGCAGTCGGCCTCCTGAAGCCGGGCCACAGTCCGGAGCCCCCAAGGGCGGTGCTGGGGGGAGCTCCTCACTCCGTGGCGCCAGGCCTTCGGTTGAGGGCGCTGCGGAAGGTTTGAAGAGTTGCTCCTCGAAGACGCCCGGCTCCTGGGGCTCGCGGCGCGACGCCCTCTTGGCGATGTCATCAGCCTCCTTGTTCGCCCCGCGTGGAATGTGCTGCAATTCCAAGCCCTGAAAACGTTTTTCGATCTTACGTACCTCTTCCAAATATGCCTCCATGTGTTCGTCCTTGGGTGTATACTCTTTGTTGGAGAAGTTGACGAGGAGCTGGGAGTCGCCCTTGATGGTGAGGCGCCAAATCCCCAATGCCGCCGCCGCCTTGAGGCCGGCGATGAGGCCCTCGTACTCCGCGATGTTGTTGGAGACCTTCTCTCCATGCTGGAAACAGAGCTGCACAGCGTAGCGGAGCTTGTCCCCCGTCGGGGAGGTGAGCACGACTCCAGCCCCTGCTCCCATGCACGCGAAAGCTCCGTCGAAATGCATGATCCAACCCTCAGGTGCCTCATCGCCAGGGGTGAGGGACTGGCTCCCGTCCAGCCCCCGGTCGGGGGCGTCTGTCCACTCCGCCATGAAGTCTGCTAGGGCCGCCCCCTTGATGACCCTGGTCGTGCTGAACTCTATGTTGAAGGTCTGCAGCTCGATGTTCCATTCGGCGACTCTTCCTGCCGCGTTGGGGTTGTGTAGGACCTTCTCCAAGGGGTGCGCAGAGACGACCTTGATGGGATGTCCCTGGAAGTAGTGGCGCAGTTTCCTCGAAGCGATAAGAAGTGCTAGGAGGAGCTTCTCTTGCATGGGGTAGCGTGAGCGCACGTCCCGCAGCACCGTACTGACGTAGTACACTGGGTGTTCGACGAGGGTGAAGCCCCTCCGGTGTCCTGCTCCGTGGTGGGCCCAAGAGGCTCGAGCGCCTCGGGGGCTACCGGAGCGGCCAGGGCCTCATGAGGATCGAGCGCCTCAGGGGCCGTCGGGATGGCGGGGGCCTCGTGAGGATTCAGCGCCTCACGGGCTGTCGGAGTGGCGGGGGCCTCATGAGCGCCGTCTTGGGGAGGAGCGGGCTCCTTGGCACCCTGCGAGCCCCCTTGCTCCATGTTGGGGGGCCCGCCGGCGCCCGTCGATGTGGTGCGCATGTCGGCACGCTCCTCCCTGACCGCCACCAACGTAGCGCTGGCGGAGTGGGGGGTGGCAGCCAGGTATAGCAGCAAGGGCTCCCGAGGACGAGGCGCCACCATCACTGGCGGGCTCGTGAGGTACTGCTTGAGTTCCTCGAAGGCTGCGTCTGCCTCCGGAGTCCATTCGAAGGGGCCCTTCCTTTTCATGATCTTGAAGAATGGCAGGGCCCGTTCGCCGAGTTTGGAGATGAAACGCCCCAAGGAGGTCACACATCCTGCCAATTTATGCATTTCCTTGAGGGTCTGGGGCGCGCTCATCTTGTTTATGGCCTTGATCTTCTCCGGGTTCGCCTCGATTCCCCGGTGCAACACCAGGAAACCGAGCAGCTTGCCCGATGGGACCCCGAAGACGCATTTCTCGGGGTTGAGCTTCAGGTTCACCTCCCTCAGGCTGGCGAACGTCTCCTTCAAGTCTTCGATCAGGGTCTTGGCCTCCCTGGACTTGACCACGATGTCGTCGACGTAAGCTTCTGCATTCCTCCCGAGCTACGGCCCCAGGGCAATGTGCATCTGCCGTTGGAAGGTCGCCCCGGCATTCCATAGCCCGAAGGGCATGCATGTGTAGCAGAATACTCCGCACGAGGTGAGGAAGGCTGTCTTCTCGACGTCCTCCACCGCCATTTTGATCTGATGGTAGCCCGAGAAAGCGTCCAGGAAGGACAGGAGGTCGCACTCCGTGGTGGAGTCCACGATCTGATCGATGCGCGGTAGCGGGAATGGGTCCCGGGGCAGGCTTTGTTGAGGCTCGTGAAGTCGACGCACATACGCTCCTTCCCGCACTTCTTCGGGACGACCACCGGGTTGGCAAGCCACTCCGGGTAACGCACCTCCCGGATGACCCCGGCCTCCTTTAGCTTGCCGACCTCCTGGGCGATGAACGCTTGCTTCTGCTAAGCTTGTCTCCTTGCCTTTTGCTTCACCAGACGTGCATTCGGGCACACCATGAGGTGGTGCTCGATCACATCCCTCGGGACCCCCACCAGGTCGGAGGCGCTCCATGCGAATGCGTCCTTGTTTGCACGGAGGAATGCCAGCAACGCCTCCTCTTGCTCGTGGGGCAAGTCGGCGCCAATGGTGAAGGTAGGGCCAGGGTTTCCTTCGTCCATCGGCACCTGCTTCGTCTCCACCCGGTTCTGAGAGAACAGCTGCCTCTTCTTTATCGGCGCGACATCGAGGGCACCCCCGGAGTCCTCCGCGGCTTGCGCGGCATCCCCGGCAATGGGGCGCGCCGCGGCCGCCGCTTTGTAGGCGAGCTTGAGGGTGTGGGACGCGTCCTTGGCGCTCCCTGCGACGGTGAGGATGCCGCCTCTCCCACCTCCCAGGCATCTTGACGACGTTGTAGCCCGGGTGCGTTGCCGCCATGAACTGGACGAGGGCGGGCTAGCCGAGTATTGCGTTGTACGGGAGGTGGATGTGGGCGACATCGAAGTCGATCTGCTCGGTGCGGAAGTTGGAGCGGGTGCCGAAGGTGACGGGGAGGCGCACCCGCCCCACGGGGACGACGGATCCTCCGACCACCCCAGAGAAGGGCCTTGTAGGTGCGAGTTGGTCACGGGGTAGCTGCAGCGCGTCGAAGGCCTCCACGGAGATGATGTTGAGGCCGGCACCACCGTCTATGAGGGTCCTGGAGACGGCCACGCCCCTTATGGTCGGTGTGCACAACATGGGGAGCGTTCCGGCGGCCGTCGTTGTCTTGGGGTGGTCGTCGGGGCCGAAGGTGATGTCGGTCTCCGGCCACGTCCGAGGCGGTGTTGGCTCGGACCGCGGCCGAATCGCCCCTGCGCGGCGGAAGAACTGCTTGACCTAGCGGCTGGAGGTGGGCGCCTGTGATCCGCCGAGGATGCACGCGACCACGGGGCCGGCCCTACGTGTCATGGCGCCACCGCGCGCCATGGGTCAGCCGGCGTCGGGGATCTCGTCCGCCATTGGATTGCCGAACTAGGATTCGACTGTCGCCGCGAGTGGGGAAGTTCGACACGCCCCCTACCTGGCGTGCCAAATGTCGGATTTCGGGCTTCGCAAAACCCTCAAGGTTCGAACACAGGGGCATGTGCTAAGATCCCCTGCAGCCTCGCTCTCCCTAGCTCGCTACACGATGGTTAGGATGATGAACTCACACGATGACAAGGAAGAAAATGCACACGGTGATTTACCCAGGTTCGGGCCACTATGAAGCATAATACCCTACTCCTGCTTTGGTGGATTGCCTCACGAGGAGGTGTGGTGGATGAACTAGTACAGTGGTGAGGAGCCTCGTGAGGGCGCTCGAGTGGTGTTCTTGGCTCTCTGCCTTGTCTGTTGTTTCTCTTCCCTTCTCCCCTCTTCGTCCCCTCTCTATGGTGCAGCCTATCCTCTACCTATAGCAGCTGCCCGGGTCCTCTTCCCTTATCGCAATGGCGGGAAGGGATCCCACAACGGCCAAATTTGAAGGGGGACAGGAGTACATCCCCACCCTGTCCAAAGGAGGTCTTCGCCTGCAAAGTAGCTATCGATGATGCAGAGGCGGGCTCGGCGATGACATCCGTCCTGCTGGGCTCGTGGTCGTGGTCTTGTTGCATCGGAATGGAAACTTTTGAGGGGGGGCTTTGGGAACCCGCGTACGTCCTTGCACCCTTTGCACCAAAGGGGAAACTGCACCGCCTGGCGCGCTGGCGCCCGCCTGTCCTTCCTTGCTTCATCCTTGACTCCTGAGGCCGGGTTATGCATAGAGATCTCCGCCGCTCTGGAGGGGGCCTGAGGACGCCCACTCATTGCTGGTCTTGGTGCCGCCTCCCTCGCAAGCTCGGGTCCTCTCGAGGGCCTTGTCTCAAGTGGGGCTCGCTGGGCCATGCGTCGCTCGTGAGGTGGGCCATGCCCTGGGCCGCAGGCAGGCAGGTCTGGGTACCCCCGTTCCCAGATGAAAGCACATTTGCTCCCTTGGTGGTTTTGGTAATTAATAACAACATATAAGTCATTGAACTAATGTTTACACTAAGTATATTTCAGGAAAAGTTCAATGATAGGATTGGCAAAATGATTGTGGAGATTGTGGAAATACCCCAAGATGCAAGGAAATGGATTGGCAAAGCTTCAAGCAAGAGGACTCTACATTTTACTTTGTGAGAAATCACTTTGAGTCCATAGGAAAGCCAATACTATTAAAAGGGGGTAAGGTATTGTTGGTGAACAAAATGCTCATACGTGCACAAGTGATAGTCACCAAAAACACCCACAAGCTCTTCCACAAAAGTCTGTCCAAAGTCAAACATCCAAAATCGGTGCAACCAACACCTTCCACTCGGTGCCACCGATTCCCATACTCAGACAGACCTAAGCCAAACCCTAGCCTTTCGGTGCAACCGATTCTGCTTCGGTGCCACCGAGTTTGGGTTGCCAACTTTCTGTTACGCAGTTTCACAAAATCGGTACCACCGAGTTTGTTGAATCGGCGTCACCGAGATTGGGCAATCTGACCATTGGTCACCTTATCGGTGCAACCGAGTTTCATATATCGGTCTCACCGAGATTCAAAAGTTGCCACCTTTTGGTCATTTCGGTACCACCGAGATTAACACATCGGTGTCACCGAGTTGGTCATTTTGTGTGTAACGGTTGGATTTTTGGGGATGCCTATATATACCCCTTCACCACCACCCACTCGAAAGTGAAGCACTCAGAACTATTCCATACTTGCCCCATCATATTTTCTGAGAGAGAGCCACCTACTCATGTATTGAGATCATGCCATTCCATTCCAACCATATGAATCTTGATCTCTAGCCTCCCCAAGTTGCTTTCCACCAATCCCATCTCTTCCATCAAGCCAAATCTATGAGAGAGTGATTGTGTGTTGAGGAGTCTATCATCTTGAAGCACAACAGCAAGGAGTTCATCGTCATTGCCGAGCCTATTACCTTTTGGAGGGTGGTGCCTCCTAGATTGGTTAGGTGTCGCTTGGGAGCCTCCTACTTCGTGTTGTGGAGTTGAACCAAGAAGTTTGTAAGGGCAAGGAGATCGCCTACTTCGTGAAGATCTACCCATAGTGAGGCTAGTCCTTCGTGGACGTAAGCCGTTATGGAATAGTCAAGGTTGCTATTTCGTGGACCATTATGGGTGGAGCCCTCCGTGGACTCTCGCGGCCGTTAACCTCCGTGGGTTGAAGACTCCATAAACGTGGACGTACGATAGCACCACCTATCGGAACCACGGGAAAAATCATCGTGTCTACAATTGCGTTTGATCCTCCTACCCTTCCTTTCTACTCATGCTTGTTGTTACTTTCCGCTGCTATACTCTTATACATGCATGTGTAGGGTGTACTTGACTTGCCATGAATGCTAAAATCTGCCAACACTAAAATTGGGAAAAGGTAGAACTTTTATTTGGTCAAGTAGTCTAATCACCCACCCCCCCCCCCTTCTAGACATACTTTCGGTCCTACAAGTGGTATCAGAGCTTTGGTCTCCATTGCATTGGTCTCACAACCTAGGAGAGTATGGCATCTAGTGAGGGAAATTATCACCGTAGAGGTCCGTACTTTGATGGCACAAATTTTTCTAGTTGGAAGCACAAAATGAAAATGCATATTCTTGGTCATAACCCCGCCGTATGGGCTGTTGTTCGTGTTGGCTTGCAAGGTGAGTTCTTTGGTGATGGAAAGGAACCGGATCGTGAAGCGACCGCGGATGAATTGAAGATGTTGCAATACAACTCTCAAGCATGTGACATTCTCTTCAACTGCCTATGCCCCGAAGAATTCAACAAAATCAGCCGTCATGAGAATGCAAAAGAGATTTGGGATACTTTGGTTGATATGCACGAAGGAACCGAGTCCGTGAGAGAATCCAAGTTAGATATTATTCAAAGTCAGCTTGACAAGTTCAAGATGAAGGATGGTGAAGGAGTCGCAGAGATGTATTCTAGGCTAGCTCTCATCACCAATGAGATTGCCGGCTTAGGAAGCGAAGAAATGACGGACAAATTCATCATCAAGAAGATACTTAGAGCATGAGAGATACGACACCGTGTGCACATTGATCCAAATGATGCCCAACTACAAAGATCTCAAGCCTACGGAAGTCATTGGAAGGATTGTTGCTCATGAGATGACACTCAAAGACAAAGAAGAGCTTCACAACAAGTCTAGCGGTGCTTACAAAGCCACAAGTGATGCTCCCGCAACTTCAAGCGACAACCTTGTCACCAATGAAGAGATAAGCCTCATGGTCAAGAAATTCAACAAGTTCTACAAGAATAGAGGCAAAGAACGAAGCTCCAACTCAAGATATGATGAGAAGCGTTCGTCAAGTCGTGACCGCAATTGCTACAATTGTGGGAAGCCCGGACACTACTCCAATGAGTGCACGGCTCCCTACAAACGAAGAGAAGAGTCACCTAGAAGACGAAGCTCAAGGAATGAATCACCTCCAAGAGAGAGAAGGAGTAGAGATGATCGTTATGAACGAAGACCCTCAAGGAGAAGTAGAGATTCGGAGAAGAAGGACAAGTACACCAAGAGCTACACAAGAAGAAAACATCAAGCTCATGTTGGTGAATGGGTTTCCGGCTCCGACTCCGACAACAACTCTAAGAGAAGCTATCACTCCGACTCCGACTATAGTCAAGATGATGGTGTTGCCGGAATTGCACTAGTGACTACCAACTCCTATGATCTATTTGATTCACCAAATGAAGGGAGTGGAAGTTGCTTCATGGCTAAAGGCCCCAAGGTATCACACCCCGAGTATCTTGATTTCAATAGTGATGAAGATGATTTGCTTTGTGATGATGAGTTCTTGAGGGGTGACTCCGCCAATGAAATTCACTCACATTCATTATTGGCAAGAACTGTTTGCAATCAACATCAACTCTATGCAATAGTTCAAGGAGTAACACATTCCCTCAAAGGTAAGCAAGGGACAAGGTAATCAACAAATCAATGGACATCATTACACATGCTTTGCACTCCATGTCCATAGATATCCTTGTATTTGTCTCTTGTGTGTTGGGACTAACCCATGTAGGTGAGAAGAGTAAGGAAACGACAAGGATGCTCCCAACTCTTAGTGATCTTCATCAACCTTGAGCATCCACCACTACCTCACCAACATGAAGTATTCATCGACAAAACCCAAGGTTAGTTTATCCCTCCTATGGGGGGATGTCACATCAAGGGGGAGCTTTACTCTAAGACTTGAGTCAAAGCATCTCTTAGAATGTGACAACATTAAATGCTTTATGTAAAAGCGGTAACCCCACTTGTGCTTAAACGATGAGTATGACCTATGATCAAGTATTCTTACTTGGCTCCTAAGTCAATATACTCATATATAGATGACTTCGTCATCGCCAAAGTGCTTGTTAGATGCTAGTATGTATGTGCATGTTTGTCATGATTTCATTTGACATCTTATTGTGTGAGCATGTTGGTCTGCATTTATTTATCCATTCGAGGACATCCAATTGTTGCTATTTGGTTTTTGATTTATCTTTTGCCAATTGGATGGACAAGAATGCCTAGGACCACTCTCGAGCTATCTATGCTTTCTCACCTCATATTCCATTCATGCTGCATCACAAAATTTGAACAAGTACTTTTCAATCCCTCTGTGTGTGGAGCACTCGGAGTTCTGTATCGACAAAGGACTGACCATTAAAACCTCCCAAGTGCATCTCGGAGGAACCAACCTAAATTCTCGGTCTCACCGAATGCCCAGGGTTGATCTAGTTTTCAATCTCGGTACTACCGATTCCATATTCTCGGTTACACCGAGTTTCCCTGTCAACAGGCAGTTGAGGAACTCGGTGACACCGAAAATTTAGAATCGGTGTCACCGATAGCAAGGGGTATATATGTTGTGGACCCGACGCTTTGAAAATCAATCCTCAAACCGTCGCGCCCCAAAACCCTACGCTGCCGATTCGTGACCCCTGGTCGTCGCCTTTGCTTCCCCGAGCGTCTCCGCCGCTGGGATCCTCGCCGTCGACGGGCATCTTCGCCGCCGTAGCGGATCCGTCACCAAGCTAGGGTATGGATCCGGCCCTCCTTGCACTTCCCGTCTGATTCTCGCGCATTGGAGTAGATTTTATCGATAAGCCACAGATTTCAAACCTCCCTATCCTCTAAAAGTTCCTGTAGATTAGCGAACGATTGATTTTTTAGGTTTTGCCGTCCGCCACATGAATCTCGGTAGAACCGATGCAAAATAATCGGTAGCACCGATTTTATTTTCTGGCCAGCTGAGAACACCCCGGTGGAACCGAGTACTAATTCTCGGTGTCACCGAGAATAGTGCCAAGTTTCTGGAAAGCAGGTTGTTTGTCTCGGTGGGTCCTAAAGTTTTGTCTCGGCTGTACCGACATACATTTGGCAGAATGCAAAATCTGAGAAATTCTGAGTTCAATCTTTCAAAAACAGCTGCATTTTGTCATGACTCGTCTTCTTCTAGTCCTCTATATTCTATTCACAGGGTCAGTATGTCAAGTGCTGAGGACAGTGAGAACAACTTCCAAGAGCAAAATATTGTCATGAGTTCATGCACCAGTCCTGAGTCTAGTTCCTCTTCAGATCCAGGCACCCCCAGTTCTCATGGGTTGCCCAAGGCTGCTACTAGAGCCAGGAAGAAGCTGAATTTAGATGAGGAGGATTCAAATTTTTTGCCAGAGGAAATTCTTGCCAAGAAGCAAGAGAAAGCTGCTAAGAAGTCTGCTAATGAAGCCACCTCTTCAAGGAGGACTGTCAGCAAGGTATATGCTATCTCTGAGGCTATGAGAGCACCTGAGAGTGCTAGGGCTTCCATGACAATTGAGCCCCCAAGGAAGTCAATGCCTAAGAAGGCAGGAGAGAAGAAGCATGCTAGAAAGAGGATTGTCTATGTCACTGGTAGGCAAACTTCCATGTATGAGGAACCTGAGGAGGCTGCTGGTGCTGCTGCTGAGGAGGAGGAAGAACAGGTTGTCAAGGCCCCTCCCAAGAAGAAGCAAAAGAAGCTTATGGCAGATGCTATGCCAAAGACTGGCACATCCAAGAGAACCAAGTCTGCGCCCAAGAAGGCTGCTGCTGAAAAGCCCAAGAGGACATCCAGACAGATTCCAACATCTGAGAAGAACAAGGGAACTACCTCTAGAGTTGAGGATGAGGATGCCATGTCTGCTTTGATGAAGCTTAGACCACACCTTCCTGAACACAATGCCAGCCATCCACTTGCTGAAGATATGAAGAAGAGGAAGGATTCTGGTTTGAGGGCATGGAGAGTTGTTGATCCATATGCCCAAAGGAGAAAGACAGTTGTGGACTATAGATTCTACACCAAGGAGCAACATGATTTCTATGAGACTGTGCTGCTTGACAAGAGTCCAGCTATGAGTGACATGAGATATGTTGACTGGAAGTACATCAAGGAGAATGAAGATTTCTTTCCAAGTGTTCAAGACAACTTTCACTGCATTGGCTTGGATGAGTTTGTTGGCAAAGAGTTTACAGCATGGAATGATGAGATGATCATGCAATTCTACTCCACTGCTCACTTCTATGGAGATGGTAGGATTGTATGGATGACTGAAGGAGCTAGATACGAGTCCACTGTTGATAATTGGGCTGCCATCTTAGGAGTCCCAGAGGTGCAGGATGGTGACTTGGATGTCTACTCTGAATCCAAGGAGAGCCATGATGCTATGAAGGACATGTACAATGCTATCCCTGCTGCTAACTTGAAATCTCACAAGTTAGGTTCTATCTACTTCCTCCAGGCTGGCCTCCGCACCATGAACACCATATTGAGGCATACCTTGATGCCCAAGTCAGGAGATGAGAAGATGATCCGAGGCTACTCCATCAACATGCTGATCCATCTTGACAGACACACCAGGATTCGAGTCATGGACTTGATTGAAGAGACAGTGAAGAGGGTTGCTGCTGATCAGAAGCGCTCATGCTGCTATGCACCCTACATTCAGATGCTCATCAACTCCAAGCTGGAGAAGCACATCTTTGCTCTGGACAAACCCCACTTGCCCCTACAGCCAGATTTAAAGGACAACATTGTGGTGATGGACCCAGAACATCCCACATCAGCTGCAGCTCAAGCACAGGCAGATGCAGAGGCAGCTAGAGCCACTAGTGCTAAGGTCCCTAGATCCAGGAACGAGCAGATGGATCTCTTGATCTCAACCATTCAGGGTATGCAGAAGGACATTAAGGACATTCTGAACAACCAAAACAGTCTTGTAAGGATCTTCGAGAACAGGATCAAGACCCTTAATGACAAGGTGGATGGGCTGACCAAGACAGTCAATGAGCTTAAGAAGGAAGTTGACTATGTGCCTCTTCCCAACTCTTCTGATGATGATGATGAGGAGGAGGATGACTCTCCTCTCAGGCCAGGCACACACTTCACCACTCAGGCCAGATCAGCCATTGTGCCAGCTCCAGATTTGAGGCCCTCTTCATCAGCACCTGCTACTGTCACCTCAGCTCCATCAGCTCCACTTCCTCTAGTTGCCACTCCAACTCCATCCACGACATCAGCTGAGATCTTCGTCGACGCAGTTCTCTCGACTCCTTCATCAACAACCGGAGGAGATCAGCCCAAGAACGCTTAGCTATATCTCTTTGAACTTTTTGGTAACTTGTTGCCAAAGGGGGAGAAGTGTATATAGATCTTTAGGCTTCGAGTGAGAGAGCATTTGGTTTTTATCGCTTTTTCAAAACATTTGGTCTTTTGGTTGCTTGTGTTAAACGTTTGTTGGTGTTTGATCATACGCTTAATGTGTGTTGCTACTATTTCCTATCATTATGCTACTTATGAGATGATCTTCCACCTTTGCTTGATTGTGCTGTGCTATGATGTTCATTCTAATTACTCTCGCACACCACAAAGATGTATGTGACATGGAAGAAGTGCCCCATGTATCTAATCGATTGTGCATTTGCATTCAAACGCAAATTTAAAATAATGCACAAATTTAGGGGGAGCTCTTGCTTACCACATACTTCTCAAAGCGATGATTATATTCATTGATTATATCATATGTCGAAGCTTTGATCTATATGTTGTCATCAATTACTAAAAAGGGGGAGATTGAAAGCACATTTGCTCCCTTGGTGATTTTGGTAATTAATAACAACATATAAGTCATTGAACTAATGTTTCTACTAAGTATATTTCAGGAAAAGTTCAATGATAGGATTGGCAAAAGGATTGTGGAGATTGTGGAAATACCCCAAGATGCAAGGAAATGGATTGGCAAAGCTTCAAGCAAGAGGACTCTACATTTTACTTTGTGAGAAATCACTTTGAGTCCATAGGAAAGCCAATACTACTAAAAGGGGGTAAGGTATTGTTGGTGAACAAAATGCTCATACGTGCACAAGTGATAGTCACCAAAAACACCCACAAGCTCTTCCACAAAAGTCTGTCCAAAGTCAAACATCCAAAATCGGTGCAACCAACACCTTCCACTCGGTGCCACCGATTCCCATACTCAGACAGACCTAAGCCAAACCCTAGCCTTTCGGTGCAACCGATTCTGCTTCGGTGCCACCGAGTTTGGGTTGCCAACTTTCTCTTACGTAGTTTCACAAAATCGGGACCACCGAGTTTGTTGAATCGGCGCCACCGAGATTGGGCAATCTGACCGTTGGTCACCGTATCGGTGCAACCGAGTTTCATATATCGGTCTCACCGAGATTCAAAAGTTGTCACCTTTTGGTCATTTCGGTACCACCGAGATTAACACATCGGTGTCACCGAGTTGGTCATTTTGTGTGTAACGGTTGGATTTTTGGGGATGCCTATATATACCCCTTCACCACCACCCACTCGAAAGTGAAGCACTCAGAACTATTCCATACTTGCCCCATCATATTTTCTGAGAGAGAGCCACCTACTCATGTGTTGAGATCATGCCATTCCATTCCAACCATATGAATCTTGATCTCTAGCCTCCCCAAGTTGCTTTCCACCAATCCCATCTCTTCCACCAAGCCAAATCTATGAGAGAGTGATTGTGTGTTGAGGAGTCTACAATCTTGAAGCACAAGAGCAAGGAGTTCATCGTCATTGCCGAGCCTATTACCTTTTGGAGGGTGGTGCCTCCTAGATTGGTTAGGTGTCGCTTGGGAGCCTCCTACTTCATGTTGTGGAGTTGAACCAAGAAGTTTGTAAGGGCAAGGAGATCGCCTACTTCGTGAAGATCTACCCATAGTGAGGCTAGTCCTTCGTGGACGGAAGCCGTTATGGAATAGTCAAGGTTGCTACTTCGTGGACCCTTATGGGTGGAGCCCTCCGTGGACTCTTGCGACCGTTACCCTCCGTGGGTTGAAGACTCCATAAACGTGGACGTACGATAGCACCACCTATTGGAACCACGGGAAAAATCATTGTGTCTACAATTGCGTTTGATCCTCCTACCCTTCCTTTCTACTCATGCTTGTTGTTACTTTCCACTGCTATACTCTTAGACATGCATGTGTAGGGTGTACTTGACTTGCCATGAATGCTAAAATCTGCCAACACTAAAATTGGGAAAAGGTAGAACTTTTATTTGGTCAAGTAGTCTAATCACCCCCCCCTTCTAGACATACTTTCGGTCCTACACCAGAACGCCGACAGGATGCCCGAGGCCTTGTTCCGAGTCGGGCCTTCCCTGCGGAGAGTGCTGGGGGCTCTCCCCGCGCTCGAGGGCCCGTCCGGAGCCGACCCCACTCCGCCGCATCATGCTTGGGGGCAGGAAGTGGGCTCCATGTCCACGAGGCATGGAGCTCCCTGCGCACCCTCGGGCTCAACCCGTGACACTCTCACGTAATAATGAGTGGGTTGTATACGCCCGGAGCCCCCCGAGGACGCGGAGGGGTTCCCACCCACGTCCAAGTGGAAGTCCCATGCTCCGCGCTGGCGAACAACACTGTCCTCCAATGACTATGCCCACGCCTAGTGGAAGCCCTACGCTCCGCGCTGGGGAGAAGACGAAGACTAGCCTAGGTGCCGGACGCGGCTGTTCCTTGCCCCTTTTTTGTATTCGAATTTGCCACCTTTTGGAATGAAACTTGGAGTTCTTGCGGTTTTCTTCTGGAAAGGGGGAGTGACATTCTTTTTGGTAACGATTTCCGTTTTGCGTCTCGCTTTCTTTGAGAAGTTTGGCAGCTACCGGCCCCCTTTTTCTCCCTCGCACGACCCGTAAGCGGGGGCTGGATGCGGTGGGCGCGTTGCTGCGCACACCCTGCCAAGGCCTTGGCGTTCGGACACTCGCGCGACACGATCGATCGGATCAGCAGGGACTCTCGGCACCAAGGAGTACAATGATGCGTATCATATCATACGGAAGCACCTTCAAAAAGTCTTTCCAAAAATACATTCACGTCGCCGCAGGGCCATGTTCATAACCCTAACAGGTAAACACGAAGACTACCTATGGAGACATGCCGCCATCGTCGCCCTCATCATCACCGCCATCGCCGGGCTCACGCTCCTCGACCTCAGCCTGGCCCTCCCATTCAGCAAAAGAAAACCCCGTGATCAAGTCCTCCACATGGTCCTCCACCCACTCGGCAAGGGCGCTTTGGACCACTTCGGGCACGGTGGCGAGCACAGCCTCGAAGTCGAAGTGCGGGTCGAGGCGAAGGAGATGGTTGAAGATGCGTGAGGCCGCCCGCGCGAGGAGGTCGCGACACTTCTCCTCCACAAGCTCGCGGATCTTCTCCGCGCCCCCCTCAAGGTGCTCCACGACCCTGGAAAAGAAGCCCAGGTACCCGGCATCATCAGGGACGAGTGGGCTCGAGACGCTCTCGCCGCAGATGCTGCTCAAGGCCCGGTGGGCCCTCTTCTTGAGGGACTGGAACATCTTGGAGCGCGTGTGCTGCAGCCTGCGAGCACGGTCCGCCTCGTCCGAAGCCTTCTTCGTGAGGGAAGTGACGCTCTTTACCTGCTCATAAAGGAAAGACAGCTCGGCCTCGGCAGCAGCATGGGCGTCCATCGCGGCCTTCCGGCGTCGCTCCGCCAGGACTAACCTTCTCCTGAGGTCGTCGGCCTCGCTTTTCAGGTCGTCGCGTCACCTGCAAAAACGGGACTCCTGGAGCTTCAACTTTGCGCGATAATCCTGGATGAGGGCGCGCCGAACCTCTGCCACCTTGTCGCTGATCTCCTCCTGAACCTTCGCCTCACGGGTGGCGAGGGAGTCCTCGGCAAGGGACACCTGGTGCTCCCTCATCTCTAGCCTCTCGCGCTCCAGGCTCTGCTCCAGCGCTTCCATCATCAGCGCGTCTTCAGGAATGCGGGGCCCCGCGCCGCCAGTGGGCGGCTCGATCGTCAGGTCGTCAAGTGCGGCCCCACGCGCCTGGATTTGCCTTTCAAGGGCGACATTGGAGGCTCGAAGCTCCTCCAAGCGTCTCTCCGAGGCCTTGCGTCGGCTGTCAGCGGCTTGGGCCTCCGCAAGGGCACGATCGCGGGCCTCCCTTGCCACGGCGAGGGACCCCTCAGCATCCACGTGAGCGCGCTCACGCTGCAGACGGACGAGGTTGACGGCGACCCCAAGACGGTGCCATTCTCGCGCGAGGCGCTGGCGTTCCGCCTCGAGGCAGGTGTCGATGTCAGTGAGCTCAACCCCGAGGCGCCCCAGCGCATTCGCTACGGCTTGGAACAGACCACGCCGCATGGCGCTTCGGTCACATGCGAGCTCGAGCGCCCGGCCAGGGCTTTCGCCTTCCCCTGGACCAGCAGGGAAGGCATGCGAAGGGTTGCACAACCCCGGCGCGTGCCCGGGGGCTGGGGCTCCTCTGCTTTCTCCCCAGGTGGAAGTCGCCCCTCGTGGGAGCCCGCGTCTTCGCTCGAGGAGGGCCTTAGGGCACGGCGCGACTGGTTCTCAGGAAAGACAGTCAGCGGAGGACACAGCCCCTCCCTTGAAAGTTGAAGGCCGCGCATGGAGAAGATCGTGGGAAACTCGTGCTCAAGACCTCCCAAGGGCCGCACGAGCTCGGGTACAGGCGCCATTCTGTGCGGGGTCCCGTGGCCCGGGGAAGGCAGGGCCACGACGCGCCCGGTGACCTCAGGAGGCGGTGGTGGCGTTGCATCTCTCTCTTCGTCAGGAGGGGACAGCAGAACAGAGACTCAGGAGGTGCACACCAGGGGAAGACTGAGGGAGCTTGGACACTTACTCATCCACGGCGATCCACTTCCTCTTCATCGGCACCCACGACGCTGGGCTGCAGCTGCCCCCGGGCCCCCTCCTTTTCCGGCGAGCGCGGGGGCCTGGGGATGACGCGTCGGCGTCTGACGCCAGGCGCCCTGCAGCGGAGGCGGCGGCCGTCTTCACCAACGAGGTGTCGCCCTCACCCCCAGGCAGGGCCGTGGCAAGAGCCCGGGGGACGGGCGACGCAGGGCGCCCCTCCGCGGCCAGGCGGGGAGCCTCGGCCTCAGGACCCCCAGGACCTGAGGCCCTCATGAGGGGATCATCCCAGGGACCCACTCCCTTCGAGGGAAGTAACCCCCACTCGTCGAAGCATGGCATCTGCCGGGCGAAGGCTTCCCCATCCCTGTGGTTGTACATGGGGAGCCCATCTCGGGGAAGCTCACCCGGTTCCCCGCCGGCCAGGCGACGGAACAGTTCGCGCAGCGCGCTGGAAGGAAGAGGAGGGACCTGGAGCCTCATGGCGTCGCGAGGGCCTGTGAAGGTCCACATCGGGCGGGAATGGCGCTAAAGAGGAGCAATTCGTCGGCGGGTGAACTCCCGCACCACCATCGCCATCGTCACACCCGCCTTCTTCAGTTCTGCCAGCCTGGCCAAAACCTGCGTGAGCCGCGGGTCGTCAAGCTCCTCGTGTTCCCACCCGGGACTCGGCTCTGCAGGGACCAACAGGATTTGGAGCAGGGGGCCGGCCTCAGCAACATTGACGTACACCCACTGCCTCCGGAAGCCTTCTGCGTTCGGGGAGAGCCGGGCGTTGAGGGCCCCGTCAGCCGTCGCGTTGACTGCCCTCAAGGACACGCATCCCGAACAATGCCCCCCAGGGTTCAACTGGAGGGAGAAGAAGTGGCGAAGCAGAGCCACAGAAGGGGGTACGCCGACGAAGGCCTCGCACAGGAACGCGAAAGCAGAAAGGAGGACAATGGAGCCAGGGTCAAGATGTAGCGCATGGACCTGGTAATGCGCGAGCACGGCGGAGAAGAAGTCTAAGAACGGCGGTAGGAAGCCTGAGAAGAGGGCATGGAGATGGAGGGGAATACTGGTGGCCTCCAGGTCGGCCTAGGGCCGCGAGCCGAGCCAGATCTTGGTCGCCCCCCACTCGTTGGAGCCGGCGGCGACTGCCAGACGGACCTTCTCCAATCCTTCAAGATTGACCACCAAGGATCGACCTAACGCGGGCTCCGACACCGACGAAGACCCCGGCGCCTTCAGAGCCTCGCCCCCTCTCTTTTTGGGGGCCATGGCGGATGGCCAGGTTGGGGCGGGCGCAAGTTTTGGTTGAGAAGACGTGAGCCACGGGGAAAGGGGGAGCGGACGGCAGGTCCGAAGGGCAACAATGACTGCTCCGTGGCGTGTGCCAGGCTGTTTGTCAGCCAGGCCGGTTGCCGAGGCAGCACGGAGAAGTGGAGGCCTCAGCGTCTCGGAGAGCGCCGCGTGTCAAGCCTGGCACGCAGGCAAATGGGGCCAGCGGCGCTCGAGCCTGCCTCCTTTGGCTTCGCCCCGAAGCCAACCCAAGCGCGCCTTGGGCCTGGGGCTGCTGTCGGCGTTCTGGGAACGGGGGTATCCAGACCTGCCTGCCTGCGGCCCAGGGCGTGGCCCACTTCGACATCCAGGCACGGCCCGGCGGGGCATCACTCAAGACAGGGCCCTCGCGCGAGCCCCACCCTCGCGAGGAGGACGACGCCAAGCCCCCCGGAGGGAGGAGGCCTCTCCAGGCCCCCTCCCGAGGGGTGGAGATCTCTATGCAGCGCTCGGCCTCGAGAGGCTGAGGCGACGCCAGCCTGGCCAGACGAGCGCCAGCGGGCACAGAAGAAGCAGTTTCCTCTTTGGAGCAAAGGAGGCAAGGACGTACGCAGGTTCCCAAAGCATCCCCCCAAAGGTTTCCATTCTGGCGTAACGAGACCAAGACCGCGAGCCCTGCAGGACGGACGTCACCGCCGAGCCCACCTCCGCGTCACTGCCAGCTACTTTGCAGGCGAAGACCACCTTTCGTCAGGATAAGTTGTACCTCCTGTCCCCTTTTGAATTTGGCCGTTGTGGGATTCCTTCCCGCCAGTGCGATAAGGGAAGAGGACCCGGGCCATCATAAATAGAGGCGAGGCTGTGCCTTAGAGGGAGGGAAAAAAAACCACGGAGTACCCCTGCGAGGTTGCTCACCACAGTACCAGTTCATTCACAAACCTTCTCGTGAGGCAATCCACCATAAGGCAGGAGTAGGGTTTTACGCTTCGCAGCGGCCTGAACCTGGGTAAATCCTCGTGTGTTAGTCTTCTTCCTCGCGATTGAGTGAGTTCGTCCGGCTAGGCTGTGGAGCTGTGAGCTTGAGGTCGAAGCTGGTGGGGATCTTCGCACACGCCCCTGAGTTCGAACCTCTTTGGGTTTTGCGGAGCCCGAAATCCGACAGCGTAGACCAGCTGGCGACGGCGAGGCGGGGTGGACGGCGGTGTCGACCTGCTAGCAAAGGAGCAGCATCGGGGCAGGGCTGCCGGCCGAAGATGACGCGGGAGGGGCAGGCGGGGCTGCAGCGGGAAGGTATGGGGTCGATGGATTTCATGCGGCGAGGAGGTGGTCGACGACGGGTTCTCCAGGGGACCAGGCGGCGGGAAAACTCGAACATTCCTTTTTTTTGGCGGTGAAATGAGGCGGCGGCGACGTGGGCGGCGGGGTGGGAGAACGAGGCGGCGGTGGCGTGGGGCGGCGGGGAGGTGGGAGCAAGGAGGCGTGGGGCGTTGGACGGAGGGGGGGAGGAAGCGTCGTCGCCGGCGTGGGGCGTCAGAGTAAGAGGAAGAGTGCGAGCGAGGAAGGAGACGGGGTGGACTGCGGGTTTGGTCGGGAAAACTCGAAGGACTAAATTGCAAAATCGCCGTTGCGACATTAATTTCGGGATGGAGGGAGTAGTAGATAGATCGTCCCAGAAAGTAATCGAGTTGTTAGAGCATTGGGAAATACGATACATCATCCGATGGAGCCCAGAAAATACAGGTCAAAACAGAGCGGCACAACCCATTGATGAGATTGCTATTGATGCCTTCTCATAAGATTAGGCTTTTCCGGGGATTGTGGTCATAATAACATTAATACTAAGTGAACACCAAAGAAAAAAAAATAGAAAATTACCTCTGGTCTAGTGGGTCAATTGACGGAATAATTGGAATGCTAACGGCCGTTGGAGCTCGAGAAGGCTATGGTCATCTTGGAAGGAAGCTACAATAACACGAGGGCCGTCTATGTGTTAAGTGTGTCTAAAAAAACATTTTGTGTTGCAAAAAAATTCATGTTGTTTAATGAAATCAACATGCGGTCCATCTTAAGTGATCTCCCCCTCCCCCCGGCGCGATATTTGGGTTAATCAACCCGCAGTCTATATAAAAAAATTCATAAATATTTATATTTTTTAAACCCTAGCTCTAATTTTAAAATGTTATATATATAAAATTTGATTAAAAAATATGTAAAATCTGAATATTATGTTATTTTACTTGTTAAATAGTTTTAAAATGCTATTTAGGGTGTAACCTTAATCAATGGCACACGATATGTATTTAAAAAAAATCCACCACGTGTATGCATATATACGTACATCAACAAACATATTTACTCATACATTGTCTATGTATGTTGTAAAGCTTATAAATTAACAAAGTCACAAATAATGCCTCACCAGTCGATGGATACATTGTGTTTAATGAATATCAAATACAATATATGAAAAATAAATATAAAATATGCCACAACCGTTTACATTATAAACTAAAGTATCTACGTGGTTGGTTGTGGCACGAGCAAGCCTTTTTTTCATAATAGCGGCACATGATTTTTTTTAATAATATTTTATGAAACCGTTAGGTAAAATAGATAAAAAGAACTTTATTTGATCTATAAAATTTAGAATTACAAGTTAAAGGAAAATAAAATTTATTTTCATACAAATTTAGTATGGAACTCACAAAAAAAATAATATATATATATATATATATAATAAGGGTAAATAGAATTATATTCACTTTGTGACCTAATGTTGAAACTTAGGATAACATTAAAACTGATTATGTGATATTTTTCTCTCTCTTCTCTATTTTCACTTATGAATAGAAATTATTGATAAGGATCTTTTATTTTCCCCGGTGGTGATATGACCTTACATGGCACACCTCACACCTTGATGAGAATTTAGAAGTCCAATAAAAAATGCAGGTTTTTTGAGAATACCTTTACCATTAATGTAGACGATAATAAGTTTGTTTTGCATACAAATCTATTGTCATAAACTTATCGCGAGCACTTTCGGCGAGGGTGGAGAGGAAGATAAACAATGATACGGGGTGGAGCTTCGTGTTAAATAGAGGATGTGACATGTGTATGGGTTTGTGGGAGGGTCTTCTCGTGCCATGCTTGCTAGGGTTAGGGGTGTGTGATTTTGTTTCTTTCGTTGCAACGCACGGGCATATGTGAAATCAACTCCCTATTATACAATTATAGAACGGAAGGAGGAAGAGAGAAGACATGAAGCAAGATAAGCGGCGAATCGGGTGGATTGCCATATTGAATAGAGGACGGGGTGGGGGTCTGTGTGGTAGATGTATGATGCATTTTTTCTCCTGTTGCAATGGACGGGCCCATGACCTAGTTATTATATATAAAAAAGTAGGTATAAAAAATGTGTCTTTTTTTAGTGGAGGAAAAATGTGTCTAATGAGTCAATTTCCATTACGTTCGGCCCGCTTGGCCTAGATAATCTGTCTGGGCCACAATGTTAGGCCTACAATCCCCGTGGCAGGCCGCCGCAGCCTTCCCTCTTCTCAGAACCCACCATCGAAACAAGCACCCTCCGCGCCGCCGGCCGCCGGCCGCCGTGTCCGTTTCAGCCTCCGAATCCCCCATCCCCCGTCGCCTCTCGTTCCCAAGCCACATGATATCCCCCATCCTCCCCCTCCGGCTCCGCCACCTCCGCCGCCTTCTCGCCGCCGCGCCCTTGTCCTCCCCCGCCGCCGCATACTACTCGCGCGCGTCCTCCCCGCCGTTAAACCGAGCTCAGGCTCCGCCCCTGCCACCGCCCCAGCGGCGCCATCTCCCGGACCTCCCGGCGCGACGGTTCTTCTCCGGGCACGTCCTCCTCCCCACCAACCTCCAGGAGGAGCACGTCGCGTCTCTGTCCGACAGGATCTACGACGCGGTGACAGAGACAGAGGAGGGCTCCAACGAGGGCACGGAGGCCGCCCTCGACGCGCTGGGCGCCGAGCTGACCACCCCGCTCGTGGCCGACGTGATGCACCGCCTGCGCTACGAGGAGAAGCTGGCCTTCCGCTTCTTCGCCTGGGCCTCCCAGCAGGACAACTACGAGCACGAGCACCGGACGTACAACGACATGATCGACATCCTCTCCGGCACGAGGTACAAGTCCCGCCAGTTCGGCGTCCTCTGCGACGTGCTCGACCACATGAAGCGCCACGGCACGAGGTCGGTGCCCGTCGAGGACCTGCTGGGCATCCTGCGCGCCTACACCGAGAAGCACCTCACCAACCTCAGGAAGCTGGCGAAGAAGCGGCGGGTGCGGATGCGCACGCCGCCGGAGACCGACGCGCTCAACATCCTCCTGGACGCGTTCTGCAAATGCGGGATGGTCAGGGAAGCGGAGACGGTGTTTGGTCGCGTGAGGAAGAAGCTGCAGGGAAATGCCGAGACGTACAGCATCCTGTTCTTTGGGTGGTGCCGCGCCAGGGACCCCAAGAAGGCCATGAAGGTGCTCGAGGAAATGATTGAGATGAAGCACACCCCAGAGAACTTCACGTACATTGCTGCTATTGACTCGTTCTGCAGCGCTGGTTTGATCTCGGAGGCAAGAGAGTTGTTTGAGTTTATGAGGGCCGAGGGATCGAAGATATCCTCTCCCACTGCTAAGGTATATGCTATTATGATTGTTGCGCTAGCAAAAGCTGATCGGATGGACGAGTGCTTTGAGCTGATTTCAGATATGATTAAACGAGGCTGCATGCCTGATGTATCAACCTTTAAAGATTTGATTGAAGGCATGTGCTTGGTGGATAAACTTGATGCTGCTTACTGCATTTTGGAGGAGATGGGGAAGGCTGGGTTTCCTCCTGACATTGTCACTTACAATTGCTTTCTTGAGGTGCTTTGTAGTCTTCAGAAGGCTGATGATGCGCTCAAACTCTGCGAGAGGATGATAGAAGCACACTGTGAGCCCAGTGTTCATACTTACAATATGCTGATGGTGATGTTTTTTGCGATGAGAGAGCCGCACAGGGCACTCGATATTTGGATTGAAATGGACAAGAGAGGATGTCGGCGTGCTGTTGATACTTACGAAATAATGATCAATGGCCTGTTTGATTGTGGAAGAACGGAAGATGCGACCAGTCTTCTAGATGAAGTAATAAACCATGACATGAAACTGTCGTACAAGAAGTTCGATTCTATCATGCTGCAACTATCAGCTGTTGGCAACCTTGGCGCAATACATCGGCTTTCAGAGCATATGAGAAAATTTTACAATGTTGCAATGTCAAGACGTTTTTCGATCACACAGAAGAAGAAGAGCATTGGTATTAGAAGGAGATGAGTCTGCAAGATTTATGTTAGCACGAATAGTCAAGAGCTTATATGAGGTAAACACTTCCCTGGTTTTACTGCCAAGTGCCAACTATTAGTTGCCATATTAGACGTGTGCCGCATTCTATACAGTTTTAGTCACCAGTACGTATTTTGCCTACTTTTCTCTGAGCGAGAAGGACCTAAGTTACATATGGATGCTAATCACATGGGCATCGTTTTACCAAAGGGCAGCTAATAGAGACGCAATAGTACTCTAATGTGTAGTTGTAACATTTCAAACTTAAACTTTAGAATCAGAACGGTTGCTACAATAATAGATTAGTAGTGGTAGGCAATCACGTTTTTGGTGGCTACACTTGCGATTTGTATATTGTTTCAATGGAATTTCTCTCATATATCTTAGCAGTTGTTGGCTACCCACCCCTTTTCTAAAAATCTGTTTGCTGCCTGACATAAATTCAATTTAACCTATGCAACAGTACATTGTAGATGGACCAATATAAACGACAAACCAGCATGTTTCAATCGACTTCAGTTTTATCCTTATACCGTACTTGCATTTGCTGGTATAGCTTGGTTTGCTGTCCTACCTTACCAGACTTGAAAAACCAGTTCACAGCCTGAAATAAATGCAGGGAAACCTACGTGGCAGTAGGGATATGCTAATACTAATGGCTGGGTTTTCTCTCGCTATTTTAATATAAACAAGCTATGCTGTAAATACTCTGGAACCTGGACAATTTTTTATTTTACCTACTGAAATATGAAAGTCCCTTACTTGATTGCCTCTATTATATTAAACACTTTCCGTTGTAAAGCCCCGAGGTTTTCTTTTACTTGACTAAAATGAGTTGACTTAATGGAAACTTAGTGTAAAACTTAATTTTTTGTGTTATGTAAGTTACCAGCTAAATCAATCTACTGCCCTTTGTTGGCTTTCCCGTTCCACACATATTGTTGGTCCCTTGAGGCAAATAAGTGATGTCCTTTTCTTCTATTGCAGAAATCACAAGAATATGTCGATTAATGATAATACTCTAATTCTCACCAAGACCAAGTAAAGTTAACAAAAATACCGATTCTTGAAACTTGCACACTTGAGGGCAGAGAAAAAGTGGGACAAGATGGCTAGTATTAGCAGGTTTGAGCTGATATAACTAACTGTAGCCAATCATCGCCATGCTGGCTGTAAGCAGTAGGGAGATGAGAACTTGAATCGTAACAGTGATGATCTAGTTCAAAAAAGTATTAAAGGCAGTAACTAGCTTCAGTAGTGGTGTCTGGTATTTTTTGTTCCGAAGCGCAATTATTGGTGGTATATGTGCTTCTTTGAGATATTTATGTTCATTCTGGGGATGACACAATATTACCTGGACATCATTTTTCGTTGACAAGTTCATCAATTAGACCAACCAAGGACGTAACTTGCAGTTCTTTGGCCTTTACTTTCTGAATGGATTTATGGTAAGCCGGGTATCTATATATAAAACATACATAATTTTCCTTTTTACAGGGTAGTTGATGCAAGTCTGCACATTTTGTCGGAGCAATTTGCAGTGGAAGTAGCAGCATATGAACCGAAGTAGTTTGCACAAGGAAACAGGCGACGTGAGTATGTTTTTCATTTGCTTTATACATCACATGTCACCCCATGAAGCATCTTCCATAGTTCTCTTGTGGAACCCTTTTCTTTTTTTGCCTCTCTCTCAAATGAACCATAAAGACCCAAGACTGAATTTTCTGTCATTAAGTATGCAATTCGACACAACTTTTCTTGACTCCATGTGACAACCAAAATCAGTTTCAGATACTTTGGAGTCTCGAGAGCCCAGCTTCTCTGGGAACATCTTACAAGCAGGCTTATTGCAAGCAGAATTTTACTCATCCAGTTATTAGAACAGAAATGAGGGGGGTTCCGGTTTAAAAAGAAGAGGTGAATGCCAGATGCACTTATTTTCCACAAAATATCTGCATCTCTTCCTGTGTTATTGATACACTACAAAAAACAAGAAACACCAATGAGCAGATATGCTTGTGTGCACTATGGCGACACTGAACAAATGTGGTTGCTTGGCTTTGCTATTCAAAGCTGTCCACTTCTGAAAAAACTAACCGTAGCTAGTTTGCTGATCAGATGATATTAAACCAGGAACACCAGGACATGGATTAACTATCACATGTTAGTAAACAAATTGACTGACAACGAAAATGTGTCATACATAGCACTTCAGTGTAGCTGAAATCGTTACTAACTGGATATGCCCTTTTCTCTGAAGTCTTATATTACCTTACCAAGCTTTGATGACTGGAGTCGGTGTGCAGCACTTTCTTTGCTATACTGATCAATATATTGGATTGACTAGCTCTAATTCTGTACTGGAGCGGGTTATACCATCTCTTCAGCTGCCTTGCTTTTGGAAAAGAGCAGCAGCGCTGCTGTCTGCTGAATACCCCAGTTGATCCATGTTTACATTGAGCTCATATCATATTATCTATGAATAAGGTCTCGGTCAAGCTTTTAATAACGGCTATATGATGTTTGACTGTTACAGGTGGCAGCCAGTATTGTTGAGAACACAGTGGGCAAAATTTCGTGGCCGGGCTTGGCTTCCCAGTCCCATATCATATCAGCAGTGCTGTGTGACCTGTGAGCAACTAGTCAGCTAGGCGCATAGCACAGAATGAATGGCTGCATGATGAGAACCTGGAATGTAATGACGCAGATGGAATTTCGGGACTGAGAGCCCGGGATACCATAGTGCTGCAACGCAGGCAAATTATCTGAACTTGTGGTTCCGACGACGGGGTGGGTATACCAAGTTTTCATGAGTTCCGAGTAGAAATACAGCTGGTTCTGACGGAGAAGAAACCTCTGCCAAGTGATTTCAGTTTCCATTTCATCAGAGCCGGCCCTTGGGCAGGGGGAGAAGGGTTTGGCCCACGCCTAAATTGAGGCCAGTTATTTCAACACAAGCCCATTCTGTAACATATATTGATATGCAATCATGTCTTTGTCCTTACATACAACTAACATCCAAAACAAAACATCCAAGAAACCCTGGTCTATTATTGTGGAGATATGGAACTACAAGCTGAGGTGGGTACCCTAATTTCCTTAAATTCGATCAACGGTACCAGCCGTTACTTAGGAATTCACCTTTTTTAGGGACATTTTCTCTGTCCTTGTTGGACCGAAGCACAATACATGTATTTGTAACATTTTTAAGAAACTTCTTTCAGTTAAAATTTAGCAGAAAGCTACTTGAGCCAGTCAGAGAACAGATTGGATCTGTCGAGCCTGTTTATATTCAGCAAAATATGCCATATACGAGTTTCTTGATCGTTTTTAATGGTTTACAACCACATCTTTACATCTTGTCGTATAGACTTTTTTTCTGGATTTATTTTTATCTTCTAACGACCTAAAGCACCATAGTCAATTTCAAATATGAAGTTGCTTACCACACACCGTGTGGTTTGTCGTATAAACTTTTGTTGTATATACTTATGCAAGTGAAACAAATATGTTATATTATAAGTCGTGTACAGTTTTTAGTTCTGCACCGGCCATGGAAAGATGTTAGCACTACTGTATATGTTATTTAAAGTGAGGATGTCAATAGCTGGATTTTCATCAAATGGGTCGAAAAGAAAATGTTCGACAATTTAAATAAATATTGCCTCCTGAGCAGCTCTATATTTTCAAACAATAGGGAAAAACTTATAAGCAGAAAAAAAAATGTGTGTAAATGTCGAAATGCACTATTGATGAGTTGAAGAAAATTAGTTCTATTTGCAGATTGTGTAGAGAAACAAAACGGGGTGATCTATAATTGTGAATAGCGATATTAGTGTTCACTATTTTAGATCACCATAATGTCTTTTTTGTGTCATTCTAACATGTACAAGCTAGAATCACCTTTTGTTTTTTGGGATGTATATTTTTTTTTTTGAATATTCGAAATAAAGATATTCATGGTGCTCAAGAGTAAAAACAATCATCACTCATTCCCTTACACATGCAACACATTTATCTTCACCCAGCATCATTTTAACATATGCGGTCACATGTTTACCTTGTTAGACATAAGATATAATTCGCACAAAAAAAGACATAAGATATAGTGATACATAACTATTGTCTCGACATTAAAAAGGAGAAGAGTGTGTCTTCTAGGTCCGGACCACCATTGACCCGTGGGCCAAAAATTGTACTCCCTTCGATGCAAATTAATTGATACTCTCAGTACAACTTTTGGTAGGAGTATCACATTTGTAATTCTACCGAGATGCCAAAATTGATCTCGACCGAAACCTTAATCATCAACACTTGGGGTCCAAGAGACACATGTTGACTAGTCACAACACAACGGACCTCCTAATCCGTGTCTTAAGCCTTGTACAATGCATGATGTTTAAGGGAGGTGCTTAGAGAAATAAACCAGTCTTTCTTTAAGCATCGGAGCTTATTTGTAGAGGGTAGGCGCTTAATTAGGCGTTTTTCCTGTAGGAATAGGCACTAGTGCCTTAAAAATCTGGTTTATTTTCTAAGCATCTTCATAAGCACCTAGCATTGTATAAGGCCTTATGTGTCTGCTGCCACAGTAGCACTCCTGCACAAGCTTTTGTGGGCTGACCCAGTTACGTTCGTTGCTCTCGTGCGTCGTCAGCAGGTTTCACGGTTGACTAGCCAATTGTTCTTTTTAGGGTTAATTGGATAAATGTCACTCGAATTCTGGCGATTCCTAGAAACGCCACTGCAATTTTCAAACTTTGAAAAATGCCTCTGAAAATTTTGCAAACTTAGAAAAACGCCACTGCTGACTTTGAAAAATGCCACTGGAAATGGCATTTTTCAAAGTTTGAAAATTGCAATGGCGTTTCTTGGAATCGCCAGAAGTCGAGTGGCATTTATCAAATCAACCCTTCTTTTTAACACATGGTACGAGCACAAACGCTCATACACTCACCCCTATGAACGCACGCACGCACATCCTACCAATATGAGCATCTTTGAGACACTGAGCCGGCACACCATATTGAGATTGGCGAAGTTGTCGCATGCGCCTCATAGTCGACGGGAACATCTCCTCCCATTTAACGCACATCGCCGAAAGGCCTGTAATAAATCCAGAAAAATGCGAGCATCAATGTGAAATCTAGGACTTCAACCCTATTAGGTTGGGGATACTAGTGTAACCATCCAACGACAGGTTGATTCGCGACTAGCCGATTGTTGATTGGTTGGCCACTGACCGGTCGACCGTTGACTTTTCTAAAACAGCTTATGCATTAAAAAAATAGAATTCAAAACGTTTGCAAAGCCAAAAAATGTCGCAAAAAAAGTTCGAAAAAAACACCAATTTGTGAAAATATATCAAGGATTAGAACAAAAAAAAATTGAGAAATGTCAACAAAATAAAAAAGTACATGATTTTGAAAAAAGTTCATAAAACTTGGAAAAAAGTTCACAAAAAATTAGAAAAGTTTGCGATTTTGAAAAAATGTTTGCTGATTTATTAAATGTTTCACGAATTTGATTCTTCTACTATGATTTTCAAAATCTTAACATTTTTGTTAAAAGCAAAAAAAATAAAAGAAAATATAAAACAAAAAGAAAAAGTAAAAACAAAAACAAAAATGAAAGATAAAAATAATAAGGAAAAAGAAAATGGAAAGAAAAAAACAAAATAAGGAAAAAAACGAGTGAAAAACCCAGTGAAAACCTAGCTCAATAAACCGGTGGGCAGAAAGAATGGCCCGGTAGCCCATTAGACTAGCTAACGAGGGGGTGTGCGCAAATAGGATTCGGGCCAACACAAGGTTGACTTAGCTAGTACAATAAGGACACTGAACTAGGGCCTCTCATTAGTGGGGCCCAATTTGTATGTATTCGAGATACCAAACTTATCTTGGTAGGGTCAAGAAATAAATGAGTATTTCAATCAAAATGTTATGCATAAATCTTGATGAGTTTGATTGATTTTCGACGAGTTGAGGTGAGGTGTGCAAGGCTTCATTCCACTCCTGCTCCCTGACCTAGGCGACACATGGCAGTGGCGGCATCTGATCTACCCTACTCTCCGGCGAGTCTGAGGGCCCCTCTCCCACCATCTTTCGCACATGCGACGGGAGGGGGGTGCCCCTGGGGTTCGATCCAGTAGTGGTATTGTTAGGAACAAAGTTCGGGTTTTTCTTTGTTCAATGATGGCCTCGCCCTCTTGCCCTCTCACCCTGGTTCTGTTGATGCTTCTTTGTATCTCGAAAGACGTGTGGAAAATGGTGTGTCCCCATATTTGGTTCTCCGGGTCTGGCTTTTTTTACGGATTTATCTCGGTCGCACTATCATGTTTAGTGGACAACGTGGACATGCGTCTTGATTCTCCAATTCCTCTTCCGAATGATGAAAGTTTGCCAGTCTCTACCTCCCACTAGTGCAGAAAATGCTACAGGCAATCTTAATTGGTGGCGCTCCCTTTTTTTAATCCACACCACTACTATTTTTCAATACTGGTGGCGTGGGCATATTTTATACGCCAACTATACATAAGTTATTGGTGGCATGCCACCAAAAATCCATGTTACTAGTATTTGAGATCTAGCAGTCTGTCCCAATGTAAGTTAATGATGTCTGACTTTTTTTCCACACCACCAATATCGTGCATACTGATGGCATGTGTGGTAACTAGCACGACACTAATAATGAGACAGGTTGTCTAATTATTATTTACTTTTTGAACCAAATATTGATGGCATGGAGTAACTGTTGGAAATATGCCCTAGAGGCAATAATATTGTATTATTGTATTTTCATTTTTATAATTAATAGTTTATATTCTATGTTGTAACTGTTGTGATCCTGGAATATGTGATTCAATGGAAAACTCATATGCAGGGATGGAATGATAAAAGGTAAAGATTAGGTTTCCGGTCTCACCTTTGAGACTGGCTCAAGTGTTGTTGGTAATCATGTTTTCCAGATCTTAGAATATGGTTAAGTATAACGATGATCCTAAAACAACATTGAGAGTATGACGTTAAAAGAACGATCATATTGAATCTACTCAAGCTTGTTTGTTATACTTTGAGATAATATCATCTGAAGTCAATTGTTATAACACTCAGTGTTAACGTGTGATTTAGTTCCTGAGACCGTGAGAGTATCATAGCCACTTCATACCGTACGATGAGATTTGGGGTTGCTCAACGTCATCTGTAATACGGTGATCATAACGAGAACTTATAGGTTCATCAGCAAGTTTGATAAGGGACTAGATAGCTGGAGAGTGGAATTTGCTCCTCCGACGATAGAGAGATATTCTTAGGGCCCTCTACTTGCTTTTGGTATGATCCGGTAACGGAACAGAAAGTACCCCACACCTATTTCCCCAAGAAGTAACCTGGGTTATCGAACCCGCAAGTGGAAGGTTCCCTTGAAGCGATGATCTCTATCAAGCAGTTGTTAAAGGATTAATTCCAGCTTTTGCCCATATCAATCAAGCTAGTAGTGATATAACATTTATAATAATAATAAGGTATGGGTATTGAGGTCTTAATGCTTACAACCATGTATCCATGTTGGGACCAGATAGGGTATTAATTTGTGCACTGGAAGTCACCCATCGAGATGTGCTTGTTACAAACCGAAGTGGGAGATGCGTCCAAATAACATATTGACCGGCATGAGTCATGCATCAAGAATCAGTTGTCCTACCGCAGCCCCTATCCGTCGCGGGGGTTGCCTTGATAATTAAGATTATAATAATCAGACAAGAGCTTTGGAGTTGTAATAACTACACCTCATGAATCCCCAAGGATTGGATCCGTGTTACCATACTAAACATTTCTGTTACTAGTGTTCAAAATAATACTTCACGTTCTCCCTGCTCCTAGCCTTCCTGTGACTCGCTCTCCATGATCCTGGGTACCTGCAGGGATGAAGAACATGGACAAGACAAGAGCATCTACGAAACAATTTTATTTCACACATACAAGACGTTAATTCAAAGCTCTTCCATTGATCCCCACAACAAATACAAAGGGTTGAAAGGCCTATTCCTCAACCCATACCTTACTGAACTACTCACACATGGAGATCAGATAGCATGAAGAACACATCTTGAGGATCGATTGGTCATATGTCTTACATTGGTTGCCTTGTGCGATGCACAATTACAAGTATAAACTAGATGGAGATGAACTATGGTGGTGGTGGTGGCTATGGAGATGATATGGGGACAGCTAGGGTTGATGAAGGGGATGAATATGGCTCTGTTGTGGACGACTTGCTCGATGTTCTGTTGACATTTTGGCTGGGTCCCCTTTATAAAAGCTGTCCAGGTGGACGAGCTGCCTCGGAATCCATGCCATACGACCACTCAAAGGAGCGGCCGCGGTCGTACGGAACGCCGTCTTCTGCTCTAGTTTCTCTGTTGCGCCTCCTGTTGATTTGCTCCATCTCCTCTTTTACTTCTTTCCATGTTTTGACTTGAGTTAGTCAATTTGTTGTCAATTTACTGTAGATACGCAATAAAGAGAGAATTTGTGGAATCCTTTGCATTCATTAGTCACTAGTACCAATATCGGAGCGAATATCTCGACTTAGAGAAATATCTCAGTTTAAACAAAGGTGAAATGACTGTAAAAATACCACTTATCAACTCCCCCAAGCTTAAACTTGATCGTCCTCGAGCAACATAAAAATAAATCCGAATTATAAGGAACTCAATTGTTTAAACCGAAATAACGAGAAGGTTTTGGTTCACTTACGATCGATACGCCTAGGTAGCCCTCTGCTTCTTGACTTGCAACCTTAGTATAGTTGTAGCGATGGTATGGTTTATTATGCAAGTGTTAGTGAAGAAAAGATAATCAACACAAAGTTTTCAATCTACTATAGAAAACAACTTTACAACACTCTATTCTATTTATTCTAGACAAAACCTAGTTGTTGAGAATGCACAGAAGTGTTTTCTTTGATTGAGCCATAAAAAATATGTTAGGGAGTGAAAGGCAGGTAGAAAAACATGATGCTTTAGTGCTCATAAACATACCCACAATTGTCTCCTCCTCAAGGCTCTCAAGCACTTTATTTCAATCATTGTTTGTTGGAACTTTGGTTGTCACGTGCAAGAGATTATGACAAATAAATGATCAAGTATAGAGTTTCGTTGTGGCTTAATTTTAGGAACTAGGATCTTTGATAATTGTCTCTTTCGAGCTCTTATGATCAGTTCCGTGCATTTAACACATACAAGCCTATTCAAGAGAAAGCCGAATAATATTCATTTGTAGTGTTGCCACTACGTACGGAAAAAACCTCATAGACAAAATCTGAGATGTTGCTCTGGTGAACCGTTCATTGTCTAGCGGAGTCCTCAGCATAACATCAAGAAGGGTGACGAAGCCACATTTACACATGTACACGTGCATATAGTAGCAAGGACCATGGCACCAACGAGAAGTTGTAATACCATGTAAAAGATACAACACATATTTTTGGCATAATCTCATTCACCCTTCAACTAAGTTCCTCTAGAAAATTTAATCCACAAGTGCTATCAAGTCTATTAAAATTAACAACATGGTGTTGAGCATTTCAAACATCATCTTCTCTACATTTATCTCAACTCCCAAGTCTTTGAAGACTTTATCTTGTGCATGGTTACTCTTAGTTAAGATCATTTCATTTAAAAAGAGTCCCACGGCAAGTCCTGGTTATCTAGATTAAACAGAACAAAGGCTACAACATTATTTCAGCTACTAGAACAAAACCTTTGTTTTAATTATCAAGACTTACTCCCTCTTGCACACATCACACATACTGCAACTACATCTACTCTAAGTATTTCAAGTGCAAAAGATGGGAGTCGTAGGACATACCTTCACGGTTGCGAATTCACACACTTCTCTTCCTTATTCTTGCATTCCACGTTGTCCGGCGTAGATCAACTCCTCTAAAAACAAAATGCAAACCAACTCCAAGGGGGAAAAAGAAAAAGAACAAGGCAAGGATAATTCTATCTTTTGGTCTTTGGGTTTTTTGAAAACTAACTTGCAAACGAAAAATCGCAAAGCCAAAAAAATGAAAACAAATAAAAAGCAACGTGTTGGAACAAACCAACAAGAGTGTTTTGAAGCTCTACGAGCTTAAGTACAACCTCATTACAATTTATTTCAAACACCGCCACATCTTGATGGAGACATGGTAGTAACCTCCCCCAAGCTTAAGCTTTTGCAGACCCAAACCGGGGGGGATCATTGTGGCAGTTGGTTAGGGGACCATCCTTGGCTCCGGTTGGATAAGCTCGAACTCATGTAGGCGGACGTTTCTCGAAGGTACTCGGTGAGGCTGCTCATATCATTGATGGAGTCCTAGAGAGTGTATAGGTCCGCGTAGGTGGTGTAGCCTTCTTGTTGTGGTTGCTCTTGGGGTTGCTCCTCTTCTTCGTAGGTGGCGAGTTCTTCTTCATATACTTGTTCAGGTTTCGGGCCATCTTGGTTAAAAGTCGCATCTCCGTCCTGTGGCATATAATGCAATTGTCTATGTTCTATGGAGAAACTGTTAGGCATGGGAGTGGGTAAAAAGTGTGCCACTCCAAGAATTTTGATGCAATGACAACCACGGCTAACTACTACCATTCTAGCGCTAGTAAGAACACGAATATTAACAAGGTAGTTACCGACAATGAAGATGATTGTAGTTGACACCAAGGGAGTTGGCCAGCATGGTGATCACTCCTCCACACACAATATCTCCTTGTGCATGATTTGCTTGATGCGCGAGGTATAGCAAAAGTATTGCCCCTAAGTTGGGCGAATAACTGACATCAAGGTTTGTTGCTTTCCGAAGAACTAGCATGTTCTCATCATTCACCTTAGAAACTTCTCAGAGTGCTTGCAACGAGTTAGTGATAACATAATAAGAATTACTTATAGCAGGACTTTCAATGAAACTGACTCTTTGCTTACAACCATTGAGGCTCATCTGATAGAAAGATTGCCTCGGGTGCGGGTTAGTGAAATCATAAACATATCGAAGATCAGCATCGTTGTTGCGGAAGCCAAAGTGATTGCACCACTCATCAAGACTAATGTTGAAGTATTGGTCCAAGAGACAGAAAGTGCTCCGCTCCTCCTCATAGGCATTTGGCACAAGCCCAACATTATGCTAGAGAGTGCTAAGAAACTCAAGTGTCATGCGTTCATATGTCTCACATCCCTAATAAACAAAATGATGCAACCCGACATTATCACAAAGAAAATTGAAATCATTAGTAATACCTAGCTTTACGAGTGTTGAATCGCAAGCCCACTTGGTTGCTTTGATCTTCCTTGTACTAAGTTTCCGAAACTTTTTCTTGGCTTCATGATCGGTGAAAACAATCCCCTGAGTAAGAATTTGTTGGGGTTGTGCGGCGAACGAAATCAAAGCACCGCGTACGTGAGTGGACCTCCTCATAAACATCTATAAAACAATTTTCCAGTCCAATACAATTAAACAATATTGATCATACGGTAGTCAGAGCATCATACTCCTCTAAAAACATCATCAAATCCAAGCCAAACTCAAAATTGGATCAAAAATATGTCTTTCCTAGTCATGGGAATGCTAGGTATGTAGAACATGGATTCGCGAAAAATAAGCTGGGGACCGGAGGAGAAATGGATCATAGATCGATCACACGGAAGGATTTGAACTGAAAATGAATGAGTAGGGAGATCGGGCAAAGTTTTGCTAGGGTTTGGGGAGGTTTGGAGGAAGAAGAAGAAGAAAAGAAAGAGATGGGGATGATTTACCTCCTTCCTCGGGCTTTTTGTGGCCGCTAGGGGACCATACAACGCCCAAGCGCTCATATGAAAGGCCGTCGTTGACCCTGATAGCTTACATGTGCCTGCGCATATCTCAAACAACCGTTGAAACGACTGACAGCGCCCGTATGGAACACCGTTGTTCAATGTGTTCTTTCTGTGCTTCTGGTCGAGGATGTCATACGACCTCTCAAACGGGCGGGTGCGCCCGTATGGAACACCGTCAAATTCTCTAGACTTCTTTCTGGTTTCTACGCAGGTATCAAACGACCGCCCAAACAAGCATGAACACCCGTATGATATGCCGTCATTTAACCTGTTTCCTCTGGTTGTTTTCTGCTAGAACCTTCAGGAGATCATATGATCGCCCAGACAACCATCCTTTGATTTGTTTCTTCCGAAACTTTACTTTTTTCTCATTTTCCTGTAGGGTAGTTCCAACACAATACACACGCATATTTCCAGGCATTCGAACATAATTACAACATATAATTTAATTTGTGCAAAGCAAAGCCTTCATTAGTGACTTTTCCAAGCTCAACTTCTGTATCTAGAACTTTAATCACTCTTTTATTGAAACATAAAAAAACTTACTTGTCTACTTTATTTGTGTGGGTTGCCTCCCACGAAGCGCTTGTTTTCAGTCAGATAGCTCGACCGTAGTGGTGATCAAGTTGGTGCAAGAACACCAAGACCATAGTTTCTGGCATTCAAAATGATGCCTTCTCCTATGTAGGTCTTCATTTTCTTTTTCCTAGGGAAATGTCTCATAAAAGGATCTTTAATGGGTAAGTCAAATCTAACATTCCCCTCAAACACATTTATCATAGCTTTGATAGTCCTTAGGAAGGGTCTGCCGAGAATTATAGGAGCAATGGGATCTTTGGGCATATCAACTATCACAAGATCAATCATGACAGGGCAATCACTTATTTGAATTACAACTCCATGCTTAATGCCTACTGCCCGAGTGAAAGTAGAATTAGCCATATTCAATATAATCTCAGTAGTAGCATAAGGACCCAGATTGAGACTATCATAAACAGATTTAGGGATAGTGGAAACACTAGCCCCTAGATCACATAAAGCATTGAACTTATTTAAACCAATCTCAATCTATATAGTAGGTTCAAAAGCATCTTCTTGCTTAGCAGGTAACTTACGTAAATCTTCTTTATTTCATCATCTAACTCACGTACCTTGGTTGCAACTTGGTCAACTAAAACATTATATGCTTCATTGTTAGATACCTCAGGTAGTTGGTACTTCATGGATATCATCTTTACAAAATCTGCAATGGTATAATTATAGTCTCGCACGTGGCTTGTGTCCAGTTCTTTGTTCTTCCCTTCGTTGCTTCTTACCATTTTGACATCTTCAACCGGATTAGGTTTGGGTTTACCTACAAACTTAGCTAAGATCAATATTTGGCTCTCTGCAATTTTAGCCACTTGTGCTTCCATATTCTTGGATCTTGTATCAAGCATCTGCACATCATTTGTTAGTCCAACAATCTTACCGGTCAATTGACAAAGTAATTTATCATGGTTCTTCAAAATATTTTTGATGTTTTCGTTTTGCTCTGTCTGGCTAGCAATGAAACTTTTCGTTTTGCTCAAGAGTATTTCTATTGCTGCTATTAGATCCATTAAAATTATTGGGTGTTCCATTATTATTAGGATAGGGAAGTCTGGGAGCATACCCATTATTTTTCCATTTGAGATTAAAGCTCTTTCGAGCAATAAAATTTACATCACTAACGTCTTCATTAGCGATGACATTCACGTTTACCTCTTATTTACCTTTCATGATGGAGATGAGTTCATCAAGCTTGGTTGTCAACTCCGCATTATTTTCTTCAATTGCATTCCCCCTCTTGGTGGTGGTTCTTTCAAAATGTCATTCAACATGGTTCTCTTGCATATCATCAAGTAGTTTCTTGACATAATCTATGGGCTTTCCCATGATTGTTCCTCCTACAGCTGTATCAAGCATAGTTTTTGACATATGATTTAAACCATTATAAAACATATGAAGGATTAACCACTCCTCCATTCCATGGTTAGGACAGTTTCTTTTGGCTTCCTTCATCCTTTCCCACACAAGCACTAGTGGCTCACGTTCCTCTTTCTTGAAACCTGTAATCTAAGAACGAAGTTGCATAATATTTGCAGGTGGACAAAACTTAGATAAAAAATTACTGCAACAATCAGCCCAAGAAGTTATATTACCATTATGTAAAGCTAAAAGCCATTCTTTTGCTTTTCCTCTCGAGGAGAAAGGAAATAGACGCATCTTCAAAGCGTTAGGATCATATTCCCTAATGCGTGACATATTGCACAATTCAGTAAAATTATGCAAGTGTGTACCGACATCTTTAGAAGCAGAGCCTCCAAAAATTGGTCATGTTGAACCATGGAAACTAAGTTCGGTTTGATCTCATACTCAACGGCTGGAACCTCACGTTGTTCTATGGGTTCAAGCATGAAGTTATTGTTGGGAGTAAAAAAACTTCCAAGATTACGAGCCATGGTAATATTTTTGGTATTTTCAACTGACAAGACTTGCAACAAAAAGTAAAACTAAAACTAAAACAAAAACCGAAAGTAAACTTTAACAAAAACTCTTAACACAAAGACCAGGAACACTAAACACCTTCTCGGCATGATACTTCCTTTTTGTATGATGTGGTAACGGAACAGAAAGTACCCCACACCTATTTCCCCAAGAAGTGATCTGGGTTATCGAACCCGTGAGAGGAAGGTTCTCTTGAGGCGATGGTCTCTAGCAAGCAGTTGTTAAGGGATTAATTCCAGCTTTTGACCGGATCAATCAAGCTAGTAGTGATGTAACACTTACAATAAAAGAAGGTACAAGTATTAAGGTCTTAATGCTTACAACCATGTATTTGTGTTGGGACCAGATAGGGTATTAAGTTGTGCGTTGGAAGTCACCCATTGAGATGTGCTTGTTACGAACTGAAGTGGGGGATGTGTCCAAATAACATCTTGACCGGCACGAGTCCTGCATCAAGAATCAATTGTCCTACCGCAGGCCCAATCCGCCATGCGGGGTCGCCTCGATAATTAAGATTATAATAATCAGACAAGAGATTTGGTTTTTTAATGACTAAACCTCATGAATCCCCAAGGATTGGATTCGTTCTACCGTACTAAACATTTATGTCACTGGTGTTTAGAATAACACTTCACGTTCTCCCCGCTCCTAGTCTTCCCGTGACTTGATGTCCATGATCCTGGGTACCTATAGGGATGAAGACCGCAGACAAGATAAGAGACATCTATGAAACAATTTTATTTCACACCCACGGGACGTTAATTCAAAGCTCTTCCATTGATCCCCACAACAAATACAGAGGGTTAAAAGGCCTATGCATCAACCCATATCTTACCGAACTACTCACACATGGATATCAGATCACATGAAGGAAACATTGAAGAACACATCTTGAGGATTGATTGGTTGGTAATATGTCTTACAATGGTTGCCTTGTGCGATGCACGATTACAAGTATGAACTAGATGGAGATGAACTATGGTGGTGATGGTGGCTATGGAGATGAGATGGCGGCGGCTAGGGTTGATGAAGGGGATGAATATGGCTCTGTTGTGGACATCTTTCTCGATGTTCTGTTGAAATTTTGGCTGGGTCCCCTTTATAAAAGTTGTTCAGGTGGACAAGCTGCCTCGAAATCCACGCCATACGACCGCTCAAACGAGCGGTCACGGTCGTATGGAATGTCGTCTTCAGCTCTGGTTGCTTTGTTGGGCCTCTTGTTGATTTCCTCTATCTCCTCATTTACTTCTTTCCATGTTTTGACTTGATTTAGTCCATTTGTAGTCAATTTCTTGTAGATACATAATAAAGAGAGGATTTGTGGAATCCTTTGCATTCATTAGTCATTAGTACCAATATCGGAGCGAATATCTCGATTTAGAGAAATATCTTGGTTTAAACAAAGGTGAAATGAGTGTAAAAATATCACTCATCACCACTCAGTGTGACGACATCCATCATCGTCTGGCCAGACACAAGTGACTATGTCATGGGGATGCCGGAAGACGTCAACAAGAAAGAAGAAGAAAACTGATAACGAGGAGACCGATATAGTGAGCATGTATATGACTCAAGAGGATACCGATATATATCACCTCGGATTTTGTAAAGTATCATGAAGCAATGGGAAAACGCATGATAACCAAAGGTTCACTCGAATGTCATTGGTGTGCTCATAGGGATTGATATGGACGTCCACAGTTTCTCTATCGGTCATTGAACGAACGGGTTTCGTTCATGTCTATGTGTTACCGAACCTACAGGGTCAAAAGCTTAAGTTAATCACGATCTGTTGAGTGTTAGTAGGACGGGAGTGATGAGAATATATTTGTGAAATTATTTCATTAATATTAGAAATAGTTTCGAGAGGACCCTGTAGAGTTCCGGGGACACCGGAAGGGTTTCGGAGACTATCGGGCAATACCAGGTATTACTGATAAATAATATATAGGTGGAAAATGTTTCTGGATAAGTTAAATTAATAATAAAAGGCTGTTATAATAATTAGAAGGCTTTTATATTTCATTTTTAATTTAATAGCAACGGGTCTTAAAAGTCCAAGAGGTGGAAGGCAACTTGGGCCACAAGGGCCCAAGAGGGGAAGGCACCCCCTTTCCTTGGAGGGGAGGCCGAATTGGACTAGGGGGGGGGGCTTCCCCCCCCCTATGGTCGGCGCACCAAGGAGGGGTTCCTTCCCTCCTTGTGTGGCACCCCCTCCCCCTCCAACCTATATAAAGTTAATCTAGCAACAAGAATTATCGCCTTAATAGTGGACGTAGGTAGCTAGTGTTATCCTTAAACCTTAGAAGCCACGTAATTAAAATTTGCCAAACTGATTAGAGGACCTCTAAATTGGTTTTGCAGGATTGCATGTGATGTGGTATAGCCTTCGTCGTGAAATTGATTTTATGTATGAGATGGTTATATGTTGTAACATTAAGTGACATGCGCGTCACAGTACGACGTGATGGATGGATCCAAGGGATTGTCACTTTAATGACATGCGTGTCAAAACTCATTATTTTTATTATCGACGGGAGTGACAGATGTGCTACGGAGGACCCCGGAGCAAAAAGGCTTCATCAGGCATAGGAGATCATGGTGGTTGCTAAAGAATCATCCTGGAGCATCATGCCAAGCGCCAAGGGCTATACCATATCATGCTATTATGAATTGCCTGAGATGTTTATCCCTTTGTTCTTTGCACCCTTTGATTGCGCAGTAGTCAATTATTAGGGTGATTTCTCACCAATAATATCAAGTTAAATGGCGCTCTTCCCAGTATTGGAACCGTCTATATTACGTAGCATTCCGGAGTGTGTCATGTCCACATGAGTACAAACGGGTTGTGAGGTGTAAGACGGGAGGATGGTTAGACCATGTATGTAGATAACGCTCAGTTGTCTTGAAGTTCTAGCAGAATCGTTCTGAGCTTGGAGCACGAAGCATCGAAAGATGAACAAGACTCATATGGAGATACGATTGACAAAAGATTGCCTACCAGTCAAAATTCTCGTCATCGGTGATGTCCACATCAATGGGTGTGAATAAGATCATGGTCTTGAATCACTCACTATCAATTATGAGAGATATTGATTTGAGTGAGAGTGCACTTCATATTAAAATTTGTTTAAACACTAGTGAAAATTAATTATGAACTATGTCTAAGTGAATTTTGTGTCTATCGTTGTAGATCAGTGGCTCACAATATGTTCAACTTAGCCCCTATGTTAGAGAAAGAAAAGTTGGGCGCAAATGGTGGTAACTATGCGGATTGGATACGGAACCTGAGATTTGTTCTTAGGAGTGCTAAGAAGGAGTATGTGCTGGATCAGCCCCTGGGTGATCCTCCTGCAAAGGATGCACCACAAGAAGTTGTAGATGCTTTCGCTGCTCATAGTGATGACTATGAGTCAATCCAGTGCCCGATGTTGACTTGCATGGATCCTAAACTACATAAATGTTTTGAATGGTCTAGTACTCAATTTATAATTGGGTCACTGAATGCTTTGTACAACAAGCAGGCAAGGACCGAATGTTTTGAAATAACCAAGGCCTTGATTGAATGCAAGATGAAAGAAGATTCCTCAACGAGTGAGCATATAGTGAAACTGGCCGGCTATGTTGATAGACTTGGTGCTCTGGAATTTGGAATTCCTCCAACACTCGGTACATATACTGTGCTTGATTCAGTCCCCCCATCCTACGATGGTTTTATCATGAATTACAACATGAACGGGGTGGAGAAAAATGCAAACGAGTTGTCCGCTATGCTCAAAACTGTGGAAGCTGAAATGCAGAAGAATAAACAAGTGTTAATGATCAATAAGACCGCCAGTTTCAAGAAGAAGGACAAGTCCAAGAAGAAGTCTACTAGAGACGGTAAGACCGTATCTCAAAAGAGGAACAAGGGCGGAGCCACTAAGGAGACTGAATGTTTCTACTGCAAGGAGAAAGGACACTGGAAGCGCAGCTGCAAGAAGTACGTGGCATATAATAAGAAGAACGGTTCTTCTGGTAATGGTATAAAAGTTATACAAAGTTAATGTTATTCCACTTGTTAAATTTCTATAAGTCATGAGTATTTGATACTTGTCGGTTGCTCTAATTTGCAAACCAATGCAGGGACTAAAAAAAGATCACAAGTTGAGAAGGAATGAAGTCATGATTCAAATCGGGAATGGTGATGGGATCGCTACTCAAGACCATTGAAGTCATGTTTTTAGTTTATCTTCAAGATTTATCTTAGAACCTAATAATAGTTCGTTCCTAAGTTGTGTAAAACAATATGTTTTTGGGTTGTACGACAAATATTCTTATAAGTTTTAAACAATGGTTGTTCAAGTTGTTATAAGAATATGTTTTGGGTTTACCTCTATTATTAGTGGTTTATTCATGAATCTTGAATTAGAATTTATAACATTAAAATACTAAACGTCTTAAGAAGACTGATAAACACCACTTAAACGTGGCATTGCATTGTTATATCGCAAAAATAACTTCATATCGATGAAGTATTAAAGTCTAATCATCATATAGATGAAGTGTTGAAGTCTTTTGATTTTGCACCAATGGACAAAATACATACTGATGTATGTGCTCCGATAAGCAAACTAGGGCATGGTGAATATCTTTACTTCACTAATATTTTAGTAAATATGAAAAATTGGAATATTTGAAAATGTTCAAAAGATTCAGAATGAAGTTAAAGAATCATTATAACAAAGTATAAAAGATTCTTCAGTTGTGAAGAAATATATCTAAGGCATGAGTTTAGCAAAACATTCGAGTAATTGTGGAAGTATTTCATATTGGTCTGCTTTTATGAAATTTTGGGGTATATACATGAAACAACAACATATACACTAAACAGAACATCATCTTATAGTTTGGCAAGATAAAACTCCATACGTGTTATGGAGTACTCAATCTAGTCAGATGTTTATTTGTAGGTTATCCAAAAGAGACAATTGGGTATTCCTTCAACCAAAAGTTCAAGGACAAAATGTTTGTCACAAAGAATGAACACTTTAGCGAGAAGGAGTTTTCTTGCTAAAGAAATAAGTGGGAGGACAGTACAGCTTGACGAGATTACAGAATCTTCAGAAGTGAACATGACTAATGAAATGGGATCTGTTCCTCGGAAGATATCCGCACAATCGAACCAGAAGTTACTACACCAGCTGTAGAAACTCCAGTTAAGACTACAACTGAACTGTGTAGGTCAGGAAGAGTTATTGAACCTCCTGAATAGTTTCACAATGAAATATTCATCTTAGAGGAAGACTAACATGCGCACTACAAAGAAGCGATGGTGGCGCCCAGCTCAAAAGAATGACTTAAATCCATGCAATCCGAAATGGAGTCCATGTACGAGAATCAAGTTGGAACTTAGTCGATCCTCCATCGGGTGTGAAACCCATATAATGTAAATGTATCTTCAAGAGAAAAACAGATGCGGATGGTAATCCTACCATCTATAAAGCAAGGCTAGTTGCGAAAGGGTTTTCACAGGTTGAAGGAGTTGATTATTATGAGACTTTCTCACCAGTAGCTATGCTTAAGTCTATACGAATTATGATGGCTATAGCTGCATATTTCGATTATGAGATATGGCGGATGGATGTCAAAACTGCTTTCCTAAATAGATATCTGAAAGAGCATGTGTATATGATACAACCAGAAGGTTTTGTCAATCCTAAAGATGCTGGAAAGGTGTGCAAGCTTCAAAGGCCTATCTATGGTTTGAAGCAAGCATCAAGGAGTTGGAATCAATGTTTTGATGAAGTGGTAAAAGAGTTTGGCTTCATTAAAAATGATGAAGAATCTTGTGTATACAAGAAGTTTAGTGGGATCCATGTATCATTTCTAATCTTATATGTGGATGGCATATTGTTGATTGGAAATGATACAAAATTCCTTAGCACGATAAAAGACTATTTAAAGAGTGTGTTTTCAATGAAAGATTTAGGCGAAGCTGCATATATATTGGGCATAAAGATCTATAGAGATAGATCAAGACATCTAATTGCACTAAGCCAGAGCACGTAGGTTTAAAATGGAGAATGCAAAGAAAGGGTTTCTCCCAATGTCATATGGCACAACAGTCAGTAGAAGTCAATGTCCCAAGACAATTGATGAGTGAGTACAGATGAGTGGAGTCTCATATGCCTCTGCAATTGGATCCATCATGGATGCTATGATATGTACTAAACCAGATGTTTCTTATGCGCTAAGTGTTAGTAGCAGGTACCAAAGTGATACTGGAGTGGCTCACTAGGCAGTTGTTAAATATATTCTTAAGTACCTTAGAAGAACAAAGAACATGCTCCTTGTCTATGGAGGACATGAAGAACTTGTTGTAAATGGTCACACGATTCTAGCTTCATGACTGTTATAGATTACTATAAATCTCAATGAGGATATGTTTTCCTTCTCAATGGTGGCACGGTGGTTCGAAAGAGATTTAAGCAAAATACTATTGCAGATCGTACGACAGAAGCAGAGTATATTGCGGATTCAAAAGCTTCAAAGGAGGCGGTCTGGATCAAGAAGTTTCTTGAAGAAGTTGGTGTGGTCCCAAGTGCGATGAACCTGATGGTGTTCTATTGTGATAACAGTGGTGACCTTGCTCAAGCAAAGGAACCAAGATCCCACATGAAGACCAGACACATCGAGCGCAAGTATCACATTATCTAACAGTATGTTGAGAAGGGTTTTGTGAAGGTTATTAAGCTTCACACGGAGTTGAATGTGTCAGACCCAACGACGAAGGCTCTACTGATAACCCGCAAGTATAGGGGATCGCAACAGTCTTCGCGGGTAGTATTTCACCCTAATTTATTGATTGGACACAAGGGCAGACAAAGAATATTTATCGGCCTTGACAGTTGAGTTGTCAATTCAACCGCACCTGGGATATCTCTCTGCAGCAAAAATTTAGTAGCACAGCAAATAGTAGTAGCAAAAGTAACAGTGGTAGTAATAGCAATTGAGTAGCAAGTGTAACCATAACAATAGCAGTAGTAACTTAGCAAGATTCAATATATGTAAAGCGTAGGCCATGGTGCAGTGATGGGAATATATGGATGGCATCAATCATGTAAGAGTTACACACTAGGGCGACACAGAACTAGCTCCAATTAATCAATGTAATGTAGGCATGTATTCCGTATATAGTCATACGTGCTTGCGATAAGAACTTGCATGACATCTTTTGTCCTACCCACCCGTGGCAGAGGGGTCCTATTGGAAACTAAGGGATATTAAGGCCTCCTTTTAATAGAGAACCGGAACAAAGCATTAACACGTGGTGAATACATGAACTCCTCAAACTATGGCAATCACCGGAAAGAATCCCAATTATTGTCACCTTGGGGTATGCAGATCAAGACACGTAATAGGTGCATACAACTTGCAAGATAGGATCCAAATCACTCTTATTTTCATGAAAACATAATAGGTTTAGATCTGAAATCATGGCACTCAGGACATTAAGCATAGCAAAGTCATAGCAACATCAATCTCAGAACATAGTGGATACTAGGGATCAAGCCCTATCAAACTTAACTCGATTACATGATCAATTCCATCCACACCCCTCACTGACCAGCAAGCCTACAAAGGAATTACTCACTCCCGATGGTGAGCATCATGGAATAGTTGACGGAGAAGGGTTGGTGATGACGATGGCGACGAATCCCCCTCTCCGGAGCCCCAAACGGACTCCAGATCAGCCCTCCCAAAGAAGAATAGGAGGTGGCGGCGGCTTGACGTGGCTTGAGACTGCGTCGGTATTTCCCCAAATAGGAAGGGATGATGCAACACAGCGACGGTAAGTATTTCCCTTAGTTATGAAACCAAGGTTACCGAACCAGTAGGAGGATCACCACCACCCAATAAGCAGCACATGCACACAAACAACAAATACTTGCAACCCGACGCGAAAGAGAGGTTGTCAATCTCTCTACGGTAATAAGATAGATTAGGTAGTGATAGATAGGAGAGATAGATCTCTCAAGAACACAAATAAAAAGAGTAAATATGCAGCAATATATTTTTTGGTTTTGTAGATCTGAAAATAAAGATTGCAAAAAGATAGATCGGAAAGCAATATGATGGAAAAGTAGACCCGGGGGCCGTAGGGTTCACTAGTGGCTTCTCTCGTGAGTATAGCGCACGGTGGGTGAACAAATTACTGTTGGGCAATTGATAGAAAATTGAATAGTCATGACGATATCCAAGGCGATGATCATTATATAGGCATCACGTCCAAGATAGATAGAACGACTCCTGCCTGCATCTACCTCTATTACTCCACACATCGACAGCTATCCAGCATGCATCTAGTGTATTAAGTTCATGGAAAAATGGAGTAATGCAATAACAACGATGACATGATGTAGACAAGATCTATTCATGTAGGAATAGACCCCATCTTGTTATCCTTAATAGCAACGATACATGCGTGTCTTGCTGCCCCTTCTGTCACTGGGAAAGAACACCGCAAGATCGAACCCATCACAAAGCACCTCTTCCCATGGCAAGAAAAATCGATCTAGTCGGCCTAACTAAACCAAAGATACAAAGAAGAAATAGGATGCTATAAGCAATCATGCATATAAGAGATCAAAGAAGACTCAAATAATATTCATGGATAGAAACTGATCATGAACTCAAAATTCATCGGATCCCAACAAACACACCGCAAAAGTTTACATCAAATAGATCTCCAAGAGACCATTGTATTGAGAATCATAAGAGAGAGAGAAGAAGCCATCTAGCTACTGCCTACGGACCCGTAGGTCTATGGTGGAATACTCACGCATCATCGGAGAGGCACCTATGAAGAAGATGAACCCCTCCGTGATGGTGTTTAGATTGGATCTCGCGGTTCTGGAACTTGCGTTGGCTGGAATTGTGTTTCGTCGACTCCCCTAGGGTTTTCCAAATATTTGAGAATTTATAGGCATCAGAGGCGGTGCGGAAGGGGGCCGAGGAGGGCACAACCCATCAGGGTGCGCCGGGGCCCCCTGGCGCGCCCTGGTGGGTTGTGCTCTCTACAGCCCACCTCTCCGGCAGTTGTTTGGCCCACTGGGTATCTTCTGGTCTAGAAAAAATCTCCAAAAAATTTCGTCGCGATTGGACTCCGTTTGGTCTTTATTTTCTACAAAGTAAAAAACAAGCAAAAACAGCAACTGGCGCTTTGGCACTATGTCAATAGGTTAGTCCCAAAAAATGATATAAAGTTGTTATAAAATGATTGTAAAACATCCAAGAATGATAATATAACAACATGGAACAAGCAAAAATTATAGATACGTTGGAGACGTATCAGCATCCCCAAGCTTAATTCCTACTTGTCCTCGAGTAGGTAAGTGATAAAAACAGAATTTTTGATGTGGAATGCTGCCTAACATGTTCATCACATTCTTTTGTTTTGTATGGCATGGACATTTGGACTTATAATGATTCAAAGCAATAATCTAGTTTTAACATAATGACTTCAATACTCAAGCATGTCAACAAGCAACCATGTCTTTCAAAATATCAACACTAAAGAAAGTAATCCCTAGCCCATCATGCTCAATCATTGATCCATTCGTGAGACACACTCAAATATTAGCTATGCCCAATGCTCAAGTGCGATCATAGTGCCCCCTAGTTGGTGCTTATAAGAGAAGATGGAGACTCAAAGCAAAAAAAAATGAGAATTGCATAAAGTAAATAGATAGGCCCTTCGCAGAGGGAAGTAGGGATTTGTAGAGGTGCCAGAGCTCAAGGTTTAAATTGAGAGAGAGAAATATTTTGGGTGGCATGCTTTTCCTATCAACGAAAACGACAAAGTAGCTCACAATACTTTCCATGCTAGATATATCATAGGCGGTTCCCAAACAGAAAATAAAGTTTATTCCTTTTTCCACCAAACTTTCACTTTCCATGGCGGGCCATATCCACGGTTGCCTTCCATACCAACACTTTCCAAGGAATTTATTATTTGACAACATAAAGTAAATATTTTTTTCTTTTTCATTTCGGGAATGGGCATCCCTATTACCACCGCACTCTCGTGCAATGACAAGTGAATAAACACTCATCTTGAGAATAACACATCTAGCATGGAAAAATATTGGACACTCCCCACCGTTTCATGAGCGGTACGGGCACACAAAAGAGAAAATTTATTTTGAAAATTTATAAATGGCACATACAAATTTGCTTGGAACGGCATGGAAATACCGCATATAGGTAGGTATGGTGGACTCATAAGGCAAAACTTGGTTTAAGGATTTTGGATGCACAAGTAGTATTTCTACTTAATACAAATGAAGGCTAGCAAATAGATTGGGAAGCAACCAAACCAACAAACAAAAAATCACATAAGCGAACATTGAACATAACTAACACCAAATAATGCACCATAAGTAGGATGCAACTTCATTGCATAACTATTGACTTTCGTGCTTGCATAGGGAATCACAAACCTTAACACCAATATTCCTACTAAGCATAATTACTCACATATTACTATCATCATGTTTCAAAACTATTACAAGGAATCAAGTTTAATTTGTCCAATGATCTTCATGAAAGTTTTTATTATATCCTCCTTGGATATCTATCACTTTGGGACTAGTTTCATATATTGCCATTGCTTTTTTGGCAAGCTCAAACAAATTTAAGTGAAGCACATGAGCATAAAGATTTCATCTCTCAAAAAGGTATAAGTGAAGCATGAGAGGATTTCTTCAAAATTTACTAACTCTCAAATTAATCTAAGTGAAGCATGAGAGTATTTCTACAAAAGTTTCCAAGCACACCGTGCTCAAAAAGATATAAGTGAAGCACTAGAGCAATTTCTATAGCTCAAAAGGTTTAAGTGAAGAACATAGAGCAATTCTAACAAATCATAGCATGATTGTGGCTCTCTAAAATAGGTGTTTCCAGCAAGGATACAAAGGAAAAACTAACAAACAAATCAAGCAAAGATACAAGACGCTCCAAGTAAAACTCATGATATGTGACGAATAAAAATATAGCACCAAGAAAATACCGATGGCGTTAGAAGAAAGAGGGGATGCCACTCGGGGGCATCCCCAAGCTTAGTTGCTTGTTTCTATTTGGATATATCTTGGGGGTGCGGTAGCATCCCCAAGCTTAGGCTTTTTCTACTCCTTATTCCTTCATCCATCGTGATCTCACCCAAAACTTGAAAACTTCAATCACACAAAACTGAACAAAATCTTCGTGAGATCCGCTAGTATAAGAAAGCACATCACTACTTTAGGTACTGTTGCAAACCCATTCATATTTTGTTATTGCATTATACCTACTGTATTTTAACTTTACCATGGCTTATACCCCCCAATACAGACCATAGATTCATCAAAACAAGCACACAATGCAACAAAAACAGAATCTGTCTTAAACAGAACAGTCTATAGTAGTCTGTACTCTACCCATACTTATGTAACTCTAAAAATTCTGAACAAATAGCAAATTGTAAGGAATTTGTATAGAAACACTGTGTTAAAATGTCAGCTCAAGATCACGTTCCAGCAAAAAATTAAAATTCAAATACTGGATGCAAAGTTTCTGTTTCAGATTCAGCATCACTTCTACTCATCCTATGAATCATCCTAACGGTTCTACTTGAGACAAACACTAAATAAACCATAAAAACACAATCATAACAGAGGCATAATTGTGTCAACACTCAAAAACAGAAAGGAAAAAAGCAAAAATATATTTATTCATTGGGTTGCATCCCAACAAGCGCTATCGTTTTACGCCCCTAGCTAGGCATAATGGATAGATTCAAGTATTGTCATCTTTGGTTTTGGATCCATAGGATGCCCTCATGATTGATTCATATGGTGGCTTAATTATTGTTCTAGGGAAGTGTTCCATACCCTTTCTCAAGGGAAATTGAAAACGAATATTGCCTTCTTTCATATCAATCACGACACCTATAGTGCGTAAAAACGGTCTACCAAGTATAATGGGACAAGACGGATTGCAATCAATATGAAGCACAATAAAATCAATAGGAACATAGTTCGTATTTGCAAGAATAAGAACATCATTAATTCTTCCCAAAGGCTTTTTAATAGTAGAATCCGCCAAGTGCAAATTAAGAGAGCATTCTTCAATGTTGGTAAGACCAAGCACATCACATAGAGATTTCGGAATCGTGGAAACACTAGCACCCAAATCACACAAAGCAAAGCATTCATAATTTTTAATCTTGACCTTAATGGTAGGTTCCCACTCATCATGCAATTTTCTAGGAATAGAAATCTCCAACTCCAACTTTTCTTCAAAAGATTTCATCATGGCATCAACGATATGTTTTGTAAAAGCTTTATTTTGCTCATAAGCATGGGGTGAATTCAACATAGATTGCAAAAAATAAATACATTCAATCAAAGAGCAACTATCATAGTTAAAATCTTTGCAATCCAAGATAGTGGGCACATCACTAGTTAAAGTTTTGACCTCTTCAAACCCACTTTTATCAAAATTTTCATCAAGATTTTCACCCTCCAAATTATTGGGACGCCTTCTAGATAAAGTTGACTCTACTTCAGTCCCTTCATTATCAATTTTAATATTACTAAACAAGGAATCAATATAATAAACACCAATCACTTTAAGATCTTCATCGTTTTTATAGCGGCAGTCACTAGAAGACGATTTTTCTAAGATTTCTCTTTTAGCTCTAAGCATAGCGGTTCTTTTCTTACTTTCATCCATAGAGACATATAAAGCTTTAATAGATTCATAAATCTTAGGCACAAAATCTTTCAACTTGAGATTTTCAACATCATGAGAAATTCTATCAATGCTTCTAGACATATCATCAATCTTATTCAGCTTTTCTTCTATCGTAGTATTGAAAGCCTTTTGCGCATTGATAAATTCTTTAATATTACTCTCAAGATCATAGGTGTTCCTATTATTATTGTAAGAAGAATTACCATTGGAATTACCATAATTATTAGAGGAATTTCCAGGAAAAGGCCTAGGATTAAAATTACCTCTATAAGCATTGTTATTGAAATTGTTGCGCGAGACAAAATTCACATCTACGGATTCACTATTTTTCTCAATCAAAGTAGACAAAGGCACATCATTAAGATTAATAGGAGAATTTTTACTAGCAACCAATTTCATCAAAGCATCAACTTTATCACTCAAAGTACTAATTTCCTCTACCGAATTAACCTTTTTACTAGTAGGTGCTCTTTCAGTATGCCATTGAGAATAATTATCCATGATATTATCTATCAATTTAATAGCTTCACCCAAAGTAATCTCCATAAAAGTACCACCCGCGGCGGAATCTAAAAGATTTCTAGACACAAAATTCAATCCCGCATAAAAATTTTATATGATCATCCAAAGATTCGAACCATGTGTATGACAATTTCTTATCATCAACTTCATTCTTTCCCAAGATTGGGCAACATGTTCATGCTCAAGTTTCTTAAAATTCATGATTTGCGTCCTAAGGGAAATAATTTTCGCGGGCGGAAAATACTTAGTGATAAAAGCATCCTTGCACTTATTACAAGAATCGATACTATTGCGAGGCAAAGAGGAAAACCAAATTTTTGCACGATCCCGCAAGTAAAAAGGAAATAGTTTCAACTTCACAATATCATTGTCCACATATTTTTTCTTTTGTATATCACACAATTCAATGAACGTGTTTAGATGGGACGCGGCATCCTCATTAGGATTACCGGCAAATTGATCTTTCATTTCAAGATTCAACAAAGCGGCATTAATATCACAATACTCCGCACTAGTGGCGGGAGGAGCAATAGGCGTACTAATAAAATCATTGTTATTAGTATTGGAAAAATCACACAACTTGGTGTTCTCTTGAGTCATCGTGACTACGCAAACAAGATTGCAAGCAAGGAAGAGATCCGACAAGAAAAAGGGCAAACGAAAAAGAAGGCGAATACAACGGCAAATTGGTAAAGTGGGGGAGAGGAAAACGAGAGGCAAATGGCAAATAATGTAATTGCAAGGAGATGAGATTTGTGATTAGGAACCTGGTAGACGATGATGGAGTCCCCTCGGCGCCTACGATAGGCACGTAGAAGAGACCGCTTCCTTCCCGGCAACGGCGCCAGAAATTCCTTTGACGTGGCTTGAGAGTGCGTCGGTATTTCCCCAAAGAGGAAGGGATGATGCAGCACAACGACGGTAAGTATTTCCCTCAGTTATGAAACCAAGGTTATCGAACCAGTAGGAGGATCACCACCACCCAATAAGCAGCACCTGCACACAAACAACAAATACTTGCAACCCGACACGAAAGAGAGGTTGTTAATCTCTCTATGGTAATAAGATAGATTAGGTAGTGATAGATAGGAGAGATAGATCTCTCAAGAACACAAATAAAAAGAGTAAATATGCAGCAATATATTTTTGGGTTTTTGGTTTTGTAGATCTGAAAATAAAGATTGCAAAAAGATAGATCGGAAAGTAATATGATGGAAAAGTAGACCCGGGGGCCGTAGGGTTCACTAGTGGCTTCTCTCATGAGTATAGCGCACAGTGGGTGAATAAATTACTGTTGGGCAATTGATAGAAAATCGAATAGTCATGACGATATCCAAGGCGATGATCATTATATAGGCATCACGTCCAAGATAGATAGACCGATTCCTGCCTGCATCTACCTCTATTAGTCCACACATCGACCGCTATCCAGCATGCATCTAGTGTATTAAGTTCATGGAAAAACGGACTAATGCAATAAGAACGATGACATGATGTAGACAAGATCTATTCATGTAGGAATAGACCCCATCTTGTTATCCTTAATAGCAATGATACATGTGTGTCTTGCTGCCCCTTCTGTCACTGGGAAAGAACACCGCAAGATTGAACCCATCACAAAGCACCTCTTCCCATGGAAAGAAAAAGCGATCTAGTCGGCCTAACTAAACCAAAGATTCGAAGAAGAAATACGATGCTATAAGCAATCATGCATATAAGAGATCAAAGAAGACTCAAATAATATTCATGGATATAAACTGATCATGAACTCAAAATTCATCGGATCCCAACAAACACACCGCAAAAGTTTACATCAAATAGATCTCCAAGAGACCATTGTATTGAGAATCATAAGAGAGAGAGAAGAAGCCATCTAGATACTGCCTACGGACCCGTAGGTCTATGGTGGACTACTCACGCATCATCGGAGAGGTACCTATGAAGAAGATGAACCCCTCCGTGATGGTGTTTAGATTGGATCTCGCGGTTCTGGAACTTGCGGCGGATGGAATTGTGTTTCGTCGACTCCCCTAGGGTTTTCCGAATATTTGAGAATGTATAGGCATCAGAGGCGGTGCGGAAGGGGGCCGAGGAGGGCACAACCCATCAGGGCGCGCCGGGGCCCCCTGGCGTGCCCTGGTGGGTTGTGCTCTCTACAGCCCACCTCTCCGGCAGTTGTTTGGCCCACTGGGTGTCTTCTGGTCCAGAAAAAATCTCCAAAAAGTTTCGTCGCGATTAGACTCCGTTTGGTAATGATTTTCTGCGAAGTAAAAAACAAGCAAAAACAACAACTGGCACATTGGCATTATGTCAATAGGTTAGTCCCAAAAAATGAAATAAAGTTGTTATAAAATGATTGTAAAACATCCAAGAATGATAATATAACAGCATGGAACAAGCAAAAATTATAGATACATTGGAGACGTATCACGGCTCCGTCTTGTAAAACTCGATGAAATCTTCTCTCCTATTTTTTTTCTTCGAAGATGTGAATTTATAGGACTGGAATTAGGGTCGGAGGAGCCACGTGGGCCCCACAAGCCATCAGGGAGCGCCCAGGGGGGTGGGCACGCCCTGTTAGCTTGTGGCCCATAGGTGGCCCCCTCCGGTGGATCTTCGCTCCATAATTCATTATTGTGTTTTTTACATCTGTGCCCGTAGTTCCTTAGTTGTGCTCATTCATCCCTACGTCCTTAAATTTTGCTCACTTTCCCCACTCCCTAGCCTGAAACCATCACCAAAGTCACAACGGAGGATGCCGTCGGGTCAATGGTTTGACCGTTAACTCTGACGAGTGGGGCCGCGCTGGACTGCGTCGCCCATTGGACCTAACGAGTGAGTCCGTCCCGCCCCATTTCCGGCCACACGGACGCCGAGCGAATGTGCACGCGCTTTCTCCTCGTCCGCCTCGGGGACGCGTGGCGGCCTTCCAACTACCCCCACAGCCAAAAGTAAATGCGCACGCGCGGCGGGCCCCGGTCGTCAGCCACCCATGTTCGGGTCGTCGTCCTTCTTTAAATGAAAACCGGCCAGTCCATAGTAGCTTCCATCCTTCCAGAGCCGCGCCTGCCCCCTCCACTCCCGGCAGGATCTACAAACCCTAGCCCGCCGGTGACAAAACCAAACCCTAGCCAGTAGCCACTGCTACTTCTTGAGCATGCGTTGGTTTTCCCTTGAAGAGGAAAGGGTGATGCAGCAAAGTAGATAAGTATTTCCCTCAGTTGTTAAGAACCAAGGTATCAATCCAGTAGGAGATACAAGCAAGTCCCCAATAGATGTACCTACACAAATAATCAAACACTTGCACCCAACGCTATAAAGGGGTTGTCAATCCCTTCACGGTTACTTGCAAGGATGAGATCTGATAGAGATAGATATAAAAGATTGCTAGAACGTAAAGTAAAACAAAAGTAAAAATAATGCAGCGAGATATTTTTGGTATTTTTGGTTTATAGATCTGAAAATATAATATGGAAAATAGACCCGGGGGCCATAGGTTTCACTAGAGGCTTCTCTCATGAAGGAAAATAACACGGTGGTGAACAAATTACTGTCGAGCAATTGATAGAAAAGCGAATAATTATGAAGATATCCAAGGCAATGATTATGCATATAGGCATCACGTCCGTGTCAAGTAGACCGAAACGATTCTGCATCTACTACTATTACTCCACACATCGACCGACTCCTACCTGCATCTAGAGTATTAAGTTCATGAAGAACAGAGTAACGCATTAGGTAAGATGACATGAAGTAGAAGGATAAACTCAAGCAATACGATGAAAACCCCATCTTTTTATCCTCGATGGCAACAATACAAATACGTGCCTCGCTACCCCTACTTTGTCACTGGGTGAGGACACCGCAAGATTGAACCCAAAACTAAGCACTTCTCCCATTGCAAGAATTACCAATCTAGTTGGCCAAACCAAACCAATAACTCGAAGAGACTTGCAAAGATATGAAATAATGCATATAAGAATTTAGAGAAGATTCAAATAATATTCATAGATAAGCTGATCATAAACCCACAATTCATCGGATCTCGACAAACACACCGCAAAAGAGTATTACATCGGATAGATCTCCATGAAGATCATGAAGAACATGGTATATATTGAAGAACAAAGAGAGAGAAGAAGCCATCTAGCTACTAGCTATGGACCCGAAGGTTTGTGGTAAACTACTAACGCATCATCAGAGGGGCAATGGAGTTGATGTAGATGCCCTCCGTGATCGAATCCCCCTCCGGCAGATTACCGGAAAAGGCTCCAAGATTGGATCTCACGGGAACAGAGGCTTCCGACGGCGGAAAAGTATTTTCGTGGCTCTCTTTGGTATCCAGGGAATATTTGGGAATTTATAGGCCAAAGAATAGGGTTAGGAGGGCTGCCGTGGGGCCACAAGCCATGGGGGCGCCCCACCCCCTAGGGCGCGCCCTGGTGGCTTGTGACGCCACGGCAGGTCTCCTGCCTTCATCTCCAAGTCTGCTGGGTTTCTTCTGGTCCAAGAAAAATCATTCCGAAGATTTTATTCCGTTTGGACTCCGTTTAATATTCCTTATCTGCAATACTCAAAACCAAGGAAAAAACAGAAACTGACACTAGGTTCTAGATTAATAGGTTAGTCCCAAAAATAATATAAAATAGCATATTAATGCATATAAAACATCCAAAACAGATAATATAATAGCATGGAACAATCAAAAATTATAGATACGTTGTAGACGTATCAAGCATCCCCAAGCTTAATTCCTGCTCGTCCTCGAGTAGGTAAATGATAAAAACAGAATTTTTGATGTGGAATGCTACCTAACATATTTATCCATGTAATATTCTTTATTGTGGCATGAATATTCAGATCCATAAGATTCAAAAAGTGTAATATTGACATAAAAACAGTAATACTTCAAGCATACTAACAAGGCAATTGCATCCTTTCGAAATAACATGGCCTTAGAAAGTTATCCCTACAAAATCATATGGTCTGGCTATGCTCCATCTTCCCCACACAAAGTATCTAAATCATGTACAACCCCGATGACAAGTCAAGCAATTGTTTCACACTTTTTATGTTCTCAAACCTTTTCAACTCTCACGCAATACATGAGCGTGAGCCATGGATATAGCACTATAGGTGGAATAGAATATGGTGGAGGTTGCGAGGAAAAAGAAGAAGATAGTCTCACATCAACTAGGCGTATCAACGGGCTATGGAGATGCCCATCAATAGATATCAATGTGAGTGAGTAGGGATTGCCATGCAACGAATGCACTAGAGCTATAAGTTTATGAAAGCTCAAAAAAGAAAACTAAGTGGTTGTGCATATGATGAGAAATTCCACTAGTTATATGAAAGTGAAAAAATAGGAGACTCTCTATTATGAAGATCATGGTGCTACTTTGAAGCACAAGTGTGGAAAAAGATAGTAGCATTGTCCCTTCTCTCTTTCTCTCATCATTTTTTTTATTTATGGTGGGCATCTTTGTCCTCTTTTTTTTATTTGGGCTTCGCTGGCCTCTTTTATTATTTGTAAAGTCCGGAGACTCATCCCAACTTGTGAGGGAGTCATAGCTTCCATCATACATTTCTCTCACGGGACAAATGCTCTAATAATGAAAATCATCACACTTTTATTTACTTACAACTCAAAAATTACAACTCGATACCTAGAACAAAATATGACTCTATATGCAATATGAAAGTGATGGTGCGTGTCATGAAAAACAGAACGGTGGAAGTTGCATGGCAATATATCTCGGAATGGCTATGGAAATGCCATAATAGGTAGGTATGGTGGCTGTTTTGAGGAAAATATATGGTGGCTGTTTTGAGGAAGGTAGGTTTGATGCACCGGCGAAAGTTGCGCGGTACTAGAGAGGCTAGCAAAGGTGGAAGGGTGACAGTGCGTATAATCCATGGACTCAACATTAGTCATAAAGAACTTATTGCAAAATTCTATTAGTTATCGAAACAAAGCATTAGACGCATGCTCCTAGGGGAGAGGTTGGTAGGAGTTAACCATCGCGCGCTCCCGACCCTCACACAAAGGTTGACATTCATTAAACAAATCATGCTCCAACTTCGTTACATAACGGTTCACCATACGTGCATGCTATGGGAATCACAAACTTTAACACAAGTATTTATTCCAATTCACAATTACTCACTAGCATGACTCTCATATTACCATCTTCATATCTCAAAACTATATGCAAGGAATCAAACTTCTCATAGTATTCAATGCACTTAATATGAAAGTTTTTATTATATCCCTCTTGGATGCCCATTATATTAGGACTAAATTCATAACCTAAACCAATTACCATGCTGTTTAAAGACTCTCAAAATAATATAAGTGAGGTACGAGAGTTCAATAATTTCTATAAAATAAAACACCACCGTGCTCTAAAAAGATATAAGTGAAGCACTAGAGCAACATTGCCTAGCTCAAAAGATATAAGTGAAGCACATAGAGTATTCTAATAAATTCACGATTAATGTGTGTCCCCCTCAAAAGATGTGTGCAGCAAGGATGATTGTGGCAAACTAAAAAGCAAAGACTCATATCATACAAGACGCTCCAAGCAAAACACATATCATGTGGTGAATAAAAATATAGCCTCAAGTAAATTTACAGATGGATTGAAGACGAAAGAGGGGATGCCTTCCGGGGCATCCCAAATCTTAGGCTTTTTGGTATCCTTGAATATGGCTTGGGGTGCCTTGGGCATACCCAAGCTTAGGCTCTTGCCACTCCTTATTCCATAGTCCATCAAATCTTTACCCAAAATTTGAAAACTTCACAACACAAAACTCAACAGAAAACTCATGAGATCCGTTAGTATAAGAAAAATAAATCACCACTTTAGGTACTGTTGTTAACTCATTATTTATTTATATTGGTGTAATATCTACTGTATTCTAACTTCTCCATGGTTCATACCCCCCGATACAACCCATAGATACATCAAAATAAGCAAACAACACAAAGAAAACAGAATCTGTCTAAAACAGAACAGTCTGTAGAAATCTATAGACTTCGAATACTTATATAACTCCAAAAATTCTGAAAAATTAGGACAATCAGGGTAATTTGTATATCAATCTTGTGTAAAAATTTCAGATCAAAATAACGTTCCAGTGAATTTACAAAATTCCTGTACTGAGAGCAAAAGTTTCTGTTTTTCAGCAAAATCAAATCACAAACACCGTAGACCATCCCAAAGGTCTTACTTGGCTCAAACACTAATTTAAACAAGAAAACACAATTACTACAGAGGTAATAATGTGCAAAACACTCAAAAACAGAAGCAAAAACAAAAGCATAAAAATAAAATTGGGTTGCCTCCCAACAAGCGCTATTGTTTAACGCCCCTAGCTAGGCGTAACGCAATAGATCTAGGTATTGTCATATTTGGTATGCAATTCCTCAACTGCACACTTATAAACCCTAGGAGGTGCTTTGCTCTTATCAATAATAATGCTCCTAGGCAAGTAGTCAAGAGATTCACTTGTGGCAATAGGTTACCTAACAATATTGATAAAGCTGGGGTGAACACTTATCATCTTAAGATCTTCATCCCCTTTACTAGAGGATTCACCCTTATTTTTAGGAACATAAACAAACTTGGTAGTCTTAGAAGGAGAAAATTTTGGAGTGGTTTGAACAGAGGCAAAAGCGGAACCCAAGTTGGTAATAATGTCTTCTAGCTTTCCAAGTCTAGAGGAACCTTGATCCAATTTTTCATTAACTATGGGTTCTTTTTCCCTTAGGTTTTTTAAAGTAACTCCTACCTTAGATCCATATTGAGTAATATGATTATGAATCTTTTTATCCAAGTTTTCAATGAGCTCAATAGTAGCAACTTTATTTTCAATAATATCAAGCCTTCGCATCACATGTTCCAAAGTTAAGACTGTTTCATTAACCATGAGAAGGGGTGAACCTACCAAATTTGTCATAGCATTATAAGAATCAAAGGTATGGCTACCCAAGAAATTTCCTCCCGTAATGGAATCCAAAACATATCTATTCTAAGGAGAGACACCCACATAAAAATTGCGAAGGAGAACGGTAGTAGATTGCTTACGAGTAGATCTATTTTGAGCATTACAAATTCTATACCAAGCATCTTTTAAGTTTTCTCCCTCCCTTTGCTTAAAATTAAGAACTTCACTCTCGGGAGTACTAGCGATAGTGGCAAGGCTAGCCATGAGTTTAAGCAATTTAACACACAAGCAAACAAAAAGCAAACGATAAGACTAACGGACGAATGGCGAATAAAAAGGCAAATCTTTTTGGTTTTTTCTGAAAATTGTTTTAGAAGTCGGGGAGAGGAAAACGAGAGGCAAATGTCAAATATTGTAAATGCAAGAGATGAGTTTGTGATGGGTACTTGGTAGGCTTGATGTAGATCTCCCCGGCAACGGCGCCAGAAATCCTTCTTGCTACTTCTTGAGCATGCGTTGGTTTTCCCTTGAAGAGGAAAGGGTGATGCAGCAAAGTAGATAAGTATTTCCCTCAGTTGTTGAGAACCAAGGTATCAATCCAGTAGGAGATACAAGCAAGTCCCCAATAGATGTACCTACACAAATAATCAAACACTTGCACCCAACGCTATAAAGGGGTTGTCAATCCCTTCACGGTTACTTGCAAGGATGAGATCTGATAGAGATAGATATAAAAGATTGCTAGAACGTAAAGTAAAAATAATGTAGCGAGATATTTTTGGTATTTTTGGTTTATAGATCTAAAAATCTAATATGGAAAATAGACCCGGGGGGCATAGGTTTCACTAGAGGCTTCTCTCATGAAGGAAAATAACACGGTGGGTGAACAAATTACTGTCGAGCAATTGATAGAAAAGCGAATAATTATGAAGATATCCAAGGCAATGATTATGCATATAGGCATCACGTCCGTGTCAAGTAGACCGAAACGATTCTGCATCTACTACTATTACTCCACACATCGACCGACTCCTGCCTGCATCTAGAGTATTAAGTTCATGAAGAACAAAGTAACGCCTTAAGTAAGATGACATGATGTAGAGGGCTAAACTCAAGCAATATGATGAAAACCCCACCTTTTTATCCTTGATGGCAACAATACAAATACGTGCCTTGCTACCCCTACTTTGTCACTGGGTGAGGACACCGCAAGATTGAACCCAAAACTAAGCACTTCTCCCATTGCAAGAATTACCAATCTAGTTGGACAAACCAAACCAATAACTCGAAGAGACTTGCAAAGATATGAAATCATGCATATAAGAATTCAGAGAAGATTCAAATAATATTCATAGATAATCTGATCATAAATCCACAATTCATCGGATCTCGACAAACACACCGCAAAATAAGATTATATAGGATAGATCTCCAAGAACATCGAGGAGAACATGGTATTGAAGAACAAAGAGAGAGAAGAAGCCATCTAGCTACTAGCTATGGACCCGAAGGTCTGTGGTAAACTACTCACGCATCATCGGAGGGGCAATGGAGTTGATGTAGATGCCCTCCGTGATCGAATCGCCCTCCGGCAGATTACCGGAAAAGGCTCCAAGATTGGATCTCATGGGAACAGAGGCTTCCGGCAGCGGAAAAGTATTTTCGTGGCTCTCTTTGGTATCCAGGGAATATTTGGGAATTTATAGGTCGAAGAATAGGGTTAGGAGGGCTGCCGTGGGGCCACAAGCCAAAGGGGGCCCCCCACTAGGGCGCGCCCTGGTGGCTTGTTACGCCACGGCAGGTCTCCTGCCTTCATCTCCAAGTCTGCTGGGTTTCTTCTGGTCCAAGAAAAATCATTCCGAAGATTTTATTCCGTTTGGACTCCGTTTAATATTCCTTATCTGCAATACTCAAAAACAAGGAAAAAACAGAAACTGGCACTAGGCTCTAGATTAATAGGTTAGTCCCAAAAATAATATGAAATAGCATATTAATGCATATAAAACATCCAAAACGGATAATATAATAGCATGGAACAATCAAAAATTATAGATACGTTGGAGACGTATCAGCCACCATGGGCATCTTCTCAGGGGCCTGCTCGAGCTCCGGCAATAAGAAGGGCAAGGCCCCCGCCGTCCCTTGGCGCGCGCTACCCCCGCCGTCCTCTTCCCGTCCGCCTCGGCAGCGGATTAGCGTCCCAGTGCACCAGGTGAGGTGGCACTGGGAGCACACCATCCCTCTCCCCTACCCCGACGTGATCCTGCCACACTACTGGCACTTGGATCCGGAGAGGATCCCAGTGCCGGCGGTGCCACGGTCGGCGCGGGCGCATGCGGAGGAGGTGAGGCGCTGGCGGCAGCAGCTCACGCCCCAACAGCGGCTCGATCCGGCCTATGCTGCAGACTCTCCCAATTGGGAGGTCTGGTTTGCGTTTGAGCACGAGGAGCAGCGCCGACGTGGCGTCCATGACGTGCGGGATGGCACCCCGCTGCCCCTCATCGTGCGTGATGAGGACCAGGAGGTGGAGGCCGCATACCAGAAGGCACTGGCGCTGGCAGCTGTCCTCCGTGAAAGCGAGGAGGAAGAGCGGCGCAAGGAGGAGGAGGAGGAGGCGGCTTACCAGGCGCGAATGGCGGAGGCCATTGCGCTCTAAACGGCTGGCGACTGCGTCATGCCGCCGCTGGCCCCGCCGTCCCCCGCCAGGCTCGAGCAGGCGCCGATCACCCTCATGCCCCACGAGTACGTCTGGGAGGGGGTGGTGCGGGAGTGGGTGAGCGCGCCACCCATATGGATGTTGGCGACGCCGAAGCAGGAGCGGGACTACCTGGAGTTCTGGCGACAGCAGCACCTGCGGGCGGAGCATCGCGAGGGTCAGCGGCTCGAGGAGTTGGAGAAGGACGCCGAGACAGAGGAGGAGGAGCGCCGTGCCGAAGCGCAGGCAATGGCGATGCAGCCACCAGCGAACGACGTCGCCACCGCCTGGGAGACGTCGTTCCCCTGGGCTGGCCCGGCGCCGACCCTCGTCGACCTCACCGGCCCCGACGATGACGACGACGAGGACGCCTAGGGGGCAGTGCACCTCCTCATTTTTATTTTTAGTATTAATGCTTTTAGTTAATGCCTGACAGACTTGTGAACTCTCGCTGGCCTTTGTGGCCGGCATTAATGTATAATTAAAGTTAACGCAGGTTGATGTGATTTGATATGATGTTTTGACTGTGATGTGATGTTTGCATTTGAATTTGGACTGACCTTTGAATTATAAGCAACATTTGAAATCCATTGCTCTGTGATGTTGCAATGATCATGTTACCCTAGGTTGCAATGATCTAACAACAAATAAAACAAAATTACAAACAAATGATCATGTTAGCCTATGTTGGTGAGCTCCGAAAGTTAGGGTAAACAGACCATCCAATATAAAAAATAAAAAACAGTTTAAAATTTTAATAATAAAAAAATAAGTTCAGATCCTTCTTATTCACACTAAAATGAATCTTAGGTGATTTTTTTGATTTTTTTAATATTTCATAAAACCAAACCCACTATCACTCTCTTCTTGGACTCTATACAATCTCGTACGTGACAGCTCATTTGTGTGAAAGGAGTTTTCAAATGTCCATAAACCAAGATTATTATTTTTTGTCATAACCATGTCACATACAACGGCATTGTGCGCAGGTCTTCCATTTTTTGATTATTTTTGAATTTGTTCTTCTCATTTGAACTTGGAGATGGTAGCTTACCTCAAAAAAATATTTTCCATAAAAATATCCCTAAACCAAGTTTGTATTTTTTTATGGTAACTATGTCTTATGAAATGACGAACCGCGAAGGTTTGCTATTTTTTTGAATTTTTTGAATTAGTTAACATCATTTGAAAGTTGGTCAAATCTAAGATAACCCCGCTGACCGGCTCAAAACCCCGCAACATCTCTCCAAACCCTAGCGTCGAACTTCAGCCGTCCGATCGTACCCTAGCACCAAGTGACAGACCTCAGATCTGGTCTTCTAGAAGGAATTCACAGGGTGGGCCGCGTGCAGGCTGCGCACCGTTGGATCACATGGACGGCTTCGCACCGTTGGATCGTTGGGTGATCCGTGAGAGGTTGGTTTTGCTCGCCCACTCGTCTGTCCCAAAATGCAAACAAGTCCTTGTTGGGCCTTCGCAAGGCGTTGACCTGTCGAAGACCCACAAGGATAATATAGGCCTATAAAATGGTGCACGCACTGGTTCTGTTTTTTTATTGATTTGATTGCACCGTCACCCTTTTCTTTATTAATTTGATTGCACCGTTTGTTTATTTTTTTATTTTTTTGCACCAAATTAGTTTCATCCTGCAAAAAAATAGTTTCTTTTCCTTCTTCTCTTTCAACATCACCATGGTTCATATTAGATTGAAAACATCATTACACAACCGGACATCTCATACAAAAGCATGCAAGATGTAAAACATACGTACTACATAATAAAACCTATCTACTCTTCGTCGGAGATGTCGATGATCTCCGTGCCCTCCGGTGGATAAATGGCCGCCTGTTGCGGCTCCGCCTCTCCGGCGCCTGCGGATGCTCCGCTGCCGCCTCCTCTGCCTCTATCTCCGCCTCCAGTTCATCGAACAGGGAATCGGACTCCGCCTGCCTCTGCCGGATGAGCCGGTGGTTGGACTCCACCTCGGCCTCATCCCGGATGGAATCCAAGATGGCCTGCTGCTCCGTCATCTCCTCTGGCTGGTTGACGGTGACCTCCGCCTTTGCCTCCGGGTCGTCCTCCTCCATGGGCGCTGGCTGATGCTCCTCCTCCTCCTCCTACTCCAGCGAATCCGGAGGGTGACCCATAGCTATGCGGGCGGTGCGGGGAGCCTGCATTTCCGCCTCGATTTGCAGATGCCGCTCCACAGTGAGATGCGCGTATGTGGTGATGAGGCGCCGAACCATCCTGACGGCGACGGAAGTGCGAGAGGAGGCGTATGGGCTCGGGCGGCGGCGACGTGGAGGGAGGAGGAGGATGTGCAAGGGCTGGGGGATGACGGCCGGTTTAAATAGCCGGCTAATGGCCTCGGGCGGCGATTCGAAGCAGCGCCATGCGGCGTTCACACCCCGCCGACGGTCGAGGCACCCGTCGGACCGTCGGGTTTCCCGACGAGTCCGCGTGGGGCCATGCCGTCAGCCCGACGTGGCGGGCGCCTGTGAAAAGACGCCTGCAAAATGGGATAGAGGGAGTGGCGCGCTTCGGCCCAACAGTCCATCGAATCCAGGGCCCCACTCGTCAGTAGTTAACGGTCAAACCATTGACCCGACAGCATCCCCTCGTGTGACCATTTATGAGGGTTTCGGACTAAGGAGTGGGGAAAAGTGAGCAAATGTTAAGAGCGTGGGGATAAATGAGTAGAGCTAAGGAACAAGGGGCACAGGAATAGAAATCCCTTCATTATTTATTCCAAATATAATTCACAAAAAATTTGGTCTAATTCCAGGAACTTTTATTTCTGCACAAAAATAACACCAAGGTAGTTCTGCTAAAAACAGTGTCAGTCCGGGTTAGTTCCATTCAAATCATGCAAATTAGAGTCCAAAACCAGAGCAAAAGTGTTTGGAAAAGTAGATACGTTGGAGACGTATCAACTCCCCCAAGCTTAACTCATCTCTTGTCCTCGTTGATAAACTGAAAGTGATAAAGAAAACTTTTACAACTCTTTTGTTCTCGTCATTATACACATGCTTAGCTAGTGTTCAAGTTTTCAGCATAAATCATAAATAACCACATCCATGATAACAATTGAATATCACATTCACTCATGGCAATACATAACCAACTAGCAAGCAATTATAAGATATCTCACATGTCAATAGTTTGTCAAAACAATCATGATATAATATGGTGACATGGTATTTCGCTAGCCCTTTCTGAGACCGCAAAACATGAATGCAGACCACCTCTGAGATTCAAGCAACGACTAAACATTATAATCCATGGTAGAAAAGATCCAGTCATGCTCACATCCAACATTAACTAGACTCAGTGCATAAAGATGACAATAGTGCACTCCGGTCTGGTGCTTTTAGTAAGAGGGTGATGACTCAACATAAAAGTAAATAGATAGGCCCCTCGCAGAGGGAAGCTTTGATTTGCAGAGGTGCCAGAGCTCAAGGTTTAAAACAGGATTGAAAATATAGTTTTTGGGTGGTGTACTTTTCATGTCAACGTTACGACAAAGGTTTTCAATATCTTCCATGCTAAACTCATTATTGGCGGTTCCCAAACAGAATTGTAAAGTTTACTCCTATCCACCATCCATACACAAACCATGGTTGACCGAATCCATGGGTGCCTGCCAACATATCAACTGTCCCAAGGAGTTTTGTTTAATTAATTTTGATTTTGCAGGGCTTGGCATCATTTTTACCAGCCTCTCTCGTGCAATGACGACGAATAAACGACCGTCCTGAGAATAACTCACTTAGCATGGAAGATACTGACCGCCTCATCACTCCATGAGCGGGACGAGTGCACAGAACAGAAATTTATTTGAATATTAGAGATGGCACATGCAAATTTACTTAGAACGGCGGGTTAATACCGTATATAGGTAGGTATGGTGGACTCATGTGGAATAACTTGGTTTAAGGATTTTGGATGCACAAGCATTATTCCCGCTTAGTAGAGGTGAAGTCTAGCGATAGATTGAGAAGCAACCAGCTAGAGAGCGAAAACGGTCATAATCATGCATTGTGAATAATTAACATAGGACATAGCATGAGTAGGATATGAACATTCTGAATTTAAACATCATGACGGTTGCATTGGTTTTGAATCAACTACATGTTTGCACATGGGCCAAGTCAAGCCGCTAAAATTACTCAAAGGGAAATACCATACCACATCATAACCATTTTAATGCATGTTGACACACAAGATAAATCATTATACACTCCTAGCTATTTAAGGATGGCATGAGAAACTATAATCTCTAATTGTCATCATAAACATGTTCACTCATGATATACTGAATCAAGATCGAACGAGCTAAGCATATTTACAAACACGGAAAACAAGAAGAGTTCATACCAGCTTTCTTTGCCACGATCACTTCACCAATCATCGTCATTATTACCTTTCACTTGCACGACTGAATGATGTGATAATAATAATAATAATGCAAGAATGTCGTCGACTAAGCTGGAATCTGCATGGCCATATCAAGCATTCATACTACTTAGAACTCAAAGAATTCAACATGCAAGCTCATTTTCTGTAGCACCAAGTGCAGCAAAATATGCAAAATATAGACCACTAAAGCAAAAACTAATTGGAGCAATGGGAGAGTCACATACCAAGGAGCAATTCCTCAAAACAGTTTCGAAAACTGAGTTCCGAGCATTCTAGAGGAAGAACACACGAGAGAGAGAGCTAGAGAAATTTTCTAGAGGTAAGGGACGAAGTGAGCAGAAGGGATAAGGCAGGGGGCCCTATGGGCCCCACAAGCCATCTGGGCGCGCCCAGGGGGGTGGGCGTGCCCTGTTGGCTTGTGGCCCACAGGTGCACCTCCCTCCTGTAATTTTTATGCCAATTTTTTTTTAAATAATCCAGAAAAAATCATGCTAAAATTTGTGGCAATCTGAGACTTTTTATTTTTGTAGGGGAACGTTACATGGGAAACAAAAAAAATTCCTACGCACACGCAAGATCTATCCATGGTGATGAGCATCTATGAGAGGGAGAGTGGATCTACATACACTTGTAGATCGCTAAGCGGGAAGCGTTAAGAGATGCGGTTGATGTAGTCGAACATCTTCGCGTTCCAAATCGCAAGCCGTCCCGCGATCCAATCACGATCCGTCCCGATCTAGCGCCGAACGGATGGCACCTCCGCGTTCAGCACACGTACAGCTCGATGACGATCTCTGCCTTCTTGATCCAGCAAGAGGGGGCGGAGAGGTAGATGAGTACTCTGGCAGCACGACGGCGTGGTGACGGTGGTGGTGGAGTTGATCCGGCAGGGCTTCGCCAAGCACCGTCGAATCAATCTAGAGGAGGGCACGATCTAGTGGGGAGAGAGGGCTGCACCGTGGCTTCAGGTGCGGCTGCCCTCTCTCCCCTCCAATATATATAGGAGGGAGGGGAGGGGCTGGCGCCCTAGGGTTTCCCCCCTAGGGTCGGCCGAACCAGGAGGTGGAGGGGTCCACCTACAACTAGGAGGTGGGCGTGGGAGGAGTCCCCCTCCGATTAGGATTCCTCCCCCTCTCCTCTTTCTTCTGCGCATAGGCCCATAGGGCTGGCTGCACCAGCCCACCAGGGGCTGGTGCACCACCACTAAGGCCCATGTGGCCCCTTGGGGGGTGTGGGCCCCACTTGGTGGTCCCCCGGAACACATTCGTCACTCCCGGTACACTGCCGGAAATGCCCGAAACTTTTCCGGAGTCCAAACACCACTTTCCTATATATCAATCTTTGTCTCCGAACCATTCCGAAACTCCTCGTGATGTCCGGGATCTCATCCGGGACTCCGAACAACCTTCGGTCACCAACATACATAACTCAATACTACCGAAACGTCATCGAACGTTAAGTGTGCAGACCCTGCGGGTTCGAGAACTATGTAGACATGACCGAGACACCTCTACGGTCAATAACCAATAGCGGGACCTGGATGCCCGTATTGGTTCCTACATATTCTATGAAGATGTTTATCGGTTGAACCTCTATGTCAAGGATTCAGTTAATCCCGTATGCCGTTCCCTTTGTTCTTCGGTATGTTACTTGCCCGAGATTCGATCGTCGGTATCTCTATACCTAGTTCAATCTCGTTACCGGCAAGTCTCTTTACTCGTTCCGTAATACAAGATCTCGTGGCACCCTCCTCGATGTCACCCTCCTCGATGAAGAATCGGATGGAGTTGAAGCGTCGCTTTATGTGTCTGGTCCTCTTGTGAAACCTTGGTTCCTTGGCTAGAGCACTGGCACCAGTGTTGTCACAGAACAGAGTTATCGGATCCAGTGCATTGGGCACAACTCCGAGATCTGTCATGAACTGCTTCTCCAGACACCTTCCTTTGCTGCCTCCGAGGCAGCTATGTACTCCGCTTCACATGTAGAATCAGCTACCACGCTTTGCTTGGAACTGCACCAGCTTACCGCTCCTCCATTAAGAATGTATACGTATCCGGTTTGAGACTTAGAGTCATCCGGATCAGTGTCAAAGCTTGCATCGACATAACCCTTTACGACGAGCTCTTGATCACCTCCATAAACGAGAAACATCTCCTTAGTCCTTTTCAGGTACTTTAGGATATTCTTGACCGCAGTCCAGTGATCCACTCCTGGATCACTTTGAAACCTTCCGGCCATACTTATCGCAATGCTGACATATGGTCTTGTGCACAACGTTGCATACATGATAGAGCCTATCGCAGAAGCATAGGGGATGACACTCATCTTTTCTCTATCCTCTGCAGTCACTGGGCAATGAGTCTTACTCAACTTTACACCTTGTAACACAGGCAAGAACCCTTTCTTGGACTGATCCATTTTGAACTTATTCAAAACTTTATCAAGGTATGTGCTCTATGAAAGTCCTATTAAGCGTCTTGATCTATTTCTATAGATCTTGATGCCTAATATGAAAACAACTTCTCCTAGTTCCTTCATTGAAAAACTCTTGTTCAAATATTCCTTCACGCTTTCCAAAAATTCTATATTGTTTCCAATCAGCAATATGTCATCCACATATAATATTAGAAACGCTATAGAGCTCCCACTCACTTTCTTGTAAATACAAGCTTCTCCATAAACTTGTATAAACCCACACGCTTTGATCACCTCATCAAAGCGCTTATTCCAACTCCGAGATGCCTGCACCAGTCCATAAATGGATCGCTGGAGCTTGCAAACTTTGTCAGCATTCTCTGGATCGACAAAACCTTCTGGTTGCATCATATACAACTCTTCCTTAAGGAAACTGTTAAGGAACGTTGTTTTGACATCCATCTGCCAAATTTCATAATCGAAAAATGCAGCTATTGCTAACATGATTCTGCCGGACTTAAGCATCGCTACGGGAGAGAAAGTCTCATCGTAGTTAACTCCTTGAACTTGGGAAAAACCCTTTGCCACAAGTCGAGCTTTATAGACGGTGACATTACCGTCCGCGTCCGTCTTCTTCTTAAAGATCCATTTGTTCTGAATAGCCTTTCGCCCTTCAAGTAATACTGCCAAAGTCCACACTTTGTTTTCATACATGGATCCTATCTCGGATTTCATGGCCTCTAACCATTTGTAGGAATCCGGGCCCACCATCGCTTCTCCATAGCTCGTAGGTTCATCGTTGTCCAACAACATGACCTCCAAGACAGGGTTACCGTACCACTCAGGAGCAGTACGTGCCCTTGTCGACCTACGAGGTTCGATAGCAACTTGATCCGAAGCTTCATGATCACTATCATTAGCTTCCTCTTCAACTACCGTAGGCTCCACACAAACATCTTTCTGTGCTGCGCTACTCTCTGGTTGAACTGAAGGTTCAACAACCTCATCAAGTTCTATCTTCCTCCCACTCAATTCTTTCAAGAGAAACTCTTTCTCGAGAAATGACCCATTCTTAGCGACAAACACTTTGCCTTCGGATCTGAGATAGAAGGTATACCCAACCGTCTCCTTTGGGTATCCTATGAAGACGCATTTCTCTGCTTTGGGTTCCAGCTTTTCAGGCTGAAGCTTTTTGACATAAGCATCGCATCCCCAAACTTTAAGAAACGACAACTTTGGTTTGTTGCCAAACCACAGTTCATACGGCGTTGTCTCAACGGATTTAGATGGTGCCCTATTTAAAGTGAATGCAGCTGTCTCTAACAAATAACCCCAAAACGATAGTGGCAAATCGGCAAGAGACATCATAGACCGCGCCATATCCAATAAGGTTCGATTACGATGTTCGGACACACCATTACGCTGTGGTGTTCCAGGTGGCGTCAACTGTGAAACAATTCCACATTGTCTTAAGTGATTGCCAAACTCATAACTCAGATATTCTCCTCCTCGATCAGATCGTAGGAATTTAATCTTCTTGTTACGATGATTCTTAACTTCACTCTGAAATTGCTTGAACTTTTCAAACATTTCAGACTTATGTTTCATTAAGAAAATATACCCATATCTACTCAAGTCATCGGTGAAGGTGAGAAAATAACGATATCCATCGCGTGCCTCAATGCTCATCGGACCGCACACATCAGTATGTATGATTTCCAACAAGTCACTTGCCCGTTCCATTGTTCCAGAGAACGGGGTCTTAGTCATCTTGCCCATGAGGCATGGTTCACATGTGTCAAGTGATTCAAAATCAAGTGACTCCAAAAGTCCATCAGCATGGAGTTTCTTCATGCGTTTTACAACAATATAACCTAAGCGGCAGTGCCACAAGAAATTGGTGCTATCATTATCTACTCTACATCTTTTGGCATCAATGTTATGAACATGTGTGTCATCACTATCGAGATTCAATAAGAATAAACCCCTCACAATGGGTGCATGACCATAAAAGATATTACTCATATAAATAGAACAACCATTATTCTCTGATTTAAATGAGTAACCGTCTCGCAATAAACAAGATCCAGATATAATTTCCATGCTTAACACAGGCACTAAATAATAATTATTCAAGTTCATCACTAATCCTGATGGTAGTCGAATAGCGAGCGTGCCGACGGCGATCACATCAACCTTGGAACCATTTCCCACGCGCATCGTCACTTCGTCTTTTGCCAGCCTCCGTCTATTCCGCAGTTCCTGTTTTGAGTTGCAAATGTGAGCAACCGAACCGGTATCAAATACCCAGGCACTACAACGAGAGTTGGTAAGGTACACATCAATAACATGTATATCATATATACCTTTTTTGGTGTTGGCCGCCTTCTTGTCGGCCAGATACTTGGGGCAGTTCCGCTTCCAGTGGCTAGTACCCTTGTAATGAAAGCACTCAGTTTCTGGCTTGGGTCCAGCCTTGGGCTTCTTTACGGGAGGGCCAACTGCTTTGCCACTCTTCTTGGAGTTACCCTTCTTTCCCTTGCCATTTTTCTTGAAACTAGTGGTTTTATTGACCATCAACACTTGATGCTCCTTCTGGATTTCAGACTCAGCGACTTTCAGCATCGCAAACAGCTCGGCGACTGACTTGTTCATCCCTTGCATGTTATAGTTCAACACAAAGCTCTTGTAGCTAGGTGGCAGTGATTGAAGAACTCTGTCAGTGATCGCCTCCGGCGGGAGGGCAATTCCCAACTCCGCCAGATGGTTGGAATACCCAGACATTCTGAGTATGTGCTCACTAACAGACCCGTTCTCCTCCATATTGCAAGCATAGAATTTATCGGAGGTCTCATACCTCTCGATCCGGGCATTCTTCTCAAAGATAAACTTCAACTCCTGGAACATTTCATATGGTCCATGACGTTCAAAACGCCTTTGAAGTCCCGGCTCTAAGCCATACAGCATGGCACACTGAACTATTGAGTAATCATCCGAACGCGACTGCCAGGTGTTCGCAACATCTGGAGACGACTGGAGTGGGTGGCTCACCGAGCTGTGCGTCAAGGACATAAGCCTTCTAGGAAGCCGTGAGGATAATCCTCAGATTACGGGCCCAGTCTACAAAGTTACTTCCATCATCTTTCAGCTTAGCTTTCTCTAGGAACGCATTGAAATTCAAGGGAACTACTGCGCGAGCCATTGATCTATAACATAAAATTTGCAAATACAACTTAGACTATTGTTCAGGATAATGAGTTTAGTTAATCATATTACTCTAAAAACTCCCACTCAAATTGACATCCCTCCGGTCATCCAAGTGTTACATGATCCAAATTCACCAACCCAAGTCCGATCATCACGTGAGATGAGGTGGTTTCAATGGTGAACATCTCCATGTTGATCATATCTACTATATGACTCATGTTTGACCTTTCGGTCTCTTGTGTTCCTAGGCCATGTCTGTACATGCTAGGCTCGTCAAGTTTAACCCGAGTGTTCCGCATGTGCAACACTGGCTTGCACACGTTGTATGTGAATGTAGAGTCTATCACACCCGATCATCACGTGGTGTCTCGAAACAATGAACTTTCGCAACGGTGCACACTCGGGGAGAACACAATTTTATCTTGAAATTTTAGTGAGGGATCACCTTATAATGCTACCGTCGTCCTAAGCAAAATAAGATGCATAAAAGGATTAACATCACATGCAAATCATAAGTGACATGATATGGCCATGATCTTGTGTTTTTGATCTCCATCTCCAAAGCACTGGCATGATCTCCATCGTCACCGGCATGACACCATGATCTCCATCATCTTGATCTCCATCAACGTGTCGCCATGAGGTTGTCGCGCCAGCTATTGCTTCTACAACTATTGCTAACTCATAGCGATAAAGTAAAGCAAAAAGGGCGAAAAATAAATTAAAGACAATCCTATGGCTCCTGCCGGTTGTCGTACTCATCGACATGCAAGTCGTGATAATCTATACAAAACATGATTATCTCATACATCACATATATCTCATCATGTTTCTGGCCATATCATATCACATCATACCCTGCAAAAACAAGTTAGACGTCCTCTAATTTTTTGTTGCATGTTTTACGTGGCTGCTATGGGTATCTAGCAAGAACGATTCTTACCTACGCAAAACCACAACGGTGATATACAAGTTGCTATTTCACCTTCTACAAGGACCGCCTCTGTCGAATCCAATTCAACTAAAGTGGGAGAGACAGACACCCGCCAGCCATCTTATGCAACAAAGTTACATGTCAGTCGATGGAACCGGTCTCTCGTACGTGGACGAGTAAGGTTGGTCCGAGCCGCTTCATCCCACAATACCGCTGAATCAAGAAAAGACTAAGGAAGGAAGCAATCTGAATATCAACGCCCACAAACTCCTTTGTGTTCTACTCGAGATCTCATCTACGCATAAACCTGGCTCTGATACCACTGTAGGGGAACGTTGCATGGGAAACAAAAAAAATCCTACGCACACGCAAGATCTATCCATGGTGATGAGCATCTACGAGAGGGAGAGTGGATCTACATACCCTTGTAGATCGCTAAGCGGGAAGCGTTAAGAAACGCGGTTGATGTAGTCAAACGTCTTCGCGATCCAAATCGCAAGCCGTCCCGCGATCCAATCACGATCCGTCCCGATCTAGCGCCGAACGGACGGCACCTCCGCGTTCAGCACACGTACAGCTCGATGACGATCTCCGCCTTCTTGATCCAGCAAGAGGGGGCGGAGAGGTAGATGAGTACTCCGGCAGCACGACGGCGTGGTGACGGTGGTGGTGGAGTTGATCCGGCAGGGCTTCGCCAAGCACCGTCGAATCAATCTAGAGGAGGGCACGATCTAGTGGGGAGAGAGGGCTGCACCGTGGCTTAAGGTGCGGCTGCCCTCTCTCCCCTCCAATATATATAGGAGGGAGGGGAAGGGCTGGCGCCCTAGGGTTTCCCCCATAGGGTCGGCCGAACGAGGAGGTGGAGCAGTCCACCTCCAACTAGGAGGTGGTCGTGGGAGGAGTCCTCCTCCGATTAGGATTCCTCCCCCTCTCCTCTTTCTCCTACGCATAGGCCCATAGGGCTGGACGCACCAGCCCACCAGGGGCTGGTGCGCCACCACTAAGGCCCATGTGGCTCCTTCGGGGGTGTGGGCCCCACTTGGTGGTCCCCCGGAACCCATTCGTCACTCCCCGTACACTGCCGGAAATGCCCGAAATCTTTCTGGAGTCCAAACACCACTTTCCTATATATCAATCTTTGTCTCCGGACCATTCCGGAACTCCTCGTGACGTCTGGGATCTCATCCGGGACTCCGAACAACCTTCAGTCACCAACATACATAACTCAATACTACCGAAACGTCACCGAACGTTAAGTGTGCAGACCCTGCGGGTTCGAGAACTATGTAGACATGACCGAGACATCTCTACGGTCAATAACCAATAGCGGGACCAGGATGCCCATATTGGTTCCTACATATTCTACGAAGATCTTTATCGGTTGAACCTCTATGTCAAGGATTCAGTTAATCCCGTATGCCGTTCCCTTTGTTCTTCGGTATGTTACTTGCCCGAGATTCGATCGTCGGTATCTCTATACCTAGTTCAATCTCGTTACCGGCAAGTCTCTTTACTCGTTCCGTAATACAAGATCTTGTGGCTAACTCATTAGTCACTTTGCTTGCAAGGCTCATTGTGATGTTGTATTACCGAGTGGGCCCTGAGATAGCTCTCCGTCACACGGAGTAACAAATCCCAGTCTTGATCCATGCCAACTCAACAGACACCCTCGGAGATACCTGTAGAGCACCTTTATAGTCACCCAGTTACGTTGCGATGTTTGATACACACAAGGTACTCCTCTGGTGCCAGTGAGTTGCATGATCTCATGGTCATAGGAACAGATACTTGACATGCAGAAAACTATAGCAATAAACTGACACGATCATATGCGACGATCATAGTTTGGGTCTTGTCCATCACATCATTCTCCTAATGATGTGATCCCGTTATCAAATGACATCTCATGTCTATGGCTACGAAACCTTGACCATCTTTGATCAACGAGCTAGTCTATTAGAGGCATACTAGGGACACTGTGTTGTCTATGTACCCACACATGTATTTGCGTTTCCACTCAATACAATTATATCATGGATAATAAACATTTATCATAAACAAGGAAATATAATAATAACCATTTTATTATTGCCTCTAGGGCATATTTCCAACAGTCTCCCACTTGCACTAGAGTCAATAATCTAGTTCACATCACTATGTGACTTACATTGTAATGAATCTAACACCCATACAGTTCTGGTGTTGATCATGTTTAGCCCGTGGAAGAGGTTTAGTCAACGGGTCTGCGACATTCAGATCCGTGTGCACTTTGCAAATATTTATGTCCCCTCCCTCGATGTAATCGCGTATGGAGTTGAAGCGTCGCTTTATGTGTCTGGTCCTCTTGTGAAACCTTGGTTCCTTGGCCATAGCAATGGCACCAGTGTTGTCACAGAACAGAGTCATTGGGTCCACAGAATTGTGCATACTAAATTCATCAATCACATGTCTTTCAAAAAGGATCCATTAATAAGGTTGATCATGTCTTATTAACAACCGTTTCCGATTGACATGAAACCGAAGAATTTCCGTATAGCACTAAGTTGCCTCAATGGGGATTTGCATCTCCCCAACAGTAAGATTATAATATTTCTTCTTGACACTAGGTAGAGGGATTTGAAAATCTCCAATGACAACCATGGCACTGGGCTTAATGACATTAATATTATTAACCAAAGTTTGCTTCTTTGGAAAATGCACGGTATGTTGCTTGCCATTGACATGAAAAATAACCTTGCTTTTGTTGCAATCAATAACATGCCCTGCAGTAATTAAAAGGGGTCTACCAAAGATGATTGACATATTGTCGTCCTCGGGCATGTCAAAAATAACAATGTCTGTTAAGATAGTAAAATTTGCAACCACAACAGGAACGTCCTCGCAAATTCCAATAGGTAAAGCAGTGGATTTATCAGCCATTTGCAAAGATATCTCAGTAGGTGTAAGCTTATTCAAATCAAGTCTTTTATATAGAGAGAAAGGCATAACACTAACACCGGCTCCTAAATCACATAAAGCAATTTTAACATAACTTCTTTTAATAGAGCAAGGTATCGTGGGTATACCCGGGTCTTCCAACTTCTTAGGTACTCCACCATCAAAAGAATAATTAGCAAGAATGGTAGCAATTTCAGTTTCTGGTATTTTTCTTTTATTGGTAATAATATCTTCCATATACTTAGCATACGGAGGCATTTTCAATATATCAGTAAAGCGAGTGCACACAAGGACGGCTCTAATCATTTCTGTAAAGCATTCAAAATCCTCATCGTCCTTACTTTTAGAAGCCTTACAAGGGAATGGCATGGGTTTTTGGACCCATGGCTCTCTTTCCCTACCGTGTTTCCTAGCAACAAAGTTTTTCTTCTCATATCATCTATTTTTAGGATGTGGATTATCAAGATCTTCCGCGGGTTCTATTTCCACATCATTATCATGTTCTTTATTAGGTTGAGAGTCTACGTGAACATCATCATTATTATCATTTTCATTATCACTAGGTGCATGTTCACTACCAGATTGTGTCTCAGCATCAGAAATAGAAACATCATTATGTTTCTCCGCAGGTTTTTCTATAACAGGTTCACTAGAAGCATGCAAGCTCCTATCATCTTTCTTTTTCTTTTTCTTCTTAGATGAACTAGGTGCATCTTCATTAATTCTCTGAGAATGTTGTTCAATTCTTTTAGGGTGTCCCTTAGGATAAAGAGGTTCCTGAGTCATTCTACCTCCTCTAGTCATTACTCTAACAGCATGATCATTCATATTATTATTTATTTCAGCAAGCAAATCATTTTGTGACTTAGCAACTTGGTCTAGTTGGGTGTGAACCATAGAAGCATGTTTACCTAGACCTTTCACATCATTAGCAATTCTAAACATCAAGTCACTCAAGCGATCTATCATCATGGCATTACGTCTTAATTGATCATTAACATAATTATTGAAGTGCTCTTGCTTAGCAACATAATTATCGAATTCATCAATGCATTGACTAGGAGTCTTAGTATAAGGTATATCACTTTCATTAAAGGCACGAAGAGATTTTACATCTACTACCTATGTCGGGATGTCAAGTCCATGTATTTCTTCGATAGGTGGTAATTTCTTGACATCTTCAGTTTTAATACCTTTTTCTTTCATAGATCTTTTTGCTTCTTGCATATCTTCAGGACTCGGGAATAGAATACCTCTCTTCTTTTGAATAGGTTCTGGCGGTGGTTCAGGAAGTGTCCAATCATCAGTATTTTGCAATATATTATTCAATAATTCTTCAGCTTGTCCAACAGTTCTTTCCCTGAAAACACAACCAGCACAACTATCTAGGAAGTCCCTAGAAGCATCGGTTAGTCCATTATAAAAGCTATCAAGAATTTCATTTTTCTTAAGAGGGTGATCAGGTAAAGCTCTAAGTAAATGGAGAAGCCTCCCCCAAGCTTGAGGGAGATTCTCTTCTTCAATTTGCACAAAGTTAAATATTTCCTGTAAGGCAGCTTGTTTCTTATGAGCAGGAAAATATTTTTTAGAGAAATAATAAATCATATACTGGAGGCTACGCACACAACCAGGAGCAAGAGAGAGGAACCATTTTTAGCCTCGCCTTTTAGCCAGAAAGGAAAAAGCTTAAGGATAAAGTAGTAGCCCATCATTTCCTCATTAGTAAACAAAGCAGCAATATCATTCAGCTTCATGAGATGTTCGACAATAGTTTCATTTTCATAACCATGGAAAGGATCAGACTCTAATATAGGAATCAATTCAGGGTCTATAGAGAATTCATAATCCTTATAAGTGACAAATATAGGAGAAGTAGCAAATTTAGGATCATGTTTCATTTTTTCCATCATACATTTTTCTTTTAGTTTGCATAGTAGTTTCTTCAAATCATTTCTATTCTTACAAGCAAGAAAGTCCCTAGCTACCTCACCATCCATACCATAACCTTCTGGTACATAAGGCAATTCATATCTATTAGGAGAGCGAGGTGTAACAGGCGATTCAAAGTTTTCATCAGTTTCAGCATTTTCAAGTTCCCTAGCCTTAGTAATATGAGCATCAAGTAATTCACTCAGTGGCACAGTTTCAGTTTCATCATGTGTAGCAATTGTATCATCATTAATTTCAGAAGTAGCATCATCAAGTTCATGTGAAAAATCAGGACGATCAACATGTGGAGGTGTAATAAGCCGATTCAAAACAGTAGGTGAATCAAAAGCAGAGCTAGATGGCAGTTCCTTACCCGCTCTCGTACGAGAGGGGACGATCTTAGTTCGATTATCTTTCAGATTCTTCATAGGGGCAATTGGATATCCTCAAGTTAACACAATAAATAAAGCTATGCTCCCCGGCAATGGCGCCAGAAAAATGTCTTGATAACCCACAAGTATAGGGGATCGCAATAGTCTTCGCGGGTAGTTTTCACCCTAATTTATTGATTTGACACAAGGTGAGCCAAAAAATATTTATCGGCCTTGACAGTTGAGTTGTCAATTCAATCGCACATGGGATATCTCTCTGCAGCAAAGATTTAGTAGCACGGCAAATAGTAGTAGCAAAAGTAACAGTAGTAGTAATAGCAATTGAGTAGCAAGTGTAACAGTAATAGCAGCAGTAGTAACTTAGCAAGATTCAGTACATGTAAAGTGTAGGCCATGGTGCAGTGATGGGAATATATGGATGGCATCAATCATGTAACAGTTACACACTAGGGTGACACATAACTAGCTCCAATTCATCAATGTAATGTAGGCATGTATTCCATATATAGTCATACGTGCTTGCGATAAGAACTTGCATGACATCTTTTGTCCTACCCTCCCGTGGCAGCGGGATCCTATTGGAAACTAAGGGATATTCAGGCCTCCTTTTAATAGAGAACCGAAACAAAGCATTAACACATGGTGAATACAAGAACTCCTCAAACTACGGCAATCACCGGAAAGAATCCCAATTATTGTCACCTTGGGGTATGCGGATCAAGACACATAATAGGTGCATACAACTTGCAATATAGGATCCAAATCACTCTTATATTCATGAAAACATAATAGGTTCAGATCTGAAATCATGGCACTCGGGCCCTAGTGACAAGCATTAAGCATAGCAAAGTCATAGCAACATCAATCTCAGAACATAGTGGATACTAGGGATCAAGCCCTATCAAACTTAACTCGATTTCATGATCAATTCCATCCACACCCCTCACCGACCAGCAAGCCTACAAAGGAATTACTCACTCCCGGTGGTGATGACGACGGCGACGAATCCCCCTCTCCGGAGCCCCAAACAGACTCCAGATCAGCCCTCCCGAGGAAGAATAAGAGGCGGCGGTGACTCTATCTTTTAAAATGCGACGAAATGGTCTCTCCTATTTTTTTCTCTGAAGATGTGAATTTATAGGACTGGAATTAGGGTCGGAGGAGCCACGTGGGCCCCACAAGCCATCAGGGCGCGCCTAGGGGGTGGGCGTGCCCTGTTGGCTTGTGGCCCATAGGCTGCCCGCCTCCGGTGAATCTTTGCTCCATAATTCATTATTTATTCCAAAAATAATTCACAAAAAGTTTCGTCCAATTCCAGGAACTTTTATTTTTGCACAAAAATAACACCAAGGTAGTTCTGTTGAAAACAGCGTCAGTCCGGGTTAGTTCCATTCAAATCATGCAAATTAGAGTCCAAAACCAGAGCAAAAGTGTTTGGAAAAGTAGATACATTGGAGACGTATCATCTACCACAAGAAAAGCATGAGCAACAGTGGATAGCCATAGGTATTAGAGAGACTATGTAAACTAGATTATTAACTCTAGTGCAAGTGGGTGACTGTTGGAAATATGCCTTAGAGGGAATAGTATTGTATTATTATATTTCCGTTTCCATAATTAATAGTTTATATTCTATGTGGTAACTGTTATGATCCTGGAATATGTGATTCAGTGGAAAACTCATATGCTCGTGTGGAACGATAAACGATAAAGTTAGGTTCCCGGTCTTGCCTCTGAGACTGGCTCATGTGTTGTTGGTGATCATATTTTCCGGATGTTAGCAAAATCGTTAAGTGTGACCATGATACTAAAACAACACTAAGAGTATGACGCTACAAGAAAAATCATATTGAATCGACCCAAACTTGTTTGTTATACTTTGAGATAATATCGTCTGAAGTCAATTGTTATAGCATGGACTGTTAATGTGTGATTTAGTTCCTTGGACAATGAGAGTACCATAGTCACTTCATACCATACGATGAGCTTTGTGGTTTCTGAAACGTCATTTGTAACATGGTGATCATATCGATAACTTACAGGTTCATCGGAAGGTTTGACAAGGGACTAGATAGCTTGAGAGTAGAATTTTCTCCTCCGACGATGGAGAGATATCCTTAGGGCCCTCTCGGTGTGACAACATCCATCATCATCTCGCCATACATAGGTGACCATGTCATAGGGATGCCGGAACACGTCAATGAGAAAGAAGAACAAAAACGATAACAAGGAGACCGGTATAGTGAGCATGTGTATTACTCAAGAGGATATCGATATGTCTCACCTCGTGTTTTGTAAAGTATTGTGAAGCAAAGGGGAAAAATATGATAACCAAAGGTTCACTCGAATGTCATTCATGTACTCATAGGGATTGATATAGACATACACGGTTCCGCTATCGGCCATTGAATGAACGGGTTTCGTTCATGTCTATGTGTTACTGAACCTACAGGGTCACACCCTTAAGGTAATCACAATCTGTTGAGTGTTAGTGGGACATGAGTGATGAGAATATATTTGTGAAATTGTTTAATTAATATTCAAAATAGTTTTGAGAGGGTCCGGAAGCGTTCCGGGGTCATCGGAAGGGTTTCGCAGACTATCGGGCAATACCGGGTATTACCGATAAATAATTTATAGGTGGAAAATGTTTCCAAATATGTTAATCTAATAATAAAAGGATGTTGTAATAGTTCAAAGGCTTTTGTATTTAATTTAATATCAACGGACCTTAAAAGGCCAAGAGGTGGAAGCAACTTGGGCCACATGGGCCCAAGAGGGGAAGGCACCCCCTTTCCTTGGAGAGGAGGCCGAATTGGACTAGGGGAGGGTTTCCCCTCCCCCTATGGCCGGCACACCAACGAGGGATTCCTTCCCTACTCAGGGAGTCCGGGATTAAGGGGTCCTCGGACTACCGACTTATTCCTTATGAGCCGGACTCATGGACCGTTCATTGGACATTGGACTGATCGAAGGCCCCGTCGCCAGGGAGGAGACCTCAGGAGCCGTGGCGTGTCTTCCAAGTTTGAGATAGTCGATAGGCATGTTTTTCCCTTCGGTGCGCAACCGACCATGTGTAACCCTAGGGACCCTTGGCGTCTATATAAGCCAAAGGGTTTTAGATTGTAGGGCAGAGAAACTCATCTAGGGTTTTAGCTAGTCGATCTCGAGGTAGATCAACTCTGTAACCTTCATACCATCAATATAATCGAGCAGGACGTAGGGTTTTACCTCCATAGGAGGGCCCGAACCTGGGTAAACATTGTCTCCTTCGTCCCCTTGTTACCATCGATCCTAGACTCACAGCTCGGGACCCCTTACTCGAGATCCACCAGTTTTGACACCGACATTGGTGCTTTCATTGAGAGTTCCGCTGTGATCACCAAAAGAATCGATGGCTCACCTTCTCATAAGCCATGGAGTCTGCAGCCAGGACGTCTCCGTCCCCGGTCAGATCCCCGCAGGCGGCAGCGCCCTGTCGCATGCCGATCCGACTGACCATCTTGGCCAGATCGGAAGTTTCTTCCCCGATCAAGAAATCAGATTTTGGAACCTAGAGTTCGTCGCTGATTCACGGGGAGAACTTGCTTGGATGAAGCCCTCGACTCTCATGTAGGAGCCCGCAGAGCCCGACGCCTTGACGCCGAAAGAATCGGGCATCGCCTCTGAGGTGGCCTCTACCCTCGGGCCGTCTAGAACGCCCAACCCCGTCGATATACCCGGATCCGCCACGACCGAATACGACCTGAGTTCGCCTTCGAGCGATCCTGGGACCAAGGCGCTGCGGATCGACCCCGTGCGCCTCGGCGACACGTACTCTGCTGACGTCTCATCTCTGAACGAGCTACTGGATCGGATTCGAACCATGGGCGTGGCCGACGACCAGACCCCGGTCTATGACCGGATCGGGCTTAAACCTGATGACAGGGAGATTCGCGCTCCCTCGGTCACTCACCTAGTCGCCACCGTCGAGTGCCCGGCTGGAGGTTCGTCCCCCCAACAACTGGAATTAAAGATGGTTTATATCCCAATTTCCGATCATCAGGACCTCGCCTGTAACCCAGATTCTAGAGTTCGCACCGGAAATAGTCCGGGATCGTTCCCCGATCTAGCGCGCAACTCGAACCCCGTGATTCCGGACTCACATCGTGGCGCGGAACCAAAAAATTTCCCACCCACCACCCCAGTCGAGCACTCAAGCATCGTAGGAGAGTCCAAGTCCTCGGACTTACGGGATGTTAAACAATTACCAAGGGAGTCGGTTCATCATTTTTGGGCTAGACTCCTCCTCGTTAGAAACAGAGTACGAGGTTCTAGCGACCAGGAGTTAATGGCAACCTTCAGTCGCAATTGTCATGACGAAGGGATCCTCAACGCCCTAGCCCATCGACACATTCGCGACTTCACCGAGCTATCGGACCTGGTACAAAAATACCGTGCCATGGAGAGCACCTGGCAAGCCGAACGACTACTTTCGGAACCAGACTTTACCGAACACCCTAGAGGAGATCGGAAAAAGTGGATACCTCCGAAGCGGCTAGCCAAACACGAACCTGCCGAAAAGAGAAATAGACCCCCTACGGGGGCCAGAACGGTCCTTGATGGACTATTAGACAAGCCATGCCCTATACATTCTATATTGCTGAACACGAGCCCGACTCATAGCCTTAGAGCCTGCTGGGTCGTCAGGCAGGTCGCAAAAAGTGGAGAGGCCATCCTCGAGGCACTACCGCCGAACAGGCGCTCCACAACACCCCCAGAATACAATGCTGAAGTCCTGACGATCTACGAGACGTTCCCCTCTAGGAACAGGAGGAAAAGAGCTCTTAGAGAACTCGAACAGGTCTACCATGTGGCGGCAACAAGTTCATGGGCAGACATACCCATCACCTTCGGAGATACTGACCAACCAACTATCTGTCAAGGTCAAACACCGGCCGCACTGGTCCTAAACCCCATCGTCGATGGTTTTTAGGTTACAGAAGGTGCTAATGGATGGTGGCAGTGGTTTAAACCTCATCTACGAAGACACCCTCGAAAAAATGCAGTTCGACCGATCTCGCATCGAGCACATCAACACAACCTTCCGGGGGATAATCCCTGGGAAAGAGGCACGTTGTTCAGGATGTATCACCCTGGACGTAGTGTTCGGCACGCCCAAAAACTACCGATCTGAAGAACTTCTCTTCCATATCGTGCCCTTCCCCAGTGGCTACCACGCCCTGTTGGGGCGTGACACCTTCACAAAATTCCAGGCTATACCCCATTATGGGTACATGAAGCTCAAGATGCCAGGCCCAAACGGGGTAATCACAATCGCCAGTGATCCGAACATAGCCCTTCGAGCTAAGAACAAAACAGCAGCGCTCGCCCTCGAGGCACTAGCTGAGACCTTTGCTGCAGAGGAATTGATCGCACTCCGGTCAACAGTGGACAAGGACGATGTGATCCTTAGCAAAAGACCCAAACCCACGTCCTTTAAACCTGCAGAAGGAATTGTTAAATTTCAGGTACACCCAACGGACCCTAATAAGACAACATCCATCGGGGCTTAGCTGGACCCCATGATGGACGAGGCGTTGCGAGCATTCTTACGAGAAAACTGGGACATCTTCGCCTGGCATCCTTCCGATATGCCAGGGATCCCACGGCGGCTGGCAAAACATAGTCTGAATATAATCCTAGGCTTCAAGCCCGTCAAACAGACTCTACGCCGTTTTTCCGAGCCTAAACGACAAGCTATGGGTGAAGAACTAGCCAAATTGCTAGAGGCCGGATTCATACGGGAGATCAAGCACCCCGAATGGTTGGCAAACCTGGTGATGGTACCAAAGAAAGACAAATCCTGGCGGCTGTGCGTCAACTTCAAAGACCTTAACAAGGCTTGCCCTAAGGACCCTTTCCCCTTACCACGCATAGACCAGATTATTGATGCCACAGCCGGACATGACTCATTGTGCTTCCTCGATGCTTACTCCGAATACCATCAGATCAAAATGAAGGAATCTGATCAAGCTGCAACCGCATTCATCACCCCCTACGGGCCATTCTACTTCAACACAATGCCTTTCGGGCTAAAAAACGCTAGGGCTACGTACCAGCGCATGATCCAGACTTGTCTCGAAAAACAGGTTGGTAAAACAGTCGAGGCATACGTGGACGACGTGGTCATTAAAACCAAACACGTCAGCCAGTTGATCGACGACCTAAGGCAAACCTTTGCCAGCTTACGTGAGTACGATATACGACTCAATCCGGAGAAATGTGTCTTCGGAGTTCCCGCTGGTAAACTGCTCGGATTCATTGTTTCCCATAGAGGAATAGAAGCGAATCCGGCTAAGATCCGCGCCCTATCGGAACTTGCAATTCCCACAGAGCTAAAGCATGTCCAAAAGTTGGCGGGCCGCGTGGCGGCGTTAAGCCGCTTTATTTCCCGTCTCGATGAAAAGGCTTTACCGCTCTACAGGTTGCTAAAACGGACCAACAATTTCGAATGGACCGATGAAGCAGCTTCTGCGTTAGAGGAAATTAAAACACTGCTGACAAGCAACCCCATACTCACAGCACCAGGCGCCGGTGAACCAATGTTATTGTACATATCGGCCACCAACCAAGTGGTTAGCGCAGTGCTCGTCGTCGAACAAGAGGAGGAGGGTCACAAACTCTGGATATAGAAGCCGGTCTACTATGTGTCAGAAGTGCTAACGCAATGCAAGTCCAGATACCCGCATTACCAGAAGATAGCCTATACAGTATTTATGGCATCACGGAAACTAAGACACTACTTTCAAGAGTGTTCGGTCACGGTGGCATCCGAAGTACCCCTGAACGATATAATCAATAATAGGGACGCCACCGGCTGCATAGCCAAATGGGCCATTGAACTCCTTCCTTTCGAAATCACCTATAAGCCACGACGAGCTATTAAATCTCAGGTGTTGTCAGATTTCCTCGCCGAATGGACAGAGGCCGACCTCCCCAGGGAATATAGTACATACTCCCATTGGACGATGTACTTCGATGGATCCAAAACATTGGCCAGACTGGGGGCTAGAGTTATTCTCACATCCCCCACAGGCGACAACGTCCGATACGTGTTGCAAATTATGTATGCCGATTCCAATAATGCAGCCGAATACGAAGCACTTTTGCACGGTCTTTGGATGGCAGCTTCAATGGGCATACAACGGCTGGAGGTACGGGGAGACTCCAACTTGGCCATCGCTCAAATCAACGGCGAATTCGATGCCAAAAACCCGAATATGGCGGCATATAGAAACGCCGTCCTTAAAATATCTGCACGGTTCGAGGGGCTGGAATTCCATCACGTCGCTAGAGACAACAACCAGGCCGCTGATATACTGGCCTGCACGGGGGCCAAACGCGACCCTGTCCCGAAAAACACTTTCCTTGAACAGCTCTTCAAGCCATCGGTGGTTTGGCAGGACGATAATAAGGGCGCCGGATCAATCAGCGCGGAAGAGGTCGTTCCCCCTGTAAACGAACCAGACAACCAAATTATCGGCGACTCCGTAATGGACGAAACGCCTTCGGCTCATGAGGTCATAGCAATAATCGCACCATGGACCGAGCCCTTCCTCGCTTACCTTCTTCGCCAAGAACTCCCCGACGATCAGACAGAAGCGAGATGCATAATTTGGCGATCCAAGGCTTATAACGTCCACGAGGGTGAGTTATATAAGAAAAGCACCACCGAAGTACTCCAGCGGTGCATATCTGAGGAAGAAGGAAGGCAGCTCTTGGCCGAAATGCATGAAGGAATGGGCGGCCATCACGCCGCGGCAAGGGCCTTAGTAAGCAAGGCTTTTCGGGCTGGTTTTTTCTGGCCCACCGCTCGAGTGGACACCCAGTCACTTGTCCAGCATTGCGTGGGATGTCAACTCTTTGCAAATCAAAGTCACATGCCCCCAACAACTCTTTGGACTATTCCGATTACCTGGCCCTTTGCGGTCTGGGGGCTGGATATGGTCGGACCACTTAAAGGAGGGACCAAGAAGAATAAATATCTACTGGTCATGGTTGACAAGTTCACCAAATGGATCAAAGCAAAACCTGTCAAATCAGCCAAGTCCGGACGAGTAATCGACTTTATATCCGGCGTGGTACACCGTTACGGCGTGCCGCACAATATAATAACGGACAATGGATCCAACTTCACCGCCCAGGACGTAAAGGACTGGTGTGCGAAAATGGGCATCAAGCTCGATTACGCATCGGTGTACCACCCGCAGACCAATGGACAAGTCGAACGGGCCAACGGCCTCATCATGAGTGGTATTAAGCCATGTCTGGTCCGATCTCTTCATGAGTCCGACTGCCATTGGGTAGAGGAGCTTGACTCCGTTCTGTGGGGCCTGCGTACTACCCCGAATCGATCAACGGGATACACACCGTTCTTCATGGTCTACGGGGCCGAAGCAGTCCTTCCTTGTGATATTATTCACGACGCACCAAGGGTGCGCATGTACGAAGAAAAGTAGGCCGAGTTAGATCGGCAAGACGACTTGGACACCTAAGAAGGAGAGCGCGACATAGCTCGGGCTCGCTCTACTTTTTACCAATAGCAGGCCCGGCGTTACCAGAGCAGGGAGGTCAGGGCAAAAGCATATAATGTGGGTGAACTCGTCTTACGGCTCCCGGAGAAGCAGAAGCATAAACTCAATCCCAAATGGGAGGGCCCCTTCATAATTGACGAAGTACTCGCAGGAGGGGCTTACCGTCTTTGAAACCCTTCGGATAACCGCCTCGAACCAAACCCATGGAACGCAGCTCGTCTTCGGCGCTTCTACGGCTAGACCGGTGTCATCTCACTTTTTACCTCCTTTTTCTTTTCTTTCTTTTTTCATTTCCCTTCCCTCCCACCTTGATTTTTGGCAGGTTCGGATTTTCTCTTCCCAAGTGTATGTTCGGCTAAACCGAGCTCGTGTTAAGATTTTCGGCATACATCTTCAAATGTTAAATCCGAATAAAATACCTGGGGGCTTCTTCCCGAAGCTGATGATTATATATTTTAAGCGTCTATTCAAATCTCTTATGTATGCATGTTTCCCTTGTCGATTTTTATGGCCATTATATGCATCGATTCGAACTAAGATTTTTGCCAAGCTGGGTTGCCTCGCTCCTGTGTTTACCCTCTACGTTCGCGATTGTTCGGCTAGAGGGTAAAGGGAGCACCTCTGCGATTGTTATGACCGGGTCATCCGGATGCGTACCTCAGACGGGTGAAGCCAAAAGCTAGCTATCTTCAGCAGAAAATTGGTCGGCTACGACGGAAGCAACAAATAAAATTATGGTTGTTCTCACCATTACTCGGGCTTCTTTTCTCACCAAAGCCATTAGTCGCATACTAGCAATATACGGCCTTACCATCTACGATTTACGTAGCAGCCTAAAGGAAGGTACCGATAGAGGTACTATTTTCTTTAGATGATGTTTCTTACGCTAAGCAGTAATATAACATATCTCCCTGTGCATTTTTTGTCTGTTCGTACCAAATGGCTGGATTGCCTGGTTCCTCGCAAGAATTCCCTCTTATCGAGGGATATTGTATAAGGAACACTCCCAAGCTCTTAGCGCGGGAGGTCGAAGCCGATGGCCGGTTAAGACAAAGTCTGTGACACAGACAGAACAATTTTTTTTGATTTAAAGTACATAGTTACATAAAATCACACATCTGGTTGCCGGTCAAGATTGTCTATTAAGGCATCTAGGGCGCAATCTTCCTGCGAGAGACGAGCGACAGGCATCACTTGGTCGTACACCAAGTGAAGTGGCACTTCTTTCCCATCAGGCCCTGCTGGCCCAACCCGAGCCATACGCTCGGGGTTAAGGCCGATATAACGGGTCTTGATCATCGCCCACGCCTCTCGTGCTCCCTCCCGGCAGGACGATGTCTTCCATAGCTCGAATCGACTCCAGGCTTCCTTGAACCGATCAGCTAGTTCGGTCATCCCCTTTGGAGGCTTCTCAGCAGGCCATAGTGCTTTTATCATGCTCGTCATAGCCTTCCGAGCCCGCTCATGCACGGCGGACAGTTCCTTCAGAAGGCTCCCCCTGTAGGATCCGATCTCTTCTTCAGGCCACCCGGTTAGGAGACCTATACATGAGACAAGGCATGTCCATTACACTTCATGTAGGAGAGATACCCCTCGACGTTATAATCACACTTACCGAACATGCCCCTCTGTAAATTCGGGTTCTCTTCTTGGGTTTGGGCCAATTGAGTCTTTAAACTCTCAATTTTTTCGGCATGCTGCTTGTTTTCCGCCTGGAGGCGTTTCTTCTCGTCCAGGTTTCGTTGCAACGAAAGGCAGCCGGCCTCATACTGGGACTCGGCGTACCTCTGAGATTCTCGGGCTGCATCTGAATCTTTTTGCAACTGCCCTATAGATTCAGCTCCAAAAAAGTACCCTCGCGTCAGCATGGGATTATATACTAAGATCAGCAGAATAGATATACTCACCATGCGCCTCCCGGGTAAAATTCTTCACTTGTTCAAGTTCGGCCTGCAAGGCTTCCACCTGTGTTCGGCTCGCCTTCAATTCATTGGCCAATTGCTCGTTCTGCTGCCTTGCGCTTCGGGAAGGTGAGGCGAACTAACAATTCCTTCCGTCGTGTATCCTCGATTGATGCGGTGCGGGCTGCGCGAGCGGTACCAAATCGAGGCAAACTCTCTACTTTACAACGATATATCTAGCTTTTAGTTTTGTTGAACTGCGCTTATCTCAGGAAATGAGGATAACTTAACGGAGCAGAAACTCATTTGAAATAGGAGGCATGCATCATCCATAAAACAATATGCGGATCCTTAACTCGGTCGTCCTGACCAATTCAAGGCTCAGGGGCTACTGGGTTTACATGTGTGTCCGGATTCTTAAAACCCATCACTCACCTTTAGGCTGGATGATATCAGCTTCACGGCTTCTCCAAGCCCGGCTCAGGCAGCTCCGATGTGCGCGTCTGCCAAGCATAGAGCATTGAACTCTTGTTCGATAAACGTCGGGTGGCGCAGGGCTTCTCGTCGCCGCAGGTGGTTCATCGCACTCTCTACTTTGGATTTAGTGACTGATACCGTGTCCCCGGAATCTTCAGGGGCTGGATTGACCACAGGGGCCTCCATGGTAGGTTCAGCATGAGCAGAAGATCTTGATTCATGAGTGTTGCCAGGCATCTCGGCAACGTCCTCGGCAGTGGATAGTTGTACTCGTTTCCTGAGTATTTCGACATGAGATCTTCTGTGAGATCCTATCGATCATAATAACGATAGATTAAGCGGCCGGACGAAGTACCTTTTGGTTGAACGAGTGGTCGGTGTCATCTCCACGGACGGCTCACATGAAGGACTCCTGTTGACGCCCGGTCCGGGCATTGCTGTTGTAGCCGACGTTCGTCGCGAGGACCGACGACGCTTGGGAGCAGAAACTGGCACATTTGGGTCGACGGAGGACGTTTGCCTTTTACGGGAAGAATTTTTCTTCTTGCCCGTAGTGGAGGAAGGGAGTGATCCGGGGTGATCGGCTATGATAGCCACCTTGGATCGATCAAGGCTCTCTTGGAAAAAGACCCCGTCTTCGTACTCGATTGACAGCTCCGGATCGTCGTGGAATCCTGGATCATCGTCACGAGAGTAGTTCTCTGGTTGGGGGGTCGGACAGTTGACTGTCTCGACAAAGCTCCTCCATTCCTGTTTGCGCAGGTTAAAAGCTTTGGTCAAAAAGGGCAAATAGAAAACCCGAACTCAGGTCGCAAAGTCGAAAGGCTTACCCATTCGATGGGGTTGTAACTCGAGTAGCCCTCCTTGACCGGTAGCCGAACAAAGTCTTCTTTTTCTCCTTTGTACAGGTCGGCAAGTGCAGCTGCCAATGCCGCTTGATTGGCAGGGCCCAACCGTCGGGAGCGAGTGGTGTCACTTGTTCCGTTGTAACGCCACAAAGGATGTATCCTTTGCTGAAGAGGTTGAACGCATCGGGTGATGGCGACAGCCATCACGTCAATCATGGCCAGCTTGTGATGAGCCAGTATCCTTACGTGGGCAGCCAAGCGTTGTACTTCGGCATCGTCCTCTTGGGATGAACTCTTCGGTCGCCAGTTGTACCTTTTTCTCAAAGGGGCGTCAGAATATTCGGGCAAACCCCTTCGAGCTGGATCGAATAAGGGGACATCCTCAATGTAGAACCACTCCGAAGACCACTCTTCGGACTCCTTCTTCGGTGTCCCCACCGGATACCCCGTCCCGGCTATACGACATACTTCGGCTCCTCCAACTTCCCAAATTGTCTCACCTCGAGTGCGGGGGACGAGACAGAAGTACTTCCTCCATAGTCCGAAGTGGGCCTCGCAGCCCAGAAACATCTCGCAAAGGGCAACAAAGCCCGAGATGTGCAGGATGGATCCGGGGGTAAGATGATGGAGCTGGATCCCGTAGAACTCCAGTAACCCCCTCAGGAAAGGATGAATGGGGAACCCTAGGCCCCACAAGAGGAAAGGCACGAAGCATACCCGCTCCCCCTTATGGGGATTAGGGAAGTTCTCCGCAAAGGCTTCGCTGCCATAAGAAGTCAAACCAGCGCGGGTAGCCGCCAGATCCGAGGAAGGAAGATAACCTTGGGTCTCGAGGTCGCGCAGCTGAAGGAGGGATACAGAGCAACTTGCCCAATCCTCGGGAAGGGTACCGTAAGGACGCGAGGAAGAGCCAGGGATGTTCACCATGTTTTTTTTTTGATAATCTCTCGCTTGAGGTTTTCTTTGTTGGGAAAGAAGAGGAAGGTGTGGCCCAGACCACGATTCAGCTTGTTTAAATAGGTGGTGCCTCCCTTGTGGGAAGGGCAGTCTTGTAAAAAGCTGTTGGACCGCTCGTCTCCCCTCGGCGCACAAGGATCGAGAAGCACTGAAAGTTATTACAATGGGTCCCGCAAGTTCTCAACGTTTGAAAATTCATCGATGACGGGATAGTTGCCGAACAAGAAGGGATAGAGGGACTCGCCTCGCAAGCCGAAGACCTCGACGCCCAAGATTGTCCGGATAATATACCTCGGCATTGGAGGCTAGTCCGGGGGCTACTGAGGGAGTCCTGGATTAAGGGGTCCTCGGACTGCCGACTTATTCCTTATGAGCCGGACTCATGGACCGTTCATTGTACATTGGACTAATCGAAGGCCCCGTCGCCAGGGAGGAGACCTCAGGAGCCATGGCATGTCTTCCAAGTTTGAGATAGTCGATAGGCATGTTTTTTCCCTTCGGTGCGCAACCGACCATGTGTAACCCTAGGGACCCTTGGCGTCTATATAGGCCAAAGGGTTTTAGATTGTAGGGCAGAGAAACTCATCTAGTGTTTTAGCTAGTCGATCTCGAGGTAGATCAACTCTGTAACCTTCATACCATCAATATAATCGAGCAGGACGTAGGGTTTTACCTCCATAGGAGGGCCCGAACCTGGGTAAACGTCGTCTCCTTCGTCCCCTTGTTACTATCAATCCTAGACTCACAGCTCGGGACCCCCTACCTGAGATCCGCCGGTTTTGACACCGACACCTACTTTTGTGGAGCCCCTCTCCCCCTCCAACCTATATATACTAGAGGCTTTTGCACTATTTAAACACACAAGTTTTGGAGCTTCCTCTAGTTCTCTACTTCTAGTTCTAGCTAATCCTAGTTGACCAATTAGAGCTTGACCTAAATCCTCTAATCCTAATATTTATAAACCCGGTGTGGTTCTAATATCCTCCCTCTAATTATCTGATGGTGATTAGCTCTGGACGGTGAAGCGTTGTCGGATCGTGAAGACCATACGCTTGCAACTCGTAGAGAGGTCATGCTTTCGGTCTTTCGTTCGAGGGACTGTTCGTGGGATTGTTTATCTATGGTTCGAGGGGATCCAAGTACGATCTACACCAACTCATATTCTTCCGCTACAACTCAGAGTTGGTAACGATCGATATCCAAACCGTTATTGCATCTTCATAGTGTTCCTGGTTGATCGTAGGGATTTTTTTTGTTTTCGACTATGTTTCCCAACATTGACTTATTTCTTTTTTCCTTACGCCATTAAAAACATCCCAACCTCATGCCACCACTGATTGAAAAAGAAGTATGGCCCGTATCCATCTCTCTGTCCCCCGATTCTTCTCCTCTCACGCCCACCACCGCCCCCTCCTCAGACCTTCTCCCACACCGTCGCCGTTGCCCGCCCTCTCCCCCACCGATCATAGCCCCTCTTCACTCCCCCCATCTTCTCTACCTACTTGGGACCCAGATAAAGGGGGTTAGTGGACAGCATGGCTCTACCGGTCTGCCAATGTTACGATCGCGTCACCGTCGTCGTCATGGATGAGGCTGAGCGGCTGGTCTTGTTTGGATAATGTAGTAGCAAACAAAAAACCCGCCCTACGATCAACCAGGAACACTATGAAGATACAATAACGGTTGGGATCACGATCGTTACCGTCACCCAATTGCAACATAAGAAGAACGTGACGATGTAGATCGCACTTGGAGTCACTTGGACCATAGATGAACGATCCCTTGAACTGAAGACCGAAAGCACGCCCTCTCTACTTGGTTGCAAATGTACATGCTTCACGATCCGGCAGCGCTTCGCCGTCTAGAGCTAATCTTCGCCATAGAATTAGAGGAAGGAGATTAGAACCACACTGGCCTTCTAATTATGAGGATTGGAGGAACTATACCTAGCTCTAATTAGTCAACTAGGACCAACTAGAACTATAATTAGAAGAACTAGAGGAGGCTCCAAAACGTGTGTGTCTCAATAGGGTCAATACCTCAAGTATATATAGGTTATAGGGGAGGGAGAGGCACACACACACACACACACAAGAAGGTAAAGCCTCCTTGGGGGTGCCGACCAAGGGGGGAGGAGTCCAACTCCCCCTAGTAGGATCCCCCCCCCCACACACACACACAAAAGGAAAGGGGGGCGACTCCTCCACTTGGACCTTTGTGGCCCAAGTTGCCTTCCACCTCATGGCCTTTTTAGGCCCGTTGATGTTTATTAAATATAAAAATATTCTAAATACTTTCAAACAATTTAATATATAATTTAACATCTCCGGAAACATTTTCCACCTATATATATTTATCGGTAGTACCCGGTATTAACCGATACTCTCTGAAACCCTTCTGGTGACCCCGGAACGCTTTCGAATCCTCTGAAACTATTCCGAATATTAATGAAACAATTCCAAAAATAAATACTCGACACTCACCTCCTACTAACACTCGGCAGATCGTGATTACCTTAAGCTTGTGACCCCATAGGTTTGGTAACTCATAGACATGAACGAAACTCCTTCATTCAATGACCGATAGCGGAACCGTGGACGTCCATATCGATCCCCATGAGTACACGAATGATATTTGAGTGAACCATTGGTTACCATGTGAAATTCCCTTTGCTTCGCGATACTTTACAAGACTCGAGAATCATGGGTATCCTCTTGAGCCATTCACATGCTCATTATACCATTATTCTCGTTACCGGTTTTGTTCTTCTTTCTCGTTGATGTGTTCCGTCATCCTCGTGACATGGTCAGCTGTGTCTGGCCAGACAATGACATATGACATCATACTGAGAGGGCCCTAAGAATATCTCTTCATCGTCGGAGGAGCAAATCCCACTCTCGAGCTTTCTTGTCCCTTGTCAAACTTTTCAATGAACCTGTAAGTTGTCGTTATGATCACCTACCTACAGATGACGTTTGAGAAACCCCAAATCTCATCGTACGATAAGAATTGACTATGATACTCTCATAGTCTGAGGAACATAAAACACGTGTTAACTCTCTGTGTTATAACAATTGATTTCAGGTGATATTATCTCAAAGTATAACAAACAAGTTTGGGTCGATTCAATATGATCATTCTTCTAACGTCATACTCTCAATGTTGTATTAGGACTATCTTTACTTTTAATGATATCATAAGATCCGAAAAACATGATCACCAACAACACTTGAGCCAATCTTAGAGGCAAGACTAGGAACCTTCATTTTACCGTTTATCATTCCACACATGCAATGCATACGAGTTTTCCACAGAATCACATATTCCAGAATCATATTAGTTATAGCATAGAATATAAACTCTTAACTATGAATATGGAAATATAATAATACATTATTATTGCCTCCAGGGCATATTTCCAACGGTCTCCCACTTGCACTAGAGTCAATAATCTAGTTGCATGGTTTATAAACACCTATGGCTTATCTGGTGTTGCTCATGCTTTGCTTAGTGGTGGAGCCTTTGTTAGTAGTTTTGACATATTCAAAACCATATAATATTTGTGTCAGTTATGTATGTTTTGCAGGATCCTTAATTTCTTTTTCTTAGAGCCATGTCACTATTATTCATAATATATTGTCACTGGTTTCATTACATTTTGGATCACATCATATGTATCAAGATACTTCTTGAATACATCATTTATATCAAGACACTTCTTGATTCAGACATCTTTGAAACATCTAGTGTTTTTCAATATACAATTTTAACTCTACAGAATCCGCAATATTGTTCATGCTCAAAAACTATTCCAAACAATTTAATTAAAACCCAATTTATATCATTCATGAAGCTGATATTGCTTGTAACCATTTACAACAACCTACTTCATCCCTCTATTTGACTATGAACAAGTCCTTTGTCATCTTTGAGGCACTTTAATAATATCAGCATTTACCTAGTAAACTAATCCAAGATCACTTTGGTATTTGTTACCAACGGTTTAGTACGTAAGAAATTTATGGCTTAATACACTCCATAGCTTTTATGATGGATTCAATTTATCGATATATATTTAATACCTCTCATCTATTCATGCCCATCAATTGTCATTTAGACATTTATTTCTCCCAAGCATCATGCTATGTGACATCGAGAGAAAATTCATTCTCCATTATAAACCTTTATAACCTTGTCAATGTATTCATATTGGGTGAGTACAATCGGACATCTTGATCTATCTCATGTAGATCTTTTGATGACTAATAAGTTGCTCTTGCCTTTAAAACTTTTAGTGAAAACTTTATTATTTTGTGCTTAAGAACTTTATATCATTTCCAATATATCAACTACATATGGGGTTTAGAAATGGTATATATCTCCCACTAAACTTTGTATGTATATACAAATTACTTCATCATTCTAACATAGTAAAACTCTTTTGAATATTTTGTTAAAATATGAATTCCAGCTCCTTCATGCTTGCTTCAAACTCATTTGAACTTTAGCATATTTATTCTGATATTTTAGATTTGACAAAACTTTTTTGGTTGTATCATTCATACACCCATCCATTTAGGAACCTACTTTGTCATCCATCTGGTTTTACCTTTCATATGATCAACTAAGTTGCAAATTTAATTGTACTATACCAACTCCATTTTGGAGTTTAATGGCTTTGAGCCAATCCTTTTGAGCTGGGCACCGCCATCGCTTCCTTGTACTGCATAGTTTTATCTTCTTATAAGATGAATATTTCACTGTGAAATAATTTAGTAGATTCAATAATCTTTTCTGATCTATGCATTTTAGTTACAAGCTTTAATACCTACAACCAGTGTAGGAAAATTTTTGATTTAATTTGCAAATAACTTTTTGGAATTTCCAACTTGTTGCTAATCTTTGTTCGGGATTCAATAATCTTGTCTAGCTTGCATTTTCCTCCCACTTACTTCTTTAGCGAGAAAACTTTTCTCTAAAAAGATGTTCAATCTTATGTGGCAAACACTTCTGTCTTTGAACTTTTGGTAGGAGGAATACCCAATAGTCTCCATTGGATATCCTACAAATCTTGCAATATTTCTTTGCTATGGGGATAGATTTATTCGAATATAAACTCTTTACATAAAAAACTTATAACCCCAATACTCGAGATGGGACAAAATGGATTCTACCCATTCCATAACTCATATGGTGTCATCTTAACAGACTATAAGATGGTGCTTTGTTTAGTGTATCTGTTGATGTTACAAGTATATCTATGTATATCCCCAAATTTTAGTAAAAGCAGATCGGTATTAAATAATTCCACAATCATTCGAGTGTTTTGCTAAACTCATGAGTTGGATATATTTCTTCATGGTAGAAGAATCTTTCTTCATAATGATCATTAACTTCACTTTGAATCTTTTGAACCTATCAAATATTTCACTCTACATTTTTTTGAACATTTCAAAATTTCAAATTTATATTCAATAAATCATATTTACTTAAATCATTAATGAAGTATAATTATCCACCATGCCCTGGTTAACTCATTGGATCATATACATCACTATGTATTTTGTCAACTGATTTGACTTTTAACACTTCATCTATATGAAGATTTTTCAAATGTAATCATGCAGTGCCACATTTAAGTGGTATTTTATCAGTCTTCTTTAAGATGTTTAGCATTTTAATGTTATAAATTCTACTTCAAGATTTATGAATAAACCACTAACAATAGAGGTAAATCCAAAACATATCCTTATAATAACATGAACAACCATTGTTTAAAACTTATAAGAATATCCATCGCATAACCCATAACATAATGTTTTACACAACTCCGAAGCGACTCTCTGTTGGGGTAATTGAGGATATATAGAAGTGGAATTAGGTCAGGAGGTGCCACGAGGGGCCCACGAGCCGTGGGGGCACGTCCTACCCCCAGGGCGCACCCTGGCTGCTCGTAGCCACCTCGTGGGTCTTCTGGCCTCCTCCCAAAGCTTCCTATGTCTCTTATGGTCCAAAAATAACTCCTGTAAATATTTATCCAATTTGGACTCCGTTTGATATTGATTTTCTAAAAAGTCCAAAAACAGGCAAAAAACAGGAAATGGCACTGGGCACTGGGTTAATAAGTTAGTCCCAAAAATGATATAAAATAGCATATAATTGCATATAAAGTATCCAAGATTGATAATATAATAGCATGAAACAATAAAAAATTATAGATACGTCGGAGATATATCAACATCCCCAAGCTTAATTCATGCTCGTCCTTGAGTAGGTAAATTATAAAAACAGAATTTTTTGATGTGGCATGCTACCCAACATGCTACCTCGAGTAGGCATATAATTATATTGAAAAACATGATTATTGATAACATCTAACACAGAATAACAAAATAAAATGACGCTCCAAGCAAAACACATATTATGTGACGAATAAAAATATAGCTCCAAGTAAGGTATACCGATAGTGTTGAAGACGAAAGAGGGAATGCCTTCCAGGGCATCCCCAAGCTTGGACGCTTGAATCTTCCTTGGATATTACCTTGGGGGTTCCTTGGGCATCCCCAAGCTTAGGATCTTGCCACTCCTTATTCTCCTCATATCGGTATCTCACCCAAAATTTCAATCACACAAAACTTAACAGAAACCTCATGAGAACCGTTAGCATAATAGGCAAATCAGAAACTTTAGGTAGTGTCATAAATTGATTCTTATTTAATTATTGCATAAGTTACTGTATTCTAACTTCTCCATGGCTTATACCCCCTGATATAATCCATAGCATCATCAAAACAAGCAAACTATGCAAGCAAAAACATAATCTGTTTAAAACAGAACAATTTGTAAAGATCTGTAGAGAAACTATACTTATGTAGCTACAAAAATTCAGAAAAATTGGGACAACCTGGGGAATTTGGATACCAATACTGTGTAAAAATTCAGAGCAAAAAGACATTCCGGTAAAATAAAAGAAATTATGCACTGGACGCAAAAGTTTCTGTTTTTGCACAGGATCAAATCAACAAGTATCCACACTATCCCAAAGGGTTTACTTGGTACATTATTGAAATAAAAAACATCAAACATGATTACTACAGTAGCTTAATCATGTGAACGTACAAAAACAGAAAGGATAAGTGTTCGGTTGTCTCCAAACAAGTGCTTTTCTTTAAAGCCTTTTAGCTAGGCATGATGATTTCAATGATGCACGCATAAGAATAGTTGATGAAACATGCAAAAGAGCATCATGAATATTATGACAAGCACATTATTTTATGGTACAGTGGTATATGAAAGGAGATAATTATTTTTATGAGAAACTTCCATGTAAAATTCTACATTGTTTCCATGAGCATGAACACAAGTGTTCAAGGTCAACCCTCACTTCTCCAATGCATAACTTTCCCATCGCTTCTCTTATAAAAGGCAAGTAAATTTTATTGTGTTTTTAATTTTTTCAATTTTTTTGTTTGTTTCACCCACAACTAAAGAAATAAATCAAGAAAACAGAATCAAAATAAAAACAAAATCTACTTAGTGATAAAAGCAAACAAGCATACACGAAAATATCAACCCCACGCTATTGCTCCCTGACAACGGCACTAGACAAGAGCTTGATAATCCCCAAGTGCAAAGAATCATCGTAGCACTTTCCAAAGATGGAAGTGATAAGTATGGAGTGTCGAACCCACAAGGAGCTAAAGGTAAGATCAATATTCTTTCAAGTCCTATCTGCCACCGATACGACTCGACATACATCGAACGTTTGCTTCTATCTAGTAACGAGAAATAAAACTGTGTTGTGGGTATAAAGAGGATAGCTTTGCATGATATTGGAGAACAAAAATATGAAAATAGTTGCTTCCTAAATAAATTTACAATATATTACAAATAGCGAGTGTGGAATAATGATGGTATGGTGTGCGAAATTGTCCTAGGCAATTGATAACAAGATCGGTAATCATTATTGTAATTTTATATGAGGGAGAGGCATGAGCTAACATACTTTCCGTACTTGGATCATATGAACTTATGATTGGACCTCTAGCAAGCAACCACAACTACTAGAAATCATTAAGGTAAACCCAACCATAACATTAAACATCAAGTCCTCTTTACTCCCATACGCAACAACTCCCTTACTCGGTTGTAATCTTATGTAACTCTAGCCCCCCACTATAAGCGAGTCATGAACGTATTGCAACACCCTACAATGGGATCCTCTACATGTGCGCAGCGCGGAAGTCACCATAGGACAACACCAATATAAAACATACGACTCAAACCAATCAAGATCATCAATCAACCCAAAGGATAAAAGAAATCTACTCAAACATCATATGATGGCAACACATCATTGAATAATAATATGTGGCATAAAGCACCATGTTCAAGTAGGGGATTACAATGGGGTGCGGGAGAGTGGACCGCTGAAAAGAGATGAGGAAGGTGATGAAGACGGTGATGTTGATGAAGACGATCACCGCGACGATGGTTCCCCCGGCGGCACTTCGGCGCTACCGGGGGAGAGGGGGAGAGAGTATCCCCCCTTAGGCTTCCTACTCCATGGCCTCTACCTAGATGGGGAGAGGTTCTTCCCTCTGGTCCTTGGCCTCCATGGCTCCCGGAGGGGCGAGAGTCCCTCCGAGATTGGATCTCTCTCTCTGTTTTCCTCTCTGTTTTCTCTCCAGATTGGTTTTTCTTTGATATAGAGAGCTGTGGCGGCGGATTGGAGAGTCTCCCCTAGTTTTTGATGTTTTCTCTATTTATAGGATTTTTGGCGTTGGAATCACACAAAACAGAGTTCCGAGGGGCCCATGGGCTAACAGGGCCCTTTGACCCCCCCCTGGGCACGCCCTGTTGCCTCGTGGCCAACAGGGAGGGCTTTCGGTGGTTCTTCGCTCCAATGTTTCTCATATGTTCCAGAAAAAATCACCAAAAAAATTCGGGCGATTCCAAGAACTTTCATTTTCTGCACAAAAACAACACCACGGTAATTCTGCTGAAAACATCGTCAGTCTGGGTTAGTTCTAATTAAATCATAAAAATTGCATCAAAGCCATATAAAAGTATTGTAATCATAGTTGAATATGGCATGAATACTTCATAAATTATTGATACGTTGGAGACGTATCATGGCCCGAATTGGTGGCATGAATTCAAAATTTGGAAAAAGAAGTGTGATGCTGAATGGATCTTGGTTAGTCCATCCAAAAGACGTGCTGCACTGGGCATGTTAGCCATGCATTCCAAGCCAAACAAGTCTGCTCCTTGATCTGGTGCCTCAATTTGGAAAAATTTATCTTTTGCCACTTTACAAAGGTATGATATTTGCAAGGGTTATAGATGTGCTGCCACGCAAGATCACATTGAGGCTCTAGACTTTGCGGGGTACGATCTAACTCCGCATGAGCGTGTTGTCATTCATCCCTCGCCGCCGGTGGAACTCCAGTGGACGGTGGCATCGCCGCCAATCATTTTTGGAATGGCGCGACAAACTTTGGTGTCATCTCCGGGGTCTTCTGTTCTGGCAACGGAGATGGGCGGGATTTCGGGGGTTTCAATTTTGGAAGGCCATAATCAGGAGGTTACTGGGCTTGTTACCCTATTGTTCCAACCGGCCCATCCCTCTGGGCGCTCTATAGTGCAAGATGTAAATGGGCCACCCATGCCCCCTCTGGACATACCTTCCTCCCTGGAGGCCAATGAGAGGTTTGAAGCTCTGGTCAATGACATCATGGCCAAGGTTATGACCTGTACCATCCGTTCCGTTCAGGGCCACTTGTTGGTCCATTGCCCCTCTTCTATGGTTTTCTCCTCCTACTTTCGAGTGGGCCACAGCAAATCAAATTGTTTTTCTTTTTCCCAAGCAAATGGATTAGTTTGGAAATGGAAGCGTCCCTCCCTTGTTTTAGATTTTTCAGGAACCCCTGCCCGTCCCGAGAATACCGCGCGGGTTACAGAACCGTGCTCACCTGTCCCATCGCCTTCAATCTCCCTCATACCCCATTGGAGACACCGCCATCACCACCACCCCCACCTCCAGAGCCCCTTCCCCGATGGCGAACTTTGAGCTTGACCTGGAGCGCTACGTCCCAGTCGGCCACTATATCATCGACGACGGTCACCATCGTCTTCCCCGGACCTTTATTACCCCGGCTGCTCCAATTGCTAGACGCCATGAGCAGTACTTGGTGGCGGAGGTCATGGCCACCCCGCCACTCCATATGATTGGTCAGGTGCGTGAGGAAGTTGTCGAGCTTTTGCACCAGAGGGGTTTTCATGTGCGCTCTGCCCAACCATGGATTGTTGCGGTAGGTCTTTCTGAGATGAGGGATGCTGGCAAGCGTTTTGCTGCTGTTCAGATGGTTCCCCAGGATTTGGGTAATGATAGATTCGTCAGGTTCATGAAGCATAATGAGGGCGAGGGTTTTCATGGAGTCCAGGGTTTTCGTCAGGGTTGTTTGATGTTTCTTGGAGTCCCTTTGGATTTGCGCAACACGGAGGATCTGAGAGCTGCTATTAACACTTTTGGAGAGTTTCATCATTGGGTTAGTGACAACCCATACTTGGTTCATTCGGTGGTGTTTGCATCATTCCCTGAAGATGCTCTGGTTCCACGTGATGTGGTTTTCTCTGAATATGCTGCATGGGGTGGCGCAAGGGTTTCCTGGACTGCTCCCTGCTATATCCATGGGGCAAACTTTGTGGAACAGATGCCGCACGATGAAGATCCAATGCCACTTGATGGGAATCCACACCCCCCCAGATAGCTGGTGTAGGATAATTTGTTATTTGCATTGCCACCCTACCCCGCTCTCGGCTGGAACGATGTGCCTCCCCCCCAATGCAGGAGCACCACGAGCAGCAGCAGGAGTGATGTCTACTACACAACCTTCTTCTTGTAGACTCGTGTTGGGCCTCCAAGCGCAGAGTTTTGTAGGACAGTAGCAAATTTCCCTCAAGTGGATGACCTAAGGTTTATCAATCCGTGGGAGGCGTAGGATGAAGATGATCTCTCTCAAACAACCCTGCAACCAAATAACAAAAAGTCTCTTGTGTCCCCAACACACCCAATACAATGGTAAATTGTATAGGTGCACTAGTTCGGCGAAGAGATGGTGATACAAGTGTAATATGGATGGTAGATATAGGTTTTTGTAATCTGAAAATATAAAAACAGCAAGGTAGCAAGTAACAAAAGTGAGCAAAAACGGCATTGCAATGCTTGAAAACAAGGCCTAGGGTTCATACTTTCACTAGTGCAAGTTCTCTCAACAATACTAACATAGTTGAATCATATGTAATTCCCTCACGTGCGACAAAGAGTTCACTCCAAAGTCACAAATAGCGGAGAACAAACGAAGAAATTATTGTAGGGTACAAAACCACCTCAAAGTTATCTTTTCTGATCAATCTTATGAGCTATCCCTATAAGTGTCACGAACAGCCCTAGAGTTCATACTAAAATAACACCTTAAGATACACATCAACCAAAACCCTAATGTCACCTCGAGTACCCGTGGGTTTGATTATACGATATGCATCACATAATTTCAGATTCATCATGTTCAATCCAACACGAAGAACTTTAAAGAGTGCCCCAAAGTTTCTACCGGAGAGTCAAGACGAAAACGTATGCCAACCCCTTTGCATAGATTCCCAAGGTCATGGAACCCGCAAGTTGATCACCAAAACATACATCAAGTGGATCAATAGAACATCCCATTGTCACCACGGATATCCCATCGCAAGACATACATCAATTGTTCTCAAATCCTTAAAGACTCAATCCGATAAGAAAACATCAAAGGGAAAACTCAATTCATCACAAGAAGATAGAGAGGGGAAAACTCCATATGATTCATCTATATTAATAAAGCTCGCGGTACATCAAGATCGTGCCATCTCAAGAACACGAGAGAGAGAGAGAGAGAGATCAAACACATAGCTACTGGTACATACCCTCGGCCCCGAGGGTGAACTACTCCCTCCACGTCATGGAGACCGCCGGGATGATGAAGATGGCCTCCGGTGATGGTTTCCCCCTCCGGCAGGGTGCCGAAACGGGCTCCCGATTGGTTTTTCGTGGCTCTGGAGGCTTGCGTCGGTCTCACGTCAAGGCGGTGCCCGAGGGTTGTGGCCTCCTCGGTCACTTCCTGGCCCAACTTTTTGCTCCAGTATTTTTTATATTTTCCAAAAATATTCTCCTTAAATTTTCAGCCCATTCCGAGAACTTTTATTTCTGCACAAAAACAACACCATGGTAGCTCTGCTAAAAACAGCGTCAGTCCGGGTTAGTTCTAATAAAATCATACCAAAATCATATAGAATTATTGTAAACATGGAATGAATACTTCATAAATTATAGATACGTTGGAGACATATCAAGGAGCAACATGACACAAGTGGCTGGGGTTGGCCTGCTGGTGAGCCTGAGATTCAGCAGGAAGAACCTGTGCAGGACCATGAGTCCATGGTTATTGATCAGACTAGTTCCTCAGACTTAGAGGTTTAGTTAATTGGACATGTGAATGCAGCACAGTAGGTTAATCAGTTTCAGAATGAGATGCATGTTGATCAGGCACCACCTGAGGCGATCAATTCTCTTGCAATTGTTCCTTACCGGCCTCCAATAGTGCAACCAGTTAATTTGATAGTGGGCATGGTGCGTGTGGTTTATGGACCGCCTCTCCCTCCTGTTATGGCCTGGCAGCGGACTTTCGAGACACTAATGAACTGCTGCCCTGTTATTGTGGTGCCTAAACCGCTCTCGGTGGTGCCCGTTGGTCCTATGGTTCTATCCAAGCGATCCTGGAACATTGCTCTTGATGATATTAACTGGGTCTCCAATTTAGTCTGTATTGAAGATCACAACTCTGTTTCGGTGTCTATCATGCCACGCCTAGTTTCTAGGGCTCTTTTTCCTGTTGATGATTATGTCTCTGATGCCACAGCTCCTGCACTTCCTAATGTACCTTAGGAACAACTCTCTTTCTCTGCTCAGTGTGTTAAGAAGAGAGTGGCTAGGAAGAAGTCCACACCCCTCGTGGAGACGTCTATGCGCAGGTGCACACACATTTCAATCAAATGAGATGGTTTTAAACCAATCCTATAGGATCTCCCTATGCCTCGGCCCAGGAAGAAGCGGCCCAGGTCAAAACCATTGGCGGATGTGGAACTAACCTCAACTAAGGGAGATGAAGACTGCAATGAGCAGGAGTACAGGACTGTTTCGCGTGCGACGCCCTTTCTTGTGATACAGGAAGTTGGGTGTGACTTGGGGATTGGTCGAGAGAAGCTAACGATGGATCTTCTTATGGCGGATCCAACTAAGCCCAAGCAGAACAGTAATGATGATTAACCTCAACATCTTCGCATGGATGTGGGAGGCCTTCATCTTGGCCTTTATTCCTAGTTATCATTGTTATGATATTCCTGCTGTCAGACTTTGTTTTGTGTGCTCCATTGCGATTGTGAAACTCTGTTTGTGTTGGTCATTGTGTGACTGCACTTTTACTGCTACTTTATCTAGTTTATATGGATAATAGATCTAATAGATGATGGCGAGTGCTCTATTGGAATGTGCGAGGTTTGAATTTGGATGCACGCCAGAGGGCGGTCAGAAACAAAATTGATGAAAGTATGGTGTCTGTTGTTTGTTTGCAAGAAACAAAAATGCAACACATTTATCATATGGTTATTAGGATTTTTTGCCCGGGGCGTTTTGACAGTTTTGCTTATTGCCCTTTGACTTGGGCATCTGGTGCTCTAATTGTTCTTTGGAATTCTTCCAGTTTGTATGGCATAATGGTTGATTCGCAGTAGTTTGGCATAGTGATTTATTTCACTTCCAAACACAATAATGAGAAATGGACGCTAGTTAATGTTTATGGTCCCTATCAGGGGGAGGCTAGGGACAATTTTTTTAGCTGGCTCTATAACTTGAATATCCCTGTGGATGAGAATTGGTTAGTGGTGGGGGATTTTAACTTCATCCGGTCAACTTCTAATAGGAATCTTCATGGTGCTGATGTTAATGACATTTTCATCTTCAATGAAATTATAGGTAACCTGGGTTTACTTGAATTGCCCTTAAAGGGTAGGTCTTACACCTGATCAAACATGAAGGACTCCCCTTTGCTGGAACAATTGGATTGGTTTTTCACCTCTGCCAACTAGATTTCATGTTACCTTTTAACTCAGGTATTGCCTATGACTAGAACAACGTATGACCATGTCCCCTGTGTGGTGGTGATCAACATTGCAATTCCTAAGTGTAATATCTTTCACTTTGAGAATTACTGGGTGGATCTAGAGGGTTTTCTTGATTGTGTGGAGAAATCTTGGAGAGTTCCCTCTCTTAAGAGTCACATAACTGCTATAATCACTGATAAACTTAAATCACTTCGACATGCTTTGAAAAGATGGCAAATGGGGTTGTCTAAGATGAAAATTTTCATTGAAAGATGTAGTCATGTGATTGTGCTTTTGGATAATCTTGAGGAACTGAGACCTCTGTTCAGACCAGAACTCAATTTTAGGAAAATTGTGAAATTACATGTGGAACATCTCTTGCACATGCAGTTTTTGTATAGGAAAAAAGGGCTACCATAAGATGGATTAAAGTGGGTGAGGAGAATACCAAATTCTTTCATGCAATAGCCACTGAGAGATTTAGACGAAATTACATTTCTTCACTAAAGTTGGATGATGGGTCGGTAATTAATGATCATGAGCAAACGGCAGGAGTTTTTTGGTCCACTTTTAAGGGCAGAATGGGTCAATCTCATGGAGTTAACATGGCTTTTGATCTTTCCTCCCTCCTTAGCAGAATTGAGGGCTTAGATGTGCTCACATTGCCTTTCACAAAGGAGGAGATGGACAAAACTATTAAAGAAATGCCCATTGATAAGGTTGCAGGCCCAGATGGTTACAATGGGATGTTTTTCAAAAAATGTTGCCATATAATATGTGAGGACTTTTACTCTGTGGACAGGGATTCCATGCTGGAACTGTGATGTCTACTACACAACTTTATTCTTGTAGACTCTGCTGGGCCTCCAAGCGCAGAGTTTTGTAGGACAGTAGCAATTTTTCCTCAAGTGGATGACCTAAGGTTTATCAATCCGTGGGAGGTTTAGGATGAAGATGGTCTCTCTCAAACAGCCCTATAATCAAATACAAGAAATCTCTTGTGCCCCCAACGCACCCAATACAATGGCAAATTGTATAAGTGCACTAGTTTGGCGAAGAGATGGTGATACAAGTGCAATATGGATGGTAGATACTGGGTTTTGTAATCTGAAAATATAAGAACAGCAAGGTAACAAGTAGTAAATAGTGAGCAAAACATTATAACAATGCTTGGAAATAAGGCCTAGGGTTTGTACTTTCACTAGTGCAATCTCTCAATAATGCTAACATAATAGAATCATATGATCATCCCTCAACGTGCAACAAAGAATCACTCCAAAGTTCATATCTAGCGGGGAACATAAGATGAAATTGTTGTTGGTAGTAAGAACCACCTCAAAGTTACCCTTTCTGATCAATCAATTGGGATATTCCTAAAGATCACAAACAGCCCTAGAGTTCGTACTAAAATAACACCAATGATACATATCAATCAACCCTAATGTCACCAAGATACTCCAATGTCACCTCAAGTATCTGTGGGTTAATTATTCGACACGCATCAAACAATTTCAGATTCATCATATTCAATCCAACACAAAGAACTTCAAAGAGTACCCCAAGATTTCTGTCGGAGAAAGTAGGACAAGAACGTGTATCAACCCCTATGCATAGATTACCCCATTGTCACCACGGGAATCCACAAGTTGAGTATCAAGACATACATCAAGTGATCTCAAATCCAATATTCAAACCGGCATAACAAAATCTCAAAGGGAAATATTCAATTCATCACATCAAGATAGGAAGGGACAAACACCATATGATCCAAGTATATTAACAAAGCCCATGATACATAAAGATTGCGACATCTCAAGAACACGAGAGAGATAGAGAGATTAAAAACATAGCTACTGGTACATACCCTTAGCCCCGAGGGTGAACTACTCCCTCCTCGACATGGCCTCCGTCGGGATGATGAAGATGGCCACTGGTGATGGTTTTCCCCCTCCGGTAGGGTACCGGAAAGGATCCCGATGAATTTTTCTTCGATATAGAGAGTTGCGGCGGCGGAGCGGAAGTTCTGGGTTAACTTTCGGGGGTTTCTGTCTTTATAGGAATTTCAGCATTGGAATCATGTCAACCGGAGCCACATGGACCCCACAAGCGAACAGGGCGCGCCCACCCCCCTGGGCGTGCCCTGTTGGCTTGTGGCCCACAGGTGGCTCCCCTCCGGTGGTTCTTCGCTCCGGTATTTCGTATTTTCTCTAGAAAAAATAATAAAAAAGTTTCGGGCGATTCTGAGAACTTTTATTTTTTGCACAAAAACAACAACACGGTAATTCTGTTGAAAACAGCGTCAGTCTGGGTTAGTTCCAAATAAATCATATAAAGTGCATCAAAACCATATAAAAGTATTGCAAACATAGGCAAATATGGCATGAATACTTCATAAATTATCGATACGTTGGAGACGTATCAAACTGCTCTTTTGGAGAATATGAATTATTCCTTCATCACCCTTGTACCTAAAAAGGGCTCTCCTTAGTCTGTGGGTGATTTCCGGCCTATTTCTTTAACTGGAATGGGGCTAAAGTTTCTTTCAAAAATGGCTGCGAATAGATTTCACTTGGAGATAATGAAGTGCATCCATAAAAATCAGTATGGCTTTATTAAATCCACGACAATTCAAGATTGTGTTGGATGGACACTTGAATATTTGCATCAGTGTCAGCAGCCTAAAAGGCCAATTGTTATTCTTAAATTGGATTTTGAGAAGGATTTTGATTCCATTGAGCATGAGGTCATATACCAGATTTTAAAGCACAAAGGTTTTAATGATAAGTGGATTCTCTAGGTTAAACAACTCCTCGCCTCCGGATCTTCTTCTGTGCTTTTGAATGGAGTTCCTGGCAAGCAATTTGTCTGTAAGAAAGGTGTTAGGCAGGGAGACCCCATGTCACCTTTGTTATTTGTCATTGCTGCTGATCTCTTACAAACAATAGTTAATGATATGTTGCAGAAGGGGAAAATTCAGCTACCAGTTCCATGTCATGATAGGGATTTCCCAATTGTGCAATATGTTGATGACACACTTATCATTGTTCCTGCAGATGAGAGACAATTTCTTGAGCTTTAAAGCAGCTACTTTTGTTTTCCCAATCCACTGGGCCGCATATCAACTACCATAAGTCTCCTATGCTCCCAATTAAAGTGGATCAGGCTGAGATCAGTAGGCTGGCTTCTTCTTTTGGCTGCAAGGTGGGCACATTACCTTTCACATATTTGGGCCTGCCTATTGGTACTACCAGACCAAGAATTGTAAATCTAATGCCCTTGGTTGATAACATGGAGAGGAGGCTTTTTGCAAGCTCTTCTTTTTTGGCACAAAGTGGAAGATTACAGTATTTGAACTCTGTTTTATCCTCTGTCCCCATCTTCTTCCTATGCAGCCTGGATATTCCTCCTGGAATTTGGAAGCAATTACTTAGAATTCAAAGACAGTGCCTCTGGCTCTCAGATTTCAAAGGCTCTTCTCTTTTGCGATTGACACTTTCATCACAGCTAAAGAAGTCTTTAACACCCAAGAGTTATCTAGTTTGTTTCATTTGCCTCTTTCCCAAAGGGCTTTCGATGAACTTCAGTCTTTAAAGTTGTTGATCCAGGACTTACAAAGAGATCGGAATGCTAAGGATATTTGGTCATGGCAAGCGGAAGGCAAGGCTTATTCTGCCAAAAAATTCTACATGCATGTCCATCAACCAATCATTGCCAACCCCTTATTAAACGGGATCTGGAAAAGCTGTTGCATGATGAAAAACAAAGTTTTTGCATGGATGATGATTATGGATAGACTCAACACACAAGACATGCTTGAAAGGAGACATTGGAATGTTTCATATTCAAATGTCTGTGTATTGTGCCCAACTAGAGGTAAAGAGGACAGTGATCACCTCTTCTTCACCTGAAACTTTACTTGCACGGTCTGGAATTATCTTCAAATCTCCTCGCAAGGCGATACCATGTGGGAAATCACAACAACTGCTAGAAAGGACTTTACAAAACCTTTCTTTTCTGAGGTTGTTTTTACTACTTGCTGGAATATATGGACCACCAGAAATGCAAGAGTTTTCAGAAATGAAAGGCCAAGTTTCAACAGATGGAGGGTGAATTTTATCCATGACATTTCTTTACTAGCTCATAGGATTAAGGCTAGTTTTAGTGATGACCTCCTTAAGTGGATTTCCTTTTTGCCTACATGAGGTGAGTGTTTTTATTTCTTCTCTGTAATCTAGTAGATCAGTATGTATATATTGTACTTCTTGGTGGAATAAAGAGTAAGGCTGTGGGTTTTTTCCCCCTACAATAGCAGGTCAAAAAAATTTAACCCACGCTTCCTATTGCGAGCTACATGGAAGTTTTTATTATACCCCCCTTGAATACCTATCCTTTTGGGACAAGTCGTATGACAGTGCAAATTACCATTCCTTATTCCTTATACTCTCAAAAAGATTTAAGTGAAGCATGAGAGTTCAACTATTTCTATAAAATATGACCGCCAACGTGCTCAAAAAAGATATAATTGAAGCACTAGAGCAACTGCCTAGCTCAAAAGATATAAGTGAAGCACATAGAGTATTCTAACAAATTGTGATGAAAATGTGTCTCTCTCGAACGATGTTTCCAACAAACAATGATTGTGGCAAACTAAAAGGAAAATAAACTATAATGCATGACACTCCAAGCAAAACTCATATCATGTGATGAATAAAAATATAGCTCCAAGTGACATACCGATAGATTGGAGACGAAAGAGGGGATGCCTTCCGGGGCATCCCCAAGCTTAGACGCTTGGGTCCTCCTTGAATATTACCTTGGGATGCCTTGGGCATCCCCAATCTTGGGGTCTTGCCGCTTCTTATTCCTTCACTCATCGTGGTCTAACCCAAAACTTGAAAACTTCATCACACAAAACCCAACAAAACCTCATGAGATCGTTAGTATAATAGACATATCAAATACTTTACTGTTATAAATTAATTCATATTTCATTATTACATAAATGGTACTGTATTCTAACTTCTCCATGACTTATACCCCCGATATAATCCATAGCATCATCAAAACAAGCAAACTATGCAAGTAAAAACAGAATATGTCTAAAACAGAACAACTTGTAGTGATGTGTACTAAAACCATACTTCTGTAACTCCGAAAATTCTGAAAATTAGAACAACCTAGGAAATTTGTATAGACATATTGTGTAAATATTTTAGCAATTTATCATGTTCCAGCAGAGAGAACCAATTCATATACTATGCGCAAAAGTTTCTGTTTTTGCACAAAATCAATTCTACTATCCTCCAAATCATCCCAAAAGATTTACTTGGCACAAACACTAATTAAAACATAAAAAACACAAACATTACAGTAGCAAAAATTGTGTGAACTCAAAATAATAAGAAGTAAAAGCAAAAATTAAGATAATCATTGGGTTGCGTCCCAACAAGCGATATTGTTTTATGCCCCTAGCTAGACATAATACATTGTTTCAAGTATTGTGCTCCTTATCATCCTTCATGCTCTCCATTACATTCTTATACATAATATTATCATAAGCACTTCTTACTAATTCCCTTCTTTCGGCAATAGACTTTCTATTAGGAGAACTCAAATAATGGAATGGGCTATCTTTCATAACTTTTATCTTCTCTAAATTTGATTTTTGAGAAAAAGTTTGGTCATCAAGGGACCTCTCATAGACAACCGTAAATTCATAATCTACAATGACTTTAGCATTATCAAAATAATCTTCTTCTTTGTTGCCTTTGACAATCCAAGAATATTGTTGATTAGTAATATTGAATGGGTGTTGGATTAAGTCAAGTTTTGGAACTTCTTTTCTAGAATTTTTCTCAAAAGCATGATGATCTCTAGACATATACCTTCGCATAAAATATCTATCATATAGAATTTCATCTCTCATAGGGTACTCGTAATGCATATCATAATGATAAAAAATCTCTCTTCCTTCACGGACTATATAATCAAACTCATTCATTAGGACAATTGTGGCTATTTTCTTAGCTCTAGGATCATTTATGATGGGTAATTTGAAGAACAATCTTTGCAAAGTGGGATGACTATGAATAAATCTTCTTTCAAGTTTAATAATAAGAGCGGAGATGGCTTGAGCATAACAATTGGTTCTTTTAAGAATAGGCTCATCATTATTTACCAAAACTCCCGTACAAGTGAAGTACTCTTGAATAACACTTTTTCTAATAATATTCCCACTTCCCATTACAAAAGTTTTAGTGTCAAGCTTAACAGGAGGTTCTTTCTTATCAGGCTCATTGTCCTTACTATCGCCCTTAGTGATAACAAAGTCAGACATGATAGCAACTTCAAACAAAATAAGCAAACAAGTAAACAAGCAAACTAGCAGAATAAAAATATTTTTGTGTTTTTGATTATTTTTTATAAAATAAAATATAAAGGTAAATGTAAAAAGAGAAGTAAAAAAGTAGAACAAGCGAATGATAGTTTGTGTGATGGGACCTCGTGTAAAGTTGATGATGTCTCCCCGGCAATGGCGTCGGAAATTCTTTCTGCTACTTGTGAGTTGCGTTGGGTTTTTTCCCGAAGAGGGAGGGTGGATCAATATAGTAGTGATACGTCTCCAACGTATCTATAATTTTTGCTTGTTCCATGCTGTTATATTATCATTCTTGGATGTTTTACAATCACTTTATAGCAACTTTATATCATTTTTTGGAACTAACCTATTGACATAGTGCCAAAGTGCGAGTTGCTGTTTTTGCTTGTTTTTTACTTCGCAGAATATCAGTACCAAACGGAGTCCAATCATGACGAAACTTTTTGGAGATTTTTTCTGGACCAGAAGACACCCAATAGGCCAAAGAAGTGTCAGAGAGGCGGGATGTGGAGGCCACAACCCACCAGGGCGCGCCAGGGGGCCCCCGGTGCGCCCTGATGGGTTGTGCCCTCCACGGGCCCCCCTCCACCACCTCTGATGCCTATAAATACCCAAATATTCAGAAAACCCTAGGGGAGTCGATGAAAAACACATCCAGCCGCCGCAAGTTCCAGAGCCTCAAGATCCAATCTAACACCATCACGGAGGGGTTCATCTTCTTCATAGGTGCCTCTCCGATGATGCGTGAGTAGTCCACCATAGACCTACGGGTCCGTAGGCAGTAGCTAGATGGCTTCCTCTCTCTCTCTTTTGATTCTCAATACAATGGTCTCTTGGAGATCTATTTGATGTAAACTTTTGCGGTGTGTTTGTTGGGATCCGATGAATTTTGAGTTCATGATCAGTTTCTATCCATGAATATTATTTGAGTCTTCTTTGATCTCTTACATGCATGATTGCTTATAGCCTCGTATTTCTTCTTCGAATCTTTGGTTTAGTTAGGCCGACTAGATCGATTTTTCTTGCCATGGGAAGAGGTGCTTTGTGATGGGTTCGATCTTGCGGTGTCCTTTCCCAGTGACAAAAGGGGTAGCAAGGCACGCATGTATCGTTGCCATTAAGGATAACAAGATGGGGTCTATTCCTACATGAATAGATCTTGTCTACATCATGCCATCATTCTTATTACATTACTCCATTTTTCCATGAACTTAATACACTAGATGCATGCTGGATAGCGGTCGATGTGTGGAGTAATAGTGGTAGATGCAGGCAGGAGTCGGTCTACTTATCTTGGACGTGATGCCTATATAATGATCATCGCCTTGGATATTGTCATGATTATTTGATCTTCTATCAATTGCCCAATAGTAATTTGTTCACCCACCGTGCGCTATACTCATGAGAAAAGCCACTAGTGAGTCCTACGGCCCATGGGTCTACTTTTCCAACATATTGCTTTCCGATCTATCTTTTTGCCGCTTTGCTTTCAGATCTACTAAACCAAAAAACCAAAAATATATTGCTGCACTTTTTATTTTCCCTTTTTATTTTGTGTTCTTGAGAGATCTATCTCTCCTATCTATCATTACCTAATCTATCTTTTTACCGTAGAGAGATTGACAACCTCTCTTACGCGTGGGGTTGCAAGTATTTATTATTTGTGTGTAGGTGCTGCTTGTTAGGTGGTGGTGATCCTCCTACTGGTTCGATACCTTGGTTTCATAACTGAGGGGAATACTTACCGTCGTTGTGCTGCATCATCCCTTCGTCTTTGGGGAAAATACCAACGCGGTCTCAAGCCACGTCAAGTAGCAATAAGTATTTCTGAAAGCACATTTGCTCCCTTGGTGGTTTTGGTAATTAATAACGACATATATGTCATTGAACTAATGTTTCCACTAAGCATATTTCAGGAAAAGTTCAATGATAGGGATGGCAAAAGGATTGTGGAGAACCCCAAGATGCAAGGAAATGGATTGGCAAAGCTTCAAGCAAGAGGACTCTACATTTTACTTTGTGAGAAATCACTTTGAGTCCATAGGAAAGTCAATACTATTAAAAGGGGGTAAGGTACTGTTGGTGAACAAGATGCTCCACGTGCACAAGAGATAGTCACCAAAAACACCCACAAGCTCTTCCACAAAAGTCTGTCCAAAGCCAAATATCCAAAATCGGTGCAACCAACAATTCCCACTCGGTGCCACCGATTCCCAAAATCAGACAGACTCATGCCAAACCCTAGCACATCGGTGCAACCGATTCCACTTCGGTGCCACTGAGTTTGGGTTGCCAACTTTCTGTTACCTCGATTCACAAAATCGGTACCATCGAGTTTTCTGGATCGGCATCACCGAGTTGTGCAATCTGACCATTGGTCACCTAATCGGTACCACCGAGATTTATATATCGGTCTCACCGAGATTCAAAAGTAACTGCCTTTTGGTCACTTCGGTACCACCGAGATTCACACATCGGTGTCACCGAGTTGGTCACTTTAGGTGTAACGGTTGGATTTTTCGGGATGCCTATATATACCCCTTCACCACCACCCACTCGAAAGAGAAGCACTCAGAACTATTCCATACTTGCCCCATCCTATTTTCTGAGAGAGAGCCACCTACTCATGTGTTGAGATCAAGCTATTCCACTCCATCCATATGAATCTTGATCTCTAGCCTCTCCAAGTTGCTTTCCACCAAATCAATCTCTTCCACCATAGCCAAATCTGTGAGAGAGTGATTGTGTGTTGAGAAGTCTATCATCTTGAAGCACAAGAGCAAGGAGTTCATCGACATTACTGAGCCTATTACCTTTTGGAGGATGGTGCCTCCTAGATTGGTTAGGTGTCGCTTGGGAGCCTCCTACTTCGTGTTGTGGAGTTGAACCAAGAAGTTTGTATGGGCAAGGAGATCACCTACTTCATGAAGATCTACCCATAGTGAGGCTAGTCCTTCGTGGACGGAAGCCGTTATGGAATAGTCAAGGTTGCTACTTCATGGACCCTTATGGGTGGATCCCTCCGTGGACTCTCGCGACCGTTACCCTTCGTGGGTTGAAGACTCCATAAACGTGGACGTACGATAGCACCACCTATCGGAACCACGGGAAAAATCTTCGTGTCTACAAATTGCGTTTGATCTTCCTCCCTACCCTCTACTATATACATGCTTGTTGTTACTTTCCGCTGCTATACTCTTATACATGCATGTGTAGGGTGTACTTGACTTGCTATCATTGCTAAAATCTGCCAACACTTAAAATTGGGAAAAGGTAGAATTTTTATTTGGTCAAGTAGTCTAATCACCCCCCCCCTAGACATACTTTCGGTCCTACAAGTGTTATCAGAGCTTTGGTCTCCATTGCATTGGTCTCACAACCTAGGAGAGTATGGCGTCTAGTGAGGGAAATTATCACCGTAGAGGTCCGTACTTTGATGGCACAAATTTTGCTAGTTGGAAGCACAAAATGAAAATGCATATTCTTTGTCATAACCCCGTTGTTTGGGCTATTGTTCGTGTTGGCTTGCAAGGTGAATTCTTTGGTGATGGAAAGGAACCGGATCGTGAAGCGACCGCGGATGAATTGAAGATGTTGCAATACAACGCTCAAGCATGTGACATTCTCTTCAACTGCCTATGCCCCGAAGAATTCAACAAAATTAGCCGTCTTGAGAATGCAAAAGAGATTTGGGATACTTTGATTGATATGCACGAAGGTACCGAATCCGTGAGAGAATCCAAGTTGGACGTTCTTCAAAGTCAGCTTGACAAGTTCAAGATGAAGGATGGTGAACGACTCGCGGAGATGTACTCTAGGCTAGCTCTCATCACCAATGAGATTGCCGGCTTAGGAAGCGAAGAAATGACCGACAAATTCATCATCAAGAAGATACTTCGAGCTTTGGATGAGAGATACGACACCGTGTGCACATTGATCCAAATGATGCCCAACTACAAAGATCTCAAGCCTACGGAAGTCATTGGAAGGATTATTGCTCATGAGATGACATTCAAAGACAAAGAAGAGCTTCACAACAAGTCTAGCGGTGCTTACAAAGCCACAAGTGATGCTACCGCAACTTCAAGCGACAACCTTGTCAATAATGAAGAGATAAGCCTCATGGTCAAGAAATTCAACAAGTTCTACAAGAATAGAGGCAAAGAACGAAGCTCCAACCCAAGATATGAAGAGAAGCGTTCATCAAGTCGTGACCGAAACTGCTACAATTGTGGGAAGCCCGGACACTACTCCAATGAGTGCACGGCTCCCTACAAACGAAGAGAAGAGTCACCTAGAAGACGAAGCTCAAGGAATGAATCACCTCAAAGAGAGAGAAGGAGTAGACATGATCGCTATGAACGAAGACCCTCAAGGAGAAGTAGGGACTCGGAGAAGAAGGACAAGTACACCAAGAGCTACACAAGAAGAAGACGTCAAGCTCATGTTGGTGAATGGGTTTCTGGCTCCGACTCCGACAACAACTCCGAGAGAAGCTATCACTCCAACTCCGACTATAGTCAAGATGAAGGTGTTGCCGGACTTGCACTAGTGACTACCAACTCCTATGATCTATTTGATTCACCAAATGAAGGGAGTGGAAGTTGCTTCATGGCTAAAGGCCCCAAGGTATCACACCCCTAGTATCTTGATTTCGATAGTGATGAAGATGATTTACTTTGTGATGATGACTTGCTCTTTGATAAAACTAGTGATGTTAGTCAAAATGAACTTGATAATTCTCATGCTAGTCAAGATAAGTCGTTTGATGATGATAAGATGAAAATAGAACAACTAACTAAAGAACTAAACACTCTTAAGTTAGCCCATGAATCTACTCTTGAAGATCATAGAGAGCTTGTAAGGACTCATGAGAAGCTACGCTTTGAGAAGCTCACCTTGGAGCAAGAGCATGAGTTTCTTAAAGCTATCAATGACGATCTCCGAAAGAAGACTTCATCTTATATAGCCAAACGATTACTCTTGTCTACATTCATGCCACAAGTTAAATCTAGACAAACTAGTAACAAAGGCAAGAAAGGTTCTTCATCTAGTAGCAACAATAAAAATGCCAAATCTAATGATGTTGCTTCTAGTAGTTCTATTGATTCCACTAATGATGATTCTCTTAGCCAAGTTACACTTGAGCAAGAAAACGCTTTATTGAAAGGAATTATAGAGAAAGGTATCTACAAGAGTCTTGCCGGGTGTAAGCAATTTGAGGAAATTGTACGCAAGCACGGAGGATACCGGAAGAACCATGGCATTGGCTACTTCAACGCTAATGGAGTTGAATGGGAAGAAGGTCAATACCCTAAGCCCAAGTTTGTTCCTCAAAAGGAGAAGTATGAACATACTCCTCCCAAGGGAACAAACACTCAAGATGACCTTCCACCACAAGACCACAAGCTCAAGGGCAAGAACAAGCTTCAAGAGGACATTGACTCATATGAAGATGAATCCCAAGCTTTGGTGGAGTAGGTTATCAAGGCTACTTCAAGCTCAACTTCTACAAGAGCCACTTCAACACCAAGGATCCACATCAAGTTGATGTGGGTCCCCAAGAAGAAGAACTAGAGAGGTTCTTGAGGGGTGACTCCGCCAATGAAATTCACTCACATTCATTATCGGCAAGAACTAGTTGCAATCAACGTCAACAACATGCAACAGTTCAAGGAGTCACACATTCCCTCAAAGGTAAGCAAGGGCTAAGGTAATCAACAAATCCATGGACATCATCATGTATGCATTGCACTCCATGTCCATAGATATCCTTGTATTTGTCTCTTGTGTGTTGGGACTAACCCATGTAGGTGAGAAGAGTAAGGAAACAACAAGGATGCTCCCAACTCATGGTGACCTTCATCAACCTTGAGCATCCACCACTACCTCACCCACATGAAGTCTTCTACGACAAACCCAAGGTTAGTTTATCCCGCCTATGGGGGGATGTCACATCAAGGGGGAGCTTTACTCTAAGAATTGAGTTAAAGCATCTCTTAGAATGTGACAACATTAAATGCTTTTGTAAAAGTGGTAACCCCACTTGTGCTTAAACGATGAGTATGACCTATGATCAAGTATTCTTGCTTGGCTCCTAAGTCAATATACTCATATATAGATGACTCCGTCGTCGCCAAAATGATTGATAGATGCTAGTATGTATGTGCATGTTTGCCATGATTTCATTTGACATCTTATTGTGTGAGCATGTTGGTCTGCATTTATTTATCCATTCAAGGACATCCAATTGTTGCTATTTGGTTTTTGATTTTTCTTTTGCCAATTGGATGGACAAGAATGCCTAGGACCACTCTCTAGCTATCTATGCTTTCTTACCTCATATTCTATTCTTGTTGCATCACAAAATTTGAACAAGGACTTTTCGATCTCTCTGTGTGAGGAGCACTCAGAATTCCGTATCGACAAAGGACTGACCATTAAAACCTCCCAAGTGCATCTCGGTGGAACCAATCCAAAATCTCGGTCTCACCGAATTCCTAGGGTTGATCTGGTTTTTCATCTCGGTATCACCGATTCCAACTTCTCGGTTACACCGAGTTTCCCTGTCAGCAGACAGTTGAGGAACTCAGTGACACCGAAAAGTTAGAACCGGTGTCACCGACAGCCATGGGTTTATATAGAGGCGGACCTGACTTTTGAAATCTATTCCTCAAACGGCATCCCCTCCGAAACCCTTGCTGCCGAACCAAGGCCCCTAGTCATCGCCTTCGTCTTCTCGAGCGCCTCCGCCGTTGGAAGTCCCCGCCGTCGACGGCATCCTCTCCCCCGTCGCCGCCGTAGCGAAGTCGTCACCAAGCTAGGGTACGATTTCATCTCCTCATGCGCTCCAACCTCTGAATCTCGCGCATTAGGACTTTTCCATCGATAATCCACAATTTGAGATTGATTCATCCAAAAGAAACTCCAATATTTTAGCAAATGAAGGATTTTTTAGGTTTAGTCGTCCGCAAAACCGAATCTCGGTGACACCGAGTCAGAAAAATCGGTTCTACTGATTTTGTTTTTGTGCTACTGAGGACAGTCTCGGTGAAACCGAGTGCCAATTCTCGGTACGACCGAAATTGCTGCCAAGTTTCTGTAAAGAGCTCTGTGTGTCTCGGTGGTACCGAAACTTATGACCCGATGACACCGAAATCCCTTTTTGCTGACAACTATGTCTAATGATTTCTCTGTTCAAACCTTTGAAAAACATCTGCATTTTGTGATGACTCATCCCTTCCACTCTTCTATACTCTATTCACAGGGTCAGAGATGTCAGGTTCAGATGATAGCCAGAATGATCTCAGAGAGCAGAGTGTTGACATGAGCTCAGGCACTAGTCCTGAGGGGAGCTATGATGATGTTCCTAGCTCTCCTGATTTGCCCAAAGCTACAACCAGGGCAAGGAGGAAGCTCAACTCAGATGAGGAGGATGAGGATTTCATCCCTGAGGAGCTGCCCAAGAAAGATGATGCTGCAAAGAGCACCACTGCTGCCACTACTTCCAAGAATAAGAAAGCTATCAGGAAGGAGTATGCTAGCTCTGGGTCAGCAAGAGCACCAGAGAGCTCTAGGGCAACTATGACTGTTGAGCCCTCCAAGAAGTCTATGACTAAGAAGGCAGGGGAGAAGAAGAAGAGTAGAAAGAGGATAATTCATGTTGTGGGCAGGCCTACCTCAATGTATGAGGATCCAGCAGAGGCAGCTGCTGAGGAGGAGGTGGAAGAGCCAGTTGCCAAGGCTCCTCCTAAGAAGAAGAAGAAGCTCATGGCAGATGCAATGCCTAAGGCTACCACATCCATGAGCACCAAGGCTGCACCTAAGAAGACTACTGCTGCTGAAGAGTCTAAGAGGTTCTCTAGAGAGATACCAGCCTCCAGCAAGAACAAGACCTCCACCTTTAGGGAAGCTGAGGATGATGATATGACAGCTTTGATGAAGCTAAGACCACACCTTCCAGAGCACAATGCCAGCCACTTGCTTGCTGAGGACATGAAGAAGAGGAAGGACTCTGGTTTGAGAGAATGGAGAGCCATTGATCCATATTCTTAGAGAAGGAAAACAGATGTGGACTACAGATTTTATACCAAGGAGCAACAAGATTTCTACGAGACAATCTTGCTTGATAAGAGCCCTGCTGTAAGTGACATGAGGTATGTGGATTGGAAGTATATCAAGGAGAATCAAGATTACTTCCCGAGTGTTCAAGACAACTTTCACTGCATTGGTCTGGATGAATTTGTTGGCAAAGAATTCACTGCATGGAACGATGAGATGATCATGCAATTCTACTCCACTGCTCACTTCTATGGAGATGGTAGAATTGTATGGATGACTGAAGGAGCAAGGTATGAATCAACTGTTGAGGAATGGGCTACCATCTTAGGAGTCCCAAAGGTGGAAGAAGGAGATCTGGATGTCTATTCTGAATCCAAGGAGAGCCACAATGCTATGATGAACATGTACAATGAGATCCCTGCTGCACATGTGAAGTCTCACAAGCTAGGATCCATTTACTTCCTCCAGGCATGTCTGCGAACCATCAACACCATCTTGAGGCATACCTTGATGCCTAAGTCTGGAGATGACAAGATGATTAGAGGCTATTCCATCAACATGCTGATCCATCTTGATAGACACACCAGGATAAGGGTGATGGATTTGATAGTAGAGACTGTGAAGAGGGTTGCTGCTGATCAGAAGCGCTCATGCTGCTATGCACCCTACATCCAGATGCTTATCAACTCCAAGCTAGAGAAGCACATCTTTTCTCTTGACAGGCCACATTTGCCCCTACAGCCTGATCTAGAAGACAACATTGTGGTGATGAACCCAGATCATCCCACCTCAGCTGCAGCACAGGCAGAGGCAGCTAGAGCCACTAGTGCTCAAGTCCCTAGATCCAGGAACGAGCAAATGGATCTCTTGATTAGTACCGTTCAGGGCATGCAGAAAGATATCAAGGACATCTTGGCGAATCAGCATAGTCTTGTGAGGATCATGGAGAACAGGATTAAGACACTCAATGACAAGGTGGATGGGCTGACCAAGACCGTGAACGAGCTCAAGAAGGAAGTTGATAGCGTGCCCAGTCCCCAGACTACAGATGATGAGGATAACTCACCTCTCAGGCCAGGTACTCAGTTCACTACTCAGGCTAGATCAGCCACAGTGCCAGCTCCAGAGTTGAGGCCTTGTTCATCAGCACCTGCTACAGCCTCTTCAGCTCCATCAGCTCCTCCAGTTCCTCCAGTTGCTACTCCAACTCCGTCCATGACATCTGTTGAAGTCTTCGTCGATGCAGTTCTCTCAACTCCTTCACCAGCTACCGGAGGAGATCAGCCCCAGAAGAACGATTAGCTATATACCTTTGATCTTTATGGTAACTTGTTGCCAAAGGGGGAGAAGATGTATATAGATCTTTAGGCTTCGAGTGAGAGAGCGTTGCTTTTTATCGCTTTCAAAACATTTGATCTTTTGGTTTGGATGTGTTAAACTTTGTTGGTGTTTGATCATACACTTGATGTGTATTGCTACTACTTCCTATCATTATGATGCTTATGAGATGGTCATTCACCGTTACTTGATTGTGTTGTGCTATGATATTCATTCTTATTATTCACGCACACCACCAAGTTGTATGTGACACAAAAGAGTGCCCTATGTACCTAATCGATTGTGCATTTGCATTCAAACGCAAATTCAAAATAATGCACAAATTTAAGGGGAGCTCTTGCTTATCACATACTTCTCAAAGCGACGATTATATTCTTTGATTATATCATATGTCAAAGCTTTGATCTATATGTTGTCATCAATTACCAAAAAGGGGGAGATTGAAAGCACATTTGCTCCCTTGGTGGTTTTGGTAATTAATAACGACATATATGTCATTGAACTAATGTTTCCACTAAGCATATTTCAGGAAAAGTTCAATGATAGGGATGGCAAAAGGATTGTGGAGAACCCCAAGATGCAAGGAAATGGATTGGCAAAGCTTCAAGCAAGAGGACTCTACATTTTACTTTGTGAGAAATCACTTTGAGTCCATAGGAAGCCAATACTATTAAAAGGGGGTAAGGTACTGTTGGTGAACAAGATGCTCCACGTGCACAAGAGATAGTCACCAAAAACACCCACAAGCTCTTCCACAAAAGTCTGTCCAAAGCCAAATATCCAAAATCGGTGCAACCAACAATTCCCACTCGGTGCCACCGATTCTCAAAATCAGACAGACTCATGCCAAACCCTAGCACATCGGTGCAACCGATTCCACTTCGGTGCCACCGAGTTTGGGTTGCCAACTTTCTGTTACCTCGATTCACAAAATCGGTACCACCAAGTTTTCTAGATCGGCGTCACCGAGTTGTGCAATCTGACCGTTGGTCACCTAATCGGTACCACCGAGATTTATATATCGGTCTCACCGAGATTCAAAAGTTACTTCCTTTTGGTCACTTCGGTACCACCGAGATTCACACATCGGTGTCACCGAGTTGGTCACTTTAGGTGTAACGGTTGGATTTTTGGGGATGCCTATATATACCCCTTCACCACCACCCACTCGAAAGAGAAGCACTCAGAACTATTCCATACTTGCCCCATCCAATTTTCTGAGAGAGAGCCACCTACTCATGTGTTGAGATCAAGCTATTCCACTCCATCCATATGAATCTTGATCTCTAGCCTCTCCAAGTTGCTTTCCACCAAATCAATCTCTTCCACCATAGCCAAATCTGTGAGAGAGTGATTTTGTGTTGAGGATTCTATCCTCTTGAAGCACAAGAGCAAGGAGTTCATCAACATTACCGAGCCTATTACCTTTTGGAGGGTGGTGCCTCCTAGATTGGTTAGGTGTCGCTTGGGAGCCTCCTACTTCGTGTTGTGGAGTTGAACCAAGAAGTTTGTACGGGCAAGGAGATCGCCTACTTCGTGAAGATCTACCCATAGTGAGGCTAGTCCTTCGTGGATAGAAGCCGTTATGGAATTGTCAAGGTTGCTACTTAGTGGACCCTTATGGGTGGAGCCCTCCGTGGACTCACGTGACCGTTACCCTCCGTGGGTTGAAGACTCCATAAACATGGACGTACGATAGCACCACCTATCGGAACCACGGGAAAAATATTCGTGTCTACAAATTGCGTTTGATCTTCCTCCCTACCCTCTACTATATACATGCTTGTTGTTACTTTCTGCTGCTATACTCTTAGACATGCATGTGTAGGGTGTACTTGACTTGCTATCATTGCTAAAATCTGCCAACACTTAAAATTGGGAAAAGGTAGAATTTTTATTTGGTCAAGTAGTCTAATCACCGCCCCCCCTCTAGACATACTTTCGGTCCTACAATTTCCATCAGTGAGAACCAAGGTTATCGAACCAGTAGGAAAATCGCGACAACTTAATGTCAACAATACATGCACACACAAAACCAAACACTTGCACCCAACGCGGGCAAGAGAGTTGTCAAGCCCCTTAAACTCGTTACTTGCCAGGATTACTTCTGATAGTGATAGATAGATAAATATAAAAGTAAAAATAAAAATAAAGTGGATAAATTGCAGCAAGGTTTTAGGGTTTTAGCAATATGATTTGAATAGACCCGGGGGCAATAGTTTTCACTAGAGGCTTCTCTCTCGAACACATAGCATACAATAGGTACACAAATTACTCTTGGGCAATTGATAGAAAAGCGCATAGTTATGATGTTATTCATGCCAATGATCATGTATATAGGCATCATGTCCGTGACAAGTAGACCGAAACGATCCTGCATCTACTACTATTAGTCCACCAATCGACCAAAACGATTCTGCATATATGGTATTAAGTTCATAACAAACATAGTAACGCATTAAGAAAGATGACATGATGTAGACAAATTAAGACAAGCAATATGTTCATACCCCGTTGTTTTATCCTTAGTAGCAACAATACAATACGTGTCTTGTCCCCTTTAGTCATTAGGATATAGAGCACCGTAAGATTGAACCCACTACAATGCACTCTTCCCACTGAAGATAAATCAATCTAGTTGGCCAAACCAAACAGATAGATCGGAGAGAATTACAAAGCTATAACAATCATGCATAACAAAGTTCAGCAAAGACTCAATTACTTTCAGTGAATGATCGGATCATAAACCCACAATTCACCAGATCCCAACAAACACACCGCAAAAGAAGATTACATCGAATAGATCTTCGCGAGAATCGCGGAGAACATGGTATTGAAGATCAAAGAGAGAGAAGAAGCCATCTAGCTACTAGCCATGGACCAATAGGTTTGTGGTGAACTTCTCACACATCATCATGGAGGCAGGCAGGTTGATGTAGATGGCCTCCGTGATTGATTCCCCCTCCAACAGAGTACCGGAAAAGGCCTCTAGATGGGATCATGGAAGAACAAAGGCTTGCATCGGCGAAAAAAGTGTTTCAGGTGTCTCTCAGTTTGTTTTGGGGTAATTGAGGATATATAGAAGTGGAATTAGGTCAGGAGGTGCCACGAGGGCCCACGAGCCGTGGGGCATGCCCTACCCCCAAGGGCGCGCCCTGGCTGCTCGTGGGCACCTCGTGGGTCTTCTAGCCTCCTCGTGAAGCTTCCTGTGTCTCATATGGTACAAAAATAACTCCCGTAAATTTTTATCCAATTTGGACTCAGTTTGATATTGATTTTTTGGAAAGTCCAAAAACAGGCAAAAAAACAGGAACTAGCACTAGGCACTGGGTTAATATGTTAGTCCCAAAAATGATATAAAATAGCATATAATTGCATATAAAGTATCCAAGATTGATAATATAATAGCATGAAATAATCAAAATTATAGATACATCGGAGATGTATCAGGAGCTTGAGTCATCATTTTTCTTCAATTTCTTATTGTCATTCATGAGGTCATCGATGAGTTGTGCCACTTTGGCTTCCCATTAGTGTCAACCAACAATGGCACTCAATTTCTTGGTACAAAGCGATCGCCAAACACATCTAGCAAACAACAATCACTCATGAGAATGAACAAACAAAGCTAGCAATGCAAATGATGACAAACAGAGCAATTCAACTTACATGACTCTTTCCAACGCGACTTTAGTTTCTACCAACCATTAAAGAGTAGTGTACAACTTGTTCACACTCTCTTGGATGATGGACCATTTATGTTGGAGAGAGGCCTCATTGTGGGTAGTATGGATAGGACTCGGCTCCACATGTTCCTTGTGTTCATGGTAATGCTTGTGGTTATGTTCCTAATACTTTTTGCTCTTTTGCTCAGTTCCACATATAGGGTTCATTCCCAAGTCATAATGCATAGGCTATTGACCATCATTGATCATCTACGCATGATAGCCTCCTAAAATGACCATGATCACAAAATAAACTAATGGCATATGCAATAAAAAAGATTCAGTGGCATACCGAACAAATTGATTGAATGTCATTGATACGTCTATTTTGCATCATGATGTCCTACTGTTATTATTATTGTTTGGTCATTATTCCACTTTATGATAAAATTTTAATGCCTTTTCTCTCTGAATTAACAAGGAATACATGGAGGGGAACATTACCGGCAGCTGGAATTCTGGACCTGGAAAAGCTACATCAGAGATACCTATTCCACTGGACTCCAAATGACTTGAAATTATACGGGGAATATTTTTGGAATATATAAAAAATAATGGAGACAAGAAGTACCAGACGGGGGCCACCTGACGCTCACAAGGCAGGTGGGCGCGCCCAGGTGCCTTGTGGGCCCCACAGGGGGGGCCCTCCCCCTCTTTTGCTACATGAAGGGTTTTGACCTAGAAAAAAATCAAGAGGATGCTTTCGACGCAAAGTGCCACCGTCTTGAAGCAGAACTTGGATAGGAACACTTATGATCTCCGGCGGAGCGATTCTGTCGGGGAAACTTCCCTCCGGGAGGGGGAAATCGAAGCCATCGTCATCACCAACCTTGCCTCCATCGTGGGAGAACCAATCTTCATAAACATCTTCACCAACACCATCTTATCTCAAACCCTAGTTCGTCTCTTGTATTCAATCTTTGTTTCAAAACCTTAGATTGGTACCTGTCGGTTACTAATAGTGTTGATTACATCTTGTAGTTGATGCTTGTTGGTTTATTTGGTGGAAGATTATATGTTCAGATCCTTAATGATATTCAACGCCCCTCTGATCTTGAACATGAATATGATTTGTGGGTAGTTACTTTTGTTCTCGAGGACATGGGTGAAGTCTTGTTATAAGTAATCATGTGATATTGGTATTCGTTCGATATTTTGATGATATGTATGTTGCTCTTCCTTTAGTGGTGTCATGTGAACGTCGACTACATGACACTTCACCATACTTGGTCCTAAGGGAAGACATTGTGGAGTAATAAGTAGATGATGGGTTGTGAGAGTGAGATAAGCTTAAACCCTAGTTTATGAGTTATTCCATAAGGGGTTGATTTCGATACATATCTTTCATGCTATGATTAGATTTATCTTAATTCTTCTTTTTGTAGTTGCGGATGCTTGCAAGAGGGGGTAATCATAAGTGGGTTGTTTGTTCAAATAAGAACATCACCTTAGCACCGGTCCACCCACATATCAAATTATCAAAGTAGCGAACGTGAATCAACTAAACATGATGAACATGACTAGACAGAAATTCCCATGTGTCCTCGAGAGCACTTTGCTTTATATAAGAGAACTTTTAGGCATGTACTTTGCTATAAAAAGGATTGGGATACCTTGCTGCACACTTGCTACTATTGTTACTTGTTACTCGTTACGAATTATCTTGCTACAAAACTATCTATCACTACTACTTACAGCATCTGCAGAAAATACCATGCTGAAAACCGCTTGTCATTTCCTTCTGCTCCTCATTGGGTCTGACACTCTTGCTTATCGAAAGGACTATGATTGATCCCCTATACTTGTGGGTCATCAGTCATACGCGAAATTAACCCCTAAACTGACCCAACGACATATGCAACGAAGGAATGAATTGCTACTTGTGAGTTGCGTTGAGTTTTTCCCCAAAGAGGAAGGGTGAAGCAATATAGTAGCGATAAGTATTTCCCTCAGTGAGAGCCAAGGTTATTGAACCAGTAGAAGAACCATGACAACTTGTATTAAACAACACCTACACACACAAAACAAAACACTTGCACCCAACACGAGCAAGAGGGTTGTCAAGCCCCTTGATCTCGTTACTTGCAAGGATTACTTCTGATAGTGGTAGATAGATGCTAATAAAAGCAAAATAAAATAAAAGTAAATAAATTGTAGCAAAGTATTTTTTATGTTTTTAGCAAATATGATTAAGTAGACCCGGGGGGCATAGTATTCACTAGAGGCTTCTCTCTCAAACAAATAACATACTGTGGGTAGACAAATTACTACTCGGCAATTGACAGAAAATCGCATAGTTATGATAATGTATTCATGGCAATGATCATGTATATAGGCATCATGTCCGTGACAAGTAGACCAAAACGATTTTGTATATACTAATATTACTCCACCAATCGACGGCTATCTAGCATGCATCCATGGTATTAAGTTCATGACGAACAGAGTAATGCTTTAAGCAAGATGGCATGATGTAGACAAAGTAAGTACAAGCAATATGTTCAAACCCCGTCATTTTACCCTTAGTAGCAACAATACAATACATGTCTTGTCCCCTTCTGTCACTGGGATATAGAGCACCGCAAGATCGAACCCACTACAATTTCACTCCTCCCACTGAAGATAAATCATTCTAGTTGGCCAAACCAAACCGATAGATCAGAAAAACTTGCAAAGCTATAACAATAATGCATATAGAATTCAGAGAAGACTCAGTTATTTTTCATTAATAATCGGATCATAAACCCACAATTCATCGGATCCCAACAAACACACCGCAAGATACTAGATATGGACCTGTAGGTCTATGGTGAACTACTCACACAACATTATGGAAGCAGCAAGGTTGATGTAGACGGCCTCCATGATGGATTCCCCCTCTGACAGAGTACCGAAAAAGGCCTCCAGATGGGATCGCGGAAGAACAAAGACTTGCGGTGGCGAAAAAATTGTTTCGTGTGGCTCTGTGGTGTTTTGGGGTAATTGGTAATATATAGAAGTGGAATTCGGTTAGGAGGTGCCACGAGGGGCCTACGAGCCATGGGGGTGTGCCCTACCCCCAGGGCGCGCCCTGGTGGCTCGTGGCCACCTCATGGGTCTTCTGGCATCCTCTCGAAGCGTCCTGGGTCTCTTCTGGTTCAAAAATAACTCCCGTACATGTTTATCCAATTTGGACTCTGTTTGGTACTGCTTTTCTGTAAAGTCCAAAAACTGGCAAAAAACAGAAACTGGCACTGGGCACTCAGTTAATAGGTTAGTCGCAAAAATGATATAAAATAGCATAAAATTGTGTATAAAGTATTCAAGATTGATAATATAATAGCATGAAACAATCAAAAATTATAGATATGGCGGAGACGAATCAACATCCCCAAGCTTAATTCATGCTTGTCCTCTAGTAGGTAAATGATAAAAACAGAACTTTTGATGTGGCATGCTACCCAACATGTAATCTCTTTCAATTGTAGATACTGAGAACTGATGAATCAATTGACATTAACATAATAATATCCATGAACATAAGAAGCATAATCATTATTGTTTCAAAATATATGATCATTAAATAATGTTATCCCCTACTCATTTTGTCATATTAAGCATGGCATGACTCCGTCTTCACCGCATAAGCATAAATCATGAGCACTGCTACTTGTAAACTGCGATGGGATTTTCCCCGAGGAGGAGGGGAGATGCAGCACAGTAGAGATAAGTATTTCCCTCGGTGAGAACCAAGGTTATAGAACCAATAGGAGAACCACGCAAATTCCCGTCTTCATTGCCTACACACAAAAGAGCATACACTTGCACCCAACACGGGCAAGAGGGTTGTCAATCCCCTTGAACTCGTTGCTTGCAAGCGATAAGTAGTGATAGATAGATAAATTGATAAATATAAATTGCAAATAAAAATAAAGTAAATAATGGCAGCAATATTTTAGGAGTTTTTGTAGTAATATTTGTGACGAGACCCGGGGGCCCTAGTTTTCGCTAGAGGCTTCTCTCTCGAAGAAACCATACGGTGGGTGGACAAATTATTGTTGAGCAATTGATAGAAAAGCGCATAGTTATGTAATATTTATTCACGGCAATGATCATGTATATAGGCATCATGTCCATAAGCAAGTAGACCGACTTTTGCCTGCATCTACTACTATTACTCCACCCATCGACCGATATCCAGCATGCATCTAAAGTATTAAGTAAAACAGAGTAATGCTTGAAGCAAGATGACATGATGTAGACAAAGTAAATCCGATTAATATGAATAAACCGCATTGTTTTACCCTTAATGGCAACAATAAAATACGTGTCATGTCCCTTTCTGTCACTGGGATTGAGCACCACAAGATTGAACCCATCACAACGCAACACTCCCACTAAAGATAAATCAACCTAGTTGGCCAACCAAACCCACAAGAGCATTACAAAGCTATAATTATCATGCATATAAGAATTCTGCATATAAGAATTTAGAGAAGACTCAAATATTATTCATGAATAATCTGAAAATAAACCCACAATTCATTGGATCCCAACAAACACACTGCAAAGATGATTACATAGGATAGATCACCACGGGAATCGTGGTGATCTTTGCATTGAAGAACATAGAGAGAGAGATAGCTGATGTCTACTACACAACTTTATTCTTGTAGACTCGTGTTGGGCCTCCAAGCGCAGAGTTTTGTAGGACAGTAGCAAATTTCCCTCAAGAGGATGACCTAAGGTTTATCAATCCGTCGGAGGCATAGGATGACGATGGTCTCTGTCAAGCAACCCTACAATCAAATAACAAAGAGTCTCTTGTGTCCCCAACACACCCAATACAATGGTAAATTGTAAAGGTGCACTAGTTCGGCGAAGAGATGGTGATACAAGTGTAATATGGATGGTAGATATAGGTTTTTGTAATATGAAAATATAAAAACAGCAAGGTAACTAATGATAAAAGTGAGCACAAACGGTATTGCAATGCTTAGAAACAAGGCCTAGGGTTCATACTTTCACTAGTGCAATTTCTCTCAACAATACTAACATAGTTGAATCATATGTAAATCCCTCACGTGCGACAAAGAGTTCACTCCAAAGTCACAAATAGCGGAGAACAAACGAAGAAATTATTGTAGGGTACGAAACCACCTCAAAGTTATCTTTTCCGATCAATCTTATGAGCTATCCCTATAGTGTCACAAACAGCCCTAGAGTTCGTACTAAAATAACACCTTAAGATACACATCAACCAAAACCCTAATGTCACCTAGATACTCCAATGTCACCACAAGTACCCATGGGATTGATTATACGATATGCATCACACAATTTTAGATTCATCATGTTCAATCCAACACAAACAACTTCAAAGAGTGCCCCAAAGTTTCTACCGGAGAGTCAAGACGAAAACGTATGCCAACCCCTATGCATAGATTCCCATGGTCACGGAACCCGCAAGTTGATCACCAAAACATACATCAAGTGGATCAATAGAACATCCCATTGTCACCACGGATATCCCATCGCAAGACATACATCAAGTGTTCTCAAATCCTTAAAGACTCAATCCGATAAGAAAACTTCAAAGGGAAAACTCAATTCATCACAATAAGATAGAGAGGGGAAAACTCCATATGATTCATATATATCAATAAAGCTCGCGGTACATCAAGATCGTGCCATCTCAAGAACACGAGAGAGAGAGATCAAACACATAGCTACTGGTACATACCCTCAGCCCCAAGGGTGAACTACTCCCTCCTCGTCATGGAGACCGCCGGGATGATGAAGATGGCCTCCGGTGATGGTTTCCCCCTCCGGCAGGGTGCCGGAACGGGCTCCCGATTGGTTTTTCGTGGCTCTGGAGGCTTGCGGCGGCGGAACTCCCGATCTAGGTTTCTTTTTGGGGGTTTCTCGATTTATAGGAGTTTTTGGCGTCGGTCTCACGTCAAGGCGGTGCCCGAGGGGCCCACAAGCTAGGGGGGCGTGCCCAGGCTTGTGGCCTCCTCGGTCACTTCCTGGCCTAGCTTTTTGCTCCAGTATTTTTTATATTTTCCAAAAATATTCTCCGTAAATTTTCAGCCCATTCTGAGAACTTTTATTTTTGCACAAAAACAACACCATGGTAGCTCTGCTGAAAACAGCGTCAGTCCGGGTTAGTTCTAATAAAATCATACCAAAATCATATAGAATTATTGTAAACATGGCATGAATACTTCATAAATTATAGATACGTTGGAGACGTATCAGCATCCCCAAGCTTAATTCCTGCTCGTCTCGAGTAGGTAAATGATAAAAGAAATAATTTATGAAGTGTGAATGCTACGTAACATTTTTATCATATTCTTTTCTTCTTTGTATAGCATGGACATTTGGACTTGTAAATGATTCAAAGCAATAGTCTAGTTTTAACATAATGACTTCAATACTCAAGCATTTCAACAAGCAACCATGTCTTTCAAAATATCAACACTAAAGAAAGTTATCCCTAGCCCATCATGCTCAATCATTGATCCATTCATGAAACACACTCAAATATTAGCTATGCCCAATGCTCAAGTACGATCATAGTGCCCCCTAGTTGGTGCTTATAAGGGAAGATGGAGACTCAAAGCAAAAATAAAAATTGCATAAAGTAAATAGATAGGCCCTTCGCAGAGGGAAGTAGGGATTTGTAGAGGTGCCAGAGCTCAAGGTTTAAATTGAGAGAGAAAAATATTTTGAGTGGCATGCTTTTCCTGTCAACGAAAACGACAAAGTAGCTCACAATACTTTCCATGCTAGATATATCATAGGCAGTTCCCAAACAGAATGGTAAAGTTTTTACTTCCCCTCCACCAATCAATCACACTCCACGGCGAGCCGAATCCACGGGTACCGTCCATACAAACAACAATCCTGGGGGAGTTTTGTTTCATTATATTTTGATTTGAATTTTGAGCATGGAACTGGGAATCCCGAATACCAGCCACTTTCTCGTGAATGATAGTGAATCAACACATATCGTGAGAATAACACACCTAGCATGGAAAAATATTGGATACTCCCCACCGTTTCATGAGCGGTACGGGCACACAAAAGAGAAAATTTATTTTGAAAATTTAGAGATGGCACATACAAATTTGCTTGGAACGGCATGGAAATACCACATATAGGTAGGTATGGTGGACTCATAAGGCAAAACTTGGTTTAAGGATTTTGGATGCACAAGTAGTGTTTCTACTTAGTACAAATGAAGGCTAGCAAATAGATTGGGAAGCAACCAAACTAAGGAACGAAAAATCACATAAGTGAGCATTGAGTCATAACTAACACCGAATAATGCACCACAAGTAGGATGTAACTTCATTGCATAACTATTGACTTTCGTACTTGCATAGGGAATCACAAACCTTAACACCAATATTCCTACTAAAGCATAATTACTCACTAACATGACTCACATATTACTATCATCATGTTTCAAAACTATTACAAAGAATCAAGTTTAATTTGTCCAATGATCTTCATGAAAGTTTTTATTATATCCTCCTTGGATATTTGTCACTTTGGGACTAGTTTCATATATTGCTATTGCTTTTTCAACAAGCTCAAACAAATTTAAATGAAGCACATGAGCATAAAGATTTCATCCCTCAAAAAGGTACAAGTGAAGCATGAGAGGAAATGACAAGCTACTCTCAAAAGATATAAGTGAAGATTAATGAGTAGTCAAACAATTAAGTAGCTATGTGAGGACTCTCTCTCTCTCTCTCTCTCTCTCTCTCAATAAATATTTTCAGATCTGAGTACTTTATTCAAACAGCAAACTAAACAAAAATAGAACTCCAAGAATAGCACGCATCATGTGAACGACTAAAAATTTAGGCTCAACATAGGCTAACCGATAGTTGTTGATGAAGAGAGGTGGGATGCGTAGCATCCCCAAGCTTAGATGCTTTAGACTTCTTGAAATATTTACTTGGTGTGCCTTGGGCATCCCCAAGCTTGAGCTTTTGTATCTCGTTCAATCCTCTCATATCATGGTTTCACCTATTCTCAAAAACATCTTCCACACAAAACTTGAAAAGAACTCGTGAGATAGGTTAGTACACATAATAATAAATCAACTCTTTATGTACTGCCAAGACAAGTTGCATAATAATTTTCAAACATTAGGTACTGTATACTATCATTTCCTCAATTTATATCTACCAATATAGGCTATGGAAACTATAGGATAAGTAGATAACGAAACTATGACAGCAATCTATCCAAACAGAACAGTCTGTGGCAATTTATGAAAACAGTGTACTTCTGTAACTCAAACAATTATGAAAATTTAGGACATGCTATAAAATTTATATGAAAATACTGTGTAAAAATTTCAGGAACTTTCCACGTTCAAGTAAAATATGAAAATTCAAACACTACAGCCAAAATTTCTGTTTTTACACAGCACTCATCAAAACATGCAATGCAAGCATCCTAAGGCAATTCTTGGAACTTTTTATTGAAAAACAAGATTATAAATAACACCTAACAGAGAACAAGAAAATAAAATGACGCTCCAAGAAAAACTCATATTATGTGACGAATAAAAATATAGCTTCAAGTAAGATATACCGATAGTGTTGAAGATGAAAGAGGGGATGCCTTCCGGAGCATCCCCAAGCTTAGGCGCGTGAGTCTTCCTTGGATATTACCTTGGGGGTGCCTTGGGCATCCCCAAGCTTAGGTTCTTGTCACTCCTTATTCTCCTCATATCGGTGTCTCACCCAAAACTTGAAAACTTCAATCACACAAAACTTAACGGAACTTCGTGAGATGGGTTAGTATAATAAACAAAGATCATTCACTTAGGTACTGTCAAGACAAGATTCATAATTGTTCCCACATGATACCTACTGTATTCTATCATTCCCATAATTTATATCACTGAATATAAGCTATGGGAACACTAAAACAAGCAAACTATGCATGCAAAACAGAATCTGTCAAAAACAGAACAGTCTGTGAAGATCTGTAGTGTGACCATACTTCCCTGTCTCTAAAAATTCTGAAAAATTAGGACAATCTAGGAAATTTGTATATCAATAATGTGTAAACAATTCAGATCAAAAGCACGTTCTAGTGAATTTACAAAATTCCTGGACTGAGAGCAAAAGTTTCTGTTTTTACACAGAATCAAGTCAACTATCATCCACGTTATCCCAAAGGCTTTACTTGGCACTTTATTGAAACAAAAGCTATAAAACATGATTACTACAGTAGCTTAATCATGTGAACACACTAAAACAGAAGGTAAAAGTGTTGGGTTGTCTCCCAACAAGCGCTTTTCTTTAATGCCTTTTAGCTAGGCATGATGATTTCAATGATGCTCACATAGGAATAATAATTGAAACATGCAAAAGAGCATCATGAATCTCATGACAAGCACATTTAAGTCTAACCCACTTCCTATGCATAGGGGTTTTGTGAGCAAACAATTTATGGGAGCAAGAATCAACTAGCATAGGAAGGCAAAAAAAGCATAACTTCAAAACTTTGAACACATAGAGAGGGAACTTGATATTATTGCAATTCCTACAAGCATATGTTCCTCCCTCATAATAATTTTCAGTAGCATCATGAAGGAATTTCACAATATAACCAGCACATAAAGCATTCTTTTCATGATCTACAAGCATAGAAATTTTACTACTCTCCACATAAGCAAATTTATTCTCATCAATAGTAGTGGGAGCAAACTCAACAAAATAACTATCATGTGAGCATAATCCAATTGAAAATTAAAATCATGATGACAAGTTTCATGGTTATCATTATTCTTTATAGCATACATGTCATCACAATAATCATCATAAATAGGAGGCATGCTTTCATCATAATAAATTTGCTCATCAAAACTTGGGGGACTAAACATATCATCTTCATCAAACATAGCATCCCCAAGCTTGTAGCTTTGCATATCATTAGCATCATGAATATTCAAGGAATTCATACTAACAACATTGCAATCATGCTCATCACTCAAAGATTTAGTGCCAAACATTTTAATAACTTCTTCTTCTAACACTTGAGCACAATTTTCCTTTCCATCATTTTCACGAAAGACATTAAAAAGATGAAGCATATGAGGCAACCTCAATTCCATTTTTTTGTAGTTTTCTTTTATAAAACCAAACTAGTGAAAAACAAGAAACTAAAAGATTTAATTGCAAGATCTAAAGATATACCTTCAAGCACTCACCTCCTCGGCAACGGCGCCAGAAAAGAGCTTGATGTCTACTACACAACTTTATTCTTGTAGACTCGTGTTGGGCCTCCAAGCGCAGAGTTTTGTAGGACAGTAGCAAATTTCTCTCAAGTGGATGACCTAAGGTTTATCAATCTGTGGGAGGCGTAGGATGAAGATGGTCTCTGTCAAGCAACCCTGCAATCAAATAACAAAGAGTCTCTTGTGTCCCCAACACACCCAATTCAATGATAAATTGTATAGGTGCACTAGTTCGGCGAAGAGATGGTGATACAAGTGTAATATGGATGGTAGATATAGGTTTTTGTAATCTGAACATATAAAAACAGCAAGGTAACTAATGATAAAAGTGAGCACAAATGGTATTGCAATGCTTAGAAACAAGGCCTAGGGTTCATACTTTCACTAGTGCAAGTTCTCTCAACAATACTAACATAGTTGAATCATCTGTAAATCCCTCACGTGTGACAAAGAGTTCACTCCAAAGTCACATATAGCGGAGAACAAACGAAGAAATTATTGTAGGGTACGAAACCGCCTCAAAGTTATCTTTTCCGATCAATCTTATGAGCTATCCCTATAAGTGTCACAAACAGCCCTAGAGTTCGTACTAAAATAACACCTTAAGATACACATCAACCAAAACCCTAATGTCACCTAGATACTCCAATGTCACCACAAGTACCCATGGGCTTGATTATACGATATGCATCACACAATTTCAGATTCATCATGTTCAATCCAACACAAAGAACTTCAAAGAGTGCCCCAAAGTTTCTACCGGAGAGTTAAGACGAAAACGTGTGCCAACCCCTATGCATAGATTCCCATGGTCACGGAACCCGCAAGTTGATCACCAAAACATACATCAAGTGGATCAATAGAACATCCCATTGTCACCACGGATATCCCATCGCAAGACATACATCAAGTGTTCTCAAATCCTTAAAGACTCAATCCGATAAGAAAACTTCAAAGGGAAAACTCAATTCATCACAAGAAGATAGAGAGGGGAAAACTCCATATGATTCATCTATATCAATAAAGCTCGCGGTACATCAAGATCGTGCCATCTCAAGAACACGAGAGAGAGAGAGATCAAACACATAGCTACTGGTACATACCCTCAGCCCCGAGGGTGAACTACTCCCTCCTCGTCATGGAGACCGCTGATATGATGAAGATGGCCTCCGGTGATGGTTTCCCCCTCCGGCAGGGTGCTGGAACGGGCTCCCGATTGGTTTTCTGGAGGCTTGCAGCGGCGGAACTCCCGATCTAGGTTTCTTTTTGGGGGTTTCTCGATTTATAGGAGTTTTTGGCGTCGGTCTCACGTCAAGGCGGTGCCCGAGGGGCCCACAAGCTAGGGGGCGCGCCCTAGGGGGGGCGCCCCCCAGGCTTGTGGCCTCCTCGGTCACTTCCTGGCCCAGCTTTTTGCTCCAGTATTTTTTATATTTTCCAAAAATATTCTCCGTAAATTTTTAGCCCATTCCGAGAACTTTTATTTCTGCACAAAAACAACACCATGGTAGCTCTGCTGAAAACAACGTCAGTCCGGGTTAGTTCTAATAAAATCATACCAAAATCATATAGAATTATTGTAAACATGGCATGAATACTTCATAAATTATAGATACATTGGAGACGTATCAATAGCCACCTAGGTACTAACTATGAACTCGTAGGCCTGTGGTGAACTACTCACACATCACCATGGGAGCAGCAAGGTTGATGTAGAGGCCCTCCGTGATCGATCCCCCCCTCCGACAGGGCTCCAGATGGGCACACGGCGGAACAAAGACTTGCGGCCGCAGAAAAAGTGTTTCGGGAGGCTCTCTAGAGTTTTGCCAGTTTATGTGAAATTATAGCAAAGATATCAGGGCCAGAGGCCGTGGGAGGTGGCCTCAAGCCATCAGGGCACGACCCCCCGCCCCTGGGCGCACCTTGTTGGCTTGGCGGCACCCCGTGTGGCCTCCAATCTCCCTCCGAAGCTTCTAAGTCTCATTTTTGTACAGAAAAAATCATCAAAAAGTTTCGGGGTATTTGGACTTCGTTTGGTACAGTATTCCTGAAAGGCCAAAAACAAGCAGAAAATAGCAACTGGCACTGGGCACTGGGTTAATAGGTTAGTGCTAAAATAATATAAATCAGCAAGTAAATTCTTAAAAAGTATTCTATAATGATAATATAATAGCATGAGACAATCAAAATTTATAGATACGTTGGAGATGTATCAAGCACCCCGGTGTCAAACCAAGCAATTGGATCGAACTTCTAACACGCTTCAGCACTTTCAACTTATTGCATTACAATCACCTGAGCCATGGATATAACATATGGGTGGAATAGAATATGGTGGTAGATATCAAAGGATTCAAGAGGTGGGAAAGTCTCACATCAACTAGGCAAATCAATGGGCTATGGAGATGCCCATCAATCAATATCGATGCGGGGAGTAGGGATTGCTATGCAGGGGTTTAATTTGCCCAATGATCTTCATGAAAGTTTTTATTACATCCTCCTTGGATATCTATCACTTTGAGACTAGTTTTCATATATTGCCATTGCTTTTTGGCAAGCTCAAACAAATTTAAGTGAAGCACATGAGCATAAAGATTTCATCTCTCAAAAAGGTATAAGTGAAGCATGAGAGGATTTCTCCAAAACTTACCTACTCTCAAATTAATCTAAGTGAAGCATGAGAGTATTTCTACAAAAATTTCCAAGCACACCGTGCTCAAAAAGATATAAGTGAAGCACTAGAGCAATTTCTATAGCTCAAAAGGTTTAAGTGAAGCACATAGAGCAATTCTAACAAATCATAGCATGATTGTGGATCTCTCAAATAGGTGTGTCCAGCAAGGATACAAAGTAAAAACTAGCAAGCAAAGATACAAGACGCTCCAAGCAAAACTCAAGATATGTGACGAATACAAATATAGCTCCAAGTAAAATACCGATGGTCGTTAGAAGAAAGAGGGGATGCCACTCGGGGGCATCCCCAAGATTAGTTGCTTGTTTGTAACATCCCAAATTTTGGAATGTTATAATTATTAGAATGATTGATTGTTTGATTGAGTGACTAAAAATTGAGTGAAATTTGAAACTTTTTGAAACTTTTGAATGAGAGGGAATAAAATAACTTTCCCTTTGTGTTTGATTTCAAATTCATCCAATTCAGATCAATGAGAGAAGATGACATGACTTCTTCAAATAAAAGGATTTGAAAAGTGGATTTGAAAACTTCTGAAATATTCTTTTGGAATTCATTTCATTTTGGCTCTATTTTAAAAGTTTGAATGAATTCAAATTCCCCTGTCAAATATTAGAAATATGAGAGGAGGAACAGGACCCTCCAAACCAGGGGCATTTTGAGAAATATTTGAACCCTAAAACTTAGGGGGCCATTTGAAAAAAATATTTGCAAAAGGAAACAAATCAAATAAGGCATTTTTCTGAAAATAATTTTCTCTGAAGTATTTATTTTTGCCGTGGAAAAATGTTCATCTTATTGACTTTCATTTCCTGATCATTTTGGTATATAATACTTCTATATTTGGATTTGATTTGATTTTCCAAATCAAGTTTTCCTTTTCTCTTTTATTAAAAAAAAGGGAAGATTTTATTAAAAGGAAACCGCCCGAGGCCCAATAGGAATAGTTCCGGCCCAGAATCCCCTCACCAGATCCGAATCCTTTCGGATCGGTATCCGATCGCTCTCGCATCTCTCTCTTTCTCTCTGTCACGCGGGACCCGCGCCCGACCCTTCCCTTGCGCGGTCACCTCTTTCCTTCCCCCGCCCCGATCTCTTTCCTTCGCCACGGACGTCGCCGGATCCGATCGCCGCCGCCGCTTTGCTTCCATTTAGACGCCCTCGACCCCCTGGCTATATAAGCCACATCACCACGCACCCGTTCCGCCCTAGAACACCACCTCCCACGCACCACCGCCGCTGCAATCCCTCGCCGGAGCTGTACCACGGCCACCGCCGCCATTGCCAATCCCCTGCTCGCCCTAGTCACTCCCCTCGCCAACTGAGCCCGCAAATCGCTCCGCCACCCTCACCTGCGCCTCCCCGTGCACTCGCCCGAGCCCAACACCCCCGGAGCGACCTCCCCGTCGACACCCGAACGCCCTCCGCCGCCCACGAGCTCGCCGTCATCAACCCCGTCGCTCCCAACCGACCCCGAGGTCACCATCGTGCTCGCCGTCGTCGTCCTCTTCTCCTGAGCACCTCTCCGTCGCCGGAGGACCCCTGGAACGTCGTCCCCGTCAAGCCCGCCGCCTCGGACATTGCCGGAACCTTGCCGGAGAACTTCTCCACCGCGGTAGGTCACCGGAGCCCCCTCTCACCGTTAGATCTCGATCCTAAGGCCAAGATTAGATCACTTAATAGGCCGAATCGTTTTCTGTTAATTATCGGCCGTCCGCCCGAAGCACTCGCTCACGCGCACCACTCGGCCACTCATAGCTTGCCACGTAGCCCCTGTCCGTTAGGATGGATTTTTCTTTTTCTGTTTTAGTTTCTTTTACAGAATTAGTTCTGTTTTTGTTTTCTTTATATCTTTTATGTTTTTACTTGTTTTAACTTGATTCTTTTTGCATTGTGTCACAAATTTTATCTAGTTTCTGTATATATAAAATTTGACCATATTTGAATATTTTAAATTCAGATTCAAACAGATTTGAATTCAAACTTGTTTTGCTTATAACTTGAGTTTAAAAATATTTTTTTGAGTGAATCTTTTTGCTACTGGTCACTAGTGACTTTGTTTATCAGTAGGAACAATGTGGGAATTTTTAGCATACTTAAATTAGGGTTTCAAGAAAAACAGATTCTGTTTTAATTCTTTTAGGTTTATTTCTATTTCTTTTGTTTTTATAGTTTTAAATTTATTTTATTTTATATTAGTTGACAAGTTTTACTTTGTTTTCTATTAGTTAGGAGTAGTATTTCAACCAAGTTTATTTTTATGTCATCTATTATTTTTGATAGCATGAAATCAATTCTAGTTTCATAATAACTTGCAAATTGATTTCATTGCTAGTTTGATTTCCTATTTGAAAATATTTTTATAAATTGTTTTATAAGTTTTACTTTCTGTTATTTATTTGTTTTATATTGTTGTTTTCTGTTATTTAGTATTTTGTTGTTTTTCTTGTTGTTAAGTTTAATTGACAAACACTTATGTTGTTAGTGTGTTGTTTGCATAATTTTTAGTTGTTCTTCAAAAGTAATTCTTTTTGCTAGTAAAATCTTTGCTAAAATACTTTTGTTAGATTTTGCTTTGTTGTTATTTTGTTGCTATTGAAAAATAGGTTATTTGTAGGGAAAACTACCTTTGGTTGTTGTGATGAAGTTTTGTTGTTTTAACTTTTGTCTTAAGTATTTTCCTTCATCACAACACTTTTGTGTTTGGTTTTTGCGTTGCCTTTTGATTGTTAGTATTGATTGCTAGTATGATTGCTTATATGAGTGCAATGTTTGATTATATAGATTTTCATCAAAGAGTGACGAATAGTTCTATCAAGTTATTTCTGAGAGCGATATTTATCTTCATCAACTGTACAGGCAAGTTCACTTTGATCATCTTACATTACCTATGTTTTATTTGCATTAGAATAAATCTCTCCATCATACATCCAGTAGGATATTGAGCTTGAACTTGTTGTAGTATCATGAGGTAGGAGAAACCCAACACCCTGTTACCATTGCCCGGGAAGGGACGTTACTTCACAATTGCTACGCTTTAGTAGACGGGGTTTGGTTGTGAGATTCAGGAGTGTTGTGAGGTTAATTAATTATTTCAAGACCTGCATGATGATCAAGACTTCAAGGACTCAATATACCTCTGGGTGGATTGGACATGCATTTTGGCAGCCTGATATCTATCATGGTTATGCCGGGAATCCTGGTATCTACCTGTGATCATCCCAACGGAATGCCACCCAGGCTCAAAGAGATGGATGGATACTTCAAGGCCGGAAAGCTTACGTGTGCAACTGCAAGTCAATATGGGCTCTGGCTTGGTTGACCTTAGTGGTGACTCTGGTAGGTCAGATTGCTACGAGACGTAGAAGAACGGTAGGATTGGATGGGCACTGACTTTCTATCAGAGGATCACTTTGGAAGACCATGTTTCGATCGTCTCGTTCTCAAACATCATGCAGTGCGAGGACACAACGAGAGGGATCGAATCTTGCGGGTAAAGTGTACAAACCTCTGCAGAGTGTCAAACTAATCGATTAGCCGTGTCCCCGGTTATGGACAACATGAGCACCGGAGATGATACTATCAGCCAGTCTCAACACAATTAATAAAATTTTATGATGAGTGGGTCTATTAATAATTTTGGAACATGAGAATTGGTTGGTGGAACCATCTCATTAACAACCAACTTTTGTAGTGATATTTCCGTTTGACTCCTTTGTTGTAGGGAAAATAAAACCAGCTTTTCTGCAAAAACTCAGACACAGAGCCATAAAGCCTTTTTCATATAGAATAGTCTTTTATCTTTGTTTCCTATGGTGATCTTGCCGGTACATTCAATGTACTGACCTACACGGCTGCAACGTCTTATGTTGCAGATACTTTTCTACGACGAGTAAGAGTACAATTCAGGGTTACGGTCTACACTCAACCTGCCGTTGGTGTTTATTGGGACTCCACTCCCGTTGACTGTTTCCGCTGAGATTTAAGAGGTATATATCAATTTTACGTTATTTACATGTGATTGCACTTTGATATATACATTGATGTACTGTGTGTGCCAGCATACTGATCCAGGGATGGCACTGACACACAGAGGCTTGACTCGTTTTGAGTCGGGACGCTACATTGTTTCTCTTTGGATATATCTTGGAGATGCGGTAGCATCCCCAAGCTTAGGCTTTTGCTACTCCTTATTCCTTCATCCATCGTGATCTCACCCAAAACTTGAAAACTTCAATCACACAAAACTCAACAAAATCTTCGCGAGATCCGTTAGTATAAGAAAGCAAATCACTACTTTAGGTACTGTTGCAAACCCATTCATATTTTGTTATTGCATTATACCTACTGTATTTTAACTTTACCATGGCTTATACCCCCCAATACAAACCATAGATTCATCAAAACAAGCACACAATGCAACGAAAACAGAATCTGTCTTAAACAGAACAGTCTGTAGTAATCTGTACTATACCCATACTTCTGTAACTCTAAAAATTCTGAAAAATTAGGACAACGTAAGGAATTTGTATATAAACACTGTGTTAATTTCAGCTCAAGATCACGTTCCAGAAAAAAATGAAAATTCAAATACTGGACGCAAAGTTTCTGTTTCAGATTCAGCATCACTTCTACTCATCCTATGAATCATTCTAACGGTTCTACTAGGCAGAAACACTAAATAAACCATAAAACACAATCATAACAGAGGCATAATTGTGACAAAACTCAAAAACAGAAAGGAAAAAGCAAAAATTTATTTATTCATTGGGTTGCCTCCCAACAAGCGCTATCGTTTTACGCCCCTAGCTAGGCATAATGGATAGATTCAAGTATTGTCATCTTTGGTTTTCAACTCTTCAATCACACAACTAGATTTCTTCAAGGGTTTAGCATGCATATTCTTAATGATAACACTCCTAGGAAGAAAACCAAAAAATCATTCTTGTAAATAGGATCTCTTATGATTTCAACAAAGTCGGGATGAATACTAATCATTTTAAGATCTCCCTTGTGGCCACTTGGTGTACCAACTTTGTTCTTAGTGACTTGCGTGGTCTTGCCAATTTTTACGGGAGTTTTTTCAATAGTTTTGATATAAGAAAAGGCAGAACCCAAATTACTAAAAATCTCTTCCAACTTATCAATACGATTAGGACTTTCTTCTACCCTTTCGTTAACTACGGTTTCTTTTGTCTTTAGTAATTTAATAGCATCTCCCGCCTTAGCCCCAATTTTATTAGCAAGATTATGCAATTTCTTATCCAAATCTTCAAGATGTTCTATAGTAATCATCTTCTTTTCAATAGCATCTAATCTCTCAATAACGTGTTCTAGAGTTAAAGTTGTTTCATTGATCATGATAGGTGGTGATCCCACTAAACTTCCCAAAGCATTAAAAGCATCCAAAGATGGACACATCAAGAAATTCCCACCGGTAATCGTATCAAGGACGAATCTATACCAATTGGTGATACCAACATAAAAACTGCGAAGAAGAACAACGGTAGATTGCTTATGGATAGATATATTATGAGCATTGCAAATCCTATACCAAGCATCTTTCAGGTTCTCCCCTCCCCTTTGCTTAAAATTAAGAACCTCATTATCGGGGGTACATGCAATAAAGGAAGAACTAGCCATAGTGACAAGGCAAGAGATCCGGCGAGAAAAAGGGCAAACGAAAAAGAGGGCAAATAAAACGGCAAATTGGTGAAGTGGGTGAGAGGAAAACGAGAGGCAAATGGAAAATAATGTAATTGCAAGGAGATGAGATTTGTGATTAGGAACCTGGTAGATGATGATGGAGTCCCCTCGGCGCCTACGATAGGCACGTAGAAGAGACCGCTTCCTCCCCGGTAACGGCACCAGAAATTCCTTTGACGTGGCTTGGGACTGCATCGGTATTTCCCCAAAGAGGAAGGGATGATGCAGCACAGTGACGGTAAGTATTTCCCTCAGTTATGAAACCAAACCAGGAGGAGGATCACCACCACCCAATAAGCAGCACCTGCACACAAACAACAAATACTTGCAACTCGACGCGAAAGAGAGGTTGTCAATCTCTCTACGGTAATAAGATAGATTAGGTAGTGATAGATAGGAGAGATAGATCTCTCAAGAACACAAATAAAAAGAGTAAATATGCAACAATATATTTTTGGGTTTTTGGTTTTGTAGATCTGAAAACAAAGATTGCAAAAAGATAGATCGGAAAGCAATATGATAGAAAAGTAGACCCGGGGGCCGTAGGGTTCACTAGTGGCTTCTCTCATGAGTATAGCGCACGGTGGGTGAACAAATTGTTGTTGGGCAATTGATAGAAAATTGAATAGTCATGACGATATCCAAGGCGATGATCATTATATAGGCATCACATCCAAGATAGATAGACCAACTCCTGCCTGCATCTACCTCTATTACTCCACACATCGACCGCTATCCAGCATGCATCTAGTGTATTAAGTTCATGGAAAAACGGAGTAATGCAATAAGAACGATGATATGATGTAGACAAGATCTATTCATGTAGGAATAGACCCCATTTTGTTATCCTTAATAGCAACAATACAAGCGTGTCTTGCTGCCCCTTCTGTCACTGGGAAAGAACACCGCAAGATCGAACCCATCACAAAGCACCTCTTCCCATGGCAAGAAAAATCGATCTAGTCGGCCTAACTAAACCAAAGATTCGAAGAAGAAATACGATGCTATAAGCAATCATGCATATAAGATATCAAAGAAGACTCAAATAATATTCATGGATAGAAACTGATCATGAACTCAAAATTCATCGGATCCCAACAAACACACCGCAAAAGTTTACATCAAATATATCTCCAAGAGACCATTGTATTGAGAATCATAAGAGAGAGAGAAGAAGCCATCTAGCTACTGCCTACTGATACGGACTCGTAGGTCTATGGTGGACTACTCACGCATCATCGGAGAGGCACCTATGGGGAAGATGAACCCCTCCGTGATGGTGTTTAGATTGGATCTCGCGGTTCTGGAACTTGCGGCGGCTGGAATTGTGTTTCGTCGACTCCCCTAGGGTTTTTCAAATATTTGAGAATTTATAGGCATCAGAGGCGGTGCGGAAGGGGGCCGAGGAGGGCACAACCCATCAGGGCGCGCTGGGGCCCCCTTGGCGCACCCTGGTGGGTTGTGCTCTCCACAGCCCACCTCTCCGGCAGTTGTTTGGCCCACTGGGTGTCTTCTGGTCCAGAAAAAATCTCCAAAAAGTTTTGTCACGATTGGACTCCGTTTGGTATTGATTTTCTGCAAAGTAAAAACAAGCAAAAATAGCAACTGGCACTTTGCCACTATGTCAATAGGTTAGTCCCAAAAAATGATGTAAAGTTGTTACAAAATGATTGTAAAACATCCAAGAATGATAATATAACAGCATGGAACAAGAAAAAATTATAGACACGTTGGAGACGTATCACTAGGCAAACGAGCAAATAGAAATATTTTTGTGATTTTGCTTTTTTTTTGCAAAAGCAAATATAAATATGAATAAAAAAGACAAGCAAAAAGTAGAACAAGTGATTGATAGTTTGTGTGAAGGGACCTCGAGCAAAGTTGCTGATGTCTCCCCGGCAACGGTGCCAGAAATTCTTTCTGCTACTTGTGAGATACGTTGGGTTTTTCCCTGAAGAGGAAGGGTGAAGCAATATAGTGGGGATAAGTATTTCCCTCAATGAAAACCAAGGTTATCGAACCAGTAGAAGAACCATGACAACTTGTCTTAAACTTCACCTACACACAAAACCAAACACTTGCACCCAACGCGGGCAAGAGGGTTGTCAAGCCCCTTGAACTCGTTACCTACAAGGATTACTTCTGATAGTGGTAGATAGATAAATATAAAAGTAAAAGAAAAAAGAAAATAAATAAATTGCAGTAGAGTATTTTTAGTTTTTTAGCAAATAAGATTAAGTAGACCCGGGGGGCATAGTGTTCACTAGAGGCTTCTCTCTCGAAGGAATAACATACAGTGGGTAGACAAACTACCATTGCGCAATTGACAGAAAAGCGCATAGTTATGTGATACGTCTCCAACGTATCTATAATTTTTGATTGTTCCATGCTGATATATTATCATTCTAGGATACTTTTTGGGTATTTATTTACCAATTTATAATATTTTTGAGCACCAACCTATTGACCCAGTGCCCAGTGCCAGTTGTTGTTTTCTACATGTTTTTCACATTTCAGGTTTACAGTACCAAACGAAGTCCAATTGCCACGAAACTTTTTGATGATTTTTTATGGACCAAAAGAATACCTAGGAACCTCGGGAGGAGTCAGGAGTCCGCACGAGGGCCCCAGCACACAACAGGGCGCGCCCTGATGTGTGTTGGCCCCCTCGGGCGCCTCCCGACGCCCCTCTCTGGCCTATAAATTCTCTAATATTCCAAAAACCCTAGAGGCAGTCCTAAAACTCTTTTTACGCTGCCACAAGTCTTTGTTTCGTCGCGAGGCCATCTGGAGCTCCGTTCCGGCACCTTGCCGGAGGGGGGATCGATCACGGAGGGCCTGTTCATCAACCTTGCTGCCCTCATGATGATGTGTGAGTAGTTCATCATAGACCTACGGGTCCATAGCTAGCACCTTCATGGCAATCTCTCAATCTCTTGATCTTCAATACAATGGTCATCACATCTTCGCTTTGATCCATCCGATGTAATCCTATTGTGTGGTGTGTTTGTTGGGATCCGACGAATTGTGGGTTTATGTTCAGATTATTCATGAAAAGTATTTGAGTCACCTCTGAATATTTAGATTCTTATTTTCATGATCATTATAGCTTGGTAATACTCTCCGATTTATCGATGTGCTTTGGCCAAGTAGATTGATCTATCTCTAGTGGGGGTGGTGCGTTGTGGTAGGTTCAACCTGACAAGTTTCTATATCCCAGTGACAAAGTAGGGGACAAGATATGTCTTTGTGTTGTTGCTACTAAGGATAACATGATGGGGTTCATTCATATTGCTTGAGTTTACTTTGTCTACATCATGTCATCGTTCTTCATGCATTACTCTGTTTATCATGAACTTAATACGTAGAGAGGCGAGCATAGAAGCGCTCTTGAAATGGAGTAATAGTAATAGGTGCAGGCAGGAGTCGGCCTATTTGTTTATGGACGTGATGCCTATATACACATGATCATTGTCGTGAAAATCGCATTAATATCCGCTTTTCTATCAATTGACCAACAGTAATTTGTTACCCACCGTATGCTGCCTACATGAGAGATGTCGCTAGTGAAAACTATGGCCCCCGGGTCTATTCACTTATAAATTTACAAACGCTACTATTACCTTGCTGCCTTTATTTACTTTTTATTTTATTTTTCAATTTACAATTATCTACAATTATCTACACAACTCATTTGCTTGCAAATAACGAGATCAAGGGGATTGACAACCCTCTTGCCCGCATTGGGTGCAAGTTGTTTGTTCATTTGTGTGCAATTGATATTCCTATTGGTTCGATAAACCTTGGTTTCATAACTGAGGGAAATACTTACCCACTTTGTGCTGCAATTACCCGTTCCTCTTCATGGAAAACCCAACGAATATCACAAGTATTAGGAAGGATTTCTGGCGCCGTTGCTGGAGAATATCATCACAAGCTATCAAGTAACTTCACACAAATTTTCATTCACTTGTTTATCCTTTTATTTGCTGTTATATTTAGTTTGTCTCATAAAAAACAAAAATACAAAAATATTTATCTTTGCTTGTTACTAGTTTACTCCTTTGCTTGCTAGTTTACTTGTCCTGCTTGTTACTTTGCTTGTTCGGTCACCATGTCTCAAGATACTACCAAGTGTGTGACTTCTCAAATACTAATAACAATGATTTTATTAGTACGCCTATACCACCCGCCACTAGTGCGGAGGCTTTTGATATTAATGCTGTGTTGCTAAATCTTGTCATGAAGGATCCCGCGTCACATCTTAATACCTTTGTTGAATTATGTGATATGCAAAAGAAAAAGGATATGGATAATGATATTGTGAAATTAAAACCATTTCCTTTTTCACTAAGAGATAAAACTAAAGCTTGGATTTCATCTTTACCTTGTAATAGTATTGGAACATGGGATAAGTGTAAAGATGCTTTTATTGCCAAGTATTTTCCTCCTGCTAAAATCATCTCCCTTCGAAATCAAATAATGGATTTTAAATAGCAAGATCAAGAGCATGTTGCACAAGCTTGGGAGAGAATGAAATTGATGACAAGAAATTTCCCTACTCATGGCTTAAATTTGTGGATTATTATCCAAAACTTCTATGCTGGACTAAACTTTGTGTCTAGAAATCTTCGAGATTCTGCTGCAGGTGGTACATTTATGGATGTGACCTTAGGAGAGGCCACGAAACTTCTGGACAACACTATGACAAATTATACTCAATGGCATACCGAAAGAGCTCCAACCGGTAAGAAGGTAAATTCTGTCGAAGAAATCGCTACTTTGAGTGAAAAAGTGGATGATCTTATGAATATGGTTGCTAGTAAAAATGCTCATGTTGATCCCAATGATATGCCCTTGTCTACTTTGATTTAGAAAAATAATGATGCTATTGATGTGAACTTTGTCTCGCGAAATAATTTCAATAACAATGCTTATAGAGGAAACTTCAATTCTAGACCGTATCCCGGTAATTCCTCTAAAAACTATGAAAATTATTATGGTAATTCTTATGAAAATTCTTCTAAAAATTCTAATAGGATACCCTCTGATCTTGAGAACACAATTAAAGAATTTATTAATGGTAGAAGAAAAATTGCACGTAGTTGATGCTTTGGCTAAAAACATGGATATAATTGCTCTTGATGTAGAAACTCTTAAAAGTAAAGCTTTGCCACCTAAGCATGATTTTAATGAGACTATTAAATCTATCCAATTATCTATTAATGAAATTAAGGAGAGGACCGCTAAGTTGAAAGCTAAGCGGGAATTCTTAGAAAAAGCTCTTCCACCCGGTATTTACCGGAATCATGATGAAGATCTTAAAATGATTGGCACCTCTCCTATTGAATCTTTATTTACCTCTCTGAATATAAATGATAAAGGGACTGGATATGAGTCAACTCTAGTGAGAAGCGTCCCGTTTGCTTGGAGGGTGATAATTTTGATGCTAAAACTGAAATACGTGGGTTTGGAGAGGTCAAAACTTTAACTAGTGATGTGCCCACTATTTTGGATTACAAGGACTTTAATTATGATTATTGATCTTTAGTAGAATGTATTTCCTTGTTGCAAACCATTATTAGCTCACCCAATGCTTATGAACAAAACAAGGTTTTTATCGAACATATAGTAGAAGCCATGATAAAAGCTTATGATGACAAACTTGAGCTTGAAGTTTCTATTCCTAGAAAGTTGCATGATGAGTGGGAACCTACTAGCAAAATAAAGATAAATAAATATGAATGCAATGCCTTGTGTGACCTTGGTGCTAGTGTTTATGTTGGAGATATGCCCTAGAGGCAATCATGTATGATGATATTTCCTATGTGTTTATGAATAAAGATAGTCCGTGGACATTATCAATGATGCGTATTAACAAGTACGTGACTTGTTTGTGAGACTATGCATTATATGATGACTGTCCTAAATGGTCCCTAGTCGAAAGGGCTATGTGGACGCGCAGCCAGTTAGACTAGCATATGACACGGTGGATGGTCCAGTCTCACTGACCATGTAGCATTGGATGCTAGCCGTATAATATGGACTCAGAAAGATCTGGTCGGATTCGACGTAGTCGGATCCGAGTTGAGATAAGGCCTGAGTTGGACAGACCCAACTATGAGACGCAGCGATATGTCATCTGTGGGTCTCTAGTACAACATACGTTCTATGTCCTAAGACCTGAGCTGGCACATGTACTCAGGATGGTGATAGGCATGCTTTGGGCTGACCAAACGCTACTCCGTAACTGGGTAGTTATAAAGGTAGGTTTCGGGCTTGTCCAGACCCATGCTGCGAGACATGGTCGAGCAAGATGGGATTTGCCCCTCCGATCAGGAGAGATATACTCCGGGGCCCTCGTGTGATCCGACCAAGATAAGCATGGCCATGCGACAAGGATTATGAGATAATCTAATTTGTGTCAGCATCACTGGAACGAGAAAGAGTTGGGCTAACACAAGGATGACAGACTCGCCTTGATCCCGACAACATATATCGTGTGGCAAAGGGAACAGAAGTATGAAGTACATGTTCACCTAACCAGCTTCATCGGACACTTGGAGTAGGCACGCTTTGCTAGAGGCCGCCACCGACTAGTCGAGCTGGATGTGAACTGACTCGCGACCAAGTGAACGAGAACCTAAGGGGTCACACGCTTAAGGGAAGGAAAATGTGGGCTTTAGGATCCATGCGAGGCCCAAGAGTTGAGCCCCCGACGGATGCCTATATATAGTGGAGGTGCGGCACACCCATCTGGTTGATCGCTTCGGCGCCATCATTAGGGCTTTGCATGTGTTGCAACTAGCCACCTCCACTCGCCGCCGAACTATGTGATCGGACCTAGCAATCTACCGCATGGTGGTCCTCCTGCACACACGGATACCATTAGAGGTGGTTCACTTGCGCTGCTCCGGCGAACCTGTACGTGGGATCCGGCGACCGGCAGTTCGAGGGAGATTGGGCCAGCTGTTCGAGGGAGATCGGACGAGGAGGAGACGGACCTCGCGGACGCGCTGCCCCAACTCTACTTCCGCTGCACGGCACTACGCGTCTAGTGGTAACGATCTGTGATCCATCTCTGTAGCACGTTCTTGGATGTTCTGTGCGTAGGAAAATTTTAATTTTCATGCGATGCACCTACGGTAGAACCCAACAGTTTCAACTATTCCTAAATCTCTTTGTGATGTGCTTGGTCTCACTAATATTGAAGATTGTTCCCTTAACTTGCATCTTGCGGATTCTACCATTAAGAAACCTCTAGGTAGGATTAATGATGTGCTAATTATTGCAAATAAAAATTATGTGCATGTTGATTTTATTGTGCTTGATATTGATTGCAATCCTACTTGTCCCATAATACTTGGAAGGCCTTTCCAACGAACTATAGGTGCAATTATTGACATGAAAGAGGGAACATAAGGTTCCAATTCCCATTAAAGAAATGGATGGAACACTTCCCTAGAAAGAGAATTAAACCACCTTATGAATCAATCATGAGAGCTACTTGTGGGTGGAGTGTCAAAGATGACAACACTTGAAACTATGCATTATGCCTAGCTAGGGGCATAAAACAATATCGCTTGTTGGGAGGCAACCCAATAGTTATCTTTATTTTTTTTCTTTTTACTTTCTGTTTGTTTTTTATAACATGATTATTGCCTCTGTAATTATTATGTTTTTATGTTTAAATTAGTGTTTGTGCCAAGTAAAACCTTTGGGATGACTCACAAGATGAGTAGAATCGATGCTGAAACAAAACAGAAACTTTTGACACTAGTACAGGAATTTTTATTTTTTTACTGGAGAGTGATAATGATCTGCATTTTTTACACAGTATTGCTATACAAATTTTCGAGGTTTTCATAATTTTTCAGAATTTTTAGAGTTACAGAAGTATAGGTTCTCTACAGATTGCTACAGACTGTTCTGTTTTAGACAGATTCTGTTTTTGCTTGCATAGTTGCTTGTTTTGATTATGCTATGGATTGTATCGGGGGGTATAAGCATGGAGAAGTTAGAATACAATACCTATTATGCAATTATGAAATAATAATCAATTTATAACAGTACTAAAGTATTCAATATGTTGCTTAGACTAACGGATCTCACGAAGTTTTGTTGAGTTTTGTGTGATTGAAGTTTTCAAGTTTTGGGTGTTATCACGATGGACAAAGGAATAAGGAGCAGCAAGAGCCTAAGCTTGGGGATGCCCAAGGCACCCCAAGGTAATATTCTAAGGAAGACTCAAGCATCTAAGCTTGGGGATGCCCCGGAAGGCATCCCCTCTTTCGTCTCAATCCATCGGTATGTCACTTGAAGCTATATTTTTATTCATCACATGATATGAGTTTTGCTTGGAGCGTCGTTTGTTTTTGTTTTCTTTTACTTTCAGTTTTCCACAATCATCGTTTGCTGGACACACCTATTTAAGAGAGGCACACCTTCATCATAATTTGTTATAATACTCTATGTGCTTCACTTGTATCTTTTGAGCTTAGTAGTTGCTCTAGTACTTCACTTATATATTTTTTAGCACAGTGGAGTGTAGATTTTATAGAAATAATTTCATTCTCGCTCTTCACTTATATTTGTTTGATAGTTAATAAATACTGACGGTAATTTTCATGGGTCATAAGACTAGTCCAAAAATATTAGGTATTCAATGAGTGATAATCAAAACCATCATGTAGCACATATAGAGAAATTGTGGGTTAATGATATTGATGTGGTAATATGAAAAAGGTGTGAGATCATAATTGTTGATTCGTAGAAGTGTCGATATTAATATATGTTAACTTTTTGTTCATCTAAAAATTCAAGAGGCATGGTGATGATGTGTGAGCATTTCTATTCCTCGTTGAAACCCTAGTGTTGTTTCGGGTCGGAAGCGCGTGATGGTTAACTCCTACCAACCTCTTCCCTCGGGGCATGCAAGTAGTACTTTGATTTATGATAAAACTAATAAAACTTTGCAATAAGTATATGAGTTCTTTATGACTAATGTGAAACCATGGACATACGCAATCTCACCTTCTCAATTTGCTAGCCTCTTCGGTACCGTGCATTGCCCATTCTCACCTTGAGGATCGGTGCAACTTTCACCGGTGCATCCAAACCCCGTGACATGATACGCTCTGTTGCACATAAGCCTCATTATATCTTCCTCAAAATATCCACCATACCTACCTATCATGGCATTTCCATAGCCTTTCCGAGATATATTGCCATACAAATTCCATCATCACTTCACATGACTAGTTCGTTCATCATCATATTGCTTTACATGATCATATAGAGCTGACATAGTATTTGTGGCAAAGCCACCGTTCATCATATTTTTGATATGTGTCACGCTAGATCATTGCACATCCTGGTACACTGCCAGAGGCATTCATATAGAGTCATATCTTCATATCGGTTCTTCATATTGAGTTGTAAGTAAATAAAAGTGTGATGATCATCATTGTTAGAGCATTGTCCCAGTGAGGAAATAAAAATGGGGGAGGCCAAATGATCCCACCATTCTGAAAAAAATGAGAGAAAATGAGAGAAGGGACTTTGCTACTATCTTTACCACACTTGTGCCTCAAAGTGGCACCTTGTTCCTCATATAGAGAGCCTCATGATATGTCATTTTCATATGCTAGTGGGAATTACTTTTTCATTATTATAAACTTGGCTTGTATATTCCTATGACGGGCTTCCTCAAATGCCCGAGGTCTTCATGAGCAAGCAAGTTGGATGCACACCCCACTTAGCTTCATTTGAGCTTTCATACACTTATAGCTCTGGTGCATCATTTGCATGGCAATCCCTACTCCTTGCATTGACATCTATCGATGGGCATCTCCATAGCCCATTGGTACGCCTAGTTGATGTGACACTATCTTCTCCACGGTTTACCCCTTTGATATCTACAACCATATTCTATTTCACCTAAATGCTATGTCCAATGGCTCACGCTCATGTATTCCGTGAAGAATAAAAAGTTGATGCATATTGAAAAAGTATGATCCAATTGCCTGACTTGGACATCGTGGTGCTTGACATTTGTATTGATGTGGTGAAGATGGATCCATGCCTTGCTAATATAATAAGATGAATGGAGGGTAAACATTCTTTAAGGATCGTATACTTTGAAAGATTGATGATTTTGTTTCTTATACTTATAAATATTGATATGTTAATATTTGTTGATTCATCGTTTCTCAATGAGCATACATGCATAAGATTACATAATGGATAGCATGTCACATCAAAAATTCTGTTTTTATCATTTACCTACTCGAGGACGAGCAGGAATTAAGCTTGGGGATGCTTGATACGTCTCCAACGAATCTATAATTTTTTATTGTTCCATGCTGATATATTATCATTCTAAGATACTTTTTGGGTCTTTATTTACCAATTTATAATATTTTTGAGCACTAACCTATTGACCTAGTGCCCAGTGCCAGTTGATGATTTATGCATGTTTTTCACTTTTCAGGTTTACAGTACCAAACGAAGTCCAATTGCCACGAAACTTTTTGATGATTTTTTATGGACCAAAAGAATACCTAGGAACCTCGGGAGGAGTCAGGAGTCCGCACGAGGGCCCCAGCACACAACAGGGCGTGCCCTGATGTGTGCGGGCCCCCTCGGGCGCCTCCCGACGCCCCTCTCTGACCTATAAATTCTCTAATATTCCAAAAACCCTAGAGGCAGTCCCGAAACTCTTTTTACGCTACCACAAATCTTTGTTCCATCGCGAGGCCATCTGTAGCTCCGTTCCGGCACCCTGCCGGAGGGGGGATTGATCACGGAGGGCCTCTTCATCAACCTTGCTGCCTTCATGATGATGTGTGAGTAGTTCACCATAGACCTACGAGTCCATAGCTAGTACCTAGATGGCAATCTCTCTATCTCTTGATCTTCAATACAATGATCATCGCATCTTCACTTTGATCCATCCGATGTAATCCTATTGTGTGGTGTGTTTGTTGGGATCCGATGAATTGTGGGTTTATGTTCAGATTATTCATGAAAAGTATATGAGTCAACTCTGAATATTTAGATTCTTATTTGCATGATCATTATAGCTTCGTAATGCTCTCCGATTTATCGATGTGCTTTGGCCAAGTAGATTGATCTATCTTCAGTGGGAGTGGTGCGTTGTGGTAGGTTCAACCTGACGAGTTTCTATATCCCAGTGACAAAGTAAGGGACAAGATACGTCTTTGTGTGGTTGCTACTAAGAATAACACGATGAGGTTCATTCATATTGCTTGAGTTTAATTTGTCTACACCATGTTATCATTCTCCATGCATTACTCTGTTTATCATGAACTTAGTACGTAGAGAGGCAAGCATAGAAGTGCTCTTGAAGTGGAGTAATAGTAATAGGTGCAGGCACGAGTCGGCCTATTTGTTTCTGGATGTGATGCCTACATACACATGATCATTGCCGTGAAAATCGCATAAATTTCTGCTTTTCTATCAATTGCCCAATAGTAATTTGTTACCCACCGTATGCTGCCTACATGAGAGATGCCGCTAGGGAAAACTATGGCCCCCGGGTCTATTCACTTATAAATTTACAAACGCTACTATTACCTTGCTGCCTTTATTTACTTTTTATTTTATTTTGCAATTTACAATTATCAACAATTATCTACACAACTCATTTTCTTGCAAATAACGAGATCAAGGGGATTGACAACCCTCTTGCCCGCGTTGGGTGCAAGTTGTTTGTTCTTTTTTGTGCAGCCGCTGAAGACGGTTGAGGATTGATATTCCTATTGGTTCGATAAACCTTGGTTTCATAATTGAGGCAAATACTTACCCACTTTGTGTTGCAATTACCCGTTCTTCTTCACGGAAAACCCAACTCATATCACAAGTATCATTATGATTAAGTATTCATGGCAATGATCATGTATATAGGCATCACGTCCGTGACAAGTAGACCGAAACGATTCTGCATTGACGTGGCTTGAGACTACGTCGATATTTCCCCAAACAGGAAGGGATGATGTAGCACAACGACGGTAAGTATTTCCCTCAGTTATGAAACCAAGGTTATCGAACCAGTAGGAGGACCACCACCACCCAATAAGCAGCACCTGCACACAAATAACAAATACTTGCAACCCGGCATGAAAGAGAGGTTGTCAATCTCTCTACGGTAAAAAGATAGATTAGGTAGTGATAGATAGGAGAGATAGATCTCTCAAGAACACAAAATAAGAAGAGAAAATAAAAAGTGCAGCAATATGTTTTTGGATTTTTGGTTTTGTAGATCTGAAAACAAAGAGGCAAAAAGATAGATCGGAAAGCAATATGTTGGAAAAGTAGACCCGGGGGCCGTAGGATTCACTAGTGGCTTCTCTCATGAGTATAGCACACGGTGGGTGAACAAATTATTGTTGGGCAATTGATAGAAGATCAAATAATCATGACGATATCCAAGGCAATGATCATTATATAGGCATCACGTCCAAGATAAGTAGACCGACTCCTGCCTGCATCTACCACTATTATTCCACACATCGACCGCTATCCAGCATGCATCTAGTGTATTAAGTTGATGGAAAAACGGAGTAATGCAATAAGAACGATGACATGATGTAGACAAGATCTATTCATGTAGGAATAGACCCCATCTTGTTATCCTTAATGGCAACGATACATGCGTGCCTTGCTGCCCCTTCTGTCACTGGGAAAGGACACCACAAGATCGAACCCATCACAAAGCACCTCTTCCCATGGCAAGAAAAATCGATCTAGTTGGCCTAACTGAACCAAAGATTCGAAGAAGAAATACGAGGCTATAAGTAATCATGCATATAAGAGATCAAAGAAGACTCAAATAATATTCATGGATAGAAACTGATCATGAACTCAAAATTCATCGGATCCCAACAAACACACCAAAAAAGTTTACATCAAATAGATCTCCAAGAGACCATTGTATTGGGAATCAAAAGAGAGAGAGAGAGAGAGAGAGAGAGAGAGAGAGGAAGCCATCTAGCTACTGCCTACGGACCCGTAGGTCTATGGTGGACTACTCACGCATCATCGGAGAGGCACCTATGAAGAAGATGAACCCCTCCGTGATGGTGTTTAGATTGGATCTCGAGGTTCTGGAACTTGCGGCGGCTGGAATTGTGTTTCGTTGACTCCCCTAGGGTTTTCTGAATATTTGGGAATTTATAGGCATCAGAGGCGGTGTAGGGGGGCCCCGTCGAGGGCACAACCCATCAGGGCATGCCGGGGGCCCCCTGGCGTGCCCTGGTGGGTTGTGCTCTCCACAGCCCACCTTCCTGGCTCTTCTTTGGCCCACTGGGTGTCTTCTGGTCCAGAAAAAATTTCCAAAAAGTTTCGTCGCGATTGGACTCCGTTTGGTACTGATATTCTACGAAGTAAAAAACAAGCAAAAACAGTAACTGGCACTTTGGCACTATGTCAATAGGTTAGTCCCAAGAAATGATATAAAGTTGTTATAAAGTGATTGTAAAACATCCAAGAATGATAATATAACAACATGGAACAAGCAAAAATTATAGATAAGTTGGAGACGTATCATGCATCTACTACTATTACTGCACCAATCGACCGCTATCCAGCATGCATCTATGGTATTAAGTTCATGACAAACAGAGTAATGCTTTAAGCAAGATGACATGATGTAGACAAAGTAAGTACACGCAATATGTTCAAACCCCGTCGTTTTACCCTCAGTAGCAAGAATACAATACGTGTCTTGTCCACTTCTGTCACTGGTATATAGAGCACCGCAAGATGGAACCCACTACAATTGCACTCCTCCCACTGAAGATAAATCAATCTAGTTGGCCAAACCAAACCGATAGATCAGAGAGACTTGCAAAGCTATAACAATCATGCATAATAGAATTCAGAGAAGACTCAATTAGTTTTCATGAATAGTATGATCATAAACCCACAATTCATCGGATCCCAACAAACACACCGCAAAAGAAGATTACATCGGATAGATCGCGATAATCGCGAAAAACTTTGTATTGAAGATCAAAGAGAGATAAGAAGCCATATAGCTAATAGCTATGGACCTGTAGATCTGTGGTGAACTACTCATACATAATCATGGAGGCATCAAGGTTGATGTAGATGGCCTCCGTGATGGATCCCCCCTCCGGCAGAGTACCGGAAAAGGCCTCCAGATGGGATTGCGGAACAACATAGACTTGCGACGGCGGAAAATTGTTTCAGGTGGCTCGCTGATGTTTTTGGGGTAATTGGGAATATATAGAAGTGGAATTAGGTCAGGAGGTACCACGAGGGGCCCACGAGCCATGGAGGGCGCGCCCTACCCCCCAGGACGCGCCCTGGTGGCTCATGGCCACCTCGTGGGTCTTTTGGCCTCCTCCCGAAGCTTCCTGGGTCTCTTGTGGTCCAGAAATATCTCCCGTAAATTTTTATCCAATTTGGACTCCGTTTGGTACAGATTTTCTGAAAAGTCCAAAAACAAGCAAAAAACAGAAACTAGCACTCGGCACTAAGTTAATAGGTTAGTCCCAAAAATGATATAAAATAGCATATAATTGCATATAAAGTATTCAAGATTGATAATATAATAGCATGACATAATCAAAAATTATAGATACGTCAGAGACGTATCACGAATCAGTACAAAGTGTGGCAAAAATGCACTATGTCCTCCCTTGCCATTACGTCAAACATGATGTGGGTAGACCCGATGCCGACGATTTCCAGGGTTTTCCGCGCCTGTTGGAGTTGCGACGAGTCGTACACCATCTCTGGCGCATCATGTTACGTCCAACCATCCGGAATCCCCGGCCATTTGGACGACGGAAGAGACTCGGTCGCAGACGGGGCGGATGGCACCGTCCTTCTCACCAATGGGGTGGATGCGTCTGGGCGGATGGCCCCACCAAAACGGACGCATCCATGTCAATGTGGACCACCTACTTGTCCATAGTTTCCTTTGCCACAACTTCTCGCTCGCATTGCTTTCTTCGTCGCTCCCTCCGGACAACGTTCACCGCCTTGCAATTGACCCCCACAGACTCGGTTGAGGCAACATCCATGCCGGCGATCAGGGAAGGGGTAATCGATGACGACATCTATGACGGACAAGGGCGCGGTGTGAATGGGAAGCAAGAGGACATCGACGACTCGAATGTGGGAAATGGAGGAAAATCCGGGAGGAGGGCGGTCAATTTGATGGACTAGCTCAATTTGAAGGGATTTGGGGTGGGTCCGACCTGTTGAATCCGGCATGCCGAATGCGTCCGAGCCTTCGGATACCCGCCCCAGATATGGGCTAGTTTTAAGGGGTGCTGTACAACCCAAATATATGAGGCTAGTTTGAGAGGTGCAACCGGGGCGCATTTTTATGACTGGTTAGGGTTTAAAAGGTCCAACTGTAAATGATTTTATAGTATTTTTTTACTCGAAACGGAATGCTTAACACCCCTTCCAACAACCTACTGCATCAGAAAAGTTACTGGAAAAGACTAAACTTGTGGGTACTTGTAAGTGCATCTAGTGCCACCCTTATTGGTTTTGGAGTATTGAAGACAAACGTGGTTGAGGGACTAATGTGTTTGTGAGAGTTCACAAGTTTACACAGATAGAAGTCCTTGGAGATTCGGTTTAACCGTCGAAGACGACCCCTAAAAATGTCCGAAGACATTGATGATGGCTGAAGCCATTGGTGGTACGCGAAGATGATTGTTTGAAGACAATGAAACACGAAGACGAAGTCTTTTGGTAGTTTTGTTTCTTCTTTCCTGAGTCATAGGAACCACCGTACTGTTAAGTGGGGTCAATGTGATCGAAATCAGACGCTGACGTGATGCTCAACCCATACCTATGTCTTCGAGTGAAGACAATGAGAGGAAGTCTCTTCCAGAGCTGGTTGAGTCAACATTACTTGTAGCCCAAGTAATGTTGCCGCATGTGTCATTGAAATCTGAGCGTTGGAACACGTGTCAGTTGGCCATTGACCCAGAGTCATTTTGATCATAACATGTCGGGTTGCCTGCTGGCTATAAATGGCCCACCCCCTCCATCATAAGAAGATGGCTGCTCAGAGAGAGATACGGTTGTTGTCGTTTTGGAGCAACCCACCTTGAAGACATTGAGAGAGAGCTATCCTGCGAGGATAAACCCAAACACCTAGAGCTAGTGTGTTTGAGCATCACTGAAGTCGTTTTGTTCTGAGTGAACTGAAGACTTATTACACTTGAAGACAATGATCTTCCAGACGGTTAGGCGTCTGGGTCTAGAGCATCCAAGAGTCATTGTGGATTGCCGGGTGACCAAGTTTGTACGGGTTTCAGAAGTCTCCCCTAAAGACTTACCTGAGTGAGGCGCTGTCTAAGTGACTTCGGCTCAAGGGGAACAAGGTGAAGGCGAGGTCTTCTGAGTTCAATCTCAGCCTCCCCAACCAGACGTACAGTTGTCACAGCAACTGGAACTGGTCCAACAAATCTTGTGTCTTCGTCGAGCAACTGGCTCTATCCTTCACTCTCTTACTTTCTCTATCATACTGTGAAGTCATTGCTTGACCATCCTTGTTCGAAGACATTCACCGAAGACTTTCCTTAACCTGCAATTTATCTTCATACTACCTAAGTTTATCTTCGATACACCTTAGTATGCATGATGACTATGTTGTACCTGCCTGAATGTCTTCGTTATATTCCATGCCTTGCTTAAATCCTTGATTGATATCCCTAATTGATCCTGTATCGCTTCCGCATGCTTTGAATACATTTACCGTTTTGAAGCTTTTCGTAAAAACCGTCTATTCACCCCCTCTAGTCGATACTAGCACTTTCAGTACTATACTAGTATTTTGAGAACAAACACCCTGAGACTGCCCATAGTGGGAGTAACTTCAGCAGTAACATAAGCTCCAACTTAGCAAATTTGCTTATGTGGCAATGAGTTAACGAGGAGAGAGATTATTTGAGTAACATAGTTAGTTACTCATACTATGAGTAACATCACACATACTAAGACAAGATAGGTCTACAAGTTAATAAATAAAGTGTTGCATGACACCACACATATGTTACTCCCCACTATAGAGGTAGTAACATAGACTAGTAACATATGCATGTATGCGTTTGGTTGCTCGCATTAGGCCCAACCAGGCCCGCCCGGGAAGAAAACGGTGTGTTTGGTTGCCTGGGCCGCATACGAATCTTGGCAAAGCACTCCTCAGCCAGGCCCGCTAGGAACACCTGAATTGACAATTTCCAGCGAGTCAGGCTCGAGCGGTTCAGGGGAAGGGAACGCGACGCTGAGCTCCTACAAGCAGGGAGATGGCGGGAGCTCACGTGCGTCTCCGAGAAAGTGATGGGACGATTTTGCGTCACCACCCGCCAAATCGGTCACCCTATATAGCCGGGGACACCACAACGGCAAAACTCCCGCCACCATTACCCCTCTCTCGAGCTTTCCTTCCGGCGTGGTTTCACATTGACGACGAGATAAGCGGTGCAACTGCTTCGACGACCGGTTGACGGTGACGGCGAATCGACAACTCCTCTTCCCTGACGTGTCCAACGCCTCCTCCGCTCCTCCCCCGTGCCTCCTATAATGGCGTATGTGAGTTCAATTACCCCTCCTCTACTTGTTCTAACTAGATCTAAGCATGTGGTAGGATTAGATCTTCCGATCTGTGTGACTCTGATGTCGTAGTAACTAGTTGTGATTGATTTGAAGCATCCTAGGAGTTGTTGACATGTCAAAAAGGATTGATGTCTAGTGGTCATGGATGGATTGGTAGTATGCTTTGATGTGTGGTAAGTGTTTAACGGAGTTCATCCATGCGTCCATGTTTACCATTGTGCTATGTTGTGTTATGATGGTGAACTAGATCATCCATGTGTCCATGTTGAACTAGATAATCCATGTGTGCATGTGTTAGTGCTAGTTCGATACGTCCATGTTTACTGTTGGTTCCTATTGTAGACGTGTGTTGTGTTGTGGTCTTGATGATGCTTACATTTGTAGGAGATGAGCACACAAGAGTTTAGTTAGGCCCTCGTCCTGTCCGATAGCCAGTTCCTCCCGTCCTACGTCGAGGACTCCCAGCCGCCCGTCGACCAGATGGCTCCTAACTCAGACATTTTTGAGGTGTAGCCCACACTTCCTCCATTTGTGCCGGCTCAACCCAATGCTGCAGCTCATGCCGCTGCACAAGCAACTGCCACAAAGGTAGAGAAAGATGATAGGGGGAACAACATGAAGTGGCAGCCATTCATGTCGACGTCCGTTCTTAACAAGATGTGTGAGATCATAGCTAGTGGGGTGGGGACTGGCAAGGGCTTCGAGGAGGTGCACTTGAACGCTCTTGCAAAGCAGGTGTTCGAGTTTTGTGGACAGGAGGTCAGTTCAACCCAGGTGTACAACCACCTCAGGAAGTGGAGAGCGAGGTGGATCACCGCGTCCAAGTTTAGAGACCTGAGGGGTGCTTCATGGGATGAGGACACATATTCCATCCTTTTGGAGGCAAAGCACTACCAAGGCCACATCACGGTTAGCTCACAAACCATGCAAATCTAACTAACCAGTTGTTTAAGCCTATGAACCTTTGGGATTCTAACTAACCACTCTGCCCTGTTTCGTTCTTAGGCTCACCCCAAGGATGGAGTGTTCCTCAACACACCCATCCAGAACTACCACCAGATGCAGCAGATCTTCTCCTTCGTGCTGGCAACCAGCAAGCATGCTATGGGCTCCGGTCAGCCGCTAGGCTCGCCGATACCCGAGTATCTAGACACCCCAAAAATCAACTTGGATGCTCCTGAAAAGAATAGTGACCATGTTCCGGTGCTTGATAGGAAGGGGAAGAGGGGGGCCTTGACGGAGGACGAGCTGACCATCTTCACCAGCATGACTCAGGCAATGAAGGATGTGGCCACCACCATCAGGAAGAGCAAGTACCTCGACGTCCACCCTGACCTGTACAGTGTCGTCATGGAGCAAGGTGGCATCAGCGACTAGGCTCTCATGGCTGCTCTGAGCCACCTGCTGGACAACAAGGCTTAGGGTGTTGGGTTTGTTGCCATGGCAGACGTTCACAGGGTGCTCTGGCTCAGGAGCTGGAGCAAGCACTACTACTAGAGCCTGCTGCTGGTTAGTGCGTGCATGATCCTCGACGGTGGTGGCGACGATGATGACGATGACGGCGTACATTTTGGGTAGCTAGGGCTTGAAAACTTGATGGTCCGTATCGAGGGTGTCCCGGACTAGGGGGTACCAGCCCGAGGTGTTTAGCGCATATGGGCCGAGCTAGGGCCTGTTAAGCCACCACACGAAGGACAGCTGAAGCATCAAGACCTCCTCATATGGAAGATGGAGACTACCGAAGACTTGGCGTGCACTCCAGGGTAGCTTTGTGTTCGACATGTTTACAACCGACCTAACATGTACCCTAGTCACCCTGGGTATCTATATAAGCCCACGGGTTTAGTCCGTAGAGGGATAACTTATTCGCCATAGGGTTAGAGCTTACACAACGATCTTGAGGCAGACCATCATCCCATACTTGATACCCCATCATCAATACTATCAAAGCAGGACATAGGGTTTTACCTCTTCGAGAGGGCCCGAACCTGGGTAAACATCGTCTCCCTAAGTCCCCTGTTAGCATTGATCCTAGATCCACAACTCAGGACCCCCTACCCGAGATTAGCCGGTTTTAGTACCGACATGTATATTTTGGTGAGGTGCTATATACTAACCCCTCACGATGATGGTGAACTTGCGGTGGTAGGATGACACCCTCTTTTGGATGTGGTGGTAAGATGACACAATAGTAGTGCTAGGTTGAACTTGATATGTCATATGATCATGCATGCTCACTACTTCTTTATGCTCCATTGCTTGATGTTTGTGTGCTCCTTTGCTTGCTGCTTGTGTACTCCTTTGCTTGCTGCTTCAATTATTGCTCATTTGCATTGCTAGGACAAGTTGTACGCTCATCGGGAGGGCTTCAGGGGTTTATATTTCATGAAAAGCTTGCAACCAACAAGTTTCAGGGTACAACAACAACGATCACAGAAGGTTTAACACTAGGCAGGCGGCATAAGATGCTTACTCGAAATTTGTGCGAGAGCAGATACAACAAGGTTGAAGTTGACAAGGTGAATCGTCAGTTTGGGCTGAAGAACTTCATCATCTTTGTCCAGTTCATCGCCATGACAGTATTGTGGCGTTGTTGTGCTCGGTGTGGTCGTGTGTAAGTTGCAGTAACAGTGGGTAAGCTCGCCAAGCAGGGTACAAGGTTACACAACTCTATGCTCGTATGTAACTAGACAACGTGCACTCGTACGAGGACACACAATGCGAACAACCAAAAACATGTGTAGAGACGTTGCTATGTGCAGAATGAGAATATGTAGACAATCAATCAGCATGCAGATGATGATCTTTTGTTTGCATATGTTCAATCAGGTCCTAACGAGACAAGTATGCAAAGTACTGCGGTAGTCTGATGCGTCATATAATCGGCCGCACTCGGAGCAGGCCATGTCTCCTCCATTCCATTATCATCAATTTCTCTGTGGCGCGGCGTAAATTCGTACACGCATCGTCCTTTTCCGTGCTTTCCCGGTCGTCTCCGGGCACCGCTCTCCGGTGTACACGCCCGATTGCATCGCTCACCATCCATCCATCTCCAAAAATCCAAACTTTCATCGGCGACGAGAGAGAGCGAGGAGAATAAAAAGGACGACGGGTATTGCTTCGCTCAGTCCACCTCGCTCGCTCGCTCGCTCCCCAGATCTAATAATTATTTAATCCTTTTCACCTCCAGTGCCTCGTCACATGAGCGCTCCCCCCTCCTCCCACCCCGCTCCGATCCCCCAGCCCGCCGTAACCCTAGCCCCCGCCGGCATGCGCGATGCGGCGGCGGACTCCTCCGACTCGCCGCCGTCGCGGATGTCGGAGGACGACGACGGCGACGGCGGCTCCCCCGGCGGCGCGGCGGGAGGGGGCGACAGGTGGGCGCCGGATCTGAGGGGCGGCAACGGCTGCGGCGGCGGCGGGAGGTGGGCGCCGCCGGACCAGGTGCTGGAGAACGTGCTGGAGAGCGTGCTCGAGTTCCTCACGGCCGCGCGCGACCGCAACGCGGCCTCGCTCGTCTGCCGCTCCTGGTACCGCGCCGAGGCGCAGACGCGACGCGAGCTCTTCATCGGCAACTGCTACGCTGTCTCGCCGCGCCGCGCCGTCGAGCGCTTCGGGGGCGTGCGGGCCGTCGTGCTCAAGGGCAAGCCCCGCTTCGCGGACTTCAGCCTCGTGCCCCACGGCTGGGGCGCCTACGTCTCCCCCTGGGTCGCCGCGCTCGGCCCCGCCTACCCGCGCCTCGAGCGCATCTGCCTCAAGCGGATGACCGTCTCCGACGACGAGCTCGCGCTCATCCCCAAGTCCTTCCCGCTCTTCAAGGAGCTCTCGCTAGTCTGCTGCGACGGCTTCACCACCCGCGGCCTCGCCGTCATCGCCGAGGGCTGCCGGTACGGCTCCCTTCACTCCTCGTCTTTGGGTATCAACGAACGTATCAGCTTTCCGGGCCGGGACAGTATCGTACTGCCATTGGCGCATTTGTTCATTTCTCAGCTGCATCATGCTTTATTTAATGTGCACGCATACTCCTTTATGCCTTTTTCGGTTTTATTGGCCCGACTTTGCCATGGATCAGAATCTGATCTAGGCGACACTAGCTTTTGTTGCCGTGCCGGGTTCTCATCCCTACACGTTCTGCCAAAGCTAGATCTTTATTGTTCTTGAGCTCTACTCAGTTCGTGACACTTGGTAGTGCCCACACTCGAATCTTTGCCGTTAGTGGTACTCAACGTTTGATCTTTTTCTTGTTATTGTGGTTATTATGGCAAATAGTTCTATAGCAAACAAATGTCTCGAACTGTGATATGCTAGTACTCAGGTTGCGGTGTCTTATGGATCGTTGCATTTATTTCTTTAGGCATCTTCGAGTACTGGATCTGACTGAAGATTATTTCCATGAGGAGGAGAGCGAGGTGGTGGATTGGATCTCCAAGTTTCCAGAGTGCAACACGTCCATGGAGTCGCTTGTATTTGACTGTGTTAGCGTCCCATTCAACTTCGAGGCCCTGGAGGCACTTGTTGCACGCTCACCAGCTCTGCGTCGTCTGCGTGTTAATGATCATGTGTCCATAGAGCAGCTGCATCGTCTCATGGCAAGGGCACCCCATCTAACTCACCTTGGCACTGGATCATTCCGATCTGAGCCAGGCCCTGGTGGTGCCTTGCCTGTGTCTGAGCTCGTTACCTCTTTTGCAGCGTCCAGATCACTTGTTTGTTTGTCAGGTTTCTTGGATGTCAATGCAGCGTACCTCCCAGCAATCTACCAAGTTTGTGCCAATCTCACTTCCCTCAATTTTAGCTTTGCGGCTCTAACTGCCGAAGAGTTCATACCAATTATTCACCACTGCATCAATCTTCGCACTTTATGGGTAAGTATTTTGCTATTTCTGTTGTCGGTCACATTGATAGATATATTGGTTTGCGTACTTTGACATCAGGTGTTGGTGTTCCAATTTCTTATTCTAGGTTCTTGATACTGTGGGTGATGAAGGCCTTCGGGCTGTGGCTGAAACATGCTCAAATCTCCGTGAGCTACGGGTTTTTCCTCTGGATGCCACTGAGGATTCTGAGGGCTCAGTCTCAGATATTGGTCTCCAGGCAATCTCAGAAGGCTGCCGGAAGCTTGAATCAATTCTCTACTTCTGCCAGCGCATGACAAATGCAGCGGTAGTTGCCATGTCCGTGAACTGCCCTGACCTTTTGGTGTTCCGCCTCTGTATTATGGGCCGCCACCGTCCTGATCGTATTACTGGGGAGCCCATGGATGACGGTTTTGGTGCGATTGTGATGAACTGCAAGAAGCTCACCAGACTTTCAGTCTCTGGCCTGCTCACAGATAAGGCGTTTGCGTACATTGGAAAACATGGAAAACTCATAAAGACTCTGTCTGTTGCCTTTGCTGGGAATAGTGACATGTCTCTTCAACATGTTTTTGAGGGGTGCACTAGGTTGCAGAAGCTTGAGGTCAGAGACAGCCCTTTTGGCGACAAAGGACTGCTCTCTGGCCTGAACTATTTTTACAACATGAGGTTCTTTTGGATGAACTCATGCAAGCTAACTGTGAAGGGCTGTGGGGATGTAGCTCAGCAAATGCCTAATCTTGTGGTTGAAGTAATGAAGGAAAATGAAGGGGAAATGGATACCGTTGATAAGCTGTACCTGTATCGATCATTGGCAGGACCAAGGGAAGATGCTCCATCATTTGTTAACATCTTGTAGTACTGCCATTGAACAAGTTTGTTGTATGGTCATGTTTGTTCTACTATTCCAGACCATTGCTGTTATATTCCTGTTCAAGTATTGCCAGAGCCAGAGAGGAAGCTCCCTGCGGATAATTTTGAATTGTGGGAAATAGGAATGCATCATTAATGAAGCAGATCATCAATTATTCTTTTCTGGGCTGATTGAGTCGAGACTTGAACCTGTACGAGGTTTCTTTGATGTATGTATCTTAGTGAGGCATCTCACCTTATTCCCAACAGAATCTGAGTTATTTTCCTGGCCAGCACTAGACTGATGCCTTTGTTGTACCATAGTTGAGTTGTCGGAACCGATTAGTGATTGCACAGAGACTGGCTGAAGGTCGACTCCAATTCGGCAGCAGATTTTACATGGTTCCTTTTGCCCTCAAGTCTCCAGCCATTGATGTTTTGCCATGTACTGTTCAATCTATCCGCTCAGACGAAGGAACGGCATTATCTATGTTGGAATGTTCCATCAACTTTTTGCCTTGTATTTTAGATTATCCCAGCTACGATAAATTTTCTCTTCCCATTTTACATAGTTTCCACAACTTATTTTTGTAGATCAATGTAGACCACTATCACTTTTCTTGGTCACAACCTTCTGCTGTTATTAATCAAGAAGATATTGGATGATGAAACTCAGTCAGCATCAATTTGTTATCACGTTCTCCTTGCTTTGTTGCCTGTTCATTTGCCATGATCACGCTGCTTTGATTATGACTGCTCTGTTGCTACCACCATATTCCAGCAAATAAATGCACTCTGCTTGTGTATTGGCACATGATAAGGACATGACCTACTAATGATTTGATCTCAAGAGTGGTCCTTGGTCCTTGCTTCATGTAGATCTGCGTGACATCTACTGTCAGATGGGGATCTGCCTTTTTTATCCTTCTCCTGTGTGCATACCTGGAGGCGTCAAAAGCTCAAAGCTCCCAATGGGCAGAGCTGCACCTTCCACAACGCAAGAGGAAAAAGGTAATGGTCTTACTCCCTCACTGACATAGTAACATGTACTCTTATGTTCCAAAATAATTGGCTAGACAAAGGGGTGTGCTGATGATTTTTAGATCTCTGCCTTCCCTGAGGGGCTGGTCATCACTGGATTCTAGCCTTTTGTGACTAATCTGACTCTAATCCCAGTTCCCAAAGTACCCACAACTTCAATCGAAACTAGATATTTGTGTCCAGAAATGTTTCTTTAGCTTTTGTTGAAGCATTGCCCAGTTGGTGCTAATTCAACAATCACCACTCACTCACTTTGTTGGCAGTACTACTAAATATCCACATATCCTTAAGTGTCTTATGAAGTCAGACCTGATGCAATCCAAGTCTAGATAAACACAAACCATCCTTCTTCTTGTCCATGTGCAATGGACTCTTATCCAAAATTCTCTGCTTTTCCCCCTCAATTCCAAGCCAATCAATCGATCGCAGAGTAGGAGTCATAATGATTCTGTTCCTAAACCCTTTTAGGTATACTTGGTAGTTTGGCAGTGTCAACCATTAATCTATCCTCGTCATCTTACAAGTCAGCCTTAACACTACGCAAACACAATCCACCTTTTCTTGTCGATGTGACACGATACCCTTATCCATTGTTTCTCTCCCTGCTTTTTGCGCAACTGAAAGCCGGAAAATCAACTGGGGAGTAGGAAAACAGTGTAGCCATGATCATTCTGCTCCTAAACCTTTCTGGGTTTGCTTGGTAGTGTCAACTGTTAAATCTATCCTCGGCATGCTACTAGTCAGCCTTGGTCCTTGGATGTAACCCCAACACTATGTAAACACAAGCCACCTTTTCTTGTCAAATGTGAAATCAAATGAGGTCCTTTTCCATGTAATTTTCTAGAATTTCCTCAACCCCACAACTCGAAGCCAGGAAATCCTTTGGGGAGTAGGAAAACAGTGTAGCCATAATCATTTTTGTTCCAAAATCCACGTAGGTTTGCTTGCCAAACGAACAAATGTTGCGGCCATGGTATTATTTTCCCTATATCTTCACACAAAGCAAGTGTCGGGGTTTCTCCCTCGGTGAAAGCTGTGGATGAAAAACCAGTTTCCCTGTTCTTCCATGACATTTCTACCATGTTCATTCCAGAATTTAAAATCCTATACATCGTCGGAAGATGACACCGACTTCTCCAGAAATGTTCTGTTACGGCACGTTGCATATCCAACCCGCTTTTCACTCTGTATGTAGCGGAGGAAGGAAAGCAAGGAAGAAATTCTCGCAAGTAGCTATCTGAAAATAAAGGGCGCAAAACTTTTGGACGAGTCTAGCGACGAGGTCGTGTGGTGTGCGGGGCAAAGAACGTGCGAGCTCCACGGCGCGGGTCGCTGTCTTCCTCGCTAGCCACCATCCGCCCAGAGGGAAACAATTATTGGGACGGGACAAGGCAGCTTACCGCCCATGATAGATGATAGTAATAGCCAACTCGACGCCACAAGACATCGACACATATACAGCCTACGTGCAGCACATGAGCAACGGGTTTTCATGTGGATCACGAAGGCACTCTGCACTCTGCACTTTGATTGATTGATTGATTTCTCTGGATTCAAGTGCTGATTTTTTTTTGTGCGAGGGAAAAGGTGGTGAGGAAATGGCGAAAGGCCGCCGAATCGGTCGCCGTCGACCGTCAGTCGTCCTAGGACGCAAACCTCCTCCGTCCGCTCTTTTTATCGTCGCCGCGAATCGAATCCGTCGTGGTCGGCAGGACGGCCTCCGGTTGATGGTGAACGCCACCATCACCCGCCACCGGTGACGTTCTGAAACATGTGCTGGTTTTCGAAGATGGGATGGGACGGGTTATCGGCCGGCGTTGGCGCAAAGTCATCAGAAAGCTCGACTGACGGAGGCTTTGGTTAAGCTCGTGTCGTGCATGTGCCTGCCTACCTGCCTGCCAAAGCGATCCAGATCAGATCTCCCGGTGAGATTTGGCCGTCGCGCTTGCAGTTGCAAATGAGTGGAGGGCAAGTGAGTCCATCACGTGGGGGCGGGCAAACCCAACGATCTCTGCGTCATATTTTTAATAGCATGCATCCGTGGCTGGCTCCGCGCACGATCGGGCCAGGACACGGCGAGCGACATGCATGCGTGCGTCGCCGCCGGGCGCGCACCGCGGTACGCGTCGCCGCCGACGCGGCGGCATATGGCGTTGAACGGGAGATCGGGATGTGTGATCTCGGGCGACGCGACGTGCTCAGCCTCTGCGGCGGGCGCGCGCGCACGTACGGTGCCGACGCCGTCCGTGCCAAAGTTTTGCGCGGCGTTGCGATGTGTCCATCCCTCTCTTTCGCCTTTCAGGGCCGTGGCTGTCCAACAGTGCGACGATAGATGCTCGAATGGCGAGCTGACAAAGGAGAGGGTCGCCGGCGCTCCTTTCGCCTTTATACGGGAGGGAGGAAAAGGCACCCGCGACGTTTCTTTCGCGCGTGTAAATGCGCCCGGGACCTTATCCCGGAACCTGGATGATCTCGTGGCATATCTGTCTGAGACATCACTGATTTTTTTTATAGAAAAACTCGCCAAGCTTTATTATTCAAGAGCAACATTCATAGGTATAACTGTCGGGTCACGAGGATTGCCCAACCACACACGTCTATCTAAACCTAGGTTACAAGAAAACTTGGCAAGTTTATGAGCCTCATAGTTATAGTTTCTACGCTCATGAATGAAGGTACGGAATTGAAAACTATTCTTACGACCTATTATTTCATGCACTACGGCAGCATGGGGACCTCCCGTTCCGTGTTGATGTCGTTGATGACTTGTTGGCAGTCCAAAGTTACCGTGAAGCTTTGTAGATTAAGGTTTTCAGCGAGAGCTAGAGATTCTCTACAAGCGAACGTTTCGAGAAACCGGGTCAGTCACTCCTTGAAACACAACCACAGAGGACCCTAGATATAAACCTTGGTTATCTTGACAAACTGCTGAAACTGCTCCACCTCTTCTGTGTCGGCCGACCGCCCCATCAACATTGATCTTCATGCAATTTTGTGGCAGAGGTAGCCATCTTTCAACAGCGGCTTGAGGGTCCCGAGTAGCTGATGCCAGCGGCACAAATGGCTTCTGTATTATGAGTAGATGAATTACGAGGACTGGCACATGGCAATAAAGCATTTCGACTAGAAGTAGTGCTAATGTCCACATGAGGCTCACTTGATGTTACCTTAGTAGTACTAGCTGTTGGGGATACACATAACAGGTAGGCCCATGAAGGGTCGAAATATCATAATACCATGGGGTCCACACATCAGGTGGGTCCGGATAAATACATACATACTGGTCACTCGGACGAGTACGTTCATTCACTCGGACAAGTATGTTCATCCACTCGGACGACGGTCAACCACTCGGCCATATGTCTCACTCGGATATGTGAAGATCAACAAGGCAGTCGAAGCATCATACTCATAGTGGAGGTTTCGTAGTGGGCTGTCATCATGGCACTAATGCTCCGGATTGTAACATAAGAGGTGAGGGGTGGCACACTCTATATAAGCCACCCCCCACCACATAGCTGAGGGTCAAGGCTAGTTTCTTCTCCCCCTGCGGGCTCATTCTCCCTCTCTCTCTCTCTCTCTCTCTCTCTCTCTCTCTCTCTCCCTCTCTCTCTAATACACCATGTAACTCCGTGTTCATGATAGATAAACAAAGCCTCTCCGGAGCACGAGACGTAGGGCTGTTATCTCCACCGTGAGAGGCCCGAACTCGCTAAAACCACCGTGTCACCCATTTGCATCTCGATAGATCATGCTCTGTTATCCTACCCCTCTCTAATGTCGGAATCGTTCCCACGACACTAGCCTCATGAGCTATCTTTAGCACATTATGGGATACTAGAAGATCACCATGAGTGCTAGAAAGCTTTTCATGACTTTATTCTAATTTCCCATAATTCCCAGATAGCAACTCAAGTTGAGCCCTTAGCTCAACATTCTCCTTCAATATGGATGCTTCACAAGAAATAAAGCTAGTAGCATAAGCATCATCATTAAACACGAGGAGAAGGCAACTTGGCAAGATATTTAGCATAAGAAGCTTTAAGTTGGGCATGAGACTCGGTGAGTTCGATGAGCGAACTCTTAATGACCCTTGAGCCATTTTCGAGGTTCTCAAAGTCCTCAAGGAGTTTAGCATGTGCAAAAGCATGTGAAACCGAGTCTCATGCCCATTTTCGAGGTACCCTCTACATTGTTAGCACAACAACTCGAGGAAATAGATACATTTTTATCATGGCAACAAGATATAGCAAGCATCTCATCATGAGATTTTGTCAAGCAGTTTCTACATGATATGCAAGGACTATTAACACAAGCATGTGAAACATTCAGAGTGCTCGAAGTGTTAAAGTCCAAAGATGAAGCATTGCAATAAGATAGTGATGAAGCGTCATCAACAATAAGCCCACTATCATCATTACAATGATCACCACTACTCACCATATCATTACCTTGTGGCAATCCACATGTAGGTGAAGTAGATGAAGTTGAGAAGACAACACGACCGGAGGTGGAGGGAGAACAATCCTCCCTACAAATCTTGGACACACCATATTTATCTTGAAGCTTTGTCCACAACTCATGAGAATCCCGGAACGACATGAGTTGAAATATAACTACATTGCTCAAAGCATCAAAAAGCACATTAGAAGCTTGAGCATTGAGATAAGAGTTTTTCTCATCCTCTAAATATATGTGTTGAGAATCCTTTGGAGGAGAAAAACCCATATCTACAATTTGCTCTAAATTTGGGTCCATGACCCTAAAGAGATTAAGTATGCGAATTACCCAAACATCAAAGTTTGTGCCATCGAAACTAAGAGTGTCAGAAAATCCTAATCCCCTAGTCGACATCCTTACTCTCTAGGTGTTAAAACCTAATAATGAGAGACCTTGCTCTGATACCAATTTAAAGGACGTGGATGTCGCCTAGAGGGGGGGGGGTGAATAGGCGCTTTAAAATAATTACGTTTTAGGCTTGAACAAATGCAGAATAAAACTAACGTTTAATATGTCAAGCACAAAACCTAAAACAACTAGGCTCACCTATGTGCACCAACACCTTATGCTAAGCAAGATAAACAACTAAGAGATAGCAAGATATATAGCATGAAACAATATGGCTATCACAAAGTAAAGTGCATAAGTAAAGGGCTCGGGTAAGAGATAACCGAGGCACGCGGAGACGACGATGTATCCCGAAGTTCACACCCTTGCGGATGCTAATCTCCATTTGGAGCGGTGTGGAGGCACAATGCTCCCCAAGAAGCCACTAGGACCACCGTAATCTCCTCACGCCCTCGCACAATGCAAGATGTTGTGATTCCACTAAGGGACCCTTGAGGGCGGTCACCGAACCCGTACAAATGGCAACCCTTGGGGGCGGTCATCGGTACCCGTACACTTTGGCAACCCTTGGGGGCGGTCACCGGTACCCGTACAAATTGCTCGAGGCAATCTCCACAACCTAATTGGAGACCCCGACGCTTGCCCGGAGCTTCACACCACAATGGTTGAGCTCCGAGGCACCACCAACCGTCTAGAGCGCCAAGGCACCCGAGAGGAACAAGCTCTAGGGTGCACAAACACCCAAGAGTAATAAGCTTCTCAAACTTCACTTCCACGTATCACCGTGGAGAACTCAAACCTATGCACCTAATGCAATGGCAAGGGCACACGGAGTGCCCAAGCCCTTCTCTCCCAAATCCCACCACAACAACTAATGCCATGGAGAAAAATGAGAGGAAGAACAAAGAAGAACACGAAGAACTCCAAGATCTAGATCCAAGGGGTTCCCCTCACATAGAGGAGAAAGTGATTGGTGGAAATGTGGATCTAGATCTCCTCTCTCTTTTCCCTCAAGAACTAGCAAGAATCATTGGAGGGATTGAGAGTTAGCAAGCTCGAAGAAGGTCAACAATGGGGGGAAACTTGAGCTCAAAGGATAGGGACCATTGGGGAAGAAGACCCCCTTAAATAGGTCCCCACGAATCTGCCCGTTACGTGCAGAATAACATAGGAGCGGTACAACCGCTATGCGCACCGGTACAACCGGTAGTACCGATTAAATCGGAACAACCGGCCTACAACCGCCCAAGAACCGCTCCAAAACAGAACCTAGTCCGGTGGTAGAGCGGTACATGGCCGGTACAACCTCAGGACCAATTCTGGAGCGGTACAACCGCTCCAAACACCGGTTGTACCGTCGACCGGTACAACCTCTATTAGAACCGGTACAACCTCTCAGTGTAAAACAGGTAAGACAAAAACAGCCATAACTTTCGCATACGAGCTTCGAATTGAGCAAACTCAAGCTTGTTGGATAGCAGACGACAAGTACTATCCAAACAACGAATAGTTATAGAAAGAAGAGGTAGTAGAAAAATGCCAATGATATAGAGATGTGAAACCTCTATGAATGAAGAACCGACAAACACTCCAACATCGAAAACATCATAGAAGATGTATATGGACTCCGTTTTTGATGAACTCAAGATTGTCATGAAGATGACCATAAGCTCTAAAACTCACAAAGAGAAACACCAACCAAGAACCAAGAAAGATGCTGCAATACTGCAAATGGTTTGAGCTCTTAACGAACGATACGATCAAGCTACTCACTTGAGAGCCCCCCTTGATAGTACGGCAATCGATCCTATAACCCGGTCTCCCAACTACCACCATGAGACCGGTAAAATAGAAAACCCTATCAACGTCAAACCTTTGCCTTGCGCATAGTCCACTTGAGCTAGATGATGACGATCTTGTCCTTCTCAAGATGGACCACCTTTCTTGATTGCGCCGGCTCGATGAAGACTAGTGGATTGCTCCCCCATACTCCACTATGGGTGAGCCACTCTTCGACACATCTTCACAAGTCCATTGTCACCACAATGGACGGCAAGCTTCAAGCATGATCTCTCTGTGATGCTTCACTTGAACTTGCACACCGCAACCTTGATGACGATCACCACTTGATGTCATCCTCCATGGGTTGTATGGGATCTTCCTATTGATGCAAGCCCATGGAAATATACCTAACCCCACAAAAAACACTCACAAGGAACATGGGGTAGTACACAAAGCGTAATGGACAATACTTACCATACCATGAGATCGCTTGATCCCACTTCGTACATCTTCTACGCTTTGTGTGTTGATCAACTTGAATCATTCTTTGCCTTAATCTTGATCAACCTTGTGTCTTATCTTCTCTCTTCACAAAGATGATGTCTCGAAGGTAAACATGAATGTTCATACAATCTTCTTCTTCAAGACATGCTTGTAATGAGCTCAACTCTCACATGACCAATCTTTGGATAAAACCATACATACCACCTTGGTCACCATATAAACTCCTTGAAACCAACACATGTACTTCAAGAAGTGGCCATGGACAAATCCTTCGAATATAACTCAAGGCAACCATTAGTCCATAGGGATTGTCAACAATTACCAAGACCACATATGGAGAAATATGCTCTAACACAATAGTTTGGACCGTGCTCTGGAACACAGTCTCATGAATAGCTTTTCGCCGGGCATACCATACTGACCATAGTGTCACTACCATCTTTGTAAACAACTCATGATGCATGCTATCATATAGTTCAAACATCCAAAGCTTGGCATTCGACTCTTCATTTGCTACCATCTGTGACACAAGTTGCTCGTCCAAGAGGGCCCAAATGCAACGAGACATGGTACATGAAGAAAGCGCGTGCCTCCATGAATCTTCACATCCGCAAAGGGGGCATGCATCCTAAACAGACATTTTGCGCTTGTGCAAGACATCCGTGGTCGGAAGCGAGTGCCTAGAAAGTCTCCACATGAATACATTGACCTTTGAGGGCACTAACGTTCTCTAAAACGAAGTCCATGATTTACCTTCAGTCTCCTCGTTGGATGATCCACTTCTGCCCTCAAGCCAACCCTCTCGCTGCAGCTTTGTGTTGATCATAAAATTATAAGCTGAACTCACTGAGCCCATGCCCAAAAGTCTTTAATTTTGCGAGTACACACCGGAATTCTCAATATTGCTTCCGCATCGATTGGTAAGGTGCTTCGACCATTGCCAATTCTATGTATAATTCCCTGCTTAAGCATGTCCCTTCCTTCAAGAATATTCCTCCAAATCTGAGTTGGACGAGCTCCAAGTTCAGCATCAAGGATTGAGTTATGAGGGAAGTATGACGCCTTGAGGATCCTTGCACTTATAGATGACGGCTCTTGCAGTAACCTCCATGCTTGCCTTGCTAACAGTGCAGGGTTAAAAATTCCAAATCCCTAAAACCGAGTCCCCCCAAGTACTTTGGTCTCATGACTTCCCATGAGACCCAAGCTGGTTTTCGCTCCCCTTGCTTGCATCCCCACCAAAAATTCCGTATGATTGACTTGATGTGATCACATCATCCTCTAGGAACTTTGAAGCAAGACATCAAGTATACCGGGATAGCTTGTGTCACAGATTTTATCAGAACCTCTTTGCCCCCCGTTGATAGACAGTTGCTCATCCACCCTTCGACTTTATCCCATATACGATCACTCAAGTGCTTGAAGGTACCTTTTTTGGAGTGCCCAACATTAGTTGGCATCTCAAGATACCTATCACCCAAGGACTCATTTGGAACTTGAAGAAATCCCTTGATAGCATCTTTTACAATCTCTAGGGTCTTCTTACTGAAAAAGATTGATGATTTCTCCCTATTAATTCTTGACCTGAAGCCCTGCAATATATATCCAACACGTGTGACACCTCCTCAACTCCATTAATACTTGCCCTAAAAAAACATCAGGCTGTCATCCACGAATAAAAGATGGTTCACCTCCAGTGCCGTCGGTGCCACCTTAATGCCGCAAATTTGGGATGACTGATTGTGTGATTTTAACAGGCACGAAATGCCCTCTGCTGCCAACAAGAAAAAATATGGAGATATAGGATCTCCCTGACGAATACCACATGTGGGTTTAAACTCCTCTAACTTGCTCCCATTAAACATAACTAACAAGGAGACTGAGTTCACCATGTTCATAACAATTGAGATCCACGGTGCCGCAAATCTCAGTTTCTCCATAATTGCTTTCAGATAACTCCATTCCACTCCATCGTAAACCTTCATCATGTCTAGTTTTAGAGCACATAAACTGTTCTTCTTAGATCTGTCACGCTTCATGAAGTGCAAACACTCGTATGCTGAAATTATATTGTCAGTTATGAGCCTTCCTGGAACAAAGGCCGATTGCTCTTCCAAAATGGTCTTCAGCAAAATAACTTCCAGACGGTTCGCAAGAACTTTCGAAGCAATTTTGTAAAGCACATTACATAGAGCTATAGGACGGAATTGCGATAGAAGAGTGGGATTTGATACCTTTGGTATTATCATCAGCAGAGTATCATTAAAACATGACGGGTTCTCCTCTCCTCGAACAATTCCCAATATCGCCTTTGTAACTGCTGCACCACAGACGTCGCAATGTCTCTGGAAGAAATACGCCTAGAAACCATCAGGGCCTGGGGCCTTGGTGGGGAACATTTGAAAGAGCATCATTTTAACTTCCTTCTCATCATATGGAGCCAACAGTTAGTCATTCACAGCTGTTGTTAATTTAACTGAAACATGTTTTAGCACGTCATCCACTCCGCGGACCCCCTCGGAAGTGTAGAGAATCTTATAGTAATCGCGTGCTAACTGCTGCATCTCTGTGAGGTCCTTCGTTACCTGACCATCCGGCTTTTAAAGAGCCTTTATCAAGTTCCTTTGCCTACGCGTGGATGCCCGGAGGTGGAAGAAGTGAGTATTCTGATCCCCTTCTGATAGCCATTGTACTCTGGATCATTGTCTCCATAGCAGCTCCTCCCTCAAATACAGTTCGATCAACTGATCATGATTTTAATCTCCACATGACTTGTTCCAATTCTATTTGCACTGCTTCGTAATCTTTCCAACTCCTTTTTTAGTGTTCGGATCTCACCTCGAACTCTACCAAAAGTTTTTTGCTCTAGTCACCGAGATTACCAGCAAGTGCTTCTAGCTTTGTCGGAACCTCCTCGACCGTCCATTCGTGACCATTCAACGGCCATGAAGATCGGACAGTCTCCTTCAGGTCTGCATGAGTGTCCCACATCGTCTCATACCGGAATGGTTTAGACTCCTTGATATGTCCAGTGCAAAGCTGCAAATGGATGGGAGAATGGTCTGAATTCGTAGCTGTTAAGTGTTGCACCGATGCCAACGGGAACTGCTCACACCAATCCGCCGTAGCGAGTGCTCTGTCGAGTCGGGCCCTAGTGATGGTGCCACCAGCGACCTTCTTTTCATAGGTCCATCTCAGACCATTGAAACCGAGATCAATCAAGCCGCAAACATCAACCGCATCTCTGAAACCTTGAATCTGTGATTGGCTCCTATTTCTAACTCCATCATGCTCATCATGTCTCAAAACTTCATTGAAGTCTCCTAAACAGACCCAAAGTAGGGTCTTTGTGTTTGCCAAGTTCTTCATGGTGTCCCATGTGTGATGACGTAGGTGGGTCTGCGCCTCACCATAGAAGCACGTCAATCTCCAAGGGTCACCCCCAAGATCAGAGATTTTTGCATCTAAGTGGTACCTCGAATAACCCAAATTCTCCACTTTTATTTCAATATTCCAAAACATTACCAAACCACCACTTCTACCGGTGGGATCAACAACAAAAGAACAATCATAACCTATACTACTTGCTAACTTTTCCGCACGCACTCTACTTATTTGAGTTTCAACAATGCAAAGTACTTTAGGGGCAAACTTTGTCGCGAGTTCATGAAGCTCCTGAATTGTCAGGGCGTTGCCAATCCCACGACGATTCCAGCAAAGAAGATTCATTGGGCCCGGCGGTCCTCCGCTAGGGAGGCCGCCACACGCCCATCATTGCTTTTTCCACTACCCGATCCCTTCTTCAAGTTGCCCGAGCTGTTCCTTTCCGGAGCTAATTTGTCTGTCAGCACGGTCGTCCTGGTCCTCTTCGGATCCTGCTTGGGTACCGGGCTGGGAGGAACAACAACGCCCCCATTGGCCTTCTCAACGAGCACAAGTTCCATGTCCGTCGAAGCTATGGTGTTGACCACCTCATCGGAGCCACGCTTCCTACTAGGGTCAGCATCATCCATATCAACATCCTCCTTTTCCTTACTGTATATTTCCTTTGCAAGGTTGACTCCCTTTGGCTGATCATGCTCCTTCTTTCTCTGATTATTGTTGTGGCGCTTGGTTGCCCAAGCAGTAGTAGCTGGAGCTCGGAGATTCTTGTAGACAAGGGCCGAAGGAGGGTGAACTCCATCACTGTGCTCCTTGAACTCGTGGCCCATCATCCCACAAACATGGCACCAATCTGGCAGTCGCTCATATTTAACTGCAAAGATCTCACGTGAGCCCCCTCGAACGATCGAAGTTGCTTTCTTCAGGGGGTTACGCACATCCAACCGCACTCTAACACGATAAAAATTCCCTCCAAAGTCGAAGGATGAGGGCTCGGAGTCCACATACTCGCCGAGCTTCGAAGCCAAAGCTTTGACCTTACCATGATAGGCAATGGGGAGGTCGATGATGCGTGCCCATATGTCAAACTTGAAGAGCTCTATGGTCGTCGGCTTGGTGTACCCTTCATACGGTTCAATGGTCACCGGATTACACCTAAAGTGCCACGGGCCACCTGGAGCCACTATCTCCCAATCTCCAAGACAGTTAAGCTGCATGATGAACATAATTTCCTCCAAGGTTTTGATCTTAACATCCCTTGCCAGATCCCATGTAGACCTCATGTTGCGGAAGAACCAGTACGTGCTAAAACCCTTGTCCATGTGCACAGGGACCACTATCATCCACCGGAGATCCTCTTCTGACGGCGCATCTTCCTCCTCAAAGACCACGTCATCCAGATCGTCTTCCCCCAGGGCAAGCTCCTTCATCAGATCATCAATCTTGCCCTTGGACTTGTCTCCCGTTGCCGAGGTGTCGCCCTTGCCCGTCATGATCAGGTGCAGATCGATCTCACAACAGCTAGTGCGCTGAGAGAGAAAACCCTAAAACCCCTGAACTTCACACCATGTCCAAGGCCGGGAAACAACGCTAGGTTGTCCCTTGGTCAGACCGAGAGGAGAGTTGGATTCGTGAGAGGCAAGGGAGTCAAAGAGAATTTTCTCAACGTCGCCGTCGGCGACAAGAGGAAGATAACCCTAACAGGAGGGAAAAACGATGATGGATGCATACAAAGCAAAAGCATCTATGATCGACACATTAGTGATAAACTAGGCGCGCATGAAGAGAAGATTCAAGCGATGGTTCGGCCCAAGAGAGAGACTCGACTCCCAGTTCGGCTCACTGGGCCAGAATGGGCTCTAGTGGAGGCGTCCCCGTGTATGTGCGTGTGTTGCGTGTGACTTGAGTAGGAAGAAAATCTTCTTCTTTCGTCTCTCTCCTCATGTAATTTGAATTTGGATCTCGTCATTGACATAGACCGAGGATTAACAATCTGGCATCAGAGCCATTTTTGTCCTGGAATTTCCAAGCCACCCCCACCACACTTGATTGGTCAGTCGCCGCTGCGCCGAGATCATGGAGTGAATTTTGCTGGAGACAAAGGCAATTTACAAGCTTATGTGGGCGGATTTCGATGCCGCCCTTACCAAGAGATCATCCGAGCAAACTGAGGAGATGCTCACCGCACTCGCCAAGCTTGACACCAAGTTGGATCAGCTCTCCGGTCGGATTGACGACATCAAGCTCGCCCTCAACATTGACCTCGACGAGATCCACAGTGAGATTGGGGGTGACCGCACCACGACCACACACCTTCGTCACCAAGAGATCTGTCTACCGCCAGCAAGTAGGCGGCGCAAGGCAATACTATGGTGGGTTCTGAGGCCTAGCGCTCCGATGGGGATCCAAGGGGATCGGGGCTCCGTACGTTCCACCGCATGACCGAGGTATGCAAAATGACCACATCTCACCTCGTTCCTCCAGCTCTGCACCTGAGAATTTTAGGCCCTTCCCTGCTGATGCATTTGCTTTTGGACCTCGAATTGAGCTATCGCGGTTTGATGGTTCCTATTCTAAGCTCTGGCAGACTCGCTGTGAAGATTACTTCTGGTTTTGGAACACGCCAGTTAATCGGTGGGTCTCATTTGCATCTTCCTTGTTCAATGGGCCAGCTGCTAAATGGTTGGAATCTATCTAGCATCGTGCGTGGGATGCTTCCTGGTCCGATTTCTGTGGTCTATTGTTTTCTAGGTTTGGTCGCATTAAACATCAAAATATGTTTCATCGATTGTTCCATATTCGTCAGACTAGCACTGTCGACGAATCTGTTGAGCAATTTTCTGAGTTGTTTGACCAACTGCCTGCCTATGAAGAACATCCAAATGCAGTCCATTATGTGACCCATTTCATGGAGGGATTGAATACAGTTGTACGCATGCTTGTTGGCATTCAACAACCACTTGATTTGGATTCTGCTTATGCTCCGGCACCGTTGACTGAAGAGCTCACTGACTCGTCTCCGCAGTCTGGACCTGCTTCGCTTGCACAACGTCAGTTTTCTTTAGTTTCACCTGAGCATGGCTTGTTCTTCCCATGCTTGTGGATGACCGGAAGGTGGTGGCCTCTACTAAGGTGAACACCACTTACAATCGATGGTCTGCTCTCCGTTCCTTCAAGAAATCTAAGGGGCTTTGTTTTGTTTGTGGTGAAATATGGGCTTTGTTTTGTTTGTGGTGAACTACAGGAAGTTCAGTTGCATGTGGTTCAAGAAATGTTGGAGTATGTACAATGTTTACCTGATGAATTCAGTAGTTCTAAAAAAGTGGAGACCAGTGAAGCCAATGCTCTTTCTATCTCTGCTACTACTATAGGTGACCCATCTACACCTGTTGTGTTAACCATGAAGTTGAGGATTCAGTTACACGGGTGTACCTTATTGTTTCTGGTGGACTCTGGCAGTAGTCATACATTTTTGGATGGAGTTGGGGCCAGCTCACTATGGGGCATCATTGATATGCTCGTTTCCATGGTCAGAGTTGCTAATGGGAAGTTAGTTCCTTGTTCTAAACAACTGACAATGGGCCAATGGTCTTGTTGTGGTCATAACACTTCAGATTTTCCCCTCTTGGTACTTATGATGGCATATTGGGTAGTGATTGGCTTGCTGCTTGATATGTCTCCAACGTATCTATAATTTTTGATTGTTCCATGCTATAATATTACCATTCTAGGATACTTTTTGAGTATTTATTTACCAATTTATATTATTTTTTAGCACTAACCTATTGACCCAGTGCCCAGTGCCAGTTGATGTTTCCTGCATGTTTTGGCTTTTCGGGTTTACAGTACCAAACGAAGTCCAATTGCCATGAAACATTAATATGATTTTTTGGACCAAAAGAAGACCTGGGAGCTTCGGGAGGAGACCGGAGGCCGCACGAGGGAGGCACAAGCCAACAGGGCGCGCCTAGGGGGGTTGGCGCGCGCTGATGGTTTGTCCCTCCCTGGTGGGTCTCCTAACCCCGTTCTCTGACCTATAAATTCCCATATATTCCAAAAACCCTAAGGAGCATACCGAAACACCTTTTCCGCCACCACAAGTCTCTGTTCCACCGTGTGCCCATCTGGAGCCCTGTTCTGATGCCCTACCACAGGGGGAATCGATCACAGAGGGCCTCAACATCATCCTTGCTGCTCCCATGGTGATGTGTGAGTAGTTCACCACAGACCTACGGGTCTGTAGTTAGTACCTACTCTAGATGGCTATCTCTCTCTTTTGATCTTCAATACAATGATCATCGCATCTTCACTTTGATCTATCCGATGTAATTCTTTTGTGCGGTGCGTTTGTTGGGATCCGATGAATTGTGGGTTTATGTTAAGATTATTCATGAAAAGTATTTGAGTCACCTCTGAATATTATGATTCTTATTTGCATGATCATCATAGCTTCGTAAATCTCTCCGATCTATTGAAATAGTTTGGCCAACTAGATTGATATTTCTTCAGTGAGAGGGGTGCGTTGTAGTGGGTTCAATCTGGCGGTGCTCTATATCCCAGTGACAGAAAGGGACAAGACACATCTTTGTATTGTTGCCACTAAGGATAAAACGGTGGGGTTAGTTCATATTAATTGAATTCTCTTTGTCTACATCATGTCATCGTTCTCCAAGCATTACTCTGTTTTACTTAATACTCTAGATGCATGCTGGATAGCGGTCGATGGGTGGAGTAATAGTAATAGGTGCAGGTAGGAGTCGGCCTATTTGCTTATGGACGTGATGCCTATATATACATGACCATTGCCGTGAATATCATATAACTATGTGCTTTTCTATCAATTGCCCAACAGTAATTTGTTTACCCACCGTATGCTTCCTACCCGAGAGATGCCGCTAGGGAAAACTATGCCCCTGGGTCTATTCACTTATATATTTACAAACGCTATCAATAACTTGCTGTCATTTCTTTTCTTTTATTTTATTTTGAAATTTACAATTATCTACTATCATCTACACACTTCATTTGCTTGCAAATAACGAGACTAAGGGGATTGACAACCCTCTTGCCGCCTTGGGTGCAAGTGTTTGCTCTTTTGTGTGCAGTCGCTGAAGATGGTTGTTGATTGGTATTCCTATTGGTTTGATAAACCTTGGTTCTTAACTGAGGGAAATACTTATCCGTATTATGCTGCATCACCCGTTCCTCTTCACAGAAAACCCAACGCTGATCACAAATATCACTGCTCACAACCATTCATGTTTATTGGTCCGAGCATTGGTTATCATTCCAGCAAGACAACACCCTAGTTACATTGTTGGGGGTAGATGTCAGTCCACACTTGTGTGCAGTAATGGAACTGTCAGCCTTATTGGTCACTAAAGAGACGAAACTGTCTGCTTTACCTTCAGACGTTCAGAAGATAATTGAGCAGTTTGCTCCAGTTTTTGCATCTCCCACTGGTTTACCTCCTAGAAGAAATGATCATACCATTCCTCTTATTCTTGGTGCTGGTCTTGTTGCTATTTGGCCCTGCAGAGTGGCTCCTGCATTGAAGGATGAGTTAGAAAAACAAGTGCAAGAGATGTTGGATTCTGGTGTGATCAGACACAACAACAGTCCCTTCTCTACTCCTACGATTTTGGTGCAAAAGAAAGATAAAACTTGGAGGCCTGTAATTGATTACAAACACCTTAATGCCATCACTGCCAAATGCAAGTATCCAATACCAGTGATTGATGAACTCTTGGATGAATTAGTTGGGTCCTCTTGGTTTTCCAAGTTGAATTTGAGGTCTGGATACCACCCAATCAGGTTGGCCCCTAGAGAAGAATACAAGACTGCTTTCCAGACTCATAATGGGCATTTTGAGTTTCTAGTCATGTCCTTTGGTTTGACTGGAGGCCCTAATACTTTCCAATTTGCTATGAATAGTGATGTGACGCCCCATTTTGATCGTACGCTAATCATATATGCAAATGCGTACGACCAAGATTAGGGACTCACGGGAAGATATCACAACACAACTCTAGACACAAATTAAAGTCATACAAGCTTCATATTACAAGCCAGGGGCCTCGAGGGCTCGAATACATAAGCTCAAATTCAACGAGTCAGCGGAAGAAAATATTATCTGAGTATAGACATAAGTAATCAAGTTTGCCTTAAGAAGGCTAGCACAAACATAAGCAACGGGTCGAACGAGGCAAGGCCTCCTGCCTAGGAACCTCCTATCCCGCTGCTGGTCGGGGGCAGTCTCCACGTTGTAGTAAGCTCTGTCCTGGTAGTAGTAGTCGTCGGTGAGATCATACGTCTCCTGGGCTCCGTCATCTGATCGCGGTAACGTATCAAGGGGAAAAGGGGGAGCAAAGCAGCGATGTGTACTCATCCAAAATACTCGCAAGACTTACATCAGAACTATACTAGAATATGCATCAGTATCAAAGGAATGGGGCTATATCTTTGGACTGACTGCAGAAATGGCAGAATGGAGGGGGAAGGCCTAGTCCTATCGAAGACTAGCATCTTCAGGGTCTTGCAGCATTAGAAGAGTGCAGATTAGCATAATTAAAGTAGCAAGTTTTATTTAACCACGCCCAGAGATTCTTCCTCGACTTCCTGCAAGAAAGCAATCCCGGAGCCAACACATTCATTTCAAAATCTCCAGTTCTAGTTGTAAGATCAGGATACAACTCTGAGCGTCTGTTACCGTGGACACGACTATTCGAATAGATATACTTTCATGTAGGGGTGCACAAACTTGCCCAACACGCTCGATTAACTCCGGCTGGACACACTTTCCAGGTCCTGCCCGACCTTGGCTGATCGACACGCCGTAGTCCTACCTAGGCTCAACAGAGAGGCCACACGCCGGTCTACATCCTAATCGCAAAGGGGTCATGGGCCAATCTCCCTTCACAATCTTGCGCGTTATGTGGACGGCCGGTGTCAGTTTTGGCACCTCGTTATACAAAGACGGTGCTTACGCGGGCCACCCGGGCGCGTGCCGCTCAACTGTGACATCTGAAAAGCTTTTGGGCGAATGTATGACACAGAGTGCCCATACTGATTCCCGCGTGGTGGTTAGTGCGAAATAGGCCAGAGGCCTTCTCAGATCACATATCCAAACCCATTAATGTTTTGTTAACTACGGCGACGATCGGTGCTCCACGATATGTGGTCCTGTCGCCCCGTCTCGACGACTTGTGGCAAGGGCCAAGAATGCCCAGCCACGCCTCGTCATTATTACACCAGCACCTTCCAGGTCATCCGGACCTCAACATGTATCAGTAGTAAAGTAATTGTAACTGTGTGTCTATAACACCAAGGGGGAAACCCGAGGAGTCACCCTCGATGGATCCCACCCGATGTAATCGTCAAGGTGACCAGAGAGGAATCACCCTCGATGGTTCACACTTGAGGTGTTGCAGGACAGAGTCGTTATCGGAAGTGGTGAAGGAGGAATCACCCTTGATATCCACGACCAACTAGCTATGCTACAGAGTTAGCATCAGGAGTACGTTACGAGGTGTCACCCTCGATACTCGATGGTAGCTCTATAGAGTCGTACAACTAAGGGGGGGGGGGGGGTGATGTGATGTGACAGGCATGGCTTGTCGATCGGTTGATCGAGTCTTCGAATTGTCGATGATGAAGCAGGGGCAACTGGGACTAAGGGGTCACATAGGATCGCTAATCAACCTATACTAACCATTTAGTATAACAGTAGGTACAACATCAGTTTAACAAAAACAGGCTATGCATCAGAATAGGAGCTATCTACAACAGTAGCAAAATCTAATGCAAGCATGAGAGGGAAAGAAATGGGCGATATCGGAATGATCAAGGGGGGGTTTGCTTGCCTGGAAGCTCTGCTGCAAGTGACTGAACATCAGCGGCGTAGTCGTACATGGTAGCAGCGTCTATCTTGATGTCTACCGGAGAGAAGAGGGGGAAGAAACAATAAATACAAGCAAGCAGATGCAACACGATACATGACATGGCAATATCCAGTGTTAGGGATGAGCTAACGCAGTACTACACATTATAGACGGTGCGGGAAAATATCTGACGATATTTCCCGGGTCTTTGGCTATTACCGGACAGATGAAACAGATGGAAAAGTTCCATGTTCATCATGCTAGGGGCATGTGACACATGAACGGGCAACGTATTCGGATTCGTGGGATTTTTCTAAGCAACTTTCATATATAAATTATTTTCAACTGACTTACAGATTGTTTTAAATGAATTTACAAAGTTTTATTAATATTCTGAAATAAATAGATTTATTTTAATTCAAAAATACAATTATTGCATCAACATGACATCATGATGACATCAGCAGTCAGCAGTCGGTTTGACTGGTCAAACTGACCTATGGGGCCCAGCTGTCATTGACACATAATTAATCAAACTAAAATAGATTAATTAGCTGGGGGACCCACCTGTCATAGACTCATTAAGTTCAAACTAATTCTTTAATTAACTTAACAGTTCAATTAGGATTTAAATAACCTAGGCCCACATGTCAGTGGCCCAGGGGGATGGTGGCCCACTGCCAGTGACTAGGCAGTGCCCAGTCAGCCAGCTGACCGTGGTCAATTAGTCAACTGTGGCCCCTGGCCCACTGGCCAGTGTCACCGGGGGGTGGCCCCTATCGGGCCAGGTCAGCTCCGGCGACCGGAGTGTCGCCGGCGACCAAAATCACGGTGGCTCGGCTCGATAAGCGATTGGAAATCGCCCACAGGACGCCATTTTGCACGCGCTTGGTCGGAAACGAACGAGGGGGACGACCCGCGTCGAACTGCGGTGGCGGCCGAGGTTGCGGGGGTCTGTAGCATCGCCGGCGATGAGCGGAGCGGCGACCGACGTTTAGGTGGATGCGGGCGACGCGCTTTAGCGAGCAAGTGAGCTAGTGATTGGTCCAACGGTGGCCTACGCGATGCGGGGTGGCCGTTGGTGGGGTGCGTAGGGCCAAAAGGCCATCGGAGGCTTGCCCGTGTCGAGCTCGAGTGGAGCCGGGTATCGGACATGGAGGAGAATGGAGCTACGGGGCCGGATTCGAAGAGAAAAGGGGGGAGATCGAGGAGCTCACAGTGAGCCTGCAGGTGTGCTCGGCGGGCTCGGGGAGGGCTCGACGGTGTCGGAATCGTCGATGGGGAGCGGCGGCGTTCCGAGGAGGAAGTCGACGTGGAGACGGCGATGCAGGGGCTCCGAGGTCCAATGGATTGGCGCAGGCGAAGGAGAAGACGAAGGCGGAGCTCCTGGACACGGCGGTGAGGCGCGAGAGGCACGGTGGCCATGGCTACGCCAGCGCCATGGCGATGGCAGCGCTCAGGTTCGCTTGGGGGAGGAGGAGATCGAGCACGCGGGGGGGGGGGGGGGGGGGGCAGGGCTAGGGCTAGGTTTAGGGGCGTCGGGGGGGGGGGGGGGTCTTTAGAGCTGCGGGGAGCCAGCGGATGCTTGCCACGGAGGTATCGGCCGTGTGGACGGTGCACAGCGCGCACACCGAGGCTCGGCCTTCCCCTCTGGAGGGAGGTTAGGGAAAGGCCGACTAGGCTGGGCTGGGCCTCCCTGTTGCCACTTAAGTCCCAATCCAACAGTGCCCCTCGCAAATTTTCCTTTTCTTTTAAAAACCCTTTTTAAAGCTTGTGTTTGATTTAATTCTAGCACAAAAATGACTTTAGGAAAATTATGGGATAGGGTCCATTATTTGTATTGCAAAATATGGTACTGCCACAAAAGTTGGGGGGCCATTTGAATCTGTTTTGAAAATACCATAATTCAAAAGGGGATTTAATAATTGAATTTGCCTCTATTTTAATTGTTTTGAGGCACTAAAATACTTTACAAAAATGTGTATTACAATTTTATAAATGCTCAGGGAATATTTGCAACCCCAACATGATTTTAGTTTTCTCATTTGCAAAACTATTAAATCCATTTTTCAAATGAATTTTGAAATTCATTAGGGAATTAAAATGAGATATGATTCCATTGAGATCAAACATGGTTTAGCAAAAAGGATTAGCTTAATCCTCATGGTTACTGTAGCTTAAACACAAGCATCACTGTAGCATGGATCCAGGGGTGTTACAAGTGATCTCTCTCCTATTTTAAGGAAATGTGTTGTTGTATTTTTTGATGACATATCGATCTCCGGTGGAACTTATGAGTTGCATTTGCAACATCTGGTAGAGGTACATCAATTGCTTTTGAAACATAAGTGGCAAGTGAGACTGTCTAATTTTGCTTTTGCACAACATGAGATTGGTTACTTGGGGCATGTCATTAGTGGTCAGGGTGTTTCCACTCATCCTGCTAAGATTGCTGCAATTCAGAATTGGCCAGTTCCTGTTTCTGTTAAGGAGGTCAGAGGATTTTTGGTTCTGGTTGGTTATTATAGGAAGTTTATCAAGTTGTATGGTGTTATCAGCAAGCCTCTCACTCAGTTACTCAAGAAGGGGGTTTATTTTCATTGGACTGACATGTAACAACAGTCTTTTATGACCCTTAAGGAAGCTCTAGTATCTGCACAAGTGTTAGCTCTTTTAGATTTCTTCAAAAAGCTTGTTATGTAAATTGATGCTTATGATGTTGGGATAGGAGCAATGCTCATGCAGGAAGGGCACCCACTTTCTTATGTGAGTAAAGCTTTGGACCCTCGCAATCAAACTCTTTTCTATGTATGAAAATGAGTATTTAGCTATATTGCTAGCTGTGGAACATTGGAGACAGTACTTCCGATTATCTGAATTTGTTATTCAGACAGATCAAAGGAGCTTGGCCAGTCTGTCTGATCAACATTTTCACACTATTTGGTAACAAAAATCCCTAACTAAATTTCTAGGCCTTAGTTACACAATCTGCTACAAAAAAGGGGTTGAAAACAGAGTTGTTGATGCTTTGTCTCATCGACCACATACATACACTGAAGTGCTTCCTGAACTTCATTCCATCTCTTCTGTTCAACCCTTGTGGCTTGAGGATATTGTCCAAAGCTATGTTGAGGACCCTTTATTTGCCGCACTATTGTAACGTTTGACACTCAATCCTCAAGTTGATAAGAAATATTCTCTATGAGCTGGAGTGTTGAGAGTGGACCAATGTATCTGGGTCGGTGCCAATCTAGAGTTGCAGCACAAGTTGGTAAGTGCTTTCCATGATAGTGTTGTTGGCGGCCACTCCGAAATTCGTTGGGCAGGCATGCGCAGGTTCATCAAGAAATTTGTGCAGCGATGTTTGATTTGCCAACAGGCAAAGCCCAAACATGTTCCTTATCCTGGTCTGTTGCAGCCGTTACATGTGACATGGCTGCCGTGGGAGATGGTGACAATGGACCTTGTGGAAGGTCTCTGCCGTGGTTTTGTCACGGCAGATGTCCTCGTGCAAGGACTTAGGTGTGAGGCCATCGCCGCTAGGTGGCGACTCAAAGGGGTTGAACGGGAAAGAGAGTCGGGTTTACCCAGGTTCGGCCCCTCCGATGGAGGTAATAGCCTATGTCCTGCTTTGTGTGTATTGATAAATAGATCTCGATTACAAGGGTGTGGAATTGCTAACCAAGCTATCGAGAGATTGTGACTTAAGTCTTTCGGCCCTAGGGGCTTGCCTTTATATACAAGCCAAGACCCTAGGGTTTATAATAGAGTCTAAGTCATATCGTGACTCGTAACCTATCATGTCTCTAACACGCCTTGCCTCTCAAGCAAGGAACCTTCCGGTATCTTCTGCCACGTGGGCCTTGAGTCGTCGTCTTCAGGTGTTGGGCCGCCCGGGGACTTAGTCAGCCACCGCCTTACTTGTCTTGTCTCATGACACGGCCCATCTTAAACTTGACTAGAGAGCCGTCAACATATTAACCTGGCCCAATAGGGCGGATTATATCGCGGGGCTATATCCCCGACATTAGGCCCCAGATTGATTTGAATCTATTCATGTCAATTCCTCCTCTTCTTTGGTGGCTCATTATTGGATTTGTGTCTTTCATGGATCTCATAATGCTGGCTAGTAGTGCTTCCAGACTTGTCATTTTTCCGGTGTCTGTTTGTTAATGACGTCATCCTTGCTGACCGTTGTCCTCCAAAGTCATCATAACGCACCCCTTCAAAAACTGCGCCAAATCTAGGCAGATGCAAAAATCGAGGCGCGCCCCTAGCGACAAATTTACCACAGCCGTTTCGTCTTTCTCGGCGTCGTTCTGTTTTCCCTCCTTATAAATAAGTCCACTGAGCTACCACAGTAACTTTCCTATCATCTTCTTCCTCTCGCTCCTCCTTCGGCCGAGCACCGCTAGAGCTCCAGAAGTGACTCTGAGGCCCCCAACTCCATTGTCGACGTCACCGAGCCTTCTCGCGACCGCCAGAGCGAGCGCGATCATCTTTGTTTTCGCTCCAACGCAATCTGGTATGAATCCCCTCCATTTAGGGTTCGATACTTCCGGTGTTCTTGCCGTGTTCATCGTGTTCGTCTGAGACATATTTAGTAGATCCACGTACTATCCACTCATTTCCGCGTAGTTCTAGTATGATCTCCGCCTTATTTTCCTCACAAGCAGATCTAAAATGAGCCATCCGAGGTTATCCTTTGAACGCCGTAGTTTCGGTCTTTCCGTCAGCTAGAACATATATCTCGTTGTTTTTCCTCATTTAATCAGATCTGTCCGTAAATAATACTTTCGTAGAAACTTGTTTGTGACCCAACATCTTTGCTAAGTGTTGTGGAAATGTGCCTTCGACCCCCTTTGATTTCGCCGGCTTATAGTAGCACCTTAGTATGGGCTACTTATAATTCACCCCGGCTTATTTTCCTTGTTACTCTTGTAGTCATTTCATAACCTGCCATGGCTCCAAAAAACTCCAAAGTTTGTAACTGGGCCAAGACCAGAGAGTCCAAGCTTACCTAGGATAACCTTGTGGACCAATGTTTTTTGCCGGCTCAAAAAATCATAGAGTGGCGGGCTCCCAAAGAAGAGCCGTTCCCACAACCGCGACTAGGGGAGGTTGTGGTCTTCACTAATCATCTACGTAGAGGTTTCCGTCCTCCTGGCTCAAAGTTCTTTAGGGACCTTTTGCATTTCTTCAAGCTCAGGCCTCAACATATTGGTCCCAATTCTATGACCAATATTTGTCAGTTTCAAGTGCTATGTGAAGTGTACCTTCCTGTCGAGCCGTCCGTGACCCTTTTTAGGGAATTATTTTATCTTAACCACCAAACTGAAGTGAAGAATGGTGCTGCCTGTGAACTTGGTGGTGTTTCTATTCAAAAAAGGAAAAACAACGCCTTCCTAGAATCAAAACCGACGAGTCACCCGAAAGGGTGGAACAAAACCTGGTTCTACTGTAGAAATATTGTGCCTGAAGGATAAAATCCCCTGTCGGGTTTCAGATTGGAAAGACTCAGTGGCAAAGTGGAATTGCCGGGTTGGCCAACAGATGAAGAGTGGGCTCCATTAGTACCTCTTCATACAAAATTAAGGGCTCTGACTGCACATGGCCTGACCGGGATAGATCTGATTCGTTGTTGGTTAAAGTGGTGAATCCAACCTGTTAGCTTAAGGGACGGCTTGATGTGCGATTATTAACGCGCCTCAACCGATCCTCAACGCTTTTCTCGTGAAGATCTATCTGATGACGCCCTTACCAAAGAAACCAAAAGGTTTTTCTCTGACTCAAAAGAGCAATGCAGTGTTACCGGCTTGGGTCCATTCTGTCTTCTCAACCCACCGCCTCAGGTATGATCACTTTTATTGTCTTTTGTCGATGTTACCTTTGACTTGCCATTATTTACCATATATTTCGCTTATTTGCAGGCAGATTCTATTTTTTTTGGAAAGTTACGCCTCATGCTCCTGTTCCCTCGACAAGTAGAAATAATACCCCGACCTCTGTGTCGTCTTCAGGGGAGGAATCTGAGGTAGAACTCGACTCTCTCGGCCGCCTGTATAATGAGCTTGCTGACGCGCCTTCTTATCAGGGTGACTCAGAGTCTATCCAAGCCGGCGAAACTAAGGTAACTCCAATCTCCCCCAGTTCTTCATAAATGTTTTTTCTCCGAAAACCAAGACAAACCGTCCGGAAAATTAAATGTCACACCCAGAAGCTCATTTGGCTCCCGATTTTCTTTTGAAGAAAGCACAGTTTGCCAGCTCGTCAAAACGCAAGATCCGGGGTGATATGGGCGACGTAGACCCTAGTTTGTCTCATGCGCTACCGGCTCACAAACCATGCCTCGAGGTGCCCCATAGTCCAACCGATTCTCGTCCTAGAGCAGGTTTGTTTAAACAACCTCTTAGCCCTTCAAATTCCCTTTATCAGGCCTCTCCTCCATCGTCGGGCGACTCATGTGCTTCACAACTTCCCCCTTTTAATGTCAATCGCGGGTAAGCTTCTGTCTTTGCAGTGTTGCTTTATGTCTTTCATCATTTAACACGACTTGACACAACTTTTGTTTATTGACAATCCATAGGGCCAAAGCTATTGTGTCCAAACGGGCTGGCGGGTCGTCCTCTAGTACAACAGGCCAAGAGGTTCCAATCCCTCTGCTAGGAAAGACAGCCACGAAGGTTGGCCCTTCTGTTCAAAAGGAGCCTGATACGAGGGTGGAGCCGGCAGGTGCCACTAAGACGTCCGAACCAAATGAGCCGGTTTTCATGGATGTTCCTCCCGAGAATGAGTCATCCATCCTTCCGCCCAACTCAGCCCATGCAGATGAACCCATGCCGTCGGTTGATTGCAACACTTCAGATGTTGTATTTGTTAAAGAAATTTTCCAGGCCCCAACTGTTTCCACCTCCTTGGCTAAAATCGTGACCATGGATGAACCAGTGAATTTGGACAAAGGAAAAGCCAACATGGAATTTCCGGAACTGTCTGCGCTTGGTGTTGAAGATTTACACCAACAATACTTGACCCGACTATATGAGAGCCGGAAAATTGAAGTGAGCATGATAAATGCTATGAAGGAGAAGTATGAGCTAAACCTCTTGTTTTACCATTATCTTTTATACTATCATTAGCTTCCAAAGATCAGCTTGTTATGATAAGCTGGTTTCATAAAATAACTAAGGCCTGTAGTAGTAGCCCCCAAGGGCCGGCTCATCTTCTTGAGATGAGTCGGGTCTTGATGATTGAAGAAATTCGACCTGTAGCCCCTAAGGGCCGGCTCATCTTCTTGAGATGAGTCGGTTCTTGAATATTTGAAGAAATTCGACCTGTAGCCCCCAAGGGCCGGCTCATCTTCTTGAGATGAGTCAAGTCTTGAATATTTGAAGAAATTCGACCTGTAGCCCCCAAGGGCCGGCTCATCTTCTTGAGATGAATCGGGTCTTGAATATTTGAAGAAATTCGACCTGTAGCCCCCAAGGGCCGGCTCATCTTTTGAGATGAGTCGGGTCTTGAATATTTGAAGAAATTCGACCTGTAGCCCCCAAGGGCCGGCTCATCTTCTTGAGATGAGTCAGATCTTGAATATTTGAAGAAATTCGACATGTAGCCCCCAAGGGCTGGCTCATCTTTTTGAGATGAGTCGGGTCTTGAATATTTGAAGAAATTTGACCTGTAGCCCCCAAGGGCCGGCTCATCTTCTTGAGATGAGTCGGGTCTTGAATATTTGAAGAAATTCGACCTGTAGCCCCCAAGGGTCGGCTCATCTTCTTGAGATGAGTCGGGTCTTCTCCATATCTTAGTTTCGAAAGAACTGATATGAATTAGCCCCCAAGTGTCAAGGATATTGCTTGCAATCTTCTTGGGACTTGATAAAGAAGTAAGCCGTCCTAAGGCAGCATGAAGTTGTTTGTAGAAATATTTGCTGATTCTTCTTGTGCATCTATCAGGAATATGTTGAGGATGCTGAGTCGGTTGCTGTGAAACTGCAGAAACGACTCAAAGAAGAAAGAAAGTTGAAAACTGAAGCTGAGTCCATGGCGGCTCATTTTGAAGATTCTGCACGTCAGGCTAATGAATCTCTTGAACAAGCCATAAAGTTGTTTGAGGCGGAAAAGGCCATCCTTACAAAACGTGCAGAAAAGGCTGAAATGAAACTCGACCCCTTGAAGGAAAGATATGCCACTCTTGTGAAACAGATCAACGAAATGTTGACAGCAATCTTTGGTATGTGTTTCGTCTCTCTCTTGCCAATTTACCGGCTTATGACTGTACGGCGGCTCGTCGTACCTTTTTTGTTTGCAGGGCGAAAAGATCACAATCTTGTAGAGCTGCCAATTGTGAAATTGAAGGCTATTCTCACATATGTAGAACAGCTGTTCACAGGATCTGTTTACTCCATCATGGCAGTGAAAAATCTGAAGCACCCGCCAAGAAATATCAAGGACATGTTGAAGCAACTTTCCACCGTGCCATAGTGGGTGACTGAAACCCGGAAATCGGTGGCTGGAGGCGGGGCAAACATGTCACTCGCCCAAGCAAAAGCATATGTGCCTGAATTGGACGTGGGGCTCCTAGAAGGCGGCTTCCCGGAGTTTAAACTCGACGGCTCCGCATTCACACATTCAGATTACGCGAAGTGCATCACAGAGACTCGGCCACTGGCATCTTTAATAGCTGAGGAGATTGATCTCTCGAAATATCATCTTGCATACAGTTCTGACAACGAGCGTGTTAACGCGCCCAAGGATGAGCCGTCTGACCTGGTGCCTCCACGACCTAAGAGAACTTTTGCTCCTGACGTTGATGCATCATCTCTTATTGAAGGAAAAAAACAAATTTTGAATCTTTGGTCTCAATCCGATGGCAACAGAGGGGCCAGCAGGTTGATGATGACGAGCCAGCAGAGTCAGATCGAGAGGCGACTGACGATAGAGCATGAAGACATCTTGGAAGCTGGATGAATCGCCCCTACGGAATGAGCCCCCTCATGTAGGGAAAACCCTTCAAAACTGTGTGGCTTCAATCGTGAGCCTGTAATAGGGATAGTTTTTTGAAAACATCAGAATTGCTCTGCCATGCCATTGTGCACGTTGGCGCCTTTGTTGGTGCAGAACTCCAATATGTTGAGCTTATGTTAATATGTTTATGCTACTCTTATTGTCTGTCCTTGCATTTTTCTTGCGTCGTGCTCAATGAGCCTTATTTCAAGGCAGGTCAGGAATAAGCTGGCAAAATAACTTGGTTTTCGAGACTCAAGTCTGTCGAATTCACCTTCAATGATATCGAGGATGGACAACTTGGAAACTGGTCATAATATGAACTCAGTTATGCAACCCGGTCATTCAAATATGAGCCGGCAATAAGGATAATATTGTACCTGAAAGTTATGAATATATAAATAATTATTTGATAGGCCGACCCGGTGAGACTCAGAAAAATGAGACTGGCTTTCGAGGCACAAGTCTTGCTTCAATGAAGCGGGTATGATAACCCATGGTTTATCCTAGCTCTTTGTATGCCGGATCTCACATGACTCAAGCCAGTGTTTTAACCTTAAAAAGTTCAGGGTCCAAAAGGATTAACATTTCAAGAGTACATGGGGTCATCTGATCGGAGTCAAATCAAGCATACAGGCAGGTTTAACCATATTTAATGGCATTTTTGCCGGGTCAAGAGGGTGAGAAAGCTAAACTCTATGAGTTAGAAGCCCCCAAGTGACCTATGTTTCAAACAATAAAGACTCATGCTCAATTTGTAGGCTGAAACGACAGAGACCCCGAGTTTCAGGGGTGCCGGCTTTATTATATTTGAACATAAAAGAAGTATGTACAGAATTTTGCAGAGGGTGGGGGTAAAGTACAAAAAGTGAGCCGGTGGCTCTTAGGTGTAATAAGGCCGCAGATGTGCAATATTCCAGGGCCGGGTTGTCTCCTCCTCAGAAGTGAATGATCCTTCTCGTAAGTCGACCAGGTAATACGAACCATTATTGAGGTTTTGACTGAAGACGAAAGGACCCTCCCAAGGCGGGGAGAGCTTGTGCATTCCTGTTTGGTCTTGAATCAGATGGAGCACTAAGTCGCCATCTTGAAAAGTGCAGCTTCGGACTCTACGAGTGTGATAGCGACGTAGGTCTTGCTGATATATGGCAGATCTGGCTGCTGCTAAGTCATGTTCTTCTTCTAGGGCATCCAAGGAATCTTAGCGTGCTAGCTCATTGTCCGCCTCAACATAGGCAGTAACCCGAGGCGAGTCATGATGAATATGGCTTGGTAAGATCGCCTCGGCTCCGTAAACTAGGAAAAAAGGAGTGTATCCGGTGGATCTATTTGGCGTTGTTCGAATACTCCAAAGTACTGAAGGGAGTTCCTCAACCCAACAACCGGCTTAAACCCACTTATTGGTGGCAGTTGATAAATTCACTAAGTGGGTTTTTACCCAGGTTCGGGCCACCTCGCGGTGTAAGACCCAACTCCTGCTTGTCTGGATTATGTGTGGGTGAAGATGAGTACAAGGTGTGTTCTCGCTTGCCCCTGGGTTCAATGGAGAGTGAGTCGATGCCTCTCTACGGTGGTTGGTTCCTACTCTTATACTGGCCTCGGTCCTCTTCCCCGAAAATGCAAGGCGGGAAGGGTTGCCACAATGGCCAGTTTGAAGGGGGACATGATCGTAGCCTATCCTGACAAAAGTGGTCTTCGCCTGCCAAAGCTCTTTGTCGTGACGTGATCGTGGGCTCGGGGGTGACCTCCGTCCTGTCGAGCCCTTGGTCTTGGTCTTCTTGCACGAGAAAGGAAACCTTTGGGGATTGCTTTGGGAACCCACGGGCTGGCGCTGCTCCTCTGTCACCGAAGAGGAAAATCTCTCCGTCTGTGCCAGCTGGTGCGGCCCTGGGGGCCACTCTGTACGAGCCGCATCAGCCACGTGAAGGAGCGGGGCTGCTTGGCCCCGCCATGCCGACCTCGGCAGACCCGTCCCGCGAGGGCTCCAGGAGGCGGCTCCGCAAGGGGGCCTTAGGAGGCTCTTGATGGCGCGGTTATCGTATGCCTCGTGAGGTACGGGCTCTCGCGAGGGCTTTCCTCATGAAGATCGTTGGTGGGCCATTCAGTGCTTAGGCTAGCGCCGCGCCCTGGGCCGCAGATAGACGGGCCTGGGTACCCCCAGTCCCAAAGGCTCGATAGCCACTAGTGATCGTGAGCCGATATGATGTCCGCAATCGCCAACATGAATATCATCAAGTATTTCCTGGCCTTCTTCAGAGGAAACACACCGTTGAAACACGCCTGTGATGCTTCGACGATGTAACTCGCCATTGACGATTGTTATTGACTTTGACTGCCGGATGATTTGTCGAGCAATGATTTCCTCCTCTGGGAGCTCCCCTCGAGTGGTAAGCCAAATACAGCACAGTCCAGTCGGGGGTAGCGTGTAGAGCCGCCACCAACTGTGCCTCCGGGTCAGGAACAACTATGTCATCCTCAGACGGCAATTTGACCGACGGATTGTGAAGGATGTCCAAAAAGACGTTAGGTGGCACCGGCTTTCTCTGTGAGCCGAGTCTAGACAGGGCATCAGCCGCCTCATTAAGCCGGCGATCGACATGATCGACTTGATAACCTTGAAAGTGACCCGCCACATCAGAGACTTCCCGTCGGCAAGCCGCCATCAGGGGGTTCTTAGAATCCCAAGTCCCTGAAACTTGCTGAGCCACCAAATCTGAATCGCCCAGGCATCTGACCTGGCTAAGATTCATCTCTTTAGCTATTCCGAGTCCATGTAAGAGGGCCTCGTACTCAGCTACATTGTTAGTACACGGGAACATGAGCCGTAAGACATAACAAAATTTGTCACCTTGCGAAGAAGATAATATGACTCCAGCTCCTGAGCCCTCCAGTTGCCTAGACCTGTCAAAATGTATAGTCAAGTACGTGTTATCTGGCCTATCTTCCGGAATCTGTATCTCTGTCCAATCGTTGATGAAATCCACCAGCGCCTGGGACTTGATAGTGGTTCGGGGCAAATATTTCAAATGGTGGTCGCCAAGCTCAATAGCCCACTTGGCAATCCTACCCGTGGCCTCCCGGTTTTGTATGATATCACCGAGAGGCGCCGAACTGACCACGGTGATCGGGTGTTTCTAAAAGTAATGCTTCAACTTCCGACTTGCCATGAAGATCCCGAAGATCAACTTTTGCCAATGCGGATACCGCTGCTTAGACAGAGTTAAAACTTCGGTGACAAAATAAACCGGATGCTGAACCGGATATTCTTTTCCTTCCTCTTTCCGCTCGACCACAACCACAACGCTTACCACTTGGAGTTGGCGGCAATATACAGGAGCATAGGCTCTTTCTCAGCGGGAGTAGCCAAGATGGGCGGATTAACAAGCTGTTGCTTGAGCGCTTCAAAGGCTTCGTTAGCAGCATCCGTCCACTTAAAGTCGCCCGACTTCTTTAACAACTGGTAGAAAGGAATCGCCTTCTCTCCCAGGTGTCTTATAAACTGGCTTAAAGCCGCGATGCGACCTGCAAGACGCTGAACTTGATTTATGTTTCCCGGCACAGACAGCGAAGTTACCGCCTTGATCTTGTCCGGGTTGGCTTCGATGCTTCGCTCAGAAACCACGAACCCCAGTAGCTTGCCTGCGGGAACACCAAAGACACACTTTGTCGGGTTAAGTTTCATCTGGTATACTCGAAGGTTGTCAAAAGTCTCCTTGATGTGATCCAAGAGCGTCTCTTTCTTCTGACACTTCACCACGATGTCATCAACGTAGGCGTGAACGTTGCGCCCAATCTGTGGCTGAAGGCAGTTCTGGATGCAACGCTTATAAGTCGCCCCAGTGCTCTTGAGCCCAAAAGGCATGGACACATAGCAGAAAGCCCTGAAGGGAGTAATGAAAGCCATCGTCTCTTGGTCCTCAACAACCATCTTGATCTGATGATACCCAGAGTACGCATCCAAGAAGCATAAACGCTCGCAACCCGCCGTAGAATCAATGATCTGATCAATATGCGGGAGGGCAGAAGGATCCTTGGGACAAGCTTTGTTAAGATCTGTGTAGTCAACACACATACGCCAAGTGTCGTTCTTTTTTAGAACAAGCACCGGGTTAGCCAACCATTCAGGGTGAAAAACTTCCACAATAAACCCGGCAGCTAGAAGCCGGGCCACTTCTTCTCCAATGGCCTTGCGTCTCTCCTCATTAAAACGACGGAGGTATTGGCGCACTGGTTTCATCTTGGGATCCACATTAAGGTGGTGCTCAGCAAGTTCCCTCGGGACTCCAGGCATGTTAGATGGCTTCCATGCAAAGATGTCCCGATTCTCACTAATGAACTTGATGAGCGCGCTTTCCTATTTGGGATCCAAGCTGGTCCCAATAGTGAACTGCTTGGACGAGTCGTCGGGCGTGAAGTCGATTTGCTTAGTATCCTCAGCCGGCTTAAATTTGAACGGAGGTTCCGACTCAGTATTGGGTTTTTTGAGCGGGCTCATGTCCGCCGGATCAACATTGGATGTGTAGAACTTCAATTCCTCTGTCGCGCAAGCTGACTCAGCGTAGGCTGCATCTCCTTACTCGCATTCCTAAGCTATCTTCCGGCTTCCGTCCACGGTTATGGTGCCTTTGAGTTCCGGCATCTTGAGTTTGAGATACACATAGCACGGGCGGGCCATGAAGCAAGCGTAAGCCGGCCGTCCGAAGAGAGCATGATAAGGGCTCTTTATTTTGACGACTTCGAACATCAAAGGCTCGCATCTGTAGTTGAACTCATCTCCGAAGGCCACATCGAGCTTAATCCGCCCGATTGGATAAGCCGACTTTCCAGGGACGATTCCATGAAAAACTGTTGTTGAGGGAAGCAACTTGCTTTCCGATAGATTCATCCGGCGATAGGTTTCGTAATATAAGATGTTTATCTTGCTGCCTCCATCCATAACGACCTTGGTCAGGGTGTACCCGCCAACTTGAGGCGCCACCACCAAAGCTAAGCCGTCTGAATTGTCAACCCGGGGGGGATGATCCTCCCTGCTCCAGGTAGTCGCGTGTTCGGACCAGTTGAGGTACCTGGGAACCGCCGGCTCAGCCATGTTGACGGCCCTACTCTTGACCTTGTTGTCCCGCTTGCAAGTATTGGTGGTGAAAACAAGGTACTGGCCAAAATTCAGCTGCTTCGGATTTTTCTGGGAAACACCTTGACTATCATGCTGCTGAAGCTCTGTTCCTGAGTCGCCTTGCGCCCCCTCAGAGCCGCCTGGTGCTCCAACCGCGAGAGATGCCTGGGCCGCCATTTTTATCGTAGCACGGATAGAGGCCTGCGGGGGCAAACTACGAGGTTCCCCGGGGGCCTCTGTTTCAAACGAGCCCCCAAGCCTGCCATCCGAATTGATGACGACTTCTCCCTTAACGGTCGGTTCACCCGAGGGATTGACCTGCTAAGAGAGTCCGACGACGTCGTGACGTTGGCCGGCTTGACGCCGGCCGGATTGGGCGCGTCGAGCCGGCTCGATGATGTTGGTGCAGATGTCCGGCTCGGGCATCGACGCGCCGATCTTGCCGATGAAGACATGTATCATGCCAAAGGGGACCCGGTAGCCGTACTCGATCGAGTCGGCTTCGGGGGCCCAGCTAGAGTCGTCGATGTAGATCTTGCCACGGCGGCTCTTAGTCATACGACCAACCGCATAGCTCCCGAACCCTGGAAGGGCTCCCTTTGAGAACTCAACTCCACCGGGCGAGAGCCCCACGATGGGCGCCAGCTGTCATGGTTTTGTCACGGCAGATGTCCTCGTGCAAGGACTTAGGTGTGAGGCCATCGCCGCTAGGTGGCGACTCAAAGGGGTTTAACGGGAAAGAGAGTCGGGTTTACCCAGGTTCGGCCCCTCCGATGGAGGTAATAGCCTACATCCTGCTTTGTGTGTATTGATAGATAGATCTTGATTACAAGGGTGCAGAATAGCTAATCTAGCTATCGAGAGTTGTGACTTAAGTCTTTCGGCCCTAGGGCTTGCCTTTATATACAGGCCAAGACCCTAGGGTTTACAATAGAGTCCGAGTCATATCATGACTCGTAACCTATCATGTCTCTAACACACCTTGTCTCTCAAGCAAGGAACCTTCCGGTATCTTCTGCCACATTGGCCTTGAGTTGCCGTCTTCAGGTGTTGGGCCGCCCGGCGACTTAGTCAGCCACCGCCTTACTTGTCTTGTCTCATGACACGACCCATCTTAAACTTGACTACAGAGCCGTCAACATATTAACCCGGCCCAATAGGGCGGGTTATATCGCGGGGATATATACCCGATATTCTCCCTATGTCAAGCAGGTGAAATTGTTTATTTGTGGTCATTGAGAAGTTGTCTAAGTATGGCTATTTTGTTCCTCTACATTATCCCTTCATTGCCCAGACCGTGGCTGAGGCATTTCTGAATTCAGTCTACAGTCTCCATGGCATGCCCATGTCTATAGTGTCAGATCATGTTTTTACCAGCAATTTTTGGAAGGAACTCTCAACAAGACAGGTATGTTGCTTTGTATGAGATCTGCCAGATATCCACATTCTGATGGACAAACAGAACGCTTCAATCAAACGGTGGAGTGCTTCCTCCGTTGTTTTGTTAGTGCACACCCAGGTTGCTGGGCGCAGTAGGTACCCCTGTGTGAATTCTGGATCGGCATTCTGCTATGGCAAATCCCCCTTTCAGATCGTCTATGCCATGCTCCGCGTCATTTAGGGATCACTGTAGAGGACACAATTTAGTGTGAGGACCTGCGTCAGTGGCTTGATCAACGTCAAGTGATTCTGGGTTCAGTGCGGCAACATTTGCTACGGGCGCTGATACGTCCATCTTGCATCATGATTTCTTATTGATATTTATACTATTCTTGGCCATTATTCCACTTTATGATACAGTTCTAATGCCTTTTTTCTCTGAATTTACAAGGTACACCACAAAGAGGGAAATTGCCGGAAACTGGAATTCCGGACCTGAAAACCAAGAAAAGGGCAGAAAATTCACTGGACTCCAAATGACCTGAAACTTCACGAGGAATTCTTGTGGAATATATATGAATTTATGGTGCAAAAATATACCAGAGGGGTGCCACCTGTTGATGCCAAGCTAACAGGGCGCGCCCTGATGGCTCGGGGGGCCCACAAGCGGCCTCCGGCCCCCCTCTTCTACTATATGATGGGTTTTGACCTAGAAAAAATAAAGAGGATACTTTCGGGACGAAGCACCGCTATCTCGAGGCGGAAATTTGGGCAGAGGCCCTTTTGATCTCCGGCAGAGAGATTCTACAGGGGAAACTTCCCTTCGGGAGGGGGAAATCGAAGCCATCATCATCACCAACGCTTCCTCCTTCGTGGGAGGACCAATCTTCACCAACATCTTCACTAGAACCATCTCATCTCAAACCCTAGTTCATCTCTTGTATTCAATCTTTGTCTCAAAACCTCATATTAGTACCTGGGGGCTACTAGTAGTGTTGATTACATCTTGTAGTTGATGCTTGTTGGTTTACTTGGTGGAAGAAAATATGTTCAGATCCTTAATCATATTTATTATACCTCTGATATTGAACATGGTGATGATTTGTGAGTAGTTTCTTTTGTTCCCGATCACATGGGAGAAGTCTTGTTATAAGTAATCACGTGAAGTTGGTATTCGTTTGATATTTTGATGATATGTATGTTGTTGCTTCCTTTAGTGGTGTCATGTGAACGCCGACTACATGACACTTCACCATATTTGGGCCTAAAGGAAGGAATTGTGGAGTAATAAGTAGATGATGGGTTGCTAGAGTGACAGAAGCTTAAACACTAGTTTATGCATTATTTCATAAGGGGCTGATTTGGATCCACATGTTTCATGTTATGGTTAGATTTATCTTAATTATTCTTTCGTAGTTGCGGATGCTTGCGAGAGGGGGTGATACGTCTCCAACGTATCTATAATTTTTTATTGTTCCATGCTATTATATTATCATTCTAGGATACTTTTTGAGTAATTATTTACCAATTTATATTAGTTTTGAGCACTAACCTATTGACCCAGTGCCCAGTGCTAGTTCCTGTTTTTTGCGTATTTTTTGTTTCACAGAAATTCCATATCAAATGAAGTCCAAATGCGATAAAAAATTACGGAGATTTTTTTTGGAATATATGTGAATTTTGGGAGTCGGAATCAACGCAAGACGATGCCCGAGGGCCCCACCACATATCAGGGCGCGGTCTGGGGGGCGCCCTAATGGCTGGTGGTCATACCTTAGATCAGTTGAGGCTCTCCTTCCTCCGCAAGAAAGATATTTTAGTGGTAAAAATACCCTCAAAATTTCATCCCGATCGGAGTTACGGATCTTCGAATATTTAAGAAACGGTGAAGGGGTCGGAAACCAGTCGCGAAAACAGAAGAGAAACAGAGAGAGAGATGCAATCTCGGAGGGGCTACTGCCCTCCGGGAGCCATGGCGGCCATGGACCAGAGGGTAAACTCTCCTCCCATCTAGGGATGAGGCCAAGGAAGAAGAAGAAGGAGGGGGTCTCTCTCCCCCTCTCTCCCAGTAGCGCCGGAGTGTCACCGGGGCATCCATCGTGACGGCGATCTACACCAATAACTTCGCCGCCGTCCCCACCAACTCTCTCCCCCTCTATGTAGTGGTGTAAAACCTCTTATCCCCGCTGTAATCTCTACTTGAACATGGTGCTTAATGTTATATATTATTATCCAATGATGTGTGGCTATCCTATGATGTTTGAGTAGATTTCTTTTGTCCTACGGGTTAATTGTGGTATGATGTTATTGATATGAATTGTATGTTGATATGGTGCTGTCCAAAGGTGCCTTCCGTGAGGCGCACATGTGAAGGAATCCCGCTGGAGGGTTTGCAATATGTTCATGATTCGCTTATAGTGGGTGGCTAGAGTGACAGAAGCTTACACCCGAGTAAGGGGATTGTTTGCGTATGGGAGTAAAGAGGACTTGATGTTTAATGCTATGGTTGGGTTTACCTTAATGATTTCTAGTAGTTGCGGATGCTTGCTAGAGGTCCAATCATAAGTGCATATGATCCAAGTACAGAAAGTGTGTTAGCGTATGCCTCTCCCTCATTGCATATGACAAGTATCTATCATATTATATTCAATTGCCTATGGACAATCTTTCTCTTGTGCTACAAAAAGCTTTCTTCTAAACAATTTACTTTATTAATATTTATCTAAACAGCCCCTAACTTTTATTTACTTGTTCTTTATTATCTTGCAAAACTATTTATTTCACCTAGTAAGTACTTCTAGTTTCATTCCCGCAAAGTAGTTTCATACTTGTTCTAGGTAAAGTAAGCATTAGCGTGCGTAGAGTTGTATCGGTGGTCAATAGAACTTGAGAGAATATTAATTCTACCTTTAGCTCCTCGTTGGGTTCGATACTCTTACTTATCGAAAAAGGCTACAAATGATCCCCTACACTTGTGGGTTATCAAGACCTTTTTCTGGCGCCGTTGCCGGGGAGCAATAGCGTAGTGGTTGATATTCTCGTGTGTGCTTGTTTGCTTTATCATTAAGTAATTTTTATTTTCTGTTATAAGTTGTTTTCTATCTTTAGATATGGGTAGGAAACGCAAACTACCAAAAAAATTATATGTACTTGCTGCTCCAAAAGTTGAGGAACCACTAGTGTTCAGTACTACCGAAGAATATTACTTGGATCATCTTTGATCCCTTTGTGCTCGTGCTGAAAACCCAACTAGCTTAGTTGAGGGAAAATCGTTAAATGAGCATGCTTATTATGTGTGACACCGCATATCTCAAAAAGGGAAACTCTTGTGGCATCAAATTAATACTTTACGTTGCTACGCTTCAAATTTATGTGAAATATATGATTTCACTTGTTGTTCTGAAGGCACTAAAAACCACCTTCCCTATCAATGTGTGTTTAATGATAATGAAATACTATCTTCTTATACCAATGAGGCCTATTGTTATTATGATGTTAAACAAATTGAAGAATTTGTTGCTTTTAAGGGTGCTTATGAAATTGCTACTTTGATTGAAAAGGATGATATTACTCTTTACAAATCTGAAAATTTTGTCGTACTCAAATATTGCTATGAAAACTATGCTTCTAATGCTTATGTTAAAGAATGTCTGCTGCCTTGGAAGAGACTAATATTTTGCAGGAATCTATGGAAGAAGAAATTCCTGAAACTGTGAGCTCATTAGATAAAAAAGATGAGGAGGAGAGCGAAGAACAAAAGGAGGAAGAGCGGATTAGCTACCCGTGCCCACCTTCTAATGAGAGTAACTCTTCAACTCATACATTGTTTAATTTCCCTTCGTACATACTGAAGGATGAATGCTATGATGATTGTTATGATCCCTTGGATTCATTTGAAATATCCCTTTTTGATGAACTTGATGCTTGCTATGCTTGTGGCCATGATGCCAATATGAATTATGCTTATGGAGATGAACTTGCGATAGTTACTTATGTTAAGCATGAATTTTTTTCTATTGCACCCACACATCATAGTCCTATTATCTTTTTGAATTCTCCCAACTACACTATATCAGAGAAGTTTGCGCTTATTAAGGATTATATTGATGGGTTGCGTTTTACCACTACACATAGTGATTTTGATGAATATAATATGAATGTGCTTGCTGCTCCTACTTGCAATTATTATGAGAGAGGAACCAAATCTTCACCTCTCTATGTTTCCAATACTATAAAATTGCAAGAAACTACTTATGCTATGTATTGGCCTTTACTTTGTGTGCATGAATTGTTCTTGTATGACATGCCAATGCATAGGAAGAGAGTTAGACTTCGTTGTTATATGCTACATATTACTTTTTGCTCACTACTAAATTACAAATCATTGTTAATTAAAATTGGCTTTGATATACCTTGGGATCCGGGTGGATCAATTACTTGAGCACGATATGCCTAGCTTAATGGCTTTAAAGAAAGCGCTGCCAGGGAGACAACCCGGAAGTTTTATAGAGTCATTTATTTCTGTTGTGTACTTTTAAAATAATTAAAAAATAAATAAATTGGGGAACCTAAAACTTTTTCAAAAAGAAAAGTGAAAGTGAGAAGGACAAGCACCGTTGAAGTGGGGGCTAGCCTTGAACTTTGTTCATGCCCATGGAAACTTTGTGAATCTTGATTACAGAAACTTTTCAACAAAAGTAATTATCCCCTTGTACAAATCCATTTTATTATAAAAATAATGTGCCAAGAATTACCTTTAGGATGTTTGAATTGCTTGTTTGATATGTGCTGTGTAAAAACAGAAACTTTTGCTGTAGTGTTTGAATTTTCATATTTTACTGGAACGCGAAAAAATTATGAAATTTTTACACAGTACTACTACGCAAATTGTTTAATACTTACTAATTTTTCAGAATTATTTGAGTTACAGAAGTAAAATTTCTCTATAGATCATCACAGAATGTCCTGTTTTTCACAGATTGCTATTATAGTTGCTTTGCGTGCTTATGTTTGAATTCTTGTTGAGACCCCAATGACTTGGGAGCCATAGAATTGTGATAGTATAAAGTGGGTAATGTTAGATTATAATTATGTAATAATTTTATGGCAGGACATGATGAGATTTGATGATTATGTACTAACGTTTCTAATAAAAGTTTTGTCAAGTTTTGTGTGAATGAAGTGTTCGAAGATCGAGGAGGTATCGATATGAGAAGAATAAGGAGAGACAAGAGTTCAAGCGTGGGGATGCCCAAGGCACCCCAAGTAAATATTCAAGGAGACTCAAGCGTCTAAGCTTGGGGATGCCCCGAAAGGCATCCCACCTTTCTTCTTCAACAACTATCGGTATGTTTCGGTTTTTGTTTTGTTCACATGATATGCATAAATTCTTGGAGCGTCGTGTGCCTTTTATTTTCCTTTTTAGCAATGCACCATGCTGGTATGGGAAAGTCCATGGTTGATTTATAGAATGCTCTTTGCACTTCACTTATATATTTTGAGTGTGGCTTTATAGAATGCTTCACGTGCTTCACTTATATCATTTGAAGTTGGATGCCTGTTTCTCTACATATAGAAAACCGTTATTTGTAGAATGCTCTTTTACTTCACTTATATTTATTAGAGTATGCCCAGTTCTTTTGTAGAAAGAATTAAACTCTCGTTCTTCACTTAGATTTGTTTGAGAGTTAATAAACAGTGACGGTAATTTGCATGGGTTATAAGACTAGTCCAAAAATAATAGGTATTCAAGGAGTGATAATCAAAACCTTCATGTAGCATATTGAAGAGAAATTGTGGGTTAATGATATTGATGTGGTAATGTGAAAGGGTGTGAGTGCATCATTGTTGATTCGTAGAAGTGTCGGTATTAAGAGGTGTTAACTTCTTGTTTGTCTAAAAATTAAAAAGGCATGGTGAGGATGTGTGAGCGTTTCTACTCCTCGTTAAAATCCTAGTGTTGTTTCGGGTCAGAGGCGCGCGATGGTTAACTCCTCCCAACCTCCTCCCTCGGGGCATGAGAGTAGTACTTTGATTTGTGATAAAACTAATAAAACTTTGCAATAAGTATATGAGTTATTTATGACTAATGTGAAACCATGGACATACGCAATCTCACCTATTCATATTTTGCTAGCCTCTTCGGTTCCATGCATTGCCCATTCTCACCTCGAGGATCGGTGCAACTTTCGTCGGTGCATCCAAACCCCGTGTCATGATACGCTCTGTTGCACATAAGCCTCATTATATCTTCCTCAAAACAGTCACCATACCTACCTGCCATGGCATTTCCATAGCCATTCCGAGATATATTGCCATGCAACTTCCACCGTCGCTTCATATGACTTGTACCTTCATTGTCATATTGATTTGCATGGTCGTAAGATAGCTAGCATGATATTTCCATGGCTTGTCCATTTTTTGATATCTTTCGTTGTGCTAGATCATTGCACATCCTCGTACACTGCCAGAGGCATTCATATAGAGTCATATCATCCTATCAGTTTTTCATATTGAGTTGTAAGTAAATAAAAGTGTGATGATCATCATTATTAGAGCATTGTCCCAGTGAGGAAATAAAAACGGGGGAGGCCAAATAAGCCCACTATAAAAAAATGGGGGAGGCGAAAAAAAGAAAAGAAAAAGCCCACCATGAAAAGAAAATGAGAGAAAAAGAGAGAAGGGACTTTGCTACTATCCTTTACCACACTTGTGCCTCAAAGTGGCACCTTGTTCTTCATATAGAGAGTCTCTTGTTTCGTCACTTCCATATGCTAGTGGGATTTTTTCATTATAGAACTTGGCTTGTATATTCCGATGACGGGCGTCCTCAAATGCCCGAGGTCTTCATGAGCAAGCAAGTTGGATGCACACCCACTTAGCTTCAGTTGAGATTTCATACACTTATAGCTCTAGTGCATCCGTTGCATGGCAATCCCTACTCCTCGCATTGATATCTATTGATGGGCATCTTCATAGCCCGTTGATACGCCGAGTTGATGCGAGACTTTCTTCTCCACTTTTACCCCTTTGAAACCTACCACCACATTCTATTCCACCTATATGTTATGTCCATCGTTCACGCTCATGTATTGCGTGAAGAATAAAAAGTTGATGATACTGAAAAAGTACGATCCAATTGCCTGACTTGGACACCGTGGTGCTTAACATTTGTATTAATGTGGTGAAGACGGAGCCATGCCTTGCTAATATAATAAGATGAACAGGGGTAAACATTCTTTGAGGATCGTATACTTTGAAAGATTGATGATTTTGTTGCTTGTGATTATAAGTACTACTATGTCAATGTTTGTTAATTCATATTTTCTCAATGAGCATACATACAAAAGATTACATATTGGGTAGCATGTCACATCAAAAAATATGTTTTTATCATTTACCTACTCGAGGACTAGCAGGAATTAAGCTTGGGAATGCTTGATACGTCTCCAATGTATCTATAATTTTTATTATTCCATGCTATTATATTATCATTCTAGGATACTTTTTGAGTAATTATTTACCAATTTATATTATTTTTAAGCACTAACCTATTGACCCAGTGCCCAGTGCCAGTTCATGTTTTTTGTTTCGTAGAAATTCCATATCAAACGAAGTTCAAACGCGATAAAAATTTACGGAGATTTTTTTTGAAATATATGTGAATTTTGAGAGTCGGAATCAACGCAAGACGATGCCCGAGGGCCCCACCACATATCAGGGCGCGGCCTGGGGGCGCCCTGATAGCTGGTGGTCAGCCCTTAGGTCGGTTGAGGCTCTCCTTCCGCCTCAAGAAAGATATTTTCGCGATAAAAATCCCCTCAAAATTTCAGCCCGATCGGAGTTACGGATCTCCAGATATTTAAGAAACGGTGAAGGGGTCAAAAACCAGTCGCGAAAACAGAAGAGAAACAGAGAGAGATCCAATCTCGGAGGGGCTCCTGCCCTCCGAGAGCCATGGTGGCCATGGACCAGAGGGGAAACTCTCCTCCCGTCTAGGGAGGAGGCCAAGGAAGAAGAAGAAGGAGGGGGCTCTCTCCCCCTCTCTCCCGGTGGCGCCGGAGCGCCGCCGAGACATCCATCGTGACGGCGATCTACACCAACAACTTCGCCGCCATCACCACCAACTCTCTCCCCCTCTATGCAGCGGTGTAAAACCTCTTCTCCCCGCTGTAATCTCTACTTGAACATGGTGCTTAATGCTATGTATTATTATCCAATGATGTGTGGCTATCCTATCATGTTTGAGTAGTTTTTTTGTCCTACGGGTTAATTGTGGTCTGATGTTATTGATATGAATTGTATGTTGATATGGTGCTGTCCTAAGGTGCCTTCCATGAGGCGCACACATGAAGGAATCCCGCTGGAGGGTTTGCAATATGTTCATGATTCGCTTATAGTGGGTGGCTAGAGTGACAGAAGCTTACACCCGGGTAAGGGGATTGCTTGTGTATGGGAGTAAAGAGGACTTGATGTTTAATGCTATGGTTGGGTTTACCTTAATGCTATGGTTGGGTTTACCTTAAAGAGGACTTGATGATTAATGCTATATATTATTATCCAATGATGTGTGCCTATCCTATGATGTTTGAGTAGTTTTTTTGTCCTACGGGTTAATTGTGGTATGATGTTATTGATATGAATTGTATGTTGATATGGTACTGTCCTAAGGTGCCTTCCGTGAGGCGCACACGTGAAGGAATCCCGTTGGAGGGTGTGCAATATGTTCATGATTCGCTTATAGTGGGTGGCTAGAATGACAAAAGCTTACACCCGAGTAAGGGGATTTTTTGTGTATGTGAGTAAAGAGGACTTGATGTTTAATGCTATGGTTGGGTTTACCTTAATGATTTCTAGTAGTTGCGGATGCTTGCTAGAGGTCCAATCATAAGTGCATATGATCCAAGTACGGAAAGTGTGTTAGCATATGCCTCTCCCTCATTGCATATGACAAGTATCTATCATATTATATTCAATTGCCTATGGACAATCTTTCTCTTGTGCTACAAAAAGCTTTCTACTAAACAATTTACGTTATCAATCTTTATCTAAGCAGCCCCTAACTTTTATTTACTTGTTCTTTATTATCTTGCAAAACTATCTATTTCACATAGTAAGTCTTCTAGTTTCATTCCCGCAAAGTAGTTTCATACTTGTTCTAGGTAAAGTAAGCATTAGCGTGCGTAGAGTTGTATCGGTGGTCGATAGAACTTGAGAGAATATTAATTCTACCTTTAGCTCCTCATTGGGTTCGACACTCTTACTTATCGAAAAAGGTTACAAATGACCCCCTACACTTGTGGGTTATCAGGGGGTAATCATAAGTGGGTTTCTTGTTCAAGTAAGAACAACACCTTAGGACCGGTCCACCCACATATCAAATTATCAAAGTAACGAACGCGAATCAACTCTACATGATGAACATGAGTAGATGGAAATTCCCATGTGTCATCAAGAGCGTTTGCCTTATATAAGAGTACTCTCAGGCCTAACCTGTCCTATAAAAAGGATTGGACTATCTTGCTGCACACTTGTTACTTTTGTTACTTATCACTTGTTACTAATTATCCTGCTACAAAATTAACTATTATTGCTACTCACAACACTTGCAGAGAATACCTTGCTAAACACTGCTTATCATTTCCTTCTGCTCCTCGTTGGCATCGACATTCTTACTTATCGAAAGGACTACGGTTGATCCCCTATACTTGTGGGTCATCAGGCGCAACAACGCATGAAGCTCCATGCTGATAAGCACCGCCTTGAGCATTCATTTGAGGTGGGAGAGTATGTGTTCCTCAAACTTCAGCCATACTTGCAGTCCTCTGTTGCTCCTTGGGCTAATCATAAGTTGGCCTTTTAAGTTCTACATGCCATTCAGGATCATGACCCGTGTAGGGGAAGTTGCTTATGAATTGGCATTGCCTGCATCCAGCAAAGTTCATCCGGTATTTCATGTGTCTTTGCTCAAGAACATGGGCGGATCTGGGCCCCACGCCCGGGGCGTGGCGTTTTTTAGTGCTAACCTAGGTATAATTTTGAATGAGCCCGGGGCTTAGCCCAAGGCAACCTCCCTGACCTAGCGAGCCAGTGAGCGAGGCACACCGCACACGCATCGTGGGAACTACTCGCGCAGGCGCAGCCACCAGGATTGGTAGCCAGGCCGCCGCTGCCCGCCGGCCGCCCTCCGCCCCAGGACTGCTCCACCCGGCGCTCCCCGGCCGTCCCAGACTCCGCCGCTCGCCCACTCGTTCGCTTTGCCCGGCGTCCCCTCGCCTGCTCCGCTGCTCCGCCTGGCGCCCGCTCGTCGGCTCCGGCCTCCCCAGCAGCAGGACGTGTTGTCCAACTTGTTCAACTTGCTGAGATGTATGTTGATGACTGCTCCATATATGAGATTTCTTTTGTCCTTAGAAACCAACTTGAAACATTCATTGCCGATGTGAGAGCTGATTCAAGTTTTGTTAGTTGAAATAACCTTGGTAGTCTTGCTGAAGATGGTTCAAACTGATAGATACGCTATCTTTCCTTTGGTATATCGTCTTATTGAGTTGGCATTGATTTTGCCTGTTGCAACCGCGTCATTGGAAAGAGCTTTCTCGGCCATGAGTATTATCAAGACTGAGTTGAGGAATAAGATGGGTGATGAGTGGTTGAATTATTCCATGGTGTGCAATATTGAGCGAGAAATATGTGCAAATATTGATGATGATGCTATTATATATCGCTTTCAATCCTATAGATGTCCCAAAGGAACTTTACCTCGTCGTACTAGTAAGTTTTCAACTATGTACAATATTAATTGTTTTACTTGATGTTTATGCCTTCTCTTATGAGATTTTGCTTTTGAATTCTCTAAGGTGTTGGCTCTTCTTCCACCGTTGATCAAGTTATGGAAGACATTGATGAAGCAAGCCTTTGATTTGGTACTCTTTTTTACCATGTATTGTTCGTAGTTTTTGTCATTTTTAATGTATTTTGTTTGTTATATCTTTAAGCATTGAGTTTAAATTCTAAATGTCCGGTCCAATTGAGCCACATTTGAGGTAGCTACAGCGTGATGGACGTTAAGTTTTTCTCTCGTGACGAAAACAAAAAAATTGGGCCTGGGGCTTGTTCCAATCCTAGATCCGCCACTGCTCAAGAAAGTCTTGCGGCCAGATTGCCAAGTCCTTCCTCGGCTTCCTTCCTCTGATGTTCATCTGCAAGTTCCTGACCAGATACTCCAGCAGCACGTCGTCCTACGGGGTTCTGATTCTTTGGTCCAAGTACTGGTGCGCTGGAGTGATTCTTCGGCCGAGCCCGCGACTTGGGAAGACAAAGAAACCTTGAAGAATTGTTTCCCAAGGCGCCGGCTTGGGGACAAGCCGTTTCTAACGGAATGGGAATTATCAGCGATCCGGATATCACTGATGAACAAGGCGCGCACGAAGAGGAGATTCAATTGACGGGTCGGCCCAAGAGATAGACTCGACTTCCAGGTCGACTCGCTGGGCCGGAATGGCCTCTAGTGGAGGCGTCCCCTACTTAACTTTACTAGTACCCCTCAAAATGGTTTATTCTCTGTGAGATCAGCTTATAGAATGCTAGCAGGTACAAAATACAGAAGAGGTGTCTGGATTGATAGTGTATCTGGTTCATCAAGCAACGACAGAAACTCTGAATCATGGCAACTTTTATGGAAAATCCAAGTCCCTAGCAAGATCCGGATGTTTCTTTGGCGACTCGCAAAGCATTCTATTCCCACCGAAGATGTTAGGATGCACAGAAATATGACTACATCAAACTTATGCGCATTGTGCGGAGCGGAGGATTCATGGCGTCATTCCTTGTTGGAGTGCAATATGTCGAGGTGTGTTTGGGCTATGGTGGACGGCGAGCTTGCTAAAAATTTATGCGAGACTACAGAACCAAGTGCCAGGCAATGGTTATTTGCTATGATTGAATCTCTATCACCCGATGCTTTTATCAGGATGGCGGTCACATTTTGGGTGTTGTGGTGGGCAAGAAGAAAGGCAATTCATGAACAGATCTTCCAAAGCCCACCAGCTACCCATCAATTCATTAAATGCTTCATGGCTGGTCTGGAGTTGTTACCGAAGAAGATAGAAAAGCAGAAGGTGGTGACAAGGACAACGGACACAAAGCCCAAGGCGCCTCCCCATGGCTTTGCCAAGATCCACATGGACGCTGCTATTGCAAAAACTCAAGTCCGGGGAGCGGCAGCTGCAGTGTGTCGAGATGAGGCCGGTAATTACATGGGAAGTTCGGCCTTGGTTATCTCAGGGATAGAGGACGTTGCGACACTGGAGGCTATTGCATGTAGAGAGGGTTTAGCACTCGCCGAGGATCTAATGTTGAACAGCTTCATCATAGCTTCTGATTCAAAGCAAGTGGTCAACGATATTGCTAAGCAAAATCGAGGGGCATATGGAGCTATCATAAGGGAGTTCAGACAAAGGGCAACAGTTTTTAATTGTACTTTTTCTTTTGAAGGTAGAGCATCTAATATTGATGCAGATAGGTTAGCCAAGTATGCACATTCTCTTGATCAGGGGCGTCACATCTGGTTAGGCCAACCCTATGATCCGATTTGTATTCCATACCATATGGATTTTGAATAATAAAGCTTGGTTTAACCCCTAAAAAAACTAGTACCCCTCTCAAAAAAAAACTTAACTGTACTAGTGTGTGGTGTGTGTGTGTGGGGGGGGGGGGGGGTGGGGGGGGGAGGCTGGCGGAACGGCTAGAAGCCGTGTATGTTGCGTGTGACTTGAGCAGGAAGAAGCTCTTTTGTCATCTCGATTCTCCTCATGTTATTTGAATTTGGATCTCGTCGTTGATATAGATGGAGGGTTAACAGATAGGAACGGGTGCTTGAGCAGCTCGGCTTCGTTGAACCGCTGCCCCTGTCGACCTTGGACGATGGAAGACAGAAGAGGGCCAAAAATCCAGGGGGTCGAAATCGAGCTGCCATGCAACATGCAAAGGAGCCGAGAGGGAAGTTTCTCGCGTGTATTCGGCCGGCGGTGGCATCGGTTCTGCGAGAGCGAGATCCACTTTGGTCACTGCTAGGAAGAGAATGGAGTCGGAATCTGGTGTTGCGCACTGGGGTATTATTTGACAAATCTGGCCCTTTGCCGAAACTAATGCCACGTCTGGCCCCTTGGCTAAACTATGTGCAAATCTGGCACTTGAGGTCGGCGCCAAAGATGGAGCCGAACATGTGCAGGTCGGCGCCAGCAGAATCAAGCGCCAAAGCAAGGTCGGCGCCGAGCTCCTTGGAGCCGACCCCTCAAAGCATCTCACTGCAGAAACGTCTTGGCGCCGACCTGCACAAGTTCGACGCCATCCTCTTTGGCGCCGACCTCAGGGGCCAGATTTACAAATAGTTTCGCTAAAGGGCCAGACGTGGCATTAGTTTCAACAAAGGGCCAGATTTGTCAAATAATACCGCACTGGGCAAGGGTGAAAAGCACTTCTACTCTGAACCAAGGGTTGGTTGGTAGCTCGCCGATGAGGCGCGTCCTCTCACCACAGCAATATTATTTTCCTACAGAAAATCCTACCCTACCCTCTGGGAGATCAGGAGTAGCTGGTAGTGAGAAGGATCACGAGTCCAAGGGGGTTCTTAACTAACCTGCATCTCAGAACAGGCAAGTGCAATGCTGCAGAGTGTGAACTGCACTCTGCAGCAGCAAACCCAACAAGCTTTATTCATGCTACAGAGAACCACGTCTCCGCTTCACTAGCAAATCTGAGAAGATTTCTGTTTACCAAGATCGTACTGGTTACGAGATCTTAATATCAAATCAACAAACCCAGTTAAAAGAACAGAAACAGAGCAGTGCAGAGCTTCATGAACTTGTGAGTACACTGCTTCAGACCAACCTGTCGACAACCCCAAACAATAAACTAGGATTTTGGCATCAACTCTACACCAGAGAAGATTTGAAAACAAACCGCCAATTTTACGCCGCCCATACAAATGAATAAAACAAGCGAAAGCGCGGTTGAAGAACATTCTTCTTCAAACCTCTCAGTGCTTATTTCGGTTTTCGGCAGACGACCACAAACTCATTCAACCAGTAAGCATGAAGATGAAACATATACCCATTCCAGACAGATATATTACGACTTTGATACAGGTTTGAAATTAACAGGACACTGAACTGGAAGAGCCTATGTAACATATGTAACGACAAAGTTCAGGGATCCCGTCACAAAGATACATTGCATACAAGCATTGTAGGATCTAATAAGTAGGTACACAGTTTAACACACCGGTTGAAATAGAACAAGCAGCCATATCACAGCAACTAAAACCATCAGGTTCTTCCTTATGCAAGAAAGATCATATTCTCCATAGAGATCCTTCAGGATGATATTTGAGTTCTTCCTTGTGTAAGATGGATCATATTCTCCAAAGAAATCCTTCAGGATGATATTTGAAAATACACTGAGAACATGAGAATGCAGAAGATAAACGTGCACGGCAAATACCTCAACGCCCTCCTCTTTCAAAGTTAATGCGAGACCTCCCAGATCCTCCACCCTCGTAATCATCTCTCGAGGATCCACCACTTGCCTTCATAGTTCCTCCGCCACCAATCTTGTCCACAGCTTTCTTTCCCTTCTTCACCTCAGTCAGGAACTGGTCAAGACCGAACGGATCGGCCTCCTCTTGCTTATCAAACTCCACGGGTCTATCTCTCTTGCCAGCCCTCTCTGGAGCACCAGTAAATGCTTTGTCAGGCTTGAACCTCTCTGTCTTCATAACCTTCTCCAGCTGTTCGTCCGCATCACCACCATACACTTCAGAATCACCATCCTTCTTGGGCCTGTAAAGACTGGACATGCTGGACTGTGCTGTGAAGAGGCCCTTCGAATAGACATTGTACTGATCATCAGCAGCAAAACCAGAGTCCATTCCCTTGTCCTGGTTAAAGAGCCTCTGGTCATACATGACTTCCCCGGTCTTCGAACCAGTGTTTGCCATACCCAGGGCCATCTTCTCACCGACGTCACGGTCCCTGTCTCTAGTGAGCTTACTCTTTTTACCCGTTCCAGCATCCTTTGCCTCCAGCCTCCTCTCCCTCTCCCTCTCACGCCTCCGCTCCTCACGGATCCTGTCACGCTCAATCCTCGCATCCCTCTCTTCTCTAGTCTCCCTGCGCTGCTCACGCGGCTGCTCCAAATCCATATCTGCATCCCCATCATCAACCCTCTCCCGCTCTCTGTCCCTCCCACCTCCGACAGGCATACCCGTGGATGGAGGTGGAGCACCAGACCTTTCCATGCGGGCCTTCTGTGCAAGTGCCCTCAGCTCTTGCTCCTTCCTCTCCTTCTCCTTGAGCATTAGCTCCCTCTGCACCTTGGAGCGCATCTGCACTGCTTCCCTTGCCTTCTGCTCTGCAACATACAAAGCTTCTGAAAGCTTTGCAAAGTTATCATTAATCTGAACCTCCTGCAGCCCCCTCCCATCAGCAGCCAACCTCTTGTCGAGTGGGATTGTGTAACCCTTAGGATTCTTCCAATTTGAAATGCAAGGTGGGATCTTCCAATCCTGCTGGTCCTTCACTGTGACAGGCCGTGGTGGCGAGTGCATCACCGGCACAGGCGGCGACCCAGATGCACGGGGCACTCGCTTATGCTTGAACTTTGGTGGGTCAAGAGGATCCGAAGCCATCTCCGACATCCTAATAATCCTCTCCTTGGCACCTGAATTGAAGGCTGCCGACTGCTGCGACGGCTTATACTTGATGAACTTTGATTCCGAATCATGCGTCGGAACGTTTTTGGGCTGGGCAGCAGAGAGCCGAACGTTGACGATCTTCTGCAGGGCAGCTACGGTCCGCTCTGTGGTCTCCTCGACCAGCTTCTCGTACTCCTCGTCCTCGACGGCTTCCGAGTCGGCCGTGGCGATCTTGGGCACGATGTCGCTGTGCTTGGAGTAGACGATCTTCTTGGCGTTCTCGCCCTGCTTGACGACGGCGTCGAAGGCGACGCTGCCTTGCGCGTCGACGGTGAGCGCGAGGATCTTGGACCCGCCCTTGTCGTCGCGGCGGCCCATGCCGAGCGGGTACTGCGCGAGGAGGATCTCGGGGAAGGCGCCGCCATCGCCGAAGTCCTCCGGCCGGCGGGGCACGAAGCCGGTGCGCTTGCCGTAGGGAGGCACGGGCTTGGCGGGGCCCGCTAGCTTCCCCGCCGCCGCCTCCGCGGGCTCCCCGCCGTACCGCTCCTTGAACCACGGGTCGCTGCTGTGGTCGTAGAACGTGGAGGACGACGTCTTGGGCGACGGCAGGATTTCCCTGAGGGTCCCCATGGCTGGTACGGCGGAGTCGCCGCGGATCTGGGCTAGGGTTCCGGCGAGTCGCCGGATGGGGGTCGGGGATCGAAGAGGAGAAGCTAGGGTTTGGTTTTGGTTCGATTTGTAGTATTATTTTGGGAAAAAGGGATAGGGAGGTTGCCAGGACCGTGGGTTAAGAAGTCGGCAACTGGTGGGCTGGACCATGTTACGCAGACCGACTCTCGCTGTGACTCGGAGAAGGCCTCCAAGAGCAATTCGGATATCTGGCTTCAGGACTGGGTGTGCTGGCCCATGTCTTCTTTGTTGGAAAGCGATTGTCACCTTCAGGACAACGTATCAATCTTTGTCTAAAAAAAAAGGACAACGTATCAACCGTGATAAATATATATTTTAGAGTAAAGGGTGCCCAATGACACTCATCAACTGATTAAAAATATTTTGGTTGTTCCAAATTGATATTTAAGTGAATGCTACCTAGGTTTGCCTTCAGATGTGGGTTCAAGGAGATAACTAGCATTGTGGACTCTGAATGTAATCACCATGGTTGATTAATGAAAGGTTCCTTTCCCGCAAAAAAATATATGGGTTCAACGAATGGATATGGATAGGGAACGGCGGCAGTGGTTAGATAGGGATAGAAAACCAAGAAGGGGAGAAGGAAAGAGATATTAGTGCAGAAAAGCCTAGCTATGGCCTGGCAAAAAGGGACCTGCTGGCATGGACACCCTACGCCACCAATATGGCGCCACTGTTAGAATTTAGTTGTGGCATTGGAGACGACGCCAGCAGTATTTTGAATACCTATGGCGTTGGACATATTTGTACGCCGGCACTGTCATATTTCGCTAATAAAAAAATACTACCATCTTCACAAACTAAACGTTTCAGCAATTAACAAAAGATGCTAAATGTTTCAGCAATTGACAAAAGATGCTAAACGTTTCAGCAATTCACAAACGTTTCAGCAATTAACAAAAGATGCTAAATGTTTCAGCAATTGACAAAAGATGCTAAACGTTTCAGCAATTCACAAAAGATGCTAAACGTTTCAGCAATTCATAAAAGATGCTACCGGCTCCACAAACTAAATGTTTCACGATATTCACAAAAGAAAAGTACCAAACTTCTCACAATGTATTCACCTCTCGACACTACCTAGTTTTTTCGAAGGACTAACTTAAGCTCACGAAGCTTGTTCCTATTCACCTGCCCCTCCCTTATGTAATGGGCTTTCTCCGTCTTCAATTGAGTCCTCTCGGACTTCAGGACTTCTATGTCCTTCTTGTAATTACTTATGTGTTGCTTCAGCCACGTGATCTGACGTTCGAGACTGCAAATCTTATGAATGACAATAGCATTGTCATCGATAATCTTATCCCTCTCCTTTTTTAGGGAAGCATTAACCTCTTTCAGGGCCTTGACGATACTCTCATGTGACGCGATTAGCTCGTAATTGAGCACGTCGACGTCACATGTCTTCTGCTCATCTGGTGTTGTAGAAGGCGGAGCTCGTACGTATCCCTGGCAAGGGTTTCAAAACATCAACAATTAATTAATGGTTAGATATATCGATGTTTGCAGTGCTCATGTATGTTTTTTGTAATCAGCCTAATTACCTGGTTGGTGCTCACTTCGTCTTTCTCTTCGGCAAAATCCGACCAGTGCTCAGATGAGCCTACAAAGATGCTAGAGTCGGCCATGTTGTAGCCTCAAACAGAAAACCTTGTGATGTGATGTTTTAGAGTGTATTATCAAAAAAAATAAACAAATTAAAATAGAAACACTTGAAAGCTCTACCATATCAACTATGTAATGTTTTAGCTAGAGTGTATCATCAACTATTTATTTGAATGTTGTCAATCTCTACCATCAACTATGTAATGTTTTAGCTAATTAAGGTGTCGCAACTTGTTTACACACTACTCCTGCATTTTTTTGCATGGTAATACACTACTCCTCTACATGGCCACCCTTCCATATGTAATGCTTCTTTTTAATTAAGGGTTTCCATAGTTTATGTATTATCATATTTCTAGCGTAATGTCTTTAGTTATGTTTAGTATGACCCTTTGCTACTTTGTTAGTTCTTTTGTGTGATAATTTTCTAAACACCAAGATATGTGGGATAGTGAAAGAAAGCAAACACCAAGATATATACTCCCTCCGCCCCAAAATAACTGTCTCAAGCTTAGTACAACTTTGTACTAGAGCTAGTACAAAGTTGAGACAGTAATTTTGGGACAGATGGAGTATATCAAATGCCCAAATGTATTCCACACAAGTGTATTGTCACACCAGTTGCTTATTGTTACTATATAATTTGGTCTGATGCTTATTATACCATTTCATGAAACCTAATTTACATTATACCACTTTTGATAAGCCCACAAAACCTAATTTTTTCATACATTGCAACTCATATACTACTAACACTAAATATAGCACGTAGTACTGAAAAATGGGTTTGGGGAAACTTCTTTCCATACCTCTTTGGAGATGACATGGCGGGCGGCGTCGGCGGGGCGGCGACAGCCGGAGACGGGCGACGTCTATGGGGCGGAGACAGGCGGCATCGAGCGGAGACGTGACGCGTCAGGCGGCGGCGGGCAGAGACGCGACGCGTCAGGCGGCGGCGGCTGGGATGGAGAGGAGGACGTGCCGGTGGAGTTGGGGTCGAGAGTGAGGATAAGTTTTTTTACTATGCCGGGCTGTTAAAACCCACTAGTGCTGGTGTGGGTCTAATCGGCCTAATGTCTGCAACGCCGACCCTAATTTGCAACATCGGCACTAAGCAAATAGTTATGGCGTTTGAATTTGTCCAACCATATAGCTATTTGAAAAAAGTAGTGCTGTCATTGGTGCGAAATGGTGCGCCACGAACAAGGGTTGTGGCTAGCCATTTCTGCACTAGTGAGAGGGTGGCAGCTCATCGAAGCACGGTCGGCGGTGGTCGCGGTTGCCGGACCTATCTCTGCTCTCTCTCTCTCTCTCTCACTCTCAGCATTGCGAGAAAGGAGAAATGGGAATAGCGAAGGATCAGTCGATGGTGTGGTTGTGGTATACACAGACGCGTTCGCCCGCCGCCACCCTCTCAACGAACGCTTTGTTTTTCTCATGTGGCCATCGATGTTGCTTTAGGATCCGTGTTTTCATCCAATGGTCAAAATGTAATTCGCTGGAAAAGTCTTAATATATGACATCAACCAGATATGCCCTGGGGAGGAGGTAACATCGGGGAACTATGCCCCACAGAACAGTGCGGTGAGGGGTAGGGGTGGGAGGTATGCCCGGCCGGGGCCGGGCAGTGACGTGGCTTGAGATTGCGTCGGTATTTTCCCAAAGAGGAAGGGATGATGTAGCACAGCTACAGTAAGTATTTCCCTCAGTTATGAAACCAAGGTTATCGAACCAGTAGGAGAACCAAGCAACACTATGTAAACGGTACATGCACATAAAGAACAAATACTTGCAACCCGACGCGTAAGAGAGGTTGTCAATCTCTCCACGGTAAAAAGATAGATTGGATTGTATTAGATTGGATAAATAGATCACACAAGAACACAAAATAAAAGATGCAAATAAAAAGTGCAGCAAGGTATTTTTGGGTTTTTGGAATAATAGATCTGAAAACAAAAGCGGAAAAAGATAGATCGAAAAGCAATATGTTAAAAGAATAGACCCGGGGGCCGTAGATTTCACTAGTGGCTTCTCTCAAGAAAATAGCACACGGTGGGTAAACAAATTACTGTTGGGCAATTGATAGAATATCAAATACTCATGACGATATCCAAGGCAATGATCAATATATATGCATCACGTCCAAGATTAGTAGACCGAAATGATTCTGCATCTACTACTATTACTCCACACATCGACCGCTATCCAGCATACATCTAGTGTATTAAGTTCATGGAGAAACGGGGTAATGCAATAAGAACGATGACATGATGTAGACAAGATCTATTCATGTAGGAATAAACCCCATCTTGTTATCCTTAATAGCAACGATACATGTGTGCCTCGCTGCCCCTTCTGTCACTGGGAGAGGACACCGCAAGATCGAACCCATCACAAAGCACCTCTTCCCATGGCAAGAAAATTTGATCTAGTTGGCCTAACTAAACCAAAGATTCGAAGAAGAAATACGAGGCTATAAATAATCATGCATATAAGAGATAAAAGAAGACTCAAATAATATTCATGGATAGAAACTGATCATGAACTCAAACTTCATCGCATCCCATCAAACACACCGCAAAAAGTCATTACATCAAATAGATCTCCAAGAGACCATTGTATTGAGAATAAAAAGAGAGAGAGAAAGCCATCTAGCTACTGCCTACGTACTCATAGGTCTATGGTGGACTACTCACGCATCATCAGAGAGGCACCAATGAGATGATGAACCCCTCCGTGATGGTGCTAGATTGGATCTCGTGTTTCTAGAACTTGCGGCGGCTAGAATTGTGTTTCGTCGACTCCTCTAGGGTTTCTGGAATTTCTGAGGATTTATAGAGCTGAGAGGCGGTGGAAAAGACCTCCGTGGGACCCACGATACATCAGGGCGCGCCGGGGGCTTCTGGCGCGCCCTGGTGTATCGTGGGCCCCATGGGCCTCTCCCCAGGTGCTTCCTTGGCTCCCAAGTTCTCTTCTGGTCCAAAAAAAATCTCCAAAAAGTTTCGTGGCAATTTGACTCCGTTTGGTACTGATATTCTGCGAAGTAAAAAACAAGCAAAAAACAGCAACTGGCACTTGGCACTCTGTCAATAAGTTAGTCCCAAAAAATGATATAAAGTTGCTATAAAATGATTATAAAACATCTAAGAATGATAATATAATAGCATGGAACAATAAAAAATTATAGATACGTTGGAGACGTATCAGCATCCCCAAGCTTAATTACTCCTCGTCCTCGAGTAGGTAAATGATGAAAATAGAACTTTTGATGTGGAATGATGCCTAACATGTTCATCACATATTCTTTTCTTTTGTAGCATGGACATTTGGACTTTTAGATGGTTCAAAGCAATAGTCTAGTTTTGACATGAAGACTTTAATACTCAAGCATACCAACAAGCAACCATGTCTTTCAAAATATCAACACTAAAGAAAGTTATCCCTAGCCCATCATGCTCAATCATTGATCAATTCATGAAACACACTCAAATATTAGCTACACCCAATGCACAAGTATGATCATAGTGCCCCTAGTTGGTGCTTTATAAGAGAAGATGGAGACTCGAATAAAAGTAAAAATTGCATAAAGTAAATAGATAGGCCCTTCGTAGAGGGAAGTAGGGATTTGTAGAGGTGCCAGATCTCAAAGCTTAAATTGAGAGAGAAAAGTATTTTGAGTGGCATGCCTTTCCTGTCAACGAAAACGACCGAGTAGTTCTCAATACTTTCCAGGCTAGATATATCATACGCGGTTCCCAAACAGAAAATAAAGTTTATCCCTTTTTCCACCGTTCTTTCACAATCCATGGTTAGCCATATCCACGGTTGCCCTCCATACCAACACTTTCCAAGGAATTTATTATTTCACAACATAAAGTAAATTTCTTTTTCATTTCGGGACTGGGCATCCCTATTACCGCCGTACTCTCGTGCAATGACAAGTAAATAAACACTCATCTTGAGAATAACACATCTAGCCACCCCCTGCCACTTCATGAGCGGTACGGGCACACAAAAAGGAATTCATTTTGAAAACTAGAGATGGCACATACAAATTTGCTTAGAACGGCACGGAAATACCGCATATAGGTAGGTATGGTGGACTCATATGGCAAAACTGGGTTTAAGGATTTTGGATGCACAAGTAGTATTTCTACTTAGTGCAAGTGGAGGCTAGCAAATAGATTGAGAAGCAACCAACCAAGAAACGAAAATTGACATAAACGGGCATTAAGCATAACTAACACCGAATAATGCACCATAAGTAGGATGTAATTTCATCTCACAACTATTGACTTTCGTGCTTGCATAGGGAATCACAAACCTTAACACCAATATTCTTACTAAAACATAATTACTCACCAACATGAGTCACATATTACTATCATCATGTCTCAAAACTATTACAAGGAATCAAGTTTAATTTGTCCAATGATCTCCATGAAAGTTTTTTTATATCCCTGTTGAATATCTATCACTTTGGGACTAGTTTCATACATTGCCATTGCTTTTGACAAGCTAAAATAAATTTAAGTGAAGAACATGAGCATAAAAATTTGATCTCTCAAAATAATATAAGTGAAGCATGAGAGAATATTTCTTCAAAATTTACTAACTCTCAAATTAATCTAAATGAAGCATGAGAGTATTTCTTCAAAAATTTAAAGCACACCATGCTCAAAAAGATATAAGTGAAGCACTAGAGCAATTCCATAACTCAAAAAAATTAAGTGAAGCATCTAGAGCAATTCTAACAAATCATTGCATAATTTTGGCTCTCTCAAAAAGGTGTGTCCAGCAAGGATACTTGTGACAAACTAGAAAGCAAATCAAGCAAATACTCATATAATACAAGACGCTCCAAGCAAAACTCATGATATGTGACGAATAAAAATATAGTTCCAAGTAAAATACCGATGGTCGTTAGAAGAAAGAGGGGATGCCACTCGGGGAATCCCCAAGCTTAGTTGCTTGTGTTGGGGAACGTTGCATAGAAAACAAAAAATTTCCTACGCACACGGAAGATCTATCCATGGTGATGAGCATCTATGAGAGGGAGAGTGGATCTACATACCCTTGTAGATCGCTAAGCGGGAAGCGTTAAGAAACGCGGTTGATGTAGTCGAACGTCTTCGCGATCCAAATCGCCGAGCGTCCCGCGATCCAATCACGATCCGTCCCGATCTAGCACCGAACGGACGGCACCTCCGCGTTCAGCACACGTACAGCTCGATGACGATCTCCGCCTTCTTGATCCAGCAAGAGGGAGCAGAGAGGTAGTTGAGTTCTCCGGCAGCGCGACGGCATGGCGGCGATGGTGGTGGAACTATTCCAGCAGGGCTTCGCCTAAGCACCGCTGAAACAATCTAGAGGAAGAACTACGATCTAGAGGAAGAGGGAGCACGTGGCTGTTTTTTATTATCAAAAACCCTCAATACCTCTAGTATATATAGGAGGAGGGAGGGAGGAGGCTTGGCGCCCCAAGGGGCCAGCCCTTGGTTCGGCCGAAGGTGGAGAGGAGGAGTCCTCCTCCAATCCTAGTAGGATTAGGACTCCTTCTCTCCCACTTGGAAAAACCCTTCCACCTTTTGGACTTTCCACTTTTCAGCCTCATGGGCCCTATGGGCTGGCCGCCCAGCCCACCAGGGGCTGGTGCACCACCCTATAGCCCATGTGGTCCCCTTAGGGGGTGGTGGGCCCACTAGGTGGACCCCCGGAACCCATTCGTCACTCCCGGTACACTGCTGGTAATGCCCGAAACTTTTCCGGAGTCCAAACACCAACTTCCTATATATCAATCTTCGTCTCCGGACCATTCCGGAACTCCTCGTGATGTCCGGGATCTCATCCGGGACTCCGAACAAAACTTCGGTCACCAACATACATAATTCAAAACTACCGAAACGTCACCGAACCTTAAGTGTGCAGACCCTACGGGTTCGAGAACTATGTAGAAATGACCGAGACACCTCTACGGTCAATAACCAATAGCGGGACCTGGATGCCCATATTGGCTCCTACATATTCTACGAAGATCTTTATCGGTTGAACCTCTATGTCAAGGATTCAGTTAATCCCGTATGCTGTTCCCTTTGTTCTTCGGTATGTTACTTGCCCAAGATTCGATCGTCGGTATCTCTATACCTAGTTCAATATCGTTACCGGTAAGTCTCTTTACTCGTTATGTAATACAAGATCCCGTGGCTAACACTTAGTCACATTGCTTGCAAGGCTTATTGTGATGTTGTATTACCGAGTGGGCCCCGAGATACCTCTCCGTCACACGGAGTAACAAATCCCAGTCTTGATCCATGCCCACTCACCAGACACCCTCGGAGATACCTGTAGAGCATCTTTATAGTCACCCAGTTACGTTGCGACGTTTGATACACACAAGGTATTCCTCCGGTGTCAGTGAGTTACATGATCTCATGGTCGCAGGAACAGATACTTGACATGCAGAAAACTATAGCAATAAACTGACACGATCATATGCTACGTTCATAGTTTGGGTCTTGTCCATCACATCATTCTCCTAATGATATGATCCTGTTATCAAATGACATCTCATGTCTATGGCTAGGAAACCTTGACCATCTTTGATCAACAAGCTAGTCTACTAGAGGCACACTAGGGACACAGTGTTGTCTATGTATCCACACATGTATCAGTGTTTCCAATTAATACAATTATAGCATGGATAATAAACGATTATCATGAACAAGGAAATATAATAATAACTATTTTATTATTGCCTCTAGAGCATATTTCCAACAGTCTCCCACTTGCACTAGAGTCAATAATCTAGCTCACATCACTATGTGATTTACATTGTATGAATCTAACACCCATACAGTTCTGGTGCTGATCATGTTTAGCCCTTGGAAGAGGTTTAGTCAACGGGTCTGCGACATTCAGATCCGTGTGTACTTTGCAAATATCTATGTCACCCTCCTCGATGAAGAATCGGATGGAGTTGAAGCGTCGCTTTATGTGTCTGGTCCTCTTGTGAAACCTTGGTTCCTTGGCTAGAGCACTGGCACCAGTGTTGTCACAGAACAGAGTTATCGGATCCAGTGCATTGGGCACAACTCTGAGATCTGTCATGAACTGCTTCTCCAGACACCTTCCTTTGCTGCCTCCGAGGCAGCTATGTACTCCGCTTCACATGTAGAATCGGCTACCACGCTTTGCTTGGAACTGCACCAGTTAACTGCACCACCATTAAGAATATATACGTATCCGGTTTGAGACTTAGAGTCATCCGGATCAGTATCAAAGCTTGCATCGACGTAACCCTTTACGATGAGCTCTTGATCACCTCCATAAACGAGAAACATCTCCTTGGTCCTTTTCAGGTACTTCAGGATATTCTTGACCGCCATCTAGTGTTCCACACCTGGATCACTTTGAAACCTTCCGGCCATACTTATGGCAAGGTTGATGTCTGGTCTTGTGCACAGCATTGCATACATGATAGAGCCTATGGCAGAAGCATAGGGGACGACACTCATCTTTTCTCTATCTTCTGCAGTCATTGGGCATTGAGTCTTACTCAACTTCACACCTTGTAACACAGGCAAGAACCCCTTCTTGGACTGTTCCATTTTGAACTTCTTCAAAACTTTATCAAGGTATGTGCTCTGTGAAAGTCCTATTAAGCGTCTCGATCTATCTCTATAGATCTTGATGCCTAATATGTAAGCAGCTTCTCCCATGTCCTTCATTGAAAAACTTTTGTTCAAATAAACCTTCACGCTTTCCAGAAATTCTATATTATTTCCAATCAGCAATATGTCATCCACATATAACACTAGAAACGCAATAGAGCTCCCACTCACTTTCTTGTAAATACAAGCTTCTCCATAAACTTGTATAAACCCAAACGCTTTGATCACCTCATCAAAGCGCTTATTCCAACTCCGAGATGCCTGCACCATTCCATAAATGGATCGCTGGAGCTTGCAAACTTTGTCAGCATTCTTTGGATCGACAAAACCTTCTGGTTGCATCATATACAACTCTTCCTCAAGAAAACCATTGAGGAATGCTGTTTTGACATCCATCTGCCAAATTTCATAATCGAAAAATGCAGCTATTGCCAACATGATTCGGACGGACTTAAGCATCACTACGGGAGAGAAAGTCTCATCGTAGTCAACTCCTTGAACTTGTGAAAAACCCTTTGCCACAAGTCGAGCTTTATAGACGGTAACATTACCGTCCGCGTCCGTCTTCTTCTTAAAGATCCATTTATTCTGAATGGCCTTTCACCCTTCAGGTAATACTTCCAAAGTCCATACTTTGTTTTCATACATGGATCCTATCTCGGATTTAATGGCCTCTAACCATTTGTCGGAATCTGGGCCCACCATCGCTTCTCCATATCTCGTAGGTTCATCGTTGTCCAACAACATGACCTCTAAGACAGGGTTACCGTACCACTCAGGAGCAGTACGTGCCCTTGTCGACCTACGAGGTTCAATAGTAACTTGATCCGAAGTTTCATGATCAATATCATTAGCTTCCTCTTCAACTGATGCAGGCTCCACAGAAACATCTTTCTGTGTTACGCTACTTTCAGATTGAAGTAAAGGTTCTATAACCTCATCAAGTTCTATCTTCCTCCCACTCAATTCTTTCGAGAGAAACTCTTTCTCGAGAAATGTTCCGTTTTTAGCGACAAACACTTTGCCTTCGGATCTAGGATAGAAGGTATACCCAACTGTCTCTTTTGGGTATCCTATGAAGATGCATTTCTCCGCTTTGGGTTCCAGCTTTTCAGGCTGAAGCTTTTTGACATAAGCATCACATCCCCAAACTTTAAGAAACGACAATTTTGGCTTCTTGCCAAACCACAGTTCATATGGCGTCGTCTCAACGGATTTCGATGGTGCCCTATTTAAAGTGAATGCAGCTGTCTCTAATGCATAACCCCAAAACGATAGTGGCAAATCGGCAAGAGACATCATAGAACGCACCATATCCAATAAGGTTCGATTACGACGTTCGGACACACCATTGCGCTGTGGTGTTCCAGGCGGTGTCAACTGTGAAACAATTCCACATTGTCTTAAGTGACTGCCAAACTCATAACTCAGATATTCTCCTCCTCGATCAGATCGTAGGAATTTAATCTTCTTGTTACAATGATTCTCAACTTCACTCTGAAATTGCTTGAACTTTTCAAACGTTTCAGACTTGTGCTTCATTAAGTAAATATACCCATATCTACTTAAGTCATCAGTGAAGGTGAGAAAATAATGATATCCACCGTGCGCCTCAATGCTCATCGGACCGCACACATCAGTATGTATGATTTCCAACAAGTCACTTGCCCGTTCCATTGTTCTAGAGAACGGGGTTTTAGTCCTCTTGCCCATGAGGCATGGTTCACATGTGTCAAGTGATTCAAAATCAAGTGACTCCAAAAGTCCATCAGCATGGAGCTTCTTCATGCGTTTTACACCAATATGACCTAAACGGCAGTGCCACAAGAAAGTGGTATTATCATCATCAATTCTACATCTTTTGGCATCAATGTTATGAACATGTGTATCATCACTGTCGAGTTTCAACATGAATAAACCCCTCACATTGGGTGCATGACCATAAAAGATATTACTCATATAAATAGAACAACCATTATTCTCAGATTTAAATGAGTAACCATCTCGCAATAAACAAGATCCAGATATAATGTTCATGCTTAACGCAGGCACTAAATAACAATTATTTAGGTTCATCACTAATCCCGATGGTAATCGAAGAGCGAGCGTGCCGACGGCGATCACATCAACCTTGGAACCATTCCCCACGTGCATCGTCACTTCGTCCTTTGCCAGCCTCCGTTTATTCTGCAGTTCCTGTTTTGAGTTGCAAATGTGAGCAACCGAACCGGTATAAAAAACCCAGGCACTACAACGAGAGTTGGTAAGGTACACATCAATAACATGTATATCAAATATACCTTGTTTGGTGTTGGCCGCCTTCTTGTCGGCCAGATACTTGGGGCAGTTCCGCTTCCAGTGACCAATTCCCTTGCAATGAAAGCACTCAGTTTCTGGCTTGGGTCCAGCTTTGGGTTTCTTCATGGGAGGGGCAACTGCTTTGCCACTCTTCTTGGAGTTACCCTTCTTACCCTTGCCATTCTTCTTGAAACTAGTGGTTTTATTGACCATCAACACTTGATGCTCCTTCTGAATCTCAGACTCAGCGACTTTCAACATCGCAAACAGCTCGGCGGCTGACTTGTTCATCCCGTGCATGTTATAGTTCAACACGAAGCTCTTGTAGCTAGGTGGCAATGATTGAAGAACTCTGTCAGTGATCGCCTCTGCTGGAAGGGGCATCCCCAGTTCAGCTAGACGAGTGGAATACCCATACATTTTGAGTATGTGTTCACTGACAGACCCGTTCTCCTCCATCTTGCAAGCATAGAACTTATCGGAGGTCTCATACCTCTCGATCCGGGCATTCTTCTGAAAGATAAACTTCAACTCCTGGAACATATCATATGCTCCATGACGTTCAAAACGTCTTTGAAGTCCCGGTTCTAAGCCATACAACATTGCACATTGAACCATTGAGTAATCATCAGAACGTGTCTACCAGGCGTTCACAACGTCTGCAGACTCAACTGGAGCGGGTGGTTCACCAAGCGGCGCATCAAGGACATAATTCTTCTGGGAAGCCGTGAGGATAATCCTCAGATTACGGGCCCAGTCAACAAAGTTACTTCCATCATCTTTCAACTTAGCTTTCTCTAGGAACGCATGAAAATTCAGGGGTGCTACTGCGCGAGCCATTGATCTACAACATAAATTTTGCAAAAACAACTTAGACTATTGTTCAAGATAATGAGTTTAGTTAATCAAATTACTTTAAAAAACTCCCACTCAAATTGACATCCCTCCGGTCATCCGAGTGTCACATGATCCAAATTCACCAACTTAAGTCCAATCATCACGTGAGTTGAGGTGGTTTCAATGGTGAACATCTTCATGTTGATCATATCTACTATATGACTCATGTTCGACCTTTCGGTCTCTTGTGTTCCGAGGCCATGTCTGTACATGCTAGGCTCGTCAAGTTTAACCCGAGTGTTCCGCACGTGCAACACTGGCTTGCACCCGTTGTATGCGAACGTAGAGTCTATCACACCCGATCATCACGTGGTGTCTCGAAACGACGAACTTTCGCAACGGTGCACACTCGGGGAGAACACAATTTTATCTTGAAATTTTAGTGAGGGATCACCTTATAATGCTACAGTCGACCTAAGCAAAATAAGATGCATAAAAGGATTAACATCACATGCAAATCATAAGTGACATGATATGGCCATGAACTTGTGCTTTTGATCTCCATCTCCAAAGCACTGGCATGATCTCCATCGTCACCGGCATAACACCATGATCTCCATCATCTTGATCTCCATCAACGTGTCTCCATGTGGTTGTCGCACCGACTGTTGCTTCCACGACTATTGCTAACTCATAGCGATAAAGTAAAGCAAAATGGCGAAAATAATTAAAGACAACCCTATGGCTCCTGCCGGTTGCCGTACTCATCGACATGCAAGTCGTGATATTCTATACAATACATGATCATCTCATACATCACATATATCTCATCATGTAATTGGCCATATCACATCACAACATACCCTGCAAAAACAAGTTAGACGTCCTCTAATTGTTGTTGCAAGTTTTACGTGGCTGCTACGGGTATCTAGCAAGAACGATTCTTACCTACGCAAAAACCACAACGGTGATATGCAAATTGCTATTCAACCTTCTCAAGGACCGCCTTAGTCAAATCCGATCCAACTAGAGTGGGATAAATAGACACCCGCAAAGCCATCTTTATACAACAAGTTGCATGTTAGCGATGGAACCGGTCTCTCGTAAGCGTACGAGTAATGTTGGTCCGAGCCGCTTCATCCCACAATACCGCTGAACCAAGAAAAGACTAACGGAGGAAGCAATCTGAACATCAACGCCCACAAACTCCTTTGTGTTCTACTCAAGATCTCATCTACGCATAGACCTAGCTCATGATGCCACTGTTGGGGAACGTTGCATAGAAAACAAAAAATTTCCTACGCACACGCAAGATCTATCCATGGTGATGAGCATCTATGAGAGGGAGAGTGGATCTACATACCCTTGTAGATCGCTAAGCGGGAAGCGTTAAGAAACGCGGTTGATGTAGTCGAACGTCTTCGTGATCCAAATCGCCGAGCGTCCCGCGATCCAATCACGATCTGTCCCGATCTAGCACCGAACGGACGGCACCTCCGCGTTCAGCACACGTACAGCTCGATGACGATATCCGCCTTCTTGATCCAGCAAGATGGAGCGGAGAGGTAGTTGAGTTCTCCGGCAGCCCGACGGCGTGGCGGCGATGGTGGTGGAACTATTCCAGCAGGGCTTCGCGTAAGCACCGCTGAAACAATCTAGAGGAACAACTACGATCTAGAGGAAGAGGGAGCACGTGGCTGATTTTTATTATCAAAAACCCTCAATACCTCTAGTATATATAGGAGGAGGGAGGGAGGAGGCTTGGCGCCCCAAGGGGCCAGCCCTTGGTTCGGCCAAAGGTGGAGAGGAGGAGTCCTCCTCCAATCCTAGTAGGATTAGGACTCCTTCTCTCCCACTTGGAAAAACCCTTCCACCTTTTGGACTTTCCACTTTTCAGCCTCATGGGACCTATGGGGGCCGCCCAGCCAACCAGGGGCTGGTGCGCCACCCTATAGCCCATGTGGTCCCCTTAGGGGGTGGTGGGCCCACTAGGTGGACCCCCGAAACCCATTCGTCACTCCCGGTACACTGCTGGTAATGCCCGAAACTTTTCCGGAGTCCAAACACCAACTTCCTATATATCAATCTTCGTCTCCGGACCATTCCGGAACTCCTCGTGACATCCAGGATCTCATCCGGGACTCCGAACAACCTTCGGTCACCACCATACATAACTCTATACTACCGAAACGTCACCGAACGTTAAGTGTGCAGACCCTGCGGGTTCGAGAACTATGTAGACATAACCCAGACACCTCTACGGTCAATAACCAATAGCGGTACCTGGATGCCCATATTGGCTCCTACATATTCTACGAAGATCTTTATCGGTTGAACCTCTATGTCAAGGATTCAGTTAATCCCGTATGCTGTTCCCTTTGTTCTTCGGTATGTTACTTGCCCAAGATTCGATCGTCGGTATCTCTATACCTAGTTCAATCTCGTTACCGGCAAGTCTCTTTACTCGTTCCGTAATACAAGATCCCGTGGCTAACACTTAGTCACATTGCTTGCAAGGCTTATTGTGATGTTGTATTACCGAGTGGGCCCCGAGATACCTCTCCGTCACACAGAGTAACAAATCCCAGTCTTGATCCATGCCCACTCACCAGACACCCTCGGAGATACCTGTAGAGCATCTTTATAGTCACCCAGTTACGTTGCGACGTTTGATACACACAAGGTATTCCTCCGGTGTCAGTGAGTTACATGATCTCATGGTCGCAGGAACAGATACTTGACATGCAGAAAACTATAGCAATAAACTGACACGATCATATGCTACGTTCATAGTTTGGGTCTTGTCCATCACATCATTCTCCTAATGATATGATCCTGTTATCAAATGACATCTCATGTCTATGGCTAGGAAACCTTGACCATCTTTAATCAACAAGCTAGTCTACTAGAGGCACACTAGGGACACAGTGGTGTCTATGTATCCACACATGTATCAGTGTTTCCAATTAATACAATTATAGCATGGATAATAAACGATTATCATGAACAAGGAAATATAATAATAACTATTTTATTATTGCCTCTAGGGCATATTTCCAACAGCTTGTTTCTCCTTGGATATTATCTTGGGGTGCCATAGCATCCCCAAGCTTAGGCTCTTTTCACTCCTTATTCCTTCATCCATCGTGATCTCACCCAAAACTTGAAAACTTCAATCACAAAAAATTCAACAAAACCTTCATGAGATCCGTTAGTATAATAAAGCAAATCACCACTCTAAGTACTGTTGCAAACCCAGTCATATTTTATTATTGCATTGTATCTACTGTATTCTAACTTTACCATGGCTTATAACCTCCAATACAAAGCATAGATTCATCAAAATAAGCACACAATGCAACGAAAACAGAATCTGTCAAAAACAGAATAGACTGTAGTAATCTGTACTCTAACCATACTTCTGTAACTCAAAAATTCTGAAACATTGGAACAACGTCAGAAATTTGTATATCAATATTGTGTAAAAAATTCAGAACTTTTCGTCACTTCTGTGAGTTTTAAAAATTCTGCTACTGGACACCAAAGTTTCTGTTTTTCAACAAGATCAAATCAACTATCACCCAACATGATCCCAAAGGTTTTACTTGGCACAAACACTAATTAAAACATAAAAAACGCAATCATAACAGTAGCATAATTGTGTCAACACTCAAGAACAGAAAGAAAAAGGTAAAAATAAATTTTATTCATTGGGTTACCTCCCAACAAGCGCTATCGTTTTACGCCCCTAGCTGGGCATAATGCATAGATTCAAGTATTGTCATCTTTAGTTTTTTCTCCGTAGGATGCTCTCATGATTGATTCATATGGTGGCTTAATTATTGTTCTAGGTAAGTGTTCCATACCCTTTCTTAGTGGAAATTGAAATTTAATATTGACTTCTTTCATATCAATCACGGCACCTATAGTGTGTAAGAACGGTCTACCAAGTATAATGGGACAAGACGGATTGCAATTAGTATCAAGAACAATAAAATCTATGGGCACATAGTTCCTATTTGTAATAATAAGAACATCATTAATTCTTCCCAAAGGCTTTTTAATAGTAGAATCCGCCAAGTGCAAATTAAGACAGCATTCTTCAATATTGGTAAGGCCAAGCACATCACATAGAGATTTCGGAATTGTGGAAACACTAGCACCAAAATCACATAAAGCAAAGTACTCATAATTTTTAATCTTGACTTTAATGGTAGGTTCCCACTCATCATGTAATTTTCTAGGAATTGAAATCTCTAACTCCAACTTTTCTTCAAAAGATTTCATCATGGCATCAACAATATGTTTAGTAAAAGCTTTATTTTGTTCATAAGAATGAGGTGAATTTATCATGGATTGTAACAAAGAAATACATTCAATCAAAGAGCAACTATCATAATTAAATTCTTTGTAATCCAAAATAGTGGGAACATCACTAGTTAAAGTTTTGACCTCTCCAAACCCACTTTCATCAATTTTTTCATCAAGATTTTCACCCTCCAAATCATTGGAACACCTCCTAGCTAAAATTGACTCTTCTTCAGTCCCTTTATCATCAATTTTAATATTACTAAACAAGGAATCAATAGAAGAAACACCAATCACTTTAAGATCTTCATCAATTTTATGAAAGCAATCACTAGAAAATGCCTTTTCTAAAAATTTTGTTTAGCTCTAACCATAGCGGTTCTTTTCTTACTTTCATCCATAGAAACATATAAAGCTTTAATTGATTCATCAATTTGAGTTGGAAAATCTTTCAACTTGAGATTTTCTACATCATGGGAAATTCTATCAATGCTTCTAGACATATCATCAATCTTATTAACCTTTTCTTCTATCGTAGTATTAATTTTTTTTTGAGAATTGATAAATTCTTTAATAATACTCTCAAGATCAGAGGGGTTCCTATTATTATTGTAAGAAGAATTACCATAGGAATTGCCATAATTGTTAGAGGAATTTCCAAGAAAAGGCCTAGGATTAAAATTACCTCTATAAGCATTGTTATTAAAATTGTTTCACGAGGTGAAATTCACATCTACGGAATAACTATTTTTCTCAATCAAAGTAGACAAAGGCACATCATTAAGATCAATAGGAGCATTTTTACTAGCAATCAATTTCATAAGAGCATCAACTTTTTCACTCAAAGTACTAATTTCTTCAACCGAATTAACTTTTTTACTAGTAGGTGCTCTTTCAGTATGCCATTGTGAATAATTTGCCATAATATTATCTAGCAATTTAGTGGCTTCATCCAAAGTAATTTCCATAAAAGTACCACCTGCGGCGGAATCTAAAAGATTTCTAGAGACAAAATTCAATCCCGCATAAAAAATTTGTATGATCATCCAAAGATTTAAACCAGGAGTAGGACAATTTCTTAGCATCAATTTCATTCTTTCCCAAGATTGTGCAACATGTTCATGCTCAAGTTGCTTAAAATTCATGATTTGAGTTCTAAGGGAAATAATTTTCGCGGGCGGAAAATACTTAGTAATAAAAGCATCCTTGTACTTATCCCAAGAATCGATACTATTACGAGGCAAAGAAGAAAACCAAATTTTTGCATGATCCCGCAAGGAGAAAGGAAATAATTTCAACTTCACTATATCATTGTCCACATCTTTTTTCTTTTGCATATCACACAATTCTACGAATGTGTTTAGATGGGACGCGGCATCCTCATTAGGAATACCGGAAAATTGATCTTTCATGACAAGATTCAACAAAGCCACATTAATATCACAAGACTCCGTACTAGTGGCGGGAGGAGCAATCGGAGTACTAATAAAATCATTATTATTGGTATTGGAAAAATCACACAATTTGGTATTTTCTTGAGTCATCGTGACTATGCAAACAAGATTGCAAGCAAACAAGAGATCTGACGAGAAAAAGGCAAACGAAAAAGAGAGGGCGAATAAAATGGCAATTTTTTGTGAAGTGGGGGAGAGGAAAATGAGAGGCAAATGGGAAATAATGTAAATTGCAAGGAGATGGGATTTGTGATTAGGAACCTGATAGATGTTGATGATGTCTCCCCGGCAATGGCGCCAGAAATTCCTTTGACGTGGCTTGAGACTGCGTCGGTATTTCCCCAAAGAGGAAGAGATGATGCAGCACAGCTACGGTAAGTATTTCCCTCAGTTATGAAACCAAGGTTATCGAACCAGTAGGTGAACCAAGCAACACTATGTAAATGGTACCTGCACACAAAGAACAAATACTTGCAACCCGACGCGTAAGAGAGGTTGTCAATCTCTCCACGGTAAAAAGATAGATTGGATTGTATTAGATTGAATAAATAGATCGCACAAGAACACAAAATAAAAGATGCAAATAAAAAGTGCAGCAAGGTATTTTTGGGTTTTTGGAATAATAGATCTAAAAATAAAAGCGGAAAAAGATAGATCGGAAAGCAATATGTTAAAAGAATAGACCCGGGGGCCGTAGATTTCACTAGTGGCTTCTCTCAAGAAAATAGCACACGGTGGGGAAACAAATTATTGTTGGGCAATTGATAGAAGATCAAATAATCATGACGATATCCAAGGCAATGATCAATATATAGGCATCACATCCAAGATTAGTAGACCGAAATGATTCTGCATCTACTACTATTACTCCACACATCGACCGCTATCCAGCATGCATCTAGTGTATTAAGTTCATGGAGAAATGGAAGAATGCAATAAGAATGATGACATGATGTAGACAATATCTATTCATGTAGGAATAGACCCCATCTTGTTATCCTTAATAGCAACGATACATGCGTGCCTCGCTGCCACTTCTGTCACTGGGAGAGGACACCGCAAGATCGAACCCATCACAAAGCACCTCTTCCCATGGCATGAAAAATCGATCTAGTTGGCCTAACTAAACCAAAGATTCGAAGAAGAAATACGAGGCTATAAATAATCATGCATATAAGAGATCAAAGAAGACTCAAATAATATTCGTGGATAGAAACTGATCATGAACTCAAACTTCATCGGATCACAACAAAGACACCGCAAAAAGTCATTACATCAAATAGATCTCCAAGAGACCATTGTATTGAGAATCAAAAGAGAGAGAGAAAGCCATCTAGCTACTGCCTACGGACCTGTAGGTCTATGGTGGACTACTCACGCATCATCGGAGAGGCACCAATGAGGATGATGAACCGCTCCGTGATGGTGTTAGATTGGATCTCGTGGTTCTGGAACTTGCTGCGGCTGGAATTGTGTTTCGTCGACTCCTCTAGGGTTTTTGGAATTTCTAAGGACTTATAGAGCTGAGAGGCGGTGGAAAAGACCTCCGTGGGCCCCACGATACATCAGGGCGCACCGGAGGCCTCTGGCGCGTCCTGGTGTATCGTGGGCCCCACCGGCCTCTCCCCAGGTGCTTCCTTGGCTCCCAAGTTGTCTTCTGGTCCAAAAAAATCTCCAAAAAGTTTCGTGGCAATTGGACTCCGTTTGGTACTGATATTCTGCGAAGTAAAAAACAAGCAAAAAATAGCAACTAGCACTTGGCACTATGTCAATAAGTTAGTCCCAAAAAATGATATAAAGTTGCCATAAAATGATTATAAAACATCCAAGAATGGTAATATAACAGCATGGAACAATCGAAAATTATAGATACGTTGGAGACATATCAGGCAGCAGGGCTAGGGGGAGGGTAATGCCCAGCAGGAGAACCGGGCGGTAGGGGTAGGGGTAGGGGTAGGGCTGGTATAACTAGGCCACGGGGGCAACATAGGAGAGCTATGCCTCGTAGGAATACTATCATAAAGGGGGGTCAATGAAAATCCTTAACAAGTGCGCTTGAGTAATAAAAAACCTTAAATTAAATTGAATTAAGAGCAACTCTAACATACCCCTTATATCGCGGACCCGTATACCGCGTTTACAGTTCGCGCGAGTCTTCGGATAGGGGCCAAAATCAGCCGCGGTAGATTAGAAACCGAATATGAACCCACAAATTTTAAAAAACACACATTTGCGCATGAAATTGAACTAGTTCATAGTAGTTGATCATCTTCAAAAGTCATGCAAGCTACAAATTTACATTAAATATTTGGAGGCCACGCGCCACCGCAACCATAATGTACAAAATTTGGCTCACCGGAGCCGTGGGGGATTGCGGTGGCGACGCTGCGGCGGCGGAGGAGCTCAGTCCTCGTCGTCGGAGATGAGGTTGATGTAGACCTCGTCCTGTTGCTTGGCTACGAGGCGCCACTCTTCTCGGTTGGCGGCAAACTCCTGCGCCGCCGTGAGCCCCTTCTCGAGGAAGATCCGGTTGATTTCAGCGTCCCGTCGACACCGCTCCTGCTCCTCCTCCTCCTCCTGCGCATAGCGCGTGGTGATGGCCACCTCAATGGCGTCCGCCTCCGCCGTGGGGGAGGTAATCCTCCGGCCCGATGACGCCCCGCCGCTCCGGCTGCGCCTACAGCTCCCTCTTCACCACGCGGAGCGGCGGGAGATCCTCCGACTCTCTTTTGACCAGCGTGAGCGGCGTCCGCGAGCTCAAGGCACTGGTCGAGGAGCTTCCCGCGGCGGAGGAACCGGAGGAAAGCCTACGGCGGAGGAGCGCCTGCCTGCAGTCATACTCCTCTGTCTCGTGGCGGAGGAGCGATGGTGGCGGCTCTAGGCCGCGGTTGGTGCATATTCCTCGTGACGTCGGAGGTGACACACCGCTGCCGCCCGGGGTCGTCGCCACCATCGACGCGGCGGCTGGGGAGAGGCGGGGATTGCGGCGGCGGTGGGATAGGGTTTCGGCCCATAAATCAGTCGCAAACCCTTAGTTATACCGCAGGAGGGGTGGTTTTGCGTGCCACTGTAAAAAAATTACTGGCTCTGGACTGGCCCAAAAAACGGGCCAAACCCATATAGTCGTCGGCTTTTTACGGGGCGACTGTTTATACGGGGTCTGCTAGATTTGCTCTAAGAAATTCCTCATAGCCAGCTTTGCATAGTGCCGCTGCCAAGTGCCAAGTGATGATTAATTATGAGACTAGAAATAACTATGACACGCCTCTTTTCACTAGGAGCACATATGCTTGCTTTTGGATCTTTAGTATCTCCCTTCCCATGCTTTGTGGTTGCATTTGTTTCTTTAATAGAATCAAGTGTGATAATAAGGAGAAAGATGCCACTCTCCTCTTTGTGATTGATTTTGCAGATTATAATGGTAATTCCTTTTGCCAAGTACTCCCTCCGTAATTTTTCTTCTTCAAGTTGTTTAACACTGCCTATTTTATATATTTATCTAAATAATGTTGACTTGAAGTGCTCTGGTCCATACATGCATAATGTATTTATTTTTTGTTGGTTGGATAGTTGACATTTTAGATTTTGTATTACGCTAGCAGCACCTGTGCATTTTATCACTGCTTAAGATACATTTTTCTGATCTACTTCTCAGTAGGATCAATTGTTAATAAATGGATGAAAGCACACCTCATCCAGCAGAGAAGGAACTAATGTCACTCAAAATTAAACAAGTAATCCAGGACTAGAACAGGGGAGAAGGAGAACATCTGAATCTATCACTCGATCGATTGTAAGTTTTCTTACATATTCTCTCCTTTATGTTGAAGCTAGGCAATTTTTATTATAGAGTGTGCTTTCGTCAATTCTTGCAACCGAAGCTACATGTGCTTAATGAAACCACACAGTTTGCGGAGTTTTTTGTGTTCATTTTTGCCTGAACATGCTGTGATTATATCTTCTACCCACATTTGCAGGGTCTAGTCGGAACTACCTCAGATTAGGCACTACTTGTTTTCCTATCTCCATTATTTGTGCAGCTATATGATGGCAATTTGGAGAATCCCAGTCTTGGTATGTGCATGGATCTACTTTTGCTTTGTCATGCTACGTAAATGTCCCATTTTCATTTCATTTATAGACCAAAAGTTCTTCTAGAACTTTTAGTAGCATTGTTGAAATAGCTTTTCTTTTCCTTGCAGAAATTCAGGAGTGCGATGTTTGCGAATGCAGAGCAAAACATGATGTAAAAATTCCCTAGATTCTCCATCTAGCAGATTCTAGTTGAGTCCTAAACTAGGTAGTCAGGGCAATCCTCGATCTCGTGGCATACATGTCTATGATGGTAGGATGGAAAGAGACCTGAGGTGGTAGATGGAAACGATATTGTTTGAGATGTCGAAAGCATACACATTGTTGTCTTTCTGAAAGAGAACATGTTCGCACACGAACACGTCACCGTGTACCCTCGACGCCGGGGGTGATGCACCGCAGCTCACGTCGAAGGAGCTTCACCGGAAGCGCGGTTCGCAAGACAACCGGCGAGAACTTTTGAAGACCCGAAGCACCACACACCAGGGAGAGACCCCGTCGGGGAGTGCAGCGGCTATGGGCTACCCTAGGTCGGTCAAGCCGCCCCTAGAGCCTCGTGATTCGCAGCTATCCAACACGAAGAACAATGAAGAATGAGGGACCAAAACGTGGGAGAGGCAAAAGTAGATGGAAAAAGTAATAGATGCGTTGCGATTGTGTGTTGTTGTTCAATCGGCCGTCACCTCTTACATATATATGAGGCGGATGGACTTTCCGTACAAGGAAGGGACTCAAATCCCGTCCAAAACATCAAAATTTAACCTAACTCGGACTACGAGGGCCGGAACTTCCGGGCCAAAATTACGACAAGTAGCCTTCTTGTACTGATTCTGTAGGTCACATATCACTTCGGATGGCAATGGCTCCAAAAGCAAAATTGTAGAGCTTGAAACGCAGAATATTTCGTCTGTTGATCACTTTTTCATCCGATGTCATCTTGGTGTTGAATTCGGGCCCGCAAAACTGCAAAAAATGTTAAATTCCAGTTTTTCGGAGCGTACCGCGTGCTAAGTTTCTCTTCAGCCCGGAACCTCCCCGGAAATTTTGCCCGGAACTTCCGGGGCAGATTTCTGTAGCACACTGTTTTGCCTCTAACTTTTGCATACGATGTCGGATTGAGACATTTTTTATATCAAAATCGACCGTCTCGACGAGACGAAGACAATTCATGTAGAACGTTTTCTCCTACGAGGTCATCTTGAAGGTGTAATCGGCTGAATAGTACTCTGGATATGAAATCTTAGCACTTTGAGCATAACTTCGGCCTTCGAGATGAGATCGGATGGCGATGGACCAAACTTCAAAGATGTTCACGTCAACACTACAGAACTTTTTCATGTAGATCACTTTTTTATTTGAAGCCATCTTATTAGTGTTTTCATCCATGCCAAAATCGGGTGTCAACACATGCCCCCCTGTTTTTCGGGGAAGCTTGCGTGCCGAAAAATAACTTGTTTAGAGTTTGTTCTAAGGACGATGTCAACACTCCATCGGCCATTTTGCATATGCTTTGGGCGATAAGTATATATCGGCCAATTATATGTGCTTAGGGCGATAGTTCTATACCGGCCATGTCTTTGCTTAGGGCGATGTTTATATATCGGCCGTTGCCTATCTAGGCTTCTTGCCACACACTTGGATGATATTTCTTTAAATATTTGCCATTGAGAGCTTGAGGTAACAATGTACCTTCTATGGATTCCACCAAATATGAATTTTCGGGAACTACTCTTGTAATCTTAAAAGGACCTTCCCAACTTGGGGACCACTTCTCGAATTTTCTGTCTTTTGAACCAATTGGTAGGATCACCTTCCACACGAGATCACCAACTTGAAAATTCTTCAACTTGACCTTCTTATTGTAAGCTCTTGCTACCCTCAATTTATCTCTCTCGATGGCCTTCAAAGCAACCAAACGTTTATCAGCAACCTCATCAATATTGTCCATCATCAAGTTATAAAAGTCCACTGCCGATAAGTCATTTTGCTTGGCTAATCTCAAAGCATTCAAATTTACTTCCACCGGTAAAACGGCCTCTTGACCATATACGAGCTCATATGGAGTTACCTTCGTAGCACCATGCCTTGAGATTCTATGTGCCCACAAAGCCTCGGACAATAACTCATGCCATCTCCTTGGATTAACCTCAATCTTTTTCTTGACGAGCTTGATCAATATCTTATTGCTAGACTCAGCTTGTCCATTGGCTTGGGCATAATACTAAGAGGAATTGAGCAATTTTATTTTATACGATTCGGCAAATTCTCTAACTTGATGTGACATGAATGATGAACCTTGATCAGTAGTTAATGTTTGAGGAATGCCGAATCTATGAATAATGTGCTCGGTTATGAATTGAATTACCTCCGTATGTGTCATGTTTTTGAGAGATATTGCTTCAGGCCATTTAGTGAAATAATCAGTGGCCACCAACACAAACCGATGCCCCTTTGAAGAAGAAGGATGAATCTCTCCAATAAATTCTAATCCCCAACCTCTAAAAGACCACGGCTTGATAATAGGATGTAACATAGCAGCGGGAGCTAATTGAATATCACCAAACTTTTGACAAGCTTCACATCCTTTATAATACCTGAAACAATCATTAACCATCGTCGGCCAATAAAACCCAGCACGCCGCAATAACCATTTCATTTTGGGAGCCGACTGATGAGTGTCACAAATTCCTTCATGGACCTCTCCCATAGCAACTCTCGCTTGGTCCTCGTCCAAGCATTTTCAAAGAACATCATCAACCGTTCGGCGGTAAAGTTCATCGTCTTTCATCGTATATTTGAAATCCATACACCGAATGGTCATGTCCACCCTTTTACTAGGATCACGCAAATAATTAATAATGGGTTTCCTCCAGTCTTGATTTTCTCCTGCATTAAATTTTTCGTTAGTGGTCGAAGCGGTGGGCTCCGGTTCGGCCTCCCCAATGTTGGCAAGACTAGACATCGGCTTTTGAGAAATATGAAACATGCCATGATCAACATGATAGCCAGATGCTTGTGCCAACTCATTTGTTTTCGAATTCTCATGTCTAGATATATGAGCAATGCTAAAATAATCTAAAGTAGAAATTATATCTAGACATTTATCAAGATAAACATTAAGTGAATCGTCAAAACATTGAAAGATTTTGGATATTTATTGCACTAATAATAACGAATCACCAAAAGCCTCAATATGTGTAGCACCTATGGCAAGCAACATTTCCAAGCCAAATAACAATGCTTCATATTCGGCTCGATTATTTGTGCAAAAATATTCTAAGCGGCATGAGGCTTCAAAAACGGCACCATGAGGAGATATATAAACAATACCAACATCTTGGCCATTGCTACAAACTGAACCATCAAAATATAATCTCCATGGTACTAACGAGACAAGGTTTATATCAATATCACGTTTATCATCAATCCGATGCTCAACAATAAAATTAGCAATGATTTGGCCTTTCATGGATTTTAGAGATTCATAAGCCAAATCATATTCAATTAAAGCATAAGCCCACTTGCCAATTCTACCACTAAAAATTGGCCTATGCAACATGTATCTGATGACATTGGTGCAAGTACTAGGCACTAGATAATGTCTCAATTTTGTGCAAGCATAATATATGCATAGGCATAATTTTTCAATAAATGTATACCTCGTCTCGGCGTCCAATAAGCATCGGCTCAAATATGTAATAGCATGCTCTTTTCATTCGGTCTCTTGAGTCAAAACAGCACCAATAACACTTTCCTCCGTTGCAATGTAAAGCTTAAATGGCTCCCTATGTTTGGGCGCTTTCATCACCGGAGGAGTGCACAAATAACTCTTGATCATATCAAATGCTTCTTGCTGTTTTGCCCCCCAAGTGAAATTGGCATCGTTCTTTAACCGAAGGATGTGAGTGAATGCATCAATTTTCCCTGACAAGTTGGCTATGAATCTCCTCAAATAATTGACTTTGCCAAGGAATTTTTGCATATCTCTCTTGCATGTTGGAGCTCCCACTTTTTGTATGGCTTCTATCTTTTTGGGATCAGTCTCTACGCCATTTTCATGAATAATGAAACCTAAAAACTTGCCAGCCGACACGCCAAATGCACATTTCAAAGGATTCATTTTCAGCCCTTACTTTTTCATTCTTTCAAAGGCTAAACGCAAATCGGCTCGATGAGATTCAAAAGTATCTGATTTGACAACAATGTAATCAATATAAACCTCAAGTATAACGCTGAGTAAATCATGAAAAGTCAAATTCATAGCCCTTTGATATGTGGCGCCGGCATTCTTTAATCTAAAGGTCATCACCGTCCACTCAAATAAACCAAGGAAACCGGGGCACCGAAAAGCTGTTTTGGACATGTCCTCTTCGGCCATAAAAATCTGGTTATACCCCACATTACCATCAAGAAAGCTAATGACCTTATGTCCAGAAGCATCATTAATAAGCATATCAGCTATGGGCATGGGATACTCATCTTTGGGTGTAGCTCTATTCAAATCTCTGAAATCAATGCACACCCTCAACTTGCCGGAGCCTTTCTTCTCCACTGGTACAATGTTAGAAATCCACTCAGCATACCTGCAAGGTCTAATAAAATTAGCTTTAAGCAAACGACCGATCTCTTCCTTGATCCGGTCATATGTTTTTGGATTAAACTTTCTAGCTGATTGCTTGTAAGGTCTAAAACCGACCTTTATAGGCAACCGATGCTCTATGAGCTCTCGGCTTAAACCCGACATTTCATGATATTCCCATGCAAAGCAACAAACATATTCTTTTAACAGCTCGATTAACTTAGCTTTATAATCGGCTCTCAATTTTTTGTTTACAAACGTAGGCCTAGGAATTGAACCATTGATACGTCTCCAACGTATCGATATTTTATGAAGTATTCATGCCATATTCACCTATGTTTACAATACTTTTACATGGTTTTGATGCACTTTATATGATTTATTTAGAACTAACCCAGACTGACGCTGTTTTCAGCAGAATTATCGTGGTGTTGTTTTTTGTGCAGAAAATGAAAGTTCTCGGAATCGCCCGAAACTTTTTTATGATTTTTTCTGCAGAAAATAAGAAATACTGGAGTGAAGAACCACCGGAGGGGAGCCACCTGTGGGCCACAAGCCAACAGGACGTGGCCCCGCCCTAGGGTCGCGCCCTGATAGCTTGTGAGGCCCTCGTAGCTCCGTTGCGCGTGATTCCAACGCTGAAAAATCCTATAAATACCAGAAACCCCAGAAATAAACAAAGACTCTCCGTTCCACCGCCACAACTCTCTGTATCGATGAAAAATCAATCTGGAGGCATTCCAGTACCCTGCCGGAGAGGGGAAACCATCACCGGTGGCCTTCTTCATCGTCCCGGTGGAGGCCATGACGAGGAGGGAGTAGTTCACCCTCGGGGCTGAGGGTATGTACCAGTAGCTATGTGTTCAATCTCTCTCTCTCGTGTTCTTGAGATGTCACGATCTTGATGTATCACGGGCTTTGTTAATATAGTCAGATCATATGATGTTATTCCCTTGCTACCTTGTTGTGATGAATTGAATCTTTACCTTTGAGATCTCGTTATGTTGAATTGAATATTCTGGTTTGAGAACACTTGATGTACGTCTTGCGTGGGATACCCGTAGTGACATTGGGGTATTCTATTGATTCACTTGATATATGTTGAGGCATCAACTTGCGGATTCCGGTGACCTAGGGGATCTATGCATAGGGGTTGATTGCACGTTTTCATACCACGTTCTCAGATAGAAATCTTGGGGTGCTCCTTGAAGTTCTTTGTGTTGGATTGAATATGTTAGATCTGAAATTGTTTGATGCATGTCGCATAATTTACCCACGGATACTTGAGGTGACATTGGAGTATCTAGGCGACATTAGGGTGGATTGATATGTATCATTGGTGTTATTTTAGTACGAACTTAGGGCTGTTTGTGACACTTATAGGAATAGCTCAGAAGATAGATCGGAAAGAATAACCTTGAGGTGGTTCCACTACCTACACCAATTTCATCTTATTGTTCTCCGCTGGATAGGAACTTTGGAGTGATTCTTTGTTGCACATTGAGGGACGATCATATGATTCAACTATGTTAGCATTGTTGGGAGATTGCAGTAGTGAAAGTATGGACCCTAAGCCTTGTTTCCAAGTAATAATATATTGTTTTGCTCGCTGTTTTACACTTGCTACCTTGCTGTTTTTATATTTTTAGATTACGAAAACCTATATCTACCATCCATATTGCACTTGTATCACCATCTCTTCGCCGACCTAGTGCACCTATACAATTTGCCATTGTATTGGGTGTGTTGGGGATACAAGATATTTCTTGTATTTGATTGCAGGGTTGTTTGAGAGAGACCATCTTCATCCTACACCTCCCACGGATTGATAAACCGTAGGTCGTCCACTTGAGGGAAAATTGCTACTGTCATACAAAACTCTACGCTTGGAGGCCCAACAAAGTCTACAAGAATAAAGTTGCGTAGTAGACATCAACCATCTCCAATATCTACCTCCTCTAATGGATCAGCCGATGTAAAACCTTGTCCTAACTTATCCATATCATCTAACTCTTCTATAGGTTCTCATTGCACCGATATTTTACAAGACGCTTTTGCAACCACTCTAAGTTAGGATCCATTTAAATACATCATACCTTGGAGCCGATTACCACCAATCGGCTTTAAAGAAACGGACACGAAACCATTTTTTGTGGCTGAGAAAATCAAACTCCGACAAGTCACGTCCCATCAAGCAAGCAGCATTGGGATGTTGCCAATCCACTGATGCATCGGCCAAAGCAACACAAGCCGAATTATCCGCATGAACGATTTCCACTTCATCCTCAACCCATTGAATTAAAAACTGGTGCATAGTAGATGGCACGCATTGGTTTGCGTGAACCCAATCACGGCCTAAAATCACATTGTAATTACCTTGCACCTCGGCGACAAAGAACGCGGTAGCCAAAGTTTTGCTCCCCACTATAAGCTCCACATACATAACCTCTTTGGCTTCAGTTTTCTCTTTGCCTTCAAATCCATTAAGCACCATGTTGGTCTTTACTAACTCTTCATCATGTAGCCCCAATTTTTTGAAGACCGAATATGGCATAAGATTCACCACATCACCACCATCAACAAGCATTCTAGCAACCGGCGACCCATTAATATGACCTTTAAGGAACAACGGCTTCAAGTGTGTCACCGGTTCTTTTGGCTTCTCGAATATAGCATTTTTAGGGCCAAAATCCAGCTGTGGTACTTCCCCTTCTTCATCTATAGCACGAAATTCAGCGGGTAAGTAATACACCATATTAATATACATACCTTCATGAACTGGTGTAGACCCATAATCCAGAATATCATCTCCATCCTCAAGCATGTCCACCAACTCCGAAATATCTCCAAGTGAAGAAGAAGTAAAAGGTGAAGTGGACGATGTAATAGCGGCCACATCGTCCTCCATTGGTGGTGTAGGTGTGGCTATGATCAATGCAGAAGCTGCTACATTTTCCTTTTGCTTAGGCTTCCACACTTGTTTTGCGGACATCATGGGACGTGTTTCATTGAATAATTTATCCCTTTGCTTCTCCGCTTCTTGTTCCACCTTCTCGTGGCTCCTCATGCGCAGCAATCTCCTTTTTTGTGCCTTGGTTAGACCGAGAGGACGCCACTTAGGCTGAGTATATTTTGGATCCCTCGGTTTGGCCATACTTGCCCTAGCTTCATGATCATTAACCATGGGACCTTGTTGGACAGCAGCCACATCTTTATTAGAATCAACCAGATTATCAACAATAATTGGCTCTTTGATTGTTAATCCTTTAGTGCCTATCATAATAGCTCCAGCAATAGCACTCTTTTCCTTTAGCTTGGCAGGCTCTGAAATTTTAGCACTCGGTGATTTAGCACGCCACATTTGTTTGTTGACCCCTTTTTGATTATCTTGCATTGGCCGGTTGACACCATGGTTCAAACGGCCTCGTGTGAGATAAGAAAGCCTCTCACGAACAGGCCTCCTTGGTTCTGCCCAACCCGGATGAAAAGCATAAGGGGCCATTGGGGGCTGTCCCCATCCTCCATTGAAGTATCCCATGTAGTATGGTGCATAGGGGGGTGGCGCCATCCATGGTCTTGGTGCCCACGACCCATATGGCCTTACATGATGCTGAAATTCTTGCTGAGGAGGTGACCTTGAGCGCTTCAAATTTGATGACCGGTTAGAGATAGAACCGGCCGCCTGATTGGCATATTTGGATAGCAACATATCAAAAGTTGGCTTGATCCTCTTATGATGTACTTTAGCTTCATTCGTCTTCCACTTGCCAACCTCTGGACTCTTGGGCTTAACAAACTTGATGTGAGTGTTCTCTTGCACTTTGGTTGCCCCCCGAGTGTCGGATTCTTGACGGTGATCTTAATTATCTCCTTGCCACCGGGTTGTTTGTCAAGCGCAACTTGTCTCCCCAAAATCTTGACGCCCTCCTTGCTTTTCCTAGCTTCACCAATAACAACATTATCTTTATTAGCCGATTCAGCTATGTTGGGCCGAATTAACATCTTTTTTCCTCCAAATCCATGGTGTTCATTGGGAAGGGCTGCTTATCAACTTGCATCTCAGAAAAATTCAATTGTCAGTCATTAATGGCCGATTGTATCTGTCGTTGAAAAACATTGCAATCATTAGTAGCATGAGAAAAAGAATTATGATACTTACAATAAGCACACCGTTTCAGCTCTTCAAACGGCGGTACAGTATGAGATATTCTAATAATATTGGTTTGTAATAAAGCATCAAATATCTTATCACACTTAGCAATGTTGAAAGTAAATTTCATCTCTTCATCACGATTCTTATGAATCGGCTTTAAATCATTGCAAGTAAATGGTTTGGCCTTAGATGGCCAAACAAATTCAGCAGCATAAATATCACCCTCATCGTCCGTGTGCTCGCTATCATACTCAATCATATTCACCTTAGGGCGATCAGTTTTATACCTATGCACCTCTTTAAGATCTTTACCTCGGCTTTCTTGAGCCAAAGCCCTTTGTAGGACTTGGTTGATACTCAAAAACTCATAGCCATCTAGCCTCTCTCTAATGTGAGTTCTCAAACCATTAAGTACTAGATCTGCCAAATCTCTCTCGGTTATCACCAAGCTATAGCACCGGTTTTTTGTATCTCTAAATCTCTTGACGTAATCGGAGACCGATTCCTCATGTTTTTGTCTAACCAATGTAAGATGTGATAACTTAAGTTCATTGTCGCCACTATAAAAATGATCATGAAATTTCTGTTCTAGTTGCGACCATAAACGAATAGAACCATGTGGTAAAGAGGCAAACCATGAAAATGCGGTACCGGTTAAAGATAAAGGAAATAAACACACTTTCAATTCATTTAGCGAGCCTGCTTCACCCAATTGTGCTAAATATTGACTAACATACTCCCATGTGGTTTTAGTGCCCTCTCCATTAAACTTACAAAGTCTGGAATTTTATATCCCGGAGGGCATTGAATTGCATCAAAGTATTCTGGATATGGCTTTTGGTAAATCCGGTTCCTAGGTAATTCAACTCCAAAATTCTCTCGGAGTATCTTAGCCATCTCCTCTCTAAAATTAGCTAGAGCATCATCCGTAGTGGACGATGAAGCTTGTGGCGGAGGCATATGAGGAGTAGGGTTAACAGCTGCAGGTGTGAATTGTGGCATGAATGCCGAATTGTAATTCGGCAGTGATCTAACCGCGTTTGCACCTATAGGTAGGGCTTGGTTCGGCCTCACCACCGAACTTGGCACGGTCGTAAGAGGACTAATGGGTGCAGCCACAATTTGATTTGTTTGGGTAGGATAATAACTCAACGGCATGGGAGGCGTCGATGAAAGGGGTAAAGCTAGATTAGGAGTTTCTACGCTAGCAGGCACGCCAACATTACCACTAGATGATTGCGGTATATTTTTCTGAGCATTAGCATTCTCTAAAAAAGCTTGCTATATGAGATTATTGCTATCGGTAATACGACTTTCAATTTCTGCCCATTGCTCAGGAGAAAAGGTAGTACTCACAGCGGGTTTAACTTGTTCATAGTGAAGAGGAGGGAACTTGATCTCTCCAACCGGAGTGATGTTGCCTTGGCGATCCTTCTTGAAGTTTGCAAGGAACACCTCCAGCTCCTTCTCTTCACGCGCCTTCTTTTACTCCTCATAGATTTGGCGATGTTCCGCCGGTAATTCCTCAAGATTGAGCTTGATGATGTTATCGGTGTCAACCTCGGATGGTTTGGGAAGACCGGTCATGATGGATGATGATGATGATGATTGCTCTTTAGTCCCCAGCGGAGTCGCCAAAAAGTGTGTTCGCACACGAACACGTCACCGTGTACCCTCGATGCCAGGGGTGATGCACCGCAGCTCACATCGAAGGAGCCTCACCGGAAGCGCGATTCGCAAGACAATCGGCGAGAACTTTTGAAGACCCGAAGCACCACACACCCGGGAGAGACCCCGTCGGGGAGTGCGGCGGCTATGGGCTGCCCTAGGTCGGTCAAGCCGCCCCTAAAGCCTCGGGATTCGCAGCTCTCCAACACGAAGAACAACGAAGAACGAGGGAGCAAAAACGTGGGAGAGGCAAAAGTAGATGGAAAAAAGTATAGATGCGTTGCGATTGTGTGTTGTTGTTCAATCGGCCGTCACCTCTTACATATATATGAGGTGGATGGACTTTCCGTATAAGAAAAGGACTCAAATCCCGTCCAAAACATCAAAATTTAACCTAACTCGGACTACGAGGGCCGGAACTTCTGGTCGGCCCGGAACTTTCGGGCCAAAATTACGACAAGTAGCCTTCTTGTACTGATTCTGCAGGTCGCATATGACTTCGGATGGCAATGGCTCCAAAAGCAAAATTGTAGAGCTTGAAACGCGGAATATTTCGTATGTTGATCACTTTTTCATCCGAGGTCATCTTGGTGTTGAATTCGGGCCTGCAAAACTGCAAAAAATGTTAAATTCCAGTTTTTCAGAGTCGTACCGCGTGCGAAGTTTCTGTTCAGCCCGGAACCTCCCCGGAAATTTTGCCCGGAACTTCCCGGGCAGATTTCTGTAGCACACTGTTTTGCCTCTAACTTTTGCATACGATTTTGGATTGAGACAAGTTTTATATCAAAATCGACCGTCTCGGCGAGACGAAGACAATTCATGTAGAACGTTTTCTCCTACGAGGTCATCTTGAAGGTGTAATCGGCCGAACAGTACTCTGGATATGAAATCTTAGCACTTTGAGCACAACTTCGGCCTTCGAGATGAGATCGGATGGCGATGGCCCAAACTTCAAAGATGTTCACGTCAACACTACGGAACTTTTTCATGTAGATCACTTTTTTATTTGAAGCCATCTTATTAGTGTTTTCATCCATGCCAAAATCGGGTGTCAGCAGAACCTTTCATGATGCATGTTCTTAACTGCATGGTTCATCCCGCAGATGAATGTATCTAAGTCCAGCTAAAACATATTCGAAATGAAATGATGCATCTTCTTTGTAAATTATTGGCTATATTGTTCTGGCTCTAAAAATTGTACTTCCTCCATTCACAAATGTAAGATGTTCTAACTTTTCTCTGAATCGGATGTATATAAACATGTTTTAGTGTGTTCGTTTATTCATTTCAGTCCGTCTGTAGTTCATATTGAAATATCCAAAATATCTTATATTTGTGAATGGAGGGAATACTATATGATTGACTGTGAGGGTCATGTATAGCCGCGGACGTAAGTGCAAGTTTTTTTGTTTTGTTTTTTGCGACGACGTAAGTGCAAGTTAGCACAGTACGGCAGTATAAATGCTGAATCTTGATCGCGAGGACTCTGGTTGACACTTAGCTTCTGAAATAGTATGTCACTTGCACGATTGGAGAAGGTGTTGTGTGTACTGCGTTTTTGGTGCCTAATAAAGATCGGTTGAATACTACTTCCTCCGTTCCTAAATATATGTCATTTTAAACATTTTAATAGGGGACTACATACGAAGTAAAATGAATGAATCTATACTCTAAAATATGTCTATATACATCCGTATGTAGTCTAATAGTGAAATTTCTAGAAAGACTTATATTTAGGAACGGAAGGAGTAGGATAATTCTCTCTCTCTCTTTCTTGAATGCCAATATACGCGGGGAAGAGAATTCCCTGTTACATGTCTTGTGCTGTCTTGTTGAAAACAGAATTTTCTACAGCCTGCTTCTTGTTGGAGTATTCACATTTTGTACGGATGAGCGTTTGTGACTCTCGGGTACCACACGCCTCTATAGGAATATAGTATTAGAAAATATATAAAAGAAATTTTATAAACTCTGGAATTTCAGGATATCAAACATGGGTGCCCATTCTACTCCCCTGATTAGTTTTGTAGGAAATGAGTGCCCGTGGTATTCTCGGTAAAAAAGGGCAGCCCGATGCATGTAGCTCCCACTTGCGCAGGGTCCGGGGAAGGGTCCGATCACTTTGGGTCTATTGTACGCAGCCTTTCCCTACATTTCTGTAAAAGGCTGTTTCCAGGACTTGAACCCGTGACCTCATGGTCACAAGGCAGCAGCTTTACCACTGCGCCAAGGCTCCCCTTCCCGTGGTATTCTCAGTAAAAAAGTAAAAATGAAAATCTATGTATAACATAAACTATTCGGATGGATCGTATGTCAGATCATATTTTATTCGCCACGGATACCACGGGCATCTATTCCTCACGAAACTAAACACGGGGTAGAATGGACACCCATATTTGATATCCCAAAATTCCAAAAATTTCAAAAAAAATCATGGTACGTAGCACCCGAGAGCTCCCATGCATTTCCCCCATTTTGCATTCCCGCAAAAGAAAAGAAAAATCCCCATTTAAAACAGAAGCGATGGACTTCCATGATTCCCGTTGCCGGATGGATGGTATGGCGTCGTCTAGCATCACGTGCATGCGATGCAATGTTAGGCGTGCTGTTGCTGTCGGAGTGCCCTCAACCACCACCCCCGTCTGGGTCAGTCAGGACCCATCTCCTCTGGAATTGACGCAACAGCAGATGGAATTAATGCCATTGCTCATCATTGTTAAGAAGAAGAGAGGGGTCCTTCTTCCCTGCACGGGGCGATAGACCACAGTGCACCACCACCACCACTTGAAGCGGAGAGAGACAATGAAGCCGCAGGCGCAGCTCCTCCTCCTCCTCCTGGCCTCCATCGCCGCGGCGCTGCTCATGAGCCGCGGCGTCCTCGCCGGCGCCGGCGCCCACGCCGCGATGCCGGTGCGCACCGTCGAGGACGACGACGCGGCCTTCGCGGAGCTTGAGGAGGAGGCGGCGTACCCACAGCGGAGGATGCTTGCTTACAACCCCAATTCCATCAGCTACGGAGGGCTGGAGGCGAACAAGGCGGCGTGCTACGGCTCCTGCCCAGGCCGGGGGCAGCCCTACACCGGCCGCGGCTGCAAGGCCATCTTCGGCTGCCGCGGCCGTTAATTATCTTAGCTTGAAGGTACTACTGCCATTCCTGTTTGCTTCATGGCAGGAAAAAGGGCCCTTCTTCCACTGACCCAGAAGCTGTGGGGAGATAAAAAGAAATGTGGTTATTGTGTAAGCTCAAGCAGTTTTACATGCATGTATTTGCGTTCTTGAATGTAATCTTTGGTTCCTTGTGTGTACAATAATGTGTGTTTGGATGAATCCAAGCATACATACAATTCAGAAAGAAAAAAAATGAGTTTATGTTGTTAGTTTCCACTTTCCAGGAAGGAATAAACAGCTCAAACAATTAGCCAATGGCTAGCGATGCAAACGCCATGTGCGCGAGTTCATGTTGTTTTGGTATAATCGTACGGTTCATAAACATAATACCAGACAGTTTTACCACCAAACAAGCACGATTAGAAAGTAACAGGCAGTAATTCAAGTATACATTATCAAAATGGCAAAAGATAGGAGTGCAGATTGGCCTGGTGCGAGTTTGTCTCAATATAAAAATAAAGGAAAAGAACACTTGGTATTTTGAGGATATGTAGGACATCAGTTCAATGCATCATGTCCAGCAACACATCTAAATCATCAGGGTAAGAAGCAGAATAATCAGAACATGCGTATTGTGCCAATCTAAACGTTACAACAAATGTTTAGGATGGGCATGCACACAACAGAAGGATGCTTTTATGGGAAACAGTAGAATAACAGCAATATTTTGCCTTGCTAATTGCAATATTGGAAGCACCTCGTCCTTTTTTACCTTTGTGGAGTGCTTCCTTTCGAACCGATGTTTTTGCTCTTTATCCGGTAAACTCATCAGCATTTCGTTTGCTTCATCGAGAGTTCTGTTCTCCTCGAATAGCGACTTAAACCTTGAACGAGGCATGCAAGAAACTTCGGACCATAAGAACTACATCAGTGCTGCACAAACTGAAGTTCACTGAGAAGATGAGAAGTTGCGGGTGGAAAACATAGCTGAAGATGAGAAGTTGCGGGTGGAAAACATAGCTGCAAGGACAAGGGTGCTTCAATAACATCTTACCTCCTCCTCTGCTTTGTTTCTTCTCCTGGCCTTCAGTATCTCCTTCCCCCTCTGCAGAGTTTGCACTTCATTATTCATGCAGTAAGCTGCACATGGAGAATAGAACGGGTAAGATGAATGATCGGATTAAACAGCACCACAAAAATAGGTGGACAACAACTGCATTAGTAATTTCAAACACTCACGACACGAGAGCATATATCAGCTGAAATTCCAGTCCGAACAAACAGGGGCTAGGGTGAGCACATGAGGCCGAATCGGCGAATCAACGCCGACATGGACATGGGATGGCACTGCGGGTAAATGACCAGAAAAACTCTAACCCCATGCCATCTCAGAATTTTTATGTGCAATCCTAGCCATCTGCAACGCAATAGAACGGCCCAAAGCCACAAAGCCTGGAAACCGGCTTTACCAGGCACAAACTAAATCTTTAGATGATATGCTAATGTATTTTGAGGTTACAACTAGGCACCATTGCAAGGATCTGAAAGATGTGACAAGTTTATGGAGAGTTAAGTTAACGGAAATGCCGAAAAGAAGAGCAAATCATACACAATGGTATCGGTATGTCACCATATGACCACCCCAGTGTAGACATCAATACATCATTACATATTTTCTTAAGTAAGGGCCTCTTTGGTTCGCAGGATTCTTAAAATGCAGGAATAGGAAAAACGTAGGAATAGAGTGTCATGTCCTTTCCTACCCTACAGGATTTGGAAGTGTGTTTGATAGCACATGAAAAACAAAGGAATTCTACAAAGAGGTTTGAGTGGATGGAAATTTTCCTCCAAAATATAGTACAAATGAATCCTATGGAAAAACTCCAAAGGATTTCAATCCTACGAATCAAACGACCATCGTAGGAAAAAAATCCTAAGGATCCAAATCCTCTAAAAATCCAATGAAATTCCTTTGTATCAAAGGAGCCCTTAAGTTTAGGAAAATTTCCATATTTAAATGGTACAGCAAGTCCAAAGTCATTTGTAATAAGAGATGATAAAATTGCACAAATTTATAATTTATAGACAACAATGGTTTCGCACAGCGCATTCAGAACTTACAGGAAACACTATGGATACAGGAGAACCGAGAGAACAAATTCAACTAGCTCATTGTTAAAAATAGTTGCAGCTTCGAGCTAGTACTTTGCAGAAAATTATGCAACTGCAATATGAGATCAAGTTGAAAGTCATCTTACTCTGGCAGATGGAAACCATGAAGAGAGCTTCAGAAGAGCAACAACCATGATAGGTCGACTTGTCATGTCTGCAGAGTAACGGTTAAGGCCAAGCTCCACAGCCTCCAAGCATCATATTTGTTACCTGGACAAGTTGACGTGACAACAATACCATAGAAAAGTAATACTACCAGATAAAATATTAGCCCTGCAAAAGTCCATGGTACTGGGAGCCGACGCCCCGGACGATTGACCTCAGGGGCTGACTAAGCACCATTAGCACAACTGGCGCCTAACTGCCCCACATTGAGCCCAATAATCATTTTTCATGACCGAAACGAATGATAGTAAATTTCCACACTTGGTTGCGCCCACCTCACAAGTTGTTCTACCCACGGTGCATTTTATTCATCCTAATACAGTTCTCTTCAACTAAATGCCAATTAAATAAATGTTTTGCTCAGTAATCCTGGAAACAATTATTGAAAGTACAGTTCATGAAAGCAGAAAGGAGAATGACAACTGATGGTGGATCACACAATAATGTGATTTAAATATGTGCCAGTTTTTGGAATAGTTGAAACTTGAAACGGAGCAGTGCAAAATGAAAACACCACCAGTCTTGCGCAGGCTAGTATATTTCAAAATCACCAGTCTTAACCATGTCAGAGTGCACAAAAAACACTAATTACAGGATTCATGCAAGCACATGTGCTAGCTTTCCAGTGATATGGCATGAAAGATGTCCACCACATGCACATTACCCCCAGCAAAACAAAACATGCCCGTCCCTCGTCGTAAGGTAAAATTGTCCATCACATTCAATATCCCAATTCGCAGCACCATGCAAGGTTCGACACCTAAAAATGTGTATTGACCATCCTCACTGCTCATCACCATCCAGTATGCTCCTAACTTTGTCGATGGAGCTGCACACATTATAACATACTATTACACCATTTACGTGCACAACAGAGGGAGTGAGGGAGATAATGAAAAAAGTACCTTTTCGACAGATTAGGTAAGAGACTCTGGACAGCATTCATCACAATGTCGTCTTTTTGGTTCTTCACTTCAGGATCTATGGCCAAGAAAAATCATTGCCCTACATGGGGATTGGAAACTGAAAAGAGAAAAAAAAAACAGAAAAGTGTTACTGGTGGTTCACAATGTACCTTGAGGATCTCGAGAATTAGAACTGCCTCCAAGATAACATCCGGTGAGTTCATCAACCACCTCGTCTTCAGTCAACATGTTTTTAAGAATGTGCCCAATAACCTCGTGTGCGATACTTGCAGTGTCATCACATAATGCAGAGAGATCTTCTTCAGAGCATCTAGTCATCTCCACATTGCCCTCCTCCGAACTAGGATCCTTCATACTGCCAGCAGCTTCACTGTCTCCATCATGTCCAGGACCACCAGTGTACTCAGAATCTTCAGTGCTATTGATCATGAAATTTGAAGAGCAGCCCTCATCCATGTGCTGCTGAGAACGAACATCGAAGTAGTTGCTTGAGGTGAGTACAAAATCATTATCTTCACTGCACCTGTCACTCTCTAAACTAACTTCGTCATCGCTCGAGTTTTCTTCAGTGGCACCACGTGCCAAAGATCTGAGGCAACTGCTTAAATCCAAGACAGCATCTACTTCCACTTCCTTTCTCTCTTCTGTGAGAATAGCCTGTTGACATTTAGGAGACATTCGAGCTAAGAAACCAATGGCACGTACTGCCAAATCCGGTAAATTACCATCATCGCACTCAAACAAGCATTCTGTCAAGTACCTCCTCACAGCTGCTTTGAATGATGCCATCTTAACTTGAGAACCTTGACCCATAATGCGACGCAGCAACTTCATATCATCAGTATCGACGTTTGGAAGTGACCATAGAGCATTCAGGATATCTTGCTGCGATGATATAGTCGCACGTGGAAAGGGAAAAAACTCTGACTGTGAAATATCCATGCTCCTTAGTGTTAGTTTCTGATGTAGGTTCATCACTGACAATGCTTTTGCAAAGTTCTCTGGAAGATCCTTGCCTTCCTGCAGCTTTGCTTTCATATTTCCACACCTTTTCCTTATCAAATTAATAAGATGGCTTCTGCTGGAAGTTCGAGCTACATGCAGAAATTCTGGGGGGCATGATTTTCCTGTGAGCTTTCTATTGATTGCAATAGCAGCTTGCTGGGGAATTTCATCTAGCCCAGCTAAAGCTTGATCAATAGATGACAGAAGCATTGGTGACACAGGTGTTCTAAGACGGACAGGATCAGAACGGTAGCTACATGGATTTGTTAAAATTTCAGATAATCGCATACCACTTTCACTGTCCAACTCAGCCAAGTATTTTGGAAGGTGGTCCTTCACGATTTTCATCATTGTAGGCCTAATCTTCCTGAAACTAATCCCATTGTGGGCAACAATATTAGCCACTGACTCAAGTGCTCCATTGCTTAATTTGCTGATTGTACATTGCATGATCTTCAAGCTTTCTGGACAGAGAGGGCCATCCTTCTGATTTTGCAGCTTAAAAAGCTCAAGACCATCTAGGACTACATGATGAATGTAACACTTCCTTTGCAAACCAAAACTTTCTTCGACGTTAAATCTTACTCTCTCGGTAGACACCTGGAATAGGCATTTCTCAATAAGATGCCCAGTCACTGTCATGTTTATGCTGCATGGATGTTAACTAAAGCAACAAAAAAAGGAGGGTAAAATGGTCTATAAGAGACCATTGTAATAAAGAAGGCAGGCAAATCGTGAGATAGTAATAAAACAATGCATTTCAAAAGTAAAATAGTATAAACTGCGACATAGTAACAAGAGATGTATTATATGTAATATACTAAATACTCGAACTAAAACCACGACACTTATTTTGGAACGGATGGAGTATAAGTTATCTTACAGAAGAGTACTCTCAAGAATCAAATCAAATGATTACTACAAAATTATTCGCCAAAAAGAAGTGATTACTATGAAATTGTAGAGTAGCTAGTATGGAATGTCGATCAAGCAATAACAATGAGTTATACCCTCTTTCATAGATGTTATCTCATCTCAGACTATAATCAATCTGCTCCTTCCAATGCCCTAATCCCATCAAAGCCATGTTGTATATCCTTCCACAGGTGTAGTTATCTTAATGTAAGGATCATGTGAAGCAACATATTTGATCACACAACATATGAAAACTGCTAAATATTCTCTTATTATTGTACTAGAAATATAATTATCTGCCATTCATTCATATATAAACCTAACGGATAAATAAGTAGCTACGCAAGCAACATCAATACGGGGAGTAAAAACTGAAACTAAAAACCGTAAGCTGTAGGTTCTGTTAAAGTATGGATAACTTACTTCATCAGTCCTGACATCCGATTCAGCCAAGTAGCTGTAGAACAGAGATTTTGTGGGGGTTACTAAAAGATTGATATGGCTAAAGTAACCTTATAAGTAGAGAAACACGATAAAAAGAAATCTGCTAGGTTTGCCATATTTTACAATCCAAGACCACATGGAGCTGAGGTAACTCACTAAATCAGTGGATGCTGTTTTCAGATGAGAAATATGGGTCAGACTATGAGTCATTTTTGCGCATACATGAAGAGTGAGTTTTGCTCTATCAAAGCTTCTGGCACAAACTCTTGAAACATGGAGCCATGGAGGTAACTCACTAAATCAGTGGATATTGTTCTCAAATGAGAAACATGCAGCTCTATCAGTTGTTGTACCGCACTGCGTCTGGTTTAGAGAAGGAAATAACTGGCACAGGTAGTAGAATACTTACACGACTTTCAGAAACTTTGGTCGCTTAAGTTTGAAGGGGACATCTAATTCAGGATTCAGCGAGGCCAGCCATCTTCATGCATAGATAGATGAATAAAAAAAAAATTGTAAGGTGCGGTTAAGAGGGGGCGGGGACATGCATATAGAAGAGCAGAGCAAGCACTGCACAGACCTTCGCTTCTTCTTGATCAGACCTTGCTGCCGCAGAAAAAGAGAGCACAGCCTGTTACCATCCTTGAAAGAGAAGTCGGCCGCGTCCTCTGGGTAAAAACCACACAGAACAATATTTTCAGATGTATAACATAACCAAAGGATTTTCAGCCACATCAGGCTGCAATACCCTAGGTTTATGTGAGCCAAGGGCAACAAATTGGTGTATGGATGCTGTCACTTTGAAGTGTGGAAACCAAGTGTTCTAAACAAGATGATATCAACAGAGATGCATACAGCTCGACTTGGATACATGGTCAATTCAGCATGAGAAACACACGCATAATAACTATGGACGTTGCCGATATGAAGTGCTTTGTATGCAGATGATTATTCTAGAAACACCATGACATTTACAGTACTGAAATAAGTTTCAGGTTTTGCGCAGTATGCGTTATAGCAAGTAGTACTGTTGTGGCTACGGAAGAATGAAGACGAGATGAAATCACCTTCCTGCGAAGAAAACATCTGGGTCCTTGGCCTTCCGTATGCGTCCTGGAATATAAGAATCATGGCATGAGCCTTCGGTAAGGAAGTTAGGATGTTATTACGAACGAAAATAGACGATTTCAGACATCAGGAGGAAAAAAATGAGAGACTGTTCCAAAATTTTGTTGGAGCTCCAAACCTGCACTTAACCCCCTCAACCGAGAGAGGATGAACTCCGCAGCCGCCGAAGAGCTCCGTCGCCGCTGCCCTGGGTCGAGGTCGCCCGCGGCGGCGGCGGCGGGGGCGGGGAAGCGAGACAGGGAGCCTCAAGCAGCAGAGACCGGATGGGGAGGGCAAGAGAAGGGATGGTGAGGCAGAAGCGGCGGGGAAGCAGATGGCAGAGAGGCGGCAGCGGAGGACGCAGCGGCGGCGACGGCCTCGTCACGAACAGGCGGCGGCGGCGGAGGCGGCGGCAGGGAAAGCAGAAGGACGGGCCCGGAAAGAAGTCGGACTGAGATCCCGTGCCTCGCCAGAGGCAAGGCACGCTGTGCCTCGAGGCTCAGCATCCATCGTCCAAATCAATCCTACGGAGGGCAGCACTTCACAGCCAGTCAACGCGGACTTAACACGGGAAAGGGGAAAAACGATGCAGCGTCTCAGTCCATTCGCGCGCCATCTCGGACAGAGGAAAACTGCGCGGGCTGGCCGGCCGCCCCCGCCGCCGCTCTCCGGCCGCTGCTGCTCCCGTCGCCGCGCTGCCAGCGCTCGCTCCTGCTCCCGTCGCCGTGCTGCCAGCGCTCGCAGCTGCTCCCGTCGCCGCGCGGCGAGCAAGCTCCCGCCATGGACCTGCGTGAAAGGGAGAGGAGCCACTCCGGTTGCTCCTCCAGGGTGATCTCCAGCGGCGTCCACAGGAGGAAACTGAACAGACTTTAAACTGAAAAATGTGCAGACTTTAAACTGAAAAATTCAGTGTACAATGTGCAGACTTTAAACTGAAAAATGTGCAGACTTTTAACTGAAAAATTCAGTTAAGTAGAAACAGCTGCAGGATACAAAATTCAGTGTACAATGTGCAGACTTTAAACTGAAAAATGTAGACTTTAAACTGAAAAATGTATTGAATAAGGAAGGGTTGAACTGAGGCATTCACTATACAAGGAATTAGAAAATGAAATCGAAATGAATTGAACAATATACAGTCTTTGTAGCATTAACACTCAAATTCAGCACCATCCATCTGTTCTTACACAATCCTTCAAATACATAACAGCAGCAATTTAACAAAACAACAGCAGTTTGACAAAACAGCAGTCTTACATTCAGTTAAAGGGTTCAGGAAAACTACAACAACACAAAGTTGAACACAGCATAGTGTGTTTTGTAGGCGTGAATAAACTAATTTTCGAAGCACTTAACATAGAAATTTGTTCTTACATCATTCAAGTACAGAGAATTGGCCCTTTTAGTTGTACACTTTGGCCACAAAAGACTATAGTTAGCCCCCAAATCCAAAATACTATAGTCAAGGCATTGTCCAAAATACAGTCTGGCATTGCCCAAAATACTATCTAACAAGCTTGTACATGCTAGAACAGATCTTCGTCATAACGGCTAGCTGTCAAGAGCTGCGTGTAACTCATTGTCTTGTTGCAGTCTTGAAGCTCCATGTTTGCTCCTTTATCGCGTCCATCCTTCTCCACTCCTACTTGAGGCTGTGCACCATCATGTTTCTTTTGTTGCTGCAATAAAAAATCTAGTAAGAAATTTAGGAATGAATGGTAAAAACACATCATGTACATATTGCTACATACCTTTGCTTTTTGGTTCTTGGATGCAGCAACTTTAGTTGGCTTGCGCCTCCCTTTGAGTAACTTATCAAGCCAAGTTTTCCTTCTCCTCAAATTTTTTGATTGAACCTCTTTTTTCTTGAGCTTTGCAGCACTAAGAACCTCATTTATATGCTGCTGCACAGCTGGGTCAACATTTTGTTCGTCATTGCATGGCTTACTCGTCGCATTGGTAGTTGCATTGAGTTTATCCTCAAGTTGTAGACCAATGCAATCAAGTGCATTTTCCAACATCAAACAACATTCTAGAGAGTAGGCTATTTTATATGCCAAAGTGTGAAATTTGTGAGACAAATCCTTGTACCGGAGTTGGGCTTCCAGCTTTGGATTTTCTACCACGTTCCTTCCTTGTCTATCTTGTATGCTTCCATTGCGTGCCTCTCTAGTCCATCTTTTTAAGAAATAATGAGACCATGTCCACACAATATTCCCGTCCTATTGAACATTCCACAACTACATGAAGCTGTTTGGGTCAGAGGATCACCAATCACTACGCGCTCCTCCTCGAATTTTAAATCACCATGCAAACTCCCAATAGCAACAACAAATTTGTTATTTCCGTCCAATGCTCTAGTGCATGCAGCCATGGATCTTTCATATTCACTTTGGAAAGCTTTAAAAATAATTGGAGTGTATTCTTTGCTTGCTAGCACCAACATAGGTGTGTGCATCTTGATTCTTGGCAACTTCTTCCTTGCATCAAATTCAGATTGCAATTCCTTTCTTCTTTTCACTTCCACATGATCCAATACTATCTCTTTTTTCCGAAGACCCTCATTGGAACAAACAAATCTGCATGAAGTCACTTCACCATCAAACTTGCTTACATTTTTGTTTCTCTTCCTCACATCAAACCCTGCACGGCCGCCATATGCAACCCAAAACACCCAAGCTTCATCTGCATTTCTGAACCTCATACCAACTTGAGGTATTCCCTTGTTAATTTCGCCCATTGCACAACACTTGCAAATGCACAACACTCTCAACACTCAAATCTTGTCAAATTGCACAACACCACAGCCCAAGCAGCAACAATTCTGTCAAATAGAACAATACACACATCATTCAATTTCACACAACAAATAAAAAAAATCAGCTAAGCAGCAAGATGGCTACCTGTTGGAATAGGCCTGGAGAGCGACGATGGGGGCGACCGGAGAGCAACGGCGTGGGGGCGGAGGCAGGGGCGGCGGGGGCGGCCGGAGAGCGGCGGGGGCGAGGGCGGCGGGTGAGCGGCGCGGGCGGCGGGAGACCTGGCTCTGGCGGCCGGAGAGCGACGACGGGGGCGGCCGAAGAGCAACGGCGTGGGGGCGACGGCAGGGGCAGCGTGGGGGCGACGGCAGGGGCGGCGGGGGAGCGGCGGACGATGCGCCAGCCCGCCCAGTTTTCCTTTGCCGCGCGAAGTGTCCGCCCGCCCGCGAGTCAGTTTTCCCCTGTGTTGACTATTGAGTTCGCTTTGACTGGCTGTGATCGCTGCTAGCCGTGGGATTAATTTGGACGATGGATGCAGGGGCGCAAGGCACGCCGTGACCCGGCTCTGTCAAGGCATGGGATCTCAGTCCAAAGAAGTCCACGTAACCCCCGGATGTTTCGCACTTAACCCCCTCAACAATAAAAAACAGGTATGTAGCCCCTGTAGTTTAGAAAACCGGACAAATAACCCCATCAACAGCCGGTTTTGCTAATGCGGCACGACCGCATGAGTAAGCGGAACATAAAATGATTAGGTGAACACAGGGTCTTCATTTCAAAGTCTCAAATTTCCATCTCAAAAAGATAAAAAAGAGTCTCAAATTTTCTAGAACGACCTCGTTGGAGCTTGTGCGAGAGAAGCCCCATCTAGTGGCGAGCTAGCATTTGATAATAGGATGGTCCACCTCCTTTTTTTTATAAGCAATAAGATATGCGAACGTTCTAACTAATTATCAATATCACATAGAAACAGATCGATATGGTCTTACAAACACACTAAATTCTCAATTAAATCTCAATTTTGCATAAAGAAACGATATGATATGTGAACGATCATGTACTGGATAGCATAGTGTAAAAAAGCAAACCCTAAATGGCTGAATAAGAAATTGAGGGTATTTCTGTTGCTCACTTGCTACCACCGGAGACCTGCTACCTGTTGGCGACTAACTGAACGCAGCGGCAGCCGCCGACTTTGCAGGGGGTGGAGGGCCGAAGACAGGGGCGCAGCCGCGAAGGTCGCAGGGACAGGGGGTGCGGGCTCATGGCTTCAGCCAAGGGCCGACGACAGGGCAGGGGAGGCGAGAGGCGGGCTTGGCTCTAGCCGGCGATCGGCAAGGCTGCGAGGTCAGCGAGACGACTGGGACGTCGGGCAGCGACGAATCCAGGAAGAAAATTGAGGGAGGGCTCAAAGTTCACAGCGGAAAACTAAACGCCACTTAACAGAAAAAAAAATTATCTTCTAATCCATTTATCCAAATAAGCTGAAATTTTCTCACATTACAGCTGGAAACATGGTATAATTACAAGATTTTTTCTGCAATTTTTAAAAAATAACAAATTTGGAACGAAAAATTAGATATGTCTAGCTAAATAGCCATTATCTCCTAAACCTTTTGCCCAAATACACTCAAATTTTTCTCGATTACTACTGCAAATCTGTAGTATTTACTAGAATTTGCCAAACTAAACAGACAATAGTTGCCATACATGTGCTCAAATTAACATGAATTCTTTCAAAACCAATACCAAAAACATTTCTGATCATACCACAAAGGTTCATATGTTTCATATCACAAAGTCGTTTTGCTGCTTTGCAAGATGGAAACATTGATTAATTTCAGCATGTTAACAACCACCAACACCAACACCAGCCATTCTACAGCTAGCTACTATAAATAAGTATTCAAATTGTAGCTAAACAATTTACTATTACAATCTACAGCTAGGTAGCCAGCTAAATTCTAAATTCTGAAAAACTGAAACTGAATACAACCTTCACACTTTCAGAGCAGAACAGCAGCAGCCGCAGCGGCCGAACTACGCCGGGGCCTGGACCCGTTAACCAGAGGCTGGTCGCCGGAGAGCAAGAGGCCGAGAAAGCCCCCTAATCTACGGCCTCGCCATTGCCACCGGATCAGACTGGGATGCCCCCGGGCGCGGCGTTGGGGAGGGGATGAGCACCGTTGTTGCCTCGTTGGGGAAATGGGTTGGTTCAGTTGGGATTAGGGAAGGTCAGCTAGGCTTTGTCGAGGACGGCGGCACAGCGCGATGAAGAGATTTCGGCGGCCGGCGGCGGCTAGGGCACAGGAGGCATCGCGGGCAGGCGAGTGTGGTCTGTGTCTCTGTCTCTCGAAGGATGGATGGAACGAGCAGCCTCGTGGTGTCGCGCTGGGTTGAGAAGCAATATTTGGCTGGGCTGAGCCCTTAAGAGTAGTAGTAAAATATATTTTTGTAGCACTGGAGGGGGGGCTCGAGCCTGTTAAATATTTTTTCGCCGTTGGCGTCGGGGCACGCTTGATGTGGAGGAAGAGTGTGGCTGTGTTCGTCCTGATTCGGTCAACCAATCTAGTTAGTGTTATTGGGTCATCGTTTTTTTCTGGCCCAGCTAGAGATCCATACGTATACATTAGGATGATCCAAAATCCCAGCGGCCCACCCTAGCCACTCTGTGACCTGATCATTGGTCGGGCCGGGTCGGGTTCGGGCCGCGCTTTGCAAAGCCCGACAAAACATTCCCAAGCCCAAACCCGGCCCGAAGCCCGAAATGCACCATTTTTTCAAGCCCGAGCCTGGACCGAAGCCCGACCCGAAGCCCGAAAGCCCGGCCCGGATGTTATTTTTTATTGTTTGCACGAGTAAGCCCGGCCCGAAATCCTTAAAAAGAGAAGCCCGAACCCGGCCCGAACTATCTTTCGGGCTGGAAAATGAAGCCCGAGCCCGGCCCGAATGCCAAGCCCGAATCCCGAAGCCCGGTTTTTTCGGGCCGGGCTGTCCATGCCCAGGTTTACTTGGCTCTAGCCGGCGATCGGCGAGGCTGCGAGGTCAGCGAGACGACTGGGGCATTGGGCAGCGGCGAATCCAGGAAGAAAATTGAGGGAGGGCTCAAAGTTCACAGCGGAAAACTAAACGCCACTTAACAGAAAAAAAAATCTTCTAATCCATTTATCCAAATGAGCTGAAATTTTCTCACATTACAGCTGGAAACATGGTGTAATTACAAGATTTTTTCTGCAATTTTTAAAAAATAACAAATTTGGAACGAAAAATTTGATATGTCTAGCTAAATAGCCATTATCTCCTAAACCTTTTGCCCAAATACACTCAAATTTTTCTCGATTGCTACTGGAAACCTGTAGATTTACTAGAATTTGCCAAACTAAACAGACAATAGGTGCCATACATGTGCTCAAATTAACATGAATTCTTTCAAAACCAATACCAGAAACATTTCTGATCATACCACAAAGGTTCATATGTTTCATATCACAAAGTCGTCTTGCTGCTTTGCAAGATGGATACATTGATTAATTTTAGGATGTTAACAACCACCAACACCAACACCAGCCATTCTACAACTAGCTACTATAAAGAAGTATTCAAATTGTAGCTAAACAATTTACTACTACAATCTACAGCTAGGCAGCTAGCTAAATTCTAAATTCTGAAAAACTAAAACTGAATACAACCTTCACACTTTTAGAGCAGAACAGCAGCAGCCGCAGCGGCCAAACTACGCCGGAGCCTGGACCCGTTGACCAGAGGCTGGTCGCTGGAGAGCAAGAGGCCGAGAAAGCCCCCCTAATCCACGGCCTCGCCGTTGCCACCGGATCAGACTGGGATGCCCCCGGGCGCGGCGTTGGGAAGGGGATGAGCACCGTTGTTGCCTCGTTGGGGACTTGGGGTTGGTTCAGTTGGGACTAGGGAAGGTCAGCTAGGCTTTGTCGAGGACGGCGGCACAGCGCGATGAAGAGATTCCGGCGGCCGGCAGCGGCTAGGGCACAGGAGGCATCGCGGGCGGGCGAGCGTGGTCTGTGTCTCTGTCTTTTGAAGGATGGATGGAACGAGCAGCCTCGTGGTGTCGCGCTGGGCTGAGAAGCAATATTTGGCTGGGCTGAAAAGCAATATTGGGCAGGGCTGAGAAGCAATATTTTGCTGGGCTGAGCCCTTAAGAGTAGTAGTAAAATATATTTTTGCAACACTGGAGGGGGGCTCGAGCCTGTTAAATATTTCTTTGCCGTTGGCGTCGGGGCACGCTTGATGTGGAGGAAGAGTGTGGCTGCGTTCGTCCTGATTCGGTCAATCAATCTAGTTAGTGTTATTGGGTCATCGTTTTTTTCTGGCCCAGCTAGAGATCCATAGGTATACATTAGGATGATCCAAAATCCCAACGGCCCACCCTAGCCACTCTGTGACCTGATCATTTGTCGGGCCGGGTCGGGTTCTGGCCGGGTTTTGCAAAGCCCGAAAAAAAATTCCCAAGCCCGAAATGCACCATTTTTTCAAGCCCGAGCCTGGACTGAAGCCCGACCCGAAGCCCGAAAGCCCGGCCCGGATGTTATTTTTTATTGTTTGCACGTGTAAGCCCGGCCCGAAAGCCCGTCCCGAAATCCTTAAAAAGAGAAGCCCGAACCCGGCCCGAACTATCTTTCGGGCTGGAAAATGAAGCCCGAGCCCGGCCCGAACTATCTTTCGGGCTGGAAAATGAAGCTCGAGCCCAGCCCGAATGCCAAGCCTGAAGCCCGAAGCCCGATTTTTTCGGCCCGGGCTCGGGCCGGGTCGTCGGGCCGGGCTGTCCATGCCCAGGTTTACTTGGCTCTAGCCGGCGATCAGCGAGGCTGCGAGGTCAGCGAGACGACTGGAACGTCGGGCAGCGGCAAATCCAGGAAGAAAATTGAGGGAGGGCTCAAAGTTCACAGCGGAAAACTAAACACCACTTAACAGAAAATTTTTATCTTCCAATCCATTTATTCAAATAAGCTGAAATTTTCTCACATTACAGCTGGAAACATGGTGTAATTACAAGATTTTTTTCTGCAATTTTTAAAAAATAACAAATTTGGAACGAAAAATTAGATATGTCTAGCTAAATAGCCATTATCTCCTAAACCTTTTGCCCAAATACACTCAAATTTTTCTCGATTACTACTGGAAACCTGTAGTATTTACTAGAATTTGCCAAACTAAACAGACAATAGCTGTCATACATGTACTCAAATTAACATGAATTCTTTCAAAACCAATACCAGAAACATTTCTGATCGTACCACAAAGGTTCATATGTTTCATATCACAAAGTCCTCTTGCTGCTTTGCAAGATGGATACATTGATTAATTTCAGGATGTTAACAACCACCAACACCAACACCAGCCATTCTACAGCTAGCTACTATAAATAAGTATTCAAATTGTAGCTAAACATTTTACTACTACAATCTACAGCTAGGCAGCTAGCTAAATTCTAAATTCTGAAAAACTGAAACTGAATACAACCTTCACACTTTCAGAGCAGAACAGCAGCAGCCGCAGCGGCCGAACTACGCAGGAGCATGGACCTGTTGACCAGAGGCTGGTCGCAGGAGAGCAAGAGGTCGAGAAAGCCCCCTAATCCACGGCCTCGCCGTTGCCACCGGATCATACTGGGATGCCCCCGGGCGCGGCGTTGGGGAGGGGATGAGCACCGTTGTTGCCTCGTTGGGTAAATGGGTTGGTTCAGTTGGGATTAGGGAAGGTCAGCTAGGCTTTGTCGAGGACGGCGGCACAGCGCGATGAAGAGATTCCGGCGGCCGGCGGCGGCTAGGGCACAGGAGGCATCGCGGGCGGGCGAATGTGATCTGTGTCTCTGTCTCCCGAAGGATGGATGGAACGAGCAGCCTCGTGGTGTCGCGCTGGGCTGAGAAGCAATATTTGGCTGGGCTGAGAAGCAATATTTTGCTGGGCTGAGCCCTTAAGAGTAGTAGTAAAATATTTTTTTGCAGCACTGGAGGGGGGCTCGAGCCTGTTAAATATTTTTTCGCCGTTGGCGTCGGGGCACGCTTGATGTGGAGGAAGAGTGTGGCTGCGTTCGTCCTGATTAGGTCAACCAATCTAGTTAGTGTTATTGGGTCATCGTTTTTTTCTGGCCCAGCTAGAGATCCATAGGTATATATTAGGATGATCCAAAATCCCAGCGGCCCACCCTAGCCACTCTGTGACCTGATCATTGGTCGGGCCGGGTTTGGGCCGGGCTTTGCAAAGCCCGAAAAAAATTCCTAAGCCCGGACCCGGCCCGAAGCCCGAAATGCACCATTTTTTCAAGCCCGAGCCCGATCCGAAGCCCGAAAGCCCGGCCCGGATGTTATTTTTTATTGTTTGCACGTGTAAGCCCGGCCCGAAGCCCGAAAGCCCGGCCCGAAATCCTTAAAAAGAGAAGCCCGAACACGGCCCGAACTATCTTTCGGGCTGGAAAATGAAGCCCGAGCCCGGCCCAAATGCCAAGCCCGAAGCCCGGTTTTTTCGGGCAGGGCTCGGGTCGGGTCATCGGGCCGGGCTGTCCATGCCCAGGTTTACTTGGCTCTAGCCGGCGATCGGCGAGGCTGCGAGGTTAGCGAGAGGACTGGGGCCTCGGGCAGTGGCGAATCTAGGAAGAAAATTGAGGGAGGGCTCAAAGTTCACAGCGGAAAACTAAACGCCGCTTAACAGAAAAAAAATTATCTTCTAATCCATTTATCCAAATAAGCTGAAATTTTCTCACATTACAGAGGGAAACATGGTGTAATTACAAGATTTTTTCTGCAATTTTTAAAATATAACAAATTTGGATCGAAAAAATAGATATGTCTAGCTAAATAGCCATTATCTCCTAAACCTATTGCCCAAACACACTCAATTATTTCTCGATTACTACTGGAAACCAGTAGTATTTACTAGAATTTGCCAAACTAAACAGACAATAGCTGCCATACATCTGCTCAAATTAACATGAATTCTTTCAAAACCAATACCAGAAACATTTCTGATCATACCGCAAAGGTTCATATGTTTCATATCACAAAGTCGTCTTGCTGCTTTGCAAGTTGGATACATTGATTAATTTCAGGATGTTCCAACCACCAACACCAACACCAACACCAGCCATTCTAAAGCTAGCTACTATAAATAAGTATTCAAATTATAGCTAAACGATTTACTACTATAATCTACACACTTTCAGAGCAGAACAGCAGCAGCCGCAGCGGCCGAACTACGCCGGAGCCTGGACCCCGTTGACCAGAGGCTGGTCGTCGGAGAGCAAGAGGCCGAGAAAGCCCCCTAATCCACGGCCTCGCCTTTGCCACCGAATCAGACTGGGATGCCCCTGGGCGCGGCGGGCGAGCGTGGTGTGTGTCATTGTCTCTCGAAGGATGCATGGAACGAGAAGCCTCGTGGTGTCGTGCTGGGCTGAGAAGCAATATTTGGCTGGGCTCAGAAGCAATATTTGGCTGGGCTGAGCCCTTAAGACTAGTAGTAAAATATTTTTTTGCAGCACTGGAGGGGGGGCTCGAGCCTGTTAAATATTTTTTCGCCGTTGGCGTCGGGGCACGCTTGATGTGGAGGAAGAGTGTGGCCGCGTTCGTCCTGATTCGGTCAACCAATCTAGTTAGTGTTATTGGGTCATCGTTTTTTTCTGCCCCAGCTAGAGATCCATAGGTATATATTAGGATGATCCAAAATCCCAGCGGCCCACCCTAGCCACTCTGTGACCTGATCATTGGTCGGGCCGGGTCGGGTTCGGGCAGGGCTTTGCAAAGCCCGAAAAAAAATTCCCAAGGCCGAACCTGTCCCGAAGCCCGAAATGCACCATTTCTTCAAGCCCGAGCCCGGCCCGAAGCCCGACCCGAAGCCCGAAAGCCCGGCCCGAATGTTATTTTTTTATTGTTTGCACGTGTAATCCCAGCCCGAAGCCCGAAATCCCGGCCCGAAATCCTTAAAAAGAGAAGCCCGAACCCGGCCCGAACAATTTTTCGGGCTGGAAAATGAAGCCCGAGCCCGGCCCGAATGCCAAGCCCGAAGCCCGGTTTTTTTGGGCCGGGCTCGGGTCGGGTCGTCGGGCAGGGCTGTCCATGCCCAGGTTTACTTGGCTCTAGCCGGCGATCGGCGAGGCTGCGAGGTTAGCGAGACGACTGGGGCCTCGGGCAGCGGCGAATCTTGGAAGAAAACTGAGGGAGGGCTCAAAGTTCACAGCGGAAAACTAAACGCCGCTTAACAGAAAAAAAAATCTTCTAATCCATTTATCCAAATAAGCTGAAATTTTCTCACATTACAGAGGGAAACATGGTGTAATTACAAGATTTTTTCTGCAATTTTTAAAAAATAACAAATTTGGATCGAAAAATTAGATATGTCTAGCTAAATAGCCATTATCTCCTAAACCTATTGCCCAAACACACTCAATTATTTCTCGATTACTACTGGAAACCAGTAGTATTTACTAGAATTTGCCAAACTAAACAGACAATAGCTGCCATACATCTGCTCAAATTAACATGAATTCTTTCAAAACCAATACCAGAAACATTTCTGATCATACCGCAAAGGTTCATATGTTTCATATCACAAAGTCGTCTTGCTGCTTTGCAAGTTGGATACATTGATTAATTTCAGGATGTTCCAACCACCAACACCAGCCATTCTAAAGCTAGCTACTATAAATAAGTATTCAAATTGTAGCTAAACAATTTACTACTACAATCTACACACTTTCAGAGCAGAACAGCAGCAGCCGCAGCGGCCGAACTACGCCGGAGCCTGGACCCGTTGACCAGAGGCTGGTCGTAGGAGAGCAAGAGGCCGAGAAAGCCCCCTAATCCACGGCCTCGCCTTTGCCACCGGATCAGACTGGGATGCCCCTGGGCGCGGCGGGCGAGCGTGGTGTGTGTCATTGTCTCTCGAAGGATGCATGGAACGAGAAGCCTCGTGGTGTCGTGCTGGGCTGAGAAGCAATATTTGGATGGGCTGAGAAGCAATATTTGGCTGGGCTGAGCCCTTAAGACTAGTAGTAAAATATTTTTTTGCAGCACTGGAGGGGGGGCTCGAGCTTGTTAAATATTTTTTCGCCGTTGGCGTCGGGGCACGCTTGATGTGGAGGAAGAGTGTGGCTACGTTCGTCCTGATTCGGTCAACCAATCTAGTTAGTGTTATTGGGTCATCGTTTTCTTCTGCCCCACCTAGAGATCCATAGGTATATATTAGGATGATCCAAAATCCGAGCGGCCCACCCTAGCCACTCTGTGACCTGATCATTGGTCGGGCCGGGTCGTGTTCGGGCCGGGCTTTGCAAAGCCCGAAAAAAAATTCCCAAGGCCGAACCCGTCCCGAAGCCCGAAATGCACCATTTTTTCAAGCCCGAGCCCGACCCGAAGCCCGAAAGCCCGGCCCGGATGTTATTTTTTTATTGTTTGCACGTGTAATCCCGGCCCGAAGCCCGAAAGCGCGGCCCGAAATCCTAAAAAAGAGAAGCCCGAACCCGACCCGAACTATCTTTCGGGCTAGAAAATGAAGCCCGATCCCGGCCCGAATGCCAAGCCTGAAGCCCGAAGCGCGGTTTTTTCGGGCCGGGCTATCCATGCCCAGGTTTACTTGGCTCTAGCCGGCGATCGGCGAGGCTGCGAGGTCAGCGAGACGACTGGGGCGTCGGGCAGCGGCGAATCCAGGAAGAAAATTGAGGGAGGGCTCAAAGTTCACAGCGAAAAACTAAACGCCACTTAACAGAAAAAAAATTATCTTCTAATCCATTTATCCAAATAAGCTGAAATTTTCTCACATTACTGCTGGAAACATGGTATAATTACAAGATTTTTTCTGCAATTTTTAAAAAATAACAAATTTGCAACGAAAAATTAGATATGTCTAGCTAAATAGCCATTATCTCCTAAACCTTTTGCCCAAATACACTCAAATTTTTCTCGATTACTACTGGAAATCTGTAGTATTTACTAGAATTTGCCAAACGAAACAGACAATAGTTGCCATACATGTGCTCAAATTAACATGAATTCTTTCAAAACCAATACCAAAAACATTTCTGATCATACCACAAAGGTTCATATGTTTCATATCACAAAGTCGTTTTGCTGCTTTGCAAGATGGAAACCTTGATTAATTTCAGGATGTTAGCAACCACCAACACCAACACCAGCCATTCTACAGCTAGCTACTATAAATAAGTATTCAAATTGTAGCTAAACAATTTACTATTACAATCTACAGCTAGGCAGCTAGCTAAATTCTAAATTCTGAAAAACTGAAACTGAATACAACCTTCACACTTTCAGAGCAGAACAGCAGCAGCCGCAGCGGCCGAACTACGCCGGAGCTTGGACCCGTTGACCAGAGGCTGGTCGCCGAAGAGCAAGAGGCCGAGAAAGCCCCTTAATCCACGGCCTCGCCGTTGCCACCGGATCAGACTGGGATGCCCCCGGGCGCGGCGTTGGGGAGGGGATGAGCACCGTTGTTGCCTCGTTGGGGAAATGGGTTGGTTCAGTTGGGATTAGGGAAGGTCAGCTAGGCTTTGTCGAGGACGGCGGCACAGCGCGATGAAGAGATTCCGGCGGCCGGGGGCGGCTAGGGCACAGGAGGCATCGTGGGCGGGCGAGTGTGGTCTGTGTCTCTGTCTCTCGAAGGATGGATGGAACGAGAAGCCTCGTGGTGTCGCGCTGGGTTGAGAAGCAATATTTGGCTGGGCTGAGAGGCAATATTTGGCTAGGCTGAGCCCTTAAGAGTAGTAGTAAAATATATTTTTGCAGCACTGGAGGGGGGGCTCGAGCCTGTTAAATATTTTTTCGCCGTTGGCGTGGGGGCACGCTTGATGTGGATGAAGAGTGTGGCTGTGTTCGTCCTGATTCGGTCAACCAATCTAGTTAGTGTTATTGGGTCATTGTTTTTTTCTGGCCCAGCTAGAGATCCATAGGTATATATTAGGATGGTCCAAAATCCCAGCGGCCCACCCCAGCCACTCTGTGACCTGATCATTGGTCGGGCCGGGTTGGGTTCGGGCCGGCCTTTACAAAGCCCGAAAAAAAATTCCCAAGCCCGAACCCGGCCGGAAGCCTGAAATGCACCATTTTTTCAAGCCCGGGCCCGGCCCGAAGACCGGGTCGGATGTTATTTTTTATTGTTTGCACGTGTAAGCCCGGCCCGAAATCCTTAAAAATAGAAGCCCGAACCCGGCCCGAACTATCTTTTGGGCTGGAAAATGAAGCCCGAGCCCGGCCCGAAGCCCGGTTTTTTCGGACCGGGCTCGGGCCGGGTCATCGGGCCGGGCTGTCCATGCCTAGGTTTACTTGGCTCTAGCCGACGATCGGCGAGGCTGCGAGGTCCGCGAGACGATTGGGGCATCGGGCAGCGGCGAATCCAGGAAGAAAATTGAGGGAGGGCTCAAAGTTCACAGCGGAAAACTAAACGCCACTTAACAGAAAAAAAAAATCTTCTAATCCGTTTATCCAAATGAGCTGAAATTTTCTCACATTACAGCTGGAAACATGGTGTAATTACAAGATTTTTTCTGCAATTTTTAAAAAATAACAAATTTGGAACGAAAAATTTGATATGTCTAGCTAAATAGCCATTATCTCCTAAACCTTTTGCCCAAATACACTCAAATTTTTCTCGATTGCTACTGGAAACCTGTAGATTTACTAGAATTTGCCAAACTAAACAGACAATAGGTGCCATACATGTGCTCAAATTAACATGAATTCTTTCAAAACCAGTACCAGAAACATTTCTGATCATACCACACAGGTTCATATGTTTCATATCACAAAGTCGTCTTGCTGCTTTGCAAGATGGATACATTGATTAATTTTAGGATGGTAACAACCACCAACACCAACACCAGCCATTCTACAACTAGCTACTATAAATAAGTATTCAAATTGTAGCTAAACAATTTACAACTACAATCTACAGCTAGGCAGCTAGCTAAATTCTAAATTCTGAAAAAATAAAACTGAATACAACCTTCACACTTTTAGAGCAGAACAGCAGCAGCCGCAGCGGCCAAACTACGCCGGAGCCAGGACCGGTTGACCAGAGGCTGGTCGCTGGAGAGCAAGAGGCCGAGAAAGCCCCCTAATCCACGGCCTTGCCGTTGCCACCGGATCAGACTGGGATGCCCCCGGCGCGGCGTTGGGAAGGGTATGAGCACCGTTGTTGCCTCGTTGGGGACTTGGGGTTGGTTCAGTTGGGACTAGGGAAGGTCAGCTAGGCTTTGTCGAGGACGGCGGCACAGCGCGATGAAGAGATTCCGGCGGCCGGCGGCGGCTAGGGCACAGGAGGCATCGCGGGCGGGCGAGCGTGGTCTGTGTCTCTGTCTCTCGTAGGATGGATGGAACGAGCAGCCTCGTGGTGTCGCGCTGGGCTGAGAAGCAATATTTCGCTGGGCTGAGAAGCAATATTTGGCAGGGCTGAGAAGCAATATTTGGCTGGGCTGAGCCCTTATGAGTAGTAGTAAAATATTTTTTTGCAACACTGGAGGGGGGGCTCGAGCCTGTTAAATGTTTTTTTGCCGTTGGGGTCGGGGCACGCTTGATGTGGAGGAAGAGTGTGGCTGCGTTCGTCCTGATTCGGTTAACCAATCTAGTTAGTGTTATTGGGTCATCGTTTTTTTCTGGCCCAGCTAGAGATCCATAGGTATACATTAGGATGATCCAAAATCCCAGCGGCCCACCCTAGCCACTCTGTGACCTGATCATTGGTCGGGCCGGGTCGGGTTCGGGCCGCGCTTTGCAAAGCCCGAAAAAACATTCCCAAGCCCGAACCCGGCCCGAAGCCCGAAATGCACCATTTTTTCAAGCCCGAGCCTGGACCGAAGCCCGACCCGAAGCCCGAAAGCCCGGCCCGGATGTAATTTTTTATTGTTTGCACGAGTAAGCCCGGCCCGAAATCCTTAAAAAGAGAAGCCCGAACCCGGCCCGAACTATCTTTCGGGCTGGAAAATGAAGCCCGAGCCCGGCCCGAATGCCAAGCCAGAATCCCGAAGCCCGGTTTTTTCGGGCCGGGCTCGGGCCGGGTCGTCGGGCCGGGCTGTCCATGCCCAGGTTTACTTGGCCCTAGCCGGCGATCGGCGAGGCTGCGAGGTCAGCGAGATGACTGGGGCATCGGGCAGCGGCGAATCCAGGAAGAAAATTGAGGGAGGGCTCAAAGTTCACAGCGGAAAACTAAACGCCACTTAACAGAAAAAAAAATCTTCTAATCCATTTATCCAACTGAGCTGAAATTTTCTCACATTACAGCTGGAAACATGGTGTAATTACAAGATTTTTTCTGCAATTTTTAAAAAATAACAAATTTGGAACGAAAAATTAGATATGTCTAGCTAAATAGCCATTATCTCCTAAACCTTTTGCCCAAATACACTCAATTTTTTCTCGATTGCTACTGGAAACCTGTAGATTTACTAGAATTTGCCAAACTAAACAGACAATAGGTGCCATACATGTGCTCAAATTAACATGAATTCTTTCAAAACCAATACCAGAAACATTTCTGATCGTACCACAAAGGTTCATATGTTTCATATCACAAAGTCGTCTTGCTGCTTTGCAAGATGGATACATTGATTAATTTTAGGATGTTAACAACCACCAACACCAACACCAGCCATTCTACAACTAGCTACTATAAATAAGTATTCAAATTGTAGCTAAACAATTTACTACTACAATCTACAGCTAGGCAGCTAGCTAAATTCTAAATTCTAAAAAACTAAAATTGAATACAACCTTCACACTTTTAGAGCAGAACAGCAACAGCCGCAGTGGCCAAACTACGCCGGAGCCTGGACCCGTTGACCAGAGGCTGGTCGCTGGAGAGCAAGAGGCCGAGAAAGCCCCCTAATCCACGGCCTCGCCGTTGCCACCGGATCAGACTGGGATGCCCCCGGGCGCGGCGTTGGGGAGGGGATGAGCACCGTTGTTGCCTCGTTGGGGACTTGGGGTTGGTTCAGTAGGGACTAGGGAAGGTCAGCTAGGCTTTGTCGAGGACGGCGACACAGCGCGATGAAGAGATTCCGGCGGCCGGCGGCGGCTAGGGCACAGGAGGCATCGCGAGCGGGCTGAGAAGCAATATTTGGCTAGGCTGAGAAGCAATATTTGGCTGGGCTGAGCCCTTAAGAGTAGTAGTAAAATATTTTTTTGCAGCACTAGAGGGGGGGCTCGAGCCTATTAAATATTTTTTCGCCGTTGGCGTCGGGGCACGCTTGATGTGGAGGAAGAGTGTGGCTGCGTTCGTCCTGATTCGGTCAACCAATCTAGTTAGTGTTATTGGGTCATCGTTTTTTTCTGGCCCAGCTAGAGATCCATAGGTATATATTAGGATGATCCAAAATCCGAGCGGCCCACCCTAGCCACTCTGTGACCTAATCATTGGTCGGGCCGGGTCGGGTTCGGGCCGGGCTTTGCAAAGCCCGAAAAAAAAATCCCAAGCCCGAAGCCCGAAATGCTCAATTTTTTCAAGCCCGAGCCCGGCCCGAAGCCTGACCCGAAGCCCGAATGCCCGGCCCGAAATCCTTAAAAAGAGAAGCCCGAACCCGGCCCGAACTATCTTTCGGGCTGGAAAATGAAGCCCGAGACCGGCCCGAATGCCAAGCCCGAAGCCCGGATTTTTCGGGCCGGGCTCGGGCCGGGCTATCCATGCCTAGGTTTACTCTGTAGCAATGCTACACATACGAAGAGTTGCGTTCGCAAGATCAATCAATCGGCTAATACGTAATGGTGGTGGTTCGTAAGATCAATCAATTTGCTTTGCTTAGGTTGCCTGATAATCCGTACGTGCTTCATCCAGGATAGATCAACGATGTACTTGTGTGTCTTGCCTTTACCCAGAGCTGCTCGCTAGCCTGATATAGCTTTAATTTTTTTTCTAAAATGACGGGATTCACATATTCATTAAGAAGAAGAAAAGTTGCTCAGTTAATTAAAGAAAACCGAACAAAAGCCAGATTGCCCAGTTATTAATGAAAACTCGGGCAAAATCATCACAACCGCCCAACGGTACACATAAATAGCCCATGCACACCACTTCAAAAAGGGCCTCTATAGAGATAGCTCACGCACACCACTCCAAAAGGGTCCCGCCGAGACAACATGCATGTGCCATCGTAATCACTCCTTCCTTAGAGGCATCATCGTCATCCCTAAACCTGAGCAAATGACTTCGACTTCGTAGTAGGCGATCGTCGACTCAACCCATCCGATAAAGGTCATGTGAAGTTGTATGAATATCCGTGCCAAAGCTCAGCCACCTATGACCAAACAACACAGCTCCGACTCTGACGATGAGCTACGAAGAACAAAACCAGACACGGCTGGCGCCACGGAAGATCGTCGAACGGGTCAACCGCAGGCAGTCATCGTACACCACAGGGCCCTGCCGTCGCAACTTCGACTTCAAAGCAACAAACAAACCGAGGCAAACTCGCGGACACACCGGTGAAGAACCGACTACCTCAACCATTGTAGCGTCGCCGACATCACTCCCACCATCATCATTGCCACAGAAGCCTGGTATCCACAACCGCCGTCATCCACCGGTCCCGCTCGCCGATGTCAAGCTCCCAAGACGGAATACGACACCCAGGCGTCGCCATCGTCAGATCACAGATCAAGGGTTTACCCCGGAGAGGCCGAGATGGTCGGATCCACGCAGGAGGGGTGCGGCAACAAAGCAACGATGCATCCAGGAAGATCAACGACGGCCGCAACCGCCGCCATCCCTGGTCACGGTATAAAGCCGAGACAGGGTCTTCACCCAATCTTCCACACCACCTCAGTCGCACATCATCCCGTACCGGTGCCAACAAGCCCACCAACTATCACCACCATCGGAGCTGCCCAATAACAAAGAAGGCCCGAGACCCGCTGCAGTCAACCGCACTTCGCCGAGGCCACCGGCGGCCAACCTCCAGAACGAGGCGCCAGATCCATCAACGGCCTTCCGGACGCACAACCATCGGCCGCAGCGCGGGCCGCCGTGCCCTGCCAAGCACCAAGCCGGCACGAATGGAGGAGCGCTGCCCGAAAAGCCAAGAACCACCATGGTTCTGAGCCGAAGCCAATCAACAGAAGCGCCGATGCGCCCATGCACGACACCACGGCCGCCGGAGACCAGATATGCATCACTCGCAGCTAGAGGCGCTCTTCGTCGACGACCCGGGCCCACGACCCGCGCATCACAGACGCAACATTGGATACACGGCTCGATAAATACTAACCATGTGTTTGTTGGGGAACGTTGCATGGGAAACAAAAATTTTCCTACGCACACATAAGATCTATCCATGGTGATGAGCATCTACGAGAGGGAGAGTGAATCTACATACCCTTGTAGATCGCTAAGCGGAAGCGTTAATAAACGCGGTTGATGTAGTCGAACGTCTTCGCGATCCAAATCGCCGAGCGTCCCGCGATCCAATCACGATCCTTCCGATCTAGTGCCGAACGGACGGCACCTCCGCGTTCAACACACGTACGGCTTGATGACGCCTTCACCTCCTCGATCCAGCGAGCGATGGTGAAGTAGTGGTTGAGTTCCAGCAGCACGACGGCGTGGTGATGGTGGTGAGGAACAATCTCTGCAGGGCTTCGCCAAGCACTACGGAGATTATGACGGAGGAACTAGAGGGCTAGGGTTGCCGGCACACGGCTTGGGAAATCCTGATGTATCCCGTGTGCTAGCCCTGCCCCTCTATTTATATGTTGAGCCTTGGGGTCTAAACTTGGAGTAAAAGCCTCCTCCGGGTCGGTTTTGCCCGCACAAGGTCGGTTTGGCCCGCAGGGAAAGAGTCCAACTCGGATCCCTGCCGAACCGCGCACAGCCGCGCACAAGCGGTAGTACCGCTTCACACAAGCGGTAGTACCGCTTGGGCGGTAGTACCGCTTCACACAAGCGGTAGTACCGCTCCGGCGGTAGTACCGCTTCACACAAGCGGTAGTACCGCTCCGGCGGTAGTACCGCTTCACCAAGCGGTAGTACCGCTTACGCGGCAGCAAAACTACTTTTGCACTTTCCAATACCTTGTGGGTTTTATCCTTTTGGCTCATATAAAGTGTTGCTGCACCCGAACACTTCGGTAAACATCCGGAACCCCTTCCGGTGAACTTCGGAACCCTTCCAGAGATCAAAACACTATTATCACATATATCAATCTTTACCTCCGGACTATTCCGGAGATCCTCGTCATGTCCGGGATCTTATCCGGGACTCCGAACAACTTTCGGTCACCAACATAATAACTCAATTATACTAATCGTCACCAAACGTTAAGTGTGTAGACCCTGCGGGTTCGAGAACTATGTAGACATGACCGAGACACCTCTACGGCCAATAACCAATAGCGGGACCTGGATGCCCATATTGGCTCCTACATATTCTACGAAGATCTTTATCGGTCGAACCTCTATGTCAAGGATTCAGTTAATCCCGTATGCTGTTCCCTTTGTTCTTCGGTATGTTACTTGCCCGAGATTCGATCGTCGGTATCACTATACCTAGTTCAATCTCGTTACCGGCAAGTCTCTTTACTCGTTCCGTAATACAAGATCTCGTGGCTAACACTTTAGTCACATTGCTTGCAAGGCTCATTGTGATGTTGTATTACCGAGTGGGCCCTGAGATACCTCTCCGTCATACGGAGTAACAAATCCCAGTCTTGATCCATGCCAACCCAACAGACACCCTCGGAGATACCTGTAGAGCACCTTTATAGTCACCCAGTTACGTTGCGACGTTTGATACACACAAGGTATTCCTCCGGTGTCAGTGAGTTGCATGATCTCATGGTCAAAGGAACAGATACTTGACATGCAGAAAACAATAGCAATAAACTGACACGATCAAATGCTACGTTTACAGTTTGGGTCTTGTCCATCACATCATTCTCCTAATGATGTGATCCCGTTATCAAATGACATCTCATGTCCATGGCTAGGAAACCTTAACCATCTTTGATCAACGAGCTAGTCAACTAGAGGCTTACTAGGGACACAGTGTTGTCTATGTACCCACACATGTATTTGAGTTTCCAATCAATACAATTATAGCATGGATAATAAACGATTATCATGAACAAGGAAATATAATAATAACCAATTTATTATTGCCTCTAGGGCATATTTCCAACAGTCTCCCACTTGCACTAGAGTCAATAATCTAGTTCACATCACTATGTGATTTACATTGTAATGAATCGAACACCCATGCAGTTCTCGTGTTGTTCATGTTTAGCCCTTGGAAGAGGTTTAGTCATCGGATCTGCAACATTTAGATCCGTGTGTACTTTGCAAATATTTATGTCGTCCTCCTTGATGTAATCGCGGATGGAATTGAAACGTCGTTTTATGTGTCTGGTCCTCTTGTGAAATCTTGGTTCCTTGGCTAGAGCAATGGCACCAGTGTTATCACAAAACAGAGTCATTGGGTTAAGCGCACTAGGCACTACTCCAAGATCTGTCATGAACTCCTTCATCCAGACACCTTCCTTCGCCGCCTCCGAGGCAGCGATGTACTCCGCTTCGCATGTAGAATCTGCTACCACGCTTTGCTTGGAACTGCACCAGCTAACCGCACCCCCATTAAGAATAAATACGTATCCGGTTTGCGACTTAGAGTCATCCGGATCAGTGTCAAAGCTTGCATCGACGTAACCCTTTACGACGAGCTCTTGATCACCTCCATAAACGAGAAACATGTCCTTAGTCCTTTTCAGGTACTTCAGGATATTCTTGACCGCCGTCCAGTGTTCCATTCCTGGATCACCTTGAAACCTTCCGACCATACTTATGGCAAGGCTGACATCGGGTCTTGTGCACAGCATTGCATACATGATAGAGCCTATGGCTGAAGCATAGGGGATGACACTCATCTTTTCTCTATCTTCTGCAGTCACTGGGCATTGAGTCTTACTCAACTTCACACCTTGCAAAACAGGCAAGAACCCCTTCTTGGACTGATCCATTTTGAACTTCTTCAAAATCTTATCAAGGTATGTGCTTTGTGAAAGTCCTATTAAGCGTCTTGATCTATCTCTATAGATCTTGATGCCTAATATGAAAGCAGCTTCTCCTAGGTCCTTCATTGAAAAACTCTTGTTCAAATATTCCTTTACGCTTTCCAGCATTTCTATATTGTTTCCAATCAGCAATATGTCATCCACATATAATATTAGAAACGCTATAGAGCTCCCACTCACTTTCTTGTAAATACAAGCTTCTCCGTAAACTTGTATAAACTCGAACGCTTTGATCACCTCATCAAAACGAAGATTCCAACTCTGAGATGCTTGCACCAGTCCATAAATGGATCGCTGGAGTTTGCAAACTTTGTCAGCATTCTCTGGATCGACAAAACCTTCTGGTTGCATCATATACAACTCTTCCTTAAGGAAACCGTTAAGGAACGCTGTTTTGACATCCATCTGCCAAATTTCATAATCGAAAAAGGCAGCTATTGCTAACATGATTCTGACGGACTTAAGCATCGCTACGGGTGAGAAGGTCTCATCGTAGTCAACTCCTTGAACTTGTGAAAAACCCTTTGCCACAAGTCGAGCTTTATAGACGGTGACATTACCGTCCGCGTCCGTCTTCCTCTTAAAGATCCATTTGTTCTGAATGGCCTTACGCCCTTCAGGTAATACTTCCAAAGTCCATACTTTGTTTTCATACATGGATCCCATCTCGGATTTCATGGCCTCTAACCACTTCTCGGAATCCGGGCCCATCATCGCTTCTCCATAGCTCGTAGGTTCATTGTTGTTTAACAACATGACCTCTAAGACAGGGTTGCCGTACCACTCAGGAGCAGTACGCGTCCTTGTCGACCTACGAGGTTCGATAGCAACTTGATCCAAAGCTTCATGATCATCATCATTAACTTCCTCTTCAGCTAATGTAGGCTCCACAGAAACAACTTTCTGCGCTGCGCTACTCTCAGGTTGAAGTAAAGGTTCAACAACCTCATCAAGTTCTATCTTCCTCCCACTCAATTCTTTCGAGAGAAACTCTTTCTCAAGAAATGTTCCGTTTTTAGCGACAAACACTTTGCCCTCGGATCTGAGGTAGAAGGTATACCCAATTGTCTCTTTTGGGTATCCTATGAAGACGCATTTCTCCGCTTTGGGTTCCAGCTTTTCAGGCTGAAGCTTTTTGACATAAGCATCACATCCCCAAACTTTAAGAAACGACAGCTTTGGCTTCTTGCCAAACCAAAGTTCATATGGCGTCGTCTCAACGGATTTCGATGGTGCCCTATTTAAAGTGAATGCAGCTGTCTCTAATGCATAACCCCAAAACGATAGTGGCAAATCGGCAAGAGACATCATAGATCGCACCATATCTAATAAGGTTCGATTACGACGTTCGGACACACCATTACACTGTGGTGTTCCGGGCGGTGTCAATTGTGAAACAATTCCACACTGTCTTAAGTGACTGCCAAACTCATAACTCAGATATTCTCCTCCTCGATCAGATCGTAGGAATTTAATCTTCTTGTTACGATGATTCTCAACTTCACTCTGAAATTGTTTGAACTTTTCAAATGTTTCAGACTTGTGTTTCATTAAGTAAATATACCCATATCTACTTAAGTCATCAGTGAAGGTGAGAAAGTAACGATAACCACCGCGCGCCTCAATACTCATTGGACCGCACACATCAGTATGTATGATTTCCAATAAGTCACTTGCCCGTTCCATTATTCCAGAGAACGGGGTTTTAGTCCTCTTGCCCATGAGGCATGGTTCACATGTGTCAAGTGATTCAAAATCAAGTGACTCCAAAAGTCCATCAGCATGGAGCTTCCTCATGCGTTTTACGCCAATATGACCTAAACGGCAGTGCCACAAGAAAGTGGTATTATCATTATCAATTCTACATCTTTTGGCATCAATGTTATGAACATGTGTATCATTACTATCGAGATTCAATAAGAATAAACCCCTCACATCGGGTGCATGACCATAAAAGATATTACTCATATAAATAGAACAACCATTATTCTCTGATTTAAATGAGTAACCGTCTCGCAATAAACAAGATCCAGATATAATGTTCATGCTTAACGCAGGCACCAAATAACACTTATTTAGGTTCATCACTAATCCCGACGGTAATCGAAGAGCGAGCGTGCCGACGGCGATCACATCAACCTTGGAACCATTTCCCACGCGCATCGTCACTTCGTCCTTTGCCAGCCTCCGTCTATTCCGCAGTTCCTGTTTTGAGTTGCAAAATATGAGCAACCGCACCGGTATCAAATACCCAGGCACTACAACGAGAGTTGGTAAGGTACACATCAATAACATGTATATCATATATACCTTGTTTGTTGTTGGCCGCCTTCTTGTCAGCCAAATACTTGGGGCAATTCCGCTTCCAGTGTCCAGTTCCCTTGCAATGAAAACACACAGTTTCTGGTTTGGGTCCAGCCTTGGGTTTCTTCACGAGAGGAGCAACTGCTTTGCCACTCTTCTTGGAGTTACCCTTCTTACCCTTGCCATTTTTCTTGAAACTAGTGGTTTTATTGACCATCAACAGTTGATGCTCCTTCTGAATTTCAGACTCAGCGGCTTTCAGCATCGCAAACAGCTCGGCGACTGACTTGTTCATCCCGTGCATGTTATAGTTCAACACGAAGCTCTTGTAGCTAGGTGGCATTGATTGAAGAACTCTGTCAGTGATAGCCTCTGGCGGAAGGGGCATCCCTAACTCAGCCAGACGGGTGGAGTACCCAGACATTCTGAGCACGTGATCACTGATAGACCCGTTCTCCTCCATCTTGCAAGCATAGAACTTATCGGAGATCTCATATCTCTCGATCCGGGCATTCTTCTGAAAGATAAACTTCAACTCCTGGAACATCTCATATGCTCCATGACGTTCAAAACGTCTTTGAAGTCCCGGTTCTAAGCCATACAACATTGCACATTGAACTATTGAGTAATCATCAGAACGAGCCTGCCAGGCGTTCACAACGTCTAGAGACTCAACTGGAGCGGGTGGATCACCAAGCGGTGCATCAAGGACATAAGCCTTCTGGGAAGCCGTAAGGATAATCCTTAGATTACGGGCCCAGTCCACAAAGTTACTTCCATCATCTTTCAACTTAGCTTTCTCTAGGAACGCATTAAAATTCAGGGGTGCTACTGCGCGAGCCATGATCTACAACATAAATATAGCAAAGACAACTTAGACTATTGTTCTTAGATAATGAGTTTAGTTAATCATATTTAAAAAACTCCCACTCAAATTGACATCCCTCCGATCATTCGAGTGTAACATGATCCAAATCCACCAACTCAAGTCCGATCATCACGTGAGTTGAGGTGGTTTCAATGGTGAACATCTTCATGTTGATCATATCTACTATATGACTCATGTTCGACCTTTCGGTCTCTTGTGTTCCGAGGCCATGTCTGTACATGCTAGGCTCGTCAAGTTTAACCCGAGTGTTCCGCACGTGCAACATGGCTTACACCCGTTGTATGCGAACGTAGAGTCTATCACACCCGATCATCACGGCGTGTCTCGAAACGACGAACTTTCGCAACGGTGCACACTTGGGGAGAACACAATTTATCTTGAAATTTAAGTGAGGGATCACCTTATAATGCTACCGTCGTCCTAAGCAAAATAAGATGCATAAAAGGATTAACATCACATGCAAATCATAAGTGACATGATATGGCCATGAACTTGTGCTTTTGATCTCCATCTCCAAAGCACCGGCATGATCTCCATCGTCACCGGCATGACACCATGATCTCCATCATCTTGATCTCCATCAACGTGTCGCCATAAGGTTGTCGCGCTGACTGTTGCTTCCACGACTATAGCTAACGTTTAGCGATAAAGTAAAGCATTACATAGCGCTTAATGATTGACACGCAGGTCATACAATAATTAAAGACAACTCTATGGATCCTGCCAGTTGCCGTACTCATCGACATGCAAGTCGTGATATTCTATACAAAACATGATCATCTCATACATCACATATATCTCATCATGTAATTGGCCATATCACATCACAACATACCCTGCAAAAACAAGTTAGACGTCCTCTAATTGTTGTTGCAAATTTTACGTGGCTGCTACGGGTTTGCAAGAACCGTTCTTACCTACGCAAAACCACAACGTGGTGTAGTGATTGCTTTTTGATCTTCTAAAAGAACCCTCTTCATTGAACCGATTCAACTAAAGTGAGAGAGACAGACACCCGCCAGTCACCTTTATGCAACAAGTGCACGCAGCGGTAAAACCAGTCTCGCGTAAGCGTACGCGTAATGTCGGTCCGGGCCGCTTCATCTCACAATACCGCTGAATCAAGTATCAACTAGTAACGGCAAGCAATATGTATACACCCACGCCCACAACTCGTTTGTGTTCTACTCGAGATCTCATCTACGCATAGACCTAGCTCATATGCCACTGTTGGGGAACGTTGCATGGGAAACAAAAATTTTCCTACGCACACATAAGATCTATCCATGGTGATGAGCATTTACGAGAGGGAGAGTGAATCTACATACCCTTGTAGATCGCTAAGCGGAAGCGTTAATAAACGCGGTTGATGTAGTCGAACGTCTTCGCGATCCAAATCGCCGAGCGTCCCGCGATCCAATCACGATCCTTCCGATCTAGTGCCGAACGGACGGCACCTCCGCGTTCAACACACGTACGGCTTGATGACGCCTTCACCTCCTCGATCCAGCGAGCGATGGTGAAGTAGTGGTTGAGTTCCAGCAGCACGACGGCGTGGTGATGGTGGTGAGGAACAATCTCTGCAGGGCTTCGCCAAGCACTACGGAGATTATGACGGAGGAACTAGAGGGCTAGGGTTGCCGGCACACGGCTTGGGAAATCCTGATGTATCCCGTGTGCTAGCCCTGCCCCTCTATTTATATGTTGAGCCTTGGGGTCTAAACTTGGAGTAAAAGCCTCCTCCGGGTCGGTTTTGCCCGCACAAGGTCGGTTTGGCCCGCAGGGAAAGAGTCCAACTCGGATCCCTGCCGAACCGCGCACAGCCGCGCACAAGCGGTAGTACCGCTTCACACAAGCGGTAGTACCGCTTGGGCGGTAGTACCGCTTCACACAAGCGGTAGTACCGCTCCGGCGGTAGTACCGCTTCACCAAGCGGTAGTACCGCTTACGCGGCAGCAAAACTACTTTTGCACTTTCCAATACCTTGTGGGTTTTATCCTTTTGGCTCATATAAAGTGTTGCTGCACCCGAACACTTCGGTAAACATCCGGAACCCCTTCCGGTGAACTTCGGAACCCTTCCAGAGATCAAAACACTATTATCACATATATCAATCTTTACCTCCGGACTATTCCGGAGATCCTCGTCATGTCCGGGATCTTATCCGGGACTCCGAACAACTTTCGGTCACCAACATAATAACTCAATTATACTAATCGTCACCAAACGTTAAGTGTGTAGACCCTGCGGGTTCGAGAACTATGTAGACATGACCGAGACACCTCTACGGCCAATAACCAATAGCGGGACCTGGATGCCCATATTGGCTCCTACATATTCTACGAAGATCTTTATCGGTCGAACCTCTATGTCAAGGATTCAGTTAATCCCGTATGCTGTTCCCTTTGTTCTTCGGTATGTTACTTGCCCGAGATTCGATCGTCGGTATCACTATACCTAGTTCAATCTCGTTACCGGCAAGTCTCTTTACTCGTTCCGTAATACAAGATCTCGTGGCTAACACTTTAGTCACATTGCTTGCAAGGCTCATTGTGATGTTGTATTACCGAGTGGGCCCTGAGATACCTCTCCGTCATACGGAGTAACAAATCCCAGTCTTGATCCATGCCAACCCAACAGACACCCTCGGAGATACCTGTAGAGCACCTTTATAGTCACCCAGTTACGTTGCGACGTTTGATACACACAAGGTATTCCTCCGGTGTCAGTGAGTTGCATGATCTCATGGTCAAAGGAACAGATACTTGACATGCAGAAAACAATAGCAATAAACTGACACGATCAAATGCTACGTTTACAGTTTGGGTCTTGTCCATCACATCATTCTCCTAATGATGTGATCCCGTTATCAAATGACATCTCATGTCCATGGCTAGGAAACCTTAACCATCTTTGATCAACGAGCTAGTCAACTAGAGGCTTACTAGGGACACAGTGTTGTCTATGTACCCACACATGTATTTGAGTTTCCAATCAATACAATTATAGCATGGATAATAAACGATTATCATGAACAAGGAAATATAATAATAACCAATTTATTATTGCCTCTAGGGCATATTTCCAACAGTGTTTACCCGCAAAAAGATAGAGATACCAATGATGTGGAACGTGATATACCTACACATTCCACCTTGTACGGTGGCATCCAGCGGACTTACATATAAAGGTGATGAAAAGCTGTCTACGGTGACGACGAGGTGCCTACGGTGACTTCGTAAATTTCAAGATGATATGCCGGCTCAGTCTCTCGAAGGTGCTCATAGGGGTAGGGTGTGCGTGTGTGCGTTCATAGGGGTGAGTGTATGCGCGTGTATATGAGCGCTTGCGTCTGTACTGTGTTCAAAAAAAAAAACTGTTCGTTCCACCCAGGAAAAGAAGGTATCGTTGTTGCATGCGCAGCAATGCAATATTCCTCGATCTACATCTTCCCGCCAAGGTACGGAGACCCGTCTCACAGAGGGCCGACAGATTTCCACCCAGGCACGCATAAATCCACGGCCAGTACATCTTATCCTCATCGTCGCCGTCCTCGCTCCATCGGACCATCACAGCACATCGCGATCATCACGGACGACGACACATCGCCGCCCCGATCAATCATCGTCTCCCGCGCGGCACGGCCGAAGCGACGGCGGCATTCAAATGTCCCGACAGGCGCGCGGGCGGGCGGGATAAGCGGATCGACGACGGGCCGGCCGGCCTCGTCCGTCTCGTACGCGCGCGCGTGAGCACGTACGCACGTACGCACGCACGCTGCCGCATGCCTGCATGCGTCCGTCCACCGTCCGTCGACGAGAGGGAGAGGCCCTGCTTCCCCGCCACCAGCAAACAGCTCCGGATCTGGCTTCTTCCCGCGCAGTGCATGATTGCTACACCACCGGCAGCGATAGAGATCTCGGCGTCGCCGTTGGCCACGCCCGGCTTGGCCGTTTCCGGGCTGGTTTTTCACCCTTGTAGCTAGCCAGCCAAGCAGGCCAGCAATGGCTCCTCGTTCTCTGCGCCCCGTCCCGGTCGACGCCACTGTTGGCACGCGCGTGCATCTGGTCGGAACGCCGGTCTGTCGAGTGCTCAGCTTCAGCTCAGATCGAACGGAGCACGTACGAGACGGATAAGGCGACGTGCGCACTGTAACTGCGGTGCGGCTGACAGGTTTAAACTCCTGTGCAGGTAAACGGGGATGGAGATCCTTCCCGGCAGGGGTACGGCCGGGCGGATCCCCGGCAGGGTCCGGCCAAGCTTTCCCGATCGAGGCCGGACGGACGTGCGCGACGCCTGTGACGCGGAGCAGAGGCTGTACGCGGAAGGAGCCGGGCTACGTACGTACGTACGCGCCAGGTGCCCCATCCATCGTCACCACCCCCTTGCAATTGAAGCGCCATTGGCCTGGCGCGCCCTGCTGCTCCTGGCTCGTGGCCGTGGACCTGCCGTCGCCAACGCCCAAACGATCGATGCCGGTGGTGGCCAGGGCATCACGCAGCTGCCAGCATGGCAGACCAGCTGCACGGGCAGAGGGGGATGGAATGTACGTCGTGGTGCCGGCAATTAACACTGCAGGCAGGTAGCACGTACGTACGTCTCCCTCCCTCTGCCTGCAGCAAGTCTTTAACCGCTTCCATTCCTTCCCTTGCAGAGACGGGTTCAGGGACGGCCAGTCTGGGTATCAAAAATGCTAAACGTACAAACATTTACATAAGCTTACAGCTCTTTCCTAAACTACTCTTCACCGCCCCCCTGATCTTCACCCGGGTGGGGCCCATCCCTCACCCTTAATAATCGAATTAAAATATGACAACTAAGGAGACAACCCGTAAGCTTATGTAAAAGTCCGTACGTGTAGCATTGTTGTTTTTCACCTCATGAGAGAGCGCGGCCGGGCCGTACGGCGGGGTAGGCCACGGCGGCGTCGACGCGACGACGACGACAAGGGGGAGGCGCAGGCGGCGTGCGTCCAGCAGGCCGACGATTAGTCGCCGAGATGCGGTGGTGCATGCTACCGTTCGGTCGGTGGGGCGCGACAAGGGGCTCGCTGATGCTAGGAACCGGACACGGGAACGGCCAACGCAACGCAACGAGCCTGCCTGCATGCATGCGGCCCACCTACGTGAAGGCCCACGTAGGTACTACTATTACTGGCCTGGTAGAGGGAGAGCGTGACGCCGGCGACCAAAACGCCATGATTCGTTTCATTCCTTCACCCGAAACTAGCCTTTCTTTTCGCGTTAGTCACCTCATGGATCCGATCTAGAGTAGTTCGTTATCTACCACCGACTGCTGCTAGTAGCAGCACCTTGCATCAATCATCACGGTTGGGTTTACCTACTCCTACGGCTTCGTCGAGTCGGGATTGGCCTCGACTTACAGCTGGATCATAAACATGTCCGAGCCGGCCTCAACCATAGCTTCACGCGTTCCCCTGTGCATGTGGTGATAAACTGATAACGGTGATAACGATGTGGCGATAACGATGATCAGTCGCATAATTCGCAAATCTATAGCAGCAGGTTGTGCGGCAACCAGAGTAGCAACTGGCATAGCTTTGCGCTGACGAGCAAATGTGCGAGCTTAGGCGCTATCTATCCCACGAGTCTGACAATAAAATCAAGGACCCAAACCCCACGCAAGAGAAGGATTTGATCATCTTCATCTCCATTTCCACCTTTCATTGCACATTTTGATTTTGCATGACAAGTGGAAACAAGATCTTAAACCCACACTACTGTTTTAGATACTAGTGGGTCTGGATACTCGAATGTATAATGCAAGAGGAACCACATCATACTTCACCACACATGATTTCCATCGCAAAAGTAGGTCGATCTATTCACAGGATATTGAAGGTGTTTTGAATTCGGACACTAAATATCCACAAAATCTCTACGGTCACACGCTATGCAATGCACTGTATCCGTGCTTATCACAGAGGATATTCTGTTGGGTGCATTTTCACAGGTCCATTTCTTACTGCCCCACTATTCCACTGATGGTGGCCAACTAGGCAAGTGCAGCGGCAGGCCATTAAAGAACAGCAAGAAGAGAGGCAAACCATGGACTGCTGGAAGACAGTAACTCCACTGCAGCTCCACAAGGGAGTATGCCAACATGTTCCTGAACATCTCTGCTGTTACGATCCAGTTGACCACCCAGTATGGTAAATAATACTCTAGTGTCATGCACAGACAGGCATCTCAGTATGGAATCTACTACTCCCCTACCAAAAGATACTGAAAAGAAGAAGGGAAGTCAAATGACACAGGAAGCAGGATCAAGATTTAGGTGTGGTAAACTTGAGTACTTTCTGATTCAAGTGAACTAAATGGGTCAGTCGACAGAGAATTATACAGTCTAGGTCGACACCCCGAGTTCTTCATCCAGCAGTTCAAACAGAAACACACACAAAAACAAGTTGATCTTTAAACCTAGATAAAACAAAACAAAAAAATATTGAGCCTTACAGGAATGGTGGTAAGCTTGGCAGACTGAGATTTAAGAATTTCTCCGTCGACTCGGCATTAGCAAATCCAACAAAATTGGTGCTTGACCATGAAAGGTAGGTGGGCAAAAGATGGTAGCCTAGGTGGATCTCAGTTTCTATTTTCATTAAGAAATCTTGGTGCACACCCTGAGTTCTTCATCCAACGGTTTAAACAGAAACACACACAAAAACAAGTGGATTTTTAAACCTAGATGAAAACAAACAAACAAAATCTTGAACTTTATTGGATGGTAAGCTTGGCTGACTGAGATTTAAGAAATTCTCAGTCAGACTTAGCATTAGCAAATCCGAAAGAAGTGGTGCTTGACCATGAAGGTAGGTGGGCAGACATGGTAATGTAGGTGCCTAGGTGGATCTCAGTTTCTATTTTTTCTATTTTTAGAGATGAACTTCAAGTGCAAGTCTGTGAATACATATCAATTCGATAGCGAGAGGTTCCATTTACGGGTGTAGCAGGCTGATTTAGGGTTCATCATTGCTACTCTTAGTACTCACTAACCTCGATATATAAATTATACTCCAAGTCAAATGGATCAGGTAGAGCATCCCTTATGCTCTACATGTTGATCCCATAAATTACTGAGCTAGTGCTGGAACCTTTAAAAGAAGATCATTTATTCATCATTGATTCTTCGAGGGGTGACGGATTAAAGGATCAGGCAGACATGCAGAGTTGCAATCAAGGATCATGACATAATAGTAATAGTAGACATCACAGAAATGGGAAATAAAATGGAACAGCAAATAACGTCGACAAAATTTATAACTCATCAGAACAAATATAAACTGTTCTGTTTTTCAGCCGATCCGTTTTAGGATCATTTTCATTCACCGCCTCAATGATCAGAGCAGCCCTTGCCCAAAGTTCATTGGAAACTGAATATGGAACCGAAATACAAAACAGGGCAATAGAGCTCTCATCTCTACAACATGCAAATTCCTTGCTCCACCTCTGCCTACACTAGCATGCATCTCTGGACCCTAACAGCCTTAGCATGCCCCTTACATATGTCGATTGCATGAACAGGCTCGCGGCGAACTGTTTGTTTATATGGTCAAGTATTGACTATGGTGTTTTTGTTCCTTCCAGCAACTACTTGACCACACTATAGTTCTCGAGTGACCAAACTGAATTGAGATGTTTGAAACAACAAAACGGCCAAAACGGTGAGCAACACACCTGAAGCACGGCACGACATGAGATCAGTCATCTGCCAATTCTCCTCCTTTTGCTTGCCGAAGAGGCTTGGTAGCATGCTGCTGGAGATCCAACAGCAGTATCATCACTCTGTTGGCTGAGACATGCAGCAGCATCCAACACGCCTATCGGGCTTTGCGGCACAGAGAACATTGATGATCCAGCTGACTTCAGGACAATGGTTCCCATTGCTATCTTGTCTTGAATCAATTCGTAGCATCTTAACACTCGCTCCTACAAGACATACGAGGTATTTAGGCAAATGAAGTAACAATTCAAGCACATCATTGCATTTACAGGTTATCATTTAGTGGCGGGCAAATGGTTAAGTAAGTGATAACATTGAGCCGATCACTACCTTGTTTATATACTTGCAGGTAGTTGTAGCCCGCTCGACTACTGAAGTATTGCGCTCCCCAAATGCGGCAAGTGCGACACTTGCAGCAATCTCTGAAGGTCTGAACACCAAAAAATCAGCTCCTGCAATCCAATTTCTCAAACTTTAAGAATTGATTGCCGCCAAATTATACGCATTGATCGATGAATACTAAAAATGAGATCTGATTTAACACATTGATCGATGAATACTAAAATGAGATCTGATTTAACACATTGATCGATGATTGCTAAAAAAGAGGTCTGATTTAACACATTGATCGATGAATACTTAAAAGGAGATCTGATTTAACTCTCAATACCTTTAGCTGTGCTCAGGATGAGGTCGGTCGAGCGGGAGAATGCGAGCATGGAGGGTGCGTCATGATCATTGAATTTGCGAAGGAAGTAGTCAATAAATGAGCAAGCAGTAACAGCTTGCATCCTCCATTTTAAGGTGCCGAGCACCAAAAGCTCCATCCTTTTTATGGTCCTTCCCTCAAAGGCGGAATTTGCCTCAACCACCTGTCAAGCGAAAACCGTCGATTAATTGAGATGAAACTGAAAGAAAGAACATTTCAACGATGTGAGTATGTGGAGGTCTGTCATTTGATGAGATGAGATGAGATGAGATGCATCACTCACTGACCTGCAGGTCGACGGGGAGCGGCACATAGGTCTCCTCCAACTTTGAAGCGAGGGACAAGCAAGCCACTGCCAAGAGCTGTGTCACCCAAGCTTTGCCTTCCTGCCATGAGAAACCAATTCCTCCATGATTCCAACAACTTTACGGGATTTTAGCAGGGTTTGCTTCAGTTGCTACTGAGATGATGACGATGATGGTAAGACTTACAGGAAGGGGGTAGACGGAGAGGAACCTATCAAGGTAGTTGACAGACAAGACCGCAGTCAACGGCGCGAAATTGAAATGCTCAATGACCTATGAGCAGAGAATTTGCAGATTCAATCAGCTATCAACATCGGGACGGCATCATCGAGCATCAATCCAACGACAGATCGCCACTAAAACGGGTGAAAAAAAGGCATCTTTACACGAATCCGGGCCATCGCATCTCAGCACCGCGCTATCGACACAAGTAAACGGCGATTCGAATCGAATCAAGATGCGGGGGGGATGCGGGCTCACCTTCCAAATCCAATCTATGGCGTCCCTCCTGACGGCGGCCAAATCCAGGGCCCCGGGCCGGCGCAGCAGCATCTGGGGGTAGCCGTCGGCGGGCATGTGGTCCTTCTCCGTCTCGACGAGCGCCGCCACGCACTCATCGGACTGCACGGGGTGGTCCACCAGGAACCCCTCCGCCGCGGCGGCGGCATCGGCGGCGGCGCGCGGCGGGGTGACGGCCCCCGCCGCCGCCCCCGCCCAGGAGCAGTCCTCGTCGTCGTCGAGGCCGAGGATGGCGGCGTTGTCCTCGGCGCAGAGCAGCACGGAGGCGGCGCAGTCGTAGCCGGACGGAACCATGCTGAATCCGCCTACCACCTCCCGGGAATGGCAGAGGCAGGAATGCTGGGTTAATGAGCAAGCAATCAATAAACCGATGCGAACTGATTTATCTATCTATCTATCTATCTATCCCGCCGCTCGCCGTATCCCTCTTCTCTTCCTGCGAATTTACTTCTCTCTCCCGATTGCTCCTCCTCCTCCCCCTCCAATCTCTCTCCCGGTTCTTGATTTAATAAAGGGATAAACGAAAAGGATAACTAATTTTTTATTCCTTTTTCTGCCTGCCGCGTTCTTCTTCTTCTCGAGTGGAGATGAGAGGGGGAGGGGGAGGGGGAGGAGGAGGAGGAGTCTGCCGGCCCACTGTAGAAGCGGGGTGCGAGAGTGGGGGAGAAGGGCGAGGGTTTTGGCTTTGTAGGGCGCGGGGGAGGGGAGCGGGGGGAGGCGGCCGCCATTTCGGGGGCGAGGCGGGGGGGCGGGCGCAAAACCGCATGCGACTTCCTGGGGGGAGTTGTTTTGTTTTTGGCATTTTCCTGGGAGCGCGGATCCTTTGCGGGCACGACACGAGCTCGGATTTCGCGTGCGCCGTGTCGATCCGTGTGTCCGTTTCCTTTCTTTTCTGCTCTGCTTCTAGACCGGCCTCTGGTGTAGGTTAGCGATGTGATGAATGCGGTGATGCGTGTTTCTTGGCACATTTGCTTGCAAAACAAACATGGGAAGAAACACCGTTTTGTAATCTCGGAGACCTTTCCTTGTATCTGGTTTGAGAATGTTCGGTGATTGCATTGCGTTTCTTTCTTGCTCGTTGTAATAAATGGGTATAGGCCGTAGGTGTGAAATTTCACAAGATTTGGGTGCCAAAATTAGTCCCTGGTTTTTTTTCGTGATTAAATCGCCACAAGATTCATTCCATGGAGGATCCTCCGGTGAGAAACAAAACTCTAAAACCAACATTGCGCGCGCCACGACAGATGGCGAGGCGCGTCCGTGGACGCGAGATGGTAGGAGCTACGCTCCTCTTGGATTCCTTCCCTCGGTCGCCTGTGACGGTGCATCGACTATGAGTACGGCGAGTGACGGCCTCTTTCTTGGAGGCGTTTTCCACGTTTGCAACGGACGTCAAAAAGGTCGGAACCGACGCCTCCATTGGTCCGATGAGCTCCGTCATCCAGACCATTGTGCACACAAAAATACCGCCAAAAAGACGCAATACGGAAACATGTTGATTTGTGTGAGATGCTTTTTTTCCATCGCTTTTTCTCTCTCCTATTGTTTCCCTTGAGAGTCGCGTGGCAGACTGGGTAATCCCGGCTCCTCTACCTCTCGTCTCTGGTGGTTTCCATTGTGCGGATTGAAGTCGGGAGAGTGGCTTCTCCTTGATAATAGTAGGTCTAGGGTGTGTTTTGCCACTAGGGAGTTTGGCACCATGACGATCTTGAGCTTCCCGCTGGCGTGTGCAGATATCAAGTGGTGATTGTCAGAGCGTTTCTATTCTCATCTTGCATGATGAGGCTTTGGGCAGGGAGCGGTTCCAATGAGGGCTCCCCCAATCAGCCTTGCAGTTCCAACATCTACATCACGTGCTTCCTTCAATACGTCGTGCTGGAGGTAGGTGTGCAACGATCTACTCGCCCCAAGTGGTTTCTTCCCCGGAGGCGATGGATCCGTCTCGAAGCAGAAGCCCGTTTTGAAAGAAGGACTACATCGCAATTTAGATTTTTGGGTCCTTCTTGCCAAGATGTGAGTTATTTAGCAAAGTTGTCCATAGAAGGTGAGTCCACGATGTCGTTATCCTGCTCGAGGCTTCATGACAAGTAGTAAACCTTGAATTAGACCTTTAAACATCCAACTTTCTTTATCTAATGAGGCGTGTAATTTATGGCATAATTTTTAGAAAAAAGTGCTTTAGTAAAAAATAGAACCTGGACAAGAAACTACCGTGTCTATGTGTTCGCCAATTAAAAGTTTTTTATTAACTAGGTAATATTCCAATTCCTGGCATATAACAAGCATTCATACACAGCTGGTAAAATCTATATGATGAAACTTTAAGTTGTTGCTCCATCACTTCATACATCTTGATCATAAACCCATGATTATGACACTAACAAGACGAGATTATTAAATTTAACTACGCTAAGAAATAACTTACGCTTAAACTTGTTGTAATTGGCAGGGTCCATCGCCGTGCTCACTTCGTCAATGTAAAATCGGCAGATCTCACTCTCGATGGGATCTCGAATAGAAATGATCGTATGCCGACGCACATCATCCAACCTTGTTCCTATAAAGATAACCTACAAATAACATACAAAAAATATTTAAGTATATGTGTTGCCATGGAAATCCATAGTTATATTGTTCATCCCATCATTCGTAAAATCATTAGCGGTATTTCATTTTTTACCAAAAACGGTAACTTGACCACGGCTATGCATGGTTTACAAAAACTGATTATGGTGTATCTGTATCGGCAGCTGTGTCTAGTGCTTGCTACTAAAAAAGCCTACGGAATTTGGACATTTATTCAAGCACAAGCCAGTGTGAATGCTCTCACGCACCCACAGTGACCCGTTCATCGAGCAATGCTCACGCTCTCGGCCAGGCTCCAAACGTCCTTTGTTACAGGTGTTTGCTGGAAGATGCAGTATAAACTACGTAGAAAGTGTTCGGATTGTTGCAATGCTGCCAACGTCGCTACTTGCTCGTCACATTTTGCTCTCGAGCGTCACCCGGTTCCTATCGGTCGACCGGTCGACAGCTGCTCCCGTCAAGATGGCTCAGATCCTATGGACTGGATGCCCGATTTTAAAGAACCGTAAGGCCCTTCCTGCAACAAGCCAGGGAGGACTCCAGATGAAGAATCGTAATTCCCGTGCGAGGATCCACAAATTCGAAGAACCGCGGACCCTCGCCGCAAATCGCATGGACCGGATACGGAATCTGGAGACCCCCGGGCCCCTGGGCGCAAAAGGGGCGGGGAGGATTACACGTAGGAAAGCGCCTCGGTGGCACTGGCACGACCCGGCCCATATGCCATGTGGCAGGCGGCCACCACCCCGGCAATTTTCTATCGGCGGCACTGCCGCCAGAGCCAACGGAGTTTTTTTTAGGTAATATCGCCAGGAGTCATAGAACTTGCTCCGTATGTTCAGTTTAGTGCTATAACTTTAAAAATACGGATTTGTGATCACACAACTTGCGTTCTCGTGTAAATACGGTCATAACGCATGTACACGGGCATATACGCTGCTTGCGTGGCGCGTCGAGCATGCATGGGCCTACTGTCAGCGACGGTTGGGGATGTAGGAGATAGGTGTGACATATGTGACGTCCTTCTTACAGAAACATCCCCAGCTTTTTGATAATACCGCTGTATAATTCATCCGCACGTAATAAGTACCCGGTAATTAAGTATATGGGTCCCATTTGCAGTCGGCTTACTATTTCTACATACGTGGGATCCACTGCCAATCTTCACCTACCAGTGGACGTGAGAAAGATTTGAAGATTTAAAAATTAATCACGCATCCCAGATTCAAGCCAGCAACCTGTTCACTTTGGTCGAGCGCGCTAACCACCACACTAGACGTTAGTTGTTGTCTATTATTACTGAGATGCGTATGTTGTTATGGTGTTCAAGTGTTCAACTCGACAAATAAATTCTTTTTTTGTGCCTGGAACAACCATAAATTTCAAGCATATACAAAGACAACGACGATGTGAGCAATAAGCTTGCTCTAATATCAAGTATCTAAAAATATTCAGAGGGTGCACAAATTTCTTTCATTCCGCTCAATTTATTTATGGTTGGTTTGAATTCCTATGTCAAAATGGACTTGGATCACTTAGAATTAAAATCCAATTATGTACTGCAGCGGTACGTTAGTTTTTTTTGCGGGGTACGGTACGTAGTTTTCTTCACACCTCTAGGTCTAGAATTTAAATCATGAGGCACAAAGATTTTGATTATTTTTGTACTGAATATGTTTTTTTTGGCAAAAATATATCCGACACAACATTCAAACCTGGGACATTTGCTAGCTAATTAATGGACTAACATCAGGATAAAAATAATATATTCATTATGTGCTACACTTTATTTGACATTAATATTTTAAATTATTTGAATTCAAACAGAAAATTTGTTGATTTGTCTGAAAGATTTTTTGACCATTTCGAGGGTGAGCAATTTTTTTTTGCCATTTTGAAATTCATACTTGTTCATGTGTCTAAGGAGAAACATGGAATTTCATATGTCGGCAACGACGACGACTACTCGAGGATGAGCGGATTTTTTTGCAATAATTTATTCAAACGGATTTTGAATTCAAAATTTTTTGGCACTAAAATATAAATTGAAACTAGAAAAGAACAAGCATGTGCACGTTCCAGTTGTTACTACTGCGCATCCAGTAGGTGACCCCAGCTTGAAGTTTGAGAAAACTAGACAACTCCCCGCGCGTTGCTGCGGGAATTAGTTGCAATAGTTTGGATAAATGATTGTAAGAAAGATGCAGAAATGAAAAATGAAAATGTGTTATCTATTGTACTTGATTATTTGATAGTTGTATAACATTTTTACAAAATAAATAGCATAATATTTGCTCAAATTTCTTTGGAGTTGTCCACGCTGGGGGCCTCTTCCTCGAGAAAAATAGCATAATATTTGCTTAAATTTCTGAAGGGAAACAATTTATAGAAGCTATGCAAAGTAATGCATACTCTTGCTTGTGTTTTTTGGAAGGACTACGGTCCTGTTCCTTTGAGCTGCAGTTAGAAAATTGATTGATTAAGCATGTAAATACAAAGAACGTTATATTATAGTTACAACATTCTGCACAGGTTAGCAAAAAAGGTACATAGTGTATTAAGTGGATAGATGAATAGACAATAAAACATTCTTTGCAGATTATTAGGAGAGGGAGCGTCAAACGTCAAGTATTATTGGGCACCAGTAACAGAGGTTGTTTTATTTTTATTTTTTGAGGGAGGCTCTGTTGTTTACAGAAGCAGGTTGTTCGATGGCTATACATCGCAACGGTGGAAAAGAAACAATGTAGGCCGGTGAGCACCGGGCTGCAGAGGGGCCGAAGTAATGGGTTGTGTACAGTTTGGTGTAACTTTTTTATACATGAAAGAAATACTGAAGACAGAACACCAAATACTGAAGAACAGAGTACAGAACCTTTAACTCTATAGATGTCGTCGCCGTAGTCGGAAGTTGGCTGTTGTTGCCCGCAAATCCCTCACCGACAAAAAGGAGCAGGACATCCTCCCCAAATGGAGGAGGTCAGCTTGCCAAAAACAAAGGCGACCACTGCCGCGGTATAGTCTCTGAATCCGCCGGGCGGCACCTGCGGGAGGAGCTGGATCCTGCTAGCGCCCCTCCAAGCTATGGCTGTGCACGGAGGTCCTGCTCGGTGTCACCACCAGCCCAGACCTCATGTACGTTAGCTGCTCTACTGCACGACTGGAATCGCCCGGGGGCGTTGGAGCGCCTCCCTGACATCATCCACGCGCCAACCTTCGCCTACTGCCCCGCCGCCACCGCGGACGACGCCGGCCGGTCTCCTGGGCTGCTGCACGACCGGAATCGCGTGGGGACGATTGAGCGCCTCCCTAGCATCGACGCGGACCTTTTCCTAATGACCCCGCCCGCCGCGCCCTGGTCCCGTCTGCCGCGGGCGATGCCGGTGCCTACACAACTGAGGCCAGCACAACTGAGGCCAGCACAACTGAGGCCATCTCGAGGACGCAGGCACCAGACCGGCTAGTAAAACATAGCCCGAGAGAATCTCGGTGAGCCGCGGAGGGGAGCCGAGCCAGCGGTGGTGCTGGAGGAGTGCCCTCACGCAGAGATTGATCCCAGCCAGTCGCTGCGCTTTACTGTAGGCAGGGAAAATATTTGTGTAGAAACGTGGGATGGGTTGCAACTTGCGAGAGGGCTATCGAGGGAGAGAGAGGCCAATTCTGTTCGCTGGTCGGTCAATCGAGCGGGACTGTGCGCGGCTGCGAGCCACCGAGCGGTGCGGCCGGCCGGACACGAGCAGCAGGAAAGATGAAAGAAATGTAACTGAACTGCTGACGTGGCAAGTGAGATGACGTGGCTAGGCTGTATGTCAATAGAATTTGTTTAGTGGGGATGAACTATTTAGGTATTATAGATATAAGCTAAACCCTACTTACACTATAAAGTAAAATAAGATATATATCTTCGGAGACGTGCTCGTTGCAGTGGTTGACACAGGCCATGTGCTTGCATTGCGTCCCCAGTTCGAGCACTGCCTTTTTGTTTCTCATTTCTCTGTGAAGCTGGACGTGCGCGCGGCCTTTTTATTTCTCATCTCTCTGTCGTGCGGGATCCATACGTGCTGACCCCGCGCGGGGGGGGGGGGGGGGGGGGGGGGGGGGGTCTACGAAATTAAATATAAAACGGGGGTGTTTCTGCAAAAAATGGTTCAAGCCACTCACAGTGGGCCATTGCCATGTAAGCACATGATATGTCCGGATACGGATAAACTGACCGTATTTGCATGAGAACGCAAGTTGGGTGACCAGAAATCCGTATTTTTAAAGTTCTAGCACCAAACTGAACATCCAACGCAAGTTATATGACTCCCGGCGATATTACCTCTTTTTTTTTTGAGGAACAGAGCCAACGGAGATGTGGCCAAGGCGTGGGGTGGGGAGGGGCAGTTCGGGCATTGCGCAGGCCATGTGGGACGACGGATGGGGGGGGAGGGGGGGTGGCACGGGTGGGGGCAGTTCGGCCATCGCGCGCGCCACATGTTGCTTTCTGGCGGTCAAACCTGTCCCGAGGAGTAACTTCGCGCCGAGGCCGAGGGGTCGCGCGCTGCTGCGTTCGGGCGCATCCGATCCGGGGCTCGGAAATTATTTCGTTGAGCGCGGCGGACCAATTCGCGGGCGCGTACCGGGCGCACCGCGAGTACGGTGCAAACGATGGGGCGACGTGTACATGTGTTTTTTTTTTTGAACACAGTACAGACGCAAGCGCTCACATACACGCGCATACACTCACCCCTATGAACACACACACGCACACTCTACCCCTATGAGCACCTCCGAGAGACTGAGCCGGCATATCATCTTGAGATTTACGAAGTCACCGTAGACGCCTCGTCGTCGACGGGAACGTCTCCTCCCACTGAATGCGCATCGCCGGAAATCGTGAAATAAATCTAGGAATAAATGCGAGCACCAGGACTTGAACCCTGGTAGGCTGTGGATACCACAGTCCCTCTAACCATCCAACCACAGGTTGGTTCGCACGTGTGTGCTTTTTTTATACAATAGCTTATTCTGTACAAGGCTTGGGCGTGTACATGTGTACTTCACTGTCAAAAGTTAGCAAAAAAAAACTGTAGATACTCATATGCACACTACCGCGTTTCCCGTATCAATGTCCGGTCCGGAGTTTCAATCTCAAAACACATTTTTTTCTATGTACGTACCAGATTCACAGTATGACGAAAAAAAGGATTGAGACAAAAAGAAAGACATCCGTCGACTCGTTTACTTGAAATTTTTGGAAGTTGATGGACTGCTATTAGATATCGAAATTTGTATCTTCCACACGTTCGGATCTGTGCAATAGATCCGAACGCGTTCGTTTCCGTCGGATCACCATCGGACGTTGACTGCACCCTTATCTTTTCGCTGTTTCTAATCTCGCAAAAAAGAGCCCGCGGGTGGAGTCGAACCTGCTGGCTGGAGCCTCGTCTCAGCAACCAACAGGCCAAGAATTGTGCCATGACTACGCTTGGCAATCATATTCTCTAAACACACCTGTGCTATGACCTGGAGCCTCGTCCCGTTCCTGTCCAACGAGTGCATGCATGCGGGCTGTTGGCAACTGTTCCATTCGACTTTTTTGGCCAGGAAAATGGGACGTCCAACGAGTGCATGCATCCTAGTTTAATCAGCATTTTTTTTGCTTGAGAAAATGCAACTGTTCCATTCGACTTTTTTGGCCAGGAAAATGGGACGTCCAACGAGTGCATGCATCCTAGTTTAATCGGCATTTTTTTTGCTTGAGAAAATGCAACTGCTTGCATGGTTTGTTCCCTTTATTCGATATTTTGCGTGTGCAAAAATGAAACAGTTGTGCATGCGTCTAAGAAGAGTCGAACTTGGGCCTTCTAGTCTACGATTCATGCGTTCATACTAAGAGCATCTACAACCGGACCTCTCAAACCCGCCTCATACGCCTAGGCGGACCGCCCGGTCACTGCCCGGTCATGATTTTTTTGATCCAGACGGGCCCCTCAAACGCCCAGGTTGACCGGCACCCCCCATATCCAGCCCAAATATGGGGCGGATATGGGAGCGCCCGGGCACGCCCGCCACGTTGGACCCGGCCCATGCTGCCTCACCCGATCCCACTTTTATTCGTCCCCATCCGCTCGCCGGAGCAAACCCTAGTCACTTCACTCCACTCCCTTCCTCCACCCGAGCTCACCTCCAGCGGATTCCGGCCTTCTCCGCCATGGCAGACAGCGGATCGGACTCTGACCAGTCTGGATCCATTGACTGGGGTGTCATCCTGTGTGGGTTGGGATGACACCCAATAATTTTCGCGCGCGGGGCGGGGGGTTATGAAATATACCCATGGTAACTTTAATGTTAATAGCATGGTAACTCACACATCGTACACCCTGGGTAATTTTTGCGAGCGGGACGGGGGGTGATGAAATATCCCCCGGTAACTTTTGTGTGAATAGATGGTAACTCATACATCGCAGATCTGATAACTTAGGTACCCCGGTCCTGGTAACTTTGGCGCCGAGGGAGAGAGGGCAGGGGTGGTTGATGAAATATCCCATGGTAACTTTTATGTGAATAACACGGTAACTCACACATCGTAGACCTGATAACTTATGCACCTCGGTCCTGATAACTTTGGCATGGGGGAAGGGGTTGATGTAATATCCCCCCGGTAACTTTTGTGTGAATAGATGGTAACTCACACATCGTAGACCTGATAACTTGTGTTCCCCGGTCATGGTAACTTTGGGGACGGGGGCAGGGGGAGTTGATGAAATATCCTATCAGTAACTTTTGTGTGAATAACATGGTAACTCATACATCGTAGTCTCGATAACTTATGTACACCGGTCCTGATAACTTTGGCGACGGGGTGGGGGGTTGATGAAATATCTCCACATACACCTGATAATTTTTGCGTAAATAGCATGGTATTTTACACGCCACAGACCTGATTATAGGTGCCCAACAGGCCGACCCAGGTACGACACAACCGACACACACCTAAACAGCCCTGGACTGGCACGACCCGCAAAGTTCCGTTTATAAAGCGAGTCATGCCATGTCGGCATGTGGACCTCACCCTACGGCCGAGGCACGTCACCGATGGTAGGCGGTATTGTAGACATGATAATTTACTTCCAAACATCATGGTAAATTTTTGACCCAGGCAAAAAAAAAAAGTTGAAACACCTCCGGTAACTTCAGTGCAAACACCATGATAAGTTAGTACTACGGACGTGGTAACTTCTGACCTGAAAAAAAAAGTCATCGAAACATACCAACATGGGATCTAGTTTTGAAGATCTCGTCGAGACGATTTTTTTACGTGAAAACGGATTTTCAATCAGAGCGACGGTTTAAGCTACAAAACATTTCCAAGTTTCAAAATAGGAGGAATATTTGCTGACATCATCTGTTTTGTCTTTTAGTTGCATGCATGCATTGAATCAGGATCTAACATGAGCTAATTACGCTCCCTTCACCATAGACTGTCATTAAATGCATAATTAGCTGCTAAGAAAGAAATAGAATTAAGGCGTTCGGATATGTTGCTTAGAAATAGAACGTTCGGACATTATCACTGTACATTAGATATTCATACCGAGGGAGGGATAGAGGCAGCGATCTCTCACGGTTTGGCTTCCGCCACGCATTTAAACCTTTCTACACTCATCCTATGCATGTGTTGTCGTTCGTTAAAGCTTCAGGCTTTTGTTGTTGCTGCGTGCCTAGCTATCAACATGGGCCATACCTCAAAATATTATCTGCCCCTGTCACTGTTCATACCTAAATATACATATGTCAATTAGACCTTTATAATTGTTCTTATTATCATTGATGGATTTTTCGTAATTGTATCTAAATACGTCGTGTCCATTAAATCTTCATGATTATCATATCACGGTCATCGATGTTCAGAAACGACGTCTAAATATATCTCACTCGTCAGATCCTCATACATTTATGCATCAATCTGCTAGATCATCGTGTGTTTATGGCTGCCTAAAGAGTAAACATGATTTAATGACGTTTCCCGTGCAATCACATCCGACGCCGGACTAGTTTCATGGATAATACACGCTGCATGAACAATATGCGAGTTTAATATGAAAGTTTAAACATTTGAAGCATCGTGAGTGTGTTTTTCCTCACATTTGCATGGTGTTTGTTAGTAGATTTTTTTTTTGAAATGGCAGTTATCCTGCATTCATTAAGAAGAAAAGAGTTGCTCAGTTAATTAGGGAAAACCGAGCGAAAACCAGATTGCCCAGTTAATTATGGAAAACCGGACGAAAACCGTTACAACCGTTGAACGGCACACATAAAAAAGCCCACGCACACCACTCCAAAGAAGGTCTCGGCGTGACAGCACGCAGGCGTCATCGTCATCACTCCTCCCCTAGAGGCGTCATCGCCATCCCTACACTCTGAGCAAACGACTCCGACTCCGCCGTAGGCGATCGTCGACTCAACCCACGCTGTAGAGGAAACGTGAAGCTGCACGTTAGTAGATTGCACCGAGAAGGAATTGGACGGACATGTACTCATGACTAGCAGTTTATCATTGCGAAAATCCATGAAAATGCTAAAATTAATTTAATGTCAGTCACGCAAGATGGATCTGCAAATTCATAACGATTCCATTGAAATTCGCCCTTGCATAAAAACGAGGAAGATAATTTCAACTATAAATAGTGTACCAACCAGACCAGAATAATATTTATTTCGGATTTAACACCATGCGTTTTTTCTAGTATGTAATCCCATACTTGATATGATTTTTGTGTTTCATTGTTGTACGTGTGGTCTAGACAATGTCAAACAGTTTCAAATTTCTTCATAAAATTTTGAATGCCGAAGATAGAGATCATCAAAACGTATAAATGGAAAAAACATGTGACTAGAGCTGCACATCATATTGAATACGACAGGATAACAAACTACATGAGTTAGATCAAAAGTGCTATTTTTATGGGGTATTAGAAACTTTTGACACCACATGAAAAAACAAATGGATTCTAACAAATGTTTTTTTTTCAATGGATCCAAATCGTATGAAATTTTCTTTGAATCAAACAAGTTGGTTGTATTGATGTTTAAGTAGGTGTTGTGCGGGTGTATCCATATGTGTATTGTTTAATTTTTTGGGGAATCCGTATGTGTATGGTTGGAGCATGTTTTTATACAAAAACAATTGTTTCAAGGTGTTTGTACGTACTTTATTAGTGCTGAATTAGACAAGTGGCACACGGTTGCACCCGAAAGACCAGTGCACCAAAGCCGTTCACATGCTTTGCTGTCTTGGGGAACCCAGGTAGAGCCGGCGCCGTGAGCCGTGGTTTGAGACGTGAGCTGGAGCCGGAGCCAGGGGGTGAGCCTTGAACGTTGAGCCGATAGCCACGAGCCGGATCTTGAGTGCCTGGAGTCTGGACGCAAACTAGGCCAAGGCAGTGCAGCAATCAGACGGAGGAGGGACGCACCCCGCGTTCTCAAGGGGCGACAAGGGCTTTGGCGTAGAGTACTGCAGCGGTTAAGGAGCGGCGGCGGCGGCGGCCGTGCCGCATTTGCATTTGGCGACAACAAGCTTTTGGTGGAGCGGCAGCTTAGCGTACGTAGCGTAATTTGGCGGGCCATCATCATTTCCCGGATCGTGACATTCTCATTTTGCCCCGCCCGTGTCGCGTCGCTCGTGCGCACCAGGCAGGCACGGAGCCACCGACGGCAAAATTCGTCGCATGTGTTTACTTTTGTGCTCTCACGCATTTTTTATTACTTTTTTTTTTGGCATTCGCGTGTATTTTCCAAAAAAACATTAATCAGTCGACTGCCACGTCCTCGGTGGCGTGACTGTTTGGTGGAGCCGGCGATCGGGCAGCGCAGCGGAGGTTTGATTTCTCACGTGCTCCGCGCCACCGATCGCCACGCTCGCGCGCCGGGGCACCGACCGATCGAGTCGAGCCGCCGCGCCCCACCACGGCCGAAACAGTCGCCCCAACATTGCTTCGGCGACCCGCCTCATCTGTCCCGCGTCGACGTGCTGGCATCGAGCGCGCGCGCACACGGTGCTCCCCTGACAATTCCATGTGTCCCGAAAGACTTTCCCTCCCTTCTTTTGGTACGACCCTAATTATGTGCCTACGTCACAACGGACCGGTACACACTTCCATATCATCAACGCACGGACGGACCGCGTGCTGGACTCCTCCTCCCCATCCGCTGCATTTCCCCGTCCACAGCTCCGATCCAGTACCAATAATCTCGTGACGTTCACCGGAGTTCAATTATACGTGAAGAAACAAAAGAGGAAATACCGCGGAGGTGGAGCACTTGGGCGAGCGAATCGGATGCCCGTGAAAGCGGCCGGTGGGTGGGTGGGTGAGTGAGACCCCCCGAGAAAGAGAGATTTTTTTCCCACAGGGACGACGATCCAAGCTCGTAAAATAAGCCGAGGGCGAAAGGTTAATTTCCCTTGTCTCCTTCCCTCTCTTGTTTGAGACCGACTTTCTTCTTCTTTTCTCTCCGCTGGGCGGCCGAAACCCACTCAAGCTCCCCCGCTTTGTTATCCTTTGCCTTTACAATGCGATCTGTGTCCCAATAATTTTAACCACTAAAGCGGATATAGTACGTACACCGGAAAAACAATATGTAGCGAGCTAGCTAAGATCTCTCATGGGTCGTGCCGGGTTCGGTTGGTTGGCGGTGGCGTCTACATGCTCTTGGATCCGACGGAAACAGCTCTGGTGGCTTCCTCCCATGCCCCGTACGGCCGGCCCGTCGCCTCACCTGCACCTGCACGCACGCACGCGGCATCTCAGATCTTCTCGCTCGTTTCCGCACGTAGAATATCGCCCGCGGGAGAGACGTTGGATTTTTTGTCCAAAAGGACCACATACCGAACCGTATTGTCAAAAAAGACTACCTGCGGTATGTATTGTCAAAAAGGACCCCCAGGTTTGTGGCGGCAGGCGCGCCAGGTGACATGTGTCACCTGCCGCCACGGCGGGCGGCGGCAGCACCTGTAGCCCGGCTGCAACGGATTCCCAGCCTCGAGGCCGTAACGGGAACCGCAGGTGGGGCCGGCCGCCACGGGGCCAGGCGGCCGGGTGGGACCTGCCGCCACCGCAGGAGGCGGCCTGTGGCCGGTTCCCTCGCCCGCCCCCGACGCTGCTCCCTCGCTCGCTTTATTCTCTTTCGCTGATTCCCATGCGCCACAGTGTCCTAACTACGCTGATTCCCATTCGCGGTGGGACTGATTCCTGTCTGCAAATTTCCTGCCTAAATTTTCGTCCGTTCGTCCTTAATTTCCCCCCATTACATTGTTCATCTGAGCCTATAAAACGAGGCTGTCTTCGTCCATCGTCCAGCCACCCTTGAAAACACCAGCGCGCTTAGTCTGTCACACTTTGTATAGTCAGTATGAGTCTGCCTTGCTCGGATCAAAGCATTAGGCCTAGGAAAATGAAGAGTGCGAGTTTGCCTGCAGGGGTGGAAGTCTTGCGCTGTTGGTGCGGCGATCTTTGCAAGGTCAAGGAGGTGACGGATTTTTCGGATTGGTTGGGCATGGAAATTTTCATGTGCGCTAATTATGAGGAAGATCCACCCGTAGCTCTATCACCGTACATCAGGCCTCCGGTATGTTTCAGTCACCAAGAATAAACACGTTGTTGATATTATTGTTGATTTGATATTTATATTTCTATTTTTGTTGTAGTCTCCTCCGCCTCTGTGCATGTACTATCGTTGGATTGACACGAAAAAACCGGACTGGGCGGTGACCGAGATTCGTGAAAGAGGTCGTCGTGCATGGGCAAGTTTGGACGCGGAAGAGCGCCGCGCGAAGGCGGCAGCAGAGGAGAAAGCAGAGCAGGAGAGAGAGTGGCAAGAGCACTGTGTGAAGCAGAGAGCTTTTCTTGATGAGATGAAGAAAAACCGAGAAGAGGGATTACGACTGGCGGAGATTCAACGACAGCGACAGGAGGCCCGTGAGGCTGAGAGGCAGATAAAGAAAGAAAGGACTCGTGCAGCCAAGGCAGCAGAAGAAGCTGGTGATGGAAAAGGAAAATATCCACGTTGGACTCAGTAGATTTATGTTATTGTATCATAAAATTCGCATTGCAGCAAGTTGTATCTTAAAATTCGCAGCAAGTTGTATCTTAATTTGAACATGTTAATTTTTATGTATCTTATTTTATGCATGTTATTTTATGTATCTTATTTTATGCATGTTATTTTCAATGCATCTTAATTTCAACAGTTTAATATATCTTATTTTATGCATGTTATTTTCAATTTTAAAAAATGCCTCGAAATAAACCGAGAACTTTTATTTCGTCATAATACATAGATGTCTCGTACATACATGTGAAAGTTGGAAACTGACATAGATAGATACAATAGTTCGCACACATAGATAGACGAATCACCCTACGCGACGACGGCCAGCTGGCCTTTCCCGACGACCGGAAGGTGACAAGCGAGTAGGGGGTCGGTGTTCACGAAGATGAGACCAGAACCAAAGCTGTATGTTGGATCCGCGGGTAAAGGTTCGTCCACTATCTTTGCGGCAAAGTAGATGAGACCAGGGAGAACTACCTCACCATGAGAATTAGGAAACATCACACCAAATAGCCACAACAAATATGCAAACAAGTGTCTCTTCCTCGTCTCAAGATCAGCGTAGCTAGATAACCTTTCAAAGTTATTAAAAAGCCAGCTGAGTGGGACACCCCGAGGCGGACCAGGACGATTTGATCTTGGCATTGTAAGCCCAAGACGGACCGAGACATCTTCTGGCCAAGTTGCAGAAACTAGTGGAGGGACCACTGGCTCACCTCTAATTGGTAAAGCTGTGATCATTGACACATCTTTTAGCGTACGTGCGAGCTCTCCACAGCGAAAGTGAAAGGTGTGGGTCTTAGGTCTCCATCGGTCAACGAGGGATGTCAAAAGCGATGGGTCAGAAGTGAAAGTGCCTGGACGAGTTGCGAGGTTAGCAAAATGAAGGAGTCCATAAGCCTGAAGGTGTTGACAGAAACAATTGTGTATTGGCCATCTGTTCTTTACGGTTCGAAGCCTGAAGGTCTGAGAAGGATTTTCATGATTCGGGTTTAAGAAAAGGTGGCAACGGTGGTGGGCGTCGTGATGCCCCTGCAAAAGCTGTGGCATTTCGGCCATAACCTGCAATCACGATTAAATGAAATTAAATACCCGAAGATTACATCAAGATTAAATGTAATTAAATATCCTAAGATTACATCACGATTAAATGAAATTAAATATCCGAAGATTACATTACATCACGATTAAATGTAATTAAATATCCGAAGATTACATCACGATGAAATGAAATTAAATATCCGAAGATTACATTACATCACGATTAAATGAAACTAAAATACATAGCATGATTAAATATCATGCGGTGTTGTTGGTACGATACGGACATTCCCTACGCGAGTGTCCAGGGCACCTGCAAACGCGACATCACCTTGGTTCTCCCGACTGGCTATGGTCCATGTCATTGCGATGACGCCTAGACTGACGTCGTCCCTTGGTGGTTCTCATCAACTCGGGATCAGGAACCCATGTGGATGCCTATCCTGCCTGCATGCACATCCTCTTGAATAGCTTGAACCAATCTTTGTTTTTGAATTTGGAATAAAAATTAGCTGCCAAATGCCGCATGCACCACCTTGTCTCCAGATCGGGCCACCTCCAGTTTGGATCTTCTGAAGCCTTAATTATGTCGAGCGCGCTTAATAGCCCAGTGTTGCGATCAGAGATGATGCAAAACACCTTCGCGATCTTTGACGACCCCCATCTTCAGGCAACTCAGGAACCACAACCAGCTATGTTTGTTCTCGCTCTCGACTATTGTATACGCAATAGGTAGAAGTTAATTATTTGCATCTGCAGCAATTGCCACCAATAGTGTGCCCTTATACTTTCCAGTGAGAAATGTACCATCGATTGATAAAACCGGACGACAATGCTTGAATGCTTGTATAGTCTGGGCGAATGCCCAGAATAAGCGGTCCAGGATTAGCTCGTCCCAGTTCATTGGGTTTGAACGTTGTTTCCGAAAAACTTGAGTCCCCCTGTTAGCAGTTGCTATCTGATGCAGCATTCTGGGGGCAAAAGAATACGCCTCCTCATAGGTTCCATACAACCTCTGGAATATCTTTTCCTTTGCATGCCTTGCCTTGCTGTAGCTGACATTGAAGCCAATCTGATCAGCTGCAGTTGCTTGCAAAGCCCTAATACTAATATTAAGACTTTCCTGCACAGTCGTTTGCATGATCTGTGACACAAATTCTGCAGTCACATTGCGGTGGTCTGGAAGAGTGCCGGTTTGCTCACAGCCATGTTCCACTATTTTTGTGACATGCCATGGCTGACATACCCCAGGCATCCGGCGAGCAATAACTCTTCCGCGGCAACCATCTTCGCGATGGATGCATATGACCTTCAACTCCTTTTTATCAGACTGCATCACTCTATGCTGCCGGTGTATGGCAATTGCATAGCTATTCATTGCTTGGTAAGCAAATTTCTTATCTGGGAAAATCTGCCCAACGGCCAGACTTCCCGCTTCCAGGCCAGAAACAGAGTGAAGTTCATTGGTGATGCTCATAACCTGTAAAAACTCTGGGTTCATTGGTGGAGCGACCGCCTTCTCAGGAGGAACAACTTCATCATCATCTGATTCCGAAGAGGCAGAAGAATGACCATCATCGTCATCATCTAGCGCCTCCGGCAATCCCTCCACGTGTTTGCTCATGTCAACGACAGCAAACCAGTATCCTGTGTCATACACTTGTTGGCCGCCTGTTGGTTCCGATGGACCGGCGCTGGGGGCTACAGTGATTGACAACTCGGCCTCACCGCCCCCGCTACTGCACTCGGCGACATTAGTGATAGAAATGAACTCCACATACACCATGGGCTGTCCAAACATGGAGTTATTGGGATTGCTTGCAAACCCCATGTACGACGCCCAGGCTTTTTCACCAGTAACCCGCCGCAGACCCCAACGGGAAACTGTCCCATCATTTCCTCCGTCAACCACGAAAGCCTCCATGGTCATTTTTTTCCATCCATCGCTGAACCAAACACCGATCTGATGCACCTTCTAACTGCCGCATACCCTACATTAACCATGTCTCTCACTACAACCGTAGTCATCTCGCACCTAGACACATCCACACCGGAAGGACCGTCGCGTACGATGTCCCCATAGAACACTAACAAATTTTCCATAGTACCTAACGAGCAGGCATATTTACATCGTTAGTCAATATATATTCTAATAACTTACGGTAATAATCGTTTATTTACATATAATAATTCGACTAATATTCACAACACAACAGTAACATCATTCACAGCAGTACATCAACACAAAAAAATTGTTCAAAAAATTACACCACAACATTTATACCTCTTGTTCAATAAGGATATCCTTCCGAATGGAAAAATCCGTTAGCGTGAATATATCACCGGTAATATATCAACGGGGTCGACCTATTATCACATGAAAAAAAAATTAGACGCACAATTTTTTTCTGCTGCCAAAAGTTTCAAAATAGCAGTAGCATGCATGTGGTCATCACCTCTAAAGAGAAACCGAAGACCGAAAAACAATTTCATCAATCACGTCATCTCCTCCTAGTTTGCTACCCAGACGATATTTTCTTTACCTAATTACATACATCATCAAGGATATTAGCATTTATCTTGCATTTCATTTACGGTTTCCTACTCTACCAAATTAGCTAATAAAGTCTACGTATGATTTCCTTACTACAGAACTTATTAAAAAACATGACACATGAAATAACAACACATTTAATCATGCAATGACCAATTATAGTACAATCATTTTCTCAATTAACATTTTAAGAACTTCTTGCATGTCTAACTAAAATGATGCATCTTAAAGGCTTAACGCTGATCGACAATACAGTCAAATATTTGTTATCGAGATTCCGGCTCTAACGCAACCAAAACGTTTAACATAAGTCCTAATTACGACTTACTGAGAAAAATAACAACATCTTGCATGTTAAAAAATAGTACTAATGGACATAGCTAACATTGATCTATAACATCTGTTCTGACAAATATTACTATAAATGCAAATGACGGGCTAAAAAATATCTTATATGAAAACGTTTATAACTTTCAAGAAGCAAACATCGCATAGCTAATAACGGGCTAAAATACTAACTAATTTCCAACGTGCATGCACAAAAAAATTCATGTATTGCAAAGATCATACCTTGATCAAATTACTCCACTTAGTACTTCACTTCACACGGCAAATCGTACTCCCCTGAAGCTCCAAATTACTCCACAAAGTGATGAAATACTACCTAAAACAACAGATAATACATACTTAAAAACTAATGAAACAAAGTAAAAACATCATGCATGCGAACACAACCAACAAAAATGGACTGTTCTTACCTTGATCTTTCGTTTCTTCAACTACAACATCTTCAAAATCTTACTCTAAACCGTCAGAATAGTGTACTGTGAGGGCGAGAGAGCAGACAGAGTAGTGTAGGAAGAGAGCAGGCAGATTAGCGAGAGAGCATGCAGTGTATGTAGGAAGCAGCGGGATCGAATCAAATATAAAAGGAAGGGGACTGTAGTGTCGGCAGAATAGCAATCAGCAGCAGCAGCATCGCAATCAGCAGCGGCAACATCTTTCAATCAGTCCCACCGCGCATGGGAATCAGCGTAGTTAGGACACTGTGGCGCATGGGAATCAGCGAAAGAGAATAAAGCGAGCGAGGGAGCAGCGTCGGGGGCGGGCGAGGGAACCGGCCACAGGCCGCCTCCTACGGTGGCGGCAGGTCCCACCCGGCCGCCTGGCCCCGTGGCGGCCGGCCCCACCAGCGGTTCCCGTTACGGCCTCGAGGCTGGGAATCCGTTGCAGCCGGGCTACAGGTGCTGCCGCTGCCCGCCGTGGCGGCAGGTGGCACATGTCACCTGGTGCGCCTGCCGCCACAAACCTGGGGGTCCTTTTTGACAATACATACCGCAGGTAGTCCTTTTTGACAATACGGTTCGGTATGTGGTCTTTTGGACAAAAATTCGAGACGTTGTGCTGTGCTGTGCTGTGCATCCGAATCTGCTCCACATGTTACCTCGCATCACCGTTGAGGAAAACCAGACAAGAAGCTTTTTATCGTCGGGCTTATTTTTCTTTTTCCGAGTGATAAGCACACTGTGCACGCACGCACGCACGCTTGCTCGATCCGGCAGGAGAAATCGAGCTCGATCGTGAGTCATCTCTGTTTTTGTTTGATTTCTCTGAAAGATGCATTCCCTTATTTTTAGATGGCGCATGGAGGTGGTCGTGACTCATCGATGTATATGAGAGCAACTCCAACCGGTCGACCCAAACGGTTTGTCCGTCTTTTGTTCGTTTGGGTCGGTCTGTCCGCCCCTCTTTCTAAATGGGTCGGCCGGTCGCCCAACGCGCCGATCCATTTTTCGTCCGCAATTTTCAGTTTTCAAATTAAAAAGGGCTCGCGGCCATCGATCATGCCAGCGGCCATGCCATCCAAGGTAGAGTTCGCGCCGGCGACATGCCAGCGGCCGGCAAACACATGCCAGCGGCCGGTAAACGTAAGACAAATAAAAACATAGTTCTAATAAATAGTTGCAAAACCACATAAATATGGCATAGTTATTACAAACCAAATGAACATTAAATTGTTTCAAATTGCATTTCAAAGAATAGAAGTCCGATACTTTTATTGGTTGCCAACATGAGCCCACACGTGCTCCACCAAATCATCTTGCAGCTGCCTGTGAGTCTGCCAATCACGCACGCCACGATCTCCTCATCGTCGGATGAAGAATCATCCGAGTCCATAAGAACATTGTAGAAAAAGAACTCGTCGTCGGAGTCCATTTGTACCTTGGGGCAAACTGTCGAACAGCTTGCGGGCGTCGTGGAAGGAGCCGGCCGATGACGAGCCCCGCGCGACACCGAGACAAGGCAGAAGCCCTGCCGCCTACCGGCGAGCGTGCCGGCGTTCGGGAGAGAGGATGCCGCGCTCGAGTGCCGGCGAAGGGGACGGTGGCGGCGTCGACGTCGGGAGGCTGCCGGGGTCAGCGGAACGGGGCGGCGGCGTGGGGAGGAGGGGCGGCCATCGGGATGACCTATCTATGGACGGATGACCGGCGGCGTCGGCGAAAAATGGGCGGCGGCGGCAGGAGGCGGAGGCGGCCGAGTGGCGGGGGGCGAAGAGAGGACAGAGGAAATGGCCCTTGTGCTGCCGACAGGCGGGCCAGGGGAAGGAGAAGGGCGGGCGACGCGCGCGTCCGTCTCGTGTCCGCGCCGATGCAAATGCGGCCCAAATTTGGGCCGCGAATGGGTCGCGGGCGGACAAAAAACGGACGCGCGTCCGTTTGGGTCGGCGCGTTGGACCATCTTTTCTGTCCGCGGCGACCCAAACGGACGCGGGCGGACGAAATGGGTCGTTGCGTTGGAGTTGCTCTGAGTATCTTTTGTTTATCAGCGCGAATCCTTCGACCCCTTTGACCTATCGCACGGTGTCCATCCTCTACCGAGAATAAATGGCCGAAGGAGGGAGCAGAGCATATGCAACTGTTGACTGCTGCCCACGTCGCACAGTAGAAAATCTGAATCGCCCAGCGGAGTCGGAGAGGCGTGCGAACAGTGCGTTCTGGTACTGGTAGTACTGTACTGCGGACGGATCATGCAGCCTCGTGCCTGCTCGTCCGGAGGAGGATCGGAAAGTCGAAGACGGAAACTGCATCGCATCGCATGCCCTACTTACCTACGTCCGGAGTAATGTCAACCGGGAGAGCGGCATCCTGACCGAGCCCTGGTGTCGTGGGAACGACTCCGACAGTACGAAAGGGGTAGGGTAAAGGAGCATGATCTACCGAGATGCATATGGGTGACACGATGGTTTTAGCGAGTTCGGGCCTCTCACGGCGGAGATAACAACCCTACGTCTCGTGCTCCGGAGAGGCTTTGCTTATCTGTCGAGTGGAATGTATGAGTTACAGGGGGTCTGAACCCTTGTACCAGAAGGGAGGGGCGGCTTATATAGAGTGCGCTACCCCTCATAAGTGTCCGGTATCGAAGGGTCAAATCGTGCTTATAAGACGTACGTTACTGGTAACGTACATAATAAATGCCATTAATGATACAGACGAGCGCCTGCCCGATGGCCTCCTTGGGGTGGCTTCTGGTCTTCTGTGGTCGACTGTCATCTGGTTTTTCCGAGTGAATCCTGTCGAGTGAAAGGTAATGTCCGAGTGGATATTGTCGAGTGACTTGTATGCCTTGGTGATTTCAGTCGGAGATCTCCTTGTAGCCCTTAAGCTTTCTGGGGCAGTGTCCTTAGGAAGGGCAGGTAGGTCAGGCCTATGACCCTACCCTAGGTACATATCCCCATCATTAGCCCCCGAATGGATCGGGGTTCGAGTGTAAAAGGTGTCAATGCAGGTTCTGACAAGACACAAAAATTCCGAGTGCATTTGAGGCTTCTTAGAAATCTGCGTCGATTGAAACTTTTGTTGTTCACCCTGATCGATTCTATCTTGAAATGTGTCCGAGTGAAACTGAGCTCGAAATCAGGTCCGAGTGAAACTGAGCTCGAAATCAGGTCCGAGTGAAACTGAACTCGAAATGAGGTCCGAGTGAAACTGAGCTCGAAATCAGGTCCGAGTGAAACTGAGCTCGAAATCAAGTCCGAGTGAAACTGAACTCGAAATGAGGTCCGAGTGAAACTGAGCTCGAAATCAGGTCCGAGTGAAACTGAACTCGAAATGAGTGAAACTGAGCTCGAAATCAGGTCCGAGTGAAACTGAGCTCGAAATCAAGTCCGAGTGAAACTGAGCTCGAAATCAGGTCCGAGTGAAACTGAGCTCGAAATCAGGTCCGTTTTTTACGGGGTCCGGAAAGTTGTTTTCCAGTCGACAGGACAGACCTTGTCGAGTAATAGTAGTTCCAGTGGGGGCACGCTGAGTGCACCCACTGGGTGTAGTCCCCGAGACCGCCGTCGAGTGCTTGCATCGGCGGGGGTCTTGAGTTCGTTTCGAAAGTTGCTTGCCACTCGACAGGACGGACCTGGTCGAGTGATAATATGTCCAGTGAGGGCACGCTGAGTGCACCCACTGGGTGTAGTCCCCGAGACCGCTGTCGAGTGCTTGCATCGGCAGGGGTCTGATAGAGACAATCTTTGCTTGTTTGTTTTTAACTTAGACGAAGACCGGTTCGCAGCTAAGTTTCTGAGTGAATGAGATGCTATTCACTCGACAGAGTTTTTAACTTAGGCGAAAACTTGTTCGCGGCTAAGTCCCCGAGTGAGAGAAGCGCTCGTCACTCGGAAGAGTTTTCAACTTAGGCGATACGGAATCGCAGCTAAGCCCTCGAGTGTGGATGATGTCCTCACTCGGAATGGTTTTTAACTTAGGTGATACGGAATCACAGCTAAGCCCCCGAGTGTGGATGATGTCCTCACTCGGAGTGGTTTTTAACTTAGGCGATACGGAATCGCAGTTAAGCCCTCGAGTGTGGATGATGTCCTCACTGGGAATGGTTTTTAACTTAGGCGATACGGAATCGCAGCTAAGCCCCCGAGTGTGGAGGATGTCCTCACTCGGAGTGGTTTTTAACTTAGGCGATACGGAATCGCAGCTAAGCCCCCGAGTGTGGAGGATGTCCCCACTCGGAGTGGTTTTTAACTTAGGCGATACGGAATCGCAGCTAAGTTGTTCACCCACTGAGGGTTATGTTGTATATGTGTCCAGCTGAGCGATGGTGCGCAGAGCGGCCGGGTGATGAAGATGGGCGGCACGTAGTGGCGATACGCGGGGCATCCAAGTGTCGGAGACGCATCCAGCGGAGTGGCGACGCACGGGGCGGCCAAGTGCTGTAGACGCATCCGTCGGAGTGGCGACGCGCGGGGCGGCCGAGTGATGAGTCCAGTAAAGTGATGGCGCGCGGAGCTGCCGAGTGAAGGCGACGCGTCCCGCAAAGTGAAGTTGCGCGGAGCTGCCGAGGGACGATGGAGCGTCCAACTGAATGGCGATGCGCGGAGCTGCCGAGTGAAGGCGACGCGTCCCGTAGAGTGAAGGCGCGCGGAGCTGCCGAGTGACGATGGAGCGTCCGACTGAATGGCGATGCGCGGAGCTGCCAAGTGAAGGTGACGCGTCCCGTAGAGTGAAGGCGCGCGGAGCTGCCGAGTGTCGATGGAGCGTCCGACTGAATGGCGATGCGCAGAGCTGCCGAGTGAAGGCGACGCGTCCCGTAGAGTGAAGTCGCGCGGAGCTGCCGAGTGTCGATGGAGCGTCCGACTGAATGGCGATGCGCAGAGCTGCCGAGTGAAGGCGACGCGTCCCGTAGAGTGAAGGCGCACGGAGCTGCCGAGGGACGATGGAGCGTCCGACGAGTGGTGATGCGCGGAGCTGTCAAGTTTTGTATGTCGTCGAGAATGGCGCACAGAGGCGTCCAGTGATCGTGTAACCTGTGTATGAAAAATAGCACAAGCTAACATAAAAAATTCTCGAAGTAAATTGATGTTTACTGAAATGATTTGTGCAAATTACACTCCTAGACATCCACTGGGTGTGCCAGGTTCTTGCTAGTCCGGAGCCAGCAAGAGTCTAAAAGAGTGAAGGATCCGACTGTACTCGTTTGAGTACTAGACCCAAAAGAAGCGAAAGTGAAGTGTTCCGACATAAAAATAAACAACCGAGCGCAGAGGTACACTCGGTGGCGTGGTCTCCGAGTGAACGTCACGTGCGGCTTCCTCGACACTCGGTAATACGGAAATAACTATTTAATTGAATGCAGTCTGTGAAGAATGACTTAGCTGTCTGACGACGCGCGGGGCTGCTGAGGGACGATGGAGCGTCCGACTGAACGGCGATGCGCGGAGCTGCCGAGTGAAGGCGACGCGTCCCGTAGAGTGAAGGCGCACGGAGCTGCCGAGCGACAATGGAGCGTCCGACTGAATGGCGATACGCGGAGCTGCCGAGTGAAGGCGACGCGACCGGCAGAATGAAGGCGCGCGGAGCTGCCGAGGGACGATGGAGCGTCCGACTGAATGGCGATGCGCGGAGCTGCCGAGTGAAGGCGACGCGTCCCGTAGAGTGAATGCGTGCGGAGCTGCAACGAGACGATGGAGCGTCCGACTGAATGGCGATGCGCGGAGCTGCCGAGTGAAGGCGACGCGTCCCGTAGAGTGAAGGCGCGCGGAGCTGCCGAGAGACGATGGAGCGTCCGACTGAATGGCGATGCGCGGAGCTGCCGAGTGATGACGACGCGTCCAGTAGAGTGACGAAGAGGTGTCTCGCCGAGTGGCGATGGAGCGTCCGACTGAATGACGATGCGCGGAGCTGTCGAGTGTCGAAGAGGTGTCTCGCCGAGTGGCGATGGAGCATCCGACTGAATGACGATGCGCGGAGCTGTCGAGTGCCGAAGAGGTGTCTCGCCGAGTGGCGATGGAGCATCCGACTGAATGACGATGCGCGGAGCTGTCGAGTGTCGAAGACGTGTCTCGCCGAGTGGCGATGGAGCATCCGACTGAATGACGATGCGCGGAGCTGTCGAGTGTCGAAGACGTGTCTCGCCGAGTGGCGATGGAGCATCCGACTGAATAACGATGCGCGGAGCTGTCGAGTGTCGAAGACGTGTCTCGCCGAGTGGCGATGGAGCATCCGACTGAATGACGATGTGCGGAGCTGTCGAGTGACGAAGACGTGTCTCGTCGAGTGGTGACGCGCGGGGCGGCCGACTGACGAAGATGCGTCCGGTTGAGTGATGACGTAGCGGGCGGACAAATCGCTACACGTTAGTCGTCTGGACGCAAATTTCATCTGCGTGTCACCGCGTTAGTTGGTCGTATGAAATGTCCATCCCAGTATATTGCTGTCCGGAGATTATGACGGACGAATGACCTGCAAGTTAGTATAGCAAGTATAGCCACGAATATTTATTGCTGATCAAAAACGCTCCTGCATTGACGCCTTTTGGAAGGACTTAAAGCCCGGTGGTTATAGTGCATGCATGCGTGCACTAATAACTAATTGGCCGCTTAATAGGGTGATTATCTTAATGAAATGGTAATTGGCCCATGAATTGCACTTGGGTCAAGTGCGTTTGCCAATTGAGTGCGCGCATGCACTAGCACTACCATACGGGAGTGCATGGAAGCATGCCTGAGTCAACCCGGGTGGAGCATGCGAAGACACGTGCATGCCCGACATAACTTTCTGGTACGGACGCATCTACTAGTAATTACACATAGTGAGGCATGCGAAGAGACCGTGTACGCAGAAAGAGAGAGAGAGAGCGCGCCCTGAGCGGAGGAAAAGAGGAGGTGGAGCGCCGACGACCATTAATTGGCCGCGGTAATTAGGCACTCACTCCATGGAGTAACTGGCGTTGGAAATACTCACCTGATGAGCCGCTTAATGACGCAATTACCTTAGCGAAAACGGCCACCCCACGTTCTTCCGTTTCCTTGCGTGACGAGGAGGTGACTGGGCGGAGGAGCGCTGCGCTGCGGCCAGGCCGATGCCTCCGCGGCGTGGAGGCCGACGTCGGGCGGGCGACCGGGTGGAGGAGCTCCGCGCTGCCGGCCAGGTTCGTGTCTCTGCGGAGAGCGGAAAGGGAGGAGTCTCGCGTCACCGGTCGGGCCTACTCCTCCACGGCGCCGATGCCGCCGTCGAGCGGGCGATCGACTGGGGAAGCCCCGCGGCATGGAAGCCGCCGGCAGGCAGTCGACCAGGCGGAGGAGCCTTGCGGCGTCGAATGGAGATGTATCGCCTCTCCTCCTTTTTCGTTTAATGATTGATCACGCCTGGGTGATGTTTGATCCTACAGGAGGAATAGACAAACTCATTGTGAGACAATTTGTTGTAAAAATACTAGATTGAATGGATACTTCCCTGATCCTTTTTTTGTATGAATGGCGCAATGGCCAGAATTCCAGCAGCCGATCTCTCTCACGATGATCGTTGATCTGCCGTCGGAGATTGAAGAAAAAACCATGTACATCATGGCTCGATAGACGCCATGCCCCACGGTGGGCGCCAACTGTCGTGGGAACGACTCCGACAGTACGAAAGGGGTAGGGTAAAGGAGCATGATCTACCGAGATGCATATGGGTGACACGATGGTTTTAGCGAGTTCGGGCCTCTCACGGCGGAGATAACAGCCCTACGTCTTGTGCTCCGGAGAGGCTTTGCTTATCTGTCGAGTGGAATGTATGAGTTACAGGGGGTCTGAACCCTTGTACCAGAGGGGAGGGGCGGCTTATATAGAGTGCGCTGCCCCTCATAAGTGTCCGGCATCGAAGGGTCAAATCGTGCTTATAAGACGTACGTTACTGGTAACGTACATAATAAATGCCATTAATGATACAGACGAGCGCCTGCCCGATGGCCTCCTTGGGGTGGCTTCTGGTCTTCTGTGGTCGACTGTCATCTGGTTTTTCCGAGTGAATCCTGTCGAGTGAAAGGTAATGTCCGAGTGGATATTGTCGAGTGACTTGTATGCCTTGGTGATTTCAGTCGGAGATCTCCTTGTAGCCCTTAAGCTTTCTGGGGCAGTGTCCTTAGAAAGGGCAGGTAGGTCAGGCCTATGACCCCTAGGTACATATCCCCATCACCTGGATCGGCGACGGAGCAGCGCGCATCGCGCGGCAGCCGGCCATGCCTGCATGGCGCATGCATGGGCCAAAGCTGGGCTCCGGCGGCGAGAGTTGAATGCCTGATCATGGCTACGATCGAGCAGCGTAAAGATGTGGTCTCCGCGCGCGCGTTCTGTTCGAGACGACCCGCAACAGTATGGCGCTGCAGAAGAGAGGCATGCATGCAGCAAGCAGACGGGCGATAGTGGATGTGGCAGGAGCCCTCCCGCTCTAGACCTTGATCAGCTACAGTCTCTCCGCCTGCAAAGTGGCATGCTCGCGCGCGCGGCAGAGAGGACGACGGGTGTATGTCGAGAGCAGGGAGAGGGAGCTATATATGCCTCCACGACGACGACGCCTAGGCTTTTGGCAGGGCGCGCACCGCTCGCTTTTTGCCGTGGTTATGGAGTTGAGCAGGGAGGCGCCATTAATGGTGGCGCTCAGCAGTGTTGGTCACTCGTCGTCGTGGTGTATGTATCTTCCCGGCCGGCCACTTGGTTGATCTGTCACTCTTGTCTGCCTTTATCTCGCTCGTCTCTGTCTACCTCTCTCACCTACCCGCGCTGCAAAATTCAACTCGGCACCGCATACGTTGGTTATCTTGCCAAAGGTTTTTGCCTAGCTATTGACAAGAGGAAGAGATCGTGGCGCCTAAATATAAATAGGAACCAAATAGTGTCCTGAATTGGAGAAGCTCGCCTAAACTAGGTGTGCCAGGAATTGGCTTCTTCCCGCTAAACACCACAAACATAGCATGTTCCAAGCATGATCTCGTAATTGTTTTATGCAGAAGGTACTAGAGCCGAAGACGATTCCTTCTTCTGCTGATTTAATGCACCACCCATTATAATTTATAGGAAACATGCCCGTGCGTTGCAACGGGTACAAAAAATAATGAATATATATTGAAAAGTTAAAAAAACTGAAGCAACTTTACAAATAGAAAAATAATATTAAAAGTACTCAAAGGTAGCAATGACTCTTCTTGAAAGGAAAATCCATCATTGTCTTGATTAAAGATTTAACTTCTAATAAATTGATCAACACAGGTGAGCTACATATACATAACCACATTAAATTTCATCGACAATAGATATGTGTACATGATCATGTATGTGCATGGATTCAGACCAAACTAATTGGACCGTTATGAAATAAAATCACCGGCATAAGATTGTGTATACGACCAAGCTTTTCCAATTCAGGAGCTCACTCTGTATTAAATTATTTTTTATGAATAAACATATACTTGTATCTCCAACCAATCCTAGGGGCTCGGTGGCGGGCTGAACCTGTGCCCGTGTGTTGCAAGGGGTACAAAATAAATAAATTTTAATAAAACAATTAGCACCGCTCTCCTCGATTCTATAAATGAGTAGTAAATCTTCGCCGATCGTTTTTCTATTATTCTATAAATGAAACATGAACTATAATACTTCAATAAAGTGATAATAATAATTTTACTCCATGTTTGGTGACATCTGGTAATGTAAATATTTCAGTATTAATATTATCACTTTATTGAAATAATTGTTATTGTTTATTCGAACAATAAGGAAATATTCACATTACCAAACCGTATAAGATATTGGCTAGAATACATAGAAGCCCCCATGCATGCACGCTCTAGCCACTCCATGTGCAGGGTTAGTTAATAGGGCTAATTAATATTGGCGATTAAGAGCAAATATACTCTTTGGTCTTTGCAAGAAATTTCCGAGATGAAATTTGGTGACATCTGGCCTTGCATCGCGGAAGGATGCATGCATATTGTTCAATTGTAGCATGCTGCCATTGCGTGCAAATTGAGCGTCCGTGGGGTTCATGCAAACTGGAATTAAACTGCCATGACAGGCTCACCAAACTGATTTCAATGGGATGAACACATACCCACCACACCCCGCTGAGTTGCACTGCAAGCCCGCCATCGTTCTGCTGCATATGATGTCTCCACCCACAAGCCCTTGCGTGCTTGCTGCAAAGCAGGAGAATATATGCATGCAGCCCACTAATCCATGCAGCAGCATGCCCCATCCTTCATGTATAGTGATTTGCAGTGTACACGTACACGTACCTCTCCGCTCCCTCGCTCCATCTTTCCTTTAAGTTTGGAAGCGCATCCCTACTGAAATCCATCCATCCTTTAATTCTCTTTCAAAGTAGCCACATTTAATTTCGCTGGAATTATGGCTTTCTTTAATTAGAGCAAGCGAATGCATTCCTTACTTCAATTCATTTCCTTCCGAATGTATTCCTTACTTCACTTCATTTCCTTCCGTCATTTAATTTCTTTCCTTTCTTGCTCATATCCTGAGACCCAGTCCTTGAAGCTGCTTATTGACTTTAAATCATAGGCATATATAAACTGGTAGGATGGGATGTAAAAACGCGAGGTGGGACTATTTATAAAAAGAGATCGGCTGAAACAGATAAGAGGAGTCCGTTTTTATAATTTAGCACAAATGTTTCCTTGGCCTGTTGGTTATCCCGTCAGGGTTTAAGCGTGGGTTCGTAGGTTCGAACCCTATAGAGCTCATATTTTCTTTTTTTGTCGCCTCGGATTATTAGTTTCTACAGCTGGTAGCCAGTCCGAGGCCCAACATGGCCCATCGATGACACACATGGCCGGCTTCACATAAGACAAAGCGTCGTCTTCCTTTGTGAGACCCAATATAAAATCACCTAAGCGGGACGAAACCAAGAATATCACCTTGCTTTATTAGTAGGTATAGAGGTATAGATTAAATCAGGAACAGCGCTATACGTTCGACTGTTTCCTTCGTATACGATATCTGTCCGACACTACAGATCGAACCATTCATGCATTAGAGGTTTAGAGCAAAGTACACCATGAGGCATCAGCTCACCCATCGTATTGGGATCGTACCATTTTTTTTTTCGTACGTGAAGTAGTTATGTTAATCCAACGATGGTTAAGCAAGCATATACTTTGCATATTAGTTAGTTTTGTTCCTTTTATTTACTTTGTATATTAGTTTTGTCCGAAGATAGACTTTAAAGTTTGATCGAGTTTATAAAAAATAAAAATTCATTCAATGGTGGATCTAATGACAATGATTTAGCATTGTATAATTAACAGAATTGCTATTTTACAGAGCTTTTTTTCTATAATAAAGCCTAACTTGAGATAAAACTAATACTGCTACACAATAAATAGAAACGTAGAGAATACGTACTTATACATTAACAGGCACAGTGATACGGGCAGAGAAAATTCCTGCACCACGTGATCGGCAAGGTGTACTGGCCAGGACGACGGTTAAGCACATACGGAGCAAACATCAAGATCACCTGCTCTGCATCATCCACGTACCACGGCACTTCTCACAGCCTAACACTCGATCATGCGTGCGTAGCATAAATGCAAGATTGTGGGGTATCACCTTGTCACGTCCTTCTCGCGGCAGAGATTCGCCGGAGATCGGAGCAGATCTCTCGAGCCAGAGAGGAGAAGCTGTAGCTGGGAGGAAGGAGTAGGTAGATAGGAGACGGCAGCAGGAGAGATAATAACTGATATTTGATAATAATTGTGTATTGATTGATGCCTCAATGGGCTGCTTATATAAGTACAAAGTCTTGGAGTCTAAGTATAGAAGAGATAGATTACAATTCAAACTACCAAAAACTAAACCGGCCGAATATACTCTAATATCCCCCCGCAGTGTCAACGTCGGACGTGACGATGTTGAGACTGGAGCGTATGTCGGTGAAGGATGCATTGGGAAGCCCTTTGGTGAAGATATCAGCAAATTGCGCACTCGTTGGAACATGTAGAACCCGAACCTCGCCAAGAGCCACCTTCTCACGAACAAAGTGGATGTCGATCTCAATGTGCTTCGTGCGACGATGCTGAACTGGATTAGATGCCATATAGACTGCTGAAATGTTGTCGCAGTAAACAATGGTAGCACGCTCGATTGGTCAATGAAGCTCCACGAGGAGTTGCCGAAGCCAGACGGCCTCAGCTACAGCATGTGCAACAGCCCGATACTCAGATTCAGCGGAGGACCTAGAAACTGTATCATGCCTTTTCGAAGACCAAGAAACAACATTATCACCCAAATAAACACAATAGCCGGATGTGGATCGTCGAGTGTCGGGACAACCTGCCCAGTCTGCATCAGAATATACTGTCAAGCTTGTTGGAGAGGAAGAATTAATAAGGAGGCCGTGGTCTAGAGTGCCTTTGAGATAGCGAAGTATGCGTCTAATATGAGCAAGATGAGGAGCACGAGGGTCATGCATAAAAAGACAGGCTTGTTGAACAGAATAGGAAATATCAGGACGAGTGAGAGTAGCGTATTGAAGGGCACCGGTAATGCTGCGATACAAAGTGGGATCAGGAACGGGTTCACCATCAGCCGGCAATTTGGCACCGGTGTCAGCAGGTGTTCGACAGGGTTGACAATCAGACATGCCGGCACGTGAGAGCAAATCTATAACATATTGGCGTTGGGAGAGAAAAAGAGTAGAGGGAGTACGAGAAACATTGATACCAAGAAAATGATGTAGAGGACCAAGATCAGTCATAGAAAATTCATGATTGAGAGAAGAGATTATTTGGTGTAGGAAAGTATCGGAAGAAGCGGTTAGAATAATATCATCTACATATAATAAGAGATAGGCGGTGTGATTAGAGGAATGAAAAACGAAGAGAGAGGAGTCGGATTTAGAAGGGACAAAGCCAATGGTCTGAACAAAGTTAGCAAAACGCTGGAACCAGGCTCGAGGAGCCTGTTTGAGACCATACAACGATTTGTTAAGAAGACAGACGAGATTCGGTGAGGAGGGATTTTCAAAACCAGAGGGTTGCTGGCAGTACACAGTTTCATTTAGTGTTCCATGGAGAAAAGCATTTTTGACATCCAGTTGATGAATGGGCCATGAAGAGGAGACCGCAAGACTAAGAACAACACGGATGGTGCTAGGTTTTACCACAGGAGAAAAGGTCTCATCAAAATCAATGCCGTGCTGCTGGGAAAAACCACGACAAACCCAGCGAGCTTTGTAGCGGGCAAGAGAACCATCGGCATGAAACTTGTGGCGAAAAACCCATTTGCTAGAGACAATATTAACACGAGGAGGCTTGGGAACCAAAGTCCAGGTGTTGTTTTGCTGTAGAGCATCAAATTCGTCCCGCATAGCAGAAAACCAAACGGGATCAAGAAGAGCCCGTTTGTATGAGGTGGGTAGAGGGGAGATAGTCGGTGTGGCCGTGAGATTAAGACGGCGAGAAGGAAGATGAAAGCCGTGTTTGCCACGAGTACACATGACATGATCATTAGTGGGTGGTGGAATGGGTACGGCGTTGGGTGGGAGTGGTGATTGGACCGGTGCCGGGCTGGCCAGGCTTGCCGGGCTTGCCGGGATTGCTGGACTTGCCGGTGCCGGGCTTGCCGGTGCCGGTGCCGGGCTTGCCGGGATTGCCGGGCTTGCCGGTGCCGGGCTTGCCGGACTTGCCGGTGCCGGGCTTGCCGGCTGCCTCAGGCTTGCCGGCCTCGCCGCGGGAGAGGGAGAGGTCGCGGCAGAGGTGGGGGTGGTTTGCTGGTAATTGGGTGATGTGGTGTTAGTGACAGAATAAGGAAAAGTGTTTTCATCGAATGTGACATGGCGAGAGACAAGCACGCGACCAGAAGATGGATCGAAACAGCGATGTCCTTTGTGGTCATCGGAGAGGCCAAGATAAATGCAGGGTAGAGATCGTGGGGCTAGTTTGTGAGCGGTGGTGGATGTGATGTTAGGAAAGCAGAGGCAACCGAAAACCCAAAGAGAAAGATAGTCGGGATCAGATAGAAGAAGAGATTGAAAGGGTGTATAGCGAGGACATGTGTTGGTGGGGCGGATGTTAAGGAGAAGGGTGGCAGTGCGTAGAGCTTCGACCCAAAAATGGGGAGGAAGAGATGCTTGGATGAGTAAAGTGCGTAGGATATCGTTGATGGAACGAAGAGAGCGCTCGGCCTTCCCGTTTTGAGAGGAGGTATAGGGGCAAGAAAACCGGAGAAGAATGCCATGGGAGAGGAAAAAGGTGCGATTGGTGACGTTGTCGAACTCGCGCCCGTTTTCACATTGAATAAAGTGAATCGGTAGGCCAAAGTGTGTTTGGACGTAGGTGCGAAAGGCGAGAAAAAGTTGATGGACATCAGATTTAGCACGTAGAGGGAACGTCCATATGTAGTGAGAATAATCATCTAAAATCATAAGATAATACTTATAGCCAGAGACACTAGGAATAGGGGAGGTCCAGAGATCACAATGTAAAAGCTCAAAAGGAAAAGTGCTAACAGTAGATGATGTTCCAAAAGGTAACCGAACATGTTTGCCGCATTGGCATGCATTACAAAGAGAAGAATCATGTGACACACTAGTGCTAGGAATAGAAAATTCTTGTAGTAGAGAGGACAGTGTTGATTTATTGGGGTGACCGAGCCGACGATGCCACAGATCTACTGAAGCAAGCATGGCGCGAGGAGAGGACGTAGGCGCGCCATGAAGTGGATAGAGATCGTCCGTGCTATTGTAGCGAGCGAGAAGTGTCCCCGTTCTCAGATCCTTCACAGATAAACCAAAAGGATCAAAAGCTAGAATGACAAGGTTATCTATGGTAAATTGGCGAACAGAAATAAGGTTTTGATTAAAGAGGGAACAACAAGAATATTGCGTAGTTGAAAGTTGGCATGATCTGTTTGTATGGAAGAGTGACCGGTGCAAGAAACGGGAACAAGAGAGCCGTCGCCTATGGTGATGGAAGGATAAGCGGAAGGAAAACAAGCTGACAGAATATCCATATTTGAAGACATATGCGAAGATGCACCGGAATCGAAGATCCAATCCATACCTTGGTTATTGAGTGTAAAGTTGTTCATGGCGGCGATGAAGGCGGCTTGATCCCAGGCTGGTTGTTGATGAGTAGCTGGCGGTGCGGGCGCAGGCGCGTGCGCATACGGCATGGGTGAAGCAGGGCCGTAGGCGTAGGGTGCATAGGGTACCGGCAGGTAGCCGTGGTGTGATCCATGGACGGCTAGCGATGGAGAGGTCGTGGCAGTGTAGACATGAGGCGGTGGCCGCGGACCAAGGAGGCCGGGAGCACCGGTGGCAGGACGAAGACCCGGGCTCCAGTTGCCGATGTACGCGGGAGGAGCACCGTAGGGAGACGGCGCAGTCCATGGCATGGGCCACGCCTGAACAAGACCAGTCCAGGGGTCTTGCTGAGGCTACAAAGAAGCGGAGGCAGAGGCCGATGGAGGAGGCGCCGGTGGTGGTGTTGCAGCAGGGCGAGGCTGCGGCGGCCGGTAGACAGGGTTTTTGCCCCGATAGTTAGGGCTCGGGCGCCAGCCGGGAGGAGCCGAGGAAGACGTCGATGGAGGCGGCGCAGATGGTGCGGCGGGCCGGGCGACGTGAAATAGCTGGGGAGAACGCGTCGCCTTGCGCGCCTGGTTCTGTGCCCCGAGCTGCAAGATGGAGCAGACCTCCGCGAAGGAGGGGTAGGGGCGCAGCATAGGGATGAAGGCGACCTGCTTCTCGAACTGCTCCCCGAGGCCGACAAGGAGAGCGTTGATGAGAGTCCGATCGTCAACGTGATCACCGAGCTCACGAAGTTCGTCGCCGATCGCCTTGATGCGTTGGCAATAGACGGTGACTAGAGAATCGCCTTGGATGCTGGTGCGGAGCTCGATATGTAACGCGTTAACACGCGCATCAGAGTTGTCCTGGAAGAGCTGCTGAAGAGAGGCCCATAGTTCAGTGGCGGTGGCGTCGTCGTTGGAGATGAGGTTGAAGAGCTCAGTGGAGATTTGAGTATATATCCATTGGATGACGGTGAGATCATCCTTGATCTAGCGAGGGTCGGTCAGCCGCGGGGAAGCGGCTGGATTGATGTGATGACGGAGACCGCAGCGGCCGAGGTGGACATGGAAGAGATGGCGCCAATGGTAGAAGTTGTGGGCGGCGAGGTCTAGGGTTATCGGGATGAACGGTGAAACATCGGAGATTGTATCGGCGAGGGAGAGCTGAGGTGGTTGGGGTGGAGTAGGGTTTTGGGTAGGGGTTGAGGAAGGTAGAGGAGCCGCGTCGGGGGCACGAAACTCGGTGGTGGTGTAGAGCCGCCGCGGCGGTAGCGAGGGAGGAGTTGGCGGCGAGGCCATGCCGAGGGCGGAAACCTAGGCGTCTGATACCATGATATTTGATAATAATTGTGTATTGATTGATGCCTCAATGGGCTGCTTATATAAGTACAAAGTCTTGGAGTCCAAGTATAGAAGAGATAGATTACAATTCAAACTACCAAAAACTAAACCGACCGAATATACTCTAATAAGAACGATGGAGAGAGAGGTCCAGAATGATTTCAATTTTTCGATCCCGTTTACACACTCCAGCCGTTGCTTATAAACGCACCGGCCTGGGACACACGTACACGGCCCACTGGCCCAATACGCAACGCTCTAGCCCAACTCTTACCCGCCACCGCTTCCCGCCTTCTTCACCGCTTCTTTACGCCTTGCCTGACGGTTGACGGCCATCGTCAGTACCGCTGTACTGACAGTATCCTCCCCTAGAGAACCAGGTTGTCCCCAAACTGGTGCATTAGGGTATCGAACGTGCAGCACATCATAATCCTCCCAAGTTGCTGTTGTTGCGGGTATTGACGACCATTTGATCAACACTTGTTGATGCGCTGCATTGCCTTTCTTTACCAGACGACGATCCAATATCTCCTCTGGCACTAAACCTGGAACTGACAAATCCACAGGCGCTGGCAATGTACCGAAGACTGGGGTATGATCAGGAATGTGCTCCTTTAACTGAGACACATGGAACACCGGGTGAACCAGACTGCCAGCCGGAAGTTCAAGTTTGTATGCCGCTTGTCCCACCTTGGAGATAATCTTGAACGGCCCGAAAAATTTCATGGCGAGTTTAGGGCATGGGCGATTGACCACCGATGATTGTGCATATGGTTGCAGGCGGAGATAGACCTGCTCTCCTTCAGAAAACTAACGGTCAGAACGCTTGCGATCAGCGAATTGCTTATACTTGCACTGAGCATGGGCCAGATGCTCCTTCAGATTTGCAGTATGTTGAGTGTGATTGGAAAGCCATTCCTTCACATCAGGATTGAGGGAGTTCGAATGTCCTTGCAATTGTCCTATATTTGGATCATGTCCATATAAAGCTCTGTAGGGTGTGCATCCCAGCGAAGAATGATAGGTACTGTTGTACCAGAACTCAGCTTGTGGTAACCAGGAGGCCCACTTGGTTGGAGAATCATGGACAGCGCACCTCAGATACATCTCTAAACACTGATTCACTCGCTCTGTTTGGCCATCCGTCTGTGGATGATATGCTGTACTCATTTGCAGTTATGTGCCCCACACTCTGAACAACTCTTTCCAAAATGCACTGGTGAAAATCTTGTCCCGATCAGAGACAATGGATAAGGGTAACCCGTGTAGCTTAACAATGTTGTTAAGGAACACTTTTGCCACTGAAGCTGCTGTGAAGGGATGTTTAAGAGGCAGAAAGTGGCTTGTTTTGGTGAATCTGTCAACCACTACTAGAATAGCATTATAGCCTTCTGACTTGGGTAAACCTTCCACAAAATCCATACTGATTGCCTGCCATGGTCGATCAGGTATTGGTAGGGGTTGTAGCAAACCTGGGCTCTTACACAGCTGATGTTTGGCCTGTTGGCAAATACTGCATTGCGTAACAAAGTTCTCCACATCTTGTTTCAGACCAGCCCAACTGAACAGTTGTTTCACTCTGTGATATGTAGGTAACACCCCCGAGTGACCCCCAATAGGAGTTGAATGGAAAGCCTGGATGAGTTTAGTTTGTAAACCAGAGTTAGCACCTACCCAGATTTTCTCCTCATGCTTGATCAACCCATCCTGAAGGGTGAAACCTGGACAGGAAGTTGCATCCAGAGCCAATTTCTGCAACATTGCATGTGCATTGCTGTCCACAGTGTAAGAGTTGAGAATCTCTTGAACCCATACTAGTTTACTGGTAGTCAAATTGTGAGCAGCAAACAGATGAGCCACTCTTGATAAAGCATCTGCTGCAGTATTCTCCACACCCCTTTTATATTGAATAGAAAACTGGAGACCTACCAGCTTTGTCATGGCTTTCCTTTGTAAATCAGAAATTAATTGTTGATCTCCTAAGTGTCAGAGATTCTGATGGTCTGTTTTGATCACAAAAGGAGCTCTGGATAAATAAGATCTCCATCTGTCCACAGCCATCATAATAGCTAGAAATTCCTTCTCATAGATGGACACTTTCTGGCTGTTAATTCCTAATGCTTTGCTGTAGTAAGCAATTGGATGTCCCTCTTGAGTCAGCACAGCTCCAATTCCAGTGTTACAAGCATCAGTTTCAACTGTAAAAGGTTTGTTGAAATCTGGTAATGCCAACACAGGTGTGGTCGCCATAGCCTGTTTCAGTTGTTTGAAAGCAGTGTCTGCCTTGTCATTCCACTGAAAGGCTTGCTTCTGAAGCAGCATTGTGAGGGGTTTAGCTAGGATACCATAATTTTTCACAAATTTCCTGTAGTATCCTGTAAGTCCCAAAAACCCTCTCAGTTCAGTAACATTAGTGGGGGTAGGCCAGTCAATCATGGCAGCAGTTTTGGCAGGGTCAGTGGTAACACCAGCATCAGAAATGATATGGCCTAAATATTCCATAGACTGCTGAGCAAAGGAACACTTGCTTTCCTTAACAAACAAGTGGTGTTCTTGCAGTATATCAAATACTGACTGCAAATGCTGCAGATGTTCCTCCAAAGTTTCACTGAATACTAATATATCATCCATGAATATGAGGACATACTTCCTGTTTGGATCTTTGAAAATGAAATTCATAAAACACTGAAAAGTAGCTGGAGCAGTAGATAGACCAAATGGCATCACCTTAAACTGATATTGTCCATTGTGGGTTTTGAATGCAGTTTTATACTCATCTGCTTCTGCCATCCTGATTTGGTGATAACCAGACCTCAGGTCCAGTTTAGAAAACCACTTAGTTCCTCCTAGCTCATCCAGCAATTCATCAATAACTGGCATTGGGAACTTGCTCTTGATGGTTATAGAATTCAGTTTTCTGTAATCAATGCAGAATCTCCAAGTACCATCTTTCTTCTTAACTAACAGTACAGGAGATGCAAAAGGACTGAGGCTGGGAGTGATCAGACCTGATTGGAGCATTTATGAGACTTGCCTTTCAATCTCATCTTTCTGCAAGGGTGAGTATCTGTAAGGTCTACAGTTGACAAGTACAGCATCAGGCAAAAGGTGTATAGCATGATCAAATTCCCTGTGTGGAGGCAGTGTTTTAGGATCCACAAACACCTCTTTATTGGCTTTCAACAGTTCCTGTACTGCTTCTGGAACTGGAGTAGCCGGTGCCACACAGATATGATGTAGTACAACAGTAGCCCAAATATCATTACCTTTGTCCCATTTCCTGAGCTGTTCCATGGACACTTCTTTGATGTGCTCTTGTTTAGCAGGTAAGACCCCTTGTAACTGAATTTCTTTGCCCTGATAATCAAACTTGATCCATTTTTCAGCCCAATGACACTGCATAACACCCCACTGCTCTAACCAGTCCATACCCAGTATAATATCATACCCTCCCAATGGCAGGACCTGCATAGAAGTTGAGAAATCATGCCCCTGTATCCACCATTTGAGATTGGACACATATTTAGTGCAAGCTACTGTGTCTCCATTTGCCACCTTGACTTGCAATGGTGTAGCCAACTTCTCTGTCTGAACTGAAATTCTGTTCAATAGAGTTTGGTTCACAAATGTATGAGTACTGCCAGAATCAAGGAGCACCAGGACCACTTGATTTCCTATCATAGCCTTGAGTTGTATTGTCTGTGGATGGTTGGCACCAGACATAGCTGTCACAGAAATCTAAGCACATTCTGTCTGAGGATCATCTACCAGCACATCTAAAACTGCATCAGAGATAATCTCATGTAAATCCACTAACTATGTTGCTTTCAACTGAACTGTAGGAGCTGGTGCCTTATTGCACATGTGACCAGGAATGTACTTCTCTCCACAGCTGTAACAGAGCCCATTGGCTCATCTGTACTCCTTCAGTTGTTTAGCTTTCCAAAGCTCTCCCGGTGCAAAATTGTGTTTAGTGTCACTTCTGGCCATGGTGTTCTTTTGAAACTGTGGTTTATAACTCTTTTGTTGAGACAATAGGCCCTCTTGTACAATGGCATACATGGATGCCACCTGAACATTGTTGGGCAACTGAAGCTCCACCACACTGCGCAACTCGTCTTTCAGTCCCATCACAAATCTGGTCACCAGGAAAGTGTCACTTATTGCTGGTTCGTATAAGCGGATGTTGTACACCAGCTACTGGAACTGCACCTTGTATTCTTCCACAGTACCCTGTTGCTTCAGTTGCAGCAATGATTTCAGACGCTCCCTGTGGATGTTGACATCAAACTCCTGCAAAACAGCCATAGAAAATTGTTCCCATGTGTGCAATGCCTGCTGCTGTTTGAATGCCTGATACCAGTGAGCTGCATTGTCTGTCAGATACAACGAAGCCGAAGTGACTTTGAAATTGTCAGGGATATGATACAACTGAAAAAACGCTTCGCACTTGTCGAGCCAAATCCTCACATCTGTGCCATCAAATCGGGGAAAATCCATTTTGAGCATCCAGGCCCGTTTTCCCCCTGGATCTTCTGGAACAATTCGCAGATGCTGATCGACGACAGGTACCTGAACTTTTACCTGAGGAAAACGATGTTGTGCTGTGGTCTGAACCCGCGGAACAGCTCCTAAAATGCCATCGGACACCTCTGACGCTGTAGGTGATGAACCACCTCCACTGCCTGACGCTTGATGCTGTTTCCCAAACTGCGCGGCATGCGCCTGCTCTTGCTGAACCCGGCCAAGCGTGTCGCAGGAGAGGTTAACCTTGATTTGTACCCGACCGAGACGCGCGGCTTGCTCGGACAGCTTGGCGTCGAGGGTCGCTAACTTCTCGCAGATGCCCTCAACGATGTCCAGCTTGCTCTGCGCCGCGCGGATTTCCGCGAACTCCTTCAGCATCCGCTCCTGGAACGCGTCCATCCCGTCCGCTAGGAACCGGGTCTGCTGACTAGGTCGGAACCCCGCCGTGGTTGCGAAATTCTCCCAATCAACCCACCTCAGGTCAGGATTTACGCCGATCGAACCCGAAGGTGATCCGCGACCGTCGTGTCGGATTTGCCGGGTATGATTGGGGAAAAAAAATTGAGGCGCGAGCGGGAACGGCGGCTCTGATGCCAGATTGTCACGTCCTTCTCGCGACAGAGATTCGCCGGAGATCGGAGCAGATCTCTCGAGCCAGAGAGGAGAAGTTGTAGCTGGGAGGAAGGAGTAGGTAGATAGGAGACGGCAGCAGGAGAGATAAGAACGATAGAGAGAGAGGTCCAGAATGATTTCAATTTTTCGATCCCGTTTACACACTCCAGCCGTTGCTTATAAACGCACCGGCCTGGCACACACGTACACGGCCCACTGGCCCAATACGCAACGCTCTAGCCCAACTCTTACCCGCCACCGCTTCCCGCCTTCTTCACTGCTTCTTTACGCCTTGCCTGACGGTTGACGACCATCGTCAGTACCGCTGTACTGACACACCTCGGGCATAGGCTCTTGCGATAGCCTTGATCAGCTACAGTCGCTCGTGTGCAAAGTGGTGGAGACCGTGCATTGCACGCTCCCGCGGCAGAGAGGACAAGAGGCGTATGTAGAGAGGAGAGAGATGAAATAGGCTATCGCCCTGAGTGCGGACTTTTGGTGCTCGACCACCATGGTGGATGGTATTTAAAAAAAAATCAACAAGCCCATTTAAAAGATTCAAAAAATTCGAAATAAATTCCTTGGAAACATATATGTGTTCCGCATGAACATGTGAAAATTCGTTTGAATTTTTTTTGATTTGTAGGCTGTACAAAATAAAAAACAAATTCTGGCCCGATAACATAATATGCTGGCCCATTTAGAAATATGTATTTTGTCTTTTTTGTGTACGCCACGTCTGAAAATATAATGTTATGAAATTTTGCATATATGTTGTATACATGTGTATGTGTGTTCATAAAAGAATTCGAAATTTTTTGCTTTGTGGAAAATTGTATTTTGAAACCATCCTCCATGGTGGTCGGTCACCGTTGACACTTTTGGCTATCGCCCCCTGGTTTTATAAATAAAGTCATCATCATGTTCATACAAAAGGTTCAAGTACAAATAAACTGTTGGGGCAACAATATAAACATGCGGAAAGAAAGCATATAGAAAAGGAAAAATACCACCAAATGGTCATAGTCTCACGGGTCCTGTTGCGAGGCAAGACGCACACAATAGTGGTCATAGATAGTGACTCTAGATATCGGGTGTGCGTGCTGGAAAAACTCAAGGAGTTTGAATGTTGAATGAGAGACCCATCGAAAAAAGACCCGACCATTCACCATCTTATTTCGCGTGGTCCACAAAGTCCACGCCAAGGGCATATCCAACCCTGACTCGTAAACCAGGCACCACATCCGTATGCCAACCGAGGAGGGGGGGGGGGGGGAGTCTGCGGACACTGATGCGGGAGTCGGCCATCCAAAGCTAGCCGCATATGTCCGATTGCATCTCGGACAAAATTCAACGAAAATGCATATTTAAACAACCCGAACGATATTCATTCATACTTGGATAACCTTTACATAAACCGGATGGTTTTTGACATATTTGAACTAGACCGACATCTAAATTTAACCTAAAATGACCGCCGGCACCCGTTCCCCATCTTTGGTCGGCAATGAGCCCTTGAAAATAAAGCTCCGCCACCGCGGTCTGCTTGCGGCTAATCGGACGACGATGATGAGCCCGACAAGCTTGTCTTCAACAGGAGGGGAGGAGTGGTGCCTTCGTGGGACACAAGCGTCGGCGACCTACCATGCTCTAAGAGCACATTTCTCCATGTGTGGTTTAGGTAATTGATGACACCCCTATGTACTAATGGTTGCCTTGAGTTATATTCGAAGGATTTGTCCGTAGGTACTTCTTGAAGTCTATCTGTTGGTTTCAAGGAGTTTATATGGTGACCAAGGTGGTATTCAAGGTGTTATCCAAAGATTGGTCATGTAAGAGTTGAGCTTACTGCAAGCATGTCTTGAAGAAGAAGACTGTGTGAGCATTCATATTTACCTTCAAGACATCATCTTTATGAGGAGAGAAGATAAGATACAAGTTGATCAAGACTAAGTCAAAGAGTGAACCAAGTTGATCAACACACAAAGCGTACAAGATATACCGAGAAGGATCAAGTGATCCCATGGTATGGTAAGCATTTTCCATTACGCTTTGTGTACTAACCCATGGTCTACGTGAGTGTTCTTTGTAGGGTTAGGTATATTTCCATGGGATTGCATCAAGAGGAAAATCCCATACAACCCATGGAAGATGACATCAAGTGGTGATCGTCATCAAGGTTGCGGTGTGCAAGTTCAAGTGAAGCATCACGAAGAAATCATGCTTGTAGCTTGCCGTCCATTGTGGTGACAATGGACTTGTGAAGGTGTGCCGAAGAGTGACTCACCCATAGTGGAGTATGGGGGAGCAATCAACTAGCCTTCATCGAGCCAACGCAATCACGAAAGGTGGTCCAACTTGAGGGAGTCAAGATCGTCATCATCTAGCTCAAGTGGACTTCGTGCAAGGCAAAGGTTTTCCCTTGATAGGTTTTCTATTTTACCGGTCTCATGGTGATAGTTTGGAGACCAGGTTATAGGATCGATAGCCGTACTATCAAGGGGGGCTCTCAAGTGAGTAGCTTGATCGTATCGTTCGTCGAGAGCTCAAACCATTGCATCCTTGCATCATCTTTCTTGATTCTTATTTGTATTCTCTCTTTTTGAGGTTTTAGAGCTTGTGGTTATCTTCGTGACAAGCTCTAGTACATCGAAAACGGATTTCATATGCTTCTTCTATTGCGTTTTCGGTGTTGGAGGTTTTACCGGTCTTATCCGAGGAAGGGTTCTCACCATTTTCTTATGGGCCTTTTCTCATTTGCTTCTTACTGATATTTCTATCAAGATTGTGTTAGCCCATGTCGTTAGCTTTCCAACAAACTTGGTTTCGTTGAATTCGGAGTCCGTTTGCAGAAGTTGTGGCAGTTTTGGTGTTCTTAAAAGGCTGCAACGGTACTACCGCGGCTACTACCGCTTGGAGCGGATGTAATTTTTTACTACCGCTCCAGAGCGGTACTACCGCGGCTCCAGAGCGGTAGTACCGCTCCGGACCAAAATCTCGTGTTAAGTCCAGCGGTGGTAGGCACGGATGTATTTTTTTAGTACCTCTCGCAAGCAGTAGTACCGCTACCCTCAGCGGTAGTACCGCTATCCCTAGCGGTAGTACTGTGAGGACAAGCGGTAGTACCGCTCTGGCGGTTCTACTGGCCTTTTGCCTCCTCGCTGTTGTTTTTCAAAGGGCTTCCACCGCCCTAGCGGTAGTACCGCTCCCATGAGCGGTAGTACCGCTCTGTGCGGGCTGTGAGCATAACGGTTGGATTTTTCCCCACCTATAAAAGGGGGTCTTCTTCCTCATTGAACCTTATCTCTTGAGCTCGAGTTTGCCCCCCATTGTTGACCTTCTTCGAGCTTGCTAACTCTCAATCCCTCCAATGATTCTTGCTAGTTCTTGAGGGAAAAGGGAGAGGAGATCTAGATCCACATTTCCACCAATCACTTTCTCCTCTAAGTGAGGGGAACCCCTTGGATCTAGATCTTGGAGTTCTTCGTGTTCTTCTTTGTTCTTCCTCTCATTTTCCTCCCTAGCATTAGTTGCTTTGGTGGGATTTGGGAGAGAAGGACTTGGGCACTTCGTGTGCCCTTGCCATTGCATTTGGTGCATAGGTTTGAGTTCTCCACGGTGATACGTGGAAGTGAGAAGTTGAGAAGCTTATTACTCTTGGGTGTTTGAGCACCCTAGAGCTTGTTCCTCTTGGGTGCTTTGGCACCCTAGACGGTTGGTGGTGCCTCGGAGCTCAATCATTGTGGTGCAAAGCTCCGGACAAGCTTCGGGGTCTCCAATTAGGTTGTGGAGATTGCCCCGAGCATTTGAGGTCACCTCGGAGCCACAATCCATTGTGGTGAAGCTTCGTGGTATTGTTGGGAGCCTCCAATTAAGTTGTGGAGTTTGCCCCAACCTTGTTTGTACGGGTTCGGTGACCGCCCTCAAGGGTCCCTTAGTGGAATCACGGCATCTTGCATTGTGCGAGGGCGTGAGGAGATTACGGTGGCCTTAGTGGCATCTTGGGGAGCATTGTGCCTCCACACCGCTCCGAACGGAGATTAGCATCCGCAAGGGTGTGAACTTCGGGATACATCGTCGTCTCCGCGTGCCTCGGTTATCTCTTACCCGAGCCCTTTACTTATGCACTTTACTTTGTGATAGCCATATTGTTTCATGCTTTATATCTTGCTATCACTTAGTTGTTTATCTTCCGTAGCATAAGTTGTTGGTGCACATAGGTGAGCCTAGTTGTTTTTAGGTTTTGTGCTTGACATATTAAACATTAGTTTTATTCCGCATTTGTTCAATCCTAAACCGTAATTATTTTAAAGCGCCTATTCACCCTCCCTCTAGGCGACATCCACGTCCTTTCAATTGGTATCAGAGCTAGGTACTCATTATTAGGTTTAACCACCTAGAGAGTAAGGATGTCGACTAGGGGATTAGGATTCTCTGACACTCTTGTTTCGATGGCACAAATTTTGATGTTTGGGTAATTCGCATGCTTAATCTCTTTAGGGTCATGGACCCAAATTTGGAGCAAATTGTAGATATGGGGTTTTCTCCTCCAAAGGATTCTCAACACATATCTTTAGAGGATGAGAAAAACTCTTATCTCAATGCTCAGGCTTCTAATGTGCTTTTTGATGCTTTGAGCAATGTAGTTATATTTCAACTCATGCCGTTCCGGGATGCTCATGAGTTGTGGACAAAGCTTCAAGATAAATATGGTGTGTCCAAGATTTGTAGGGTGATTGTTCTCCCTCCATCTCCGGTCGTGTTGTCTTCTCAACTTCATCTACTTCACCTACATGTGGATTGCCACAAGGTAACGATATGGTGAGTAGTGGTGATCATTGTAATGATGATAATGGGCTTATTGTTGATGATACTTCATCACTATCTTATTGCAATGCTTCATCTTTGGACTTTAAGACTTCGAGCACTCTAAATGTTTCACATGCTTGTGGTGATAGTCCTTGCATATCATGTAGAAATTGCTCGACTAAATCTCATGATGATATGCTTGCTATATCTTGTTGCCATGATAAAAATGTATCTATTTCCTCAAGTTGTTGTGCTAACAATGTAGAGGAAACCCAACACTCCATGGAACAAGATGTGGTCTTGAATGGTGCGTCAAGGGATCCTACATCATCATCTATTATTTCTCACTTTTGCCTTATGGCTAAGGCTTCAAAGGTATCTCCTACTTTGAATCCCAATATATCCCATGATGATGATGTTGTTGATGATGAAGAGAGTGATAATATTGCTTCCTTAAAAATTAAGGGAGAAATGGTTTTTAAAGCTCTTCATAAGAATAAAATTGCTCGTTCCAACTTCATGGAAATCATGTCTATTGCAATTGAGGGCAAGAAATATATTGAGGAGTTGGAAGCTCATCTCGAGGAGCATGAGGCCACCATTGATAAAATGGAAGGTCATGAGCGTGATTATGCTAATGAGATCGCGGAGCTATCTCAAGCTCTTGAAAATGAACAAACCACCAAGGAATCTCTTGAGGAGACCTTTGCTCTAGAATTATCTAGATTAAAGGAATCCCATGATAGAGCTCTCGAGGTGGCTAATGATTTTAGAACTAAAAATGATAAGCTTGCAGTTGCACATGCTAAACTCCTTGAGGACTTTGAGCACCTCGAAAATGGCTCAAGGGTCATTAAGAGTTCGCTCATTGAACTCACCGAGTCTCATGCTCAACTTGAAGCTTCATATGCTAAAGAGCTTGCCAAGTTGCCTTCTCCTCTTGTTGTTAATGATGATGCTTGTGCTACTAACTCTATTCCTTGTGAAGCATCCATTTTGAAGGAGAATGTTGAGCTAAGGGCTCAACTTGAGTTGCTATTTAGCAATTATGGGATATTGGAAGAAAGTCATGAAAAGCTTTCTAGCTCTCATGGTGATCTTCTAGTATTGCATAATGTGCTAAAAATAGCTCATGAGGCTAGTACTACTAAGGTAACATCTTGTGAGCCTCATGTGGACATTAGCACTACATCTAGTAGAAATGCTTTATTGCCATGTGCTAGTCCTCGTAGTTCATCTACTCATAATATTGCTACATCTTGTGATGAATTACTTTCATTGCCTTGTTGCTCTAACGATGAAGCTTTTACTTCCTCTATTACTTGTGTTGATACTAACCATGTAGAGGAAATCAAAGAGCTCAAGGCCCAAGTCACTTCTTTGAAGAATGACTTGGAAAAGTGTCATGAAGGGAAGTCCACACTCAACAATATCATGAGTGTGCAAAAATCCCCAAATGACAAGGGTGGACTTGGATTCAACTCCAATAAGAAGAAGAAGTCCAAAAGCTATAAGAAGAAGAAGGGCCAAGAACAAGTCAAGATTTCGGCCAAGATTATTTGCTTCAAGTGCAAAATAGAAGGGCACCATGTTAGATCTTGCCCATTGAAGAAAAAGCCCCATAGTGACAAGCAACAAGGGAAGCGGCCACAAGTTCAATCTCATGCTCAACCTCAAGTTGAAGAAAGGCCTCTTCCCAAGAAGACCCAAGTCAACGCTCCTCAAGTTGAGAAATCAATTGAGAAGAAAGTAAAGGGTAGGTGTTGCTACTTATGTCGTGAGAAGGGTCACCTTGCTTCTTCATGCACGAATGGTAACTTATCTAACCCAATTATTATTGATGATATCTATTCTCTTGGGAAGGATAAGGTTGGCAATGTGTTTGCCAAGTTTGTTGGTACTCAATGTGGTGTCAAGAAAAGAACCATTTGGGTAGCCAAGCCTATTGTGACTAACCTCTTAGGACCCAACTTGGTTGGGGACCAACAAGCTCAATCTTGATCAATAGGTGATGTTGGAGGGCATTGGAGACTTGGCTACATTATGAAGAATTAAGGGATCTTCATCATTCATATTATCTCAAGCCAAGTCATTTTGACTATCGAGTTTCTATCCTATATACAATGTCCTCCTTGCGGTAACTTGTACTTAAATTGTTTACATTAATAGTTACTTGCCCCTTTGCATGTTGTGGTTTTGTACCTTGCATGTGTTTGTATATGGTGTACCCCCGGCTTGCTTATCTTGAGTAATCAAGTATGGGTATGTTGGTTTGCACATCATGTACGTGTGCGTATTGTGTTGAGCCTTTTTGCATCTTATCTTATCTTAGTTGGCTCTCTTAAGAGATTAATGGATTATCCCATTTTGGGGGAGTGATGTGCTTTGTGCACTTCACAATCCTAAAAATGTGTGTACATGAGGAATACCACTTAGTATTGATATTACAAGATTATCTAGCTTCTATGTGGTATGTCTTCTCATGAGAAATTCAAATTCTAAATGGTCCATTAATCATCTCTTGTTGGATTTCATTTGCCACTTGTTATTAACGTTGGGTTACCACATTATGGGGGAGTAATATGCTATGTGCATATTACAAGCCCAGAGAATGTGTACATTTGAGATATTGCCACTTAGATTTGATATTATAATTTATCTTGTTCCTAGGTGGCATGCTAGCTCTACAAGTGTCATTTGCTTGTGATTTAGGAGTAAAGATGATGTTGGATCTATTTGCAATCTACCAATGGGAATTATTTCCAAATACTTCTTGTCCTTTGACAATTGGTATTCCTTTTAAGTGGTAGAATTTGCTAATCATCTTTACATAGGTTTTTGTTTATCGTTTGTCTTCCTTGCCTCTTGTGGATCTTTTTGAGCATGTCTAGTGTTTCTATAGATATAGGGAAAGTGATGATCCCATCGTGTGCATTTTGTATTCAAATGCAAATTCTATATAACGCACATCTCTTGGGGGAGCTATCCTATTTTCTTTAGAACACTTCCTTTATGTGTTTATCATAAAATCTTTTGATCTTCATCAAGTGTGTGTTGGTGGAAGGCAAGCCTTTTCTCTATGGTGCTTTGTGCCATCATGAACATTTGCGGAGGGTTTGGTTTGTTTGGAACCTAGCTCTCTTTTGGCAACTTGATACCTCTTGTTTTCCTTCAATTGGTATCTTGTTTCCTTCTATTTGGCATGTGTCAATGGATATCTCATTCCTTGATGTATCTTTTAGTTGGTATCCGTCAAGTGATAGTTTTTCGTTTGGTATCTTATTTTCACTTGATACCCTATCTTTCGGTATCTTATCAATTGTGTGTTGATTTGATTCTTGAAAGCCTTGAGCATGCATATTTTCTACATGTACTTTCATTGGCATGTTCTCTTTCCTTGACCCAATATATAGGGGAGACTCTACTATGACATAAATTGGCTAAAGTGTGCATGAAATTCAATTTCATATCTACATGCACATATTTATGTGGAGTTTTGTACTATGTATTGTTGGTCCACTAACTTTTTGGTCCAAATGAGTTTGGGTACCACTTTGTTTGTGGTGTTGTTCTAGGAACAATTGGAGATACATTGGACACTCGGCTCACTTACAAAGAAGGTGTTGACACCATGTGCTTATTGGAGCCATACTAGGATGATCGATGAACCATTGTCTACTACATCATCCAATGCTATATCGGTAACAAGTATCTACTTCATGCATACATTTCTTGCATTCAACCTTTTGTAGGTTGCATCATGACATGAAGTTCTTGATTCATTCTTGTGATACTTGTTTCCTTTCTCAAAGCATCCCAACGATGATCTCTTGTTGCTAGTTGTGATGTCTTTGATGTTTGTATGCTGGGAGTTCATTTATGTACAATAAGAAAATACTAGGCCATGTGCTATTCTTTCAAGCAAAGATCTTATTGGTATATTTACGACTTCCTTTTGGATATCTTGTCCATTCCTTCTTGTAACTATTTCGTGTGTACATCATTCTTTGTGGATATATCATCATGGTTGTCCTCTACCTAGAATCTTATACACATGAGAGAAGTTACATCTCTAGTTGATATCCTCTTTTCTTTCACGTCCACCGTTGCATTCCTTTTTTTATTTCCTTGGTGGTTTCGTGAAAGAATTTGTCTTGAGTGCGGATCTTATGTCCTTGCATCTTGATGCACTCTTTGGTGGTGAAGATTATTTTCCTCATGCTTGTCTTCACGAGGGTTTTGCCATTTCGATTGGTATCCCTCCTCCTGACAAGGCTATTTTTTTTCTTACCTTCACCTGGGGTTGTCACAAGCTTTGGTTTTATCTTTCTTATTTAGTAAGCTTGTGGACCCATTTGCCAGTAATTTGTGTATGTGGGAAGGATATGGCTTGCACTTTGTGTCTCATTTTATCAAGACTATGTTGATGCTTAATGCTCATCCTTATACTAGTCTTCTCAAGTGCTTTGCCATGACTCACACACATCATTTTGGTTGAGCCTATTCTTAAGATTGCCTCTTTTACATGTTGCTCAACCATATGTTTAGTGCAAGTACTATGCTCATTGTCTTAGCTACTTGCTTGCACTTGTTGTGTGTTTATATTGATTTTGGGGGAGTCATGATCCTATTTTGTGCACTTGTATTCAAATACAAAAATTCTTATTTGTGCACAAATCATGGGGAGCTCCTCTAGTTTCTTTATAAACACTCTTTTGCCCATATCATAATATCTTTTATTCATGTGGCTGGTAGGACCATGTGATTGATTGTTCCAATTGGTATATTTTGATTGCTTGCTTCACTCTGGTGTATGTGTTTGTGCCATACGATCCTTTTTGCAATCTTTGGATCCTCAATATAGTTTGTTTTCCTCCAACTACTTATCATTGGATATGTGTATTTCATTGCACTCATATTTTGAGAAATACAAACCTTATGGAGGAATACCTATTATATTGGCTTTCTAAGCTTTTTGCCCATTTTAGCAATCGATGCCAATGGGGGAGAAGTTTAGAGAGTTTAGTTTGGAAAGCTTAGAGAGTTTTGCTTTTATTGCTTAAGCAGTTGCATCTCACACCCATGCATTGCTCTGCATGTGTGTGTGCTTGGTTGTGCTTCTTTCCTTATATAAACTCTCTTGAAAGTGGTTGTCATCAATTACCAAAATGAGGGAGATTGTAAGAGCACATTTCTCCATGTGTGGTTTTGGTAATTGATGACACCCTGATGGACTAATGGTTGCCTTGAGTTATATTCGAAGGATTTGTCCGTAGGTACTTCTTGAAGTCCATCTGTTGGTTTCAAGGAGTTTATATGGTGACCAAGGTGGTATTCAAGGTGTTATCCAAAGATTGGTCATGTAAGAGTTGAGCTTACTGCAAGCATGTCTTGAAGAAGAAGACCGTGTGAGCATTCATGTTTACCTTCAAGACATCATCTTTATGAAGAGAGAAGATAAGATACAAGTTGATCAAGACTAAGTCAAAGAGTGAACCAAGTTGATCAACACACAAAGCGTACAAGATATACCGAGAAGGATCAAGTGATCCCATGGTATGGTAAGCATTGTCCATTACGCTTTGTGTACTAACCCATGGTCTACATGAGTGTTCTTTGTAGGGTTAGGTATATTTCCATGGGATTGCATCAAGAGGAAGATCCCATACAACCCATGGAAGATGACATCAAGTGGTGATCGTCATCAAGGTTGCGATGTGCAAGTTCAAGTGAAGCATCACGAAGAAATCATGCTTGTAGCTTGCCATCCATTGTGGTGACAATGGACTTGTGAAGGTGTGCCGAAGAGTGACTCACCCATAGTGGAGTATGGGGGAGCAATCAACTAGCCTTCATCGAGCCAACGCAATCACGAAAGGTGGTCCAACTTGAGGGAGTCAAGATCGTCATCATCTAGCTCAAGTGGACTTCGTGCAAGGAAAAGGTTTGCCCTTGATAGGTTTTCTATTTTGCCGGTCTCATGGTGATAGTTTGGAGACCGGGTTATAGGATCGATAGCCGTACTATCAAGGGGGGCTCTCAAGTGAGTAGCTTGATCGTATCGTTCGTCGAGAGCTCAAGCCATTGCATCCTTGCATCATTTTTCTTGATTCTTATTTGTATTCTCTCTTTTTGAGGTTTTAGAGCTTTTGGTTATCTTCGTGACAAGCTCTAGTACATCGAAAACGGATTTCATATGCTTCTTCTATTGCGTTTTCGGTGTTGGAGGTTTCACCGGTCTTATCCGAGGAAGGGTTCTCACCATTTTCTTATGGGCCGTTTCTCATTTGCTTCTTATTGATATTTCTATCAAGATTCTGTTAGCCCATGTCGTTAGCTTTCCAACAAACTTGGTTTCGTTGAATTCGGAGTCCGTTTGCAGAAGTTGTGGCAGTTTTGGTGTTCTTAAAAGGCTGCAGCGGTACTACCGCGGCTACTACCGCTTGGAGCGGATGTAATTTTTTACTACCGCTCCAGAGCGGTAGTACCGCTCCGGACCAAAATCTCGTGTTAAGTCCAGCGGTGGTAGGCACGGATGTATTTTTTTAGTACCGCTCGCAAGCAGTAGTACCGCTACCCTCAGCGGTAGAACCGCTATCCCTAGCGGTAGTACCGTGAGGACGAGCGGTAGTACCGCTCCGGCGGTTCTACTGGCCTTTTGCCTCCTCGCTGTTGTTTTTCAAAGGGCTTCCACCGCCCTAGCGGTAGTACCGCTCCCATGAGCGGTAGTACCGCTCTGTGCGGGCTGTGAGCATAACGGTTGGATTTTTCCCCACCTATAAAAGGGGGTCTTCTTCCTCATTGAACCTTATCTCTTGAGCTCGAGTTTGCCCCCCATTGTTGACCTTCTTCGAGCTTGCTAACTCTCAATCCCTCCAATGATTCTTGCTAGTTCTTGAGGGAAAAGGGAGAGGAGATCTAGATCCACATTTCCACCAATCACTTTCTCCTCTAAGTGAGGGGAACCCCTTGGATCTAGATCTTGGAGTTCTTCGTGTTCTTCTTTGTTCTTCCTCTCATTTTCCTCCCTAGCATTAGTTGCTTTGGTGGGATTTGGGAGAGAAGGACTTGGGCACTTCGTGTGCCCTTGCCATTGCATTTGGTGCATAGGTTTGAGTTCTCCACGGTGATACGTGGAAGTGAGAAGTTGAGAAGCTTATTACTCTTGGGTGTTTGAGCACCCTAGAGCTTGTTCCTCTTGGGTGCTTTGGCACCCTAGACGGTTGGTGGTGCCTCGGAGCTCAATCATTGTGGTGCAAAGCTCCGGGCAAGCTTCGGGGTCTCCAATTAGGTTGTGGAGATTGCCCCGAGCATTTGAGGTCACCTCGGAGCCACAATCCATTGTGGTGAAGCTTCGTGGTGTTGTTGGGAGCCTCCAATTAAGTTGTGGAGTTTGCACCAACCTTGTTTGTACGGGTTCGGTGACCGCCCTCAAGGGTCCCTTAGTGGAATCACGGCATCTTGCATTGTGCGAGGGCGTGAGGAGATTACGGTGGCCTTAGTGGCATCTTGGGGAGCATTGTGCCTCCACACCGCTCCGAACGGAGATTAGCATCCGCAAGGGTGTGAACTTCGGGATACATCGTCATCTCCGCATGCCTCGGTTATCTCTTACCCGAGCCCTTTACTTATGCACTTTACTTTGTGATAGCCATATTGTTTCATGCTTTATATCTTGCTATCACTTAGTTGTTTATCTTGCGTAGCATAAGTTGTTGGTGCACATAGGTGAGCCTATTTGTTTTTAGGTTTTGTGCTTGACATATTAAACATTAGTTTTATTCCGCATTTGTTCAAGCCTAAACCGTAATTATTTTAAAGCGCCTATTCACCCCCCCTCTAGGCGACATCCACGTCCTTTCACATGCGCTACTCTTCCTCATTGTCGGTTGTGGCCGCAGACGTGCCAGCTTCGTGGTCGTGACGCGGTCGTGGTGGAGCTGGTGACCTCGTCCTCGTCCACACTCTTGCCATACACTTCATCCGCCGCCTCGTCGAACTCCTTGGAGGCGACTTCTAACTCCGTCTGATGGAAGCGGTAACACTAGTTGTCGCGACGGATGTCATGGCAGAGCGATAGGACTTGAGCAGTGCCTCCTGGTCGAGCATGTCCACGCCCGACGTGATGGTCGTGCAAGCGGCGAGTTGCTCCTCCGCGCCGGTGCTCGTCGAGGAGGCGGACGTTGTACTCCTGGTCGGCCTACGCCTATCGGAACGAGGCCCGCCATTCTTCCAACACCATCTTAGTGTAGTGAGCACGGGCCTCGCCGATAACGATGTCGGCATTGGCCGATATAAATTCCATCTATTTAGAAACCCTCAAGGGAGCACCCGAAAAACATTTATCACTGTCGCAAGCCTCTATTCTTACGCGATCTCATCTGGAGGCCTTTTCCGGTACTCTGTCGGAGGGGGAATCCATCACGGAGGCCATCTTTATCAACCTTGCTGCCTCCATGATGATGTGTGAGTAGCTCCCACTGGACCAACGGGTCCATAACAATAGCTAGATCTCTCTCTCTCTCTATCTCTCTCTCTCTCTCTCTCTCTCTCTCTCTCTCTCTCCAGAGACCTATTCGATGTAACTTTTGCGGTATTACCGCGTACTGCCTGGAGCCCGAAGTATCATAGCTCGGGTACGTATCCGACGTAGCAGGGGCCGGTATCTCATCTGGGTGAGAGTGATGAATGATGCGTATCCGTGTTCCGCTCATGTATCGATCCAAATAGGCATTGAATGCACGGAGATCAAACCTGACATCCTCATGCCAGAGACATGTCATCGGAGTCTCCCGGTCTGTAATGTACGAGTGAAGCCTTTGCAGCCACTGAGTCTGTGTCCTGTTAATCCCCTTCCTTGTGATCCTACAATTGCGGTGTGTGTTCAACAATTAACTAGTGCTTCAATATGGAAAATTGTGAAAGACAATGCAACACTAAATAAGTATGCAATACCTGTGGACTACTCTGGGCAGTGGGTTCTTTGTAGGGGGGGGGGGGGCTCGACCAACTGTCGAAGACCAAATTGCCTCATAACCCTCCGTTGTGCCATCTCCTCGATGAAGACATTGGAGATGATCTTCGATTTCATCATCCAGTAACCCTGATCTCTTGTGCATAGCTCAGAAATACCGCCGGGGTATCTGGCATCTATTGTTGCTTGCATGTACAACTGCCAGATCACCCTAGTGTACGTATCGAACTACTCATTTAATGTCGTGTACGCTCGCCTAGTCTGATCACTAGCATAACGTCTTTGCGCAAAACAAAAGTGAGTTTCAGCCATAGTGTACGCAAAGAAGATGCATTCAATTATAACACGAGACATACCTTGCGACGTGTCCATCACAAACCGAAAGTAGGCATGTCTATGTGTTCAACATCGAACAAGTCGCCCACAGGGAAACCCTCCTCGACATGTATGTTTGATCGTCCTATAGAGAACCTCTCCCACGACCACATCTGTAAAAATAGAGGGTGAGGGAGTTCGGGATTAAGGGGTCCTCGGGCTGCCGGCCTATTTCTATGGGCCGGACAGTGGGCTGCTTTGTGATTATCAATGAAGGTCCAAAGATTATGACGTCATAACCAAGATGGGAATCTCTCAAGCCATGACGCGTACTCCAAGAACACGATGATGAGTTCGGCATATTCTTTTCCTGATGTAACCGAAATTGTGCAACCCTAGATACCCCTGGTGACTATATAAACCAGAGGGTTTTAGTCCGTAGAGGAGATTAAGCTCATTACACTTAGGGTTTTAGACCACATCATACGACCTCGAGGTAGATCAACTCTATACTCGATATTCCCTCATCAATACAAACAAAGCAGGACGTAGGGTTTTACCTCCATCAAGAGGGCCTGAACCTGGGTAAATACCGTCTCCCTAATCTCCTGTTACCCATCGATCCAAGATCCACAGTTCGGGACCCCGTACCCGAGATCTGCCGGTTTTGACACCGACATTGGTGCTTTCACTGAGAGTTCCACTGTGGGATCACGGGAAGGGTCGATGGCTCGCTTAACCTTCAGCAGCGAAATCTGTAACAGAGACGTTTTCGTCCCCGGATAGATCTTCCCTTTGGCAGCGTCGTGCTGCACGCGGACCCTACCGGCCGTCTTGGCCAGGTCCGAAGCTTTGCCCCGATCAGGAGTTCAGGCTCGGGAACCTATAGTTCGTTGCCGACTCCGAGGGAGATCTTGTCTTAACCAAGTTGGTGGCTCCTCTTGAAGAGCTCACGAGCCCCAATACCACAACTTCAGCAACGGAGGACCCCGCTGTAGAGGTGCACTCTGCCCTGGGTCTGGCCCTAAATCCCGATCCAGACGACGCATCTGGATCCTCAAAGGCCGAGCAGCACCCGGGCATATCCTTAACAACCCCGGGAATAGCAGCGCTGCAGATCGACCCCACGTACCCCGGGAACATGAACCCCGCGGACGTCTCGTCTCTGAACGAGTTACTAGGACGGATCCAGGCCATGGGAATGACTAGCGACCAATCCTCAATCTACGACCAGATCGGGCTTAAACCCGATGATAGGGAAATTTACGTCCCACCTGTCACGCATCTGGTAGCCACCATCGAGAGTTCGGTCAAAGGCTCGCCCTCTCAACCTCCGGAATTGAGGACGGTCTATGTTCCGACGTCTGATCACCACGACTGTGCGCCTAGTTCAGAATTCAGACTAGGCCCCGTGGATAGTTCGGGAGCAGTTCCCGATCTGGCGTCCGACCTTGAGTCACGCCAGAAGAGTCCGGCTGACACCCCGGACCATGAATCCAGGGCACCGAATATCGCAGCGGCACAAGACTCAACTGTCGTGTCTCCGGAGTCACGACCTTTCGGGATAAGAAAATTTTCCCACCCACCACCCACGTCGAATACTCTCCAACCAATTCGGGGAAGCCTGACTTATGGGATCTGCTGTATGTCACACAACAGCCGGGGGAAACAGTCCACCATTACTAGGCTCGATTCCTCCTTACCAAAAAAAAAGATGACAGACTGTAGCGATCAGGAGATCATATCAGCCTTCCGGCGTAACTGCCGGGACGACGGGATCCTAAACGCCCTTGCTCGTCGCCACGTCCGAGACTTCACTGAGCTATCGAATCTAGTTCGCAAGTACTGTGCCACGGAAAGCACCTGGCAGGCTCAACGACTGGAATCAACCGGGGTCAAGGACTCCAGAGGAGCTCGGAGGAAGCGTATATCCCCACGACGGTCAGCCGAACACGAGCCCACCGAGAAAAAGACTAGACCCCTTGAAGGATGTAGTAATGTTCTTTACGAACTATTGGACAATCCGTGCCCCATACACTCCTCCTTGCTGAATACGAACCCAACTCATAGCCTTCGAGCTTGCTGGGTCGTGAGGCAAGTCGCAAAGAGCGGGGAGGCCATCCTCGGTACCTCATCACCAAACAGACGTCCAGCCATGCCATCCGATAACAACGCCGAGGTCCTAACGATCTACGAAATGTTCCCCTCGAATAATCAGAGGAAGAGAGCTCTTCGACAACTTGACCAGTTATACCACGTGGCAGCAACGAATTCTTGGACAAACACAGCCATAACTTTCGGCGAGGAAGACTAGCCTAGAACCCGCTCCAACCGAACACCTACCGCTCTGGTTCTCAGCCCTATAATAGACGGTTTCCGGCTCCACAAGGTGCTAATGGACGACGACAGTGGCTTAAACCTCATCTACGAGGATACGCTGGACAAAATGCAGTTCGACAGATCTCACGTCGAACACAACTCCACCACCTTTCGGGGGATTATCCCCGGAAGAGAGGCGCGATGCACATGACGAGTTACCCTCGATGTGGTATTCGGTACCCCCGAGAACTATAGGTCGGAGGAACTTGTCTTTCATATCGTACCCTTTCGCAGCCACTATCACGCCCTGCTAGGGCGCGAAGCCTTCACCAGGTTTCAAGCCATACCACACTACGGGTACATGAAACTCAAATTGCCAGGGCCCAATGGTGTCATTACAATGATAAGTGATGCAGATAGAGCCCTTCGGGCCGAAAACAAACTGCATCGTTCACCCTCGAGGCACTATCCGAAGCCCTCGTGGCCGAAGAGTTAACCGCACTCCGCTCAATGGTAGATAAGGATGACGTAACCCTCAACAAGAGGCCAAAGTACACTTCCTTTAAACCAGCGGATGAGATAGTTGATGTCTACTACACAACTTTATTCTTGTAGACTTTGTTGGGCCTCCAAGCGCAGAGTTTTGTAGGACAATAGCAATTTTCCCTCAAGTGGATGACCTAAGGTTTATCAATCCGTGGGAGGTGTAGGATGAAGATGGTCTCTCTCAAACAACCCTGCAATCAAATACAAGAAATCTCTTGTGTCCCCAACACACCCAATACAATGGAAAATTGTATAGGTGCACTAGTTCGGCGAAGAGATGGTGATACAAGTGTAAGATGGATGGTAGATATAGGTTTTTGTAATCTGAAAATATAAAACCAGCAAGGTAGCAAGTAAAAAAAGTGAGCACAAATGGTATTGCAATGCTTGACAACAAGGCCTAGGGTCCGTACTTTCGCTAGTGCAATCTCTCAACAATGCTAATATAATTGGATCACATAACCATCCCTCAATGTGCAACGAAGAATCACTCCAAAGTTCTTATCTAGCAGAGAACATAAGAAGAAATTGTTTGTAGGGTACGAAACCACCTTAAAGTTATTCTTTCCGATCGATCTATTCAAGAGTTCGTACTAAAATAACATCAAGTTATCCTTTCCGTTCAATCTATCTAAGAGTTTGTACTAGAATAACACCATATGATACGCATCAACCAACTCTAATGTCACCTAGATACTCCAATGTCACCACAAGTATCCATGAGTTAATTATACGATAAGCATCAAACAATTTCAGATTCATAATACTCAATCCACACAAAGAACCTTAAAGAGTGCCCCAAGATTTCTATCGGAGAAAGTAGGACAAGAACATGTATCAACCCCTATGCATATATTACCCCAATGTCACCGCGGGAATCCGCAAGTTGAGTACCAAAACATATATCAAGTGAATCAATAGAACACCCCATTGTCACCACGGGTATCCGCATGCAAGACATATATCAAGTGTTCTCAAATCCAATATTCAATCCAACATAACGATATCTCAAAGGGAAAGATTCAATTCATCACAACAAGATAGTAAGGGAAACACACCATATGATCCAACTATATTAACAAAGCCCGTGATACATCAAGATCGTGACATCTCAAGAACACGAGAGAGAGAGAGAGATTGAACACATAGCTACTGGTACATACCCTCAGCCCCGAGGGTGGACTACTCCCTCCTTGTCACGGCCTCCGCCGAGATGATGAAGATGGCCACCGGAGATGGATTCCCCTCTCCGGCAGGGTACTGGAACGTCTCCAGATTGGTTTTTCGTCGATACAGAGAGTTGTGGCGGCGGAGCGGAGAGTCTAGGGTTCTTTTTGACGGTTTCCAAATATTTGGAAATTTATAGGCTTGATAGTCGGTTGAGGGGGTGCCCGAGGTGCCCATCCTCCACCAGGCCGTGCCAGGGGGCCTCTGGCGTGCCCTGGTGGGGGATGGCCACCCTGGGCCCCCTCTTCTGGTGTTCTTTGGCCCATCTTCTTTCTTCTAGTCCATAAAAAATCCACAAAAATCCCCGCAGCGTTTGGGCTCCGTTTGGTACTGATTTCCTGCGAAGTAAAAAACAAGCAAAAACAACAACTGGCACTTTGGCACTATGTCAATAGGTTAGTCCCAAAAAATGATATAAAGTTGTAATAAAATGATTGTAAAACATCCAAGAATGATAATATAATGGCATGGAACAAGCAAAAATTATAGATACGTTGGAGACGTATCAATAGTCAAATTCCAGGTACATCCAACGGACCCCAATAAAACAACGTCCACTGGAGCTCAGTTAGACCCTGCAATCGACGAAGCGTTGCGTACATTCCCGCGCGAGAACTGGGACATATTCACCTGGCACCCTTCGGATATGCAAGGCATCCTACGGAGACTCGCAGAGCACAGCCTGAACATAATTGCAGGCTTTAAACCAATCAAACAGGCGCTACGCCGATTTTCCGAACCTAAGTGTCAAGCCATGGGTACCGAACTAGCAAAATTGCTTGAGGCCGCATTCATCCGCGATATTAAACACCCGGAGTGGTTGGAAAATTTGGTCATGGTGCCAAAAAGGACAAATCCTGGCGGCTGTGTGTCGATTTTAAAGACCTAAATAAAGCCTGCCCCAAGGTTCCCTTCCCTCTACCTCGCATAGACCAGATCATCGACGCCACCGCTGGACACAACTCGCTGTGCTTCCTTGACGCCTACTCCGGATACCACCAAATAAAAATGAAGGAGTCCGACCAGGCCGCAACTGCCTTCATCACCCCCTATGGGCCATTCTGCTTCAATACAATGCCTTTCGGGTTGAAAAACGCAGGCGCTACGTATCAACGCATGATTCGGACATGCCTAGAAAAAAAATCGGCAAAACGGTCGAGGCATACGTGGATGACGTGGTCATCAAGACCAAACACGTCTGCCAGCTGGTAGATGACCTCCGAACAACCTTCGATAATCTGCGGACTTACGATATACGGCTTAACCCGGACAAATGTGATTTTGGGGTTCCCGGGGGTAAACTACTCGGATTCATCGTCTGCCATAGGGGAATAGAGGCCAATCCGGCTAAAATCCGGGCCCTATCCCAGCTGGCAATCCTGACGGAGTTGAAGCACGTACAAAAACTGGCGGGCTGCGTAGCGGCTTTAAGCCGCTTCATCTCCCGCCTCGGTGAAAAGGCACTGCCACTCTAGAAACTTCTCAAACGGACCAAAAACTTCGAGTGGACCGACGAGGCAACAACCGCATTGGAAGAAATTAAAACACTATTGGCTAGCAATCTCGTGCTAACGACACCTGCTACAGGTGAGCCAATGCTGTTGTACATCTCGGCCACCAATCAAGTGGTCAACGCTGTTCTTGTCGTCGAATGAGAGGCTGAAGGCCACAAGCTCCGGGTGTAGAAGCCAGTCTACTATGTGTCAGAAGTGCTCACCCCGTGCAAAACTCGCTACCCTCACTACTAGAAGATAACCTACACAGTTTTTATGGCGTCCCGCAAGTTCCGACACTACTTTCAAGAGTGTTCGGTCACGGTGGCATCCGAAGTACCCCTCAATGATATAATCAATAACAGGGATGCCACGGGCCGCATAGCCAAATGGGCCATAGAGCTCCTACCATTCGAAATCGTGTACAAGCCATGCCGAGCTATTAAATCTCAGGTGATGGCTGACTTTCTTGCCGAATGGACGGAGGCCGAGCTCCCTAAAGAGTATAGTACATATTCCCACTGGACAATGTACTATGACGGTTCCAAAACGCTCGCCGGATTGGGGGCTGTTGTCATACTTACATCCCCCACTGGCGACAACATCCGGTATGTACTAAAGATCATGTTCACTGATTCCAATAACGTGGCCGAATACGAGGCTCTGCTACACGAGCTTCGGATGGCAACTTCAATGAACGTGCAGCGGATCGAGGTACGAGACGACTCCTGTTGGAAATATGCCCTAGAGGCAATAATAAACTGGTTATTATCATATTTCCTTGTTCATGATAATCGTTTATTATCCATGCTATAATTGTATTGATCGGAAACTCAAATACATGTGTGGATACATAGACAACACTATGTCCCTAGTGAGCCTCTACTAGACTAGCTCGTTGATCAAAGATGGTCAAGGTTTCCTGACCATAGATATGAGTTGTCATTTGATAACGGGATCACATCATTAGGATAATTATGTGATGGACAAAGACCCAACCGTAAGCATATCATGTGATCGTTATAGTTTATTGCTACTGCCTTATCCATGTCAAGTATCTATTCCTACGACCATGAGATCATACAACTCCCGAACACCGGAGGAATGCCTTGTGTGTATCAAACATCACAACGTAACTGGGTGACTATAAAGGTGCTCTATAGGTATCTCCGAGGGTGTCTGTTGGGTTGGCATGGATCGAGACTGGGATTTGTCACTCCGTATGATGGAGAGGTATCTCTGGGCCCACTCGGTAATACAACATCACAAGAAGCTTGCAAGCAATGTGACTAAGGAGTTAGTCACGGGATCTTGTATTACGGAACGAGTAAAGAGACTTGCCGGTAACGAGATTGAACTAGGTATGGAGATACCAACGATCGAATCTCGGGCAAGTAACATACCGATGGACAAAGGGAACTACATACGGGATTGATTGAATCCTCGACATCGTGGTTCGACCGATAAAGATCTTCGTAGAATATGTAGGAACCAATATGGGCATCCAGGTCCCGCTATTGGTTATTGACCGTAGAGGTGTCTCGGTCATGTCTGCATAATTCTCGAACCTGCAGGGTCTGCACACTTAACGTTCGGTGACAATTTTGTATTGTTGAGTTGTATATGTTGGTGACCGAAGGTTGTTCGGAGTCCCAGATGAGATCTCGGACATCACGAGGAGTTCCGGAATGGTCCGGAGGTAAAGATTTATATATAGGAAAGTTGTATTCGGGTTCCAGAAAGGTTTCAGGTGTTTCCGGTAGTGTATCGGGAGTGCCGAAAGGGTTCCGCGTGTCCACCGGGAGGGGCCCACCCACCCCGGGGGGCCACAAGGGCCTAAGAGGTGGCGCATCAGCCCCTGGTGGGCTGGGCATCTGACCCCTAAAGGGCCCATGCGCCCAAGGTGGTAGGTGGGGTGCCTTGGAGAGGAGGGAGTCCTCCCTAGGGCTTCCACCTCCCTTGTGGGAGGTGGACTCTTCCCCACCTTGGCCATCCGACCCCTCCTTGGAGGAGTGGCTAGGGCTGCGCCCCACCTACCCCCTCCTCCTATAAATAGAGAGGGAGAGGGAGGGCAGCCGCACCCCAAGCCATAGGTGCAGCCCTCCCTCTGTCCCTAGATTTGTTTCTCCTCCAAAACGCATCTGCGGCAGCGCTTGGCGAAGCTCTGCTGAGATTGCTCCACCACTGCCGCCACCACGCCGTCATGCTGCCGGAGAACTCATCTACCTCTCCGCCCTCGCTTGCTGGATCAAGGAGGCGGAGACGTCATCGAGCTGTACGTGCGCTGAACGTAGAGGTGTCGTCCGTTCGGCGCTAGATCGGAACGGAACAAGATTGGAACGCGGGACGGATCGTGATTGGATCGCGAAGACGTTCGACTACACCAACCGCGTTTCTTATCGCTTCCCGCTTAGCGTTCTACAAGGGTATGTGGATCTACTCCCTCTCGTAGCTGTTGATCTCCATATATAGATCTTGGGTGTTCGTAGGAATTTTTTTGTTTCCCATGCAACGTTCCCCAACAACTCCAGCCTCGCCATCTCACAAATCAATGGCGAATTCGACACCAAAAACCCAAAAATGGCGGCATATAGGAACGTCGTTCTTAAAATTTTAGCATGGTTCGAAGGCCTTGAATTCCACCATGTTTCCAGGGACAACAATCAGGCTGCCGATGTCCTTGCTCGGATGGGCGCTAAACGCGACCCGGTTCCTGAGAATACCTTTTTGGAACGACTCTTCAAGCCATCCGTGGTATGGCAGGACGAGGACAACATTGCTGGAACCGGCGATCAGGAGCAGGTCACCCCTCCTATAATCGAACCAGATGAACAAATTATTGGCGGCTCGGCACTTGAAGAAACACCTTCGGCTCACAAAGTCATGGCAGTAATCGCGCCATGGACCGATCCCTTTCTCGCCTATCTACTCAGCCAAGAGCTCCTCGATGACCAAACGGAGGCAAGCCGAATAATTCGACGATCTAAGGCCTACAAGGTCCATGAAGGCGAGCTATACAAGATAAGCACCACTGGAGTTCTCCAACGGTGCATATCCGAAGAAGAAGGTAAACAACTCTTGGCCGAAATACACGCAGGTATGGGTGGCCATCACACAGCAGCTCGGGCCCTAGTAAGCAAGGCCTTCCGGGCTGGCTTTGATATGCCTCCAACGTATCTATAATTTTTGCTTGTTCCATGCTATTATATTACCATTCTTGGATGTTTTACAATCACTTTATAACAACTTTATATAATTTTTTGGGACTAACCTATTGACATAGTGCCAAAGTGCCAGTTGCTGTTTTTGCTTGTTTTTTTACTTTGCAGAATATCAGTACCAAACGGAGTCCAATCGCGACGAAACTTTTTGGAGATTTTTTTGGACCAGAAGACACCCAGTGGGCCAAAGAAGTACCGGAGAGGTGGGCTGTGGAGGACACAACCCACCAGGGCGCGCCAGGGGGGGGCGCCCTGATGGATTGTGCCCTCCACAGGAGCCCTCTCCACCGCCTCTGATGCCTATAAATTCCCAAATATTCCAAAAACCCTAGGGGAGTCGACGAAACACAATTCCAGTCGCCACAAATTCCAGAACCTCGAGATCCAATCTAAACACCATCACAGAGGGGTTCATCTTCCTCATAGGTGCCTCTCCGATGATGCGTGAGTAGTCCACCATAGACCTACGGGTCCGTAGGCAGTAGCTAGATGGCTTCCTCTCTCTCTTATGATTCTCAATACAATGGTCTCTTGGAGATCTATTTGATGTAAACTTTTGCGGTGTGTTTGTTGGGATCCGATGAATTTTGAGTTCATGATCAGTTTCTATCCATGAATATTATTTGAGTCTTCTTTGATCTCTTATATGCATGATTACTTATAGCCTCGTATTTCTTCTTCGAATCTTTGATTTAGTTAGGCTGACTAGATCGATTTTTCTTGCCATGGGAAGAGGTGCTTTGTGATGGGTTCGATCTTGCGGTGTCCTTTCCCAGTGACAGAAGGGGCAGCAAGGCACACATGTATCGTTGCCGTTAAGGATAACAAGATGGGGTCTATTCCTACATGAATAGATCTTGTCTACATCATGTCATCGTTCTTATTGCATTACTCCGTTTTTCCATGAACTTAATACACTAGATGCATGCTAGATAGCGGTCGATGTGTGGAGTAATAGTGGTAGATGCAGGCAGGAGTCGGTCTACTTATCTTGGACGTGATGCCTATATAATGATCATCGCCTTGGATATGGTCATGACTATTCGATTTTCTGTCAATTGCCCAACAGTAATTTGTTCACCCCACCGTCTGCTATACTCATGAGAGAAGCCACTAGTGAATCCTACGACCCCCGGGTCTACTTTTCCTACATATTGCTTTCCGATCTATCTTTTTGCATCTTTGTTTTCAGATCTACAAAACCAAAAACCAAAAAATATATTGTTGCACTTTTTATTTGCCTTTTCTATTTTGTGCTCTTGAGAGATCTATCTCTCCTATCTATCACTACCTAATCTATCTTTTTACCGTAGAGAGATTGAGAACCTCTCTTTCGCGTCGGGTTGCAAGTATTTGTTGTTTGTGTGCAGGTGCTGCTTATTGGATGGTGGTGATCCTCCTACTGGTTCGATAACCTTGCTTTCATAACTGAGGGAAATACTTACCGTCGCTTGATGACCCACAAGTATAGGGGATCTATCGTAGTCCTTTCGATAAGTAAGAGTGTCGAACCCAACGAGGAGCAAAAGGAAATGGCAAGCAGTTTTCAGTAAGGGATTCTCTGCAAGCACTGAAATTATCGGTAACAGATAGTTTTGTGATAAGATAATTCATAACGGATAGCAAGTAACAAATGTAACAAAGGTGCAGCAAGGTGGCCCAATCCTTTTTGTAGCAAAGGACAAGCCTGGACAAATTCTTATATAATGCAAAGCGCTCCCGAGGACACATGGGAATTTCTGTCAAGCTAGTTTTCATCATGCTCATATGATTCGCGTTCGTTACTTTGATAATTTGATATGTGGGTGGACCGGTGCTTGGGTGCTGCCCTTACTTGGACAAGCCTCCCACTTATGATTAACCTCTATCGCAAGCATCCGCAACTACGAAATAAGAATTAAGATAAATCTAACCATAGCATGAAACATATGGATCCAAATCAGCCCCTTATGAAGCAACACATAAACTAGGGTTTAAGCTTCTGTCACTCTAGCAACTCATCATCTACTTATTACTTCCCAATGCCTTCCTCTAGGCCCAAATAATGGTGAAGTGTCATGTAGTCGACGTTCACATAACACCACTAGAGGAGAGACAACATACATCTCATCAAAATATCGAACGAATACCAAATTCACATGATTACTTATAACAAGACTTATCCCATGTCCTCAGGAACAAACGTAACTACTCACAAAGCATATTCATGTTCATAATCAGAGGAGTATTAATTATCATTAAGGATCTGAACATATGATCTTCCACCAAGTAAACCAACTAGCATCAACTACAAGGAGTAATCAACACTACTAGCAACCCACAGGTACCAATCTGAGGTTTTGAGACAAAGATCGGATACAAGAGATGAGCTAGGGTTTGGAGAGGAGATGGTACTGGTGAAGATGTTGATGGAGATTGACCCCCTCTCGATGAGAGGATCGTTGGTGATGACGATGGCTTCGATTTCCCCCTCCGGGAGGGAAGTTTCCCCGGCAGAACAACTCCGCCGGAGCCCAAGATTTCTTCTGCCCAGGTTCCGCCTCGAGACGGCGGCGCTTCGTCCCGAAAGCTCCCTTCTGATTTTTTCCAGGTCAAAACCCTCCATATAGCAGAAGATGGGCACCGGAGGCCTGCCAGGGGGCCCACAAGCCACAGGGGCGCGCCCTGGGGGGTAGGGCGCGCCCCCCAGGCTTGTGACCTCCTGGTGGGTCCCCTCTGGTATTTCTCTTGCCCAATATTTTTTATATATTCCAAAATAATTCTCCGTAACTTTTCAGGACTTTTGGAGTTGTGCAGAATAGGTCTCTCAAATTTGCTCCTTTTCAAGTCCAGAATTCCAGCTGCCGGCATTCTCCCTCTTCATGTAAACCTTGTAAAATAAGAGAGAAAAGGCATAAGTATTGTACCATAATGTGTAATAACAGCCCATAATGCAATAAATATCAATATAAAAGCATGATGCAAAATGGACATATCAACTCCCCAAAGCTTAGACCTCGCTTGTCCTCAAGCGAAAGCCGAAATTGATAAATATGTCCACATGTTTAGAGATAGAGGTGTCGATAAAATAAAATACGGACATGAAGGCATCATGATCATCTTTAGAACATCAACATATGTTGACATATAATTTCTTATGCTAAAGTAACAATTCATTCACAAGGTAAAGTATGAATCAAGAACTCTATCGAGAACCAACAAACTATGATCTTAGTCATTGAAACAATTGCAATTTATCATAACATCGGAAAGAGTCAATATAAGAGCTTGTAAAGCAAATCCACATACTCAATCATCTTTTAGTCTTTCATAATTGCTAACACTCACGCGGTACCTATGAGGTCAAAGCTTCAATTGGACACAGAGAAAGATAGGGGCTTATAGTTTTGCCTCCCAACTATTTACCTCAAGGGTAATGTCAACAGAAATAACTCATGATCACCCACATCCGAGTGGATATATGTGTCTAGATCATTCCCCAACACATGACGCTTGGCAAGAGAGAATGGCGAAATAAAGGATGTGGTGAGGATCACCACGACTCTTGCATAAAGGTAAGTACTAGAAAGTAAAAGTAAGAGATAGGCCCTTCGCAGAGGGAAGCAGAGGTTGTCTTGCGCTTTTATAATTAGATGCTCAACCCCTTAATGCAAAAGAACGTCACTTTATATTGCCGCTTGTGATAAAGAACTTTATTATGCAGTATGTCGCTTTTATTTCTTCCATATCACAAGTTCGTATAAAGTTTATTTTCCTCACACTAATAGATCATACATATTTAGAGAGCAATTTTTATTGCTTGCACCGATGACAACTTACTTGAAGGATCGTACTGAATCCATAGGTAGGTATGGTGGACTCTCATGGCAAAACTGGGTTGAGGGTGTTTAGATGCACAAGTAGTATCTCTACTTGGTGCGGAAGTTTTGGCTGATATGGGGTGGAAGCAAGCGTCACATGTTAAAGGATCTATAACCATATAACTTCTATTCGGAAATAAGCAAACATAACCCATTATGTTGTCTTCCTTGTCCAACATCAACTTCTCAGCATAAAATATTTTAATGAGTGCTCACAATTATAAAAGATGTCCAAGATAATATATTTATATGTGAACCTCTCTTTCTTTATTACTTCCTTTTAATTGCAACAATGACCAATCGCTATGTTTGTCAACTCACAACAAATTTCAGTCGACATACTTCTTATATGTGAAGTCATCACTCCCCATAAGATCATCATATATACTCTTTGCTTTTATTATATACTTCTTTCTATTTCTTTTTCTCAAGATCATAGCAAGCAAGCAAAGCCCTAAACTGAAAACTAATTTTTATTATATAACTCTCGGACTCGCTTACATAGGGGGAACATAAAGGAAAACTCGAAACTAGATCACACTAAAAACTTTATTCTACTAGATCAAGATATAACCAAAAGGATCGAACTAAGAAAAACGATGAAAGTAAAAGATGTGATGGTGATACGATACCGGGGCACCTCCCCCAAGCTTGGCACAAGCCAAGGGGAGTGCCCATACCCATGTGTTTAGTTGTCTTTCTTCGGAGGTGGTGATGTTGGAGAAGGATCTTTGAGCTTGTTCACTTTCCTCTTAAGCATAAAATTCTGTTCCCTCAGATTGTCAACCTCCTGCTCAAGCTTCAATATCCTTTGACATAATTCTTGCTTGCTCTCCTGCAGAAAACGAGAAGGGATAAATAGAACCTTGGGTTTTCTCCTTGTGTTTGGGAGGCTCGATTTCCTGAACTCCACGTGCATATCCCCTGGTTGAAGTAGGGGAATCTCTTCTTCATCCGAGCTTTCTTCCTCATACTTGCCTTCTTGTTCCTCCTCCGAGAACAATCCATAAGGATCTAAGTCCCCGTAGAGCTTGGGATTGGCAAGATAATGCGATACATAGCTCTCCCCATCGGACTCTTGGGACGACATCTTGCTCTAAATCTGCTGCAGAAACAACTCAAAGCAAAAACAGGAAGTATTGTCATGATTCGAAGGTCCAAACCTTCGGGAGATTATATAATGAATTTTTACCGACCCAAAGGAGTATTCTACAAGAAAACGGAGTCCAGAGGGTGCACGGGGTGGCCACAAGCCACAGGGGCGTGCCCAGGGGGGTAGGGCGCGCCCCCCTGGCTTGTCGCCTCCTCATGCACTTTTCGGACTACTTTAAATTTTCCTAATTTATTAAATATTCCAAAATGGAGAAAAATTGCTATTGGAAAAGTTTTGGAGTTGGTTTGCTTACCGTACCACATACCTATTCCTTTTCGAAGTCTGAAACGTTCTGGTAGGTCTCCCTAATGTACTCCTCCGGAGTTATGGTATTGATAATATTGGTTTCAACATTTATGGGAGTACCTGAGATATAATGTTTGATTCTTTGCCCGTTTGCCACCTTCGGGTTTGTGCCTTCGGCGTTGTTGATCTTGATGGCACCGGAACGATATACTTCCTCAATAATGTAAGGCCCTTCCCATTTAGAGAGAAGTTTTCCTGCAAAAAATCTTAAACGAGAATTGTATAGCAAGACATGGTCACCTACATTGAATTCACGCTTTTGTATCCTTTTATCATGCCATCTCTTAACCTTTTCTTTAAACAACTTGGCATTCTCATAGGCCTGGGTTCTCCATTCATCAAGTGAGCTAATGTCAAATAACCTCTTCTCACCAGCAAGTTTGAAATCATAGTTGAGCTCTTTGATTGCCCAATAAGCTTTATGTTCTAGTTCTAGATGTAAGTGACATGCTTTACCATAAACCATTTTATACGGAGACATACCCATAGGGTTTTTGTAAGCAGTTCTATAAGCCCATAATGCATCATCAAGTTTCTTAGACCAATTCTTTCTAGACCTATTAACAGTCTTTTGCAAGATCAATTTAATTTTCCTATTGCTTAATTCTACTTGACCACTAGACTGAGGATGATATGGAGATGCAATTCTATGATTAACATCATACTTAGCAAGCAATTTACGGAAAGCACCATGAATAAAGTGTGAACCACCATCAGTCATTAAATATCTAGGGACTCCAAATCTAGGGAAAATAACTTCTTTAAGCATTTTAATAGAAGTGTTATGATCAGCACTACTAGTTGGAATAGCTTCTACCCACTTAGTAACATAATCAACAACAACTAGAATATGAGTATACCCGTTGGACTTTGGAAAAGGTCCCATATAATCAAAACCCCAAACATCAAATGGTTCAATAACAAGAGAGTAATTCATAGGCATTTCCTGACGTCTACTAATATTATCAATTCTTTGACATTCATCACAAGACAAGACAAACTTATGAGCATCCTTGAAGAGAGTAGGCCAATAAAAACCAGATTGTAGTACCTTGTGTGCAATTCTATTTCCAGCGTGGTGTCCTCCGTAGGCCTCGGAGTGACACTTGTGTAGGATCTGTTCCTGTTAATGCTCAGGTACACAACGTCTAATAACACCATCTACTCCTTCTTTATAAAGGTGTGGATCATCCCAAAAGTAATGTCTTAAATCATAGAAGAACTTTTTCTTTTGTTGGTAAGTGAAACTAGGCGGTATAAATTTAGCAACAATGTAATTAGCATAATCAGCATACCATGGAGCATTATGTGAAGCATTTATGACAGCTAATTGTTCATCAGGAAAGCTATCATCAATAGGTAGTGGGTCATCAAGAACATTTTCTAACCTAGACAAGTTGTGTGCTACGGGGTTCTCAACTCCCTTTCTATCGATAATATGCAAATCAAATTCTTGTAGCAAAAGAACCCATCTAATAAGTCTAGGTTTAGCATCTTTCTTTTCCATAAGATATTTAATAGCAGCATGATCAGTGTGAACAGTTACTTTGGAATCAACAATATAAGGTCTGAACTTATCACAAGCAAACACAACTGCTAAAAATTCCTTTTCAGTGGTAGCATAGTTTCTTTGAGCACTGTCTAGAGTTTTGCTAGCATAATGGATAACATTTAATTTCTTATCAACTCTTTGTCCTAGAACAACACCAACAGCATAATCACTAGCGTCACACATGATTTCAAAGGGTAGGTTCCAATCAGGTGGTTGAACAACATGTGCAGAAATCAAGGCTTTCTTAAGGATTTCAAATGCTTCTACACAATCATCATCAAAAACAAAAGTAATATATTTTTGCAAGAGATTAGTGAGAGGCCGAGAAATTTTAGAGAAGTCTTTAATAAATCTCCTATAGAAACCAACATGACCAAGGAAACTTCTTATACCTGTGATATCCGTAGGACACGGCATTTTTTTCAATAGCATCAACTTTAGCTTTATCAACTTCGATACCTCTTTCGGAGATTTTGTGTCCCAAGACAATACCTTCATTAACCATAAAGTGGCACTTCTCCCAATTCAAGACAAGATTAGTTTCTTCACATCTCTGCAAAACTCGATCAACGTTGCTCAAGCAATCATCAAAAGAAATTCCGTAAACGGAGAAGTCATCCATGAAAACCTCAACAATCTTTTCACAAAAGTCAGAGAATATAGCAGTCATACATCTTTGAAAGGTAACAGGCGCATTGCATAAACCAAAAGGCATACGTCTATAAGCAAAGGTACCGAAAGGACAAGTAAAAGTGGTCTTCTCTTGGTCCTCTTTTGACACAGGTATTTGAGAGAAGCCAGAATAACCATCTAGAAAGCAAAAGTGTGTGTGTTTGGATAGTCTTTCTAGCATTTGATCAATAAAAGGCAGAGGGTAATGATCTTTCCTAGTAGCTTTATTTAATTTCCTAAAATCAATTACCATTCTATATCCTGTAACAATTCTTTGCGGGGTCAATTCATTTTTATCATTAGGAACAACGGTAATACCTCCCTTCTTTGGGACACAATGAACTGGACTAACCCATCTACTATCAGCAATAGGATAAATTATACCTGCCTCCAGAAGCTTTAATATTTCATTTCTTACCACTTCTTTCATTTTAGGATTTAACCGTCGTTGGTGATCAACAACTGGTTTAGCATCAGGCTCCATATTAATTTTATGCTGACATAGAGTGGGACTAATGCCCTTAAGATCATCAAGAGTATATCCAAATAGCAGCACGGTGCTTCTTCAAAGTTTTCAATAATCTATTTTCTTCATGCTCTGAAAGGTTAGCACTAATAATAACAGGATATATCTTCTTTTCATCAAGATAGGCATATTTCAGAGTATCCGGTAATTGTTTAAGCTCAAACACGGGATCACCCTTGGGTGGAGGAGGATCCCCAAGTATTTCAACAGGCAGGTTGTGTTTCAAAATAGGATGCTGATCAAAGAAAATCTTATCTATTTCATTCCTTTCATTCATATGCATATCGTTTTCATGGTCTAGCAAATATTGTTCTAAGGGATCAGTAGGAGGCACAGCAATAGAAGCAAGACCAATAATTTCATCCTTACTAGGCAATTCTTTATCATGGGGTTGTCTACGAAATTTAGAGAAATTAAACTCATGGGACACATCCCCAAAACTTACAGTAACAGTTTCTTTCTCACAATCTATCTTAGCATTAATAGTATTCAAGAAAGGTCTACCAAATATAATGGGACAAAACTCATCTTGTGAGGAACCAAGAACAAGAAAATCAGTAGGGTATTTTATTTTCCCACACAAGACTTCAACATCTCTAACAATCCCAACTGGTGCTATAGTATCTCTATTAGCAAGCTTAATGGTAATATCAATTTCTTCTAATTCAACTGGTGCAATGTCATTCATAATTTCTTGATATAAGGTAAAGGGGATTGCACTCACACTAGCACCCACATCACATATTCCATGATAACAATGATCTCCTATTTTAACAAAGACAACAGGCATGCCAACAATAGGTCTATGTTTATCTTTAGTATCAGGTCTAGCAATTCTAGCAGCTTCATCACAGAAATGAATAACATGTCCATCAATATTATCAACCAAGAGATCTTTAACCATAGCAATACTAGGTTCAATTTTGATTTGTTCAGGGGGTGTAGGTGTTCTAGCATAACTCTTACGAACCATAGTTGAAGCTTTAGCATGTTCCTTTATTCTAACCGGGAAAGGTGGTTTCTCAATATAAGCAGCAGGAATAACAGGATCAACATTATAAATAATAGTTTCTTCTTCAACTTTAATAGGTTCAACTACTTTCACTTCAATGGGAGGATGATATTTAAACCACTTCTCCTTAGGGAGATCAACATGAGCAGCAAAAGATTCACATAAAGAAGCTACTATCTCAGAGTCAAATCCATATTTAGTGCTAAATTCACGAAAAGCATCGGTGTCTATAAAGATTTAACACAATCAAACTTAAGGTTTATACCTGACTCCTTACCCTCGTCGAGTTCCCAATCTTCGGAGTTGCGTTTAATCCTTTCCAATAAGTCCCATTTGAATTCAATATCTTTCTTCATAAAGGAACCAGTACAAGAAGTATCGAGCATGGATTGATCATTACGAGAAAGCCGAGCATAAAAATTCTGAATAATAATTTCTCTTGAGAGCTCATGATTGGGGCATGAATATAACATTGACTTAAGCCTCCCCCAAGCTTGAGCGATACTTTCTCCTTCACGAGGCCAAAAGTTATAAATATAATTCCGATCACGATGAACCAGATGCATAGGATAAAACTTCTGATGGAATTCCAATTTCAATCGGTTGTAGTTCCATGATCAAATATCATCACATAGCCTATACCATGTCAATGCCTTCTCCTTCAAAGATAAAGGAAAGACCTTCTTCTTGACATCATCCTCGGGCAAACCTGCAAGCTTAAATAATCCACAAACTTCATCCACATAGATTAGATGCAAATCAGGATGTAGTGTTCCATCTCCTGCATAAGGATTAGCTAGCAGTTTCTCTATCATACCCGAAGGAATTTCATAATAAATATTTTCAGTAGGTTCAGTAGGTTGAGGAGCAACTCTTTGTGCTTCCGGTCGAGGTGAAGATACCCCGAACAAGCCCCTCAAAGGATTATTTTCCATAGTAACGAGTGACAGTAAATTTCAGCACACTATATAAATTTTTCCTTACCAAATTCCACTCACCAAAGGCGTTTCACTCCCCGGCAACGGCGCCAGAAAAGAGTCTTGATGACCCACAAGTATAGGGGATCTATCATAGTCCTTTCGATAAGTAAGAGTGTCGAACCCAACGAGGAGCAGAAGGAAATGACAAGCAGTTTTCAGTAAGGGATTCTCTGCAAGCACTGAAATTATCGGTAACAGATAGTTTTGTGATAAGATAATTCGTAACGGATAGCAAGTAACAAATGTAACAAAGGTGCAGCAAGGTGACCCAATCCTTTTTGTAGCAAAGGACAAGCCTGGACAAATTCTTATATAAAGCAAAGCGCTCCCGAGGACACATGGGAATTTCTGTCAAGCTAGTTTTCATCATGCTCATATGATTCGCGTTCGTTACTTTGATAATTTGATATGTGGGTGGACCGGTGCTTGGGTGCTGCCCTTACTTGGACAAGCCTCCCACTTATGATTAACCTCTATCGCAAGCATCCGCAACTACGAAAGAAGAATTAAGATAAATCTAACCATAGCATGAAACATATGGATCCAAATCAGCCCCTTACGAAGCAACGCATAAACTAGGGTTTAAGCTTCTGTCACTCTAGCAACCCATCATCTACTTATTACTTCCCAATGCCTTCCTCTAGGCCCAAATAATGGTGAAGTGTCATGTAGTCAACGTTCACATAACACCACTAGAGGAAAGACAACATACATCTCATCAAAATATCGAACGAATACCAAATTCACATGATTACTTATAACAAGACTTATCCCATGTCCTCAGGAACAAACGTAACTACTCACAAAGCATCTTCATGTTCATAATCAGAGGAGTATTAATTATCATTAAGGATCTTAACATATGATCTTCCACCAAGTAAACCAACTAGCATCAACTACAAGGAGTAATCAACACTCCTAGCGACCCACAGGTACCAATCTGAGGTTTTGAGACAAAGATCGGATACAAGAGATGAACTAGGGTTTGGAGAGGAGATGGTGCTGGTGAAGATGTTGATGGAGATTGACCCCCTCTCGATGAGAGGATCGTTGGTGATGACGATGGCTTCGATTTCCCCCTCCGGGAGGGAAGTTTCCCCGGCAGAACAGCTCTGCCGGAGCCCTAGATTGCTTCTGCCCAGGTTCCGCCTCGAGACGGCGGCGCTTCGTCCTGGAAGCTCCCTTCTGATTTTTTTCAGGTCAAAACCCTCCATATAGCAGAAGATGGGCACCGGAGGCCTGCCAGGGGGCCCACAAGTCACAGGGGCGCGCCCTGGGGGGTAGGGCGCGCCCCCCAGGCTTGTGACCTCCTGGTGGGCCCCCTCTGGTATTTATCTTGCCCAATATTTTTTATATATTCCAAAATAATTCTCCGTAACTTTTCAGGACTTTTGGAGTTGCAGAATAGGTCTCTCAGATTTGCTCCTTTTCCAGTCCAGAATTCCAGCTGCCGGCATTCTCCCTCTTCATGTAAACCTTGTAAAATAAGAGAGAAAAGGCATAAGTATTGTACCATAATGTGTAATAACAGCCCATAATGCAATAAATATCAATATAAAAGCATGATGCAAAATGGACGTATCATCGCTGTGCTGCATCATCCCTGTTAGAAATATGCCCTAGAGTCAATAATAAAATGGTTATTATTATATTTCCTTGTTCATGATAAATGTTTATTATCCATGCTATAATTGTATTGATTGGAAACTCAAATACATGTGTGGGTACATAGACAACAATGTGTCCCTAGTAAGCCTCTAATGGACTAGCTCGTTAATCGTAGATGGCTGTGGTTTCCTAGCCATGGACAAGAGTTGTCATTTGATGATGGGATCACATCATTAGGAGAATGATGTGATGGACAAGACCCAAACTATGAACGTAGCATATGATCGTGTCAGTTTATTGCTATTGTTTTCTGCATGTCAAGTATGTGTTCCTATGACCATGAGATCATGTGACTCGCTGACACCGGAGGAGTACCTTGTGTGTATCAAACGTCACAACGTAACTGGGTGACTATAAAAATGCTCTACAGGTATCTTCGAAGGTGTCTGTTGAGTTGACATGGATCAAGACTGGGATTTGTTGCTCCGTGTGACGGAGAGGTATATCAGGGCCCACTCGGTAATACAACATCACAATGAGCCTTGCAAGCAAAGTGACTCAAGTGTTAGCCACGGGATCTTGTATGACGGAACGAGTAAAGAGGCTTGCCTATAACGAGATTGAACTAGGTATGGAGATGCCGACGATCGAATCTCGGGCAAGTAACATACCGATGAACAAAGGGAACAGCATATGGGATTAACTGAATCCTTGACATAGAGGTTCAACCGATAAAGATCTTCGTAGAATATGTAGGAACCAATATGGGCATCCAGGTCCCGCTATTGGTTATTGACCGTAGAGGTGTCTCGGTCATGTCTACATAGTTCTCAAACCCGCAGGGTCTGCACACTTAATGTTCGGTGACGTTTCGGTATTATTGAGTTATGTATGTTGGTGACCGAAGGTTGTTCGGAGTCCCGGATGAGATCTTGGACGTCCTGAGGAGCTCCAGAATGGTCCGTAGGTAAAGATTTATATATGGGAAGTCATATTTTGGCGAACAGAAAAGTTTTGGGTTTTTCCGGTATTGTACCGGGAAGCTTCTAGAAGGTTCCGGAAACTTCCGGAGGAGTCCGGAAGTCCACCAAGGGTTCCACCACGTCCCAAGGGTTTGCATGGGCTGAGGGGAGGCGCTCTGGCCTTATTGGGCCAGGCGCACAAGTCCCTCAAGGCCCATGTGGCTTGGGAGAGGTGGAAAGTCCACTTGTTTATGGAAAGGGAGGGAATTGGACTAGGAGTCCAACTCCTCCCCCTTGGCTGCGCCCTAGGGCTTGGAGGGGCTGATCTCCACGCCCCTCCACCTATATATAGAGGGGAGGGGGCGCCCCAAGAGGACACACGAAGCCCTTGGCGCCCCTCTCTCTCCCTAGATCATTTTCTCCTCCGTTCGCGGTTTCGGTAGCGCTAGGCGTAGCCCTGCCGGGATAGCACCACCACCACCACCACCACGCCGTCGTGTTGCCAGAGAACTCATCTACCTCTCCGCTCTCCCTTGCTGGATCAAGGAGGCAGAGATCGTCATCGAGCTGTACGTGTGCTGAACGCGGAGGTGCCATCCGTTCGGCGCTAGATCGTGATTGGATCGCGGGACGGCTTGCGATTTGGATCACGAAGACGTTTGAGTACATCAACCGCGTTTCTTAACGCTTCCTGCTTAGCGATCTACAAGGGTATGTGGATCCGATCTCCCCTCTCGTATGGATAGATCTTGTATGTGTGTAGATTTTTTTTGTTTCCCATGCAACGTTCCCCAACAGTGGCATCATGAGCTAGGTCTATGCGTAGATGAGATCACGAGTAGAACACAAAGGAGTTTGTGGCCGTTGATATTCAGATTGCTTCCCTCCTTAGTATTATCTTGATTTGGCAGTATTGTGGGATGAAGCGGCTCGGACCAACCTTACTCGTCCACGTATGAGAGACCGGTTTCATCGACTGACATGTAACTTTGTTGCATAAGATGGCTGGCGGGTGTCTGTCTCTCCCACTTTAGTTGAATTGGATTCGACAGAGGCGGTCCTTGTAGAAGGTGAAATAGCAACTTGTATATCACCGTTGTGGTTTTGCGTAGGTAAGAATCATTCTTGCTAGATACCCATAGCAGCCATGTAAAACATGCAACAACAAATTAGAGGATTTCTAACTTGTTTTTGCAGGGTATGATGTGATATGGCCAGAAACATGATGATATATATGTGATGTATGAGATGATCATGTTTTGTATAGATTATCACGACTTGCATGTCGATGAGTACGGCAACCGGCATGAGCCATAGGGTTCTCTTTAATTTATTTTCGCCTTTTTTTGCTTTACGTTATTACTATGAGTTAGCAATAGTTGTAGAAGCAATAGTTGGCACGACAACCTCATGGCGACACGTTGATGGAGATCAAGATGATGCAGATCATGGTGTTACGCCGGTGATGATGGAGATCATGTCGGTGCTTTCAAGATGGAGATCAAAAGCACAAGATCATGGCCATATCATGTCACTTATGATTTGCATGTGATGTTAATCCTTTTATGCACCTTGTTTTGCTTAGGATGACGGTAGCATTATAAGGTGATCCCTCACTAAAATTTCAAGATAAAATTGTGTTCTCCCCGAGTGTGCACCGTTGCGAAAGTTCGTCGTTTCGAGACACCACGTGATGATCGGGTGTGATAGACTCTAAGTTCACATACAATTGGTGCAAGCCAGTGTTGCACATGCGGAACACTCGGGTTAAACTCGACGAGCCTAGCATGTACAGACATGGCCTCGGAACACAAGAGACCGAAAGGTCGAACATGAGTCATATAGTAGATATGATCAACATGGAGATGTTCACCATTGAAACCACCTCATCTCACGTGATGATCGGACTTGGGTTGGTGAATTTGGATCATGTAACACTCGGATGACCGGAGGGATGTCAATTTGAGTGGGAGTTTTAAGTAATATGATTAACTAAACTCATTATATTGAACAATAGTCTAAGTTGTCTTTGCAAATTTTATGTTGTAGATCAATGGCTCGCGCAGTAGTTCCCCTGAATTTCAATGCGTTCCTAGAGAAAGCTAAGCTGAAAGATGATGGAAGTAACTTTGTAGACTGGGCCCGTAATCTGAGGATTATCCTCACGGCTTCCCAAAAGTCTTATGTCCTTGATGCACCGCTCGGTGAGCCACCCGCTCCAGTGTCGTCTCCAGATGTTGCGAACACCTGGCAGTCGCGTTCGGATGATTACTGAATAGTTCAGTGTGCTATGCTGTATGGCTTAGAGCCGGGACTTCAAAGGCATTTTGAACGTCATGGAGCATATGAGATGTTCCAGGAGTTGAAGTTTATCTTTGAGAAGAATGCCCGGATCGAGAGGTATGAGACCTCCGATAAATTCTATGCTTGCAAAATGGAGGAGAACGGGTCTGTTAGTGAACACATACTCAGAATGTCTGGGTATTCTAACCGTCTGGCTGAGTTGGGAATTGCCCTCCCGTCGGAGGCGATCACTGACAGAGTTCTTCAATCACTGCCACCTAGCTACAAGAGCTTTGTGTTGAACTATAACATGCAAGGGATAAACAAGTCAGTCGTCGAGTTGTTTGTGATGCTGAAAGTCGTTGAGTCTGAAATCCAGAAGGAGCATCAAGTGTTGATGGTCAATAAAACCACTAGTTTCAAGAAAAATGGCAAGGGCAATAAGGGTAACTCCAAGAAGAGTGGCAAAGCAGTTGCCCCTCCCGTGAAGAAACCCAAGGCTGGACCCAAGCCAGAAACTGAGTGCTTTCATTGCAAGGGTACTGGCCACTGGAAGCGGAATTGCCCCAAGTATCTGGCCGACAAGAAGGCGGCGAACACCAAACAAGGTATATATGATATACATGTTATTGATGTGTACCTTACCAACTCTCATTGTAGTGCCCGGGTATTTAATGCCGGTTCGGTTGCTCACATTAGCAACTCAAAACAGGAACTGCGGAATAGACGGAGGCTGGCAAAGGACGAAGTGATGATGCGCGTGGGAAATGGTTCCAAGGTTGATGTGATCGCCGTCGGCACGCTCGCTCTTCGATTACCATCGGGATTAGTGTTGAACCTGAATAATTTTTATTCAGTGCCTGCGTTAAGCATGAACATTATATCTAGATCTTGTTTATTGCAAGACGGTTACTCATTTAAATCAGAGAATAATGGTTGTTCTATTTATATGAGTAATATCTTTTATGGTCATGCACTCAATGTGAGGGGTTTATTCTTATTGAATCTCGATAGTGATGATACACATGTTCATAACATTGATGCCAAAAGATGTAGAGTTGATAATGACAGCACCACTTTCTTGTGGCACTGCCGCTTAGGTCATATTGGTGTAAAACGCATGAAGAAACTCCATGCTGATGGACTTTTGGAGTCACTTGATTTTGAATCACTTGACACATGTGAACCATGCCTCATGGGCAAGATGACTAAGACCCCGTTCTCTGGAACAATGGAACGGGCAAGTGACTTATTGGAAATCATACATACTGATGTGTGCGGTCCGATGTGTTGGGTAACGTTGCATGGGAAACAAAAATTTTCCTACGCACACGCAAGATCTATCCATGGTGATGAGCATCTACGAGAGGGAGAGTGGATCTACATACCCTTGTAGATCGCTAAGCAGGAAGCGTTAAGAAACGCGGTTGATGTAGTCGAACATCTTCGCGATCCAAATCGCTAGCCGTCCCGCGATACAATCACGATCCGTCCCGTGATCCAATCACAAACCGTTCCGCGATCCAATCATGAACCGTTCCGTGATCCAATCACGGTCCTTCCGATCTAGCGCCGAACGGACAACACCTCCGCGTTTAGCACACGTACAGCTCGATGATGATCTCCGCCTTCTTGATCCAGCAAGAGGGAGCGGAGAGGTAGATAAGTTCTCCGACAGCGCGACGGCGGTGGTGGTGGAACTATTCCAGCAGGGCTTCGCCTAAGCACTGCTGAAAACTAGAGGAACTGATCTATCGGGAGAGAGGGCTGCACCGTGGCCTATTGGGTTGAAGTGCTTTTGCCCTCTCTCCCTCTAGTATATATAGGAGGAGGGGAGGGAGGCCGGCGCCCCTAGGTCTGCCCCTTTGGTGCGGCCGAAGTGGGAGGTGGAGGAGTCCTACTCCAATCCTACTAGGAGTAGGATTCCTCCTCCCCACATGGAAACCCTTTCCACCTTTGGGTTTTTCCCACCCCTAGCCGCATGGGCCTTACTGGGGGGTTTGGCCAGCCCACTAGGGGCTGGTTTGACTCCTCCCACAGCCCATGAGACCCTTTGGGGCGAGAGCCCCCCCCCCCCCGATGGTCCCCCGGTACCCTCCCGGCACTCCCGGTACACTACCGAAGTACCCGAAACTTTTCCGGTGACCAAAACGGGACTTCCTATATATCAATCTTTACCTCCGGACCATTTCGGAGTTCCTCGTGATGTCTGGGATCTCATCCGGGACTCCGAACAACCTTCGGTCACCACCATACATAACTCTATACTACCGAACGTTAAGTGTGCAGACCCTGCGGGTTCGAGAACTATGTAGACATGACCGAGACACCTCTACGGTCAATAACCAATAGCGGGACCTGGATGCCCATATTGGTTCCTACATATTCTACGAAGATCTTCATCGGTTGAACCTCTATGTCAAGGATTCAGTTAATCCCGTACGCTGTTCCCTTTGTTCTTCGGTATGTTACTTGCCCGAGATTCGATCGTCGGTATCTCTATACCTAGTTCAATCTCGTTACTGGCAAGTCTCTTTACTTGTTCCGTAATACAAGATCCCGTGGCTAACACTTTAGTCACATTGCTTGCAAGGCTTGTTGTGATGTTGTATTACCGAGTGGGCCCCGAGATACCTCTTCATCACACAGAGTAACAAATCCCAGTCTTGATCCATGCCCACTCAACAGACACCCTCGGAGATACATGTAGAGCATCTTTATAGTCACCCAGTTACGTTGTGACGTTTGATACACACAAGGTATTCCTCCGGTGTCAGTGAGTTGCATGATCTCATGGTCATAGGAACAGATACTTGACATGCAGAAAACAATAGCAATAAACTGACACGATCATATGCTACGTTCATAGTTTGGGTCTTGTCCATCACATCATTCTCCTAATGATGTGATCCCGTTATCAAATGACATCTCATGTCTATGGCTAGGAAACCTTGACCATCTTTGATCAATGAGCTAGTCTATTAGAGGCATACTAGGGACACAGTGTTGTCTATGTACCCACACATGTATTTGAGTTTCCAATCAATACAATTATAGCATGGATAATAAACGATTATCATGAACAAGGAAATATGATAATAACTAATTTATTATTGCCTCTAGGGCATATTTCCAACACGATGAGCATTGAGGCGCGCGGTGGATATCGCTATTTTCTCACCTTCACCGATGACTTAAGTAGATATGGGTATATTTACTTAATGAAACATAAGTCTGGAATGTTTGAAAAGTTCAAGCAATTTCAGAGTGAAGTTGAGAATCATCGTAACAAGAAGATTAGATTCCTACGATCAGATCGAGGAGGAGAATATATGAGTTATGAGTGTGGCAATCACTTAAGACAATGTGGAATTGTTTCATAGTTGACGCCACCTGGAACACCACAACGTAATGGTATGTCCGAACGTCGTAATCGAACCTTATTGGATATGGTGCGGTCTATGATGTCTCTTGCCGATTTGCCACTATCGTTTTGGGGTTATGCGTTAGAGACAACTGCATTCACTTTAAATAGGGCACTGTCTAAATCCGTTGAGACGACGCCGTATGAACTGTGGTTTGGCAAGAAACCAAAGTGGTTGTTTCTTAAATTTTGGGGATGCGATGCTTATGTCAAAAAGCTTCAGCCTGAAAAGCTAGAACCCAAAGCGGAGAAATGCGTCTTCATAGGATACCCAAAAGAGACGGTTGGGTACACCTTCTATCTCAGATCCGAAGGCAAAGTGTTTGTCGCTAAGAACGGGTCATTTCTCGAGAAAGAGTTTCTCTCGAAAGAATTGAGTGGGAGGAAGATAGAACTTGATGAGGTTGTTGAACCTTCAGTTCAACCAGAGAGTAACGCAGCGCAGAGAGATGTTTCTGTGAAGCCTACGTCAGTTGAAGAGGAAGCTAATGATAGTGATCATGACGCTTCGGATCAAGTTACTGTCGAACCTCGTAGGTCGACAAGGGCACGTACTGCTCCTGAGTGGTACGGTAACCTTGTCTTGGAGGTCATGTTGTTGGACAACAATGAACCTATGAGCTATGGAGAAGCGATGGTAGGCCCGGATTCCGACAAATGGTTAGAGGCCATGAAATCCGAGATAGGATCCATGTATGAAAACAAAGTGTGGACTTTGGAAGTATTACCTGAAGGGCGAAAGGCCATTCAGAATAAATGGATCTTTAAGAGGAAGACGGACGTGGACGGTAATGTCACTGTCTATAAAGCTCGACTTGTGGCAAAGGGTTTTTCACAAGTTCAAGGAATTGACTACGATGAGACTTTCTCTCCCGTAGGAGTACCTTGTGTGGCTGAAAGTTTAAGTTTAGCGTAAAGCAAATTTTTCCTACAACGAGAGAGGGGCAAAGCGAAAATTATTACTACAATGTTGGTTGTTTAATGAGAAGGTTCCACCAACCATTTCTCATACCCAAGTTATCAATAATACCCACATCATTATAATTATTTGTGTTGAGACTGGCTGATAATATCATCTCCGGTGCTCATGTTGTCCATAACCGGGGACACGGCTAATCGATTAGTTTGACACTCTGCAGAGGTTTGTACACTTTACCCGCAAGAATCGATCCCTCCCGTTGTGTCCTCGCACTGCCTGGTGTTTGAGAACGAGATGATCGAAACATGGTCTTCCAAAGCGATCCTCCGATAGTTAAGTCAGTGCCCATTCAATCCTACCGTTCCTCTACATCTCGTAGCACTGACCTACCAGAGTCACGACTAGGGTCAACCAAGCCAAAGCCCATATTGACTTGCGGTTGCACACATAAGCTTTCCGGCCTTGAAGTATCCATCCATCTCTTTGAGCCTGGGTGGCAGTCCGTCGGGATGATCACAGGTAGATACCAGGACTCCCGGGCATAACCATGATAGATATCAGGATGCCAGATGCATGTCCAATCCACCCAGAGGTATGTTGAAAACTTGAAGTCTTGAAGTCTTGATCATCATGTAGGTCTTGAAATAATTTATCTCACAACACTCTCATGAATCACACAACCAACCCCGTCTACTAAAAGCATAGCAAAAATAAAATGACGTCCCGGTCCAAAGTAACAAGGGTTTGGGGTGCCTACCACATGATACTACTCAAGTAACCAAGTTTCCAAGTACCTACTTTGCATGCAATGGGTGGAAGATTGAACTAATGCAAATTGAAAACATAGGTAATAACATGATCAACGTGAACTTGCCTTGCTGACGATCTTCATACTCGAGTGACTCTAGATAACAAGCCTCGCACTCCGGATGATCTAACGAATCAAACATTGCACACAATCAGCATAACCATAACACATCTTACACTAGCAGCAAGGTAAACTAATAATACTAAAACAATCAATAGCACAATCAAAAGAAAAGGAAACCAAAACAAATAGAAAGCCTCTCAAATTTTTGTGGCAAAGCTTCTACTAAAACAAAACAAGACAAGAATTGTTTTTTTGAAACTAATATAAAAATAACAAAAAGGAAAAGTAAAGTTTTATTAGAAAACAGAAAGTATTTCACCATAAATCTTTTATGCAAAAAGAACTACTATAAACCTATTATAAAACACGACATAAAGTGGAAACAATGTTTTCCTACTAAAACAAAGAACAAAACAATAAAAATATTTTTAATAATAGAAAAATAAATCACCCAATGTCAAACAACAGAAACTAAAATAAATATAACAGAAAGTTAAAATAAAAACAGAATCAAAACAAACTAAAACAAAAATAAAACAAATTAACCCTAAAAGAAACTAAACAGAATCTGTTTTGCTAAAAACCCTATTTGAAAATATACTAAAAATTCTCAAATTGAACAGGGTGATAAAACTAACTAATACAAAACAGTGGCAAAAAGTTTCACTCAGAAATCTAATTTTAAACTCATGGAAATCAGATTCTAGTGATTTAAGAAAAATCAAAAGAATTCAAATTTAAAAGTCCATAATTTGAAATCTAAAGTTACTGGCATAAACTACATAAAAATTGTGAACTACTGCAAAAAGAATCACTCAAAAACAGTAAACATATTAAAAGATATTAAGATTTTAAAAACAGAACTATTCTGTTTTCTAAAACAGAAACAGAGAAAATAAAAAAAACTTAACTAACGAACGGCTACGTGTCATGCTGTGATTGGCCGAAGCGTGCGCGTGCGGAAGCTAACGAGTGAACGTTCACTAATAAAAAAAACGGTTCGGGGTTTTAGATCGGTCTAATCTGGGTCGTAGGATTCAGATCCTACGGCTATGGAGAGGGAGGGGGTGCTCACAGAGAGAGTCGTCGGGGCTTCGGCGAGTCGACGGCGGGGCAGAGCTCGGTGGCGCTCGGGGAAGAGGCTCCGGTGGTCGGGGACGGCGTCCGAGGCGACCAAACGGTGGCGGGGAACCTCCGGCGTCGATTGGCGGTGGAGTTGGAGCTCGGGGGCGTCGGCGTTTGAGCTCCACGAGCTCGGAGAGCTTCGGGTGGTGGCCGAACTCCGGCGGTGATGTGCGGCGCTCTGACGTGGGGAGCTCGGGGGTTTGGGCAAAAATCGAACGAGGAGGAGCTCCTCTATTTATAGGGGAGGTCAGGAGGCTCGGGCAAGGAAAGGGGAGGGAGATCGAGGCGGATCCGCGGCGGTTCCGGCGAGGGAAGGAAAGGAGCGGGAGGAAGGAAAGAGAAGGGCGACGGCGGGATCGAGCGGGCGGTGGGGCCGGGGCGTCAGTGAGAGAGAGAGGCGGGCGACGCGATCGGTGGCCGATCCGAAGATCTTCGGATCTGATCCGGAGTGGATCGGGCCGCCACTATTCCTATTGGGCCTCGGATACGATTCCGTTTTTAAAATATTTTCCTAATATTCTAAAACAGGAAAGAAAACAAAGAAAAGGAAAAGTAGATTGAGTCAAATATAGAGGTATTATATACCAAAATGCTCAGAAAAATAAATGCCATCTGATGGACATTTTTCGACGGCCAAAATAAAATACTTTTAAAAAAAATATTTTCAGAAAGCCTAAATTGTTTTTATTCTTTTTTGCAAATAATTTTCAAATAACCCCCCTGGGTTTTATGGTTCAAAAATTCCACAAAATACCTCTGGTTTGGACAGTCATGTTTCTCCTCTCACTTTTTTACATTTTCAGAGGTTTGCAAAATTTTGAAAAGCAGAAGCAAAATAAAATAAAATTGAAGGGACTTTCAAGGATCCTTTAAAGTATACGATCCTTAAGAAATGTTTACCCCCCATTCATCTCATTATATTAGCAAGGCATGGCTCCATCTTCACCACATTAATACAAATGTCAAGCACCACGGTGTCCAAGTCAGGCAATTGGATCGTACTTTTTCAATATGCATCAACTTTTTATTCTTCATGCAATACATGAGCGTGAGTCATTGGACATAGAATTTAGGTGGAATAGAGTATGGTGGTAGATATCAAAAGGGGTAGAAAGTGGAGAAGATAGTCTCACATCAACTAGGCGTAACAACAGGCTATGGAGATGCCCATCGATAGATGTCAATGCAAGCAGTAGGGATTGCCATGCAAATGATGCACTAGAGCTATAAGTGTATGAATGCTCAAATGAAGCTAAGTGGGGTGTGCATCCAACTTGCTTGCTCATGAAGACGTTGGGCATTTGAGGAAGCCCGTCATAGGAATATACAAGCCAAGTTTGTAATAATGAATAGGTAATTCCCACTAGCATATGAAAGTGATGTATCATGAGACTCTCTATATGAGGAACATGGTGCCACTTTGAGGCACAAGTGTGGTAAAAGATAGTAGCAAAGTCCCTTCTCTCATTTTTTTGAATGGATGGTGGGCTCATTTGGCCTCCCCCATCTTTATTTTTTCGTCCGGAGTCTCATCTCGACTTGTGGGAGAATCATCGTCTCCATCATTCTTTCCTCACTGGGACAATGCTCTAATAATGATGATCATCACACTTTTATTTACTTACAAGTCGATATGGAGACCTGATATGAAGATATGACTCTGAATGAATGCCTCTGGCAGTGTACCAGGATGTGCAATGATCTAGTGTGACATATCAAAAATATGATGAACGGTGGCTTTGCCACAAATACTGTGTCATCTCTATATGATCATGCAAAGCAATATGATGATGAACGAACTAGTCATGCGAAGTGACGATGGAATTTGCATGGCAATATATCTCAGAATGGCTATGGAAATGCCATGATAGGTAGGTATGGTGGCTGTTTTGAGGAAGATATAATAAGTCTTATGTGCAACAGAGCGTGTCATGTCACGGGGTTTGGATGCACCGGCGAAAGTTGCACCGATCCTCGAGGTGAGAACAGGCTATGCACGGTATAGAAGAGGCTAGCAAAATATGAGAAGGTAAGATTGCGTATGTCCATGGTTTCACATTAGTCATAAAGAACTCATATACTTATTGCAAAGTTTTATTAGTTTATCATAAATCAAAGTACTACTCGCATGCCCTGAGGGAAGAAGTTTGTAGGAGTTAACCATTGCGCGCTTTCGACCCGAAACAACACTAGGATTTCAACGAGGAATAGAAATGCTCACACATCATCACCATGCCTCTTTAATTTTTAGATGAAAAAAGGGTCAACCTCTCTTAATATCTACACCTCTACGGTTTAAAAATTATGAACTCACACCTATTTCATATTACCACATCAATATCATTGACCCACAATTTCTCTATATGTGCTACATGATGGTTTTGATTATCACTCATTGAATACCTAATATTCTTGGACTTGTCTTATGACCCATGCAAATTACCGTCACTATTTATTAACTCTCAAACAAATATAAGTGAAGAACGAGAGTGAAATTATTTCTATAAAATCTACACGCCACCGTTCTCAAAAAGATATAAGTGAAGTACTAGAGCAACTAGTAAGCTCAAAAGATATAAGTGAAACACATAGAGTATTCTAACAAATTATGATGAAGGTGTGTCTCTCTTAAATAGGTGTGTCCGGCAAACAATGATTGTGGCAAAATGAAAGTAAAAGCAAACAAAAGCAAACGACGCTCCAAGAAAAACTCATATCATGTGACGAATAAAAATATAGATTCAAGTGACATACCGATGGATTTGAGATGAAAGAGGGGATGCCTTCCGGGGCAGCCCCAAGCTTAGACGCTTGAGTATCCTTTAAAATATTACCTTGGGGGTGCCTTGGTCATCCCCAAGCTTAAGCTCTTGTTACTCCTTATTCCTTTGTCCATATTGATAACACCCAAAACTTGAAAACTTAAATCACTCAAAACTCAACAAAACTTCGTGAGATCCGTTAGTATAAGAAACATATTGCATACTTTAAGTACTGTTATAAATTGATTCCAATTTCATAAATGCATAATAGGTACTGTATTCTAAGTTCTCCATGGCTGATACGTCTCCGTCGTATCTATAATTTTTGATTGTTTCATGCCAATATTATACAACTTTCACATATTTTTGGCAACATTTTATATGATTTATTGGACTAACATATTGATCCAGTGGCCAGTGCCAGTTCCTGTTTGTTGCATGTTTTTTATTTCGCAGAATATCCATATCAAACGAAGTCCAAACGCGATAAAAATTTACGGAGATTTTTTTTGGAATATTTGTGAATTTTGAGAAGTGGAATCAACGCAAACGGAGGCCCACATCCCCCACAATACATGAGGGCGCGCCCCAGGGGCCCAAACGCATGGTGGTGTCTTGTGACCACCTCGTAAGTCGGTTGGAGCTATCCTTCGGGCGCATGGAAGCTAATTTTTGGATAAAAATCCCCTCAAAATTTCAGCCCGACCGGAGTTACGGATCTCCGGGAATATAAGAAACGGTTTTCGCCCAGAAAACAGGAGCGTGAAACAGAATAGAACAGAGAGGGAGATCCAATCTAGGAGGGGCTCCTGCCCCTCCGCCGCCATGGAGGCCATGGACCAGGGGGAACTCTCGTCCCATCTAGGGGGGAGGCCAAGGAAGAAGAATAAGGAGGGGGGCTCTCTCCCCCTCTCTCCCGGTTGCGCCGGAACGCCGTCGAGGCAATCATCGTGATGGCGATCTACACCAACAACTTCGCCGCCGTCAACACCAACTATCTCCCCCTCTGCAGCGGTGTAACACCTCTCTTCCCCACTGTAATATCTACTTAAACATGGTGCTCAACTCCAAATATTATTTCCCAATGATATTTGGTTATCCTATGATGTTTGACTAGATCATTTTTGTCATATGGGTTAATTTTGGTATGACGTTATGGATGTGAGTCGTATGTTGATACGGTGTTATCCTATGGTGCCCTCCGTGTCGCGCAAACGTGAGGGATCCCCGCTGTAGGGTGTTGCAATATGTTCATGATTTGCCTATGGTGGGTTGCTTGAGTGACAGAAGCATAAACCCGAGTAGGTGTGTTGTTGCGTATGGGAGTAAAGGGGACTTGATACTTAATGCTATGGTTGGGTTTTACCTTAATGAACTTTGGTAGTTTCGGATGCTTGCTAGAGTTCCAATCATAAGTGCATATGATCCAAGTACGGAAAGTGTGTTAGCGTATGCCTCTCCCTCATTGCATACAACAAGTATCTATCATATTATATTCAATTGCCCAGGGACAATCTTTCTCTTGCGTTACATAAAAATCTTTCTACTGAGTTATTTATTTTTATTGTTCTTTTATTAAAACAGCACCTAACTTTTATTTCCACATTCTTTATTATCTTGCAAAGTACTTCTAGTTTTACTCCCGCAAAGTAGTTTCATACTTGTTCTACGTAAAGCAAGCATTAGCGTGCGTAGAGTTGTATCGGTGGTCGATAGAACTTGAGGGAATATTTGTTCTACCTTTAGCTCCTCATTGGGTTCGACACTCTTACTTATCGAAAAAGGCTACAAACAATCCCCTACACTTGTGGGTTATCAAGACCTTTTTCTGGCGCCGTTGCCGGGGAGCAATAGCGTGGGGTGAATATTCTCGTGTGTGCTTGTTTGCTTTATCACTAAGTAATTTATATTTTCTGTTATTAGTTGTTTTATATCTTTAGTTATGGATATGGAACATGAAACACCAAAAACAATTAGTGGTACTTGCTACTCATGGAGATGGGGAACCTCCTAAAACCCTCGATGCTAGTTATGTGCAAAGTATTAAATACTACTTTGATAATCCTGAGAAGACCCCATTCAACTTGATAATGGGAGTAATGTTGGATTAACGTGAAGACTTTAGAGATTATTGCTTGACTCAAAAAGGGAAATTGTTATGGGATCAAATTCGTATGTTGCATTGGTATGCTCGGGAGCTATGCTTGAGATATGATATTACTTGTTGCTCTAGCATGAACGCTCCACACCTTCCCTTTTCATGCAAATTTAATGATAATGAAACCTTAGCTTCTCATACTAAAGGTATTTATGATTACTATGATGTGGAACGAATAGAAGAATTTGTTGCTTTTAAAGGTGCTTATGAAGTTGCTTCTTTGGTGGAAAAGTATGATGATGTTTCTTACGAATCTGAAAATCTTGCCATACTTAAATATTGCTATGATAATTATGAATACAATGCTGATATTATTGAATTTATTGAAAGAATGACCGCTGCCTTGGAGGAGATTAATACTTTGCAGGAATCTATGGAAGAAGAAATTGCTGAAATTGTGAGCTCATTAGATGAAAAACATGAGGCGGAGAGCGAAGAACAAAAGAAGGAAGAGCGGATTAGCTACCTGTGCTCACCTTCTAATGAGAGTAACTCTTCAACTCATACATTTTTTAATTTCCCTTCGCACATACTGAAGGATGAATGCTATGATGATTGCTATGATCCCTTGGATTCATTTGGAATATCCCTTTTTGATGAACTTGATGCTTGTGGCCATGATGCCAATATGAATTATGATTATGAAGATGAACTTGCTATAGTCCCTTATGTTAAGCATGATATATATTACTTTGTGCTAACTACTAAATTACAAATCATTGTTAATTAAAATTGGCTTTGATATACCTTGGGATCTGGGTGGATCCATTACTTGAGCACTTTATGCCTAGCATAATAGCTTTAAAGAAAGCGCTGCCAGGGAGTCAACCCGGAAGTTTTAGGGAGTCATTTTTTTCTGTTGTGTGCTTTTATAAAGTTTAAAAACAAAAAAATATATAGAGGGGAACCTAAAACTTCACAAAAAGAAAGGTGAAAGTGAGAGAGATGATGAGCATCGTTGAAGTGGGGGACGTCCTTGAATTTTTGTTCATGCCCACGGAAACTGTGTGAATCTTGAATCACGGAAACTTTTCCAACAAAAATAATTATACCCTTGTACAAATTCATTGTATTATAAAAATAATGTGCCAAGATTTGCCTTTAGGATGATTAGATTGCTTGTTGGTATGTGTGGTGTAAAAACAGAAACTTTGGCTGTAGTGCGTGAATTTTCATTTTTTACTGGTACGTCAAAAGTTTCTGAAATTTTTACACAGTATTTCTATAATTTTTTTATTTCGTCCTAGTTTTTAAGAACTTTTGGAGTTACATAAGTATGGTCAAACTTCAGATTACTACAGACTGTCCTGTTTAAGACAGATTCTGTTTTTGATGCATTGTTTTGCTTGTTTTGATGAAACTATTGATTTTATCGGTGGTATAAGCCATGGAGAAGTTATAATACAGCAGGGATAATGCAAATATAAAATTTGAATGGGTTTGCAACAGTACTTAAAGTAGGAATTTGCTTTATTATACTAACGGATCTCACCAGTCTTCTGTTAAGTTTTGTGTGGATGAAGTGTTCGAACATCGAGGAGGTCTCGATATGAGGAGAAGGAGGAGAGGCAAGAGTTAAAGATTGGGGATTCCCATGGCACCCCAAGTAAATATCCAAGGAGACTCAAGCGTCTAAGCTTGGGGATGCCCCAGAAGGCATCCCATCTTTCTTCAACAAGTATCGGTATGTTTTCGTTTTCGTTTCGTTCTTGTGATATGTGTAAATCTTGGAGCGTCTTTTGTGTTTAGTTTTCAGTTTTATTTTATGCACCATGCTGGTATGAGATTGTCCATGGTTGATTTATAGAATGCTTCATGTGCTTCACTTATATCATTTGAAGTTTGGATTGCCTATTTCTCTTCACACAGAAAAAACCGTTATTCGTAGAATGCTCTTTTGCTTCACTTATATTTATTAGAGCATGGTCATTTGTAGAAAGAATTAAACTCTCTTGCTTCACTTATATCTATTTAGAGAGTCAACATGAATTGGTCATTCACATGGTTAGTCATAAAATCCTACATAAAACTTAGGGATCACTGAATATTTTATGTTTGATTCCTTGCAATAGTTTTGCGATATAGAGATGATAATATGTGGGAGGTACTAGTGGATGATCGTGTTTAGTAAAATATTGGTGTTAAGGTTTGTGATTCCCGAAGCATGCATGTATAGTCTCCCGTTATGCTAGGAAGTTGGAGCACAATTTATTCTTGATTGTCTATCTTTGTGTGAAGGTCGGGGGCGCGCGATGGTTAACTCCTACCAACCTTCCCCCTAGGAGCATGCGTAGTAATACTTTGCTTCGAGGGCTAATAAAATTTTGCAATAAGTATGTGAGTTCTTTATGACTAATGTGAGTCCATGTATTACACGCACTCTTATCTTTCCGCAATTTGCTAGCCTCTACGGTACCGTGCATTGCCCTTTCTCACCCCGAGAGTCGGTGCAAACTTCGCCGGTGCATCCAAACCCCGTGATATGATACGCTCTATCACACATAAGCCTTATTATATCTTCCTCAAAACAGCCACCATACCTACCTATTATGGCATTTCCATAGCCATTCCGAGATATATTGCCATGCAACTTCCACCGCTTCCGTTTTGATGACTTGAGCATTCACTGTCATACTACATTACATGATCATAAGATAGCTAGCATGATGTTTAAATGGCTTGTCCGTTTTTTGATATCTTTGCTACGCTAGATCATTGCATTCATATAGAGTCATACTTTGTTCTACTATCATTGTAATATTGAGTTGTAAGTAAATAGAAGTGTGATGATCATCATTATTCATTATTAGAGCATGTCCCAGTGATGAAAGGATGATGGAAACTATGATTCCCCCACAAGTTGGGATGAGGCTCTGGACAAAGAAAAAAAAATAAAAAAGAGAAAAAAAGAGAAAAAAAATGAAAGAAGTAGAAGGGGCATGCTAATTCCACACTTGTGCTTCAAAGTAGCACCATGTTTTTCATATAGAGAGTCTCATATGTTGTCACTTTCATATACTAGTGGGAATTTTTCATTATAGAGTTAGATGCACACCCACTTAGTTTTCATATTGAGCTTTCATACACTTATAGCTCTTAGTGCATCCGTTGCATGGCAATCCCTACTCCTCGCATTGATATCTATTGATGGGCATCTCCATAGCCCGTTGATACGCTGAGTTGATGCGAGATTTTCTTCTCCACTTTTACCCCTTTGAAACCTACCACCATATTCTATTCCACACATAGTGCTATATCCATGGCTTGCGCTCATGTATTGCGTGAGAGTTGAAAATGCTGAAGCGCGTTAAAAAGTATGAACCAATTGCTTGGCTGACACTGAGGTAGTACATTTATACTTTGTGTTAAGAAGACAGAGCATGACAAGGCTATATGATTTTGTAGGGATAGCATTCTTTAGCTTTGATATTTTGAAAGACATGATTGTTTGTTGGGATGCCTGAGTATTAATGTCTTTATGTCAAAACTAGACTATTGCTTTGAATCACTTGTGTCTTAATATTCATGCCATGATTAGATATATGATCAAGATTATGCTAGGTAGCATTCCACATCAAAAATTATCTTTTTTATCATTTACCTACTCGAGGACGAGCAAGAATTAAGCTTGGGGATGCTGATACGTCTCCATCGTATCTATAATTTTTGATTGTTTCATGCCAATATTATACAACTTTCACATATTTTTGGCAACCTTTTATATGATTTCTTGGACTAACATATTGATCCAGTGCCTAGTGCCAGTTCCTGTTTGTTGCATGTTTTTTGTTTCGCAAAATATCCATATCAAACGAGGTCCAAACACGATAAAAATTTACGGATATTTTTTTGGAATATTTGTGAATTTTGAGAAGTGCAATCAACGAAAACGGAGGCCCACAGCCCCCACGATACATCAGGGCACGCCCCAGGGGGCCAAATGCATGGTGGTGTCTTGTGCCCACCTCGTAAGTCGGTTGGAGCTCTCCTTCGGGCGCAAGGAAGATAATTTTTGGATAAAAATCCTCTCAAAATTTCAGCCCGATTGGAGTTACGGATCTCCGGAAATATAAGAAATGGTTTTCGGCCAGAAAACAGGAACGTGAAACAGAAGAGAACAAAGAGGGAGATCCAATCTAGGAGGGGCTGCTGCCCCTATGCCGCCATGGAGGCCATGGACCAGAGGGGGAACTCTCCTCCCATCTAGGGGGGAGGCCAAGGAAGAAGAAGAAGGAGGGGGGCTGTCTCCCCCTCTCTCCCGGTGGCGCCGGAACGCCTTCGGGGCAATCATTGTGACGACGATCTACATCAACAACTTCGCCATCGTCAACACCAACTATCTCCCCCTCTATGCAGCGGTGTAACACCTCTCTTCCCCGCTGTAATCTCTACTTAAACATGGTGCTCAACTCCATATATTATTTCCCAATGATATTTGGCTAGCCTATGATGTTTGACTAGATCTCTTTTGTCCTATGGGTTAACTGTGGTATGATGTTATGGATGTGAGTCGTATGTTGGTATGGTGCTGTCCTATGGTGCCCTCCATGTCCCGCAAACATTAGTGATCTCCGCTGTAGGGTGTTGCAATATGTTCATGATTTGCCTATGGTGGGTTGCTTGAGTGACAGAAGCATAAACCCGAGTAGGTGGGTTGTTGCGTATGGGAGTAAAGGGGACTTGATACTTAATGCTATGGTTGGGTTTTACCTTAATGAACTTTGGTAGTTGCGGATGCTTGCTAGAGTTTAAATCATAAGTGCATATGATCCAAGTACGGAAAGTGTGTTAGCGTATGCCTCTCCCTCATTGCATACAACAAGTATCTATCATATTATATTCAATTGCCTAGGGACAATCTTTCTCTTGTGTTACATAAAAAGCTTTCTACTAAGTTATTTAGTTTTATTGTTCTTTTATTAAAACAGCACCTAACTTTTATTTCCACGTTTTTTATTATCTTGCAAAGTACTTCTAGTTTTACTCGCGCAAAGTAGGTTCATACTTGTTCTACGTAAAGCAAGCATTAGCGTGCGTAGAGTTGTATCGGTGGTCGATAGAACTTGAGGGAATATTTGTTCTACCTTTAGCTCCTCATTGGGTTCGACACTCTTACTTATCGAAAAAGGCTACAAATGATCCCCTACACTTGTGGGTTATCAATGGCTTATACCCCCCGATATAATCCATAGCATAATCAAAACAAGCAACTATGCAAGCAAAAACAGAATCTGTCTAAAACAGAACAGTCTATAGCAATCTATAGAGAACCTATACTTATGTAACCCGAATTTTTTTGACAAATTAGTACAACCTCTAAAATTTGTATAGAAACACTATGTAAAAATTCCAGATCATTATCACCCTCTAGTAGAAAATTAAAATTCCTGTACTGGAGTCAAAAGTTTCTGTTTTGTTTCAGCATCGATTCTACTCATCTTGTGAGTCATCCCAAAGGCTTTACTTGGAAGAAACACTAATTTAAACACAAAAACATAATAATTACAGAGGCAATAATCATTTTATTAAAAATAAACAGAAAGTTTAAAGCAAATATTTAAAGATAACTATTGGGTTGCCTCCCAACAAGCGCTATTGTTTATGCCCCTAGCTAGGCATACTGCATAGTTTCAAGTATTGTCATCCTTGACATCAAGCTCCTTAATAACACAACCATGTATACTAGAGGCAATGGGAGGCTTGGCAATAGGATCCTTTATAAAATTTATAAAGTTGGGATGAACACTAATCATCTTTAAATCCTCGTTCCTTTTGATAGGAGGTGTACTAATGATCTTTGGAATATATATGAACTTGGGTTTTTTATTGTGAGAGGTACTAGCATTAGCTTTAGAAGGTGTGAAAGCGGAACCTGCTTTTTCAATGACCTCTTCCATTTTATCAATTCTATTCAAACCTTGTTCTATCCTCTCATCAATAGTAGTGTCTTTTTTCCTTTAAGGTGTTCAAAGTCATTCCTACCCGTGACCCAAGTTGAGTTATATGATTATGAAGTTTTTTATGCAAATCCTCAATTGGTTTATTTGTGATCATATTATTTTCAATAGCATCAAGACTTTGCATAACATGTTCCAAGGTCAAATTTGTTTCATTAATAATAATGGATGGTGTCCCTACAAGATTTTCAATTACGGTGTAGGCATCCAAGGTGTGACACATTAAGAAGATCCCACCGGTGATGGTGTCAAGCACAAACCTATATTAAGTGGTCACACCAACATAAAAATTGTGAAGCAAGGTAGTGGTGGATTACTTTTTAGTTGCTTTATTTTGACCAAAGCAAATTCTATACCATGCATCTTTTAAACTTTCTCGTCCCCTTTGTTTGAAATTTACTACATCATCATTGGGATTAAAGCGAGCGGAAGAAGAACTAGCCATGACGACGAACAAACTAGTAACAAGTAAAGATAAATATTTTTTGATTTTTGATTTTTATGAGACAAGCTAAATATAACAGAAAATAAAAATAAGAACAAGTGAATGAAAATTTGTGTGAAGTTACTTGATAGTTGATGATGATATTCCCCGGCAACGGCGCCAGAAATCCTTCCTGATACTTGTGATCTGCGTTGGGTTTTTCGTGAAGAGGAACGGGTAATTGCAGCACAAAGTGGGTAAGTATTTCCCTCAGTTATGAAACCAAGGTTTATCGAACCAATATGAATATCAATCCTCAACCGTCTTCAGCGGCTGCACACAAATGAACAAACAACTTGCACCCAACGCGGGCAAGAGGGTTGTCAATCCCCTTGATCTCGTTATTTGCAAGCAAATGAGTTGTGTAGATAATTGTTGATAAATATAAATGGCAAAATAAAATAAAATATAAATAAAGGCAGTAAGTAATTGTAGCATTTGTAAATATATAAGTGAATAGACCCGGGGCCATAGTTTTCCCTCGCAGCATCTCTCATGTAGGCAACATACGGTAGGTAACAAATTACTGTTGGGCAATTGATAGAAAAGCGGATAGTTATGTGATTTTCACGGCAATGATCATGTGTATATAGGCATCACGTCCATAAGCTAATAGGCAGACTCCTGCCTGCACCTATTACTATTACTCCACTCATCAAACGCTATCCAGCATGCATCTAGAGTATTAAGTAAAATAGAGTAATGCTTGGAGAACGATGACATGATGTAGACAAAGTAAACTCGAGCAATATGAATAAACCCCATCTTGTTATCCTTAGTAGCAAAAACACAAAGATGCATCTTGTCCCCTACTCTATCAGTGGGATATAGAAACTCGCCAGGTTGAACCTACCACAACGCACCGCTCCCACCGATGAAATATCAATCTACTTGGCCAAAGCACATCAATAGATCGGAGAGCATTACAAAGCTATAATGATAATGAAATTAAGAGACAATATATATCAGAGGAATCTCAAATACTTTTCATGAATAATCTGAACATAAACCCACAATTCATCGGATCCCAACTGTCGGGTCACGATGCACACGATCACCTATGATGCCACGGGCCCCTTTGTGGTTCGGCGGGGTGAGATCACGTTGCACAAAGAGCAGAGGTGGTGAGGCAGCACGAAGATGAGACACTGGTGTTTTACCCAGGTTCGGGCCGCTGAGAAGCATAAAACCCTACTGATGCTTTGGTGGATTGATCGGAGGAACACGACGCACACGCAGAGCTCAAACCCGGCAAGGTTACCTTCGAGGGAGCTGCTACGTGAGTACAAGTGTCCAAAGGTCCGAATCTTTAGCTAGGTTGCCTTGGGCCTCCTTTTATAGCTCAAGGGGCGACCACAGTGGCAAAACAGACATTATCTGGTGATTAGATAGACAACAGTGCTATCATACCTAACTCTGGCCATTTAGGACAAATTGCCATAAATGCTGGCCTAGGTGGCGTGCGGGGATGCATTCCCGGCAGGCTTCTACCACCGCTTTGGCTAACTATTGCTTAGTGTCTTGACACGCCTCTTGACGGGTGTCAAAACAGGCGTAAACTGCCTTCCAGCGCATTGACACGTACTTAGCGAGAGCCACTTAGCCACCTGAGGGCTCGACACCGCATCGACAAATGACTGGTGTAGTGATGCAGTGGAGCGGTGGCCGATCGGCCCGCGCCTGCCGGTGGATGGCTTGCTGGGTTTTCCTGAAGATGGGTGGGCCTCGGTCCCCGGCAGGCACCGGGGACGTTTCTGGCCCGGTTCGGGCCCGTCTTGGGCCGTTGCATCGACCTTGCCGGTGTTGCTTAGCCATCGTAGGTTGCTTTTGCTGGAGTCTTGGTCTTGAATGCGGGTTTCGTCTTCTTGATGCGCTCCTTGATCTCACGTAGAGCGGCTTCTCTGGTTTGAACTAGTCTTGACTGGGTAGTAGCTTTCCCCGGCAGGCTTAGGCCATCGGGTCGGAGGCTTATTGTTCGTGCACAAGTCAGGGGAAAATAAACACCCCTGTTTGTGTACCCTGACAGAAGACCCCGGGCCTGAACCATACGTGTCGCTTGGCATCATTGGGTTAGGCCCCAAACAGTGCACGGACACGCGTCGAAGAAATGCTGCCTTCACGTCCTTGGTCGTGATGACTTGTCAAGCCCATGTCCACTCCGCGTAATTACCGCAGGTCGTGGGGTCGTGGAACAATAGCCGTTGCGAGTAAAAGAAATGGCATTTTTCAAAAAGATAGCGAAGAGCCAGCCCCCGCGTGGGTTCCTAATAAAAAGGTAACGCGCAGGGGCGCTGCTCATTCGCGTCTGTTTCTCCTTCCTTCATCTTCTTCCTCAAGCCAAGAAACCGCTTCCGCCGTCGCCACCCGACCTCCAAGCGCTGCTAGATCCTCCGCCGCCCTTGAGAGCCCAAGATATGGGGCGGAAGACGAGTGCCATGAAGGGGAAGTAGACGGCCGCGCCGGCGGATCCAACGGCTGAAGAGAGGAAGAGGAAAGCAGAAGAGCTGGAGAGGCTGCGACAGAGAGATGTGGTTTTCTCCCCGTTGAACCTGGACGGCAATGCCTTGATCGCAAGGTACACCTATATGTGGGGGAGGGAAACGAATGGGCATGGAGCGGCCGTAGTTCTGCCGGACAATGCCAAGGAGAAGACACCATCAGATTCGTACCACTTCTTCTGCGCGTACTTCCTCTGTGGCCTCTCCCCTCTTCTCTGATTTGTTTTGCGCCATGATGACGTTGTATGGATTTCATCTCTTGGATTTCACGCCCAATACAATGGCGTGCATGACGATCTTCGCCCATCTCCCTGGCCAGCAGCGCGGGAAATGGGAAGAGTGGAGGGGCGACTGGTGCTAGATCAAGGATGAAGAAGCCCCCGAATTCAGCTCGACACGGACTGGATGCGTCACGCGCGGCAGCGACTGGAGTAAGTTGGGCCTCACCGATGACAAGCTCCGCCCGGCGCTAAACATGATTACCCATCTGAAAGCTGTCGGGCTGACCATCGAACATGTGGGGGCCAACTTCTTCTGGCGCCGCATTGCGGCGCTACAGAGGAGGGACATGTTTGCATGGGAGTACAATGGTGCTGCCGACAGGATGCGGCTGTACCCAGGCCCCGCCAATAACCTGACGGTTTACGGCCATGGTTGGTTGTGCGAGCAGCTGTTCGGCCATCTCAGGCCGTTCCATTTGCCGTCAAGAGTCATTCCCCTGCATCTCAATTCTGCCCGGAGCCAGATTTTGCAATGGATGCCCGACTGCAACGCCTCCGGGGTCAAGCCTGATTGGGGGCTGCCTGCCCTGGATGACGAGATAGATTGGGTCTCTTGCTTGGAAGAAAGTGCTTCCAAAGCGGAGGACAACCAGATCAAGCCAACTACCAGGGCGGAGGAGGCATTCATTGCCGCTCGGATTGACGAGGACAAGAAAGTCAGGGCTGCCAAGAAAATGGGCTCCGGGGAAGAGGAAGAGGAGGAGCCCGAGGGTGATGATTCTTCTGAAGAGGGGAGTGAGAAGCGCACCACGGAGGAGGCTGCCGGGTTCAAATCTGCCGGGGTTGGGGCTTCCCAAGCCGCGGCGACAGGGACCCAAGAGGGGGTTGAGCCGGATGAGGCGAAGGAGCCGGAGGTGGAGGAAGAAGGGTTCAAAATGGGCCCTCAAGCTCCAGAGCCAGGGCGCCGCCTCCGCGAGCGCGTCAACCGAGAGTCAGCGGCCCCTGCGTCCTCGCGGGTCACCCAGAGGGCGAAGAAGACGACCGCCAGGGGAGGCAAACACAACGCAGAACGCCACCAATCCCTCCGCCTCTCTCGGGCTAAGTCTCCTCCCGCCAAGCGATGGACGGTCACGGGGGTGGACCCCAGCCCAACTTCTCCGCCAAGCTCGACCTTGCCGGAGGCCCTGGTCCTGCCGCCAAGCCCTGCTCTTACAACTTTGAAAAGGGCCAGATCAACTCCGCCGCCTATGTATTACGAGCTAGGATCCATGCTCATTGCCTCAGAGTGAGTTTCTCAATTTCGATCCTTGTCAATGTTTTCTGTCCTTGATTTCTTGACTGATCTTGTATAGCTGAATCTGACAGGAATAGGGAGACCCTTGCGCACCGAGCCAAACGGGTCAAATCCACGGCAGGGTCATGTCCCGCGGCAGACATGAGCCCGGCAGGAGGCACGGAGGAAGATCCTGCGCCCAGCCCCCAGTCCATAACTCTTCGCGAAATCCTAGGGCAGACCTCGTTCGCTGGCGGGGATGAAGAAGGGCATCTTCCCACACCTGACAGGGAGATGGGAGAGAGCTATCAAGGAGGGACTCGCCAGGGGGAGTCCTTCTTCCAAGATCCCTCGTTGACCATCGCCGGTGGGGAGGAGTCGCCGGCAAGGGCCTCCACTGAGGAGTTTGCCCGTGCTGAGGTTACCACCGAAGGGGCGGTGACTGACCGCACGTCGGCAATTGATGTTGCCGGGGAAGTGGATGCTCCTCCTTAGCAACCTCCATTGGGTAACCCACTTGCCTACGTTTTCACTTCCCCCTTTTCTCTTTTCTTGTGTGTCTTGCTGATTCCTGACTTTCATTTTTCTGCTTACTGCTTTTGTACGCAGCTTCGCCACTTGAAGAGCCTGAGTTGCTGGTAGTGGCTGGCTTCGGGAAAGATGCTGCTAAGGAGGCGATGAAGATTGCTGCCACGGAGGGCCACCGGCAGGTTGCCGGGGATATTCAGGAATCCTCAGAAAGGATGGAATCAGCCCCCGGCAGCGCATCTGGCCCGGATCCAGTCATTAAAGAGAAGACTCCTCTCCAGTCCATGGGGCCCTCCATTTCGAGCAATCCTCTAGCCTCGTCTCTGCAATCTCCCCTAAGCAAGCTGGTGCTGGTCCCTGCTCAACTTGGTCCCACAACTCCTGGCTCATTCTTCTCAGCGGGCGTAGATTTTAATGAGGAAATCAGACGGGTACTGCCGCCGATGTCTCAGAGGGTCGAAGAAGCTGACAGTTCCGCTGATGGCGCCAAAGATTTGGCTTTCTTGGAGTCCATGGCGGCAGGGCTCAAGGATGTGTAGAACAGGTACAGTCTTAAATGGCAGGCAGTCAAGGAGCATCATGACTCGGCCAAGCTCATGGACCAACAGCTGAGGGACAAAGGGAATGAGCTGCGAGGGTGGTACAACCAGCAGATCCTTTCTCTTAAGAGGCAGTATGAGACACTGGCCATGGCCAAGGAGGACATTGCAGCCCGGGAGGCTCGACTGGTGGAGCGCGAAGCGCTTCTGGACACCAGGGAGGCGAACATCTCTTCCTGGGAACGGCCCCTCGAAACTACTCTCCATGGGAAGGACGAGGAGTTGGAGGCCCGCGTTCAGCAACGCACCAAGGAGCTGGATGCTACTTCTTCAGCTTGCGTTGGTTTTCCCTTGAAGAGGAAAGGGTGATGCAGCAAAGTAGATAAGTATTTCCCTCAGTTGTTGAGAACCAAGGTATCAATCTAGTAGGAGGTACAAGCAAGGCCCCAATCTATGCACCTACACAAACAATCAAACACTTGCACCCAACGCTATAAAGGGGTTGTCAATCCCTTCACGGTTAGTTGCAAGGATGAGATCTGATAGAGATAGATATAAAAGACTACTATAAGTAAAACTAAAATAAAAGTAAATAAAATTGCAGCAAAGTATTTTTGGTATTTTTGGTTTATAGATCTGAAAATATAATATGGAAAATAGACCCGGGGGCCATAGGTTTCACTAGAGGCTTCTCTCTTGAAGGAAAATAATACGGTGGGTGAACAAATTACTGTCGAGCAATTGATAGAAAAGCGCATAGTTATGACGATATCCAAGGCAATGATTATGCATATAGGCATCACTTCCGTATCAGGCAGACCGAAACGATTCTGCATCTACTACTATTACTCCACACATCGACCGACTCCTGCTTGCATCTAGAGTATTAAGTTCATGAAGAACAGAGTAACGCATTAAGTAAGATGACATGATGTAGAGGGATAAACTCAAGCAATATGATGAAAACCCAATCTTTTTATCCTTGATGGCAACAATACAAATACGTGCCTCACTACCCCTACTTTGTCACTGGGTGAGGACACCGCAAGATTGAACCCAAAACTAAGCACTTCTCCCATTGCAAGAATTACCAATCTAGTTGGCCAAACCAAACCAATAACTCGAAGAGACTTGCAAAGATATGAAATCATGCATATAAGAATTCAGAGAAGATTCAAATAATATTCATAGATAATCTGATCATAAATCCACAATTCATCGGATCTCGACAAACACACCGCAAAAGAGTATTACATTGGAGAGATCTCCATGAAGATCATGGAGAACATGGTATTAAAGATCATAGAGAGAGAAGAAGCCATCTAGCTACTAGCTATGGACCCGAAGGTCTGAGGTGAACTACTCACGCATCATCGGAAGGGCAATGGTGTTGATGTAGATGCCCTCCGTGATCGAATCCCCCTCCGGCAGATTACCGGAAAAGGCCCCAAGATGGGATCTCACGGGAACAGAGGCTTGCGGCGGCGGAAAAGTATTATTGTGGCTCTCTCTGGTATTGGGAGAATATTTCTGAATTTATAGGCGAAGAATTAGGGTTGGAGGAGCTACGGGGGGCCCACAAGCCAGGGGGCGCCCCCCCCCACGGGCGCGCCCTAGTGGCTTGTGGCCCACCCATAGGTCTTCTAGCCTCTTCTCCAAGTCTCCTGGGTTCCTTCTTGTCCAAGAAAAATCATCGTAGAATTTTATTTCATTTGGACTCCGTTTGATATTCCTTTTCTGCAATACTCAAAAACAAGGAAAAACAGAAACTGGCACTGGGCACTAGGTTAATAGGTTAGTCCAAAAATAATATAAAATAGCATATTAATGCATATAAAACATCCAAAACAGATAATATAATAGCATGGAACAATCAAAAATTATAGATACGTTGGAGACGTATCACTGGAGGACGGCCACAAAGCCACTCTCGACGCGCTTTCTCTGGAATCCTCAGCTCAACTAAGGGAAGTGGCCGACTTGCTTGCTGCCGCATCTGCCGCCAAGACCAACCTCGAGGTCCAACTGAACAAGCTGACGGAAGACCTTGCCGGGAGTAGCAGGGAGATCGGGGCCCTCAAGGAGGAAGCGCGGAAAGTGAAAGCCACTCTAGAAGAGGCGCAATCGCAACTTTCCTGCAAGAGCCAAGATCTCGACGCTGCCAATGATACCATCTCCAGTATGAAATCCAGGCTTGCCTCCTTGGAGAAAGACCTTGAATCTACCGGTGCCTGCGAGAAGCTTCCGCTGACAGACCTGACCAATGCGAAGATCCTCCAGAAAGATGCAGAAGACAAACTTGAGAACCAAATTCAGCAGCGCAACCTTTGGATCAAGAGCATGACTGACATCGCCAACCGCCTCACTGCCCAGATTACAAATATGAACATGAAGAGCTGGGCCTTCTCCGTCAGCAAGCCTGAAGTTCCAAGCGTCAAGCTGACACTCTTCTTCGAAGGCTTGATCGAGGGGTTGAAGATGTACGAGGACGACAGGGCTACCTGCTTTGCCGACGAATCTCGGAAGCCGGCTCGCAACGCTCTCTTCCTGGTCCTGAGCAACCTCGCCTTTTTCCACCCGGAGCTCGACCTCTTCGATGGCTTCAAGAAGCTGCCACCGGGTGCCGACACCTCTGTTGCCACAAAGAAGGCCGGTCCTCTTGCTGATAGGGTCCTCTCAGTCCCAAGGACCCAGGGGAGTTGTCGGGGCTAGGCTTGAGTCACCCTTGCTGCCGTGATGTCCTGTACTTAAGACACAATATGTATCTCGTTTTAGGCCATGCACTATCTTTGCTTCAATGTTTGCTGAACTGATATCTTTATGTAAATGCATGCTATCCCCTTTGCTTTCCCTCTGGCATTCGTATAGTCGTTTTCTTTTGTGCGCTTTGTTTCTTGCCAACAACATGCTGCCGCGATTGCTTCTGAACACCAAGGAGACGAACATCTCCTCCTGGGAAGGGACACTCGAAGCTACTCTCCATGGCAAGGACGAGGAGTTGGAGGCCCTTGTCCAGCAACGCACCAAGGAGCTGGAGGACGGCCACAAGGCCACCCTTGACGCTCTCTCTCTGGAGTCCTCAGCCCAACTGAAGAAAGTGGCCGACGAGCTCGCCGCCGCATCTGCCACCAAGACCAATCTCGAGGCCCAACTGAGCAAGCTGACGGAAGACCTTGCCGGGAGCAGCAGGGAGATCAAGGCCCTCAAGGAGGAAGTGCGGGAAGCGAAGGCCGCTTTGGAAGACGCGCAATTGCAGCTTTCCTCCAAGAGCCAAGATCTCGTCGCCGCCAATGATGCTACCTCCAGCATGAAGTCCAGGCTTGCCTCTTTGGAGAAAGACATTGAATCTATCGGTGTCCGCGAGAGGCTGCTGCTGACAGACCTGACCAATGCGAAAGCCCTCCAAAAAGATGTAGAGGACAAGCTGGAGAACCAGATTCAGCAGCGCGACCTCTGGATCAAGAGCATGATTGACATCGCCGAGCGCCTTACTGCTCAGATTTCGAAGATGGACATGAAGAGCTGGGCCTTCTCCATTGGCAAGCATGAAGTTCCAAGCATCAAGCTGACACTCTTCTTCGAAGGCCTGATCGAGGGGTTGAAGATGTATGAGGACGACAGAGCCACCTGCTTCGCCAACGAATCCCGGAAGCTGGCTCGTGACGCTCTCTTCCTGGTCTTGAGCAATCTTGCCTTCTTCCACCCAGACCTCGACCTCTCCGATGGTTTCAAGAAACTACCGCCGGGCGCCAACACCTCTACTCTCGCGAAGAAGGCCGGTCCCCTTGCTGACAGGGTCCTCTCAGTTCCAAGGACCCAGCGAAGTCACCGGGGTTAGCCTTGAGTCACCCTTTGCTGCCGTGTTGCCCTGTACTTAAGACACAATATGTATCTTGTATTAGGTTATGCACTATTTTTGCTTTAATGTTTGCTGAATTGATGTCTTTATGTAAACGCATGCTATCCCCCTCGTTTATTAATGGTATTCGTAGAGTCGTTTTCTTTGCGCGCTCTGGTTACCCGTCAACAATGTGCTGCCATGATTGCTTTGAGGAACAGGTCCTTAGCATTCTGCTGGCAAGGACACGCTGCCGGTGAGTTTTTCCTTGACGGTGTTTGATGCTGCCGCACGTTTTGTTGAGCGGACTCGAAACAAAGCAAGGGCACAAACAAATATGGTATGGTTCCATCGCGCACAAGACTCAACATACGAAACCTTGGTTGCTAGAGGAGGGGGATATACAAATGCGAGCTCTAATGAAAGTTCATGATAGTGTCAACTTAGCTTTTGCCATGGCTCTCCTTCTGTCCTGGCGTGTGTTTATTCACGCCCATTGTCCCTCCCTCCATTCACGGCCGATTTTCCTCTTTGCGTTTCCCGGTGAATACATGCACGTGTGCCCACCTTTGCCCTGAGATGAAGGGAAAACGAAGAGGGGCAAATAGAGAGCTTGGGAGCTCGTTAGTTATGAGTACAACCCTCGGCACGAGCCTGCCGGGTTAATGTAAATATTCACAACTATCGAAAAGACGGAGGAGTAAACATGAATGGCCGAGCCTTCTCTCCTTTCCTTCGCGTCCAACGGTCCCGTAGCAACCAATGCGATGGAGGCGTTTGGCAAACGGGACCTTGCCGTGGTTCGCTTGCTGATACGTCTCCAACGTATCTATAATTTTTGCTTGTTCCATGCTATTAAATTATCATTCTTGGATGTTTTACAATCATTTTATAACAACTTTATATCATTTTTTGGGACTAACCTATTGACATAGTGCCAAAGTACCAGTTGCTGTTTTTGCTTGTTTTTTACTTCGCAGAATATCAATACCAAACAGAGTCCAATCGCGACGAAACTTTTTGGAGATTTTTTCTGGACCAGAAGACACCCAGTGGGCCAAAGAAGTGCCGGAGAGCTGGGCCCGGCGCACCCTGATGGGTTGTGCCCTCCTCGGGGCCCCTCTCCACCGCCTCTGATGCCTATAAATTCCCAAATATTCCAAAAACCCTAGGGGAGTCGACAAAACACAATTCCAGCCCCCGCAAGTTCCAGAACCTCGAGATCCAATCTAAACACCATCATAGAGGGGTTCATCTTCTTCATAGGTGCCTCTCCGATGATGCATGAGTAGTCCACCATAGACCTACGGGTCCGTAGGCAGTAGCTAGATGCCTTCCTCTCTCTTTTTATTCTCAATACAATGGTCTCTTGGAGATCTATTTGATGTAAACTTTTGCGGTGTGTTTGTTGGGATCCGATGAATTTTGAGTTCATGATCAGTTTCTATCCATGAATATTATTTGAGTCTTCTTTGATCTCTTATATGCATGATTACTTATAGCCTCGTATTTCTTCTTCGAATCTTTGGTTTAGTTAGGCCGACTAGATCGATTTTTCTTGCCATGGGAAGAGGTGCTTTGTGATGGGTTCTATCTTGCGGTGTTCTTTCCCAGTGACACAAGGGGCAGCAAGACACGCATGTATCATTGCCATTAAGGATAACAAGATGGGGTCTATTCCTACATGAATAGATCTTGTCTACATCATGTCATCGTTCTTATTGCATTACTCCGTTTTGCCATGAACTTAATACACTAGATGCATGCTGGATAGCGGTCGATGTGTGGAGTAATAGAGGTAGATGCAGGCAGGAGTCGGTCTACCTATCTTGGACGTGATGCCTATATAATGATCATCGCCTTGGATATCGTCATGACTATTCGATTTTCTATCAATTGCCCAACAGTAATTTGTTCACCCACCATGCGTTATACTCATGAGAGAAGCCACTAGTGAATCCTACGCCCCCCGGGTCTACTTTTCCAACATATTGCTTTCCGATCTATCTTTTTGCCTCTTTGTTTTCAGATCTACAAAACCAAAAACCCAAAAACATATTGCTGCATATTTTATTTGCTCTTTTTATTTTGTGTTCTTGAGAGATCTATCTCTCCTATCTATCACTACCTAATCTATCTTTTTACCGTAGAGAGATTGACAACCTCTCTTTCGCGTCGGGTTGCAAGTATTTGTTGTTTGTGTGCTGGTGCTGCTTATTGGGTGGTGGTGATCCTCCTACTGGTTCGATAATCTTGGTTTCATAACTGAGGGAAATACTTACCGTCGCTATGCTGCATCATCCCTTCCTCTTTGGGGAAATACCGACGCAGTCTCAAGCCATGTCACTTGCCGGGGGTGCCAATCGATGGATTCGCTCTAGCATTTGGCTCGGGATTTATCCTTGACGGGATGAATGCAGGACCGAGCCTTACGCGAGCTTATCGACATCGGTGGCACCACCGCCACACAAAGCTGATCACAGGCGGGGAAGGAGAGGAGAGAGGGGTATAGCCGCATACCTTTTTCTTTTTTTTGCCTATCGGACCGATCCGCACCTCCCTGGGGTAAGGTGTGCTTGCTCGATGATTGCGATAGGGACGGCGCCGCCACTCAGCTCGCCTCCTCCTCGACCGTGGTCTACACTGCGGTCATGCTGTCCACGTCGGATGCATCGGCCATAGCGCCAACGCCCCTCACCCTTATCTCCGCCATTGCTGCAGCGGCGACATGCGATGGGATCCGGGGAGGAAGAGGCTTAGGGAGCTGCATTGCTCCTTTCCTTCGATGCACCCGGCGGAGGAAATGATGACAAAGATTGATGCGCTGCCCACGACCTCTGGTTCACTTAAATTACGCTCCCCCTACCTGGCAGGCCAAGGATGTCGGGTCACGATGCACACGATCACCTATGAGGCCACGGGCCCCTTCGTGGTTCGGCGGGGGTGAGATCACGTTGCACAAAGAGCAGAGGTGGTGAGGCAGCATGACGATGAGACGCTGGTGTTTTACCCAGGTTCGGGCCGCTGAGAAGCGTAAAACCCTACTCCTGCTTTGGTGGATTGATCGGAGGAACACGACGCACACGTAGAGCTCAAACCCGGCAAGGTTGCCTTCGGGGGAGCTGCTACGCGAGTACAAGTGTCCAAAGGTATGAATCTTTAGCTAGGTTACCTTGGGCCTCCTTTTATAGCTCAAGGGGCGACCACAGTGGCAAAACTGACATTATCTAGTGATTAGAAAACCAATAGTGCTATCATACCTAACTCTGGCATTTAGTACAAAATGCAATAAATGCTGGCCTAGGTGGTGTGCGGGGATGCATTCCCGGTAGGCTTCTACCACCGCTTTGGCTAACTATTGCTTAGTATCTTGACACGCCTCTGGACGGGTGTCAAAACGGACGTAAACTGCCCCCCAGCGCGTTGCCACGTACTTAGCAAGTGCCACTTAGCCACCTGAGGGCTCGACACATCAGGGTGTGCATTCGGTTTTTTCAGTTTGATTCGGTTCGGTTTATACGGTTTTCGGTTTCATACAGTATTTATACTTCGGTTTATACGGTTTTATACATAATACGGTTCGGTTTCGGTAATAACCAAAATAACCAAAATTGACGCGAATTTTTAAGTAACACATAATTTTATCTCAATGAAAAATTGACGGAATACTGGTGCTGCCTCCAAAACTTCAATAAAAAATCAGATGAAGCCAGGAGAGGAAGGACTCCATGCTTATTAAATTATAAACAACCTATCAGTACAAACAACCAAGCCACCAGCCTGCTGCATTTTTTTAGACAAACCGGCCGGTGGTGTTTGGTGTATAGATTGTGAATTTTAAAACCCATGTATCCTAGACTCGTGGTACTTGTTGGAGGGCCATGTGCTGGTTTCAGGTTTAGTAGTACGATTGTGGCCCATTTATCGATCGTGTAGTCTCGTTCTTCAAGGCAGAAGCTTCATGCTTTAGTACCACCTCGCCAATTGACAAATATTGTGAGCACAGAATGGCTATAAAAGCGGGCGCATGGGCCAGGGTTCGCCTACTGAGCGCAAACTTTTTTTTCAAAGGCTCTGTTCCATGGCCTGTGCGAGAATTATTACATGTTTCTTTAAGTTTCGGTTAATTCAGTTAACCAAATGGTTTTTCGGTTTCTAACAGAAAAAACCAAAAGGCAAATGGTTTCTATTTTTGAGAACTGAAACCTAAACCAAAAACTGAAAAAACTGAATTTTTGGTTTGGTTTTTTTATTTTCAGTTTGGTTTTCGGTTTTGGTTCGGTTTTGCACACCCTGATCGACCCCGCATCGACAAATGACTGGTGTTGCGATGCGGTGGAGCGGTGGCCGATCGGCCCACGCCTGCCGGGGGATGGCTTGCCGGGTTTTCCTGAAGATGTGTGCGCCTCGGTCCCCGGCAGCCACCGGGGACGTTACTGGCGCGGTTCGGGCCCGTCTTGGGCCGTTGCATTGACCTTGCCGGTGTTGCTTAGATAGCGTAGGTTGCTTCTGCCGGAGACTTGGTCTTGAATGCGGGTTTCGTCTTCTTGATGCGCTCCTTGATCTCACGTGGAGCGGCTTCTCTGGTTTGAACTAGTCTTGACTGGGTAGTAGCTTTCCCCGACAGGCTTAGGCCATTGGGTCGGAGGCTTATTGTCTGTGCACAACTCAGGGGAAAATAAACACCCTTGTTTGTGTACCCCGACACCAACAAACACACCGCACAATAGGATTACATCAGATAGATCAAAGCGAAGATGCGATGATCATTGTATTGAAGATCAAGAGATAGAGAGATTGCCATCTAGGTACTAGCTATGGACCCGTAGGTCTGTGGTGAACTACTCACACATCATCATGAGGGCAGCAAGGTTGATGAAGAGCCCCTCCGTGATCGATCCCCCCTCCGGCAGGGTGATACGTGTCCAACGTATCTATCATTTATGAAGTATTAATGCCATATTTACAACAATTTTATATGGTTTTGGTATGATTTGCATGGAACTAACCCGGACTGACGTTGTTTTTAGAAGAACTACCATGGTGTTGTTTTTTTGTTCAGAAATAAAAGTTCTCCAAATGCAATGAAACTTTTTGACAATTTTTTTGCAACAAAAGAGGCACTAGAAGCTTCGTGGGAGGGACAGAAGAGCCACGAGGTGGCCACAACCCACCAGGGCGCGCCAGCCCCCTCTGGCGCGCTCTGGTGTCTTGTGGGCCCCTCGTGGCCCATCTTCGTGTGAAACCGACGCCCAAAAATCCTAATTCAGAAACCCCCAGAAATAACCCTAGATCATAAATTCCGCCGGTTCAAGCCTCTGTAGCCACGAAAAACCAATCTAGACCCCGTTTCGGCACCCTGCCGGAGGTGGAAATCATCACCGGAGGCCATCTTCATCATCCCTATGGTCTCCATGATGAGGAGGGAGTAGTCCACCCTCAGGGTTGAGGGTTTGTACCAGTAGCTATGTGTTTAATATCTCCCTCTCGCTCGTGCTCTTGATTTGGCATGATCTTGATGTATCGCGGGCTTTGTTAATATAATTGGATCATATGGTGTTTTCCCCTCTCTATCTTGTTGTGATGAATTGAGTTTTCCCTTTGAGATTTTGTTATTATCGGATTGAATACTTTTATGGATTTGAGAGCACTTGATCTATGTCTTGGCACTCAACTCGCGGATTCCTGAGGTGACATTGGGGTAATCTATGCATAGGGGCTGATGCACGTTTTCGTCCTACTTTCTCCAGTAGAAATCTTGGGGCACTCTTTGAGGTTCTTTGTGTTGGATTGAGAATTATGAATCTGATATTGTTTGATGCGTATCGTATAATTAACTCATGGATACTTGTGGTGACATTGGAGTATATAGGTGACATTAGAGTTGGTTGATGCGTATCATATGGTGTTATTTTAATACGAACTCTTGGATAGATCGATCGGAAAGGATAACTTTAAGGTGGTTTCGTACCCTACAAACAATTTCTTCTTATGTTCTCCGCTAGATAAGAACTTTGGAGTGATTCTTCGTTGCACGTTGAGGGATGGTTATGTGATCCAATTATATTAGCATTGTTGAGAGATTGCACTAGCGAAATTACGGACCCTAGGCCTTGTTTTCAAGCATTGCAATACCGTTTGTGCTCACTTTTGTTACTTGCTACCTTGCTGTTTTTTATTGTTACTATTACAAAAATCAATATCTACTATCATTACTACACTTGTATCACCATCTCTTCGCCGAACTAGTGCACCTATACAATTTACCATTGTATTTGGTGTGTTGGGGACACAAGAGACTTTTTATTATTTGGTTGCAGGGTTGTTTGAGAGAGACCATCATCATCCTATGCCTCCCACGGATTGATAAACCTTAGGTCATCCACTTGAGGGAAATTTGCTACTGTCCTACAAAACTCTGCGCTTGGAGGCCCAACACGAGTCTACAAGAACAAGTTGTGTAGTAGACATCAAGCTCTTTTCTGGCGCTGTTGCCAGGGAGGTGAGTGCTTGAAGGTATATATTTAGATCTTGCAATTAAATCTTTTAGTTTCTTGTTTTTCAATAGTTTGGTTTTATAAAATAAAACTACAAAAAAATGGAGTTTAGGTTGCCTCAATTGCTTCGTCTTTTTAATGTCTTTTGTGAAAATGATGGTTCGGAAAATTGTGCTCAATTGGTAGAGGAAGAATTTATGAAAAATACTTAATGAGAATTCCTTTAATGATGAGCATGATTTCAATGTTACTAGTATGAATTCTCTAAATATCCATGATGCTAATGATATGCCAAGCCACAAGCTTGAGATGCTATGTTTGATAAGGAAGATATGTTTAGTCCCCAAGTTTTGATGAGCAAATTTGTGATGATAATGGCATGCCTCCTATCTATGATGATTATGATGATGAAATGTATGCTATAAAGAGTGATAGTAACCATAAAACTTGTCATCATGATTTTAATAATCAATGTGGTTATGTCAATCAAGTATCTCATGATAGTTATTTTGTTGAGTTTGCTCCCACTATTATGAATGAGAAGAAAATTGCTTATGTGGAGAGTGAAAAATTTTCTATGCTTTTAGATCATGAAAAGAATGCTTTATGTGATAGTTATATTGTTGAATTCCTTCATGATGCTACTGAAAATTATTATGACGGAGGAACATATGATTGTCGGAATTGCAATAATATCAAGTTTCCTCCCTATATATTCAAAAATTTGAAGATATGCTTGTTTTACCTTCCTATGCTAGTTGATTCTTGCTCCCATAAATTTTTTGCTCACAAAATACCTATGCACAAGAAGTGGGTTAGACTTAAATGTGCTCGTCATGAGATTCATGATGCTCTCTTACATGTTTCAAATACTATTCCTATGTGAGCATCATTGAAATCATCATGCCTAGCTAAAAGGCTTTAAAGAAAAGCGCTTGTTGGGAGACAACCAAACACTTTTACTTTATGTTTTTGAGTGTTCACATGATTAAGATACTGTATTAATCATGTTTTGTGTCTTTTATTTCAATAAAGTGCCGAGTAAAGCCTTTGGGATGACTCACAAGATGAGTAGAATTGATGCTGAACCAAAACAGAAACTTTTGACTCCAGTACAGAAATTTTCATTTTTTACTGGAGCGTGATAATGATCTGAAATTTTTACACATTCTTTGTATACAAATTCTTCAGGTTTTCCTAATTGTTCAGAATTTTTAGAGACAGGGAAGTATGGTTATACTGCAGATCTTCACAGACTGTTCTGTTTTTGACAGATTCTGTTTTGCATGCATAGTTTGCTTGTTTTAGTGTTCCCATAGCATATATTCAGTTATATAAATTATGTGAATGGTAGAATACAGTAGGTATTATGTGAGAACAATTATGAAGATTGTCTTGACATTACCTAAGTGAATGATCTTTATTTATTATACTAACTCATCTCACGAAGATTTGTTAAGTTTTATGTGATTGAAGTTTTCAAGTTTTGGGTGAGACACCGATATGAGGAGAATAAGGAGTGACAAGAACCTAAGCTTGGGGATTCCCAAGGCACCCCAAGGTAATATCCATGGAATACTCAAGCGCCTAAACTTGGGGATGCCCCGGAAGGCACCCCCTCTTTCGTCTTCAACACTATCGGTATATCTTACTTGGAGCTATATTTTTATTCGTCACATAATATGTGTTTTGCTTGGATCATCATTATATTTTGGTGTTTTTTTTAGGTGTTATTTATAATCTTGTTTTTAAATAAAATGTTCCAAGAATTGCCTTAGGATGCTTGCATTGCATGTTTGATGTGTGTTGTGTAAAAACAGAAACTTTCTCTGTAGTGTTTGAATTTTCATATTTTATTGGAACGTGGAGAGTTTTTGAAAATTTTACACAGTGTTGTAATATAAATTCTTTATCACGTCCTAAATTTTCATAATTTTTTGAGTTACATAAGTATACTGTTTTCATAAATTGCTACAGACTGTTCTGTTTGGACAGATTGCTGTCATAGTTTTGTTATCTACTTATCCTATAGTTTCCATAGCCTGTATTGGTAGATATATATTGTGGAAACGATAGTAAACTGTAGATAATGTTTGGAAATTATTGTGCAACTTGTCTTGGCAGTACAAGAAGTGTGGACTTATTCTTATGTGTACTAACCTATCTCACGAGTTCTTTTCGAGTTTTTGTGGATGAAGTTTTTAAGATTTAGGGAAACTGTGATATAAAAGGAATTAATGAGACACAAAAGCTCAATCTTGGGGATGCCCAAGGCATCCCAAGATAATATTTCAATAAGTCTCAAGCATCTAAGCTTGGGGATGCCCCGGTAGGCATCCCACCTTTCCTCATCAACAATTATCGGTTAGTAGCGGTTGAGCCTAAGTTTTTGCTTCTTCACATGATGTGTGCTATTCTTGGAATGTCATTTTTATTTTGTTTTGCTTTCTGTTTTAATAAAATACTTAGATATGAAAGTTTTTAGATGAGAGAGAGTTCTCAAATGGCTACCTATTTACTTAACTACTCGCTTGATCTTCACTTATATCGTTTTGGAGTAGCTTGTCATTTACTCTTGTGCTTCACTTATATCCTATGAGTAAATTGTTGAATGAATTGAATACCATGAAGTTGAAATTATATGTTCATATCATGCCTAGTAGCAGCTTCACATTGGGTTTAGAAAGTGAAATCTTTTGAAGCTTGACAATCACAATATTGGTCATACAAGCAATTCGTGAAAGATTAGTATAAGGAAGAGAACTTTCACATACAAATATATTATCTTGGACATCTTCTATGATTGTGAATACCCATTAATTATTTTAAAACTTGAGCAAATTAGTTGAAGTTGGACAAGGAAGACAACACAATGAGTTATGGTTGTGTATATTTGCAAAGAAGTTATATTGTTATGGATCCTCCAACATGTGGTGTTTTCTTAGGATCTTTTGCTAGCCAAAAATTCGTACTAAGTAGAGATACTACTTGTGCATCCAAAAACCCTTAAACCCAGTTTCTTGCCATGAGTGTCCACCATACCTACATATGGATTGAATAAGATCCTTCAAGTAAGTTGTCATCGGTGCAAATAGGCAATAAAAATTGCTTCTAAATGTGTTTGATCATTTAGTGTAAGAGAAAATTGAGCGTTGTATGAACTTGTGATGGCAAAGTAATAAAGGGATGGACTGCATAATAAAGATTACTATCATAAGGGGGAATATAATGTGACATTCTTTTGCATTAAGGGATTGTGCATGCAAAACCAAAAAGCGCATGACAACCTCTGCTTCCCTCTGTGAAGGGTCTATCTTTTACCTTTCAATATTTACTTTTATGCAAGAGTCAATAGTATGCATTCTCATTTCAACCTCAATTATTCTCTAGTTGGCAAGCATCATGTGGTGGGGAAAGATATAGGCACATATTGCCAGTCAAATATATTTGATCATGACTTATTATTGTTGACAATTATCTCTATGATAAATGAGTTGGGAGATGAAACATTAAGCCCCTATCTTTCTCTGTGTTCGATGGATGCCATTTGTTCTAAAAATATGCTTTGAGTACCAGCAATCATAGAAGACTATATGATGATTGAGTATGTGGAGCTCTTACTTAGACTTTGTTGAGAATAAGTTGAATTGCAATTGTTTGGTGACTAAGAACATAGGTTGTTGAGTTTCAAGAGAATTCATTGTTTGAACCATAACATGTGAATTGGTTGCTACTTTATCATGATGAGTTTTATGAGAAAGAGTTTCTGTTATGATGCTAGGAAAAGTGGTTGAAATTATCATTGATCAAACTTATGCACTATGCTAGCATTCACACTTCATAAATTATTTCTTTTATCATTTACCTACTTGAGGACGAGTAGGAATTTAGCTTGGGGATGCTGATACGTACCAACGTATCTATAATTTATGAAGTATTCATGCCATATTTACAACAATTTTATATGGTTTTGGTATGATTTGCATGGAACTAACCCGGACTGACATTGTTTTCAGAAGAACTACCGTGGTGTTGTTTTTTGTGCAGAAATAAAAGTTCTCCAAACGCAACGAAACTTTTTGACGATTTTTTTTGGAACAAAAGAGGCACTAGAAGCTTCGTGGGAGGGCCAGAAGAGCCACGAGGTGGCCAAAACCCACCAGGGCACGCCAGCCCCCTCTGGCGCGCCCTGGTGTCTTGTGGGCCCCTCGTGGCCCATCTTCGCGTGAAACTGACGCCCAAAAATCCTATATATTCAGAAACCCCCAGAAATAACCCTAGATCAGAAGTTCCGCCGCTGCAAGCCTCTGTAGCCACAAAAACCAATCTAGACCCTGTTCCGACACCCTGACGGAGGGGGAAATCATCACCGGAGGCCATCTTCATCATCCCTATGGTCTCCATGATGAGGAGGGAGTAGTCCACCCTTGGGGCTGAGGGTTTGTACCAGTAGCTATATGTTTAATCTCTCTCTCTCGTGCTCTTGATTTGGCACGATCTTGATGTATCGCGGGCTTTGTTAATACAGTTGGATCATATGGTGTTTTCCCCTCTCTATCTTATTGTGATGAATTGAGTTTTCCCTTTGACATTTCGTTATTACCGGATTGAATACTTTTATGGATTTGAGAGCACTTTATCTATGTCTTGGCACTCAACTCGCGGATTCCCGAGGTGACATTGGGGTAATCTATGCATAGGGGTTGATGCACGTTTTCGTCCTACTTTCTTCGGTAGAAATCTTGGGGCACTCTTTGAGGTTCTTTGTGTTGGATTGAGTATTATTAATCTGGAATTGTTTGATGTGTAACGTATAATTAACTCATGGATACTTGTGGTGACATTGGAGTATATAGGTGACATTAGAGTTGGTTGATGCGTATCATATGGTGTTATTTTAGTACGAACTCTTGGATAGATCGATCGGAAAGGATAACTTTAAGGTGGTTTCGTACCCTACAAACAATTTCTTCTTATGTTCTCCGCTAGATAAGAACTTTGGAGTGACTCTTCGTTGCACGTTGAGGGATGGTTATGTGATCCAATTATATTAGCATTGTTGAGAGATTGCACTAGCAAAAGTACGGACCCTAGGCCTTGTTTTCAAGCATTGCAATACCGTTTGTGCTCACTTTTGTTACTTGCTACCTTGCTGTTTTTTATTGTTACTATTACAAAAATCAATATCTACTATCATTACTACACTTGTATCACCATCTCTTTGCCGAACTAGTACACCTATACAATTTACCATTGTATTTGGTGTGTTGGGGACACAAGAGACTTTTTATTATTTGGTTGCAGGGTTGTTTGAGAGAGACCACCTTCATCCTACGCCTCCCACGGATTGATAAACCTTAGGTCATCCACTTGAGGGAAATTTGCTACTGTCCTACAAAACTCTGCGCTTGGAGGCCCAACACGAGTCTACAAGAAGTTGTGTAGTAGACATCACAGGGTGCGGGAACGGAGCTCCAGATGGCCTCGCGATGGAACAGATACTTGCGGCGGTAGAAAAAGGGTTTTGGGACTGCCTCTAGGGTTTTTGCAATATTAGAGAATTTATAGGCAAGAGAGGGACATCGGGAGAGCCACGAGGGGGCCACCACATATCAGGGCGCCCCCCCAGGGCGCGCCCTGATGTGTGGTGGAGCCCTCGTGCGCCTCCCGACCTCCTTCCGAAGCTTCTAGGTCTTCTTTTGGTCCAGAATAAATCATCAACAAGTTTCATGACAATTGGACTTCGTTTGGTACTTTAAACTTGAAAAGGCAAAAACATGCAGAAAACATCAACTGGCACTAGGCACTGGGTCAATAGGTTAGTGCTCAAAAATATTATAAATTGGTAAATAAAGACCCAAAAATCTATTATCTACTAAAAGGAAAATACGGGTCAAAAGAAGAGAATATGCTAGAAATTCTCACGTTAATCAGAAAATGCTAGCCCTTGATCTTGTGGATCTTATTAAATTTTGAATCCATAATCGTTCAATTTACGTAACAACATGCTGGGCCTCGGATGACATGTATATGTAGAAACAAATAGCATATGTCACGTTAACATAGGATATGTGTTTCATTGAGAAAAAAAAAGCATAAGTACTACAACACGTGCAGGTTTCCTAAAGAATCACGTACAGATTGCCTAGCAAAAGTAAAAGATACTTACGTCTAAAAAAAGGAAGAGCAGCGTGTGTGTGTTAGTATTATAGCCGGACACGGCTGATTGATATTAGTATTCTATAGAAAAGGTACACGTCCTGGACATGGACATACACATGTACGTGGGGTATCTTTTTTTTTTTGCATATATATGCAACTTATAGGACTAGGACTCTTTGTTTGAGAAAATACCTATCCATAAACACATGTTCCACAAAGAACTTTTATTTGTTTTTTTTCTAGGATTGGACATGCTAGCTAGGTAGTACGTGGTGCAAAGATCCCCCACAAAAAAATAGTACGTGGTGGCAAGATAAAAACTAATAGGATGTAAATACAGTATAATGAAATAATTAATAGGTGTACATGGTTGAGGATTTTTTTTCTTTGCTAGTGAGTACGTAGTTTAGTGTTAATCTGTGCATATGCATTGTTCATTATAAAATAAATAAACACACACAAATATATGTCTAATAGCCATTCGGTACAAAACATAAAAAGGAATACAAATGTTTCAGAACTCTATTCAGTACAGAATTTTACGAAAGGCTACACACCATACTGTCATTTAATAGTAGTGGCCTTGAAAATGCAATGCAGACATAGGAAATATTAAATCTTCACAAATTTCCATATTAATTACAAAACTCACAAAAAATGATTTTTTATTTTTCTTATTTCTATATGCTACATATATTTACTTAAAAGTATATATCATACACCACGTTGGTACATTACCAGCACAATAGGAATTTCTTTCAAGACACCATGTTGATATACGTCATTCAAATTATTCGGACCGTTAGATGTGTAAATTATGACTAAGATTTAATGATATGTGTAAAGTAAATATTATCCCGTTCGACAAGGTCCGATCATGCACGTATGGACGTGGCAAACAAACCTCAAAGTTGTTATCGGTAGAGTCCCCCTTCAGTATATTTTTTAGAATTGTCCCTTTGCATCATCTATACAGAGATTTGCAAACTCTTACTATTTTAAATTCCATCTCTAAAAAGAAAATAAAAAACGCTACGTACACTAGGACCTTGCATGAAAGAACTGCAATAATACCTAGACATTCCTTGCGTGGCACATGTTTCCTACCATACTAGGTCGACAAGGTGTGATATATGCATAGGGATCTAAAAAATGTGTGATGGGTAGAAGTGCTAGATGATTCACCAGTAGATACAAGCCAGGTGATCGGGAAACATGCTAAATTCACCTATGAGATAGGTAAAAAAATGAAAGACTCCTTATTGAAACATGCTAAATTCACCTATGGCATAGACTTGCACAAATTCCATGTTGATGCAAGAAGCTATCAGTCTAATAAGAGAAAAAGGCATGACAAAGTTTCCTTAGTAACACAAGAAAAATAAATACGTGGATATGACACCTTTTGGAAAACTTTCAAAGACTCTCGAGGTCCAATATAACTCATTTATACAATATAATCTGAAAAAGGTGTATGTATATTTCTAAGATTTCTAAGCCTTTACTGTGATTTAAGAGAATGTCTCCTCGGAATCAAATAATGTTTGCTTGTTTTTTCTAATCATGTGAATAACTGCCTACAATACTGCAGTCGTATAACGACATTAATAAGTAGTGTTGATGACCGGTCTGATGCCAAATTCGTTGGTTACATGGGAGGGAAAAATATTACGTGGGTGAAAAGATAGTAAAGGTCAATTAGTTTTTTAGATGAAAATTGGAAGTATTACATGACATAATAAGTACATGTGGGCAAGAGCATACATTGACTGGATTAAAGAGTATGGGTTGAGGTAACATGAAGATAGTTAGAGAAAATATATAAACAATTGGAGGTCTACAAATTTTCTCTATTTAGAACCCGGTTATTGACCTCCAATTGACCTTTACCTATATCAATATTTTCTCTAGATAGAAGGCAATTGACCTTTACTTATAATATTGTCATAGTTCTAAATAGAAGACAATTGGAGGTCTACAAATTTATAGCGAATGTCGATGATCCTCACACAACCTTATGCTCTCTGCACGATTTCTATCGTCGGGAACATAACAAATTCCTCTGTTTAATACTCCCTCTGTTCCATAATGTAGTGCCTATAGATTTTTTTTAAAGTCAAACCTTACAAATTTGTTCATATTTATAGAGAAAAATAGGTACATCTAGAATACCAAATGCACATCATTGGATACGCCATGAGTTATATTTTCATAATGCACATGCTTGATAGTGTAGATGTACACAATTTTCTCTATAAACTTGGTCAAAGTTGACAAACCTTGACTTTCAGAAAAATCTATATGCACTACATTGTGGAATGGAGGGAGTATAAATTATTTTGGACGTGTGAATTGGCGAAATTAATTGCCCAACCGAAGGCCTTAGGTTGTGCTCGCAATTTATTTGTTAACTTTTTTACCTTTTATAAAACTCGGTTATGAATGCAAGCATCAATCATACAAGGAGACCAAATAGGAATAAAGTTAGAGCACTTTATATGGTGATACACAATACAATAACAGATCTAGAGACCTAATCTAGAGAACAAGAACACCTGATCTAGCGAATGTGCAAATTGTTGGTTAATTTGATTGGTGTTCTTGAGCTCTCTATGGCCCGGAATATATAAACATATTACTTGAATGGCATGAAACGGTATGATTATATATGTTTTCATAATACATTGTTTATTATCTATGCACAACCTAATCATATTTTCTAAAAAATGCAACCTAATCATATGTTCATGTATAGAATAAATATCGAAGTAAAACCTTAAAAATGTACCAGTGTATAAAATATTGTGAATTTTACAATTAAAGCGGTAAATAGGAGTATAAAATATATAAAAAAGATAAAATAAGTAATCAACATCTTACATGCAATAAAGATGTAGCCCCAGTACTCTTCGCATAAGAGTTTTTAACCTTTAAATAGTAATTCTTCATAGTTTTAATATGTTGCCCACACCACAACAGTAACACTATGGTGCAACCACATAAATCAAACCTACCGGTTAAAGCAAATCAACACCAATACCCAATTTAAAAGGAATTACTCCTACTAAGAAAATAAATACAAAATATTCACTATAATAGTCCTAGCCCTCGCATTTGCAAGGGCCATCTTGCTAGTTATCCTAGAATGATAATATATCAGCATGGAACAATAAAAAATTATAGATACGTTGGAGACGTATCACCAGGGCCATTGTAAAACCTAACTTCACTACATCAGACATCTCGACTAACCTAATAATATATTCAACACGGACAAGTATTAAGCAGCAGGACAAACTAAAAATATTCACACACCTAAATATTTTACATCTAAATATATTACGGAATATTACTGGACCAACTAAAAGTATCTGCACACCTCAATATTTGACACCTAAATTTATTACAAAATTTTATCGAACCAACTAAATAATAGCACACCTAAATATTTGAAATCTAAATATATTACCGGAAACTACCGGAGCAACTAAAAATATTCACACACCTAAATATTTTACATCTAAATATATTATGAAAGAAACTACAAATATTCACACACCTAAATACTACGAGAACAACAATGACAGAGAAATGTCCATTGAATCCCTTGAAGCGTGTGATGAACCGACGAACGACGGCCTTCAATCACCGGGCCTCCCCCACCACCACCTCAACCACCACCACCTACACCACCACCAAAATGCTCACCACCACCACCACCACGAGCTATCCCATCATGAGATCGAGGTTTCCCTTGCCTCCCCTAACCCTCTAGAATGCAACTACGGTGGAAAATGAGGAAGAAGTCGGCTCAAATATCATGTACAAACCGGGGTATTTTCGGGTGGAGAGAGAAGGAGAGAAGGAAAAAAGAGGACAGGAGGAGGAAGAAGGGGGCACGGTGCGGCCGGGTGTTACCTGCCTCCTGTCGGCTTTGGTGAGGCCGACTGGGCCCTATCGGCCTCTAGCAGGTCGACTGCATGCCCAGCAGGCCGAGTGGCGGGTGGTAACGTGGTTGAGCCAATCGTCGGCTCCCACGTGGCCGACTAGCCACTAATCGGCCGTGCCATGGCCAACTAGATCATGTCGGCCCCAGCAAAGCCGACCGAAGCCAGTCGGCTTCGATGAAGCTGACGTTGTATTATTTTTCAAAAATTTCCAAACGACATAATATTTGGCTAATTTAATAAAAGAAGTGTATTATTTTTTTAAAACATAGCCTGACACTGGGCACTGGGTTAATAGGTTAGTCCAAAAAAATGATATAAAATATCATATAATTGCATACAAAGTATCCAAGATTGATAATATAATAGCATGCAACAATCAAAAATTATAGGTACTGTGGAGACATATCAGCATCCCCAAGCATAATTCATGCTCGTCCTCGAGTAGGTAAATGATAAAAATAGAATCTTTGAGGTGGCATGCTACTCAACATGTAATCTCTTTCAGGTATAATTGTTGAGAAATGATGAAGTAATTGATATCAACATAATTAATATCCATGAACACAAGAAGCATAATCATTACTGTTTCAAAATATATGATCCTTAAAGAATGTTATCCCTACTCATTTTATCAAATCAAACATGGCATGACTCCGTCTTCACCGCATAAGTATAAATCATGATCACCCCGGTGTCAAACCAGGCAATTGGATCATACTTGTAACGCGCTTTAACATTTTCAATTTCACGCAATACATGAGTGTGTGCCATGGATATAGCATATGGGTGGAATAGAATATAGTGGTAGAGATCAAATGAGTCAAAAAGGAAGAAAGTCTCGCATCAACTAGGCCGATCAATGAGCTATGGAGATGCCCATTGATCGATGTCAATGCGAGGAGTAGGGATTGCCATGCAACGAATGCAGTAGGGCTATAAGTGTATGAAATCTCGAATTAAACTAAGTGGGCATGCATCCAACTTGCTTGCTCATGAAGACCTCGGGCATTTTAAGAAACCTGTCATCGAAATATACAAGCCAAGTTCTATAATGAAAAAATCTCACTAGTATATGAAAGCGACAAATCAGGAGACTCTCTATATGAAGAACATGGTGCCACTTTGAGGCACAAGTGTGGTAAATGGATAGTAACATTGCCCCTTCTCTCTTTCTCTGTCATTTTTTCATGGCGGGATCATTTGTCCTCCCCATTTTTCTCCTTATTATTATTATTATTATTATTATTATTATTATTATTATCATTATTATTATTATTATTATCATTATTATTATTATTATTATTCATCCGGAGTCTCATCCCGACTTGTGGGGGAATCATAATCTCCATCATCCTTTCCTCACTGGGACAATTCTCTAATAATGATGTTCATCACACTTTTATTTACTTACAACTCGAAATTACAACTCAATAAAGAACAAAATGACTCTATAAGAATGCCTCTGACAGTCTACTAGGTGATATCTCCTTTTGATTGATCCGATGTTGGAACAAGAAAGGGCATCCGACACATATTTCCCAGAGGTGACTAGTGTCTACTACGGAACTTTATTCTTGTAGACTTTGTTGGGCCTCCAAGCGCAGAGTTTTGTAGGACAGTAGCAATTTTTACTCGAGTCGATGATCTAAATTTATCAATCCGTGTGAGGTGTAGGATGAAGATGGTCTCTCGCAAACAACCTTGCAATCAAATACAAGAATTTCATGTGTCCCCAACACACCCAATACAATGGCAAATTATATAGGTGCACTAGTTCGATGAAGAGATGGTGATACAAGTGCAATATGGATAGTAGATATAGGTTTTTGTAATATGAAAATATACAAACATCATGGTAGCAAGTGACAAACAGCGAGCAAAATGTTATATAAATGCTTGGAAATAAGGCCTAGGGGTTCATACTTTCACTAGTGCAATCTCTCAACAATGCTAACATAATAGAATCATATGATCATCCCTCAACGTGCGACAAAGAATCACTTCAAAGTTCATAAGTAGTGGAGAACATAAGATGAAATTGTTGTAGGTAGTAGAACCACCTCAAAGTTATCCTTTCCGATCAATCTATTGAGCTATCCCTATAGGTGTCACAAACAACCCTAGAGTGTGTACTAAAATAGCACCTATGATACATATCAATCAATCCGAATGTCACCTAGATACTCCAATGTCACCACAAGTATCCGTGGGTTAATTATTCGACATGCATCAAACAATTTCAGATTCATCATATTCAATCCAAGACAAAGAACTTCAAAGAGCACCCCAACATTCTATCAGAGAAAGTAGAATGAAAACGTGCAATCAGCCCATGTGCATAGATCCCCCAAGGTCGCCGGAATCCGCAAGTTGATGCCATAACATATATCAAGTGAATAAATAGAATACGCCATTGTCACCACGGGTATCCACATGCAAGACATACATCAAGTGTTTTCAACCCAAAGTATTCAATCCAACATAACGAGATCTCAAAGGGAAATATTCAATTCATCACATCAACATAGCAAGGGAATAACATCATATGATCCAACTATATTAACAAATCCCATGATACATCAAGATCATGACATCTCAAGAACACTTGAGAGAGAGATCAAACACATAGCTACTTGTACATACCCTCAGCCCGAGGGTGAACTACTCCCTCCTCGTCATGAACACCGCCGGGATGAGGAAGATGGCCTCCGATGATGATTATCCCCTCCAGCTGGGTGCCGGAACAGGGCTCCGGATGAGTTTTCTCTGGTACAGAGGCTTGCGGCGGTGGAGCAGAAGTTATAGGTTAACTTCTGGTTTTATTGGATTTATAGGATTTTTCATCTTTGGAATCACGCCAAACGGATCCATGGGGTGGTCCCAAGCTATCAGGGCACGCCCAGGGGCGTGATGGCGCCTTGGTGGCTTGGGGGCACCTGGTGGGCCCCCTCCACTGGTTCTTTGCTCCGGCATTTCTTATTTGTTCGAGAAAAAACAGCAAAAAGTTTTGGGCGATTCCGAGAACTTTTATTTTCTGCACAAAAACAACACGAGGGTAATTCTGCTGAAAATAGCGTCAGTCTGGGTTAGTTCTAACTAAATCATATAAAGTGCATCAAAACCATATAAAATTATTGTAAACATAGGTAAATATGGCATGAATACTTCATAAATTGTCGATACATTGGAGACGTATTAGCATTCCTAAGCTTAATTCCTACTTGTCCTCGAGTAGGTCAATGATAAAATAAATAATTTATGAAGTGTGAATGCTAGCATAGTATATAAGTTTGATAAATGATAATTCCAATCACTTTTTCTAGCATCATAAACATCAACTCTTTTCTCATAAAACTTCTCATCATCAAGTGACAAGCTATTCACTTGTTAAAGTATAGACCATAAACTTTCTTGAAAACCAACAAACTATGTTCTTAGTCATCAAACAATTACAATTCATCTTATTTCCATGAAGGGTCTATGTAAGAGCTTTGATTTAGCAAATCCCACATACTCAACTATCATTTAGTCTTCCATGGTTCCTAACACTCAAAGCATATTTTTAGAACAAACAGTTTCAATCAAACACATAGGAAGATAGGGGCTTAATGTTCCGCATCCCAACTTATTTATCTCAGATATAATGTCAACAATAATGAATCATGATCACATATATTCAACTGAATATATGTGCCTGGATCTTTCCCCACCACATGATGTTTGCCAACTGAAGAATTAATAGATTGGAATAGGGATGAACATTTGACTCTTGCATAAAAGTAAATAGAAAAGTAAATGCATAAAAGCAAAAAATAGGCCCTTCGCAGAGGGAAGCAAAGGTTGTCATGCGCTTTTTATTTTTGGATGTGCAAACTCTTAATGGAAAGGAACGTCACTTTATATTGCCCCTTGTGATAACAACGTTTAATATGCAGTCCTTCGCTTTTATTCCTTCACCATCACAAGTTCATACAAAGCTTATTTTCCCTTTTAATAAAAGATCGTACATATTTAGGAACAATTTTTATTGCTTTTGCACCGATGAAAACTTACCTGAAGGATCTTATTCAATCCATAGGTAGATATGGTGGACTCTCATTGCAATAAACTGGGTTGAAGGGTTTTTGGATGCACAAGTAGTATCTCTAATTAGTACATTTTTTGACTAGCAAAAGATCCTAAGCAAGCACCGCATGCTTGAGGATCTATGACAATATAATTTCTATGTGAATATAAACAAGCATAACCATTGTGTTGTCTTCCTTGTCCAACATCAACTACTTGATCAATTTTGAAAATAATTAATGGGGGCTCACAAGAATATGTCCAAGATAGTATATTTATATGTGAAATCTCTCTTCCTTCAATATTCTTTCATGAATTGTTCAAGTGACCAATGCTATGTTTGTTAACTTCCAATAAATTTTACCGCTTGTACTTCTTGTATATGAAGTCACTACTCCCCATGGGACAAGCATATGAAGCACACATAATTTCACATTTATGACATTCAATTCATTCAACATTTTCTCTTAGGATATAAGTGAAGCACAAGAGTGAACATCAAACTACTCTCAAGAAGATATAAGTGAAGATCAATGAGTAGTTAAACAATTAAGTAGCTATGTGAGGACTCTCCCTTAATAAAGAGTTTTAGATCAGATAATATTATTCAAACATCAAACAAAACAAAAGACACTCCAAGAATAACACATTTCATGTGAACGAATAAGAACTTAGGCTCAACTTAGGCTAACCGATAGTTGTTTGATGAAGAGAGGTGGGATGCGTAGCATCCCCAAGCTTAGATGCTTGAGACTTCTTGTAATATTGACTTGGGGAGCCTTGGGCATCCCCAAGCTTTAGCTCTTGTGTCTCGCTAATTCCTCTCATACCATGGTTTCACCTAGGTCTCAAAAACTTCATCCACACAAAACTTGAAAAAACTCGTGAGATAGGTTAGTGCACATAAGAATAAATCAACACTTTATGTACTGCCAAGACAGGTTGCATAATAATTTTCAAACATTATATATTGTATACTATCATTTCCACAATTTATATCTACTAATATCAGTCATGATGACTATAGTAGAAGTGGATAACAAAACTATGGCATCTAATTTGTCTAAACAGGACAGTTTGTAGCAATTAATTTTAAAAGTGCACTTGTGTAACTCAAAATATTCTGAAAATTTAGAACATGATAAAAAAATTATATGATAGTACTTTTTAAAAATTTCAGATACTTTCCACATTCCAGTAAAATATGTAAATTCAAACGGCTACAGCAAAAGTTTCTGTTTTTACATGGCTTGCATCAAACATGCATTTCAAGTATCCTAAAAGGCAATTATTGGAACTTCTTATTGAAAAACATGATTATAAATAACAGCAAACAAAGTTTAAGAAAATAAAATGATGCTCCAAGCAAAACACATATTATGTGACGAATAAAAATATAGCTCTAACTAAGATATACCGATAGTGTTGAAGACAAAAGAGGGGAAGCCTTCTGGGACATCCCCAAGCTTAGACGCCTGAGTCTTCCTTGGATATTACCTTGGGGGTGCCTTGGGCATCCTCAATCTTAGGGTATTGCCACTCCTTATTCCCCTCATATCGGTATCTCACCCAAAACTTGAAAACTTCAATCACACAAAACTTAACGGAACTTCGTGAGATGGGTTAGTGTAATAAAGATAGATCATTCACTTAGTTACTGCCAATACAAGATTCCTAATTGTTCTCACATAATACCTACTTTATTATATCATTCCCATAATTTATATGACTCAATGTAAGCTATGGGTACACTAAAACAAGCAAGCTATGCATGCTAAACACAATCTGTCAAAAACAGAACAGTCTGTAAAGATCTGAACTTAAACTACACTTCCCTATCTCTAAAAATTCTAAAAAATTAGGAAAACGCATAAATTTGCATATAAAAACTGTGTAAAAATTAAGGTTTTTGACTCTCCAATAAAATCAGAGAAATTCTACATTGGACGTAAAAGTTTCTGTTTTTCCACAAAATCAAACTAACAAGTATCCACACTATCCCAAAGGCTTTACTTGGCACCTTATTGAAATAAAAGACACACAAAATGCTTACTACAATAGCTTAATCATGTGAACACACAAAAGCAGAAAGGAAAAGTGTTGGGTTACCTCCCAACAAGCGCTTCTCTTTAAAGCCTTTTAGCTAGGCATGTTGATTTTAATGATCCTCACATAGGAACAGTATTTGAAACATGCAAGGCAGCATCATGAATCACATGGCAAGCACATTTAATTCTAACCCACTTCCTATGCATAGGGATTTTACAATCAAATTTTTTATTGTAGCAAGAATCAACTTGCATAGGAAGGCAAAACAAACATAACTTCAAAATTTGAACACATAGAGAGGAGACTTGATATTATTGCAATACTTACAAGCATAAGTTCCTGCCTCATACTAACTTTCAGTAGCATCATGAATGAATTCAACAATATAACTATCACATAAAGCATTATCTTCATGATCCACACGCATAGAAAATTTATTACTCTCCCCACAAGCAAACTTCTCGTACATATTAGTGGGAGTATCATGGGAGACTCGAATACTATAAATTGTTTCCACATTAAAAGAGTAATGTTCAGAAAAAAAGGTATTCATAATTATGACAAGTTCTATAATAATAATCATCACTACTTTTTATAACATAAATATCATCACAATAATCATCATAAGTAGCAACTTTGTTCCCATCATAATAAATTTGATCATTCAAAGTAAGGGGACCAAAAAGATCATCTTCAATAAGCATAGCATCCCCAAGCTTGGGACAAACATTAATTGCAGCAAATATATTCTTAAACATGTCATTCTCATCAAGCATAGCATCCCCAAGGTTAGGACAAATATTAATTGCAGCAAATGGATTCTCAAACATGTCATTTTCAACAAACATTGTATCCCCAGGCTTGTGGTTTTGCATATCATTAGCATAATCATCAATAGCATGAATGGCACTGATACGTCTGCAACGTATCTATAATTTTTTATTGTTCCATGTTGTTATATTATCATTCTTGGATGTTTTATAATCATTTTATAGAAACATCATATCATTTTTTGGGACTAAGAGCATCTCCAGCCGTTCGGTGCCCCCATGGGCAGAAATAGCGCCGCTTGGGGGTCAACCGGCGAAAAAATCGGCATGGGGTGGGTCTGGTTCCCAGTCGCCCCCCCACGCCCCCCCCCCCCCCACGCCGGTTTTTGAACGAAAATATGGCAAAATATGGCAAAGTTCGGGCGATTTCATATGATGTTTGTACAAAACATAAAACATAACTAAAAAACTAACTAAAGCTACGTTGCCGGGTACGCCGCCGTCGCGCCGCCGTCTTCTACATGCCGAGGAGCCTGTAGAAGGTGGTTTAGTCACCGCCGTCGTCGCCACCGCTGTCGCCGTCCTGCCCGCCGCCGTCCCTGCTGCAACCCTGCCCTGGGTCGCCTTGGAGATACAGCTCGGGGTTGGATGGCTCGGGCGCCTCGTCATCGTCGCTGTCGAGGATGACGACGCCACCCTCCTCGCGGCCACGAAGGCGAGCGGCGATCTCCTCGAGGGCGCGCCGCTGACGCTCCATCTCCTCGCGGACGTAGTCGGCGGCGGCCATGGCGAGGTGCTCCTGCTTGATTGGGACCGGCGCCTCCACGGCAGGCTCGGTCTTTGGCCCGACAAGGCGGAGGTGGCCACGGGGAGGGGGAGAAGGCTGGCGGTGGCGCCCCTCGTTGATGGTGATGCCGCCACCACCACTGCGCCCGCTGCGCCGGAGCGGCATCTTGCCGGGCTCGGCCTTCACGGCGCCGAGCGGGGTCCGTGCGCTGGAGGAGTGGGAGCCGGACGATGACGACGACATCCCGTCCATGCGCCTCGGCCGCCAGGACGAGCCGATCCGGCGCGAGAAGGACGGTGCGGGGTAGTCGAGGCGCGGCGTGTTGCCACCCTCGATGTGCTCGAGAACGGCTTCAAGGGTGCTGCCGGGGACGCCCCACCATCGTCGCCGCTCCTCGGAGTTGTGGCGGCCGCGGCTGGGCGGAGCGCCGTTCGTGGAGGCGAGCATCTCCTCGTGGCGGCGCTCGAAGTACGCCGTCCACAAGTTGTGGCTGTCTGGGGCGTACGGCTGCTGGCGCACCGTCTCAGACAGAGACGACCGGATCCTGGCGATCTCGGCGCGCCGCTCGGCACCGCTGGGCACCGGAGGCACCGGGACCCCGTCGGCGCTGAGCCTCCACGAGCCCGGCACCCGCATGTCGGGCGGCGCCGGGTACTCCGCCTAGTAAAGGAGGCGAGCCTCATCCTCGTGCAGGTGGCGGCGGCCGAAGCCGTTGGACGCCACGCCATCGCCTGGGAAGCGCTCAGCCATCGGGAAAGGAGATCGTCAGAGAAGAGAGAGAGAGGGACAGAGGGGCGTCGGCGGTGAGAGTGGGAGAGAGGGTGCGACGAGGAGTGCCCAGCCACCTTGCGAGGAGGGGAGGCTTTTATAGCGGCGAGCGGGGTGGCACCGTGCGGCCGCGTGGATGGAGAGGTGTGGACGCGCGTCGCCCTCTCTGGCTACGCCGCCCGCGACTGCGCCGCCCGTGAGGCATCAATGGAAGGCTCACCGGCAGGCAGCCTTCGCATCGATTCCCCGCGGGAAACCGAGGCGATGAGGACGACGAAGCGCCTCTCGGTCGCTGACTCGGCGGGCCAGCCTGTTTTCACGCCAAAAAAGGTTTCCCCCAGCGCCCCCAAGCGCCCCCCAGTGTGCTGGGTTTGGCTTGGGTACGCCGGCGCCAATTTCGGCCCTGACCGGCGAAAATTGGGCTCCTGGGGGCACGACTGGGCCGATTTCCCTCAGCCGGCGATAAAAAAGGGCCTTGGGGGGCCTGTCGGGGGCGTGAGTGGAGATGCTCTAACCTATTGACATAGTGCCCAGTGCCAGTTGTTGTTTTTGCTTGTTTTTTACTTCGCAGAATATCAGTTCCAAACGGAGTCCAAATGCCACGAAACTTTTTGGAGATTTCTTTTGGACCAGAAGACAACTTGGGAACCAAGGAAGCACCTGGGGGGAGGCCCGTGGGGCCCATGATACACCAGGGCGTGCTAGCGGCCCCTGGCGTACCCTGATTTATCATGGGGCCCACGGAGGTCTTTTCCACTGCCTCTCAGCTCTATAAATCCTTAGAAATTCCAGAAACCCTAGAGGAGTCGACGAAACACAATTCCAGCTGCCGCAAGTTCCAGAACCACGAGATCCAATCTAACAACATCACGGAGGGGTTCATCCTCCTCATGGGTGCCTCTCCGATGATGCGTGAGTAGTCCACCATAGACCTATGGGTCCGTAGGCAGTAGCTTGATGGCTTTCTCTCTCTCTCTCTCTCTTTCGATTCTCAATACAATGGTCTCTTGGAGATCTATTTGATGTAATGACTTTTTCGGTGTGTTTGTTAGGATCTGATGAAGTTTGAGTTCATGATCAGTTTCTATCCATGAATATTATTTGAGTCTTCTTTGATCTCTTATATTCATGATTATTTATAGCCTCGTATTTCTTCTTCGAATCTTTGGTTTAGTTAGGCCAACTAGATCGATTTTTCTTGCCATGGGAAGAGGTGCTTTGTGATGGGTTCGATCTTGCGGTGTCCTCTCCCAGTGACAGAGGAGGCAGCGAGGCATGCATGTATCATTGCTATTAAGGATAACAAGATGGGGTCTATTCCTACATGAATAGATCTTGTCTACATCATGTCATCGTTCTGATTGCATTACTCTGTTTCTCCATGAACTTAATACACTAGATGCATGCTGGATAGCGGTCGATGTGTGGAGTAATAGTAGTAGATGCAGAATCGTTTCGGTGTACTAATCTTGGACGTGATGCCTATATATTGATCATTGCCTTGGATATCATCATGATTATTGGATCTTCTATCAATTTCCCAACAATAATTTGTTTACCCATCGTGTGCTATTTTCTTGAGAGAAGCCACTAGTGAAATCTACGGCCCCCGGGTCTATTATTTTAATATATTGCTTTCCAATCTATCTTTTTCCTCATTTGTTTTCAGATCTATTATTCCAAAAACCCAAAAATACCTTGCTGCACTTTTTATTTGCATCTTTTCTTTTGTGTTCTTGTGCGATCTATTTATCCAATCTCATACAAACCAATCTATCTTTTTTACTGTGGAGAGATTGACAACGTCTCTTACGCGTCGGGTTGCAAGTATTTGTTCTTTGTGTGCAGGTACCATTTGCATAGTGTTGCTTGGTTCTCCTACTGGTTCGATAACCTTGGTTTCATAACTGAGGGAAATACTTACCGTAGTTGTGATGCATCATCCCTTCCTCTTTGAGGAAATACCGACGCAGTCTCAAGCCACGTCAAAGGAATTTCTGGTGCCATTGCTGGGGAGACATCATCAACGTCTATCAGGTTCCTAATCAAAAATCTTATCTCCTTGCAATTTACATTATTTGCCATTTGCCTCTCATTTTCATCTCCCCCACTTCACAACAATTTGCCGTTTTACTCGCCCTCTCTTTCGTTCAACTTATTCCCGTTCGATCTTTTGTTTGCCTGTCACCATGAGTGATTTTAGTATGGCAGAAACAGATGATGGAAGGACTCCTAAAATTGGACGTTCTGGTAATCTAGATTCTAAAACTTTTGTTTTGGGGCAAGGGAACGTTATAGGAAAAGAAACTATCCAAGAATTCTTCAATTGTGTTGGAAATTTGACTCTTGATGCTGCTCCTATACTTAAAAGAACTAAAACTTATGCGGAACCTATTTTAGCACTAGTTCCTACCTTGCAAAGATTGTTTTATGAGCTACCCATTATAAAGGATCCTAAAGCTAAAAGGTTAGCTACCCTTGTTCTTATGAATGAATTTGATCACATAGCACGAGAAGCTAGGAATTTTTTTGATTTTTTTGGTATGAGCCATGAAAAACCGGTAATAGATGAGATCCTTCACAATAGTAATTTGCACGAGATTGATATACAAATTGCTTACGAGATTGATATACTTTTGCGTCCAGTAACAGAATTTTCAAAAATCACAGAAGTGACAAAAAATTCTGAATTTTTTACACGAGATTGATATACAAATTGCTTACGTTGTCATAATTGTTCAGAATTTTTTGAATTACTGAAGTATCGTTAGAGTACAGATTACTACAGACTGTTCTGTTTTTTGACAGATTCTATTTTCGTTGCATTGTGTGCTTATTTTTGATGAATCTATGATTTGTATTGGAGGGTATAAGCCATGGTAAAGTTATAATACAGTAGATATAATGCAATAATAAAATACGAATGGGTTTGCAATAGTAGTTGGAGTGGTGATTCGCTTTATTATACTAACGGATCTCACGAAGGTTTTGTTAAGTTTTGTGTGATTTAAGTTTTCAAGTTTTGGGTGAGATCACGATGGATGAAGGAATAAGGAGTGAAAAGAGCTTAAGCTTGGCGATGCTATGGCACCCCAGGAATATCCAAGGAGAAACAAGCAACTAACCTTGGGGATGCCTCGAGTGGCATCCCCTCTTTCTTCTAACGACCATCAGTATTTTATTTGGAGCTATATTTTTATTCGTCACATATCATGAGTTTTGCTTGGAGCGTCTTGTATTATATGAGTCTTTGATTGATTTGCTTTTTAGTTTGTCACAAGTATCCTTGCTGGACACACCTGTTTGAGAGAGCCAAAATTATGCTATGATTTGTTAGAATTTCTCTATATGCTTCACTTAAAGTTTTCGAGCTATGGAATTGCTCTAGTGCTTCACTTATATCTTTTTGAGCACGGTGTGCTTTAATTTTTGAAGAAATACTCTCATGCTTCACTTAGATTAATTTGAGAGTTAGTAAATTTTGAATAAATTCTCTCATGCTTCACTTATATTATTTTGAGAGATGAAATTTTTATGCTCATGTTCTTCACTTAAATTTATTTGAGCTTGTCAAAAGCAATGGCAATATATGAAACTAGTCCCAAAGTGATAGATATTCAAGAGGGATATAATAAAAACATTCATGAAGATCATTGAAAAAATTAAACTTGCTTCCTTGTGATAGTTTTGAGACAAGATGATAGTAATATGCGAGTCATGTTGGTGAGTAATTATGCTTTAGTAAGACTATTGGTGTTAAGGTTTGTGATTCCCTATGCAAGCACGAATGTCAATAGTTGTGCAATGAAATTACATCCTACTTGTGGTGCATTATTCGCTGTTAGTTATGCTTAATGCCCGTTTATGTGATTTTTTGTTTCTTGGTTGGTTGCTTCTCAATCTATTTGCTAGCCTCCACTTGTACTAAGTAGAAATACTACTTGTGCATCCAAAATCCTTAAACCCAATTTTGCCATATGAGTCCACCATACCTACCTATATGCGGTATTTTCGTGCCGTTCTAAGAAAATTTGTGTGTGCCATCTCTAATTTTCAAAATGAATTTCCTTTTTATGTGCCCGTACCGCTCATGAAGCGGCAGGGGGTGGCCAATATTTTTCCATGATAGATGTGTTATTCTCAAGATGAGTGTTTATTCACTTGTCATTGCATGAGAGTACGGCGGTAATAGGGATGCCCAGTCCCAAAATGAAAAAGAAATTTACTTTATGTTGTGAAATAATAAATTCATTGGAAAGTGTTGGTATAGAAGGCAACCGTGGATACGGCTAGCCATAGATTGTGAAAGAATGGTGGAAAAAGGAATAAACTTTATTTTCTGTATGAGAACCGCCTATGATATATCTAGCATGGAAAGTATTGAGAACTACTCGGTCGTTTTCGTTGGCAGGAAAAGCATGCCACCCAAAAATATTTTTCTCTCTCAATTTAAGCTTTGAGCTCTCACACCTCTACAAATCCCTACTTCCCTCTGCGAAGGGCCTATCTATTTACTTTATGCATTTTTATTTTTATTTTGAGTCTCCATCTTCTCTTATAAAGCACCAACTAGGGGGCACTATGATCATACTTGTGCATTGGGTGTAGCTAATATTCGAGTGTGTTTCATGAATGGATCAATGATTGAGCATGATGGGCTAGGAATAAGTTTCTTTAGTGTTGATATTTTGAAAGACATGGTTGCTTGTTGGTATGCTTAGGTATTAAAGTCTTCATGTCAAAACTAGACTATTTCTTTGAACCATATAAAAGTCCAAATGTCCATGATACAAAAGAAAAGAATATGTGATGAACATGTTAGGCGGCATTCCACATCAAAAAATTTGTTTTTATCATTTACCTACTCGAGGACGAGCAGGAATTAAACTTGGGGATGCTGATACGTCTCCAACGTATCTATAATTTTTGATTGTTCCATGTTGTTATATTATCATTCTTGGATGTTTTATAATCATTTTATAGCAACTTTATATCATTTTTTGGGACTAACCTATTGACATAGTGCCCAGTGCCAGTTGCTGTTTTTTGCTTGTTTTTTACTTCGCAGAATATCAGTACCAAACGGAGTCCAAATGCCACGAAACATTTTGGAGATTTTGTTTGAACCAGAAGATAACTTGGGAGCCAAGGAAGCACCTGGGGGGAGGCCCGTGGGGTCCACGATACACCAGGGCGTGCCAGAGGCCCCTGGCGTGTCCTGATGTATCGTGGGGCCCACAGAGGTCTTTTCCACCGCCTCTCAGCTCTATAAATCCTTGGAAATTCCACAAACCCTAGAGGAGTCGACGAAACACAATTCCAGCCACCGCAAGTTCCACAACCACGAGATCCAATATAACACCATCACGGAGGGGTTCATCCTCCTCATGGGTGCCTCTCCGATGATGCGTGAGTAGTCCACCATAGACCTGACTTGGCTTGAGACTGCGTCGGTATTTCCCCAAAGAGGAAGGGATGATGCAGCACATCGACGGTAAGTATTTCCCTCGAGTTATGAAACCAAGGTTATCGAACCAGTAGGAGGATCACCACCACCCAATAAGCAGCACCTGCACACAAACAACAAATACTTGCAACCCGACGCGAAAGAGAGGTTCTCAATCTCTCTACGGTAAAAATTTAGATTAGGTAGTGATAGATAGGAGAGATAGATCTCTCAAGAGCACAAAATAAAAAGGGTAAATAAAATATGCAGCAATATATTTTTGGGTTTTTGGTTTTCTAGATCTGAAAACAAAGATTGCAAAAAGATAAATCAGAAAGCAATATGTTGGAAAAGTAGACCCGGGGCCGTAGGGTTCACAAGTGGCTTCTCTCATGAGTATAGCGCACGGTGGGTGAACAAATTACTGTTGGGCAATTGATAAAAAATCATATAGTCATGACGATATCCAAGGCGATGATCATTATATAGGCATCACGTCCAAGATAGATAGACCGACTCCTGCCTGCATCTACCTCTATTACTCCACACATCGACCGCTATCCAGCATGCATCTAGTGTATTAAGTTCATGGAAAACGGAGTAATGCAATAAGAACGATGACATGATGTAGACAAGATCTATTCATGTAGGAATATACCCCATCTTGTTATCCTTAATAGCAACGATACATGCGTGTCTTGCTGCCCCTTCTGTCACTAGGAAAGAACACCGCAAGATCGAACCCATCACAAAGCACCTCTTCCCATGGCAAGAAAAATCGATCTAGTCGGCCTAACTAAACCTAAGATTCGAAGAAGAAATACGAGGCTATAAATAATCATGCATATAAGAGATCAAAGAAGACTCAAATAATATTCATGGATAGAAACTGATCATGAACTCAAAATTCATCGGATCCCAACAAACACACCGCAAAAGTTTACATCAAATAGATCTCCAAGAGACCATTGTATTGAGAATCATAAGAGAGATAGAAGAATCCATCTAGCTACTGCCTACGGACCCGTAGGTCTATGGTGGACTACTCACACATCATCGGAGAGGCACCTATGAGGAAGATGAACCCCTCCGTGATGGTGTTTAGATTGGATCTCGCGGTTCTGGAACTTGCGACGGCTAGAATTGTGTTTCGTTGACTCCCCTAGGCTTTTTGGAATATTTGGGACTTTATAGGCATCAGAGGCAGTGCGCAAGGGGGCCGAGGAGGGCACAACCCATCAGGGCGTGCCGGGGCCCCCCTGGCGTGCCCTGGTGGGTTGTGCTCTCCACAGCCCACATCTCCAGCAGTTGTTCGGCCCATTGGGTGTGTTCTGGTCCAGAAAAAATCTCCAAAAATTTTCATCGCGATTGGACTCTGTTTCGTATTTATTTTCTGCGAAGTAAAAAACAAGCAAAAACAGCAACTGGCACTTTGGCACTATGTCAATAGGTTAGTCCCAAAAAATGATATAAAGTTGTTATAAAATGATTTCAAAACATCCAAGATTGATAATATAACAGCATGGAAGAAGCAAAAAATATAGATACGTTGGAGACGTATCAGCATCCCCAAGCTTAATTCCTACTCGTCCTCGAGTAGGTAAATGATAAAAACAGAATTTTTGATGTGGAATGCTGCCTAACATGTTCATCACATTCTTTTCTTTTGTATAGCATGGTCATTTGGACTTATAATGATTCAAAGCAATAGTCTAGTTTTAACATAATGACTTCAATACTCAAGCATGTCAACAAGCAACCATGTCTTTCAAAATATCAACACTAAAGAAAGTTATCCCTAGCCCATCATTCTCAATCATTGATCCATTCATGAAACACACTCAAATATTAGCTATGCCCAATGCTCAAGTATGATCATAGTGCCCCCTAGTTGGTGCTTATAAGAGAAGATGGAGACTCAAAGTAAAAATTTAAATTGCATAAGGTAAATAGATAGGCCCTTCGCAGAGGGAAGTAGGGATTTGTAGAGGTGCCAGAGCTCAAGGTTTAAATTGATAGATAAAAAATATTTTGGGTGGCATGCTTTTCCTGTCAACGAAAATGACAAAGTAGCTCACAATACTTTCCATGCTAGATATATCATAGGCGGTTCCCAAACAGAAAATAAAGTATATTCCTTTTTCCACCAAACTTTCACTTTCCATGGCGGGCCGTATCCACGGTTGCCTTCCATACCAACACTTTCCAAGGAATTTATTATTTGACAACATAAAGTAAATATATTTTTTTGGGAATGGGCATCCCTATTACCGCCGCACTCTCATGCAATGACAAGTGAATAAACACTCATCTTGAGAATAACACATCTAGCATGGAAAAATATTGGATACTCCCCGCCGTTTCATGAGTTGTACGGGCACACAAAAGAGAAATTTTATTTTGAAAATTTAGAGATGGCACATACAAATTTGCTTGGAACGGCATGGAAATACCACATATAGGTAGGTATGGTTGACTCATAAGGCAAAACTTGGTTTAAGGATTTTGGATGCACAAGTAGTATTTCTACTTAGTACAAATGCAGGCTAGCAAATAGATTGGGAAGCAACCAAACCAAGAAACAAAAATTCACATAAGTGAGCATTGAACATAACTAACACCGAATAATGCACCACAAGTAGGATGTAACTTCATTGCATAACTATTGACTTTCGTGCATGCATAGGGAATCACAAACCTTAACACCAATATTCTTACTAAGCATAATTACTCACTAACATGACTCACATATTACTATCATCATGTTTCAAAACTATTACAAGGAATCAAGTTTAATTTGTCCAATGATCTTCATGAAAGTTTTTATTATATCATCCTTGGATATCTATCACTTTGGGACTAGTTTCATATATTGCCATTGCTTTTTGGCAAGCTCAAACAAATTTAAGTGAAGCACATGAGCATAAACATTTCAACTCTCAAAAAGGTATAAGTGAAGCATGAGAGGATTTCTTCAAAATTTACTAACTCTCAAATTAATCTAAGTGAAGCATGAGAGTATTTCTACAAAAAAATTCCAAGCACACCGTGCTCAAAAAGATATAAGCGAAGCACTAGAGCAATTCTAACAAATAATAGCATGATTTTGGCTTTCTCAAATAGGTGTGTATAGCAAGGATACAAAGGAAAAACCAAGAAACAAAGCAAGCAAAGATAGAAGACGCTCCAAGCAAAACTCATGATATGTGACGAATAAAAATATAGCTCCAAGTAAAATACCGATGGTCGTTAGAAGAAAGAGGGGATGCCACTCGGGGCATCCCCAAGCTTAGTTGCTTGTTTCTCTTTGGATATATCTTGGGGGTCCCCAAGCTTAGGCTTTTATCACTCCTTATTCCTTCATCCATCGTGATCTCACCCAAAACTTGAAAACTTCAATCACACAAAACTCAACAAAATCTTCGTGAGATCCGTTAGTATAAGAAAGCAAATCACTACTTTAGGTACTGTTGCAAACCCATTCATATTTTATTATTGCATTATACCTACTGTATTTTAACTTTACCATGGCTTATACCCCCCCCCCCAATACAAACCATAGATTCATCAAAACAAGCACACAATGCAACAAAAACAGAATCTGTCTTAAACAGAACTGTCTGTAGTAATCTGTACTCTACCCATACTTATGTAACTCTCAAAATTCTGAGAAATTAGGACAACGTAAGAAATTTATATAGAAACACTGTGTTAAAAGTTCAGCTCAATATCACATTCCAACAAAAAATTAAAATTCATATACTGGATGCAAAGTTTCTGTTTCAGATTCAGCATCGCTTCTACTCATCCTATGAATCATCTTAAAGGTTTTACTTGGCACAAACACTAAATAAACCATAAAAACACAATCATAACAGAGGCATAATTGTGTCAACACACAAAAACAGAAAGGAAAAAATCAAAAATGTATTTATTCATTGGGTTGCCTCCCAACAAGCGCTATCGTTTTACGCCCCTAGCTAGGTATAACGCATAGATTTCAAGTATTGTCATCTTTTTTTTTGGATCCATAGGATGCCCTCATGATTGATTCATATGGTGGCTTAATTCTTGTTCTAGGGAAGTGTTCCATACCCTTTCTCAAGGGAAATTGAAAACGAATATTGCCTTCTTTCATATCAATCATGGCACCTATAGTGCGTAAAAACGGTCTACCAAGTATAATGGGACAAGACGGATTGCAATCAATATCAAGCACAATAAAATCAATAGGCACATAGTTCCTATTTGCAAGAATAAGAACATCATTAATTCTTCCCAAAGGCTTTTTAATAGTAGAATCCGCCAAGTGCAAATTAAGAGAACATTCTTCAATATTGGTAAGACCAAGCACATCACATAGAGATTTCGGAATCGTGGAAACACTAGCACCCAAATCACACAAAGCAAAGCATTCATAATTTTTAATCTTGACCTTAATGGTAGGTTCCCACTCATCATGTAATTTTCTAGGAATAGAAATCTCCAATTCCAACTTTTCTTCAAAATATTTTGTCATGGCATCAACGATATGTTTAGTAAAAGCTTTATTTCGCTCATAAGCATGGGGTGAATTCAGCATGGATTGCAGCAAATAAATGCACTCAATCAAAGAGCAACTATCATAATTAAAGTCTTTGCAATCCAATATAGTGGGCACATCACTAGTTAAAGTTTTGACCTCTTCAAACCCACTTTTAGCAAAATTTTCATCAAGATTTTCACCCTCCAAATTATTGGCACGCCTTCTAGCTAAAGTTGACTCTACTTCAGTCCCTTCATTATCAAATTTAAAAATTATTAAACAAGGAATCAATAGAAGAAACACCAATCACTTTAAGATCTTCTACTTTTTTATGATGGCAATCACTAGAAAATGATCTTTCTAAGATTTCTCTTTTAGCTCTAAGCATAGCGGTTCTTTTCTTACTTTCATCCATAGAGACATATAAAGCTTTAATAGATTCATCAATCTTAGGCACAAAAGCTTTCAACTTGAGATTTTCAACATCATGAGAAATTCTATCAATGCTTCTAGACATATCATCAATCTTATTCAACTTTTCCTCTATCGTAGTATTGAAAGGCTTTTGCGCATTGATAAATTCTTTAATATTACTCTCAAGATCAGAGGTGTTCCTATTATTATTGTAGGAAGAATTGCCACAGGAATTACCATAATAATTAGAGGAATTTCCAGGAAAAGGCCTAGGATTAAAATTACCTCTATAAGCAATGTTATTGAAATTGTTTCGAGAGACAAAATTCACATCTACGGAATCACTATTTTGCTCAATCAAAGTAGACAAAGGCACATCATTAAGATCAATAGGAGCATTTTTACTAGCAACCAATTTCATCAAAGCATCAACTTTATCACTCAAAGTACTAATTTCCTCTACCGAATTAACTTTTTTACTAGTAGGTGCTATTTCGGTATGCCATTGATAATAATTAGCCATGATATTATCTAGCAATTTAGTAGCTTCACCCAAAGTAATCTCCATAAAAGTACCACCCGCGGCAGAATCTAAAAGATTTCTACAGACAAAATTCAATCCTGCATAAATTTTTGTATGATCATCCAAATATTTAAACCATGAGTAGGACAATTTCTTAGCATCAACTTCATTCTTTCTCAAGATTGTGCAAGATGTTCATGCTCAAGTTGCTTAAAATTCATGATTTGCGTCCTAAGGGAAATAATTTTCGCGGGCGGAAAATACTTAGTGATAAAAGCATCCTTGCACTTATTCCAAGAATCGATACTATTGCGAGGCAAAGAGGAAAACCAAATTTTTGCACGATCCCGCAAGGAAAAAGGAAATAGTTTCAACTTCACAATATCATTGTACACATCTTTTTTCTTTTGCATATCACACAATTCTACGAACGTGTTTAGATGGGACGCGGCATCCTCATTAGGAGTACCGGCAAATTGATCTTTCATGACAAGATTCAACAAAGCGGCATTAATATCACAAGACTCCGCACTAGTGGCGGGAGGAGCAATCGGAGTACTAATAAAATCATTGTTATTAGTATTGAAAAAATCACACAACTTGGTGTTCTCTTGAGTCATCGTGACTACGCAAACAAGATTGCAAGCAAGGAAGAGATCCGACAAGAAAAAGGGCAAACAAAAAAGAGGGCGAATAAAACGGCAAATTGGTGAAGTGGGGGAGAGGAAAACGAGAGGCAAATGGCAAATAATGTAATTGCAAGGAGATGATATTTGTGATTAGGAACCTGGTAGATGATGGTGGAGTCCCCTCGGCGACTATGATACGCACGTAGAAGAGACTGCTTCCTCCCCGGCAACGGAGCCAGAAATTCCTTTGACGTGGCTTGAGACTGCGTCGGTATTTCCCCAAAGAGGAAGGGATGATGCGGCACAGCGACGGTAAGTATTTCCCTCAGTTATGAAACTAAGGTTATCGAACCAGTAGGAGGATCACCGCCACCCAATAAGCAGCATCTGCACACAAACAACAAATACTTGCAACCCGACGCGAAAGAGAGGTTGTCAATCTCTCTACGGTGATAAGATAGATTAGGTAGTGATAGATAGGAGAGATAGATCTCTGAAGAACACAAATAAAAAGAGTAAATATGCAGCAATATATTTTTGGGTTTTTGGTTTTGTAGATTTGAAAACAAAGAGTGCAAAAACGTAGATCGGAAAGCAATATGATGGAAAAGTAGACCCGGGAGGCGTAGGGTTCACTAGTGGCTTCTCTCATGAGTATAGCGCACGGTGGGTGAACAAATTACTGTTGGGCAATTGATAGAAAATCAAATAGTCATGACGATATCCAAGGCGATGATCATTATATAGGCATCACGTCCAAGATAGATAGACCGACTCCTGCCTGCATCTACCTCTATTACTCCACACATCGACCGCTATCCAGCATGCATCTAGTGTATTAAGTTCATAGAAAAACGGAGTAATGCAATAAGAATGATGACATGATGTAGACAAGATCTATTCATGTAGGAATATACCCCATCTTGTTATCCTTAATAGCAACGATACATGCGTGTCTTGCTGCCCCTTCTGTCACTAGGAAAGAACACCGCAAGATCGAACCCATCACAAAGCACCTCTTCCCATGGCAAGAAAAATCGATCTAGTCGGCCTAACTAAACCAAAGATTCAAAGAAGAAATACGAGGCTATAAATAATCATGCATATAAGAGATCAAAGAAGACTCAAATAATATTCATGGATAGAAACTGATCATGAACTCAAAATTCATCGGATCCCAACAAACACACCGCAAAAGTTTACATCAAATAGATCTCCAAGAGACCATTGTATTGAGAATCATAAGAGAGAGAAGAAGCCATCTAGCTACTGCCTACGGACCCGTAGGTCTATGGTGGACTACTCACGCATCATCGGAGAGGCACCTATGAGGAAGATGAACCCCTCCGTGATGGTGTTTAGATTGGATCTCGCGGTTCTGGAACTTGCGGCGGCTGGAATTGTGTTTCGTCGACTCCCCTAGGGTTTTTGGAATATTTGGGAATTTATAGGAATCAGAGGCGATGCGGAAGGGGTCCGAGGAGGGTACAACCCATCAGGGCGCGCCGGGGCCCCCCTGGCGCGCCCTGGTGGGTTGTGCTCTCCATAGCCCACGTCTCCGGCAGTTGTTTGGCCCATTGGGTGTCTTCTGGTCCAGAAAAAATCTCCAAAAAGTTTCATCGCGATTGGACTCCATTTGGTATTGATTTTCTGCGAAGTAAAAAACAAGCAAAAACAGCAACTGGCACTTTGGCACTATGTCAATAGGTTAGTCCCAAAAAATGACATAAAGTTGTTATAAAATGATTGTAAAACATCCAAGAATTATAATATAATAGCATGGAACAAGCAAAAATTATAGATACGTTGGAGACGTATCAGGTATCCACATGCAAGACATACATCAAGTGTTCTCAAACCCAAAGTATTCAATCCAACATAACGAGATCTCAAAGGGAAAGATTCAAATTATCACATCAAGATAGCAAGGGAAGAACACCATATGATCCAACAATATTAACAAAGCTCATGATACATCAAGATCGTGACATGTCGAGAACACGAGAGAGACAGAGAGAGATCAATCACATAGCTACTTGTACATACCCTCGGCCCCGAGGGTGAACTACTCCCTCCTCATCATGGAGACTGCCGGGATGATGAAGATGGCATCCGGTGATGATTGCCCCCTCCGGCAGGGTGCCGGAACGGGGATCCTGATGAGATTTCTTCGATACAGACGCTTGTGGCGGTGGAGCGGAAGTTCTAGGTTAACTTTTGGGGGTTTGGGGATTTATAGGATTTTTCAGCGTTGGAATCACGCCAAACGGAGCAACGGGGTGGTCCCAAGCTATCAGGGCGCGCCTAGGGGGTGCTGGCACCCTGATGGCTTGGGGGCACCTGGTGGACCCCCTCCAGTGGTTCTTCACTCCAGTCTTTCTTATTTGTTCCAGAAAAACCGTCAAAAAGTTTCGGGCGATTCCGAGAACTTTTATTTTCTGCACAAAAACAACACCACGGTAATTTTGCTGAAAACGCCGTCAATCCGGGTTAGTTCTAATTAAATCATATAAAGTGCATCAAAACCATATAAAAGTATTGTAAACATAGGTAAATATGGCATGAATACTTTATAAATTATCGATACGTTGGAGACGTATCAGGGACCCTCGGCATCGAACCCACAAGAGGAAGATTCACTTGAAGCAATGGTCTCTAGCAATCTTTTGCCAAAGTTTCAAATCCATCTTTTGACCGGATCAACAAGCAAATAGTGATTCAAACACTTATAATAGAAAGAAGGTACGGGGACGAGGTCTTAATGCTTACAACCATGTATTTGCGTTGGGATAAAAAATGATATTAGTTTGTGCTCGGGAAGTCACCCATAAAGAGGTGCTTGCTTCATATCGGAGTGGGGGATGTATCCAAATAACATCTTGACCGACAAGAGTCCTACATCAAGATCACATGTCCTATCGAAGGACCTATCTGTCTCGCGGTGTTGACCCGATAATTAAGATAATAACATCAGAAAAAAGCATTGGGTGACTACACCTAATGAATGCCCAAGGATATGATCCATGTTACCCTACGAAGCCTTACTGTCACCAGTAATCGGTATAACACTTCATGGCCCCCTTGCTCCTAGCCTCACCGGTGCTCAATCTCCATGATCCTGGGTACCTGCAGGGATGAAGATCGTAGACAAGACAAGAGACACTTCACGAAACAATTTTATTTCACACATACGAGACATTGTGTCAAAGACTTCCATTGATCCCTTCAACAAATACATGGGGTTGGAAGGCTCATGCCTCACCACATACCTTACCAAACTACACACACATGGAGATCAGATCGCGAGAAGAAAACATTGAAGAGCACATCTTGGGATTGATCGATTGCAATATGTATTACAATGAATGCCTTGTGCGATGCACGATTAGAAGTATGAACTAGATGAGAGAGCACTATGGTGGTGGAGATGGCCATGAAGATGAAAATGGTGGCGACTAGGGTTTAAGGATGGAGATGACGATGAAGAAGTTCTGGTTATGCTCGATGTTGTTCTCTTGGCATTTCAATGGGGTCCCCTTTATAAAAGTTGTTCAGGTGGACGACCTGCCTCGATTTCCATGCCAAATGACGGCTCATGCGAGTGCGTGCGGTCGCATGGAACACCGTCTTTGATTGTGGCCGCCTCTTGGTGCCTCCTCGTGACTTATTCCTTCTCCATTTTCCTTCCTTTCCTTTCTCCCACATGATTTCTTCCCTTTTGCCCATTTCCTTTGGTAAAACAGCAAAGAGAAGATTTTTGGAATCCTTTGCATTCATTACTCATTAGTGGCAATATCAGAGCGAATATTTCCCTTTTAATGAAATATCTCGGTTTAAACAAGATTGAAATGAGTGTAAAAATATGACTCATCAACTCCCCAAGCTTAAACTTGATCATCCTCGAGCAACATAGAGACGAATCTGAAGCATAAGAACTCAGATGTTTAAACCGAAATAATGAGAAGGTTTTGGTTCACTTACGATCAATATGCCTAGATAGCCATCTGCTTCTTGACCTGAACACTTATTATAGACTAGGAGAATGCCCGTGCGTTGCCACGGGTGATACGTCTCCAACGTATCTATAATTTTTGCTTGTTCCATGCTATTATATTATCATTCTTGGATGTTTTACAATCATTTTATAGCAACTTTATATCATTTTTTGGGACTAACCTATTGACATAGTGCCAAAGTGCCATTTGCTATTTTTGCTTGTTTTTTACTTCATAGAATATCAGTACCAAATGGAGTCCAATCGTGACGAAACTTTTTGGAGATTGTTTTTGGACCAGAAGAAGGCGAGTGGGCCAAAGAATTTACCAGGAGGGAGCCCAGGCCGCCCACAACCCACCAGGGCGCGCCAGGGGCCCCGGGCGCGCCCTGATGGGTTGTGGCCGCCTCGGGAGTCCCTCCACTGCCTCTGATGCCTATAAATTCCCAAATATTCCAGAAACCCTAAGGGAGTCGACGAAAAACACATCCATCCCCCGCAAGTTCCAGCACCGTGAGATCCAATCTAACACCATCACGAAGGGGTTCATCATCCTCATTGGTGCCTCTCCGATGATGTGTGAGTAGTCCACCATAGACCTACGGGTCCGTAGGCAGTAGCTACATGGCTTCCTCTCTCTCTTTTGATTTTCAATACAATGGTCTCTTGAAGATCTATTTGATGTAAACTTTTGCGGTGTGTTTGTTGGGATCCGATGAATTTTGAGTTCATGATCAGTTTCTATCCATGAATATTATTTGAGTCTTCTTTCATCTCTTATATGCATGATTACTTATAGCCTTGTATTTCTTCTTCGAATCTTTGGTTTAGTTAGGCCAACTAGATTGATTTGTCTTGCCATGGGAAGAGGTGCTTTGTGATGGGTTCGACCTTGTGTTGTCCGCTCCCAGTGACAGAAGGGACAGCGAGGCACGCATGTATCGTTTCTATTAAGGATAACAAGATGGGGTCTATTCCTACATGAATAGATCTTGTCTACATCATGTCACCATTCTTATTGCATCACTCCGTTTTTCCATGAACTTAATACACTAGATGCATGCTGGATAGCGGTCGATGTGTGGAGTAACAGTAGTAGATGCAGAATCGTTTCGGTCTACTAATCTTGGACGTGATGCCTATATAATGATCATCGCCTTGGATATCGTCATGATTATTTGATCTTCTATCAATTGCCCAACAGTAATTTGTTCACCCACCGTGTGCTATACTCATGAGAGAAGCCACTAGTGAAACCTACGGCCCCCGGGTCTATTTTTCCAACATATTGCTTTCCGATCTATCTTTTTGCCGCTTTTGTTTTCAGATCTGTTATTCCAAAAACCCAAAAATAGCTTGCTGCACTTTTTATTTGCCTCTTTTATTTTGTTTTCTTGAGAGATCTATCTATCCAATCTATCATATCCTTTTACCGTAGAGTGATTGACAACCTCTCTTTCGCGTCGGGTTGCAAGTATTTGTTCTTTGTGTGTAGGTGTTCTTTACGTAGTGTTGGTGATCCTCCTACTGGTTCGATACCTTGGTTTCATAACTGAGGGGAATACTTACTGTCGATGTGCTACATCATCCCTTCCTCTTTGGGAAATACCGACGCAGTCTCAAGCCACGTCAACGGACTTTTGAATTATTTTACTGGAGTTATATATTCATCAAAATCCATCTCTATCTCTCTCATATTTTGCAAAAATAGTCATATAGGTAATGCACATGTTGTATTATCATGTTCTAACATACATACAAAGAAGGATTATTTCTATGCACCTCTTCCCATGGTGGTTTATCCGGTCCGTCATAATGATGCCAGTTCCTACGTCAGTTGATAATTTCAAAGCATAATCTGAATCCATAATTTTTTAATTCTAATGAACAAAAAGTGAAAGTATAAAAATATAAATGACATTTTATATTATATAAACATATATAAAAACAAATGTGAGATTAACACAATTGTTTTTATTTGTAAAAAACAGTTTTTTCACCGGCGCAACCTTGTCCTCACAACACAACGGGCACATGACAGGGCAATCCTCTCACTGTCTACACCCACAACCATTGTTATCATGGCGCCTCCCCTTTGCTACATGTCGTCACCTCACCCCTCCTCTCACCTCTACGGTGTTGGCCGGATCCTCCTCTCCCGGCACGGTCAGGCCCTCCTCTCCCCTCCACGGCACCAACGCTCCTCTTCCATGCACGTATGCTCCTCTCCCTGCCGCCTCCCTTTCCTCGATAGTGTCACCGCATCCTCCTCTTCCCTCCATGGAGTCGGTCGACACTTCCTTTTCCCTCCATCTCTCATGTCCCTTTTCTCCTCAAATCCCTCGACGGCGTCGCCCGAATCCTTCTCTCCCTTCCATGGCGTCATTGGCCTCCTTCTTCACCCGACATCCTCTCCTACTGCCGCATCGGCACTAACCTCACGCGCCCGCCGGTCTGGCATGGAGTCAGCCGGATCCGATTGGTCGATGCAGAATTGTTCGTCACTCTTCATACGAGCCACCATGGGTGGCCGTCTGGATGTTGCTAGGAGTACTTGATGCACAGCAGTGTGACACGGCGAGGAGAAGGGATGTCACCCTCATCGTCGGACTCGGTCTTCTACCGCAGCCTAGCCACGCCAAGCATGGTCCACCTTTCCCTCAAGGCGAGACCCTCCCTTCCTGCCCCCTTCCCAGATCTGTAATTGCTTCATGTGAAAACTACTATTGTTTTTCTCTAAAACTACATGAAACAATTACTCCTAGGACATTAACTTTGATGTGGATCTGTCCTATAAATAATGTCATGCTTGGTTGTTAATTTATGCTAATTTAAACTGCTCCTATTTTTGGATTTTGCTTGTTACATCCTGGATTTTGCTCTCCATATATATAGAACTATCACGGCATGATGCACACACACCATAGTTTGGGATAAAAAACTATCAAGAACAAAGCAAACATCGCCGACATGTGTTAACAGAAAGGAATATTTTACCATCCATAGATAAATGATTGCTGGATTATTTTTGTTGGGCTTCTCCAATCTAAATACTTCGTTGACGAATTAATCAACATGGAGCACATTTGGCAGGAAAAGTAGCATTAATTGGCTTTAACATGCACACATTCCTCACTCCACACTAAGAAGAGAGTGTGTTAGACAAAGAAAAGCAAGGATTGCCTTGACACTACTATCTAGGGCTATCGGGGAGGATCGGTTTCGCTCATGTGGGAGGAAGTGAGAGAGAGGAACCCCCGACGAAGGATGATAGTGGAAAACATTAAAGAAGAGAAAAATGCTGCAAGGAGAAAAACAAATGGTAGCACGAGAGAGAAAATCGATCGACATGGAGTCAATCGAGGTGGAGGACTAACGAAACGATGTACATACTCACCTTTTAGGAGTAGAGATCCGACGTTAGTGGGTACCCGCACCTAAACTAAACCAAAAACTAAGTTGATATGTCCAAGTTCATTTCTTGGAAATTATAAAGCAGTCAAACCATCAACTCAAGATACTTGTTTGTACACAAAAACAATGTATGTTTTGCTAGAACAATGCTAAAAAAAGATACAACAGTCTACAGCCTATTTCATTCCTTCAAACATATTTCAATGCCTAAAGAAAAAAATGGATGTTGCCAGCCTGCTGCCCCGTTGAGATTAGCAGATAAAGATTTTGCAGTATAACACATAGCTTCACTACCATAGTTATATTATTCCTAGTTTTCTATGCTTTTACGGAATACTAAAGCACAAGCAAATGGTTTCTGTTAGTGTGATCACCAGAGCTGGCCTTCATACGTATGTATGCATCTAGACTTGTGAAGTTTTGGTACTCCATATGGTCCAGTTACGGGTCAGAGCAGAAGAGCACCACTGAAGCTCTGGCTAGTGGCCGGTCGGCCACCAGTGCAGCCCACTCCACTCTACCCGGCCGATGGATATATTGCGCACGTGCGAGGCGGCGGTGCGGCGGCCGCCGGCGATGGAGGTGTGCCATAGCTTGGCTTCATCCCTGACGTGGCACCGCACCCGGCCTCGCGGTTTGTACGCTCGTGGTTGAAGCGGCTGCCTGACGAGTCGAGGTGTTCCATGATGGCGGAGGCGTCATTTTCTCAAGAGCCGGTAGCATCAATCAGGCCCCGCTCGATGAGGTCAGCAAAGGCGGCAGGTGGAGAGGAGGGGCGGCAACGGAGGTAGAAGACGATCTGGAGTACATACCTTCAACATAGTTGTTGAGTTAGGACGCCCTGCACTTTTCGCCGTCGTATGTGTCGTCCATGGCATCTGTGGTGTGTGGGTATCCGAGGCGTCGCCGGCGGCCGTGTCCTGGTGTTCCGGATCCGCGATGGTCGCGTCCTGGTGATCTGTGACAGTCGCGACCTGGTGATCCGCAACGTATCCGAGGCGCAGGTGGTGGCACTGGACTCAGCGGCGGTCTGATGATCCGCGATGGTCGCGTCCTCCTGATCCATGACGGCGACGGCGATCGCCGACATCTCCCCGGTTCGGCAGCTGTTGCGTCTCGTCTCGGAGAGGAGGCAGCGACCGCGACGGTCGCGTCCTACTGTACATAATGAGATTTGTTTGTCATGATTTAGATGTTAATTTCCTTAAAATCTGTTATTTGTTTCCTGAAAATTTGTTATTTGTTTCCTAAAACAAATTGTACTAATGAGAGGGATTAGTTGATTTTGATAAGTTAGGAAATTTACATGAAAAATCTGTTATTTGTTTCTTGGAAATCTGTTATTTGTTTCTTAAAAGAAATTGCACTAATGGGAGATATCAATTAAGAAAGTTATATCCGTGATATGTTATATGTTAGGAAAGTGCTAGTTTGTAATAAAAGAGTGAAGATAAAAATAAACCGGTAGACCAGGGTGGGAGGGGTGATGGGAGGAGAGACGAAAAACCAGACGAACGTGGGAGGAGAGATGAAAAAAAACTAGACCAAAGTGAAGGACGAAAAATAACCGTGGATACAATTCTACCAACTGAGCATTTAGGAGTAGAGATTTGCAAAGACTCGTCGCCGCTCACGGTCTCCGATGAAAACACGGAAAAACTGGAGAAAGGGAGAACTTCGTTGGAGGAGGTGCTGGGTATCAACGACGAATAAATATTGATTGTCATTTAATAATAGAGATTTGATTGTTACAAAGGATCCATGTGTTAGGAAAGTTAGAATTCAAAATTGATTGCCACATAATTGGATCTCCTTGTTTGGTAACGTATTATTGGTTCCTACCATTTGTAACATGGCTGGTTAGGAAAACTTGGAAAGATTAGGAAAGTTTTTATTGGGAGGTGATGACCCACAAGTATAGGGGATCAATCGTAGTCCTTTCTATAAGTAAGAGTGTTGAACCCAATGAGGAGCAGAGGAAATGACAAGCGGTTTTTAGCAAGGTAATCTCTGCAAGCACTGAAATTGTAGGTAACAGATAGTTTGATAGCTAGGTAATTGGTAACGAGCAAGTAACGGTAATGGTAAATAAGGTGCAGCAAGGTAGCCCAATCCTTTTGAGGCAAAGGACAGGCCGGAACAATCTCTAGTAATAGGCAAAGTGTTCTTGAGGGTACACGGGAATTTCATCTAGTCACTTTTATCATGTTGGTTCGATTCGTGTTCGCTACTTTGATAATTTGATATGTGGGTGGATCGGTACTTGGGTGTTGTTCTTACTTGAACAACCTCCCACTTAGGATTAACCCCCTCACAAGCATCCACAACTACGAGAAAAGTATTAAGATAAAATCTAACCATAGCATTAAACGTTTGGATCCAAATCAGCCCCTTATGAAGTAGCGCATAAACTAGGGTTTAAGCTTCTGTCACTCTAGCAACCCATCATCTAATAACTACTCCACAATGCATTCCCTTAGGCCCATGAATGGTGAAGTGTCATGTAGTTGACGTTCACATGACACCACTAAGGGAATCACAACATACATATCATCAAAATATCGAACACATATCAAATTCACATGATTACTTGCAACATGACTTCTCCCGTGACCTCAAGAACAAAGGTAACTACTCACAAATAATAATCATGCTCAAGATCAAAGAGGTATTGAATAGCATAATGGATCTGAACATATAATCTTCCACCGAATAAACCATATAGTAATCAACTACGCAAGGTAATCAACACTACTAGTCACCCACAGGTACCAATCTGAGGTTCTGGTACAAAGATTGAGCACAAGAGATGAACTAGGATTTGAGAGGAGATGGTGCTGTTGAAGATGTTGATGAAGATTGGCCTCCCAAAGATGAGAGGGGTGTTGGTGATGACGATGGCTTCATTTTCCCCCTCCGGGAGGGAAGTTCCCCCGACGGAATCGCTCTGCCGAAGGGCAAAAGTGCTCCTGCCCAAGTTCCGCCTCGAGGCAGCGGCGCTTCGTCCCGAAAGTCCTCCCCTAATTTTTTTCCAGGTTAAATGTGACTATATACCAGAAAATGGGCACCGGAGGTGGGCCGAGGAGGCCACAACCCATCAGGGCGCGCCCAGGGGGGTCTGGCGCGCCCTGGTGGGTTGTGCCCACTAGGTTGGCCCCCTCTGATAGTTTTCTGCTCTAGTATTTTTTTTATTTATTCCAAAAAAAAATTCGGCTTCATTGGAGTTGTGCGGAATAGGTATCTCTGATGTGCTTTTCTTGGGTCCAGAATTCCAGCTGCCGGTATTCTCCCTCTTTGTGTAAACCTTGCAAATTATGAGAGAAAAGGCATTAGAATCACTCCCCAAAGCATTACTATTCAACAAAACATAATAAATATCAGTAGGAAATCATGATGCAAAATGGACGTATCAACTCCCCCAAGCTTAGACCTCGCTTGTCCTCAATCGAAAACCAATATTGAAAAGCATTTCCACATGATTTGAGAGAGAGGGTGACGATAAAAACAAAATACGGACATAGTAGCATCATGCTTATTATCATAACAGCAACAAACTCTATCATAAAACTTATTCAATACATTTTTATCATATAGCTTCTCATGAACAAGTAACAATTCATCACAACATAGAAGTATGAAGCATAAACCTTATTGAAAACCAACAAACTATGTTCTCAGTCAACTTTGCAACTACAATTCATCATATTTTCAGGAAGAGTCTCATATCGGAGCCTTTTGGCAAGTCCACATACTCAACCATCATTTAGTCTTCTATGATTGCTAACACTCACGGCATACCCATGAACAAAAAGTTTCAACCGGACACATAGGAAGATAGGGGCTTATAGTTTCGCCTCCCAATGTATTCACCTCAAGGGTGATGTCAACAATAATAACTCATGCCCACCCATATCCAACTGGATATATGTGCCTAGATCTTTCCTCACCACATGATGCTTGCAAAAGGAAAAAGTAAAAAGGAATAGGGAAGAATACTTTGACTCTTTGTATAAAAGTAAATACATAAAAGTAAAAGATAGTCCCTTCACAGAGGGAAGCAGAGGTTGTCATGCGCTTATTGGTTTGTATGCCCAATCCCTTAATGTAAAAGAACGCCACGATATATTGCCCCCTATGATAGCAACCTTTATTATGCAGTCCGTCGCTTTTATTACTTTGCCATCATAAGTTCGTATAACGCTCAATTTTCTCTTACACTAATTGTTCAAAACACTTTTAGAAGCAATTTTTATTGCCTTATTGCACCGACACTACTAGAAAAAGGCTATTAGTGGCGCACCACATATTGCTATTAATGGCGCACTATGGGTGCGCCACTATTAACACGCCATTAGTAATTGTTAGTAATGGCGCACCTTTGATGCGCCATTGGTAATCCAAATACCAGTGGCGCACCACATGGTGCGCCACTACTAACCCTTAGGTGCTCCACTGGTATTCCTTCCAGGTGCACCACTAATAGCCTTATAGGTGCGCCACTAGTAATAAAGGAAGGTGCGCCACTAATAAAGGCTGAAATGCGCCACTAGTAATGTATTTGGAAAACAAAAAAAATCCAAATTTACAGAAAACAACCTATAAGGAAAAATAATTTAAAAAGAAAAAATGAAATAGAATCATAATTTTTATTATAGTAAGAATATTACAATGTCTTTACAAGTATCCAATAAAAGGAAAATTGCAAGGAAATAAAAGAAAATCCTAAAACTAATCTTCTAGTAATCTTTTCTTCTTTTTCTTCACTTTATCCCTGCAAAATGTAACAAAATAAATAGAAAGACAAACAAACTATTTATAACATGTCAATACTGTCATTTTTTATGCAGAACTAGATATGAGCATATATTTCCAGAATTACATGGTGTGAATATTGTATGAGTAAGATTATAATGGAAATGAATTTTGATAGGAGCCCACTTTCGATGAGTATTTATCTGGCAGAGCTAAATAATCAGGGCATTTACCTTTTGATAATATTATTATACTATACTACCAGTATACTACTCCACTTGGATTTTTTAGATGAGCAGATCTGAGATAGACATCTGTTCAAGTGGCTATAGGTAGGCTTGAAGAATTCTCATCGGTTCAAGTGGCTACAGGTAGTCGCACAGCTGGAATATAGACTACTAGTACTATTTGAAAAGAAAACAAGAGCAAATCTGAACATACTAGTCAGATCCGATCACATTGAGCTAGAAAGAAAATTCATCAGGAAACAGATGGCCGACGACTTACTTCCAGACGTTGAGGATCTCGTTGTGCCCGGCGAAGACGCTGCGGAGCGCGTCGCGGACGGACTGCTCACAGCGATAGCTGCCGCAGATGAACTCGTTGTCCTGCAGGTAGTCCAACAGCCAGGAATTAAAGATAGGAGGGCTAGAACTGAAAGAACTAACATCTTAGAAAGCAACAGGAGATAATTCATATATGCAAAATACATATGAAGTGGTCTTCACCAAATTTGTTGAAACATGAACGAAATGTTTTAGCAGTACCAATGATACATGTCAAATTAATTGTTCCTGTCATGACAATGTAAAAGTAGTACTTGCATGCCAATGAAGACTTGCTAGTGTCAGATTCTATGAGGTTCAGGACATGTGTAATTGTGCCAAGTTCACTTGTAATGGTATGCTAGAGTGTAAGCTCTTCTATTTCTAAACTTAGAAATCTTGTATGTTTCCTGCACTCTTCCCATCTACTCCATGAGCTGGTTGCAGCCTAAGATATGAATTCATCTATGAGCCTTCATGTGAGTGATTTTTGCCCATTACCACCCATATGCCCTTTGTGATGCCATTATTCATGATCTGAACTTTATCCTCCACAAAATAAAATAACAGTTGATCCATGCGAATGATACTTAATTTTGAAGCTATTGTTAATTTATAAACTGAATATAAAGTGAGTTTATAAATTCAGAAACAGAAAATTCAGTTAGGCTACTGTTAACTGAATTTTGGAGTGTATACTTAACAAAGGCTTCATTTGAATGTACAGTCAAATTAAAAAAAATGTGTTCATGGGGCAGCAGCACTAAGAACTGAAAGAAAAAGGTGCAGAAAAAAGCTACTGAAAAACAATATCAGAAGTAGTGCAGACGCTGTTGAGGCGCTGACTGAACCATTGATAGTACTACCACTCTTCTTTTTTGCGTCCATTAGCGTGACAGTGAGGTTACAACCTTTAATTAACAGTGCAGTATGTGTATAAACTATAAAAAATAACTACACTGCCTGGTTTTCATCCAAATAAGAAAACAGAGCACAGACGATTTTTTCACATATTCACATCATTGATACATGATGACATTTGATCGAGTGATGCAGTGGTGGAAGAATAGAGTAATTGTTGTCCATCAGCTCATAAATGATTAATTATTACCTGCTTGAGGATAGGGGTGGCACACTTTTCTCTTAGAGCGAAAGCATCAGAGTAGGTTATTACCTGCTTGAAATACGCCCCAAATCCATACCTGAGATAACAAAAATACATGAGAAAAGCATTCTGGATCTCTCTGATTTGCACAACATACAGGATGTGCGACATCTGAACTTACGACAGGAGGGAGCCACCTATCAATCTTGGGGCTTCCTCGCTCGCCATGGCCGGGCACCATCATCCTCTGCTGCTTCACCATCATCCTCTCCTCCAACGATGACCTACGCAGGACTCATACAGAGATATTTTTTAACGCATCATACACAGATATAAATCATCTGAATCAAAAGCAAGCTGCATCTAGTTCATCAAATGTTAGATGTACATAATTTGATCGTACACTGCAATGCAAACCATTCAACCACGAAGTAGCTAGAGCTAGTGATTTCAATTCTCTACCATGATGCATGCATGTATGCGTGCAACAAACCGCCAGACTAATTAAGCAGTGAGGTAGGCTACATAATCCAATCCGGCTAGCTCGTAATCATATCCATACTAGGTAGCCGCTACGTAGTTAAGTCTGGACAGAGAGTCAGAGACTGGGATGAACACGTACATGGGAAGGAGCAGGAGACGCAGGGCCTTATCTGCCCAACCTCCGACCAGATCGGTGGTGTTTAAGGCCGCCTTAGAGCTCCAGCGGTACCTCCCCTGCAGGCAAACAGAGCAATAGGCAAAAATCAGCTGTGCAGATCGATTCAGAAGCAGGATTAATGCGGGAGAGGCGCAGTACCTTCTGGGATGAGCGCCATGGATGCAGAGGAGGAGGAGGACGGTCGCGCGTCCCCCGTTGCCGAACTTGGTGCAGAACAACGCGGAGGCTGCTTCCTATCCCGGCGCGTGGACGTGGAGAAGAAACCACCCTCCACCGGCGCCATCGCCTGCGGCACCTTGGCCTTGCTGCCGGATCCGCCGCCGTTCATCGATCATGGGCCAGCTCAACGACGACGAGGATCTGGAAGCCCGGCTATGGCCGTGGCGGCTGGATCTGGGGCCTTGGGGTGGCGGGGAGCTCCTCCTCCTGCAGCTCGGCGGCCTCCACACCCCGGAGCAACACCCTCGCCGGAGGACGTGGTCACCAGCTCTCCTCTGGATCTGGTGTGAGGGAGGAGGAAGGGGGCTCGCCGTGGTCGGGAGGGAGAGGAAGAGGCGGGCGGCCGGGGCTTCCCGATCTAGATCGAAGTCGAGGGAGGTGGGTGGGTGTGTCAGGAGGAAGGGGAGGGGAGAGAACGTGACGAGAGGGAGGGGATAAGGGGTGATAGCAATGGCGCACTGGTAGGGGGTGCGCCATACGTATAGATAGCAATGGCGCACCTCTTACTGGTGCGCCATTACTAGTTAAAACTAGTAATGGCGCACTTTCCCCTGGTGCGCCACTGCTAAGTCTGGGGAGGGGTGTGGGGCCAAGACAAACTTAGTAGTGGCGCACCGTGGGTGTGGTGCGTCATTACTAGTTAAAACTAGTAATGGCGCACTTTCCCCTGGTGCGCCACTGCTAAGTCTGGGGAGGGGTGTGGGGCCAGGACAAAACTAGTAATGGCGCACCACACACCAGGTGCGCCATTAGTAATATGGCCATTAATGGCGCACCCATATCTGATGCGCCACTGCTATATAGCAGTGGCGCACCACATACATGGTGCGCCATTAATGTCCATATTAGCTATAGCCATTTTTGTAGTAGTGCGATGACAACTTACTTGAAGGATCTTACTCGATCCATAGGTAGGTATAGTGGACTCTCAAGGAATGAGTTTGGTTTTGGGTTTTTGGATGCACAAGTAGTATCTCTACTTAGTGCGGAGTTTTTGGCTAGCACAGATATTGAGCAAGCACCACATGTTGAAGGATCTATGACAATATAACTTCTATGTAGATATGAACAAGCATAAATCATTACGTTGTCTTCCTTGTCCAATGTGAACAATTTTGGCATATAATATTTAATGGGGGCTCACAATCATAAAAGATGTCCAAGATAGTGTATTTGCATGTGAATCTTCTCTTCCCTTATTAATTCTTTCATGAATTGCATCATTGACCAATGCTATGTTTGTAAATCTCCAATAAATTTTACTACTTATACTTTTCCTTATGTGATGTCATTACTCACCACAAGATTAGCATATGATTCTTTTCATTTATTTCTCTTTCCTTTTATTTTGATTGCAACCAGAAAGTAGAGAGACAAAAACTCAAACTAAAGTTTATTATATAACTTTCACTTGATTACATAGATAGATAGGCCACGAAACTAACACAGGAAAATAAATCATGCTAACTTTTATTCAACTAAGCAAAGGGAAACTAAAGATCAGACTAAAATAGGTAAAGGTGAATAAAAGTGATGGTGATACGATACTGGGGCACATCCCCCAAGCTTGGCTCAAGCCAAGGGGAGTGCCCATACCCATGTGCTCAAGTCTCCTTTGGTGGTGGTGATGAAGAAGGTGGAGGTGTAGAGGTATCACACTTCAACTTCAAAAGGTGCTTCAATTTGCGGATGGCCCTCCTAAGGTTATTGATGTGCTCCTCTAGCAAAATATTTTCACGGATGAGAAATTTATTCTGAACACGGACCGCTTCGAAAGCTCTAAAAGCTTCGATTTCAATAGGGGTGAGATGGCTGTAATAAGGTTGAAGGATATCTTCTTCTTCTCCCTCCTTTGTTGACATGGATTGCTCTCCTTCAGGGGGCTCATCCACCATAGCATCCTTGCCCTTGTCTTCCTTGTTGGCTTCTTCCGGCTCCTCCCTCTTTAGCTCTATCTTCATTAGCCAGGCATCTTCTTCCACGTTATTAGAAGAGGGGGAAGACATGATGCCTGACTTGATAGATCTGACAGGAAAATAGCACGAAACAAGAATAGAGAATTTTTCTGTGAAGCGGTTGTCAAAACAGTCGGGGGTATATATAGATAATTTTTATTCTTGGGAAACAAGCATATGGAAGGAAAACGGAATCGGGGAGGTGTCCGAGGTGGGCACAACCCACCAGGGCGCGCCCAGGGGTGCCTGGCGCACCCTGGTGTATCGTGCTCACCTCGATCACCTTCTAGTTTATTTCTTTATTCCCAAAATTTTATAATATTCCAAAACTGACAAAAAATATTTTTGCGGATTTTTCGGAGTCCGTTTACTTACCGTATCACGTACCTCCTATTTTTCAGAATTCTGGAGTGTTCCGGAAGGTTTCTTTTATGTGTTCCTCCGGTGTCATGGTTTGGATAACATTGCTTTCAACATTAATAGGCGTACGTGAGATATAGTGCTTAATTCTTTGTCCATTGACCACCTTCGGGTTAGTACCTTCGGCATTATTAATCTTGATAGCTCCAGAACGATAAACCTCTTCGATAATATATGGTCCTTCCCATTTGAAGAGAAGCTTACCTGCAAAAAATCTTAAACGAGAGTTGAACAAAAGAACATAGTCTCCTATTTTGAATTCCCACTTTTGGATTCTTTTTCATGGCATTTTTTACTTTTCTTTGAATAGTTTGGCATTTTCATAGGCTTGGGTTCTCCATTTATCTAGTGAGCTAATATCAAATAGTCTCTTCTCACCGGCAAGTTTGAAATCATAGTTGAGTTCTTTAATTGCCCAAAATGCTTTATGTTCTAATTCTAGTGGCAAATGACAAGCTTTTCCATATACCATTTTGTATGGAGACATACCCATAGGATTTTTATAAGCTGTTCTATAGGCCGAAAGTGCATCATCTAATTTCTTAGACCAAATCTTACGAGACCTACTGACAGTTTTTTGTAATATTAATTTTATTTCTCTATTGCTAAGTTCAACTTGACCACTAGATTGAGGATGATAGGGTGATGCAATTCTATGGTTAACATCATATTTAGCAAGCGTCTTACGGAAAGCACCATGAATAAAGTGCGAACCACCATCGGTCATTAAATATCTAGGAACTCCAAACCTCGGGAAGATAACCTCTTTAAGCATTTTAATGGAGGTGTGGTGATCAACACTACTAGTTGGAATAGCTTCTACCCACTTAGTGACAGAATCAACAGCAACCAAAATATGAGTGTACCCGTTAGAGGAAGGAAAAGGTCCCATAAAGTCAAAGCCGCAAACATCAAATGGTTCAACAACAAGTGAATAATTCACTGGCATTTCCTGACGCTTACCGATATTACCAATTCTTTGACATTCATCACAAGACAAGACAAACTTACGGGCATCTTTGAAAAGAGTAGGCCAATAAAAACCAGATTGCAATACCTTGTAAGCAGTTCTATCTCCCGCATGATGTCCTCCATAAGCTTCGGAATGACATTTCCGTAGGGTTTGTTCCTGTTCATGCTCAGTTACACAACATCTAATAATACCATCTACTCCTTCTTTATAAAGATGTGGGTCATCCCAAAAGTAATGTCTCAAGTCATAGAAGAATTTTTTCTTTTGTTGGTATGTGAAGCTAGGTGGTATATATTTAGCGACAATGTAATTAGCATAATCAACATACCAAGGGGTGTTTTGAGAAACATTTATTGCAGCTAATTGTTCGTCAGGGAAACTATCATCAATAGGTAGTGGGTCATCAAGAATATTTTCTAACCTAGACAAGTTATCAGCTACGGGGTTCTCAGCTCCCTTCCTATCAACAATATGCAAGTAAAATTCTTGGAGCAAGAGAACCCACCTAATAAGTCTAGGTTTAGCATCTTTCTTTTTCATAAGATATTTTATAGCAGCATGGTCGGTGTGAACAATTACTTTTGAGTCAACAATATAGGATCTAAATTTATCACAAGCAAACACGACCACTAAAAATTCTTTTTCAGTAGTAGCATAATTTCATTGAGCATTGTCTAGAGTTTTGCTAGCATAATGGATAACATTCAATTTCTTATCAACTCTTTGTCCTAGAACAGCACCAACAGCATAATCACTAGCATCACACATAAATTCAAAAGTTAAGTTCCAATCAGGTGGTTGAACAATAGGTGCAGAGGTTAAGGCTTTCTTGAGTGTTTCAAAGGCTTCCACACAATCATCATAAAAAACAAAAGGGATATCCTTTTGTAAAAGATTAGTAAGAGGCCTAGAAATTTTAGCGAAGTCTTTAATGAACCTCCTATAAAAAACCGCATGACCAAGGAAACTGCGAATACCTTTAATATCTTTAGGACATGGCATTTTCTCAATTGCATCAACTTTAGTTTTATCCACCTCAATACCTCGCTCAGATATTTTATGCCCCAAGACAATACCTTCATTAACCATAAAGTGGCACTTCTCCCAATTGAAGACAAGATTAGTTTGTTCACATCTCTGCAAAACTCGATCAAGGTTGCTTAAGCAATCATCAAATGAAGTTCCGTAAACGGAAAAATCATCCATGAAAACCTCCACAATCTTTTCACAAAAATCGGAGAATATAGCAGTCATACATCTTTGAAAGGTAGCAGGTGCATTGCATAAACCAAAAGGCATACGTCTATAAGCATAGGTTCCAAAAGGGCAAGTAAAGGTGGTTTTCTCTTGATCGGATTGTGACACAGGTATTTGAGAGAAACCAGAATATACATCTACGAAGCAAAAGTGTGTGTGCTTAGATAGTCTTTCTAGCATTTGATCGATGAAAGGCACAGAGTAGTGATATTTTCTAGTAGCTTTATTTAATTTTCTAAAATCAATTACCATTCTATAGCCAGTAACAATTCTTTATGGAATGAATTCATTCTTATCATTATGAACAATGGTAATACCTCCTTTCTTAGGGACACAATGAACGGGACTTACCCATCTACTATCAGCAATAGGATAGATTATACCTGCTTCCAGAAGTTTTAATATTTCAGTTCTTACTACTTCCTTCATCTTAGGATTCAATCGCCGTTGATGATCAACAACGGGTTTAGCATCAGGTTCCATATTAATCTTGTGCTGACATAGAGTGGGACTAATGCCCTTAAGATCATCAAGAGTATATCCAATAGCAGCCCTATGCTTCCTTAGAACTTTTAATAATCTTTCTTCTTCATGTTCTGAAAGGTTAGCTATAATAATAACAGGATATATCTTTTTCTCATCAAGATAAGCATACTTCAAAGTGTCAGGCAATTGTTTCAGTTCAAACACAGGATCACCTTTAGGTGGAGGGGGACCTCCAAGAGTTTCAATAGGAAAATTCTGTTTCACGAGAGGTTGTTGTTCGAAGAAAATTTGATCTATTTCATTTCTTTCACGCAAGTGCATATCATTTTCATGGCCAAGCAAATATTGTTCTAATGGATCAGTAGGAGGCACAACAATAGAAGCAAGACCAATTATTTCATCCTTACTAGATAACGCTTTATCACGAGGTTGTCTACTAAACTTGGAAAAATTAAAATCATGAGACACATTACCAAAACTGACACCAACAGTTTGTTTTTCATAATCTATCTTAGCATTGACGATGCTTAAGAAAGGTCTACCAAAGATAATGGGACAAAAGTCATCTTGTGGGGAACCAAGAACTAGAAAATCAGTAGAGTATTTCACTTTCCCACAGAAGACTTCAACATATCTAACAATCCCAAGTGGTGTGATAGTGTCTCTATTAGCAAGTTTAATAGTAACATCAATGTCTTCTATTTCAGCAGGTGCTATTTCATCCATAATTTCTTGGTATAAGGTAAAAGGGATAGCACTCACACTAGCACCCAAATCACATAAACCATCATAGCAATGATCTCCTATTTTGACCGAGACAACGGGCATGCCTTCTATGGGTCTATGTTTATTCTTTTCATCGGGTTTAGCAATTCTAGCAGCTTCATCACAGAAGTAGATAACATGCCCATCAATATTTTCTACCAAGAGATCCTTAACCATAGCAACACTTGGTTCTACTTTAATTTGCTCAGGGGGCTTAGATGTTTTTAGGTTACTCTTACGAACCACAGTTGATACCTTAGCATGTTCCTTTATCCTAACAGGGAAAGGTGGTTTTTCAATATAAGCGGTATGCACAACTGGATCAACATTGTAAATGATGGTTTCTTCTTTAGCTATGACCGGTTCTTTAATTTCTTATTTAATAGGGGGATGATATTTAAACCACTTCTCCTTAGGGAGATCAACATGAGTAGCAAATGCTTCGCAGAAAGAGGCTACTATCTCAGAGTCAAGTCCATATTTAGTGCTAAACTTGTGAAAAGTATTGGTATTCATAAAAGATTTAACATAATCAATTTCAAGCTTTATACCTGACTCATTACCTTCGTCGAGTTCCCAATCTTCAGAGTTGCGTTTAATTCTTTCTAAGAGATCCCACTTGAATTCAATAGTCTTCTTCATATAAGAATCAGCAGAAGAAGTATCGAGCATGGATTGATCATTATGAGAAAGTCGAGCATAAAAATTCTGAACAATAACTTCTCTCATAATGTCATGATTGGGGCATGAATATAACATTGACTAAAGCCTTGCCCAAGCTAGAGCGATACTTTCTCCTTCACGAGGCCAAAAATTATATATATAATTCCGATCACTATGAACTAGATGCATGGGATAAAACTTTTGGTGGAATTCCAATTACAAACGATTCCAGTTCCACGATCCAAGATCATCACATAGCCTATACCATGTCAATGCTTTTCCCTCCAAAGATAAAGGGAAAACCTTCTTCTTAACTTCATCTCCGGGTAAACCTGCAAGCTTAAATAATCCACATATCTCGTTCACATATAATAGATGCATATCAGGATGTTCAAATCCATCTGCTGCATAGGGTTTAGCAAGCAGTTATTCTACCATACCCGAAGGAATTTCATAAGTAAAAATTTTAGTAGGTGCAGTGGGTTAAGGGGCAACTAATTGTGGTTCCGGTCGAGGTGAAGATACCCCGAACAAACCACTCAAAGGATTGTTCTCCATAGTAGCAAGTAGCAATAAATTTCAGCACGTAGTATAAGTTTTTCCTTAGCGATTTCCACTTACCAAGAGCGCTTCACTCCCCGGCAACGGCGCCGGAAAAGAGTCTTGATGACCCACAAGTATAGGGGATCAATCGTAGTCCTTTCGATAAGTAAGAGTGTCGAACCCAACGAGGAGCAGAAGGAAATGACAAGTGGTTTTCAGCAAGGTAATCTCTGCAAGCACTGAAATTGTAGGTAACAGATAGTTTGATAGCAAGGTAATTGGTAACGACCAAGTAACGGTAATGGCAAATAAGGTGCAGCAAGGTAACCCAATCCTTTTGAGGCAAAGGACAGGCCAGAACAATCTCTAGTAATAGGCAAAGTGTTCTTGAGGGTACACGGGAATTTCATCTAGTCACTTTTATCATGTTCGTTTGATTCGTGTTCGCTACTTTGATAATTTGATATGTGGGTGGACCGGTGCTTGGGTGATGTTCTTACTTGAACAACCTCCCACTTATGATTAACCCCCTCGCAAGCATCCGCAACTATGAGAAAAATATTAAGATAAAATCTAACCATAGAATTAAACGTTTGGATCCAAATCAGCCCCTTATGAAGTAGCGCATAAACTAGGGTTTAAGCTTCTGTCACTCTAGCAACCTATAATCTAATAACTACTCCACAATGCATTCCCTTAGGCCCATGAATGGTGAAGTGTCATGTAGTCGAAGTTCACATGACACCACTAAGGGAATCACAACATACATATCATCAAAATATCGAACACATATCAAATTCACATGATTACTTGCAACATGACTTCTCCCGTGACCTCAAGAACAAAGGTAACTACTCACAAATAATAATCATGCTCAAGATCAGATAGGTATTGAATAGCATAATGGATCTAAACATATAATCTTCCACCGAATAAACCACATAGTAATCAACTACGCAAGGTAATCAACACTACTAGTCGCCCACAGGTACCAATCTGAGGTTCCGGTACAAAGATTGAACACAAGAGATGAACTAGGGTTTGAGAGGAGATGGTGTTGTTGAATATGTTGATGAAGATTGGCCTCCCAGAGATGAGAGGGGTGTTGGTGATGACAATGGCTTCGATTTCCTCCTCCGGGAGGGAAGTTCCCCCGGCGGAATCGCTCCGCCGAAGGGCAAAAGTGCTCCTGCCCAAGTTCCGCCTCGAGGAGGCGGCGCTTCGTCCCAAAAGTCCTCCCCTGATTTTTTCTAGGTTAAATGTGACTATATACCAGAAGATGGGCACCGGAGGTGGGCCGAGGAGGCCACAACCCATCAGGGCGCGCCCAGGGGGTCTGGCGCGCCCTGGTGGGTTGTGCCCACCAGGTTGGCCCCCTTCGGTAGTTTTCTGCTCCAGTATTTTTTATTTATTCCAAAAATAATCTCCGTAAAATTTCAACTTCATTAGAGTTGTGCGGAATAGGTATCTCTGATGTGCTTTTCTTGGGTCCAGAATTCCAGTTGCCGGTATTCTCCCTCTTTGTGTAAACCTTGCATATTATGATAGAAAAGGCATTAGATCACTCCCCAAAGCATTATTATTCTACAAAACATAATAGATAATAGTAGGAAATCATGATGCAAAATGGACGTATCAGGAGGTGAAAAAACCAATGTGAAGGGTGGTGGTGGGAGGTGAGACGGAAAAAAATGGACGAAAAAAATGGGATGCTATTCACCAACTGAGCAATTAGGAGTAGAGATATAGCGGTGGCATGGTTATAGTGCAAGTGTTAATGAAGCAAAGATAATACACACAAAGTTTCCGATCTACCAGATAAAATAACTTTGCAACACTTCATTTCATTTTATCTAGACAACACTTGCTTGCCAGGAATGCACATAAGAGTTTCTTTGGATAGAGCCATGAAAACATAAGTTAGGGAGTAGAAAACATGTAGTAAAGTATGATGCTCAAGTGCACATGAGTACACCCATAGTTGTCTCCTCCTCTAGTCTCTGAAACACTTTTTTGCATTCATTGTTTGCTGGAACTTTGATTGTCACGTGAAGGAGATTATGCCAAATAAGTGATCATCCATAGGTTTTCGCTGTGGCTTAATGTTTGGGAACTATGGACCTTTAGCAATAATGTCTCTTTCGAGCTCTTTTGATTAGTCCCCTTTATTTACCACATACATACCCACTCAAGAGAAAGCTGAATAATATTCGTTTGTAGTGTTACCACAACATACGGTAACAAACTCATAGCCAAAATCCGAGCTGTCAATCTTGGTGGATCATTCATTGGCCAGCGGAGTCCTCAGCATACCATCAAGAAGGGTGACGAAGCGACATTTACACACGTAAACACATATATAGTAGCAAAGGCCATGGCACTAGCTGGAGGCTGTAACCCATGTTGAGATATACAACACAAATTTTTTGACATATCTCACCCACCTTTCAACTAAGTTCCTCTAGACAATTTAATCCACAAGTTCTATCAAGTCTATTAAAATTAACAACATGGGGTTGAGCATTTTAAACATCACTTCCACTACAATTTCTCAACTCCCAAGTCTTGAGAGGCTTTCTCTTGTGCAAAGTTATACTTGGTTAATAACATTTCATTTAAAACCTCTCCCACTGCAACTCTTAGTTGTCTAAACTAAAGAAAACAAAGGCTACAAAATTATTTCAGCTACTAGAGAAAAACATTTGTATCAACTATCAAGACTCACTCCCATCTGCACATATCACACATAAAACTACTACATCTATTCTAAGTATCCAAGTGCAAAAGACCGGGGTCGTAGGACATACCTTCACGGTTGCGAATTTACACACTTCTCTTCCTTACTCTTGCACTCCTCATTGTCCGGCATAGATCAACTCCTCTGAAAACAAAATGCAAATGAACTCCTAGGGGCTAAATGAATAACAAGAGCAAAGCAAATCTTATTCTATTTTTTGGGTTTTTGAAAACTAACTTGCAACCAAAAAATCGCAATGGCAAAATAAAAATAAAATCAAAAGCAAATAAAAAACAAAGTGTTGGAACACACTAACATGAGTGTTTTGAAGCTCCTCAAGCTTAAGTACAACCTCATAATACTGCCACATATTGATGTAGAAGCAGTGATAACCTCCCCCAAACTTAGCCTTTTGCAAGCCCAAATCAGTGAGGTCATTGTGTCAGTTGGTGTGGAGCCCACTCCTGCCACCAGTTGACGAAGTCCATGTTCATGTTGGCGGTCGTGCCTCTCAAGGACGATGCGAGGTTGCTCATATCACGAATCGAGCCCTAGAGGTTGATGAGGTCTGCGTAAGTGGTGTAGTCTTGATGTGCCCGCTCCTCCTCTCGGTCGGTGGCGAGTTCTTCTTCATCTACTTGTTCAGGTTCTGGCCCTTCTTGGCCAAAAGCTACATCTCCTTCCTGTGCAACATAATGCAATTGTCCATTCTCGATGGAGAAACAGTTAGGCATAGGTGTGGGTAAAAAATACGCCACTCCAGGAATTTTGATGCAATGACGGCCATTACGAACTACTACCATACCGACGGTAGTAAGAACACGAATGTAAATAAGGGTGTTACCGACAATGGGACGGAAATGATTGTAGTTGAGACCAAGGGAGTCGGCCAACATGGCGATCACTCCTTCACACATGATATCTCCTTGTGCATGATTTGCTTGATGCGTGAGGTGTAGCACAAGTATTGCCCCTAAGTTGGGCGAATAACCGACGTCCAGGTTTGCTGCTTTCCCGAGAACTAGCATGTTCTCATCACCTTAGAGACTTCTCCTTGTGCCTGCAACGAGCTAGTGATAACATAGTAGAAATAACGTAGCATGACTTTCAATGCAACTGGCTCTTTGTCTAGAGCCATGATGACTCATCTTGTAAAAGGATTGCCTTGGACACGGGTCCGTGAAATCATAAATATATCTAATATCATCATCATTGTTGGGGATGCCGAAGTAGTTGCACCACTCAACAAAAGTGATGTCAAAGTCTTGATCAAGGAGACGGAAAGTGATCCTCTCCACCTCACATGCATTTGGCATTAAACCAACATTGTGCGAGAGAGTACTAAGAAACTCAAGCGTCAATCGTTCATAAGTCTCACATACCTGATAAACAAAATGATGCAACCCGGCATTATAACAAAGCAAATTAAAATCATGAGTGATACCTAACTTGGCAAGAGTATTCGCACAAGCCCATTTGGTTGCTTTGATCTTCCTTGTGGTGAGCTTCTGGAACTTTTTCCTCACTCCACGGTCAGTGAAGACAATCCCCTGAGTGAAAACTTGTTGCGGTTGTGCGGTGGATGAACTCGAACCACCGCATATGCGAGAAGACCTCCGTGTAAACATCTATAAAACAATTTTTCATTCCAATATAATTAAACAACAATGATCCTACGGTACTCACAACATTATACTCCTCTAAAAACACCAACAAATCCATGCCAAACTCAAGTTTGAATCACAAATATGCATATCCTAGACATGGCAATTCTAGGCATGTAGAACGTGGATTTGCAAAAAATAACTTGGGGATCGGAGGAGAAACGTACCATAGATAGATCACACGGAAGGATTTGAACTGAAAACGAACGAGTAGAGAAATCGGGTGATGTTTTGCTAGGGGTTGGAGAGGTTTGGAGGAAGAAGAAGAAGAAGAAAAGAGAGAGATGGGGGTGAAATAACTCCTTCCTCGGGCTTATTGGAGCCGCCGGCGCGTGAAACGACCGCTCAAACAGGCGCGAGCACCCATATGGAACACCGTCTTTGAACCGGTTAAACTCACCTTTGCTTGTGTGCAGAAACGACCGCTGAAACAGACGCTACCGTCCGTTTGAACGCCATCGTTCGTTCTGTTCTTTTTGTGCTCCTGGTCGAAGATGTCAAACGACTGCTCGGACGGGCGTGTGCGCTTGTTTGGAACGCCGTCGAACGCTCTGGACTCCTCGATAGTTTCTGCAGAGAATCAAAACGAGCGTGTTCGCTCGTTTGACACGTCGTCTTTCTCTCTGTTGTTTCTGGGTTGTTCTGCACTAGAACCTCCTCCGGGTCAAACGACCGCCTATACGACTGCTGCGGTCGCATGATAGGTCGTCTTTTGGTCTGTTTCTTCTAAAACTTGTATTTTTCTTCGTTTTCCTGTGGTGTTAGTTCCATAGCAATACATAGACATATTTCCAGGCATTCAAACATCAATCTAACATATAAATCATCTTGCACAAGGCTAGTCCTTCATTACAACAACTCTTCCAAACTCACTTCTTCATATGGAACTTCAATCACATTTTTATTAAAAAAACAAAAATTTACTTGTCTACTTTATCCGCGTGGGTTGTCTCCCACGAAGCGCTTGTTTTCGGTTGGATAGCTCGATCGTAGTGGTGATCAAGGTGGTGCTAGAACACCGAGACCATAACTTCTGGCATTCAAAATGATGCCACCTCCTGTGTAGGTCTTCAATTTCTTTTTCCTGGGGAAATGTCTTACAAAAGGATATTTAGCTGGTAAATCAAAATGAACATTTCCCTCAATCACATTTATCACAGTTTTTATAGTCTTTAGAAAAGGTCTACCGAGAATTATAGGGGCAATTGGATCTTCAGGCATCTCTACTATAACAAGATCAATCATGACAGGGCAATCATTAATTTGAACAATAACTCCATGCTTAATGCCTACTGCCTAAGTAAAAGTAGAGTTATCCATATTCAACATAATCTCAATATTAGCATAAGGACCAAGATTGAGACTATCATAAAAAGATTTGGGGATAGTGGAAACACTTGCCCCTAGATCACATAAAGCACTGAATTTATTAAATCCTATCTCAATCTCTATAGTAGGTTCAAAAGCATCCTCTTGTTTAGCTGGTAACTTACTGAATAACTTTTTACTTTCATCATCAAGTTCATGTACCTTGGCTGCAACTTGTTCAACAAAGACATTATATGCTTCATCATTAGTTACCTCCGGTAGTAGGTACTTCATGGATATCATCTTGACAAAATCTGCAATGGCATTATTGTACTCTGGCACATGGCTTGTGTCAAGTACCTCAGCTTTCTCTTCGTTGCTTCTTACCATTTTAATTTCATCAACCGGGTTAGGCTCCGGTTTACCTGCAAACTTGGCCAAAATCAAGGTTTGGCTCTCTGCTATCTTTGCCACTTGTGCCTCCATATTCTTGGATCTGGCTTCAAGTATTTGCACATCATTTGTTAGTGCAACAACCTTACCGGTCAATTGACCAAGTAAGTTATCATGATTCTTCAAGATATTCTTGAAGTTTTCATTCTACTCGGTCTGGCTAGCAATAAAGCTTTTAAGAGTTTCTTCAAGAGTATTTCTATTGCTACCATTAGCTCCATTGAAATTGCTACCATTTGTCATTTTGTGTGATGTAAAGCTACTTTTGTGAAGTACTTTGAAGACGTCTCTTTGGTGAAGTACTTTGAAGACGTCTCTTTGGTGAAGTACTTTGAAGACGTCTCTTTTGGGGCATGAAAAATGTGCTCCAAATGAGCTCCAAACCTAGGATAGACAACCCCATTTCTTACCAATTTTTTTGACCTTCTCTAAATGACCTAAAAAAATAAACCTTGACATCTAGTTTGCAAATATAGGGTCCATGACCAATATGGGATCGTTTGGACAAACTATGTTATGGTTAACCCTAAACCCTAGCTCATTTCCCTTGAAATCCATGCAACCTTGTTGGTGATAGCTAAGTTTTGTGAAGGGAGTTTCATGAACATATCCGTAGACGTGGTTTCTTATTTTTCATAGAAACCTAGTAACATAAAACAATGATGTGCGCAAGTTTCATTTTTTGCAAATTAGTTATGCTCAATCCTAATCACTGAAACCCTCTCAAAACCCCTCAAACCCCTCTCAAAACCCCGCACCATCCAAGCCATTGGATCGATGTTCGGGGACGGTTTGGATTAGGTGCTAGGGTTAGACATGGTCAATCCGTGAGAGGCGACCCGATTGCTTGGATACGGTGGGGTGTTCCGTGACCCACATGGCAGCGGCGGAAGAGGGACAAGCGATAGGAGGCCCCAACAGATGAGCCACTGAATCTCACTTGTGCCGCTGCATTTCCCCCTTTCTACATGAACCCTTGGTTGGCACACGCCCTCGATGGCGAGCTTGATCTCCTCCCCCCTGTCTCCACACCTTCTCGATGGCGAGTTGGACCTCCCCCCTGTCTTCACACCTCGTCGATGCGCGTCCCACCACGCCGAAGCTGTCCTCCTCGCCACTTTGTGTCGGCTGCACGGATCTGGGCAGATCGGGGTGGTGCGAATCTCCAGGATCTGAGCAGGGCGTTGCTCCGGTAAGAACGATAGAGTATTTTGGGAATACATTTAGTACATGCCTAGTTTTATGAGCTAGTTTATCACCAATGCTATTACACATTGAGATAGTTTATCACCACTGCTACTACACATTTAGCTAGTTTATCACCAATGCCACTGCACATCGAGCTACTTTATCACCAATGCTACTACACATTGAGCTATTTTATCACCACTTCTACTACACATTTAGCTTGTTTATGACCAATGCCACTGCATATCGAGCCACTACACATTGAGCTAGTTTTTCACCATCGTTATTACACACTGAGCTGGTCAATGATGTGCTTTATGACCATTGACATTTTTTTTAAATTTTATAAGTCTGCATAAAGCTAAGTCATGTCTAGTTCTAGCCTCAACAACACTACATGGTATGGCGATGAGGAATCCTCCTTCTCTTCCCCAATATTGTACAGAATCAAGTCGTTGGAGTATTCTCCGGATAAAGAATGTTGGTGCAACAAGAAGGCTTCCAGGTGGATTTCTTAGAGCAATTCCAACCTAGGAAAAATATATTACTGATGCACAAGAGTTCGGGTGATTTCCTATTTCTTCTCATTTCCCAAGTTTTTTGGCCATTAAATGAAAATATAATCTTGACTCTAAATAGTGTTAATATCATAGGCTGGTGGCTGCTTGTTCAATGAATGGGCTGATCCAAAAGTGCCCGACTTCTTGAAGCAGCATTTCTTTGATTTGCGTGACATGGTGCGTCGGCTCAAAAGAGAAAAGGATCCCCGAGTTCTTACTGAATTACAGGCCTACAAAGCATGGAATCAAGAGTTGCTGCACAAGAAGGCTTGGACATATGACTTGATCAAGAGGAAGGATATGCAAATTGAGGTGTTATTAAAAAATATGCTGAAAATTCTGCTGCTATTAACCAGCTTAGGGTTAGGCCGAAAAAATTGGAGGGAGAGAATTTTGTGCTGAAATGTGTTTTAGTAGTAGCATTATTTGCTATGTTTGTCAAGCTCCTGTCTTGATCATGCTGGTGTAATAAACATTTGGGATCCCTAAACATTTGGATGCAAGGCTAGTTTGAAGTGGACCAGTTCACAGACCACGATGTTTTCAATTTCGTACATTTCCAACTTGTAGACACCAAATAGCATATGATCTGTATTGAAATTGGATATCGTGTGAACGCCTAATAAAAAGAAAGGACATCGTTTGCCAGAAACTTTTACAAACAAAGATGCATATCATATTGACTAAATTCCATGGGGTTAAAAAGATGTCACATCTTGACCAGATTCCAAGGGTACAAAGTTGCTCAACAACCCATCATATTTGGATATCTCTACATTGTTTTATATCAATTTACCTTAACTACATAGTAAAGAGCTAGTAAAGAGATGAAACCTGTGATAAGTGCCACCATGTATTTGTTTTTCTCCTCTGCCTTCACTTCAAGTCCTTTTATGACTCTTGCTTTATCATCTCCATCCATTTGCAGCTCCTCTACCAGATGATCAAATATGGCCAGATCAGTATCTTGTTTAACTTATCGTTGCAAGCAATTCTCCTTTCTTCTGCAATAGTACGCTTCAGCCCAACAATCAATCTGTTTTTACTGTCTAATTCAATACCCAAATTAGCCACCACCTCCTCCAATGCCATCTTCTCTCTACCCCACCGAATTGACTCATCTTGGTATGCAATATACCAAGGATCATTAGCATGCCTGTTAAACTATAATAATCCATCCAAAAGTCAATACTACAAATTAAACAAGGGATCATTCAGATAGGCCGTGAGCGCTAACTACCTGAAACTCCTCCGAATATGGTGTAGGTGAGCGTGGCCAAGACATGATCGAATCGACACCCTCGCCGCTGTAGTCGCTGCAACCGGACATTTACCGCGACAGCGCCTCTGAAATAAGGTGTTCAGACCAGATTAAGGGAAAGGGTCCAGAAGCCCTTGAATAAGGAGGATCAGGATCCGTGAGCTTACTAAGAAATGTCGTGTGGCTGTCGGTGGCTATCTTCGACGCGACAGAGCAAATCCAGATGGTGAGGAGGGGGTGTGGGGTGGAAACTTTGCGTGCGATATGTTGGTCTGGAGGGACAATGCGGGAAGATAAATAATGCTGGTGTCATGGATGCTGGTAATTTACACATAAAAATCTTTTGTTTTGTGATCGTAATGTACATATGGATGGGTTTGTGGGGTTGGCAAAATTGTAGCATCATGCACGTGCATTCTCATCTTGTTGGTTCATTCTTGCACCACTCAAATAGTCATGTGCATTATCTCCCTCAATAGAACCCATTGTACCACCTGATGTTTTTCATTTTCTGCATATTAGTACAAACACTTTTCTTTTTTTTCCTTTTCCTTTTTCTTATTGACAAAAAGGAAGAAGATACATATATGCATTTTTGCACTAATTTTGATACATTTTTTCCTGTAGGTATCAGCTTGGAAGCGATTGATTCATAGATATCACACATATTGTTTTCACACTAACTCAACATTTATATCAGTGGGGGACCACATATATTGTGTACATCCTTATTTTTCAACTTCATTTATTTTTACAAGAACTTTGTTTGAACACATTGAAACCAGTTTTTTAGCAGTTGTGGCATGATAACTTCTGAACATTTCAAAATCATTTTTACTGTTAGTGGTCTGGTAACTTCGACACTCATGTGTTGTCTATCGCACCTGAATGCTCGGCCTCGCGCGCTCCCGCCCTCTCGGCCTCGTGAGTGGGAGGTATTCATATCTGTTACTAAATGTGAAACGATCACCAATTAGTGCGGTCCAAATATAAATGAAACCAAACAATGACCTAAAATTGGAGAAGCTCGCCTAAACTAGGCGTGCCAAGAATTCGCTTCCAGCCAAACACCACGAACATAGCATGATCCAAGCATGATCTTAGAATTATTTTATCTAGAAAGTACTCTAACTGAAGAAATTTTATTTTTTGCGGGGAAAAAAGTACTCTAACTGAAGATGACTAGCCTTTTTCCTTCTTATGCTGATTTTTTTTGCGGGAAAATGAGATTTTTATTGGTTAACCCCGGGGGTTACAATCATGATGGTGAAGCAAATCAATCTCACTAGGTCCAGATCTAAGGCAAACATATGTGCGCATGTGGTGATGACCAATCTGAGTTAAGCAATGAGCTACATTATTACATCCACGCTGCACATGTACTACTGAGTATTCTCTACCCTGTGCGAGTAGACTCTTTATCTCGCCGACGATGGCCGCCACTAATGAACGGTCGCTCTCCACTTGCTCAATCATGTTAACTAACACTTGGGAATCTGTCTCGATGATGAATGGCTTGGTGCTCCACTCATAAGCCAAGGCAATTCCCCCCATGCAGGCCGCCAGTTTCGCTTCAACCGGGCTAGTGCACGTATGCATGTGATGACTCGATGCGAAGACGATTGCTCCATCCTCAACACGAAGGATCATGTCGGCACCTCCAGTGTTCGTCTCCATGGCATAGGCACCATCCACATTTAGCTTGTTCCACCCAGTTGGAGGCTTGATCCACCGGTCTGGTGGTCTTGCACTGATGTGGTCATCTCGTTGCTTGTGCTCATTTTTCCTCCTTCTCTTTTGTAACCACCATCTTCCCCTTTTTAAGATCTCCATGAGGATGTTGCTGCAGGCACAACAGAGACTCGATGTAGCTACATAAGAAACGTGTGGATACATGGACTGGCGGGGGCTTCTTCTGGTGCGTGATCTCATTCCTCACATGCCATATTCTCCACATTGTCATCAACAGCGGTAGATGCTACTGTTTGTCACTGTTGGACAGCAAGTGAAGCAGCCATTCCGGCCTCGTATTGACCACTTCTTCAAGGTTTGGCATATAGACTTTCTCATTCATCGCTCACCATAGCTGCATAGCCAGCGGGCACCTACAAAAAACATGGAACGTGTCCTCACGGTCCAATCCACAAAGAGTACAAATGTCAGTTTTCTCCAGCTTTCGAATCATCTTATTTTCCATTGTAGCCAGCGAATTTGTCGCAAGTTTCAAAGCAAAGACCCGTACCTTTGGGGAGCAGGGCACCATCACACTATCTTCCATACGGCGTGGTTGTCGTCTGGTGCCCTGCTCGTGGCGCACATAGTTGTGTGGGTTTGCTCCTCCAGAGCCAAGCGATACGCAGATCGCACGGTGAAGAGACCGCGCAGCTCAGGGGCCCAGGCCAGTACATCATCAAGACGTCACGGCGATGCCTTGATCTTCAAGATCTCCTGGAAGTCCATCATCATGAATTTTGCCGGACTAGTTCCTGGTTCCACCTACCATTGTTATCCAGAAGTTCAGCAACACGCCGTATGCGGCTGTTGCGTCTTGGAGTGATTGGCCTGTATGAGCTCGGTCTGGGAATCCAAGTATCTCGCCACACCCTAAGGAGCTCGCCGTTCCCAATGCGCCAGATGAGTCCCTTTCGGAGTAGTTCTAGACCATATTGTATGGCATGCCCTGAAGAAGAAGCATTGCCTGCAAAAACCGTATCAACCAGCGAGCCATTAGGGTAATACCTTGCTTTGAGCATTGTGGCACACAGGGAATCAGGTCGCTCCAAGAGTCGCCACGTTTGTCGTGCAAGCAAAGCTTGATTAAAGAGCCTGAAGTCGCGGAAACCAAGGTCGCCTCGCTGTTTAGGTTGAACAAGCTTCTCCCATGCGGTCCAGTGTGTTTTCCTCTTCCCTTGTTCTGAGCCCCACCAAAAAATTCTTACTAGCCTCGCCAAGTCATCGCAGAGGAAAAAGCAAGCTTAAAGACACCCATGATATAAGTTGGTAATGCTTGGGCCACTGATTTGATCAATGCTTCCTTCCTTGCTTGCAAAAGTGTATCACCCCATGCCAAAATTCTCTTTGTGAGTTGTTGTTGTAGGTTTTGGAATTTCCCATGATGCATCCGACCCTCCGGCGTTGGCAGCCCAAGATACTTTCTTTCAAAATTATCTCTAGAAATTTCCAGTGCACTTTTTACTTCCTCCTGGTTTACTACATGACAACCCTCACCAAATAAAATGGAGCATTTGTGAGGGTTGATGAGCTGCCCTGTAGCCATTGCATACCCATTTATAATTTATTTATTTTTGAAAAGAGAGGGGTTTCCCCCCTGCCCCAACTTTATTAAGCCAAGGCAAAAATCAAACCAGGTTCGGTGACAGTTCACAGCGGCAGCCAGAGTAGCAACCACGGGTAGGATAGGGTCCCAAAGCTAGCCCTATTACATAACCAGGATCATATTACAGGCAGCGAGGTGAAAGCAACAGAATTGACATGACAGGCCCAAAATTATCCACCTCAACTACCACACACCAACAACTACCAGGCTATTATAAGCAACTCCCCTCTTCGACGATCCAAAAGCCTTAAGCACTGGAGAAGTAGAGCACCCTGAGCGTCCGAGCACAAAACCTTCCATTGTCTGATCAACCCCCCCCCCCCCCCACCAGATCCAAGATGCAGCGCATATTCCTCCATCTCCTCCCCTGAAAGACAAAGTCATTGCGCAAAAGCCATAAGCCCCACAAGGTGGCAGACGAAACAATGTTAACAGCCTCATATTGTTTTTTCATTTTCCAATGAGCACTTAAATCACCAAAAGAAGATGGAGCAGGGAAATTAAACGCCATAGACCAAACTGACCAAATCTCTCTAGCCACAACACAATCAAAGAACAAATGTTGAATTGATTCAAGCTCACAGCAAAACACACAGGTCATATCATCAACATGTCTTCTTTTAGCTAGATTATCTCTAGTCAGGCATTTGTTATAAAAAGCAAGCCATAAAAAGACATGGATATTAGGAGGAATCTTAATCTTCCAGATGCAGTCTTTAAGGTCAGAAGACACCCCTCCAAAATTAATCAATTTATAAAAAGATTTCACTGTATATATCCCAGAAGAATCCAAAGTCCAAACAGGAGTGTCCTCATCATCTGAAGGATGAAAATCCTTCACCAGATCCACAAGTTTGCACCAAGTGTTCATTAAATCAGCATCTACACATCTCCTAAGTGTTAATTTTAGTTGTTCCCCATCCCAGACCTGGGCGAGGGAGGCATCTTGCTGATGACATATATCAAAAAGGTCCCAAAATCTAGTTTTAAGGGAACATTCTCCAACCCAGATGTCATGCCAGAAGGCAATATGTTTAGCATCCCCAGGAGTCCACTTATAGAAGTGACTAGCAGCTCCTAGAGCCCATGTGACACTTTTCCAGAATGGAGAACCTGAGGAATTCCTAGCCCAAAAGATATTAGGTTTGTCCACCCCATACTTGTGTCTAATAATCTTCTTCCAGTCTTTAAGAGACCCATCATAGAACCTTTTCCCCCAGGAAGCTAACAGGGCCATATTAAACTCTTTCAGATTTGGTACTCCTAAACCACCAAATTCTTTCCTCCTGGAAATCAAACCCCAGTTAGCCAGGTGATATTTGTGGGTATCCCCAACATTCCCCCAGAAGAAATGAGACATTTGTGATGTAATGGCATCAATAGCCCATTTAGGGAACTTCATAATAGACATCAGATAAGTAGGGATGCTAGCAATACAAGTAGTGAGCAGAATCAGCTTGCCCCTATAGGATATATTCTGACCCAACCAGCCAGCAATGTTTTTGATAATCCTGTCAATAATGGGTTGAAGATCCTCCCTTCTAAGCTTTTTAAAGTGAAGAGGGACTCCCAAGTACTTGAAGGGGAATTCCCCAAATTGACAGCAGAAAATCTGAGCAAACTCTTTAGAAAGATCATCACTCACATTCAAGGTATGGAGATCACTTTTGTGAAAATTAATTTTCAAGCCAGAAAGCTTCTCAAAACAAGTCAAAATCCATTTCAAATTCCTAGCATATTCCAAGGAGTCTTTTAGAAAAAAGATAGTATCAGCAGCATATTGCAGGCTGATGACCCCCCCCCAGGGATCACCTGTGGGAGAAGTCCAGCAATGAGTCCATGATTGGCAGCCTTAGTAAGCATCTTAGTGAATACATCAGCCACCAGGTTAAACAGCAAAGGGGAGTGAGGGTCCCCTTGCTTAAGGCCTTCCCCCCCCCCAAGAAATGGGGACCATTAGTATCATTAATTCTAACCTGGAAAGTACCTTGAAATAAAGTACTATAGATCCACCCCACCCATTTTTCGCCAATGCCCCTAGAAAGGAGCATTTCTTTAAGAAAGTCCCAATTAACTCTGTCATATGCTTTTTCATAATCTAGTTTCAAAATGAGCCAACTATCTCCAGTCCTGTGCACTTCATGAATAACTTCATGAGCCATCACAACACTTTCTAGGATGAACCTCCCTTTGATAAAAGCAGTTTGATTAGAAGAGATGAGTTTGTCACAAAGAGGGGAAGCCCTAGTAGTCATGGCCTTAGACAGGATTTTAATAGCACAATTGCTAAGACTAATAGGTCTAAAGTTTTTCATGTCCCTAGCTTGAGGCACTTTGGGAATGAGGTTGATAATAGCAAAATTAAGTCTATGAATATCTAGAGTACCACTCTCAAAATCCCTGACCATCCACATAAAATCATTTTTAATAAGATCCCAGAATTTCTGGTAGAATAGGAAGGACAAACCATCAAGGCCAGGGGCACCACAAGCATAAGAACTCATGATTGCTTGTTTAATCTGTTCCTCAGAAAAGGATCTCTCTAGGTCACTACTATCTTCCTCAGAAACTAAGTCAGTTTCCTCCCAAAAATTCGCATCCAAGTGAATATCAGGTTTGGGTTCAAATGCAAACAATTGTTTATAAAAATCAGTAGCAACCTTGAGCATATCATGTGTCTCAGTAACAACACCATCAGGGCCATTCAGCTCAGACAAGTGATTTTTCCTATGTCTGTGGTTAGCCAAAGCATGAAAATAGGCATTATTTCGATCCCCTTCTAAAATCTTCCTATCTCTGGATCTCTGCCACAAGGCAATCTCATCAAGCTCTTTTTTAATCTCTTTCATCTTATCAAAATCAGCCACAGACAGCTGTTGGGATTTAGCTAGAACATCAAGAGCATTAAACTCCAGAAGGAGGGATTTTTTCCTTTTCTTCATGGCAGCTTCAAGGTTTATAATCCAACCTTTTAGCTTTTTCCTAAGGTTTTTGGTTTTCACCATCCAGTTCTCTACAGAGTTAGTAGAGGAAGAAAAGGTATTCCAGGCCTCCTCAACAACCTGCTCAAAGCCAGGCTGAGTTAACCACCATTTCTTAAATCTAAACATTTTAGGGCACACATTGTTCCTAGCTCCCGTGTCAAGAACCAAATGAGTGTGATCACTACCCACCCTAGGGAGAGCAGTTAGGGTAGATAGAGGAAAGTGGGAATCCCAGTCCACAGAAGTGAACATTCTGTCCAACAATACATATATAGGCACTCCTTGGTTGTTAGACCAGGAGAATCTTCTGTTGGAAATAGAAATTTCCATCAGACCCCATCTGTTGATCCAATCATTGAAAAGGAAAGTAAATTGTTGGTTAATCACACCATTACTTTTATCAATGTCCCCTCTAACCAAATTAAAGTCCCCACAGCAAAGAACAGGGTAAGAAGCAGATTCCATTATATCATGTAGTTCAGCAATAAAGTCCATCTTAAACTCAGGATAGGCAGAACCATAAACAACCACCAGGTGCCAGACAAACCCATCATTTTTGTTTTTAATGGTGGATTTTATGGAGAACTTATTATTGGTAAAGCCAATAATGTCAAACAAATCATTCTTAATACCAAGGAGGATGCCCCCAGCAGTATTGTCAGCAGGCAAAAAATGCCAAGTAAAAGCATCCCTCTTGTCTATAGATCTAAGGAAACCCTCAGAAATAACCTCTCTCTTAGTTTCTTGAAAGCCAATGAAATCAGGGCAGGTTTTCTCAATCACATCACAAAGGCACTGAACTTTACCAGGCTGGCTAAGACCTCTAATATTCCAAATTAACCCTATCATATTTAAGAAATTTTAAAAGGATGAGACAAGCCACAAGGCTTCCCTTTGGTATGTGCAATTGGAGTAACCCTAGCCTCCCCAGTAGTGCCAACTGGAGGGATAGGGGTACTCACACTTGCAGACCCAACCACATCTTCAAAGCACACATCAATATTGTTAGGTGAAACAATTTCAGGGGTTTCATTAGCAAAAGCTAAACATCTCTCTTGCTCCCCTACTACCAGGTCTTCCACAATTGCAAGTTTTGAAGATAAATCTCCACCAAACAATAAACCAACTTTGGTACTTTGATCATGTAGAATAGAAGGTTCATTAGAGGGGAAAGATTTACCTTTGAAAGTTCTTGGAATTTCCAAATTTTTCTTCATTTTGTGTGCAGCAACTTTCTCCATGATGTTGACATGACCATGACCCCTAGTCCCATGTTTAGAGACCATCACAGGGCCCCATTTAGCATTCTTGGTAGGGATCTGGACCTCTGACTTGGATTGGTTCAGAGAGTCCAGCAAGGATCTCTTGAGCCCACAGGTCTGCAGTCCTTGGATAGTATCATGGGGAAGAATCCCCAGCTCTCCCTCCACATTATCTTCTTTCTCCTCATCAGACATCACCATGTCAACAGATTTCAAGAGGCTCTCACAGTACTCCATACCCACAGATTTCTCAATATCCACATTTTTTTCCTTTATCAACATCTTAGGAGTAGATACCATCTCACACACATTTTCTCCTTTCCCTTCTCCCATTTCAGAGTTGCAGCTTAAAATAGGATCAGGACCAACATTCTCCCCCCCCCCAAGAAGGGAGCTTTTGGGCTGAGTGTGGATCAAGGCCAGAAAGTTCCTTAATGAATTCCTCCTGGTCAGCAGCAATGTAATTCAGATAGGTTAAGGCAGAAACCTTAGACTTTCCAGAAGAACTAACAAAGTTTTTTTGAGTGAAGTTAGCCTTATCCAGCTCATTAATGGCAGGATCCACCTCAAGGTTGTCATCCAAAATGTCATTTGAGTGTGATTCTTTCCCATATGCCTCATGATCACCCTCAGCCCCATCTCCTTCATCACCATCCTCATCAGTCTCTATGTTAATTACAGAATCAGCCCCGCCAATTTGTTCAAAGCCTTCCACAGTAAATCCCAGAAGGAACATTTTTTTTTCCATCTCAATCAACCTCTCAAAGGGAATTTCTGCAGGGTCTCTACAAGCAATCTTAATCCTGACATTCTCAAAGAATGTCCTGAACATACCATTCCAGTCCACATCAGTTAAGACACCAAACAGTGAGGCAATCTGAGCAAAAACCTTCTAGGTGCACCATTTAGGTGGAATCCCTTCAATCAGGACCCAAGATTCAGTCAATTCGCCAAAAGGTTCACAGACACCATCCCATTCAGTCATCTTAACTGACACATCCTGAGGCAGGCAGAAGCCAGGAAGTTCAATCAGGTCTTCCACTTTCTTCCATGGGGGAAATCTGACCAGAAAAGTTTTACTTGACAGCTCCCTAATCTGCCAGGGCCATTGTTTAGATTTGCAGAATGTATCAGTCAGAAGACTCATCAGTAGGACCTTGTCAACCTCCCCCTTCAGGATATTAACCACAGCACAGTTTTGGAAATTTAGCCAGTTATATTCATTGGCCACAGGCACATCTACATGGTAGAAACCAAGACCTCTAGCACCACTTCCAAAGAAGGCAGCAGTAGGTTGGACTTTGGACCAAGCTGCACAGTTGTTAACATTGTGGTTTTGTTGGCAGATGAAACATGATTTAGGCTTCACACAGTTACCCACATAGTGACCAGGACCACCACAATTGAAGCAAATCATATCCTTGTACCTAGGGTCTAGTACTTGTTCCAAATCTACCTCTGCAACTTGGGAGGATTGAACCTGTGAGGAAGTTGCAGTTGAGGCAGTGGATTTGGTAGGTCTGGGGGCAGGGGCAGCATCTTTGGGCACTGGGGCAAAGGTGGGCTTGCGAGCTCCCCTTGAGACAGATTTCTGCGCTATAGCCCTAGACTGACCAGCTCCCCCAGCGCTAGTGCCCCCACCTTTGCGATCCATACTCCTGATGCCTTGCTTTACTACCTCTGCAAATGAACGAGAACCAGGACCAAGTCCTTCAACAACTAAATCTAGAACTCTGGGAGTAGGATCAAAGGGTCGGGGGTGGCAGGATAGAAATCCGCAGCAGTAAGTGAACTTGAATTGATGCGGTCTCGGCGAATCCAGTAGAAGCACCCAAACGGGTGGCCAGCACGAGGAGGATGCGGGGGTGGAGGATGTGGGTGGCGGCGGGGAGGGGGGGAGGGAATGAGCCAAAGTTGTCCAAAGTGCTCTTCTATTTCTAGGTCATCCCCCTTGCGAGAACGCGTAAACGTCTTCCCCGTATTCTGTCTAGCAAGTCGGGGTTTGAAAGTGGGGCCCATGTGGCGGGGAGGGGAGGAGAAATCCTCTCGTTCAGCGCCGGTGAGTACGGCGGCCATCGGATTAGCCGCCGGTAAGATCGACACCTCCACACCCGCAGAGACGGGAATTCCTTCAGCATCCACACAAACCAGAGGAGGAGAACCCCCAGGACAGCTAAATTGAAATTGTTCATGACCATCGCCGCGGAGAGCCACAGATCTACGGTTTCTGAATGCAAGTAATCTAGTACGAGAATTAGCAGAGAGATGGAAGGAAAACACACCTCCATCGCCCGGCCATGGAGGGGGTTCGATGTCGCGCCGCCGCACATGGATCAGGGGGGAGCCCCGTTTACATATTGCGATGGGGGGGATCACCCCCGGCGGCAGCGAACCCGGTGGAAATGCAGCCAAGGCTTCCACCCGCGGCGGACGGATGTTGAGTCTGAAAGTGCATTATATCGACTAGAGGGGGGTGAATAGGCGATTTTTACGAATTCGTCAATTATGGAAATACTAGTTGAGGAATTTGTTAAGTGACGAACTACTCGCAGCGGAATAAGTACTCAAGTGCATGTGAAACATGTTAACAGCATAGTCATCATGATGAAATGAAGCATACATAGAGCATGAATAGCATGAACAGGATAAGCAGGCAGAAGATAATGTAACTGAAGAATTTGAGGTGAGGAAATTGAGAAAGTCTTCAGTCAAATTCTTCAAACAGTAACGATCAATTTCATCAACACATATATGAGGAATTGAAAGGGTTGAGGAAATAGAACCAAGGGCTCGATGAAGACAATGATTTCATGACCCAGTTCCAACTGCTGTGACAGTCGTACGTCTGGTTCGGAGCGGCCTGGTATTTAAACCAGAGGACACACAGTCCCAGGACACACAGGCCTTACCGTATTCTCCTTGAGCTAAGGTCACACAGACCTCGCCCAACACTCGTGGTAAGTCTTCAGGGTAGACTTCCAAAACCGTCACAAACTGGTCACCCGGCAATCCACAATTTACTGTTGGATGCTCTAGACCACGGTCACCCGGCGATCCCCAATTGACTGCAGGATGCACTAGACCATGACGCCTAACCGTCTGGAAGATACACAGTCTTCAAAGGTAAAAAGCGTCGGTTCCACACAGGAACAATTTCTTTAGTGATGCTCAATCACTATGGGTTTTGGTTGTTTGGGGTTTTTCCTCACTGATTATTTTCGCTCAAAGTCCTCGAGGAATGGGATGCTCTCAAATGACAAGTGTCAAGTTCTCTCTAGGAGCAGCCAACCAGCTAGTGGTTGTGGGGGGCGGCTATTTATAGCCAGGGTGCATCCTGACATGATAAGACATAAATGCCCCCCCCCCCCCAAAATCATATGACCGTTAGGTGGATAGAATATCTGGACAGCTGGCGCAAAGCACAGCAACGGTCAGAATTTGAACTGTCAAATTCCTCAGGGCTTATCATATTCCTCACTTGTAGGCAATTCGCACTGGCGAAATCCTAACTCCTCAGTCAGACCAATTTCCTCAGAGACCAGAAGAACATCGTCTCTGTCTCTGAAGAACTTGACTGAACTGCAAGAGGTTTCCAAAGGCTTCACTCGAAGGATTGGGTTATGTTGAGGCTTTTGAGTTGAGCATCAGATGGAAATTTTTTCTTAGTATTACCTCGACCCCCTTTAACAGTATGGTGTTTCCTATGACTCAAAGAAAGGAAATGAAACAATAAAAACAAAGGTCTTCACGCTTCATTGTCCTCATTCATATCTTCAAGGTCACACCATCTTCTTCATTTTCAAAGTCTTCAGCAAAGTCTTCCCCAAAGTCTTCAGTTGAAGACATTCATTTTTAGGGGTCGACATTCTTCGAATATATCAAACTCCTCAGCAACTTATAGAGCCTGTGTATACTCACAAACATATTAGTCCCTTAACCTATAAGTCTTCAATACACCAAAATCACTAAGGGGCACTAGATGCACTTACAATCTCCCCCTTTTTGGTGATTGATGACAAATAGGTTAAGTTTTCAACGGGGATAAACATATGAAGTGTAAGTATTGAGTTTGAGGAATTTGATTGCAGGATATAGAGGAACTCCCCCTGAAGATGTGCATATTTGAGGAATTTGCTTTGGACTACAAATGCACATGGCAGGATAAAAACATGGAGATCTCTCCCTATATCTTGTAATCCATACACGCATTTAATATATATCATAAGGAAATTGAAGTGCACGATGGAAAATGGGGTCTGAGGAAATTCAGCATGCGTGCATTAAGATACTTGAGGAAATAAGCATGCAGAAATCAGTTCAAAAGTATCAGACCACCATCGGACTTAAGTTTACAACTCAACCAACAAAAGCTTCAGAAGAGCGAGAGTTGTAACTTAAAAAAACAGCCCATATATATAGACCTGCTTGAAGACAAACTCAAATTTCTCCCCCTTTGTCATCAAGTGACCAAAAGGGACGAAATTGAGGACTAACGCTCCTGTAGAATTTCATCATGAAGGTGGTGGAGGAGCGCCAGCGTTGTCGGGGTTGGTTGGTGGAGCAGGACCTGCAGCAGTGTCGTCAATGTCCTCAGCTTCATCTGTCTTACGTGATGAAGAAAATGAGCTTGTCACCAGCTGAGGAACTTGAACTTTCTTCCACTTCTTCTTTGGTGGAATTGACCAGTCGAAGTCCCGCTGAAATTCCATCTCCGCAAGTTCTTCAGGAGTATAGAGATGTTCAAGGGTAGCCCAAGTGCGGTCGAAGATTTCATGGAGGTAGTAATGGTTTTTCCTCACCACATTGTGAGTGACTGTCATGTCCCGAAGAAGTGCACCAAACTGCCGTTTGACCCACTTGTGATTCCGATCCACCTTTTGGTGAAGACTGAGGAGAAGTTCACGATCAGTCATCACCCTTGGAGTAGTTTCTTGAGGTCTTTGAGCAGTGGCCCTGCCAACAGAGTCTTGAGAAGCAGTGTCATCATTTGTTGAGTAGGAGGCAGCAGCACGAAATTGACCATTTAATGGTTGAGATCCTTCATCAATAACAGTTTTGCCTTTCCCTTCCAGTGAAGAAAATGTGTCCTTGAGGACTTCAATCGGCGGCAGAAAACTGAAATGATTTTGGAAGTTAGCTTCATAAGGCATTGAGGATCTCGCCCTGATGGACTTCATGATCCATGGAGCGTAAGGCTTCAGTTCAAAAGGTGACAGTGCGATGTTGGCCAGAGTCCTTAAGAAGAAATCATGAAGATTTATGGGAATGCCATGAATTATGTTGAAGAGCAGGTTCTTCATTACACCAACCACCTCTTCTTCTTCATTGTTGTGGCCTTTGATAGGGCTGAAGGTTTTGGTCATAATGCGATAGACTGTGCGAGGCACATACAGTAAATCCTTCACCAGAAAAGTTGCTCTGGGTGCTTTACCAGGCTTCAAAGGCTTCATAAGAACTTGCATGAGGTGATTGGGAAGCTCGGGTTCATCATATAGGCATCTGGCTTCAGCTGAGGGAATACTGACAGAGACAACCCGAAGCAATTCAGAGGCAGGCGCAGTAAAATGAGTGTTGCCTGTCATCCAGTCAAGTATCCAAGTGCTGATGTCTTGTGCTTCACCAGAGATATGAAGAGTGGCGTAGAATTGAAGAATGAGTTCTTCATTCCAATCACAGATGTCAACACAGAAGGGCAGTAACCCAGCATCATGAAGAACACTAACTACTGGATTGAAGCATGGGATATTTTCCATATCAGCATGAGGAATTGAATAATGTTGGAAAACCTTGTCTTTCTGGAACAGCACAGCTGCATAGAAATTTGCCTGAGTAGGCGTCCAGAATCTCTTATGACGTGACCTTTGAGAGCCATAAGGATTTGCTCCTATGAAGAAGTGATGCTCATCATAGAAATTTTCTTTGATGAATTTGGGTCGCTTCTTGAAAGGCATAGCTGGCTTTGGTCGAAGGTTTGGCTTGAAGCGCCCACGAATGTCCTTTGGCATAACAGCAATAATTGTAGTTTGAGGAATTGTTGGAGCATATTCTTCACCAGCCTTGGTGGGAGCAGTTTCTTCATTCATAATTACTTCAGTAGGGGCAGCATGAGTTTCTTCAGGTACTGACTCAGCTGGTATTTCTTCAGTCGCAGCTGGAGACTGAGGAATTTGGGTGATGGGAGTGGTTAGAGGAGAGTTTGGATGTTCAGTTTCCCAATAGTCATCATTGATAACAGGGGTAGTGTTACCAATGTCCACCTCCTCTTCCATTTCTTCAGTGTCGGCCTAAGGCAGGGGAGATTCAATTATTGGAGTTGGAGCATTTTCCTCCATTTGAATTTCTTCATCCACCGGCTCAGAGACAGCAGACTGAGTTTCTTCAGGTTCGTCATTTGGGATTTCATAATCCTCACCAAATGGAACCAGATCATAGGCTGGGACAGTAGACAGTGGAGTTGCATCGATTGGCTCCGTTGAGGAACTTGGTAGTGTCTTTAACTTTTTAGGTGCTGAGGACACTGCAGATGCTGAGGCTTTCCTTTCCTTCGCATTTGTTGCAGATGGAACATCAGTTTGTTCAGGCATAACTATCGCAGTTGCCCTAGCAGTTTCCTCAGGCACAGCAATTTCTTCAACTGTCCTGGTAGTTCCTTCAGATTGTGGAGCAGAGGAGCTGGGCAGAGGGTTTGAGGCTTGAGCTCGTGCTGCAGTCCATGTGTTGTGATCTTTGATGACTTTGTCAGCCATCTTGATGAATCTGCCCTTGGCTCCTTGCCAATCTGAGAGGTGGCTGTTGTACTTATCATTGAGGCCTTTGATATCTCTCTGAACAGAGATGAGTTGATCAGGCATCAGGTTGAGGATATTTTCTTTCATGAACCTTTCGTTCCTTTGTTTAGCAATCTTGGTTCTTCTGGTCTGCTCATGCTTCCATTTTTCTTCACCAATGAAAGCAGCTAGAACATGACTTGGGCCCGGAGGGAGCTTCAAATCATCGATAGGCGTGTTTGGGTCCTGGTGCCACAAGTCGATGAAATCTAGCACGATCTTCGGATCAAGTAGCAGAGGAATTGAAGTGCCCTTGGCTTGGGCCACTCTTTCTTGCTTATTCCTCACAATTGTAGCTAATTCTTCATCATCTGCATCATCATCCTCAGATGCTGAGGGAACTTGAAAGACCACTTTCTTATCATGAGGACTTGGACGTTTTCCTCGGCCAGCTGTGGTCTTCCTTTTCAGCAGAGTGGGACTGCTTCAGGAGTTTGCTGATGTCCCTGGGCAATTGAGAAACCTGCTGTCCTTTGACATGTGGCAAGATGCACAGGCGTTGAGGACTTTGCTGCGGCAGCCGAAGATTGTTTAGCCACAGAAGGAGCCCTTGATGATTTTTCCTGGGGCATATGCTGTGAGGAACTGGGGGCTGAAGATATTTGGGTTGAGGATTTCAACTTGACGGCTGATTTCTTTGCCATTGCCTTCTTGGGAGCTGAACCACTGACAGAAGTCTTGGCTGAGGCAGCAGCAGCAGCAAAGTCTTTATTGAATTGCCTCACTGCCTCTTTTGCTTGCCTAGCCAGTTTTGCCTGGCACCTTTCCCATTCATGCGGAAAATCCTCACCAGTTTTGAGGCTAGTTGGATCAGCATGTTGTCCTGCTGCCAAGGGTACTCTTCTGCATGGAGGCTTGAGTGCAAATTTCTTCATGTATTTAGGGGTAACATAGCGATATTCCCTCCATTCCTTCATCCATCTCCTCTCAATCCTCTGAATGCAAACTTTGCGCTGTTGTTTGGTCTCTTTGCCATGAGTTGCTTCATCAGGTGTACAGTATTCCTCATAGAGATCATTCGGAATCTCAAAAGCAGTTTGCACTTTAGGTCTCTTCCCTCCTTTCTGAGGTCTTTTGCCATCAGTCATTTTCTTCGGGTGAGGATTTTGCACTTTTGAGGATTCTGAAGAGGTGTGTAATTTTTCTTCAAGGAACGTTGCAAATGAGTTAAGTTGATGAGAACCTAGAGATTCATCAGCTGACATTTTGTACCTGTGAATAGAGTGTAGGTGCGAAGAATTTGAAGAGGTCATATGCGTTCTCAGAAATTTTTGCAAAAGAATATCAAGTTTGAGGAATTTGACCAGAGATGTCTTGAAGAATTTCACTAAGTGTGCTTGTCTCAGGTTCCAGAGTTGTGCAGATTGTGAGATCCACACAATTGAGGAATCATGAAGAATATTGTTACTTAGGGAAATTTTTCAAGAGAACATTGGTTGATTGGATCTAGTGAGATGGATTCTTAAAGAATAAACTCAGTTTGAAGTTTTTGTGAGAATCATGATGATCAAAAATGCGGCAAAATAAGATTTTATTTACCGTAAGCGAAGAACACGACGAACAGAGAAGGAAGTGAAGGAGTTCATCAGTCCAGATCTCCCACGCCCTAGCTTGGCAGAGGGAGACAGCTACAGCGGCGGCGGGGTGAAGACTTCCGCGGTCGATGCGAGTACGACGACGGCGAGGTCGAGGCAGTGAAGCTCTTCCTCTCCGGCGACGATGAAGTTAGCGGCGGCGCTAGGTCTAGAGCTCGGGAGAGATGGGAATGAAGAGTAACCCGAGCAAGTGGAAGGGAGGGGGTATTTATAGCGGCAGTAAAAACCAACTGGTCCGAAGATTTTGGACCAGTATGCCCCTGACCCTTGCCATCCACGCGACATGTGTCACCCATGTACTGTGTAGTGGAGATCGTGGGGGATCGTGGGTTATCCGTCGTGGGAATCGGAATGGTTTGAGTGGCAACCGCCAAAAATTGAGATTGAAAATTTTAAAGTTTCGTTCGCAAATTCTTCAGCTGTCAAGGACACAGTGAAGACTTTGAACGGGTTTCAAAGTAGAACGCATATGAAGAATTTGTGAACAGACTTGGTTGAGGTTAGCATAGAGGGGGAACGGGTCCGATCACATTCACTTAGAAGAAAATCAACTTGAAGAAATAGCTATAAGTGAATGCTGTTGAGGACATTGAAAAACTCAATATTTATATATATGTATATTGTAAATGAAGAAAAACTCATGTGAGGAACATCAGTTGAAAAGTTTGAAAAATTTGATGTTTGAGTAATTTGCAAACTTGAAAAAATTGAAAATTTGAAGAATATGAAAATGATGAAAAACTCAAACTTAAAGAATTTCAATTGTTGTTGGTGGCGTTACCCACCGTATAAGAATGATGATTTCAGACACCACGTACAATTGTCGTAGGGTTCTGAGAATCAATTTCTTCATTAATTTATTCACACTTAGAGTGTTAGTCTTCCTTGATTCAAGAAAAACGTTACTTCGTGTGTTGCACATCAAAGTCATCAATTTTGCATAAGTGTTAGGATGTGTGTCCTATTCAAAGAACATTCGAAGATTCTAAGATATTTAGCTCACACCGCAACTTGCAAAATCTCTTCTCATCCAAGGGCTTTGTGAAGATATCAGCCAGTTGTTCTTCAGTCTTCACGTGGTCGAGGAAGATGTCGCCCTTCATCACATGGTCATGAAGAAAATGATGACGAATCTGGATGTGCTTGGTTTTGGAGTGCTGAACTGGGTTGTGAGCAATCTTAATGGCACTCTCATTGTCGCAGTAGAGAGAGACATTCTTCACGTTGATGCTGTAGTCCTTGAGGGTTTGCTTCATCCATAGCAATTGAGCACAGCAAGAACCAGCTGCGATGTACTCAGCTTCAGCAGTGGATAGTGACACGCAGTTCTGCTTCTTTGAAGACCAACAGACTAAGGATCGTCCGAGGAAATGACAAGTGCCTGACGTTGACTTGCGGTCCACACGATCACCAGCATAATCAGAATCAGAATATCCAATGAGGTCAAGATCTGAGCCCTTGGGGTACCATAATCCTAGTGTTAGTGTGTTAGCTAGATATCGAAGAATATGTTTCACAGCCTTATGGTGTGATTCCTTCGGTTTCGCTTGAAATCGGGCACACATGCAAACACTAAGCATAATATCTGGCCTAGATGCACATAGATACAATAAAGAACCAATCATGGAGCGGTATACCTTCTGATCGAAATCTTTACCACTTTCGTCAGAGCAGAGTTGAGCCGATGTGGGCATAGGAATCTTGACGCCTTTGCAATCCTGCATGCCAAATTTCTTCAGGACATCCTTGAGGTATTTCTCTTGAGATATGAAGATGCCATTGCGTTGTTGACGAATTTGAAGCCCTAAGAAGAATTTGAGCTCTCCCATCATAGACATTTGATATTCTTCACCCATCATATAGGCAAATTCGTCGTTGTAACATTTGTCAGTACATCCAAAGATAATATTGTCCACATATATTTGGCACACAAATAGTTCATCATCATATGATTTTGTGAAAAGAGTTGGGTCAAGTGAACCGGGTTTGAAGCCTTTCTTCATGAGGAATTCCTTCAGTGTGTCATACCACGCCCAAGGGGCTTGCTTGAGGCCATAGAGGGCCTTGTTGAGTCTGAAGACTTTGTCAGGATACTTTGGATCTTCAAAACCTGGGGGTTGAGCAACATATACTTCTTCCTCAAACTTACCATTGAGGAATGCACTTTTCACATCCATTTGATATAAGATGATATTGTGATGGTTAGCATAAGCAAGCAGTATGCGAATAGCTTCAAGTCTAGCAACAGGTGCAAAAGTTTCATCAAAGTCAATTCCCTCAACCTGTGTGTAGCCCTGTGCCACAAGGCGGGCCTTATTCCTCACTACCTGACCAAGTTCAACTTGTTTGTTGCGGTAGATCCACTTGGTACCTATGATATTGTGCTTGCGAGGATCTGGGTGTTTGACAAGTTCCCACACGTTGTTGTGCTTGAATTGATGTAATTCCTCTTGCATGGCTTGAATCCACTCAGGCTCCAAGAATGCTTCATCAACTTTAGTGGGCTCTGTGATAGAGACAAAAGCAAAGTGCCCACAAAAGTTAGACAAATGTGAAGCTTTTGAGCGTGTGAGGGGACCTGGTGCGTTGATGTCGTTGAGGATTTTCTCGATCTGCACTTCGTTTGCAAGTCGTGGATGAGCAGGTTGAAGACTTTGTTGAGGCTGAACAATTTCTTCAGCGCCATTTTCTTCAGGTATATCAGCATGAGTGTCTTCAGCGTTGGGTACAACTTCTTCAGAGAGTAGTTGTACTTCAGTAGGGATCACGTCTTCAGTGGCCTTGAACCTAATAGATTCCTTAGGAGGCATTTCATCTAGCACAGGAGGCAGGTGCTCTCTTTGCGAGCCGTTAGTTTCATCGAACCGCACATCTACAGCTTCAACAACCTTGTTGTGATAGGTGTTGAAGACTCTGTAGGTGTGCGAGTTCTTTCCTTAACCAAGCATAAAACCTTCATGTGCTTTCGGTGCGAATTTAGAATTGTGGTGAGGATCTCTAATCCAGCATTTAGCACCGAAGACTTTGAAATAACTCACATTGGGTTTCTTGTCGGTGAGGAGTTCATATGAACTCTTCTTGAGGAATTTGTGAAGATATACCCTGTTGATGATGTGGCAAGCAGTATTGATTGCCTCAGGCCAGAAGCGACGAGGGGTCTTGTATTCATCAAGCATGGTGCGAGCCATCTCAACAAGAGTCATGTTCTTGCGCTCCACAACGCCATTCTGCTGAGGAGTATAAGGTGCAGACAGCTCATGAGTAATACCAAGTTCATCAAGATATTCATCAAGACCAGTGTTCTTGAACTCAATGCCATTATCACTCCTGATATGCTTGATTTTGACGCCGAAGTTCATTGAGGCCCTTGAGGAAAATCGTCTGAAGACATTCTGCACTTCAGATTTGTACAGAATAATGTGCACCCAAGTATAGAGAGAGTAATCATCAACAATGACAAAACCATATAAGCATGGAGTATTTGTTAGTGTGGCATAGTGAGTGGGACCAAAGAGATCCATATGAAGCAATTCAAAAGGACGAGTGGTAGTCATGATGGTCTTGGATGGATGCTTGGATCTGGTCATCTTCCCAGACTCACAAGCCCCACACAAGTGATCCTTGAGGAATTTGACACCCTCAATTCCAATGACATGCTTTTTCTTCGTCAGCGTGTGCAAGTTCCTCATGCCAGCATGTCCAAGTCGTCGATGCCATAGCCAGCCTTCTGAAGCTTTTGCAAGTAGACATGTGGCCGGCTATGGACCTGTAGAGAAATCAACAATATACAAGTCTCCTCTCCTAAAGCCTTCGAAGACTACGGATTTGTCAGATTCCATGATGACAACACAATGATATTTGCCAAAGACGACAACCATATCAAGATCACAAAGCATTGAGACAGACATGAGGTTGAAACCGAGGGACTCGACAAGCATCACCTTATCCATGTGTCGATCCTTCGAAATTGCAACCTTACCTAGACCCAATACCTTGCTTTTGCCTTTGTCAGCGTAGGTGATATGCTTCAGATGAGAGAGAGCCAGTGGGATATTCATCAGTAGGTTCTTGTCACCAGTCATGTGGTTGGTGCATCCACTGTCGAGGACCCACTCAGTTGCTTTGGGAGTTTCATCCTGCAGATGAATTAGTATAGTTTACGAACGCATATGCTTCAGAGTGAATTTCATCACATAGTATAGTAATCAAAGTAATATAAGGACGTGAGAAATGAATGATTCATTTCATCGTGATTAGCTTGCGTCCTTTCAAGCATTTCTTCAGGTCTCCAGCAAATTCCTCAGACGTTCAAGTTCGTCTGGAGACCTGACCCTGCATAAGAGATTAGTTCAATTTCTTCACCACCCACATCTGGAGGGGTAGCAAAGAGTTCATCATTCTGCGAGCACCATATGAGAAGGGTGGCATAGAAGCAAGTGCACTTCGTTTCACAGGACGGGGGTTAGAGTACTCATATGAATATGCAGAGAAATTCTTCGAGGACTTATGAACATAATGATTTGAAGAATAATGAACATATTCATTACCCTTAGATTTTCCCTGCGAAACAGAAGCATTAGCATGAGAATGATATGATTTTTGACCATATGAGGAATTTGGTCCATGAGAGGACTTCGGTCCTTGTGAAGACTTTGGTCCAACTGAAGAATTTGATCTGGGGTTCCTATTCTTCACTGGTGGTGTCATGAGGACATTCACATGAAGATTTTCAAGGTACCTTTTAGGGACCCAGATTTTCTTTAGAGGGGGACCATTCCTACAGTTAGTTCCAACATATCTAGCAAATACTTCACCATTCTGATTTTTGAACAGTTTATAGTTGGAGTCAATTGACTCATCAGAGGAATATGAAGATTCACAAGTAAAGCCAGATAAAGTGGATGGATCTACAGGAGGTCCTTTTGCAGCAACCCATGAGGTTTTGGGATACTGCTCAGGTTTTCAGTAAGATCCATCGGCATTGAGTTTCCTCTCAAATGCAATACCCTATTTCCTAGGGTTCCTGTTCAGAATCTGCTTTTTGAGCACATCGCAAAGGGTTTGATGCCCTTTGAGACTTTTGTGCATGCCTGTCACATACAATTACTTCAACCCTACATTTTCGTCAGTGATACTAGTGGTATCCTCAGATGAGGAATTTGTAACCACAGAAATAGTTGAAGAATTTGCAGCAATAGAAGCATTTGAACACTCAGGTGAAGAATGATCAGTTTCATGCTCGATGCATTTCAAGCAAGGTGGAACAAAATCTTCCTGAGCGGTACTGATCTATTGAGCAAGCAAGGAATCATTATCCCTTTGAAGATCTTCATGAGACACTCTTAGTTTCTCAAGATCTTGCTTTCTCTGAAGAAATTCATAAGAAAGCTTCTCATGATCGACTAGGAGACCCATGACTTTGAAGGTTATCATACTTGGACTGAAGACTTTGAAGGTCCTTAGTCAAAGTCTGAGTATGATCCACTTCCTCATTCAACAGATCATCGCTTTTGTCTAGCTGTTTTTGAAGCTTTTCAATGACACTTTGTTGTTTAGTAGCAATGTTAGCAAGTTTGGAATAGCTAGGTTTCAGGTAATCCTCAGATTCACCATTACTTGATTCAGAAGAGGAATGGTATGACAGTACCTTTGATCCTTTTGCCATGAGGCACATGGATGAGGAAGATGAAGTTGGACCAGTCTTCTTCGTTTTGAGAAAGTTCTTGTATTCGATGAACCTGGGATCTTGACGAGTGCGATAGCCTTCATGAACATCAGAGAGCCTGTCCCAGATGAGCTTAGCAGTGTGAAGATGGGAGATGCTTTTGAACATGACCTTTGACAGGCTAGAGTAGATGATATTCTTTGCCTGGGCATCCAGCTGTGTGTACTTAAGAATGTCATCAGCATTAGCCATTTTGCAGAGATCAGTCAGTCCAAGCTCAGTAACAGTCCATAGCTCGCTGTTCTTCGATATGAGGTGCTTCCGCATGAGGACTTTCCATTTGGGATAGTCAGATCCATCAAAGACAGGACATACTGTGGTTGCCTGGGCACTCCTTGCCATGAAGCAATAGGTGGGAGCATAGTCATCATTGCTGACGTCAGAGTCGTTGGAGTTGTCATTTTCCTCATCGTTGAAGATGGACTTGCTGACGAAAGCAGTAGCGAGAGCTAGGCTCGCCACACCAGAGTCCGACTCCTCCTCAGATTCCTCCTCATCCTCATATTCTTCATATTCTTCTTCAGAATCCATTTCCTTGCCAATAAGTGCCCGGGCCTTCCTTAAGTTGTTCTTCTTGTGCGATGAGGACTTTGAAGATGAGGACTTTGAAGATTTCTTCTTTTTCTTCGAGTCATCAGAACTGTCATCCTTGTATTTCTTCTTCCTTGACTCTTTTTCCCAGAGAGGACAGTCAGAGATAAAGTGACCAGATTTCTTGCATTTGTGGCAAGTTCTCTTCTTGTAGTCGCTTGATGAAGAATCTGATTTCTTCATGCCACTTTTTGATGATTTTCCAAACCGACCTCTCCATGAGAACTTCTGGAATTTTCTCACGAGCATTGCTAGCTCCTGACTGAGTTCTTCAGGATCACCAAGGCTACTATCAGATTCTTCGTCTTCAGATGAGGAAATTGCCTTGGCCTTCAAAGCACGAGATCTTCCATAACTTGGCCCGTAGAGGTCTCTCTTCTCAGCTTGTTGGAATTCATGAGTATTGAGTCTCTCAAGAATATCAGCAGGATCTAGTGACTTGTAGTCTCCACGTTCTTGGATCATCAAAGCAAGTGTATCGAATGAGGAATCAAGAGATCTCAGCAGTTTCTTCACCACCTCATGGTCGGTGATGTCAGTGGCACCAAGAGCCTGAAGCTCATTGGAGATATCAGTGAGGCGATCAAAAGTTTGCTGAACATTTTCGTTGTCGAGTCTTTTGAAGCGGTTGAAGAGATTGCGAAGAACATCAACTCGAGAGTCACGTTGATTTGAAATGCCTTCATTTACGTTGGACAGCCTATCCCAGATAAGCTTAGCAGTCTCCAAAGCACTCACTCTGCCATACTGACCTTTGCTCAGATGGCCACATATGATATTCTTCGCTTGAGAGTCGAGTTGCTTGAATCTCTTCACATCAGCAGCGTTGATAGTGGGAGTGACAAAGGGAATACCATTTTCTACAACATACCAGAGATCGTTGTCAATTGGCTCAAGATGCATGCGCATCTTGTTCTTCCAGTAGGGGTAGTCCGTCCCATCAAAGGTAGGACACCCAGCTGAGACCTTGATCATGCCTGCAGTCGACATAACTAAAACTCCAGGTGGTTAAACCAAAATCACAGAGAACAAGGGAGTACCTTGCTCTAAAACCAATTGAAAGTGCGTTATATCGAGTAGAGGGGGGTGAATAGGCGATTTTTACGAATTCGTCAATTGAGGAAATACTAGTTGAGGATTTTTTTAAGTGACGAACTACTCGCAGCGGAATAAGTACTCAAGTGCATGTGAAACATGTTAACAGCATAGTCATCATGATGAAATGAAGCATACACAGAGCATGAATAGCGTGAACAGGATAAGCAGGCAGAAGATAATGTAACTGAAGAATTTGAGGTGAGGAAATTGAGAAAGTCTTCAGTCAAATTCTTCAAACAGTAACGATCAATTTCATCAACACATATATGAGGAATTGAAAGGGTTGAGGAAATAGAACCAGGGGCTCGATGAAGACAATGATTTGATGACCCAGTTCCAACTGTTGTGACATTCGTACGTCTGGTTCGGAGCAGCCTGGTATTTAAAGCAGAGGACACACAGTCCCAGGACACACAGTCCTTACCGTATTCTCCTTGAGCTAAGGTCACACAGACCTCGCCCAACACTCGTGGTAAGTCTTCAGGGTAGACTTCCAAAACCCTCACAAACTGGTCACCCGGCAATCCACAATTTACTGTTTGATGCTCTAGACCACGGTCACCCGGCGATCCCCAATTGACTGCAGGATGCACTAGACCATGACGCCTAACCGTCTGGAAGATACACAGTCTTCAAAGGTAAAAAGCGTCGGTTCCACATAGGAACAATTTCTTCAGTGATGCTCAATCACTATGGGTTTTGGTTGTTTGGGGTTTTTCCTCACTGATGATTTTCGCTCAAAGTCCTCGAGGAATGGGATGCTCTCAAATGACAAGTGTCAAGTTCTCTCTCGGAGCAGCCAACCAGCTAGTGGTTGTGGGGGGGGCGGCTATTTATAGTCAGGGTGCATCCCGACATGATAAGACATAAATGCCCCCCCCCCCAATCATATGACCGTTAGGTGGATAGAATATCTGGACAGCTGGCGCAAAGCACAGCAACGGTCGGAATTTGAACTGTCAAATTCCTCAGGGCTTATCATATTTCTCACTTGTAGGCAATTCGCACTGGCGAAATCATAACTCCTCAGTCAGACCAATTTCCTCAGAGACCAGAAGAACATTGTCTTTGTCTCTGAAGAACTTGACTGAACTGCAAGATGTTTCCATGTTGAGGCTTTTGAGTTGAGCATCAGATGGAAATTTTTCCTTAGTATTACCTCGACCCCCTTTAACAGTACGGTGTTTCCTATGACTCAAAGAAAGGAAATGAAACAATAAAAACAAAGGTCTTCACGCTTCATTGTCCTCATTCATATCTTCAAGGTCACACCATCTTCTTCATTTTCAAAGTCTTCAGGGAGTACCAAAGTCTTCAGCAAAGTCTTCACCAAAGTCTTCAGTTGAAGACATTCATTTTTAGGGGTCGACATTCTTCGAATATATCAAACTCCTCAGCAACTTATAGAGCCTGTGTATACTCACAAACATATTAGTCCCTTAACCTATAAGTCTTCAATACACCAAAATCACTAAGGGGCACTAGATGCACTTACAGAGTCGAGATGGATTCGCCGTGCGGTAGAACGCCCACCTCACCGCTTGCACCGGATCGGACGATTCGGTCTCCTGAATCGCCCAGAAGAGGAGCTCCACGTCCATGCACCCCTCGTCGCCCATGAACCGGCAGGATTCGGCAAACGTCGCGTAGCAGATGATCTCGATGTGGATCTCCGACCACCCGCTCCGGTCGAGGAACCGGTCCAGCACCACCCTCCTCATCTCCCGGCGCGCCTCCGGTGAGCTGGAGTCGATCAGAGGCAGCGGGGCTACCGCCGGAGGCGGAAGCGCCACCGGCTCCGCCACTCGAGTCACTGGGGTCAGCCGCCGGGCAAGCCGCCGGATCTGGAGACGGCGGCACTGCGCCCCTGCCATGTGTGTATGGTGGAGAGCTCAGGGGAGGGAGAGAGGAGCGCGTGAGTGGGACGGAACCGGCGGTGGGAAGGATTTTTTTAGACGCCGCCGATGTGTTTCCTGAGGAGCGGGGAGGCGAGGGAGCGGGGCTCATTTTTTCTTTCAAGATGCTCCTCTATTCACGCTGATTTTATTTCTCTCCCTCTCTCTCTTTGATCTTTATTTATGCCTTTGGACCCATACCCATTTATAATTCTTTTGATAGCCTCTGCTTGTTCCTTTTCTGCCTTAAAGAAGAGGAGCGTATCATCTACGAACAGAAGGTGTGATATGCCTGGTGCATTCCGGCAGATTTTTACTGGATGGACCTCATTACTCTGGACACCCTGCCTTAACAAAGCCGAAAGGCCATCAGCGACAAAAAGGAACAAAAATGGGGAGAGGGGGTCACCTTGTCATAGCCCACACGACGGTAAAAACAAATGCAAGAGGGCTCCATTGAATTTCACCTGATACCTCACTGTGGTAACACATGTCATGATCCACTGTATCCACTGGTGAGAGAAGCCCAACTTTTGCATCGATTGTTCCAAGAACCTCCAATCCACCCGGTCATATGACTTTGAGAGATCCAACTTGTAAGCATGGAAACTTTTGTCCGGTTTCTTTTCCTGGTTGATATAGTGGAAGCACTCAAACGCCACAAGTGCGTTGTCAGTAATCAATCGACTAGGAACAAATGCACTCTGCATAGGAGAAATGATATCGTCCAAAATTGGACGTAGCCTATTCACCAAACACTTTGCTACAATCTTATAAATCACGTTGCATAAACTTATAGGATGGAACTCTGTTAATTTCTTTGGATTAGTTACCTTGGGGATAAGCACAATGACCGTGTCATTTACACCTTCCGGCATTACAACATTGCTGAAAAACTCCCTCACTACTTTTAAAACTTTAGGGGACCAATCTGAAAAAGACTGTCACTGATTTCTTTGTCAGAGAAGGGGGCGCATAATTTGTTATTCATCTCCTCAGTGACCCGCTGCTCAAGTAAGTCCACTACTTGTGCATGGTGCAGAGAATCGTCTCGAGTGAAGACTTGTTTGAAATACGCATTCGTCATATCTGCCATGACAGCCGGTTCATCCTGGCTAACTCTTGTCTCATCCACCAGTTTTTTCACTTTGTTCTTTCGAGCCCTCCAAACAGCTTTGTTCTGGAAAAATTTGGTATTGCGATCTCCATCACGTAACCAGTCTATTCGGGACCTTTGCAACCACATGAGTTCCTCTCGGTATAATAGCTCATTCATCTCATCCTCTACTTTCCTTAACTACTCTCGCTCAGCATGGCTCGCAAGTAAATTCTCCAGCCGCTCCCAAGACATCTCCAGCCTCCTAACTATGCCACCATATTTCTTCTTACTCCACACTATATCTGGCCATAAAAAACCCGGCCCGGTCTGCCCGGCCCGACCCGGCCTGGCCCAACCTTGCCCACAGGCCGGGCTCGGGCCTAGATTTTCAGCCCAATGGCCAGGTCGGGCCGGGCCCATGCTTGTTGTTTTTGCGTTTTACTGAAGAGGCCCGGCCTGAGGCCTGAGGCCCGGCGGGCTTTTACACTTTCGGGGTGGGCTTGGTCCTATTTTTTAGGCCCGACGTCCGGGCCGGGCCGGGCCCGGGTGTAACACTCCTGGATTTTGCTACAGTGATGCTTGTGTTTAAGCTACAGTAACCATGAGGATTAAGCTGATGCTTTTGCTAAACCATGATTGATCACGATGGAATCGTATCTCATTTCAATCCCTAATGTTTTTCCTATATTCTTTTAAAAGGTGGTTAAAATTGTTTTGCAAACCTGAAAACTAAAATCATGCTTGGGTTGCAAATAATCCTCTGGTGTTTGTAAAATATGAACCAACTTTTTTTAAAGTATTTACGTGCCTCTAAAGCAAATAAAACAGAGGCCAAATTATGGTTTAAATTGCCCTTTTGAATTATGAAAATTTCAAAAACACTTACTTTGGTCCTCAAACTTTTATGATACTACCTATTACTTCCTTTGTAATAATGGGACAAACTCCATATTTTTACAAAAGTAAATTGATGTTGATTTTAAATCAAACAGTAGAAATTATTTAAAAGAAAACAATTAAAATAAAACAAAATAGAAATCCCCCCTTTCCCCACTGGGTCGGCCCCAACCGGCCCAACCTACCCCACAACCCACCCCGGACGCCCACTAGGTCACCCACGACCCTCCCCCACCGACGCCCACTCCACCCCGTCACCCCACTTCCCCCCCCCCCCCCCACGTTCTCCCCCGCTGGATCTGGATCGGGGGCCAAACCGCCCCCGACGCCGCCACCCCACGCCGTCTGTCGGTATCAAAACCGGCGGATCTCGGGTAGGGGGTCCCGAGCTGTGAGACTAGGATCGATGGTAACAAAGGGACGAAGGAGACGAAGTTTACCCAGGTTCGGGCCCTCCTATGGAGGTAAAACCCTACGTCCTGCTTGATTATATTGATGATATGAAGGTTACAGAGTTCATCTACCTCGAGATCGACTAGCTAAAACCCTAGATGAGTTTCTGTGTCCTATGATCTAAAACCCTCTGGCTTATATAGACGCCAGGGGGTCATTAGAGTTACATATGGTCGGTTGCCCACCGGAGGGAAAAAACATGCCTAAACTACCATCTTCAACTTGACGGACACGCCACGGCTCCTGAGGTCTCCTGCCTAGCGATGAGGCCTTCGATCAATCTTATCTTCAACAAGTGGCCCATTAACCCGACCTATGAGAAATAAGTCGGAAGTCCGAGAACCCCTTAATCCCGGACTCCCTCACCATCGCCGGCGCTGCGCCGCCGCCACCGCGCCTCCCAGTCCCCCCCCCCTCAATGGACCCCCTCGCGCCTCGCCTCCCCAGCCGCCCCGCAACGCTTGTGAGCTCGGGCCGGTCCCTCCCCTCTCCCCCGTAGCCACCCGCAGCCGTTGCCGCGCACCCGCGGCCACGCTGCTCGCCGTGTGCGCCTAGCTGCGCCTCGTCGTGCAGCTCGCCATGCTTCGCCCTCGCCGCGCGCCCGCACGTTGGTCTGCACCGCGCGCCGCCCCGCTCTGCCCTCACCGCATCGCGCGAGCGCCATTGCCGCCATGGCCGAGCTCGCCGCCGCGGCCACCACGAGCCCACACCCAAGCTCCTGGTACTCCCAGGAGCCTCGCCAGCACACGCCCGCGCCTCCCCGTCCCCCCCCCCCCCGTGCTCGTACCGCCGCGGCCCGAACTCCGGCGACTGCAAAGCTCGATGCCGGCAACTTTTCCGGCCTCCCCGGCACCGACCGTCACCCCCGTCGGACGCAGCACGATGAGGCCATTCGAAAGAGACCCTCCGCGCGCGATTCGAGCCACCGTAGCGTAAACCCGATGCCCTCCGGCGAAGTAGCCGCCGCGGGAGGCTCGCCGGAGCTCTCTCCGGCGCCACCGACGACGTGGCGCTGCCCCCAGGCTCTTTTGGGTCACTGGCAGCTGGGGCCAACGGGCCCAGTTGACCAGTGGACTGGGTCAACCTGCTGACTGGACTGGGTCCAGTCACTGACGAGTGGTCCCCCCGCCGCTTTTCTAATTAGCTAAAATTGGATAATCTGTTAATTAACCCCCTGGGCCTATGGCATGTGGGCCCAGCCCCATTAGATTTAATTAAGTTTGCTTAGTTAAACCTGTTAATTAAATTAAGTTAATTAGACACTGACATGTGGGGCCTACTTAATTAGTTAATTAATTAGATTAATTAAGCTATGTTTAGGCCCTGAGTCTATGACAGATGGGGCCCATTGGTCAGGTTTGACCAGTCAGCCCACTGTTGACTGCTGACGTCATCCTGATGTCATGATGACATCATAAATACTTTTTCGAATTAAATTAATTCTGTTAATTTCTGAGTATTAATAAAACTTTAAAAATTAATATAAAATAATCCGTAACTCGGATGAAAATATTTTATACATGAAAGTTGTTCAGAAAAATCCCACGAATTTGAATACGCAATCCGTTCGTCTCTCGCGTGCTCCTATCATAACGAACGTGGAACTTTTCCATCATTTTCAGCAGTCCGGTAGTAGCCCGAGACCCGAAAAATATCGTCAGATATTCTTCTGATCCGTCTGCGACGTGTAGTACTACGTTAGTGCGTGCCTAGCTCTGCATATTGCCATGTCATGCATCGTGTGCATCTGTCTGCCTTATATTTATTGTTTCTCCCCCCCCCCTATTCTTACCGGTAGACCCCGAGACTGACGCTGCTGTCGGGTACGACTACACCGTTGACGATCAGGCCTTTGTAGCAGAGCAGCAAGGCAAGCAACCCCCCGCCTTGAGCATTCCGATATCGCCCAATTCTTTCCCTCTCATTCTTGCATTAGATTTTGCTATTGTATTAGCTAGCTCCTATTCTGATGCATAGCCAGCTTTTGATAAACTGTTACTATACCTGCTATTATGTCTACTTCTTAGTATAGGTTGATCAATGAATCCCCTGTGACCCCCTTAGTCCCAGTTGCCCCTGCTTCTTCATCGACGACTCGAAGACTCGAAGACTCGGTCAACCGACTGACCAGCCATGCCCGTCACTTCACCGCACGCCCCCTTAGTTGTACGACTCTGCAGAGCTACCATCGAGTACCGAGGGTGACACCTCGTGAAGTACTCATGATGCTAACTCTGTAGTGCAACTAGTCGGTCGTGGTTATCGAGGGTGATTCCTCCTTCACCATTCCCGATGATGACTCTGTCGTGCAACCCCTCAAGCGTAGACCATCGAGGGTGAATCCTCTCTGGTCACCTTGACGGTTACATCAGGTGGGATCCTTCGAGGCTAATGCCTCGGGTTTCCCCCTTGGTGTTATATACACACGGTTACATTTACTTTACTGTTGATACGTGATGAGGTCAGGATGACCGGAGGATACATGATGAGGTTAGGATGACCGGAGGGTGTTGGTGTAATACGACGGGGCGTGGCCAGGCATTCTTGGCCCTTGCCACAAGACCTCGAGACAGGGCGACAGGACCACATATCGTGTATTGCGCTCGTCACCGCAATTAATAAAATGCTAATGGTTTGGGTACTTGATCTGAGTTGGTCATTTGACCTTTTTGCACTAACCTTCACGTGGGAGAAGTTATGGGTACTCAGCGTCGTTGTATCAGCCGAAGCTCTTCGGACGTCAGTAATGGAGCGGCGCGCACTTGAGTGCTCCGCAACGGCATTGATCTTGTATTAAGTGATGCTAGGACTGACCTCGGCCGCCCTCGCATCGTGCAGGAGTGCAAAGGGTGAGTGGGCCCATGACCCCTGCGCGCTTAGGATTTAGACCGGCGGGCTGGCCTCTCTGTTGAGCCTAGGTAGGGCGACGACGTGTTGATCTCCGAGGCCGGGCATGACCCAGGAAAGTGTGTCCGGCCAAAGGTGATCAATCGTGGTGGAAAACGTGGTGCACCCCTGCAGGGATGAAATTAACTATTCGAATAGCCGTGTCCATGATAACAGGACGACTTGCAGTTGTATCCCGAGCTAATATAATTAAAAGTGCTAATTTGAAATGAATGTTGGCTCCGAGATTGCTTTCTCGCGGGAGTTGAGGAAGGATCTCTGGGCATGGTTACTTAATAAAAATTGCTACAATGATATTGTTACATATGAGTTACCAATCTACACTCTTCTAATGCTGCAATATGTTGAAGATGCAAGTCTTCGATAGGACTAGGCCTTCCCCGCCCTCATTCTTGCTTTCTGCAGTCAGTCCAGATATAACCCCCTTTCCCTTGATAATGATGCATACTTAGCACAGTTCTGATGTCAGTCTTGCGAGTACTTTGGATGAGTACTCACCGCTGCTTTGCTTTCTCTTTCCCCCTCGATACGATTACCGCGTTTAGATGACGGAGCCGAGGAGATGGAGTACGCCGGAGACGACTACTACACCACCGCTGGAGCCTACTACTACGTGGAGGCTGCCCCCGACCAGCAGTAGGATAGGAGGTTCCCAGGCAGGAGGCCTCGCCTCGTTCGATCCGTTGTTATGTTTGTGCTACCCTTCTTAAGGCAAAACTTGTTTAACTTATGTCTGTACTCAGATATTATTTGCTTCCACTGACTTGTTGAATTTGAGCTTATGTATTCGAGCCCTCGAGGCCCCTGGCTTGTAATATGAAGCTTGTATGACTTTAATTTGTGTCTAGAATTGTGTTGTGATATCTTCCAGTGAGTCTCTAATCTTGGTCGTACGCATTTGTGTGTATGATTAGCGTACGGTCAAATTGGGGGCGTCACAAGTTGGTATCAGAGACGACTGCCTGTAGGTAGCCCCCTTTCCAACCACTTGGCCGAAGTTGAGTCTAGTCATTGAAAAACTTTTACTAACATAGTTGTGTGGCTTACGGGCCCACATCTCAATCGGGTGGTATTAGGATCTTTTATTCCTCATCTATACTCTGGGTTCTGATCTCTCTTCTATTCGGGTTAAAGATTTTACTAACTCTAACTCTAGGTTCTCGTAACTACTTCCTACCGGAGAGCCCCTCATACCAGATGATGGCTTGATTCATCAGAAGACTCCGAAGATACTCTCCGATGTTCTCTCGAGAACTTGTGTTCATCGCTCTTGCGATTCCCTTCTTCCATCACCCCCCTATGCTTACCGGGGATTCGTTTGTCCTCAGTTGTCATGGGTTTCACAAAATCCTTCCAATTGCTATTTGATCTTCCGAAAATCCTCATTGGCCTTTTGCTATTGACCTTTCTCACCTACTTGCATTATGGTTAATTCTGTATGTCTAGCAATATTCTTTAAATCCTTAGTGGTTGTCATTTGATTTTTTTTTGATTCAACCTGTGTGTGAATGCATGCAGTCATCAGTTGTTTCTCATAAATTATCTTCTGGCTCAGACGTCTTTCCAAACATGAATTTGTTCTCGACATATCAACCTTGTTTGATTGTCCATCTAAGTCCACTCATCTTACTTGTATTTGATCGGAGCATCTGATTCTGTTACACAATTAGGAAGTCTTAATTCCTTTGGTTATTTAAGCATCGAATTATTTGGATGTTCTATAATCTGATGCCTTGCAATCTTTCTCCCTCTGATTGAGTACCGATAGTCACATCAAGTCCTTTGTGGACCGCTAGGCCCATTGATGGGTTATTACCCGATAGCATCCTTCGCATTAATAATTCTTGTGATGTTCTTCCCCTGATACATGATGCTATTGGTAAATTGTGCCTTCTCCCTCTGATAAGTTGTATCCTATGCTTTTGTTAGCCATGCTCTGTTGCCAAGCATGTGTTAATTGTTGGAAATATGCCCTAGAGGCAATAATAAATTAGTTATTATCATATTTCCTTGTTCATGATAATCGTTTATTATCCATGCTATAATTGTATTGATTGGAACCTCAATTACATGTGTGGGTACATAGACAAACAATGTGTCCCTAGTAAGCCTCTAGTTAAACTGGCTCGTTGATCAAAGATGGTGAAGGTTTTCTAGCCATAGACATGAGATGTCATTTGATAACGGGATCACATCATTAGGAGAATGATGTGATGGACAAGACCCAAACTATGAACATAGCATATGATCGTGCCAGTTTATTGCTATTGTTTTCTGCATGTCAAGTATCTGTTCCTATGACCATGAGATCATGCAACTCACTGACACCGGAGGAATACCTTGTGTGTATCAAACGTCGCAACGTAACTGGGTGACTATAAAGGTACTCTACAGGTATCTCCGAGGGTGTCTGTTGAGTTGGCATGGATCAAGACTGGGATTTGTTACTCCGTGTGATGGAGAGGTATCTTAGGGCCCACTCGGTAATACAACATCACAATGAGCCTTGCAAGCAAAGTGACTAAAGAGTTAGCCACAGGATCTTGTATTACGGAACGAGTAAAGAGACTTGACGGTAACGAGATTGAACTAGGTATAGAGATACCGACGATCAAATCTCGGGCAAGTAACATACCGAAGAACAAAGGGAACATCATACGGGATTAACTGAATCCTTGACATAGAGGTTCAACCGATAAAGATCTTCATAGAATATGTAGGAACCAATATGGGCATCCAGGTCCCGCTATTGGTTATTGACCGTGGAGGTGTCTCGGTCATTTCTACATAGTTCTCGAACCCGCAGGGTCTGCACACTTAAGGTTCTGTGACGTTTCGGTATTATTGAGTTATGTATGTTGGTTACCGAAGGTTGTTCGGAGTCCCGGATGAGATCCCGAATGTGACGAGGAACTCCGGAATGATCCGGAGGTGAAGATTGATATATAGGACGAAGGGAATCAAGTTCCAGAAGTGTTCCGGGAGGTACCGGGAAATTGACGGAGTACCGAAAGGTGTTTCGGGGGGCCCCGGCAAGTGTTGGGGGCCTCATGGGCCAAGGTGAGGGGGCGCACCAGCCCACAAGGGGGCTGGGCGCCACCCAAACCCTAGCCCACTTCGGCCAAGGGTGGGGGAGCCCATCTAAGGGGCTACCACTAGGTAACTTGGGGGCCAAGCCACCCTAGGGTTTCCCTAGGGGGCGCCTCCCCTCTGCCTTGGCCGCCACTCCCTAGATGGGATCTAGGGGCATCCCACCTCCTCCTCTCCTCCTATATATAGTGGAGGGATTGAGAGGGCAGCCAACCTGAAAAGCCACGGCTGCCTCTCTCTCCCTCTAGATCTGTTCTCCTCTAGATCTGTTCGATATAGCTTAGCGAAGCTCTGCCGGATCAGCTCCACCACCACCGCCACCACGCCGTTGTGCTGCCGGAGAACTCATCTACCTCTCCACCCTTGCTTGCTGGATCAAGGAGGTGGAGATCGTCATCGAGCTGTACGTGTGCTAAACGCGGAGGTGCCCTCCGTTCGGCGCTAGATCGGAAGGACCGTGATTGTATCGCGGGACAGATCGTGATTGGATTGCGGGACGGATCGTGATTGGATCGCGGGACGGCTTGCGATTTGGATCGCGAAGACGTTCGACTACATCAACTGCGTTTCTCAACGCTTCCCGCTTAGCGATCTACAAGGGTATGTAGATCCACTCTCCCTCTCGTAGATGCTCATCACCATGGATAGATCTTGCGTGTGCGTAGGAAATTTTTTGTTTCCCATGCAACGTTCCCCAACAGTGGTATCAGAGCCAAGTTTATGCGTAGATGAGATCTCGAGTAGAACACAAAGGAGTTTGTGGGCATTGATATTCAGATTGCTTCCCTCCTTAGTCTTTTCTTGATTCAGCGGTATTATGGGAAGAAGCGGCTCGGACCAACCTTACTCGTCCACGTACGAGAGACCGGTTCCATAGACTGACATGTAACTTTGTTGCGTAAGATGGCTGGCGGGTGTCTGTCTCTCCCACTTTAGTTGAATCGGATTCGATAGAGGCGGTCCTTGTAGAAGGTTAAATAGCAACTTGTATATCACCGTTGTGGTTTTGTGTAGGTAAGAATCGTTCTTGCTAGATACCCATAGCAGCCACGTAAAACATGCAACAACAATTAGAGGACGTCTAACTTGTTTTTGCAGGGTATGTTGTGATGTGATATGGCCAATTACATGATGAGATATATGTGATGTATGAGATGATCATGTATTGTATAGAATATCACGACTTGCATGTCGATGAGTACGGCAACCGGCAGGAGCCATAGGGTTGTCTTTAATTATTTTCGCCGTTTTGCTTTACTTTATCGCTATGAGTTAGCAATAGTCGTGGAAGCAACAGTCGGCGCGACAACCTCATGGCGACACATTGATGGAGATCAAGATGATGGTGATCATGGTGTTATGCCGGTGACGATGGAGATCATGCCGGTGCTTTGGAGATGGAGATCAAAAGCACAAGTTCATGGCCATATCATGTCACTTATGATTTGCATGCGATGTTAATCCTTTTATGCATCTTATTATGCTTAGGACGACGGTAGCATTATAAGGTGATCCCTCACTTAAATTTCAAGATAAAATTGTGTTCTCCCCGAGTGTGCACCGTTGCGAAAGTTCGTCGTTTCGAGACACCACGTGATGATCGGGTGTGATGGACTCTACGTTCACATACAACGGGTGCAAGCCAGTGTTGCACATGCGGAACACTCGGGTTAAACTTGACGAGCCTAGCATGTATAGACATGGCCTCGGAACACAAGAGAACGAAAGGTCGAACATGAGTCATATAGTAGATATGATCAACATGGAGATGTTCACCATTGAAACCACCTCATCTCACGTGATGATCGGACTTGGGTTGGTGAATTTGGATCATGTAACACTCAGATGACCGGAGGGATGTCAATTTGAGTGGGAGTTCTTAAGTAATATGATTAATTGAACTCATTATCATGAACATAGTCAAAGTGTCTTTGCAAATTATGTTGTAGATAGCTTGCGCTGTAGCTCCCCTGAATTTTTGATACGTTCCTAGAGAGAAAATAGAGTTGAAATATGATGGTAGCAATAATGCAGACTGAGTCCGTGATCTGAGGATTGTCCTCATTGCTGCACAGAAGGCTTATGTCCTTAATGCACCGCTCGGTGCGCCACCCCCTCAAGCGTCGTCTGTAGATGTTGTGAACATCTGACAGGCACGTTCTGATGACTACTTGATAGTTCAGTGCGTCATGCATTACGGCTTAGAATTGAGGCTCCAAAACGTTTTTGAAACGTCACGGAACATGTGAGATGTTCTAAGAGCTGAAATTGGGATCTCAGGCTCGTGCCCGTGTTGAGAGGTATGAGACCTCCAACAAGATTCTTTGTCTGCAAGATGAAGGAGAATAGCTCAATTGGTGAGCATGTGCTCAGATTGTCTGGGTGCTACAATTGCTTGAATCGAGTGGGAGTTGATCTTCCAGATAAGATAGTGATTGATATAGTTCTCCAAGTCACTGTCACTAAGCTACTAGAGCTTCGTGATGAACTATAAGATGCCAGGGATGGATATAATGATCCCTGAGCTATTCGCGATGTTTGACACCGCGAAGGTAAAAATCAAGAAGGAGCATCAAGTGTTGATGGTTAGTAAAAACCACTAGTTTCGAGAAGGGCAAGGGTAAGGAGGGAAACTTCATGGATGACAAGTCAGTTGCTGCTCCAGTGAAGAAACCCAAGGTTGAACCCAAACCCGAGACTAAAGTGCATCTGTTATGAGGAGAACGGTCGCTGAAGCGGAACAACCCTAGATACTTGGTAGATAAGAAGGCTGGCAACGTCGACAGAAGTATATTTGATATACGTGTTATTGATGTGCACCTTACTAGTACTCCTAGTAGCTCCTGGGTATTGGATACCGGTTCGGTTGCTAAATGTTAGTAACTCGAAATAAAAGCTACGGAATAAACGGAGACTAGCTAAGGGTGAGGTGACGATGAGTGTTGGAAGTGTTTCCAAGGTTGATGTGATCACCATCGCACGCTCTCTCTACCTTCAGGATTAGTGATGAACCTAAATAAATGTTATTTGGTGTTTGCGTTGAACATGAACGTGATTAGATCATGTTTATTGCAATACGGTTATTCATTTAAGTTAGAGAATAATGGTTGTTCTGTTTACATGAATAATACCTTCAATGGTCATGCACCCAATGAGAATGGTTTATTGAATCTTGATCGTAGTGATACACATGTTCATAATATTGATGCCAAAAGATACAAAGTTATTAATTATAGTACCACATACTTGTGGCACTGCCGCTAAATGTCATATTGGTGTAAAACGCATGAAGAAACTCCATGCTGATGGATCTTTGGACTCATTCGATTTCGAATCGGTTGAGACATGCGGACCATGCCTCATGGGCAAGATGACTAAGACCCCGTTTTCTGGTATGATGGAGCGGGCAAGTAACTTATTGAAAATAATACATGTTGATGTATTCGGTCCAATGAGTGTTGTAGCGTGCGGTGGATATTATTATTTTCCTACCTTCACTGATGATTTGAGTAGATATGGGGATATTTACTTGATGAAACACAAGTCTGAAACGTTTCAAAAGTTCAAACAAAATCAGAGTGAAGTTTGAGATCATCGTGACAAGAAGATAAAATGTCTACGATATGATCGTGGAGGTAAATATCTGAGTTACGAGTTTGGTATACAACTTAAGACAATGTGGAAGTTGTTTCACAACTCACGCCACCTGGAACACCATAGTGTGATGGTGTGTCCGAACGTCGTAGTCGTGCTCTATTGGATATGGTGCGAACTATGATGTCTCTTATCGATTTGCTACTATCATTTTGGGGTTATGCATTAGAGACAACTACATTCACTTTAAAAGGGGCACCATCTAAGTCCGTTGAGATGACACCGTATGAATTTTGGTTTGGCGGAAACCTAAGCTGTCATTTCTTAATGTTTGGGGCTGCGATGCTTATGTGAAAAAGGGTTTTCACCTAATGAGCTCGAACCCAAAGCGGACAAATGCATCTTCATAGAATACCCTAACATAACAGTTGGGTAAACCTTCTATCTTAGATCCAAGCACAAAGTGTTTGTTGCTAAAACGGGTCCTTTCTCGAGAAAGAGTTTCTCTCGAAAGAATTGAGTGGGAGGAAGATAGAACTTGATGAGGTTGTTGAACCTTTGTTTCAACCAGAGAATAGCACAGCACAGAAAGTTGTTTCTGTGGAGCCTACGTTAGTTGAAGTGGAAGTTAATGATGATGATCATGAAGCTTCGGATCAAGTTACTATCGAACCTCGTAGGTCGACAAGGACGCGTACTACTCCTGAGTGGTACAGCAACCCTGTCTTAGAGGTCATGTTGTTGGACAACGATGAACCTACGAGCTATGGAGAAGCGATGATGGGCCCGGATTCCGAGAAATGGTTAGAGGCCATGAAATCCTAGATGAGATCCATGTATGAAAACAAAGTATGGGCTTTGGAAGTATTACCTGAAGGGCGAAAGGCCATTCAGAACAAATGGATCTTTGAAAGGAAGACGGACGCGGACGGTAATGTCACCGTCTATAAAGCTCGACTTGTGGCAAAGGGTTTTTCACAAGTTCAAGGAGTTGACTACGATGAGACTTTCTCACCCGTAGCGATGCTGAAGTCTGTTGGAATTATGTTAGCAGTTGCTGCATTTTTCAGTTATGAAATCTGGCAGATGGATGTCAAAACAGAGTTTCCTTAACGGTTTCCGTGAGGAAAGGTTGTATGTGATACAACCAGAAGGTTTTGTCAGTCCTAAGGATGCTAAAATGTATGCAATCTCCAGCGATCCTTCTATGGACTGGAGCGAGCATCTCGGAGTTGGAATATACACTTTGATGAGGTAATCAAAGTTTTGGGGTTTATACAAAGTTTATGAGAAACTTGTATTTACAATAAAGAGAGTGGGAGCACTATAGAATTTCTAATAAGTATATGTGGATGACATATTGTTGATCGGAAATGGTGTAGAATTTCTGGAAAGCATAAAGGGTTGTTTGAAAGGAGATTTTCAAAGGAATACCTGGAATGAAGCTACTTAAATATTGGGCATCAGGATCTATAGAGATAGATCAAGACGTCTGATAAAACTTTCAATGAGTACATACCTTGACAAGATTTTGAAAGAGTTCAAAATGGATCAGTCAAAGAAAGAGTTCTTGCCTGATTTGTAAGGTGTGGAGTTGAGTGAGACTCAAAGCTCGACCACGGCAGAAGAAAGAGAAAGGGCGAAGGTCATCCCCTATGCCTTAGCCATAGGCTCTATATAGTATGCCATGCTGTGTACCGCACCTGTGTGTGCCTTGCCATGAGTCTGTCAGGGGGTACAAGAGTGATCCAGGAGTGGATCACTGGAGAGCGGTCAAAGTTATCCTTAGTAACTAGAGGACTATGGAAATATTTCTCGATTATGGAGGTGATAAAGAGTTCGTCGTAAAGGGTTACGTCGATGCAAGCTTTAACACCTATCTGGATGACTCTGAGTAGCAATCCGGATATGTATAGTGGAGCAGCCATTTGGAATAGCTCCAAGTGGAGCGTGGTAGCATCTGCAGTACGACATATAGATTTGCAAAGAACACACGGATCTGACTGTTGTAGACCGTTGACTAAAGACCTCTCTCACATGCAAAGCATGATTGAACCCCAGAACTCATTGGGTGTTAGATTCATAACAATGTAAATCACATGGTGATGTGCACTAGATTATTGACTCTAGTGCAAGTGGGAGACTGTTGGAAATATGCCCTAGAGGCAATAATAAATTAGTTATTATCATATTTCCTTGTTCATGATAATCATTTATTATCCATGCTATAATTGTATTGATTGGAAACTCAATTACATGTGTGGGTACATACACAAACAATGTGTCCCTAGTAAGCCTCTAGTTAAACTGGCTCGTTGATCAAAGATGGTGAAGGTTTCCTAGCCATAGACATGAGATGTCATTTGATAACGGGATCACATCATTAGGAGAATGATGTGATGGACAAGACCCAAACTATTAACATAGCATATGATCGTGCCAGTTTATTGCTATTGTTTTTTGCATGTCAAGTATCTGTTCCTATGACCATGAGATCATGCAACTCACTGACACCGGAGGAATACCTTGTGTGTATCAAACGTCGCAACGTAACTGGGTGACTATAAAGGTACTCTACAGGTATCTCCGAGGGTGTATGTTGAGTTGGCATGGATCAAGACTGGGATTTGTTACTCCGTGTGACGGAGAGGTATCTCCGGGCCCACTCGGTAATACAACATCACAATGAGCCTTGCAAGCAAAGTGACTAAAGAGTTAGCCACAGGATCTTGTATTACGGAACGAGTAAAGAGACTTGCCGGTAACGAGATTGAACTAGGTATAGAGATACCGACGATCGAATCTCGGGCAAGTAACATACCGAAGAACAAAGGGAACATCATACGGGATTAACTGAATCCTTGACATAGAGGTTCAACCGATAAAGATCTTCGTAGAATATGTAGGAACCAATATGGGCATCCAGGTCCCGCTATTTGTTATTGACCGTGGAGGTGTCTCGGTCATGTCTACATAGTTCTCGAACCCGCAGGGTCTACACACTTAAGGTTCGGTGACGTTTCGGTATTATTGAGTTATGTATGTTGGTTACCGAAGGTTGTTCGGAGTCCCGGATGAGATCCCGGACGTGACAAGGAACTCTGGAATGGTCTGGAGGTGAAGATTGATATATACGACGAAGGGAATCAAGTTCCGGAAGTGTTCCGGGAGGTACCGGGAAATTGACGGAGTACCGAAAGGTGTTTCGGGGGGCCCCGGCAAGTGTTGGGGGACTCATGGGCCAAGGTGAGGGGGCGCACCAACCCACAAGGGGGCTGGGCGCCACCCAAACCCTAGCCCACTTCGGCCAAGGGTGGGGGAGCCCATCTAAGGGGCTGCCACTAGGTAACTTGGGGGCCAAGCCACCCTAGGGTTTCCCTAGGGGGCGCCTCCCCTCTGCCTTGGCCGCCACTCCCTAGATGGGATCTAGGGGCGCCCCACCTCCTCCTCTCCTCCTATATATAGTGGAGGGATTGAGAGGGCAGCCAACCTGAAAAGCCACGGCTGCCTCTCTCTCCCTCTAGATCTGTTCTCCTCTAGATCTGTTCGGTATAGCTTAGCGAAGCTCTGCCAGATCAGCTCCACCACCACCGCCACCACGCCGTTGTGCTGCCGGAGAACTCATCTACCTCTCCACCCTTGCTTGCTGGATCAAGGAGGTGGAGATCGTCATCGAGCTATACGTGTGCTGAACGCGGAGGTGCCGTCCGTTCGGCGCTAGATCGGAAGGACCGTGATTGTATCGCGGGACGGATCGTGATTGGATCGTGGGACGGATCGTGATTGGATCGCGGGACGGCTTGCGATTTGGATCGCGAAGACGTTCGACTACATCAACCGCGTTTCTCAACGCTTCCCACTTAGCGATCTACAAGGGTATGTAGATCCACTGTCCCTCTCGTAGATGCTCATCACCATGGATAGATCTTGCGTGTGCGTAGGAATTTTTTTGTTTCCCATGCAACGTTACCCAACATTAATTACTCTTGAAGCTTGTGGTATATGTTCCTAAGATGCCCTGATGGGTTGAACCTATGCCTTCCTTAATCTGTGTGAACTCGAGAGCTTTCACGAGTCTTACTCTTCTAGTGTTTATCCAGATAATCTTTCAAAACAACAACTTCATCGAAAGCGAGGAGTAAATGACAGGTTATGCCTTGTAGAACTGGGAGTCAACCTTGAACTTTGCGCTCGTGCCCATGGAAACAATGTTGATCTTATCATAGAAGCTTCTTGTAACAATAATCTTCCCCTTTGTATGATTCGACCTTGTATCTGTGAATTGATACTCTACAACCGTGGTTCCGACCATGATTGTTCTTCTTTGATCCCAGTTTTAGACCAGTTTAAGCACTTGTCTTCTGCAGATCGATACATCGGTCAAAGCTTTAATTCTGATCTACATTCGAGTTTTACCCCTAGTATCTCGAGAAAATCATGAAGCTACATAGCTTCTTATAAGCTCCTCATCAACTATGTTTTCCTTCACTGATTCCAGTTTCCTCGTGTTCTGAGTTGTTGGACACTCAAGGACACCGATAATTGAATCGAGTCCGCATTGCGATTCAACATCTCTTAGTAATCTTCTTTGCTTATGAGTTTGTACTCAATCATGCCATTCCAAGCTATTGGGCTACATCATCATCGTCATGCTAAAGCTTGACCATGCTATCTATGTCCTTCATCCCTGAAGCACCATTCCAGCAGTGCATTAAGCTTACATCGAGCTTTCAACGTCATCTTGGTTGTCTTGAAAGGCTATTTCGATTTTGAGCTAGCACCCTCATCTGTGGTTCCGACAACTTTTCGCTTCACCATTTCTTTGCTTGATGTCATCGCTGATCGATTACATCTTCATGAGACTTCTCGACAAATGTGTCGTGATCCTCATCAGCATTCTGGGCTCTTCCAGGATATCAATTTGATTCATGATGAGAGTAGCATCCTTGTCCTTGGTAATTGGTGTTGTCGTTGGCGACATCCTTGCCATCACCTTTCATTTCTTAGTTCCCGTGTTGTTTCTAACCGAAATACTAACAAATGGACTGTGATGTGTAAATTCAACACTTATGGCATACCAACTCTATTACCTTGGAGTTATTGAACAATATGCCCATTCTTAGTGTATTGGATGTTGAGTCAACTTCTAACATTGGTCGTGCTACTTAGTCTGTATTTCGGGTGCACCTTTTGATTAATGTTTAATTGTGGATGTTTCCCTCGGGCATATCTCAATATATCATCTGGTTTGACCAATGCTATCACCTTGTTCACTCAATCATGGAGATCCATCTTTGTGGGAGTCTCGACGAATTGTTGCTGAGCCCATCAGCCACATCCTCATCTTCTTCGTGGTTCATGATGGACATTTAAATTAGTGTTGGAAACCTTTAAATCGTTATCTTTGTGCCTAGCTCATGAAGAATATGTTTGTTAAGAGAAGTGTTTTTCTCTAAGTTTACGTGCATCTTGCCATTGTGATTATGAGAAGTTTTGCTTCGCTTCCTCTGGAATCGTTCCAATTCATTCATGCATGTGCTAAGTGTTCTATGGTTTGCTAGATTTGCTACCTTCACTCCATATGTATTTCCTAACACACCAAGCCACTGATTGATTTCATCTGGAAAAAGAAGTTCCTCGTAAGAGCTAATCCAGACTTACACATGGAACTTTGATATCCTCTATGATGGTCCCCAACCAGAAAGTGGTTGCATTCCATTCTAGAAACTTCCATGTGGGCACGAATGTCTTGACATTGTGTTCATATGTCTTGCAGTTTGGCTAATGATTCAAGGCTTGCTTCTGTCGTTCATTCCGAGATTCTTGCAACATCATCTCGTAGATCTGTGTTGCATCATTTTCTTCTCAGGCCTTCTATGTCTGAAGTATCCTGACACCAACCAGATCTGAATCTCAGTCAGATATGATGGTTGGGGTATTTTTCAAAGGGGTATAACATTGGTCTCTAGTGACTCGGTAAGGTGATGTTATGGCTACCACACTTGGCCGTGGGACCTATTGTTGTAGTATCTTGTTCAACAAGATTAGCCTTTCTTCCATGATGAAATTGTATGAGTTATTTTATAAGTCGTTCCTGATGGATCCCTTGTGTATCCAATATCTGACCTTTACTTGATGACCATGTCAATGCTATCTCGAAGCATGACTGTAGTATTCCGAATGTCAACAAGAACATAGGAAGCGCAGTGCTAAATGTTTCTTGATCAATGATCCAAACGCCATTGTATGGGTAATATCATGAATTCCTCCCCCCCCCCTACCTAAATGGTTATGTACTTGATGTCATGTCACGTACATCATGCTCTTTTTGTCTTTGGGAAAGGTATACTCAAATACTTGGGTATAAACACATTTCCCTTTACATTGGTCTGTTTAACCTTTCTTGTAATCTAACTTATCTGAACAATGGTAATTCCCTGCTTAGGTAAACACCTCGTTGATCAATTCTGTCAGTAAGGCCCTGTTACTATTGTTGATAACATTCCGGTAACCACCGGTGGACGAGAACTTTGCCTATTGGTCCGCCTCGTTTCGACGAGCAGGAAAATGGTTCTATTCGTCCCCTGCCCTTGGTACCGACGTTGTTACCAACATAACTAACAAGCTATCCTCTGACACGTCATCTATCATGACCGTGCAAGATGTCACCGCTCTTCCTGCTCCTATCCCACATGGTGGTCCCATAACCCACAGTTCCACGGGATCGAAACCTGACTCTCTTGTACATCTTTGATTTTAAAGTGTCCCTTGCACTTGGCTTCGTATGTAATTCCTGAGCCACCGTCCAAGGGGTGATCTATTCTAGCCTCAGACGCAATAGTTATTTCGTTGCTCTGGACCCCTTTTCACCTTCTGTTTGGGCATCGAAAGATTGCCTACCCGTTTGAAACTTTGGACCATCGCTTTTTGCTCTCAATGATTTCCCTGAGTTACAACTCAAGGAATGATTCTTGTCTTCTTCCCCGAGTTCGCCGTCAGGTGCCCAACCTCGTGTAGCTACGTTCTTCCAGAGTTTTCCCCCATATCTCATTCGTAGGACGATGAAGTTCCCGAAGAAAGGATGACGATTTCACCAGGATGACCTGAAACAGAGAATGGAAGACATTAAAGTAAAGGACCAACCTCTTCGATGAGAGCAGCCAAGAACGAGAAGATCCATTAGATTTTCGTAACCAAACTTTCCCTTACTGCTACCTCTTAATTCTCGGGACGAGAATTTCTTTTAGTGGGGGGGGGGGAGTTGTAACACCCCTGGATTCTGCTACAGTGATGCTTGTGTTTAAGCTACAGTAACCATGAGGATTAAGCTGATGCTTTTGCTAAACCATGATTGATCACGATGGAATCGTATCTCATTTCAATCCCTAATGTTTTTCCAATATTCTTTTAAAAGGTGGTTTAAATAGTTTTACAAACCTGAAAACTAAAATCATGCTTGGGTTGCAAATAATCCTCTAGTGTTTGTAAAATATGAACCAACTTTTTTAAAAGTATTTAAGTGCCTCTAAAGCAAATAAAACAGAGGCCAAATTATGGTTTAAATTGCCCTTTTGAATTATGAAAATTTCAAAAACACTTACTTTGGTCCTCAAACTTTTATGGTACTGCCTATTACTTCCTTTGTAATAATGGGACAAACTCCATATTTTTACAAAAGTAAATTGATGTTGATTTTAAATCAAACAGTAGAAATTATTTAAAAGAAAACAACTAAAATAAAACAAAATAGAAAGCCCCCCCTTTCCCCACTGGGCCGGCCCCAACCGGCCCAGCCTACCCCACAGCCCACCCCGGGCGCCCACTAGGTCACCCACGACCCTCCCCCACCGACGCCCACTCCACCCCGTCGCCCCACTCCCCCCCCCCCATGTTCTCCCCCTCTGGATCTGGCTCGGGGGTCGAACCGCCCCCGACGGCGCCGTCCCATGCCGTCGCCGGCGCTGCGCCGCCGCTACCGTGCCTCCTCGTCCCCCCCCCCCTCAACAGACCCCCTCGCGCCTCGCCGCCCCAACCGCCCCGCAACACTGGTGAGCTTGGGCCGGTCCCTCCCCTCTCCCCCGTAGCCGCCCGCAGCCATTGCCGCGCGCCCGCGGCCATGCTGCTCACCTAGCTGCGCCTCGCCACGCCGCGCGCCCGCACGTTGGTCTGCACCGCGCGCCGCCCCGCTCTGCCCTCACCGCACCGCGCGAGCGCCGTTGCCACCATGGCCGAGCTCGCCGCCGCGGCCACCGCGAGCCCACACCCGAGCTCCTGGATCTCCCAGGAGCCCCGCCAGCACACGCCCGTGCCTCCCCCCCCCCATGCTCGTACCGCCGCGGCCCGAACTCCGGCGACCGCAAAGCTCGACGCCGGCGACTTTTCCGGCCTCCCCGGCACCGACCGTCACCCCCGTCGGACGCTGCACGATGAGGCCGTTCGAAAGAGACCCTCCACGCACGATTCGAGCCATCGTAGCGTAAACCCGATGCCCTCCGGCGAAGTAGCCGCCACGGGAGGCTCGCCGGAGCTCTCTCCGGCGCCGCCGCCGATGTGGCGCTGCCCCCAGGCCCTTCTGGGTCACTGGCAGCTGGGGCCAGCGGGCCCAGTTGACCAGTTGACTGGGTCAACCTGCTGACTAGACTAGGTCCAGTCACTGACGAGTGGTCCCCCCACCGCTTTTCTAATTAACTAAAATTAGATAATCTGTTAATTAACCCCCTGGGCCTAGGACATGTGGGCCCAGCCCCATTAGATTTAATTAAGTTTGCTTAGTTAATCCTGTTAATTAGACACTGACATGTGGGGCCTACTTAATTAGTTAATTAATTAGATTAATTAAACAATGTTTAGGCCCTGAGTCTATGACAGATGGGGCCCATTGGTCAGGTTTGACCAGTCAGCCCCACTGTTGACTGCTGACGTCATCCTGATGTCATGATGACATCATAAATACTTTTTCGAATTAAATTAATTCTGTTAATTTCTGAGTATTAATAAAACTTTAAAAATTAATATAAAATAATCCGTAACTCAGATGAAAATATTTTATACATGAAAGTTGTTCAGAAAAATCCCACGAATCCAAATACGCAGTCCGTTCGTTTGTCGCGTGCTCCTATCATAACGAACGTGGAACTTTTCCATCGTTTTCAGCTGTCCGGTAGTAGCTCGAGACCCGAAAAATATCGTCAGATATTCTTCCGATCCGTCTGCGACGTGTAGTACTACGTTAGTGCATGCCTAGCTCTGCATATTGCCATGTCATGCATCGTGTGCATCTGTCTGCCTTATATTTATTGTTTCTTCCCCCCTCTTCTTACCGGTAGACCCCGAGACTGACGCTGCTGCCGGGTATGACTACACCATTGACGATCAGGCCTTTGCAGCAAAGCAGCAACGCAAGCAACCCCCCCCCTTGAGCATTCCGATATCGCCCAATTCTTTCCCTCTCATTCTTGCATTAGATTTTGCTATTGTATTAGCTAGCTCCTATTCTGATGCATAGCCTGCTTTTGATAAACTACTACTATATCTGCTATTATATCTACTGCTTAGTATAGGTTGATCAATGAATCCCCTGTGACCCCCTTAGTCCTTGTTTCCCCTGCTTCTTCATCGACGACTCGACGACTCAAAGACTCGGTCAACCGACCGACCAGCCATGCCCGTCACTTCACCGCACGCCCCCTTAGTTGTACGACTCTGCAGAGCTACCATCGAGTACCGAGGGTGACACCTCGTGAAGTACTCATGATGCTAACTCTGTAGTGCAGCTAGTCGGTCGTGGTTATCGAGGGTGATTCCTCCTTCACCATTCCCGACGACGACTCTGTCGTGCAACCCCTCAAGCGTAGACCATCGAGGGTGAATCCTCTCTGGTCACCTTGACGGTTACATCAGGTGGGATCCTTCGAGGCTAATCCCTCGGGTTTCCCTTGGTGTTATATACACACGGTTACATTTACTTTACTGTTGATACGTGATGAGGTCAGGATGACCGGAGGATACATGATGAGGTCAGGATGACCGGAGGGTGTTGGTGTAATACGATGGGGCGTGGCCGGGCATTCTTGGCCCTTGCCACAAGACCTCGAGACGGGGCGACGGGACCACATATCGTGTATCGCGCTCGTCATCGCAATTAATAAAATGCTAATGGTTTGGGTATTTGATCTGAGTTGGTCATTTGACCTTTTCGCACTAACCTTCACGTGGGAGAACTTATGGGTACTCAGCGTTGTTGTATCAGCCGAAGCTGTTCGGACGTCAGCAATGGAGCGGCGCGCGCCCGAGTGGTCTGCAACGTCATTGATCTTGTATTAAGTGATGCTAGGACTGACCTTGGCCGTCCTCGCATCGTGCAGGAGTGCAAAGGGTGAGTGGGCCCATGACCCCTGCGCGCTTAGGATTTAGACCGGCGGGCTGGCCTCTCTGTTGAGCCTAGGTAGGGCGACGACGTGTTGATCTCCGAGGCCGGGCATGACCCAGGAAAGTGTGTCCGGCCAAAGGTGATCAAGCGTGATGGAAAACGTGGTGCACCCCTGCAGGGATGAAATTAACTATTTGAATAGCTGTGTCCACGGTAACAGGACGACTTGGAGTTGTATCCCGAGCTAATATAATTAAAAGTGCTAATTTGAAATGAATGTTGGCTCCGAGATTGCTTTCTCGTGGGAGTCGAGGAAGGATTTCTGGGCGTGGTTACTTAATAAAATTGCTACAATGATATTGTTACATATGAGTTACCAATCTACACTCTTCTAATGCTGCAATATGTTGAAGATGCTAGTCTTTGATAGGACTAGGCCTTCCCCGCCCTCATTCTTGCTTTCTGCAGTCAGTCCAGATATAACCCCCTTTCCCTTGATAATGATGCATACTTAGCATAGTTCTGATGTCAGTCTTGCGAGTACTTTGGATGAGTACTCACCGCTGCTTTGCTTTCTCTTTCCCCCTCGATACGATTACCGCGTTTAGATGACGGAGCCGAGGAGATGGAGTACGCCGGAGACGACTACTACACCACCGCTGGAGCCTACTACTACGTGGAGGCTGCCCCCGACCAGCAGTAGGATAGGAGGTTCCCAGGCAGGAGGCCTCGCCTCGTTCGATCCGTTGTTATGTTTGTGCTAGCCTTCTTAAGGCAAAACTTGTTTAACTTATGTCTGTACTCAGATATTATTTGCTTCCACTAACTTGTTGAATTTGAGCTTATGTATTCGAGCCCTCGAGGCCCCTGGCTTGTAATATGAAGCTTGTATGCCTTTAATTTGTGTCTAGAGTTGTGTTGTGATATCTTCCAGTGAGTCCCTAATCTTGGTCGTACGCATTTGCGTGTATGATTAGCGTACGGTCAAATTGGGGGCGTCACACCGGGCCTGAGTTTTCTGTTTCGGTCTTGGTCCGGCCCGACCCGAAGCCCGGCCCGACCCGACCCATGGCCAGGTATACTCCACACATGCAGCTCAGACATTAAGGATCCTAGGCCTTTATGAATGTCTCCCAAGTTCACCTTTGCTCCTGCTTTAGCCCATACACTCTGGATACGCTCAGCCAAGCTAGGATCTCTTTGCCACATAACTTCATAACGACGTTGGCTTTGCTTTCTTTGTGGCACCACTTCTGCCTCACAATGCAATACTATAGGTGAATGGTCCGAACATGGGGATACTTAGTGGACCACCCTAGATTCAGAGAAGATGTCTCTCCATTTGTTGTCTACAACTGCCCTGTCCAACCGGACTTTTACATTCCTTCTTCCTATGTGTTTATTATCATAAGTGAAAGGTAGACCTGAGAACCCAAGATCAATAAGTTCACATAATTCGAGAGTATCACGGAAGTCTAGCATCTGACTTTCACTCCTCCGAGAGGCCGAGAAGTGCTCAAACGACCACGGTGCCTCATTAAAATCACCTATAACACACCAAGGGAGTTCTGACTGTGTTTTAAGGTTTTGCATGAGTGACCACATGTGGTGTGACGTGTCTTGAGACTGCGTCGGTATTTCCCCAAAGAGGAAGGGATGATGCAGCACAGCGACGGTAAGTATTTCCCTCAGTTATGAAACCAAGGTTATCGAACCAGTAGGAGGATCAGCACCACCCAATAAGCAGCACCTGCACACAAACAACAAATACTTGCAACCCGACGCGAAAGAGAGGTTGTCAATCTCTCTACGGTATTAAAGATAGATTAGGTAGTGATAGATAGGAGAGATAGATCTCTCAAGAGCACAAAATAAAAAGGGCAAATAAAATATGCAGCAATATATTTTTGGGTTTTTGGTTTTGTAGATCTGAAAACAAAGATTGCAAAAAGATGGATCGGAAAGCAATATGTTGGAAAAGTAGACCCGGGGGCCATAGGGTTCCCTAGTGGCTTCTCTCATGAGTATAGCGCACGGTGGGTGAACAAATTACTGTTGGGCAATTGATAGAAAATCGAATAGTCATGACGATATCCAAGGCAATGATCATTATATAGGCATCACGTCCAAGATAGGTAGACCGACTCCTGCCTGCATCTACCTCTATTACTCCACACATCGACCGCTATCCAGCATGCATCTAGTGTATTAAGTTCATGGAAAAATGGAGTAATGCAATAAGAACGATGACATGATGTAGACAAGATCTATTCATGTAGGAATAGATCCCATCTTGTTATCCTTAATAGCAACGATACAAGCGTGTCTTGCTACCCCTTCTGTCACTGGGAAAGAACACCGCAAGATCGAACCCATCACAAAGCACCTCTTCCCATGGCAAGAAAAATTGATCTAGTCGGCCTAACTAAACCAAAGATTCGAAGAAGAAATACGAGGCTATAAGTAATCATGCATATACGAGATCAAAGAAGACTCAAATAATATTCATGGATAGAAACTGATCATGAACTCAAAATTCATCGGATCCCAACAAACACACCGCAAAAGTTTACAACAAATAGATCTCCACGAGACCATTGTATTGAGAATCATAAGAGAAAGAGAGGAAGCCATCTAGATACTGCCTACGGACCCGTAGGTCTATGGTGGACTACTCACGCATCATCGGAGAGGCACCTATGAAGAAGATGTACCCCTCCGTGATGATGTTTAGATTGGATCTCGAGATTCTGGAACTTGCGGCGGTTGGAATTGTGTTTCGTCGACTCCCCTAGGGTTTTTGGAATATTTGGGAATTTATAGGCATCAGAGGCGGTGGAGAGGGGGCCCGAGGAGGGCACAACCCATCAGGGCGCGCCGGGGCCCCCCTGGCGTGCCCTGGTGGGTTGTGGTCTCCTCGGCCCACTCCCCCAGTACTTCTTTAGCCCACTGGGTGTCTTCTGGTCCAGAAAAAATCTCCAAAAAGTTTCATCGCGATTAGACTCCGTTTGGTATTGATTTTCTGCGAAGGAAAAAAACAAGCAAAAACAGCAACTGGCACTTTGGCACTATGTCAATAGGTTAGTCCCAAAAAATGATATAAAGTTAATATAAAATGATTGTAAAATATCCAAGAATGATAATATAACAGCATGGAACAAGCAAAAATTATAGATACGTTGGAGACGTATCATGGTGCCTATTTTCAGTCCTTGGTTCCCATAAACACACGTAAGGCGCCAAAGAGGTGCATTGTCAGACACACGAACATAAGCATCAATATATCTTTCATTTGCATCTTTTATTTCTACATGTAGCTGATCATTCCAAAACAAACCCAAGCCTCCGCTAAGGCCATCTATGTCCAAAACAACAAAACCATTTAAACCTAATCTACCATGAAGACGACAAACTTTTTCTGCTTTCTGCCTAGTTTCCGAAAGAAATACAAAACTTGACTCGGCAGCCCTCGCAAGTGCTACCAAATCTTGAATTGTCGGTTTGTTCCTAAAGCCCCGACAGTTCCAGCTGAAGATATTCATTGCTCCTGACGGGGCACCACACTTGGCCCCGTCAGTTTCCTAGCGGCCCTGTTGCTGGTTGCCTCCATATCCTCCAAACCTTCCATTGGAACACCTTCTGTGCTCTCTCGATCCTCCATGTGTTTGCCTTTTTTCTGAAAGTTACCATCATGCTTCTCTTCATACACGACCAGACCTTTGCTTCGCACTTCTATGGCTCTATCTTCCTCTTGCTGCCTTATGTGTCTTTTACCCAACACTAAATATGCATTCGACATGTAATGGTTAGAACCTCCATGTGATGTCGCCCCATCATCAAGCCCTTTCATCGTCGGTATCATTTCTTTGCTAACAAAGCTGGTGGTAAGGCTCCCTGCTAGCAGCACTGGAAAAACTTGTGCTTGTGGCCGGATAGAGATAGGCAGCGGTGATGCAACTCTTTCTTGCCAGATGGACTGCATTGGAGGTTCACACGATGCCCTCTCACCACGTGCCTTGCTCGTTTCAGGTACGGTCACATTCAATTGCATCTGCATCTCTCTAGCACGAGCAGCAAGTTCAACGTCCTCCTCTTTAGCCCCCGCACGTTCATCCTCTTCGAAGCCATCCCTTGCATCCACTCGGTCTGGCACCTGGTTGTCCCTCTGTCTATGTTTCCTCCGGCTGTTTCGTCCTTCTCCTGGTTTCCCCAGTCCTCCATCAGTGCCACCGCCGCCCCCAAAGTTCAGACCATGCCTCGCAGCTGGGTGTGTTGCAGGTGGTACTGTCGTGGGAACGACTCCGACAGTACGAAGGGGGTAGGGTAAAGGAGCATGATCTACCGAGATGCATATGGGTGACACGAGTATTTTTAGCAGGTTCGGGCCCCTCTCGGAAGAGTAATAAGCCCTACGTCCTGTCCTCCGGAGAGGGTTCTTGTCTCTGCGTATGAACACGGGGTTACAGGGTGTGTGAGAGGGTTGGAGGAAATGAGTCCCTGGAGGGAGAAGAAGTCGCCCCGAATGAGAAGCCCCGGGCGGCTTATATAGAGTCCGCTGCCCGGGAGTTACAAGTCATAAAGACAGGTTCAATTGCGTACTAATGGCCGACCGTTTCAGCCATAATGACGGTGGTAATTGTCTCTGGCGGTTGGACTGCTGTCGTCCGAGTGGACCATGCGACCGAGTGGTTGACCGTCGAGTGGAGGGAGGAGACTCCGAGTGGATGCTGTCGAGTGACTCATACACCATGGTGATTTCAGTCGGAGTCTTCCTTGTAATCTTGTAATCCTTAAGTTCTCCGATGTGATGTCCTTAGGTAGGGTATGCAGGTCAGGCCTGTGACCCTACCCTAGGTACATATCCCCATCATTAGTCCCCGAATTGATCAGGGTTTGAGTGAAAAAAGGGATCGATGCAGGTTTTGATATGACACAAAAATTCCGAATGCATTGTTAGGCTTCATAGCAGTCTTCGTTGATTGGAGTCTTTGTCATTCACCCTGATCGATTCTGTCTTGATATGCGGAGCTGCCGAGCGACGAAGGCGTGTCCGGTAGAGTGACGGCGTGCGGGGTGGCCGAGTGACGATGGAGCGTCTGACTGAGTGTCGGTGCGCGGAGTTATCGAGTGACGAAGACGCGTCCAGTAGTACGACGGCTCGCTGGGCGGTCGAGTGACGATGGAGCGTCCGACTGAGTGGCGATGAAGACGCGCCCAGTAGTACGACGGCGCGCGGGGCGGTCGAGTGACGATGGAGCGTCCGACTGAGTGGCGATGAAGACGCGCCCAGTAGTACGACGGCGCGCGGGGCGGTCGAGTGACGATGGAGCGTCCGACTGAGTGGCGATGAAGACGCGTCCAGTAGTACGACGGCGCACGGGGCGGTCGAGTGACGATGGAGCGTCCGACTGAGTGGCGATGAAGACGCATCCAGTAGTACGACGGCGCGCGGGGCGGTCGAGTGACGATGGAGCGTCCGACTGAGTGGCGATGAAGACGCGTCCAGTAGTACGACGGTCCGCGGGGCGGTCGAGTGACGATGGAGCGTCTGACTGAGTGGCGATGGAGGCGCGTCCAGTAGTACGACGGCGCGCGGGGCGGTCGAGTGACGATGGAGCGTCCGACTGAGTAGCGATGAAGACGCGTCCAGTAGTACGACGGCATGCGGGGCGGTCGAGTGACGATGGAGCGTCCGACTGAGTGGCGATGGAGGCGCGTCCAGTAGTACGACGGCGCGCGGGGCGGTCGAGTGACGATGGAGCGTCCGGCGGAGTGGCGATGAAGACGCGTCCAGTAGTACGACGGCACGCGGGGCGGTCGAGTGACGATGGAGCGTCTGACTGAGTGGCGATGAAGACGCGTCCAGTAGTATGACGGCGCGCGGGGCGGTCGAGTGACGATGGAGCGTCCGACTGAGTGGCGATGAAGACGCGTCCAGTAGTATGACGGCGCGCGGGGCGGTCGAGTGACGATGGAGCGTCCGACTGAGTGGCGATGAAGACGCGTCCAGTAGTATGACGGCGCGCGGGGCGGTCGAGTGACGATGGAGCGTCCGACTGAGTGGCGATGAAGACGCGTCCAGTAGTATGACGGCGCGCGGGGCGGTCGAGTGACGATGGAGCGTCCGACTGAGTTGCGATGGGCGGAGCGGTGAAGTGACGAAGACGTGTCTCGCCGAGTGGCGATGCGTAGAGCTGCCGAGTGACGAGAGAGCATCCCGTGGAGTGGCGATGCGCGGAGCTGCCGAGCGATGACGACGCGTCCAGTAGAGCGGCGATGCGCGGAGCTGCCGAGTGACGAAGGAGCGTCCAGTCGAATGATGGCGCGCGGAGCTGCCGAGTGACGAAGGAGCGTCCAGTCAAATGACGGCGCGCGGAGCTGCCGAGTGTCGAAGGAGCGTCCGACTGAATGGCGATGCGCGGAGCTGCCGAGTGTCGAAGGAGCGTCCGACTGAATGGCGATGCGCGGAGCTGCCGAGTGTCGAAGGAGCGTCCGACTGAGTGGCGATGCGCGGAGCTGCCGAGTGTCGAAGGAGCGTCCAGTTGAGTGACGGCGCGCGGAGCTGCCGAGTGACGATGGAGCGTCCGACTGAATTGCGATGCGGGGAGCTGCCGAGTGTCGAAGGAGCGTCGGACTGAATGGCGATGCGCGGAGCTGCCGAGTGTCGAAGGAGCGTCCGACTGAATGGCGATGCGCGGAGCTGCCGAGTGTCGAAGGAGCGTCCGACTGAATGGCGATGCGCGGAGCTGCCGAGTGTCGAAGGAGCGTCTGACTGAATGGCGATGCGCGGAGCTGCCGAGTGTCGAAGGAGCGTCCGACTGAATGGCGATGCGCGGAGCTGCCGAGTGTCGAAGGAGCGTCCGACTGAATGGCGATGCGCGGAGCTGCCGAGTGTCGAAGGAGCGTCCGACTGAATGGCGATGCGCGGAGCTGCCGAGTGTCGAAGGAGCGTCCGACTGAATGGCGATGCGCGGAGCTGCCGAGTGTCGAAGGAGCGTCCGAGTGAATGGCGATGCGCGGAGCTGCCGAGTGTCGAAGGAGCGTCCGACTGAATGGCGATGCGCGGAGCTGCCGAGTGTCGAAGGAGCGTCCGAGTGAATGGCGATGCGCGGAGCTGCCGAGTGTCGAAGGAGCGTCCGACTGAATGGCGATGCGCGGAGCTGCCGAGTGTCGAAGGAGCGTCCGAGTGAATGGCGATGCGCGGAGCTGCCGAGTGTCGAAGGAGCGTCCGACTGAATGGCGATGCGCAGAGCTGCCGAGTGTCGAAGGAGCGTCCGACTGAATGGCGATGCGCGGAGCTGCCGAGTGTCGAAGGAGCGTCCGACTGAATGGCGATGCGCGGAGCTGCCGAGTGTCGAAGGAGCGTCCGACTGAATGGCGATGCGCGGAGCTGCCGAGTGTCGAAGGAGCGTCCAGTTGAGCGGCGATGCGCGGAGTCATCGGCAGGGGTCTTAGATTTGTTTTGATTGTAGGTCCAGTGGGGGCACGCTGAGTGCACCCACTGGGTGTAGTCCCCGAGACCGCCGTCGAGTGCTTGCATCGGCGGGGGTCTGATAGAGACAATGTTTGCATGTTTGCTTTTCAATCCTTTACGTTTGTTTGGTTTTCGAGGGAGATGGATGCTTATTACTCAGAAGAAGTTTGAACCTAGGCGAATCTTAAACGGGGTCCGACTCGCGGCTAAGTCTCCGAGTGAGAGGTGCTCGTCACTCGGAGTAGGTTTTTACTTGGGCGAAGCAGATTCGCGGCCAAGCCCCCGAGTGGAGGGATGCTCGTCACTCGGAGGAGGTTTTTACTTGGGCGAAGCGGATTCGCGGCCAAGCCCCCGAGTGGAGGGACGCTCGTCACTCGGAGGAGGTTTTTACTTGGGCGAAGCGGATTCGCGGCCAAGCCCCCGAGTGGAGGGACGCTCGTCACTCGGAGGGGGTCTTTTACTTGGGCGAAGCGGATTCGCGGCCAAGCCCCCGAGTGGAGGGACGCTCGTCACTCGGAGGGGGTCTTTTACTTGGGCGAAGCAGATTCGCGGCCAAGCCCCCGAGTGGAGGGACGCTCGTCACTCGGAGGAGGTTTTTACTTGGGCGAAGCGGATTCGCGGCCAAGCCCCCGAGTGGAGGGACGCTCGTCACTCGGAGGAGGTTTTTACTTGGGCGAAGCGGATTCGCGGCCAAGCCCCCGAGTGGAGGGACGCTCGTCACTCGGAGGAGGTTTTTACTTGGGCGAAGCGGATTCGCGGCCAAGCCCCCGAGTGGAGGGACGCTCGTCACTCGGAGGAGGTTTTTACTTGGGCGAAGCGGATTCACGGCCAAGCCCCCGAGTGGAGGGACGCTCGTCACTCGGAGTAGGTTTTTACTTGGGCGAAGCGGATTCGCGGCCAAGCCCCCGAGTGGAGGGACGCTCGTCACTCGGAGGAGGTTTTTACTTGGGCGAAGCGGATTCACGGCCAAGCCCCCGAGTGGAGGGACGCTCGTCACTCGGAGTAGGTTTTTACTTGGGCGAAGCGGATTCGCAGCCAAGCCCCCGAGTGGAGGGACGCTCGTCACTCGGAGTAGGTTTTTTACTTGGGCGAAGCGGATTCGCGGCCAAGCCCTCGAGTGGAGGGATGCTCGTCACTCGGAGGAGGTTTTTACTTGGGCGAAGCGGATTCGCGGCCAAGCCCCCGAGTGGAGGGATGCTCGTCACTCGGAGGGGGTCTTCATGTATTCGGATTGGATCTTCGTGGGCTCGGCACGGTAAATAACTGTAATCTTGAGTTGAGTCAATCTGATGGATCTTCTTGCGCTTGGCACCATAAATAAGTTCAGCCTGGAACTGGGTCAATCAGGTGAATCTTCATGCACTTGGCACGGTATGTAACTTCGGTCTTGAAACTGCCGACTGGAGAGAAAAGTTGGACACTGCGAGGAAAAACTTGGTGGCACTCGTATGTCTCCCGGAGGAGATAGACTAGTGGTCCGAGGTGGACGTGCCATGAAAACCCGAGTGGCAAGGCTAGCGCGTGGACTGACTCTCCGGAGAGAGGCCACTCATTATCCCGGGGGAACACCAGCACAGGCCATCTCCAAGTCCAAGTGTATCCGTAGAGGAGCGTCATTTTCACCCTTTTGCAGTCCTGAAGATGACTCCAGGTAATGATTTGGGCGGCTGAGTCGAGCTTGTCGTCGAAGAGGAGTCGACCCAATGACGGCGCACAGAGCAGCCGAGTCGAGTGATCTTGTAACAGGAGTCGACCCAATGGTGCAAATCTCTCGGAATACTTTGAATTTGCTGAAATGATTTGCATAAATAATACCCATATACACCCAGTGGGTGCGCCAGGTGTTTGCTGGTCCAGGACCAGCGAAAGTATAAAAGAATGAAGAATCTGACTGAACTCGCTTGAGTACTGGACCCAAATGAAGCGGAAGTGTAGTGTTCCGAGCGAACGTCTTGTGCGACTTACTTAACACTCGGTAATGCAATAACTATTTAATTGGATGCAGTGTGTGAAGAACGACTTAGCTGTCAGACGGCGCAAGAGCAGTCGAGTGACGAAGTAGCGTCCAACTGAGTAACGGTGCGCGGAGCGACCGAGATGATGAAGGAACGTCTGGCGGAGTGGCGATGCGCGGAGCTGCCGAGCGACGAAGACGTGTCTCGCCGAGTGGCGATGCGCGGAACTGCCGAGTGGTGAGGACGTGTCCAGCCGGGTGGCGACGCGCGGGGCGTCCGAGCGATGAGGACGTGTCCGACCGATGGCGACGCGCGGGGCGTCCGAGTGATGAGGACGTGTCCGTCCGATGGCGACGCGCGGGGCGGCCGAGTGGCGAGGACGTGTCTCGCCGAGTGGCGATGCGCGGAACTGCCGAGTGGTGAGGACGTGTCCAGCCGGGTGGCGACGCGCGGGGCGTCCGAGCGATGAGGACGTGTCCGACCGATGGCGACGCGCGGGGCGTCCGAGTGATGAGGACGTGTCCGTCCGATGGCGACGCGCGGGGCGGCCGAGTGGCGAGGACGTGTCCGACCGATGGCGACGCGCGGGGCGTCCGAGTGATCATGACTTGTCGAAGTGGTGGATCTGACTGCACTCGTTGAAGTGAAGGATCCGACTGGCGATGAAGTACTAGACCACTCAGGAAAGTGTGATTCGAATGAGCTGCAGCCTCCGAGTGCGGCGTAGCCCCCGGCTGCACTATAGGCTCCGACGGCGGATCTGTCTCATGCCCAACGTGACGACGAGGTCTATGTCGCTGACACGACGAAGAGGACTCCACGGAGGGATCGGCCAGATGTGTCCGAAGTCAACAGAGCGACGTGGTCGATGCTGCACTGCGTTAGGATCGGTGTGGTGACCGAGTCCGAGTAGTAATGAAGTTGGTGCACCGATCCGCTGAGTGATCGCGTAACCGAGTGGCGATGCGCGGAGCTGCCGAGTGATGTAGACGCGATCAACTGAGTGGCGGCGCGCGGGACGGCCAGGTGACGAAGGAACGTCCAGTCGAGTGACGACGCGCGGAGCCGTCGAGTGATGACGACGCGTTCCGCCGAGTGTCCGGACGTTTAGTTGTCCGTATGTAAAAAACTTATCTTGACGAAGCGGAGCCAGCGGAGTGGCGACGCGCGGGGCGTCCGAGTGGCGATGGAGCGTCCGACCGAGTGGCGATGCGCGGAGCTGTCAGTAGTCGAAGGAGCGTCCAATCGAGCGACGACGCGCGGGGAGGCCGAGGACCTGCACGCTAGTCATCTAGATAGAAATGCCACCGAAATAAACCTGGACATTTTAGTGGTCATCGTGGACGTTTGGTCGTCCGAGTGACGGGCCTGTCAGCTTTCGGAATAAGCCTGTTGGCTGTCCGAGTAACCTGGTTACCAGCTAACCGATTGACCCTGATGAAGGGCTTAATGAGGGAGGGAGTTTATGAGGCATTGACTCGTTTGATCCCGAACGGCTATCAGTTGCAGGTTGTGGCCGTTTTGTAGGTTGTCGCTGCAGCGCGCGTCCGCTGCCGAGACCGTCATTCGCGACTGACGCCGGAGGAAGGAGCGATGCGCGGCTGTGCTGCGGCAGGCTTGCGCCTCCACCGCGGAGGTCGAGGACACGAGGCGGAGTCGACAGCCGTGCGTGGGCGCTCAATCGACAAGGTTGAAGACGATGATGAAGCGAACGACGCCGGCGGACGCGCGTGACGACGGCGAGGCGGATGGTGCCGGCGGCCATGCGAGGAGGCGCAACGACGACGTCACCGACGAGGTGCAACTAGTTGTGCAGAGGTCGGAGACGACGATGACGTGGACGGCGCCGGTGGCCGCGTACGCACTAGGCTGTACTGAGGTTGGAGACGAAAGGATGACAGCGCCGGTGGCCATGTGTAGGAGCTTGCCGACGGCGTCATACAACGGGCTGTCCTTTTCTCTTCTCCTCAGCTTCATGACCAACCATGTATTTGTATGTCTGATCCGACAGGAATAAAAGACAAACTCATGGTTAAATAATTGATTGTAAAAAGACTAGATGGAATCGATACTTCCCTGATCCTCTTGTTTGTATAATGGCATGATGGCCAGTAAGTTTCTCCGGCGATGGTCATTGATCCGTTGCCGAAGATTGAAGAAAAAACCATTTGCACCATGGCTCGATAGACGCCAGGCCCCACGGTGGGCGCCAACTGTCGTGGGAACGACTCCGACAGTACGAAGGGGGTAGGGTAAAGGAGCATGATCTACCGAGATGCATATGGGTGACACGAGTATTTTTAGCAGGTTCGGGCCCCTCTCGGAAGAGTAATAAGCCCTACGTCCTGTCCTCCGGAGAGGGTTCTTGTCTCTGCGTATGAACACGGGGTTACAGGGTGTGTGAGAGGGTTGGAGGAAATGAGTCCCTGGAGGGAGAAGAAGTCGCCCCGAATGAGAAGCCCCGGGCGGCTTATATAGAGTCCGCTGCCCGGGAGTTACAAGTCATAAAGACAGGTTCAATTGCGTACTAATGGCCGACCGTTTCAGCCATAATGACGGTGGTAATTGTCTCTGGCGGTTGGACTGCTGTCGTCCGAGTGGACCATGCGACCGAGTGGTTGACCGTCGAGTGGAGGGAGGAGACTCCGAGTGGATGCTGTCGAGTGACTCATACACCATGGTGATTTCAGTCGGAGTCTTCCTTGTAATCTTGTAATCCTTAAGTTCTCCGATGTGATGTCCTTAGGTAGGGTATGCAGGTCAGGCCTGTGACCCTACCCTAGGTACATATCCCCATCAGGTACAAAGGCCTCGAGGTGCTCGAATTTGCGGTAAGGCGAGCACCTTAGACTATCATCATATGCATGCGAGGGTGCCCCAAGCAATTTCTTCTCACACTCTCCGTCATCATGTCCAATCATGCCACACCAAAAGTAGTAGTGTGGGACACGTTCATATCTCAGTGGGTAGACGAGCCTGCTTTTAGGATCTCTTCCTATTGTTATCTTTGGTTGCAGACGCTTACTCAATGGTACTTCAACTCTGATACGTAAAAACTCCCTCAGCCGACTACCATCATCTTCCGCATCCACCTCTCGTACTGTACCCAACAAACCACCGAGGAACTCTCCATATGTTGTTGTCTGTTTATCCCAGGGAACATTGTGCACCCTAATCCATAGGGGCACTGCATCAAGTGATGATTCAGACGGTTGTTGACTCCCATTGAAAGGTGCAACAAGCAGAACGTTTCCTCTGTATATCCACGGCCCTCCATGCCCAACAAAAGTGAAGTCTCCTTCTGAAAAAAGTGTAATCACATACCAATTCTTCCTCATTCTTGCAATGTTCAGTCCTGTGCACAACCTACATACTTTTGCAAAGTGCTCTGTCATGTCATCCACATCCGGTCTTCTCTGGTTCACATACCTTCCGAGCATCCTCCACCGCGGCGGCGCCGCCACCGGTTCCACTTGTGGCTCCTCATCCACCACGAGATCATCATCCAGGTCAACCTCACCCCCACCTGCACATCCGGCGCATCGAAACCCGCCCTTGCATCATCATCCCAGTTGCTTGAGTCGTCCTGATCCACCTCTCTTACCAAGTCCAGATCAGATCTTGCTTCGGTCGGTACGATCGAGCTGCCGCCTGACGACTTCGGGTGGGCAGGACCCTTAGCGGTTCCCCCTTGATCACCCCCATCGCCAGACCGCGCCATTGAGAGCACCAGATCGGGTTCCTTTGATCCTTCTGGTTGCCCGACGAAAAGGGGATTTTCGTGCAGGGCAAACTCGTTGCAATCTCTCGACTCTTCGGGCGGCTTTAAGGGCGCCCCGCGAGAGCTCTCCTTCCTTTCAACGACACCCTTGACAAACGTAGACTACAGGGACTCGGAAGCACGAGACCGGCGTAGACTCATACTGCTCCCGTGCTTTGGGGGATGGCGGCGCCGCAGTCGCCCGCGTGGTCGCCAGTCCTAACCCTAGCGCGTAGCCAAGACTTTTCCTTCTTATGCTGATTTAATGCACTACTCATTAATTTTTAATTCATGAACGGTTCTAAATGTCCGACCACACTACAGATCAAGCCATTCACGCATTGGAGCAAAATGCATAACACCATCAGATCACCCATCATATTGATGCCGTACGTGAAGTGGTTTTGTTAATTCGGTGATAGTTAAGCTAGCATGTACTTTGCATATTACTAGTTAGTTTTTTCCTTTTGTTTCTATTTACTCTCTATATTGTTTTGTCCAAAGACAAACTTTGAAAAACATTTATATATGAAACAGTATAACAATATATTCAATGATGACAAGGCCTGGGCTTGGGCTGCCCTAAGATGTTTAGGTTTGAAAAATGGTGGCTCTCTCAACCTGACTTTGTTCAAATTGTTGAGAGGGCCTGGGCTTCTGTTGGGTCTTCCAATAATTCAGTTGACAATTGGATGATTAAGACCAGAACCCTTAGGAAAAAACTGAAAGGCTGGAGTATTAACCTGGAAGCAGCCATGAAGAAGAAAAAAAAGGCTCTCCTTATGGAGTTTGACATTTTGGATGTTTTATCTGAATCTCAACAACTTTCTGTTGGGGATTTTGACAGAATGAAGGAGATTAAAAAGGAACTTGATGATATTTAGAGGAAAGAAGAAACTGCCTTATGGCAGAGGTCTAGAGATAGGAAGATTTTAGAGGGAGACCACAACAATGCTTACTTCCATGCTCTTGCCAATCATAGACATACGAAGAACCACCTCTCTGAGTTGGAAGGCCCTTCTGGGGTGGTGACCTCCACTCGGGATATGTTGGTGGCAGCTACTGATTTTTATAAGAATCTATTTGCTTATGAACCCAAACCTGACATTCATTTGGGCACTGATTTTTGGTCAGAGGATGAATTGGTCTCCGACCATGATAGAGAAGAACTTGAAAAGCCCTTTTCTGATGAAGAAATTAAACAAGCTATAATGAGCTCCTATGCATGTGGAGCCCCCGGCCCTGATGGCCTATCTTTTCTGTTTTATCAGAAATTTTGGGATACCATCAAAAGTGACTTTATGTGGATGGTGAAAGACTTTGAGGTTGGATCCTTAGATATTCATAGGTTGAACTTTGCCATTATCACTCTTATTCCTAAAACCCCTCAATCTAGGAATATGAAGAATTTCAGACCAATTAGCCTTAGCAACTGTGCTGTCAAGATATTTTCTAAGGCCATGACTACCAGAGCCTCTCCTCTCTGTGACAAACTCATTTCTATGAACCAAACTGTCTTTATTAAAGGGAGATTTATTCCAGAGAGTGTTGTGATGGCTCATGAAGTTATTCATGAGGTCCATAGATCTGGTTCTGGGGGTTTGATTTTGAAATTAGATTATGAGAAAGCCTATGACAGAGTTAGTTGGGATTTTCTCAAAGAAATGCTCCTCTCTAGGGGCTTTGGAGACAAATGGGTCAAATGGGTCTTTAGTACTTTGCACCAAGGCACCTTTCAAGTCAGGATCAATGATTCCAATGGGCCACATTTTGTAGGAGAGAAGGGCCTCAAGCAAGGTGACCCTCACTCACCACTTCTCTTCAATTTGGTGGCTGATGTGTTCACCAAAATGTTGGCCAAGGCTGCTAGACATAATTTGGTTGCTGGATTGCTTCCTCATGTTATCCCAGGAGGTGTAATCAGCCTCAATATGCTGATGACACTATTTTGTTCTTAGAGGACTCGGTAGAATATGCTAAAAATCTTAAATGGATCCTTACTTGTTTTGAAAAACTGTCTAGGCTTAAAATTAACTTCCATAAAAGTGACTTACACACCCTTCATATTAGTGAAGAGGTGTCCAAAGAATTTGCCCAGATTTTCTGCTGTCAGTTTGGGGATTTCCCCTTTAAATATTTAGGTGTTCCTCTTCACTTCAAGAAGTTGAGGAGGGAAGATTTGCAACCTATCATTGATAGGATTATCAAATTCATTGTTGGGTGGCTTGGTAGGAATCTTTCCTACAGAGGCAAACTTATCCTTTTAGCTACCTGTATTGCTAGTATTCCTACTTATTTCATGTCTATCATGAAATTCCCTAAATGGGCGATTGATGCTGTTAATTCCCAGATGTCCCATTTCTTTTGGGGGAATGTTGGGGAAGTTCATAAATATCATTTGGCTAACTGGGGGCTGGTGACCAGGAAAAAAGAGTTTGGTGGACTTGGGGTCCCCAACCTGAAAGAATTTAATATGGCCCTTTTAGCCTCTTGGGGCAAAAGATATGATGGGGTAGATAAGGACTGGGAAAAAAATATTTGCTACAAATATGGGGTTGATAAACCAAACCTCTTTTGGGCTAAACCTGTGATGGGCTCTCCCTTCTGGAAGAGTGTTACCCTAGGGCAGCTAGAAATTTCATTAGATGGGTCCCTGGTAATGGTAGGAACATTGCCTTTTGGCATGACATATGGATTGGTGAGTGCTCCCTGAAAACTCTTTTCTGGGGGCTGTTTGATATCTGCCAACAACAAGAGGCTTCTGTTGCCCAGGTGTGGGATGGGTTTCAGCTACATCTCACCTTTAGAAGATGTGTGGACACTGACTTGATGGAGTGTTGGTTCAAATTAAATGAGTTGGTGAGGACTTTTATTCCTTCCAATGAACCAGACACCCCTCTGTGGTCTCTTGAGTCGTCTGGCAGCTATTCTGTTAAATCTTTTTACAAACTAATCAACTTTGGTGGTGTGTCATTTGACCTTAAAGAGTATATGTGGAAAATTAAAGTCCCCCCTAACATACATGTATTTCTCTGGCTGGCCTATTACAACAAATGTCTCACCAGAGATAATTTGGCCAAGAGAAGGCATGTGGATGATCTGACCTGTGTGTTTTTCTGTGAACATGAGTCTATTCAACACATGTTCTTCGATTGCATTGTTGCTAAGGAATGTTGGTCAATTATTTCTCAGATATGCGGTATTTCTGTACCTGGTTCTTTTGATGATCTTGTTATCTTTTGGAAACAAAAGAAACATAAAGAGGCTGTTAACATTATATCATCTGCTACCGTGTGGGGCTTATGGCTGTTTCGTAATGAATTTGTTTTTCAGGGGTGGAAGTGGAGAAACATGCGATGTGTTTTGGATCTGGTGGGTTCTTTGATCAGGCAATGGAAAGTGCTGGCTTCGGACGTCCAGGGTGCCCTTCTTCTCCGGTGTTTAAGGCTTTTGGACCACCGAAGAGGGGAGTTGCTTAGGATCGCCTGGTAGTGTTTTCATTTCTGGGCAGTGGAGAGATATTTTAGTGCTAGTCATGTCTATCCTCCCTTTCTCTCCCTGTCCTGTAATCTGGTGTTGTAATAGGGCTAAACTAGTTGCACTTGCCCCTGTCGTTCTGTGGCTGCTCTTTAGCTGTCCGCCGAGACCTTTAAACTGTCGAACCGGGTTTTTCTTTGCCTTGGCTTTAATAAAAAATTGGGGCTGGGGGAAAACCCCTTTCTTTTCAAAAAAATATATATATTCAATGATGAGTCTAATGATATTGATTTGGCATTATAAATTTGAATATATATTTTTCCATAGACATGATCAAAATTTACCATGTTTGACTAAAGTTAGTAAGTTACTATGCAGAGTATACATAATTTAAAAAAAAGGGAGGATAGCTTACATTATACACATACGGTGATACGGACTGAGCAAATTCCTGCACGCGCAAGATGTACAGTGCAGGCCAGGACGAAGGCGGTTAAGCCAGAATGCACGTACCGCTGTACACCGAGGACATCACATACGGAGCAAACCATCAATCTGCACCATCCACGTACCACGGCACTTGTCACAGGCTACGAGTAATCATGCGTATATGTGGCATAAATGCATGCAGGATTTATGGGCATCACATCGGGTTTCAAATCTATAGTGTTCAGAAGTAGATGGACCATGCATGCATGGCCGATCATCACTGATCCACAGAAGAGCTCTTCCCCATCAACGTGCATGCACATCTCATATCTGGCCGAGCAGCTAGCGCGGATCCTCTCAAGAAAAATGAGAAGAGGAACAATTTGCAGATCTAGAAGAAAAGCCTGGGACCCAGCTAGAATATTTGCAGCTGAGCTTCCATCTATGCCCCTGTCGGTCGGTCGGTCGATCGATCGGCATTGCCATAACTCGAGGCCATGCCTCAGATATCGATAGTTTTTAGCAGTAGCAAAACCCACTGAATCATTGATATAATCCACACCCCACCATGTTACCCGAGGCCCCTTGGGTTTTTATTGGTGCCATGGATTATTTCAGCTAGTAGCAGCTGCCCCCGCGCAACACAACACATGCCGACCTGAGCTGAATCCATCATGCATGCACGCAGCCCACCCAGCCACGTCGCCTAGTACGTACGTGCGCGCTGGCGTCTGGAATTTTTCGCCCCGTTTTACCGTGATGATCCGGACGAGGGAGCAGATCCATCTCAAGATCGTCCTGCTCTGCTCTGCTGCAGTTTGCTGTGGCCGCGTTACTGCCGCCTCGATCCCGGACGTATCGGCGGGGAGCGCACGGCTTGCTGGCGCCGATCGATCAACATGCTATGCCTTGAAGAAGAGAGTTGAAGCGTGGATCCAGCCATGAACCTGTCGCGAATCTGAAGCGAATCAAGGCTCGGCGAGGACGGCAGTAACAACATGTATGTACTCGAGATTCACAGAGCTCGCCGGCCCGGCCGGCCTCCAATTCGACCAGACAGTCCGTAACCAGTGGACGGATAAAGAAAGAAACCGTATTGCACTGTTGGGCGCACCAGCAACGGCGAAACGGTAGATTTATTGCTGTACTGAGAGGAGGAGGAGGCGGCGGCGCCATACAATTGTAATGTACCCCTCGACTTTCGTATTTATGCTAGTGGTATGCTACTCTTTTTTCGTATTTATGCTAGTATGCTACTACTCGTAGCAGCAGTGGTAACATGGGTTTTGACAAATGGCACGTAGTAAAAGCAAGAGTAGCCGATCGTACTGTACTAGGAGCGCCAGAGTGGAATTATGGTGCCTGGTTTGGACTATGGGGAGGAGGACCACCCCGAGACACGGGGTCGATCGAGAGGATGATCGTGCCGTGCCGTGCTCGATGGAGGGACAAGGCCGATCTTACCCTTCGTGTCCATCGATCGCATCGCGTGTGAATCGCGCGGCGACAGTTGATAGATCATAGATCCCACGGATTCACGGCCCGAGCCGGTGCGTGGCGCGGGCGGTCTGCTGGGTGCGCGCGACGTGCATGCGGGGCGCATCAGTGCATGCGTCGCGTGTGCGCATGTGCGGCAGAGCTAGCCGAGGCCTTTTTATAAATGCGCGCGGCGCGGACGCGGCCAAGGCGCTGCACGCCATTTTCATGCCGCCGCCGCCGCCGCCGCCACGCGATCGATCGGTGCGTGGTCACCGGCCTCCACGCCTACGCGCGCGCGCGCTCCGGCCCATCCTACCCGCGCGCCCCCGGCCTCGCCGCCGTGCGTCCCAACGCACGGGCCGGCGCGCGCGTGGAGGCATGCATGTACCACCACTAGTGCTAATCTACCAGCTACCTCGTCGACTCCGATCGATCCAAGAAGCGCTTCGTGCAGATCGGGGATCGGATACCGTGTGCGATCGCGCGTAGGCGTAGCGCCTGGATCGGGTGCTCCTTTTCGCGCGCGTACGTGGCAAAAGAAAAGGCGCGCGCGTCATGTGTGGGGGTACCGAGTGGTGCCGTGCCGTCTACTGTGTCATGTGTGTGGGTGTGGCGGGCGCGGAGGCGTGCGCGGATCGTGTCCCTGTCTCGTGAGGTGCGTGGCGCCGATCGGCCATCGATCGGGTCAAGCGTGCTCTCCCTCGATCGGCATCGGGGCGTGGGCAAAGAAGATTCAGCCCACGCGGCGATCATGTGCCGGGGCGTTTTCGGCCGTCATGTTATGTTGGTCGAGGGGGTGTAGAAGCGTCCGGGTGGTTCTGTTTCCTCACTTGCTCTCCTGATCTCCTCGGTCGGGTTCCCATCCCAACGCCGACGCCGACGCTGACGCTGTTCTATTCTCCATTGTCCGCGATCTCAGGCTCCCTTTTCTGGTCTCTTTCGTTCTGGCTCCACTCTTTGTGTATGTGTGAAAACACGCCACGGCCCAGCAGCAAAAGCTAATAACTGCTCGACAGATAGCTGGTTCTACAGTACAGAGACTCGATCAGGCGCAACAGACACCGGCACGTCGATTCAGCGGGGTGTGGAAGTGCAGATCCAGCGTTGATGTTGGGGAGAGACCAGGGTCCCGGGGCCGGCCAACTTCTTGGTGTCCAGGGAACGCGTGAAGTCAGCAGTCGGGGCGTCGAGCTGCATGCAGCAGACGCTGGAGCGAGGCTGCAGGATCACCAGGTAGTATCGCCGGACCGAAGCGAGCCTCAGCATTCGGCCGTTCTCCGGTAGCATGGGCGCCCTAAGAAGCTGGAGTAAACGCTGACGCAAACTGTCCGCCGTCTCCGGCATGGATTCCTTGAAGATCAGTTTGCATCTCTTCGATGATACAAGGACCATACACCAAAATCTGTTTCAAATCCATCACTCTATTTGCCCATGTACCCCTTGCGCAGTCGCGCTGCCGGCCCTCTCTAACTACGGCGATGCTCCGCCATCGCCATGGCTTCCGCCGCAATCGAATGGCTCTGAACCACTGTTTATTATCCAAACGAATGAAGAGGGAGCAATCCAGACTCGTAATACAAAACGAAAAAAAGTTTCCAAATGTGCCCAGAAACTCTAGTCGATGCCGCTTTACAAGGCAAGGAAAACACTGAACGACAATATTTCCTTCAGAAAAACGGAAATGGCCTAGGACCCACATAATTCTAGGTTTCATGTAGCCGACTCGAGCATTTAACCAAACAGCAACAGAAGTACGCCTGGTATGCTAAACAGAGATACCGTTCGCTGATCAGGACGAATTCGACACGACGACCACAGTCGAACATGGTGACTTGCATGACTAACGCTTAAACTGCATAACAGATAAGAAACCAACTTTAGAAACCGAAATACAGTTCTCTAGCGACATCATCATGACGAAGTGAACGAGGACAACCACGACTGATCACAACTGACTTGCACCCTTCATGCTTAAACTCCTAAAAAAAACGAAATAACCTGATGTTAGTAGCTTGGAAGAAGCCAACGGCAGCAGACTAAAGATGATGGGTTTGTCCATTTCGCAATGCATCACTATTGAGCGGCACGTCAGAGATCAGTGAGCCTTCGCTAGGGCCAACAATCTGCCACGATCTGGAAAAAAAAAATACCAAGCACAAAATTCTTAACCAACTGTACGTCTCAGAACTATAATTTGATGTGTTGTTGTACTTATAACTAGTCCCAAAGGTTACAAGACTGCATGTGATATGTGAGATTCAGCTATGCCAGAAAGTAACTTGATGCATCTTAATGATAAAAATTGAAGCAAGGTAAAGTGATAATACAATATCAACAAGGTTGACTACATATTTAGCGATCTCTATTTTAAGCTAGCAGGCACGTCATGCTTTTAACTATTTTACCAACCAAAAGCAGCAGCGAAAAGGAGACATTTTATCACATGGATTGCTCCATATAATAGCACAAGGTTTTCAGGTAGAAGAATAACCGGACCTGAGTCCAGAATTCAGAAATGGCCACAGAAACAAGAGGTGACTTCTATTTTATGACATCAAACCCTGACATCAGTTTCCAACTTCTAGTAAAAGTGAGAAACATCCGAGTTCCACACCTGTCAGAATCTATTTACAAATGATAAATGTTTTGTGGCGAAACTAGGTTATGAGTTGGATCCTTGTATCACCAATTGTTTGTCCAAAAAGTCTGGTACTGCTACTTGACAGATCTTTTGAAGACAAGATCAACATTGAAGTCATATTAAAATGTCATGAAAGGGAAAGGACATAAATTACACAGAATTTTTGTTCACAGAATTTTTGTTTCAAGTAGCTAGGCCGAGCATTAGGCAAACAGTAACTGAAATATGCCTCACGTATTAATTTGACATCAAACTTTTTGACATTACGATCAGGATGAATTCAACAAAACAATAACAACTGATCATAAGGACTTGCACAATTTGTATGTAAACTGCTGACCAGAGAATAGACGATTTGATACTTGTTAGTAGCAGCTCGGAAAGAAACCAGCAGTGCACTTTGTTTAGTTAAGCCTTGTTAGCGATAACAATGTGCCATGATCTAACTCCAAGTCAGCATTCCACTTTCGTGAGCTATATGCTAGTACCAATTTCAATGGTTACAAGACTGAGAGTTTGAGATGTGACCTGCAGCTATGCCACAAAGTAACAGATATTTTTTTATAAGAAAGTCTGAAACAAGGTAACAGGATTCAGATCAACATGTTTCCGTGCATATTTGACCAATGCATGGTCATGATCCTTAACAGGTCAATTCTCATAACATAAACGACATTATGTTTTCAAGTGTCATATACTCCCTCCATCCCGAAAAGCTTGTCGCAGAAATGGATAAAACTGGATGTATCTAGAACTAAAAATACGTCTAGATACATCCATTTCCGCTACAAGTAATTCCGGACGGAGGGAGTATTAAGTTTTCTCTAGCGCAGAGAATTGTCCTTTGCAAGCTCCATATGTGAATATAACTAACACATATTACTTGCATCATGTCTAACTATTCACAAACAACAACCAACTAATTAAGCAAACATACAGAAGCTGTAACGAAAATGCAAGACAACAGACAGGAAGCAAGGGCTAGCACCTATACCTGGAGTGTAGAAGCTCATGTAGGGTAGAACGCTAAGGTACTGTCCGGGCTCGTCAACCTTCCTGGCTCGCCCTGACTTTAGCTCTGTAATGAATAAGCCAGCATCTGTGCTTATGAAGATAACACCCATACCCTCTGCGGAACCAACCACAAATGGTTCCCATTTGAGATCGAGATCGGGTATAATTTTCTCCAGCTCGATGACCCTGCATTGTACCCATTCTGCAGCTGCTTCTGAATCCACCTTCCGTGACCACATACAAAGGCTAGAATTATTGATGCAGGCAAACCCCAGCGAACTGTCCTCCATCACCATGAGAGCCATTGGGGCCGAATCGTGTGGCGGCTGGTTAATCATGGAGAAGCAGCTGTTTGGCAAGTTGTACTTGATGATTTTGTCAACCGACTGAAGTGTGAAGTAGACAGCATCCCCAATGAGAGCTACTCGCCGAGGCATGACATAAGGTAGGTGGTAGAAGTTTTCTGCAATGTCATCTCGCTTGAGCTGGGCATAGCCTTGACAACCATCGTCCAGGCATACTGGCGCACTCCACGCACCTGTCACCGATGAGTACACTCTTGCCTTAACGACAAGGTCGTCGCTGCCGGTGGCCAGGAAGGCCACGCGGAAGGGACCGCCTTGGCAGTCGTGATGTTGGCAGCCATCGGCGGCGCAGAACACCGCGGCGGTCCAGGTGAGCGAATCGAAGTCCAGCGCGGGCACGACGTGTCGGTCGCCCGTGAGGGGATCCGAGACGACGAAAACCAGGCTCCTGCCCTGCACCATGTGGACGAGCACGCGGCCGTGGCGGCAGTCGAGGGGGGTGGGGTGCTCGCCGTCGCGGCCGGAGGCCGGGTAGGGGAAGTCCGGCATCGACGTGGTGGAGGCGAAGCGGTGCGCGGGGCCTCCTTGGAGAACCTGGAGCAGGTGGAGGAGGCCGAGGAGGGGAGGGGCTCCGTGGAAGGCGCGGTAGCGGCGGCGGAAGGCGGGGTCGCAGACGATGCGGAGCCACGACTTGCAGACGATGGCGGCGCGGAAGAGGTGCTCGGGCTCGTCCGGCGGAAGGTGGAGGAGGACCTCGCCGACGAGCTCGTCCAACAGCTCCGTCGGCGGCGCCATGGTACGGTGGTGGTCGGCGGAATGGATGGGGGTCGCCGCCGGGTCGGGTGGGGAGGAGACGAGGAAGCGAGTGACGGCAAGGCACGCACGGCCCGTTCTACTTGGTTCGGTTCGACCAGGGTCTGGGCCGCAGGCTGGGCGCATGGCCTCGCTCAATAGTAAACGTTTGTTTTTTTGTTTTGATTCTAAAAAAAAATGTAATTGTTTTTTTAGCAACGTAGGGGAAGAGAAGCGATGTAGAGGCGGCGGAGGAGCGTCGGAGGGGTGGCCGACTTCGCGCGGCGGGAAGAACGAGGGAGGCGGACGGCCGTCGGGAGGCGGCGTGGCGCGCCTCCCCTACCTCCGGTGATGGGTCTTGGCTACGAACATGCCAAGCACATCCACGACCTCGACATCGAAGGCATTATGGCAGCCGGACCTTCGGAGAAGCTTCGATTCGAAGCGGCGGCCGAAAATGTATCATGGCTGCGGGCGGTCGACGACGGCGAGGCAGGCGGTGAGGGATAGGCGCGCGGAGTCACGGTGGGGCGGGCGACAGCGGCGTCAATTTTAGGTGAAATCGGCCAGCGACGGAGTTGGGCGGGCGACGGGCGGTCGGGCAGAAGCCAACTGAAGGTAGTTGGGCGGTTGTCGCGTGACCGGGCGTTTTACATCTCCTGCATCTGAAGAGTATATTTGCATCACGAGATGTTATATTTTGCATCTTCGGAAGGCGAAGATGTAATTTTTTTGTATCTACATCATCCGTTGAAAAGAGGGTTTTGGCATCAAAGGTGTAAAAGTTAGTTATTTTTGCATCTACATCTTCTATTGAAGATGCTCTTATTCAGAGAAAGAACAAGAACATCAAGATGCATTTTTTAATTTTGAAATCGAGATGCATATTTAAGGTCAAACCTTTTTTCGTTTCCTTAAAAAAGGTCAACCTTTTAATGGAAGTTGATGCATCTTTTCCTATTTAAGGGATTTATTACTTGATTGTTAAGTTCATTTTTCAAACCCTAAAAAATTAAAGACATAATCCACGGCTAAATCGGAATAGGACGAATGGATGCAGTCCGAAGTTCTCGCCACCCCCCTACCGTTGTCTCAAAACCCTAATCACCAAAGTGAACCATCGAGAGAGGAGGGAGCAAGCGTCCTGTACTCCGGCATCATCAGGGTTCCTTTACCTCCGTCGACCACTCCAGTTGTTTTCTCTCTTTCTTCTTCTTTTTTGTTTTTTCAAGTTCTTTGGTTTTATTTTTTTCACTGTTTTCTTCGTTTTATTCCGTTTTTTTCTTTTTTCGGTTTTTTTCGTTTTTTCTTTTGTTATTTTCACCGTGATTATTGTTTTTTTATATTTTATTTATATTTCTTTGTTTTTTTTCTTTCTTAGTTTTCATCAGTTTTCTTTTGTTTTGTTTCTCCTTGTCTTCTCAAGGGTTTTCATGGTTTTCTTTGGGTTTTTCGTTTTTCTTTGTTTTTGTGGTGTTTCTTCGATTTTCACCACTTTTCTTTGTTTTCTTTCTTTTTATTTGAACACATGTCTACATTTTTCATACGCATTTTACATTTGATGTATACATCACAAATATTTTTTATACATATTTAACATATTTCAAATACATGACTAACATTAAAAAATATGTTTGTTGATTATTTTTTTTCATACACATTATACATTTTCGGTATATATAAAGAAAAAATTACATATTTAAACTTTTTTAAATATATGAATGACATTTTTATTACATGATCATTTAAAAAAAAATATTCCTTTTACGTTCACCTTTTTTAGTACACGTTCTATAATTTTTGTACACATAAGAAATAGTTTTTATACATGTTTAATATTTTTTAAATGCGTGATCATTTTTTGTGTTTGGTGACTACATTTTCAGACACATTGTACATTTTTGGCATATACCAGGAACATTTTTCTATACACGGCTAACAATTTTGAAACATATGATTAACATTTTTGAGACATGATCAACACTTTGTAAAATTTATGTTCTTATGTTCGATTTTTTAATACATGTTCGACATTTTGGGTATACAATCAAGAATATTTTGTACACATTTAACACTTTTTAAAGAGATGACTAACTCTTTTTCAAATGCTTGATTAATATTATTGAAATACATGATAAATTTTGTCATACACGTTGTATTTTTTGGATACATTTTTAGTATACATTAGAAAGATTTTTTCTCCACACACTTAACATTTTACAAATGCTAGATTAATTTTTTTCAAATGTTTTATCTAAAGTGTTTTTTCATTATACTCCTTCCTTCCGGAAATACTTCTCCGACAAGTAATTCCGGACGGAGAAAGTATATATTTCACATATTTAGAAGTATAAGCAAAAGTAAGAAAGGAATGCAAACAACAACAAAAAAAATGTGAAAAGAAAAATAGAAAAAAAAAGGTTGTGGCCTCCCACGAGCTGGGCAGCCTAGTGTCGCGCTCCATATGGCGAGGTTGCCCTAGGTCTTGCGGCAAGCGAGACATAGGTGAGCCCCTAATTCAAACCAAACATCCAAAATTTAATCCATGTGTAACAGTCCCCGCTCGGATGGCCCACGTGGATCAGGCCACGACGCCGGCCAATCCACATGGATTGGGCACGACCTCGGCCAATCTACGTGGATTAAGCTCGGACATTTTTCAGAATAACATCATGCTTTATTTTATTCAAATAAGTTTACTGGGATACAAAAAGTGATCCGATGGATCATTAAATCATGGCGACCATTACAGAGTGTAGTGGTCGATCTAGCTAGTCGGTGTGCCTCACCGTTGCAGAGGTGCTCATGGAATTACAGCTTTGCAGTTGCCTCTGGGCCCGAACTAAACAAGGCACTAGGGACTCTGGGCCCGAACCCAGACGCATCGGTCTCGCGCACCAGCAGCATAACCTGCGCCGGCAAGTGCAAACCCCTGAAAAAAAAAGTGCAAAAGTGCAAACCCTCCTCGTTCGATCTCTTCCCAAATTCCCCAACCATGGCGGCTGTAGCTGCCACACGCCGCAGGCTCTCGGCGCTCCTCCTCTCCCTCCGTGCGGTACCCCATCGCTTCCTCCTCCTCACCGGCGCCGCTGCCTCCGCGTCCTCAGCCCACCCCTCTCCGTGGGCGCCGCCGTCGCGAGGGGCGAAGACGGCGTTGCCGGGAAGGCCCGGGCATTCTCCGCTGAATGACCCGTCCCCGAACTGGAGCAACCGTCCGCCCAAGGAGACCATCCTGCTCGATGGCTGCGACTACGAGCACTGGCTCATAGTCATGGAGTTCCCCGCCGACCCCAAGCCCTCCGAGGAAGATATGGTGGCCGCCTACGTCAAGACCCTCACCACTGTGCTCGGCAGGTATGCGCACTTCTCTGGTTTTGCTATTCATCAGTCTGCTTGTATTTAGATTCTTCGAAAGCATTCTGTATGTCCGGGAACACCAGCGTTGTCCTTGCTGCTTAGTGTGATGCATCTTGAGGCATATCCGTTCTTGTACGACCAGGGTGGATCTTTGATAGTCCCAATCAGTATTAGAGCAACTCCAGTAGAGTCGCCATATCCCCGGTCGCATATGGGATATGGAGGCCGTGCCCGCGACCACTGTGCGCAAACACAGAGTCGCCATAATACGGCCTTCATATCTTCTCTTTTCTGTTTTTTGTTGCATCAACTCAAAAATTCACACACTCAATTTGAGGTATTAAAACACTAATTTGTGATAACATTGCATTACAAAGTGGTTAAGTGGAGGTAGAAAAGTCGATTAGCGACATTTTTTTACTATGTCTTGGGAGAAGCATTAGTTGCTCCCCACCACGACGATGGTGAATGCAGTGCAGGTGCACATGCATATGTGACGAGTCGACTCATCTTCTACACACGACGGTGTGACGGTCCGGCGACCTCGTCTTCGTCCCGTTCCTGCCGGCGGTTGTCGATGTCGGAGACGACTTTTTCAAGACGGGCAAGACCCAATATGGTGCGGCTTGTCTCGGTCATATCGAATGTGTGCCATCTGATGCGCTCCCTCTCAGCCGCCGAGTCCATTTGTTGATCCTTGTAATGGAGCCAGATGGCGCGGTCCCTCTTTGCCCGCAACGCCTTCCCAGCGTCGGTATGCTTGAAGATTTCTCTGGGGCGGACGGCCGAGGCGTGGGTGGCATAGCGCTCATCCCATGCCTCCTTAACAGAGAGGCAACAGGGAGCATGTGGTGCCTGGTATAAGCTGCGTGGGCGAGCCCTCGCGTGCTCATATGGGATCTGCACTTAGTCGTGCTGGATATCCCAAACAATGCAGTGTGTTTTTGGGATTTCAGTCCGACCACTCCTCCTGCGCGGGATCCTCCAGCGCGGCATCCTCCATCGCCTCGCAGCAATGCTACTCCTGCTCCTCGGTGATGAGGTCGGCCTTCTCCGACGCTTCCTCCTCGTCAAAGATCCACTCCTCCTCCGAGAGCAAGACCCAGTTCGACCCGGGGAAGCGGCATGATGCAAGGAGAAAGAAAGTGGCTACAGGCAGCGGTGTTGGAAGTGGAGGTTGTGAGCTATCCGGCCATGGGACGGCCTTTTTATAGCCGTGGGCGGCGGCAACGCGGCGGGAGTGGCCGCAGGCAGTTGGCACACGACAACCACCATTAATTGGCACGCTTCCCGTTGCCATGGGTGAAAGGAGATGGGCCGAGTGGGAGGACGAGGACGGCGGTGAAACTTCCCTCCCGCGCAAGCAGTTGGCGATGGAGCGCCCTTCGAACCAACGCCCACAGCCTCCAAGTATGGAGGCCCGTTGGCTCGATATGGAGCGCCCTCCATAAATTATGGTGACTCGGCACTCTGCTAGAGTGGCCTTTTGGGCCAGAATCGCCATATTGGCGGTTATTATGCCGATCGGGCCGATACGTTGACTCTGCTAGAGTTGTTCTTACCCTTTTACTTGAGGAGGTGTGCAGTGCGCTTTTTACATTTTTCTTCTAATTTTGTTTCACAGTATCTCTTCACTTTAAGCCACCTGAAATGACTATTCTTCCTTATGTTGGCTAAAAATACGAACAGGTATTGTTAGTGCAGATTAGGCACATCACAGTGTCTGCCCAGGCTTTCTTCTTCCTTAAATCATGTTTTCATTTCCTGTCCAGAAACCATAGCTGAGGATATCATGGCGTTGCACTGGAGCTTGATGCCATGTGCCTTCGCTTTGCTTGGATTTGGTGAAACCCTTAAATGGTATATGAAGTACAACTCGTCAAATTGAAGAGAGAATGAGAGATAAAGCAGATTAATTGTTGGATAGAAGAAACACAGCATGCAAACCCTCATCTTCACCTCCTTGCATTCTGTCTGAAGCAATGCACCATTGGTTTTATTGTTGTTGGTTCAAAACGGGTTAACTTGTCAATTGGGTGGTAAGGCAAGTCTCTGATTTGATGGGAGGCTTAAGGAACTTCTTTTATTTCACTCTTTGATTGATCACGGGGTCCATGCTGATCCAAGAAGTATAATTTACAACTTAACTAACACATTTAATCTCCAACTTTCTAATTAATGACATCTCTTTTCCTATTATTATAACCTTTTCTCTATGAATACAGTATGTGTTTCCTGATTACCAATAGCTGTCTGGGCTGTGCTGTTTGCATTGGCTTGTCACACGTTAGCCATAACAATTGCGCACAGGAACAGTACCCTATGGTACTTAGGCAATCCTTAAGATTGTGCTTTTCCTGTGTGTTTATTTCCGATGAATCAGGTTTCCTAGTTATCTAGGTGCCATCAGTTAGAGATGAATAAGCAAAATGAAAGTCTAAACAAGCTCATCTCAAGTCAAGCACTCGCTTAGTCGTCCTTCCTTGGAAGTAGTTATCTCCTATAAATTATGGCGAGGATTATAACCAGCTTATACGTGAACATGTCAGGCCTATAAGCGTGAAAAGCTTGCCCTTTAGGTTACCTAAGTATGTCCAAAGACTGTTTGCCACTAACCAAGTTTTAAGACTGTTGGAGCGGTTTTTCTGTTTGAAAAGTATCCAACAGAATACCCCTTCGGTTTATTTGTTCATGATTCTGGCTCTAGCAAAGAAAACTAAAGATGACTCTCTTCTGCCCTATCTGAGGACTTAAGAGACAGCTATCTCTTTGTGCCTTGTACTACAAAGATTGTTAGTCCCCAAATTGTGGGATATCATTATCATGTAGGAAATCTACTTGTCTCAACAGAGCAGCCTTTCATTTCTGGACCACCTTATTACTTGAAGTTGGTCAGAATATAAGAGTCCAGCCATTTTAAATGCTTATGTCTATCTCTCCATGCGTACTGGTAGTTGAAAGTTTTTTTTTCTTTGCTATGACGAAGTAAAATGCATGTTAATTTTGTGTGAACAAGGCTGTCCATCATTGAAGATCTGTTTCTGGGGTTTGAATGTATTATGTTTACCCTTATGGATCCATTCCTTAGTTTTATGCGTCATGCTCTAACTACTAACTTTAGGCTATGTGTATCTTCTAGTGCATTCTTCTAGGTTGACATGTGCTTTTTTAATGAATTTTCATGCTCTAATAAGTAATAACTGAATGGATATGTATTTTAATTCTTTTATGCAGCGAGGAGGAGGCAAAGAAGAAGATCTACTCAGTATGCACTACAACTTACACAGGGTTTGGTGCGTTGATTTCAGAGGAGCTATCATACAAAGTTAAAGGTGAAAATTGCATTGCTCTACTTTTCTTGTAAGATGTTGTGGCCAAATCATGTTTCAACTGAATTTTGTATCCTTAATGTTGCTACTTAAGGATTGCCGGGAGTTCTTTGGGTATTACCTGATTCATATTTGGATGTGCCTAACAAGGATTATGGAGGTTAGTACTTGTCATTACTTTCTTATTCTCATGTACCAACTTCCACACCTGGCTTAAACGCTTTGATCATATTACGTAGAAAATGCAAAACCACTTGCATATGTGGTACATTTACTACTTAGCCCTCCATATGTACCGTGATGTTTTGCAAGGACTTTTTTTTGTAAAGATGGGATTGTTGTCTTTATGGAAGTCTAAATTAATCAAATTACGTCCTATCGTTGTTTTTCATCTCCACCCAAACTATATATTGTTATCATTCGCTCTTACTTATATTAGGCTACTACTTCAAGCAGGTGATCTCTTTGTAGATGGCAAAGTCATTCATAGGCCACAATTTCAGTTCACCGAGAGGCAGCAGGTAAGGAGTAGACCTCGCCCCCGCTATGATAGGCGACGAGAGACTATGCAGGTTGAGCGAAGAGAAACTATGCAGAGAGGTCCTTCAATACAAGAGCATAGACCTCCATTTTCTCAGCAGGTTGCTCACAATAATGAGCAGCATGAAATCATACCGCCAAGAAGGGACTAACTTAATTCTACCTTAGTATGGATAATGAGGTTGGGAGTTACCCTTCTCTTTTCCTTATTTCTATGTTGAATATACTGAACTTTGTTATGCATTGTAGCAACAAAAAATGAAAGGGACCTGTGGTTGGAGTTATCTGTGCAATGTCATGATTTGATGCTTTTCAAAACTTGTTTTTATGCTAACGAGGAAGGAAATGGTTTTTTCTTGAATCAACAAAAGCAAATTTATAACTTTCAGCACTCCCTAAACTTGATTTTAAATGTCAAGACTATAATAACCATCGAATTAAAGCCGGATGGATGAAGTGGCGGCAAGCTTCTAGCATTCTCTGTGACAAGAGGGTGCCACAAAAGCTAAAAGGCAAGTTCTATAGGACGGCGCTTCGACCCGCAATGTTGTATGGCGCTGAGTGTTGGCCGACTAAAAGGCGACATGTGCAACAGTTAGGTGTGGCGGAGATGCGCATGTTGAGATGGATGTGTGGCCACACAAGGAAGGACCGAATCCGGAATGATGATATACGAGATAGAGTTGGGGTAGCGCCAATTGAAGAGAAGCTTGTCCAACATCGTCTGAGATGGTTTGGACATATTCAACGCAGGCCTCCAGAAGCCCCAGTACATAGCGGATGGCTAAAGCGTGCTGATATTGTTAAAAGAGGTCGGGGTAGACCGAACTTGATATGGGAAGAGTCCGTAAAGAGAGACCTGAAGGATTGGAGCATCACCAAAGAACTAGCCATGGACAGGGGTGCGTGGAAGCTTGCTATCCATGTGCCAGAACCATGAGTTGGTCGCGAGATCTTATGGATTTCACCTCTAGCCTACCCCAACTTGTTTGGGACTAAAGGCTTTGTTTGTTGTTTGTTGGTTCTCACATACTCCTTATTGTTGTAATTTTATGTGTTTTTCGGACATGACTTTTGTATTTTCAGGAACCTACCTGAATTTCTATAATATATGAAAATACTTTTTCCTTTTCCTCCTTACATGGGCTCAATTTTCCAAGCCCGATTCCTTCCCTCCATTCTTTCCTCGAGCATTTAGCGATTTTTTTTTGCGTTATAACCCTTTTTTGCTTTTGTTGTTTTGTCCTATGTTTTTAGTACATTTATCTCTTCTTATTTTCATATTCCTCTTCTTTGTTTTTTCAAAGATTATTTATTGATGTTATTGTACAAAAATGTTCATGCAGCTCTTTCTTGCCAATGTATACAATGTAGGAAAATCTATTTTGTGCACTAAGCACAGCGGTGTTCTCGTGCACGCTGGACAAACCATCCTGGCAACTGAATGTAAATAACACGACAAGCCATGTAAAATAACATGGCAAATTGACACAATTAACCAGGGGAAACGCTTCCCATCATATTAACCAGGTAGGTAAGCAGAGCAAATCATTGTGTGCAAACGTGGCAATCTATATGAAATAACATGACAACTGGGCACAATTAAATTGATAAGTACGTATACAACAAACAATTTCAAAAAGGTGTAAACAACACGACAAAACTGTAAAACATAAAATAACAATGTCATATGCTTGTGAATAATTTCAGCCGCTCCATGCTCAAAGTTGTGCGGTTGATTTGTTAAGAGGGGAAACTGGGATCTGAGCAAATTGCATGTACTCCCTCCGTTTTTTAATATAAGTTTTTTTAAAGATTTTACTAGGGGACTACATACGGAGCAAAATAAGTGAATTTATATTTTAAAATATGTCTATATACATCCGTATGTAGTGTTCTAATGAAACCTCAAGACTTATATTTAGAAACGGAGGGAGCAACATTCTATGCGGTTGCTGGGCGACATGGTCTGAGCGGAATGCAGGAACTCATGTCGAGCGAGGCCGACCGAACAGTGGAGTCCGTGCGCTGGGCTTTTGACAATGATGTCGATCTGGCAGCACCAAGTGGGCTTCGCCCTGTGTCGTAGGAGAAAAACAGTGGAGAAGTCTGTACACTGGGATTTTGACAATGTGATGTCGATCTGGCCTGTTGATTAGAGACTTGGAAGGAAAATTATCGTATTTGCTCGTGATCTGGGGTACAGAAGGATATGGGTACAAATGATGCTAAAGATGCAACTGTGGGGATTCGCAGAGATTGGCTTTCACAACCGTTTGCCATGAAATCAATGAGCTTATTGGAGGGCTTGTGTGCTTTGTTTTGTGCAATGGGAAGTTAATGTAGCAGCTCATCGATGCGCCAAACAAGCCAGGAAATTCCCCATTCCTCGGTTTGATTTTGTAGAAATTCTTAAAAAATATTATATTATATGGAAAAATCCTTTGAAGCCCTTTGGTTTGTAGGAATAGATTTCTATTTCTATGTAGGATAAGAATCAATCCTTCACGTTTCAAAGGAAAAAAAACATTGGCTTAGACCAAATGAAAAAGTTACAACATATAAAGGACGCAACTATCCTACATTCCTACTTACCACAAAGGAGGCGCGGACGTTTCGAAAATGACCATAGCTCAACTAAACCTGGGCATGGGCAGCCCGGCCCGAAAAACCTGGGCCGGGCTCAGGCTTGAAAACTAGGCCCGGTAGTCACTTCGTGCCGGGCTCGGGCTTGAGAAAATAACCATTTTACACGGAGGCCCGACCCGGTCTGAAATTCATGTTTTTAGTCCATTCGGGCCAGGCTCGGGTCTGAATATTTGATTTGTTGACCGGGCTGGGTCAGGCTGAGCTCGGGCTTGGGATTTTCAGTTCGGACTTTTTCAAGCCCGCCCCAACCCGGGGTATGCCCAGGTTTAAGCTCAACATGGGGTTGGTGCTCCCCCATGCCATTTGGCTCCGTGACGTTTTCCTAGTGAACTCAACTCCTTCTGAAAGTCATCGGAGCCCATCATGGCCGTGTTGGCGCTCAGTGATCAGTATAACCCACAACACATCTCAATGTATTCTGAACCACTGTTTATCCAAATGAATGAAGAGGGAGAAATCCACATGGGATTCAAATTCGTAACAGAAACCGTGACTTTCAGGTCAACTCCAACTCCGAATCCAAAAACCACAGGAGCGACAAGACCCGCTTCTTATAACCGCATAACTTTCTGATTGTGTCCACAAACTCTTACACAGCTAGTTGATAGACAGCAAACCAACCTGTGGTTGGATAGTTAGAGGAACTCCAGGATTTATTTTAGAATTTTGATGCGCATTCAATGAGATGAGACGTTCCCATAGATGACGAGACGCCTACGATGACTTCGTAAATCTCAAGATGATATGCCGGCTCAGTCTCTCGAAGATGCTCGGGTAGGGTGTGCGTGTGTGCGTTCATAGGGGTGAGTGTATGCGTTTGTACTGTGTTAAAAAAAAAAGCTAGTTGATAGACATTTTCCAAGACTAGGGAAACACTGAATGACATACCCTGCGGCAAGCGTGGTCAGCAATCGTCAAATCATTAAAAAAAAGGTAACACTGAGTGACGTACTAATTTTCAGAAAATGAAAATGGCGTAAAGTCCACATAATCCTCGTTTCGTGTGGCCAGCTCGAGCGTTTAACCGAACAGTAACAAAAGTATGCCTGATATGCCGAACAGAAATACAGTTTGCGCTCGCTAAAATCAGGGTGCGTTCTACATGACAACCACAATCGAACACGATGACTTCCACGATTCACACCTAAAACTGCATGACAGATAAGAAACCAACCTAATAAAGTAAATACAATTCTCTAGCCAGATTATCAGGATGAACTGAGCGAGGACAACCACGACCGATCACAATTGACTTGCACCCTTTATGCTTAATAAACCGCTCAACAGAAACAAACACAACCTGACATTCGTAGCTCGAAGAAGCCAACGGTAGCTGACTAAAGATGATGGGTTGTCCATTTTGCAATGCATCACTGTTGAGCAGCACATCAGAGATCAGTGAGCCCTCGCTAGCGCCAACAATCTGCCACGATCTGAAAAAAAAGAATACCAAGCAGAAAAATCGTAAGTCATAACCAACTGTCCATGTCATTATTTGTAATTTGATGTGCTTTCCAATGGTTACAACACTGCATTTGACGTGTGTGTTTTTTGGCAAACTCATTTGACATGTGAGCTTCAGCTATGCTAGAAAGTAACTTAATGCATCTTAATGGAAAATTTGAAGCAAGGTAAACTGATAATACGATATCAACAAGGTTGACTAAATATTTAGCAGTGTTTATTTTAACCTAGCAGGCATTTCATGCTTCAATAATTATCTGAACAATCAAAAGCAGTAGCAAAAAGGACGCATTTTATTCCAGGGGTGATGATGCAATTGCCCCTGCTTCCCATGGACTGCTCCTGAGTCCAGAATTCAGAAACGCCCACAGAAACAAGAGGTGACTTTTATTTTATGATAGCACACGCTGACATCAATTTCCAAGTTTTTAGTAAATAAAAGTGAAAAACAATTAAGTCCTACACCTATTAGAATCCATTTACAAATGATGAACACTTCGTGGTGAAACTAAGTTATGGCTTGGATCCTTGTATCACCAATTGTTTGTCCAAAAAGTCTGCTACTGCTACTTGACTGATTTTTTTAAGACGAGATAAACATTGAAGTCGTACTAAAATGTCATGAAAGGAAAACGACATAGATTACACATATTTTTTGTTTCAAGTAGCTGACTCGAGCATGAGCAGACAGAACTGAAATATGCCTCCGTATTAATCTGAAAAAGCAACCTTTTGACATTATGATCAGGACCAATTCGACAAGACAACAACAATTGATCGTAAGGACTTGCACAATTTGGAAGTAAACTGCTGAACAGAGAATAAAAGACTTATACTTACTAGTAGCAGCTCTGAAAGAAACCAGCATCACACTTTGATCAGTTAGTCCTTACTACCGATAATAGTGTGCCATGATCTAAAATACATTATGCACAAAACTTATAACCAAGTCCAAGTCAGGATTCCACTCTGGTTAGCTATGTGCTAGTACTAACTTCAATGGTTTGAGTTATGACCTTCAGCTTAGCCACAAAATAACAGATCTTTTTATAATAAAGTCTGAAGCAAGGTAACAGGATAATGCCAGATTAACATGTTTGTGTGCATATTTAGCAATTCGACCAATGCATGGTTATGGTCCTTAACATGTCAAAGCTCATAACATAAACAACATTATGTTTTCCAGTGTCATACATTAAGTTTTCTCTAGCACGGAGAATTGTCCTTGGCAAGCTCCATAAGTGAATATAACAAACACATATTACCTGCATTATGTCTAATTATTCACAAACCACAACCAACTAATTAAGAGAACATACAGTAGCTGTAATGAAAATGCAAGACAACAGACAAGAAATCAGGGCTAGCACCTATACCTGGAGTGTAGAAGCTCATGTAGGGCAGGACGCTAAAGTACTCTCCAGGCTCGTCAACCTTCCTGACCCGCTCTGACTTCAGCTCTACAGTGAATAAGCCAGCATCTGTGCTTATGAAGATAACACCCACACCTTCTGCGGAACCAACCACAAATGGTTCGAAATCTGGATCGACAACAGGTATAATTGTCTCCAACTCGATGACCCTGCATTGTATCCATTCTGCAGCTGCTTCTGAATTCACCTTCCTTGACCACAGATAAAGAGTAGAATTGTTGATGCAGGCAAACCCCAGTGAACTGTCCTCCATCACCATGAGAGCAATTGAGTACACAATGTGTGGCGGTGGGTTAATCATGGATAAGCAGTTGTTTGGCAAGTTGTACTTGACGATTTGGTGAGCCGACCGAAGTGTGAAGTAGACTTCATCTCCAATGACAGCAACTCGCCGAGGCATGACATAGGGTACGTGGTAGAGGGTTTTTTCAATGTCATCTCGTATGTGCTGGGCATAGCATTCACAACCATCGTCAAGAGTTACTGGCGCACTCCACGCACCTGTGACCGATGAGTACACGCTCGCCTTAACGAGCAAGTCGTGGTCGTCAGTGGCCAGGAAGACCGCGCGGAAGGGGCCGCCTTGGCAGTCGAGGTGTCGACAGCCATCGACGGCGCAGAACACCGCGGCGGTGCTGATGAGCCAATCGATGTCCGGCGCGGGGAAGACGCGCCGATCACCCGTGACAGGGTTCCATACGAGGAGAACGCGCTTTCTGTCCTGAATCATGTGGATGAGCACGCGGCCGTGGCGGCAGTCGAAGGGGATGGGGTACTCGCCGTGGCCGTCGGAGCACGGGTAGGGGAAGTCCGGCATCGACGTGGTGGAGGCGAAGCGGTGCGCGGGCCTTCCTTGGAGGACCTGGAGCAGGTGGAGGAGGCCGAGAAGGGGAGGGGCTCCGTGGAAGTCGCGGTAGCGGCGGCGGAAGGCGGGGTCGCAGACGATGCGGAGCCACGACTTGCAGACGAGGGCGGAGCGGAAGAGGTGCTCGGGCTCGTCAGGCGGAAGGCGGAGGAGGACCTCGCCTACGAGCTCGTCCAACAGCTCCGTCGGCGGCGCCATGGTACGGTAGTGGTCGGCGGAATGGATGGGGGTCGCCGCCGGGTCGGGTGGGGAGGAGACGAGGAAGAGTGACGGCAAGGCACGCACGGCCCGTTCTAATTGGTTCGGTTTGACCAGGGTCTGGGACGCAGGCTGGGCGCATGGCCTCGCTCAATAGTAAACTTTGTTTCATTTTATTATTATTCTCACAAATAATAATTTAGGACGCCGATAACCATCACACGTGTGATGTAACATCCGATCACATGCCCATGATCATAAATTACGTCACATCATCGTATGCATGCACAACTGACGAAACTGATGATGTCAGCGAAATCTTTCGGGTTTTCTGTTTTTAAAATGTTTTATCTCTTAAATGAAAAATCCGATTGAAAAATCGTTTCAATTAAATCCGTCGCGACGAGATCTTCGAAACTAGATCTCATATCGATATGTTTCGTCGACTTTTTTTTGGTTAAAAGTTGTCATGTCTATTGCACATAAATTGACATGGTGTTTACACTGAAGTTGTCATGATATGTTTGAGCTAAAAAAAATTACGTTTAAAGTAAATTTGACATGTTATAAAACGGGTAATTAAGAAACTAAACTTGTCATGGTGAATTACTAAAATTTTCTCCGATCCATGAAATAATTTTGACATGGTTCATAATTTAAAAAAAATTTCGTCAATTACTTTAAAATGCATGGTTAATGACTTAAATTTGCAATGAACCATAAACTAAAACTGACATTGTGAATTACTTAAATTTGTCATGATACATGTACTAAAATTTGCCATGGTTCATACAAAAAATAATTTCCATGGTCAAGAAACTAGAATTGCCATGGTAAAAAATAATAAAATTGCCATGATCTATAAATTAAAATTGGCATGATCTATAAACTAAATTTGCCATGATGAATTACTAAAAATTGCCTTGATTAATGAATTAAATTTGTTGTGGTTAATTACTAAAAATTACCATGGTCAATTAATAAAATTTGCCATGAAAATTAGTTGAAAATACAATGATAGATTTAAATCTAGAAGAAAAAAAAAGATGAAACATATCATGACAACTTTAGAGTAAACTCTATGGCAACTACAAGTGTAAACATCATGGCAACTTTTGGCCCCAAAAAAAGTCATCGAAACATATCAATATGAGATCTAGTTTTGAAGATCTCGTCGAGAATGATTCAATGGTGAAAACGGATTTTTAATCGGATTTTTTTATTTAAGAGATAAAACATTTTTAAGTCCAAAAAACCAAAAAATTCTGCTGATTTCATCTGTTTGATGTGGCAAGATGAATAATGATGAGGGCGTTTGGACCATGTTGCTTCGTGCCACACGTGTGCACTTATCATTTGGGATAATTTGTAAATATTTTTTTAGCAACAATAAACATTTTCCTGCAAAGCAAATAATCTAAGACAGAAAAAACATCGTTCCCTAAAAAAACATCGAGATTAAGATTTCCCTAAAAAAAGGTCAACCTCTTTCATTTCCCTAAAAAAAGGTTCAACCTTTTCAATGGAGGTTGATGCATTTTTTTCCTATTTATAAAGTATTCGTTACTTAATAAGATTGGCAATACCAGTTTTGAAACCCTAATTTTTTTAAGATATGATCTATGGCTCAACCGCAATAAGGAGAAGAGCCATGTCACCTCGAAACCCTAGTTGCGAAAGTGAACAAGAGAGAGGAGGGAGCATGTGCCCCGTACTTCGACACCATTCATCACAAGGACATTGGTACTTTTTCTCATATTCTCTCTATCTCTTTCTTCACATTTATTGCATCTGCCTAGGAACACACATATAGCTAGGCTCTTGTGAAAGGATCGATATGGTTGACTAGATGTGGGGGTGAATAGGCAACTAATAATTTTTAGCTTTTCTTAACAAATTAGGCTTAGCAACAAATAGGTTGTCTAGATATGCAACTAGGTGAGCAACCTATATGATGCTAGCGACAACAACAATACAAGCAAGCAAAGAATACAACACTAATATAGCTTGCACAAAGTAAAGGTAAGAAGTAATCACAAGTGGAGCCGGCGGAGACGAGGATGTGTTATCGAAGTTCCTTCCCTTTGAGGGGAAGTACGTCTCCGTTTGAGCGGTGTGGAGGCACAATGCTCTCCAAGAAGCCACTAGGGCCATCATATTCTCCTCACGCCCTCACACAATGCGATATGTCGTAATTCCACTAGTGGTGCCCTTGAAGGCGGTGAGCGGACCTTTACAAACAAGGTTGGGGCAATCTCCAGAACTTAATTGGAGGCTCCCAACACCACCACGAAGCTTCACCACAATGGATTGTGTCTCCAAGGTGACGTCAATCGTCTAGGGTGCTCAAACACCCAAGAGTAACAAGATCCGCAAGGGATTAGTGGGGGAATCAAATTTCTCTTGGTGGAAGTGTAGATCGAGGCCCTCTCAACCAAACCCTAGAGAATCAACAAGTTGTATTGGCTAGGGAGAGAGATCGGGCGAAAATGGAACTTGGAGCAACAATGGAGTTTGGGGGAGGAAGAGGTGGAAGAAGACCCCCCATTTATAGTGGGAAGGAATCCAACCATTATTCCCCTCTCAGCCCGCACACAAGCGGTACTACCGCTCGGGCGGCAGTGCTCCGCTGAGCAGTGCAATGGCACGGAGCCACGAGGCGGTAGTGCTGCCGGAGCTGTACTACCGCTCGCCCCAGCGGTAGTACCGCTGGGATTGCAGCTCAGGAGCCCACAGAGGCAGGGCAAAAACTGGGGACGGAGGCAGTACCGCTACAGCGGTACTACCGCTACCGCTTACAAGTAGTATTGTCGCGCCTCACTGCCGCCCTACCTCCGCTAAGAGTGGGAAGGATCAAGAAGGGAGCGGAAGTGGAGCGGTAGTGGTAGGCGGTACTATCATTTGTAGGCGGTACTACCGCTTCACACTACCATCCCACTATCGCGTAGTCCGACACGAAAAGTCGAGACCCCGGAGGCAGCAATAGTACACGCCGTACTGGACAACGGTACTGCCGCTCATAATCGGTACTACCACTGCCCAGAGCGGTACTACCGCTTGGGGCCTTCGGGACCAATGCACAGGAAACAGAGGAGCAACTCCATTGAAGCGGGAAAGGAACGAGGGTGCAAATGAAAGTGTGTACGTGTTGATTCCACCCAAACCTTTCTGAAGCGGACCCCCTCTTAATAGTATGGTTCTCCTATGACTCAAATCCACTGAAAACGAAATGCAGGAAAATAACTGTGTTCTCTTTTAAACTTCGAGGGGCAAGAATTATCTTGTGCCATATGATAGATTATCTGAAAGGCTTAATGCACACGATTAGTCCGCAAATGCATTGTCATCAATCAACGAAACCACTAAGGAGAAATATGCCCTAACAATCTCCCCATTTTTGGTGGATTAATGACAACACGGGATTTGCAGAAAAGATATACTAAGATAATAAGCAATCCCAAACATCTATAAAATATAGACGGGCTCCCCCTAGATGCGTGCACTATTTATGTATGCTTTTGGAATGCAAAGCGCACACACTAGGATCAACACCCCCCCCCCCTATATTTTATAGACTGGCTACACTTGCATTAACAAGATAAGAGATAAGAATAACACAAGAGATATCATGTGAGCATAAACATAGGGCACAAGATAAGCATAATCTCACATACTGGCAAAATACTTAGACACATATAGATAAGTAGAGTGGTAGCATATGTCTCACACCATATGACTCGGTTTGTGGGTCTCATAAACACAAACCATAAACCAAATCAAATGATAAATAGTTCACGAGCAAAGAAAGCAAGCAAATAAGACGCGCTCGTGACTCGGCAAATCCCTAAACTCTCTCCCCTTTGGCATCGAGCCACCAAAAGGGCAAAGAGCACTACTATGGTCCCGGGTGGTAGCAACACTCGAGAGCACCATCACCAATCCCCATGCTCGCTGGACTCTTCATCATCTTTAGCAGCAGGCAGGTCGACCTCTGAGTTCGTCCACTGGCAGTTCTTGGACGTCCACTTCTCCTCTGACGTGATCCTGTCCTCTGACCCGCTGGCAACCTCCAGCCCAATGTGCCTCATCATGATCTTGTCACGGCTACGGGACTTCTTCTCTGTCACGTGTGCAATGTACTGACCATGTGCCTCCATACAGAAAAGCTTCTTCATCTTCTTCTTGAGCTTCTTAGTCCAATATGGCTCCTCGCCGGATGTCACATAATCGAGCTCATCACCGCCCTCATCCTCATCCTCATCCTCGGGATCATCCATCTCGGTAGCAGCGGGAGTACTTCAATTGTCTTTCAGCCTTAGTTGAACTACCTCATGAGTAGTCAGAACACCACAATCAAACAGTTCAGCCGGAAAGGTGGTTTCCCATGTTCTCTCAATAAGCAGCATCAAGCAGGGACCATAGATGGGACACTTGCACTCCATCACGACCGAGTGAAGCTCCGACCACATGACATGGGACACATCCAAAGCTTTCCCCATGTTCTTTTCCTTCTAGCAAATGAGTAGCATGTCCACAAGGTAAGAGTGTACCTAATCCAAGTTCCCAACCCGAGGGAAGAGCGTGTGTTTGAAGATGCGGTGCATGATATCCAGGAATGGGCATAACACATAGGTCTTGTTACCGGTGGTGGGAGCAATCTTCTCCGTAGAATAGGGCCAGAGTGTAGACTTGTGCGTGGCTGCGGCTCCTTGTGAGGGCGCAATCCAATTGGGGTATGGAGCCTCTGATCATCATAGCCCAACATAGCCATGAACTCCTTCCACTTAGCAGAAAGAACTCTTCCATTAGTCATCCATGTTAATGTCCTCTCATCATTGGTTCCAAGATGGACCGTGGCGTAGAACTGGGCCATGAGCTCGGCATCAAAGTCCTTGTTGAACTGCATAAGCCTGATGATATCCAGCTGGCCACATAGTGCAAAAGCTTCACCAAAGTAGTAAGGATCCTTCTGCATATGATCCAAATCAATGGACTTGACATCGGGTACAAACAAGTTCTTCTTCCTTTTGAGCACATCATGATATATGGAGCCTTACAGCTTGGTCCAGAAGGGATGGTGGACAAGAGATGCATCTTGCGGGTTGCGATACGGGTTGCAGCGGCAAACAATACAGAAGTCCTTGATAGACAATTCACTCATTGACTGGGATTTCTTTGGCTTGGTGGCAACCTTCTTGGTCCTCTGCACAGGCTAGGCAATGGGATTGGCACTATCATCCTCTGATGTGCAGTAATGCTTGGAGCCACCTTGACGACTCGGAGTCATGCAACGGTCCTGTTGACCAGAGCCACTACCACCTGGAACCCACAACACGGAGCGACGAAAAAGCAGGTGTAAAGAAGTTGCATAAGCCGAAAGGAATAACCAAAAAGAATCGAATTCAATTGGAGAAAATGTGAAGTTGACAGCACAGAGCGGTAGTACCGCCTATAAGTGATAGTACCGCTCTAGGGGAGCGGTAGTACCGCTCGAGGCAGAAGTTGTTAGGGCAACTACGACCGTAGCGAGATCCGGTACTACCGGTGGTGCCAAATTCAATTTTAATCCAATAGAACTTCAATCCTACTACTCTAGCAGTCTTCCACGTCCTACTCATGCCTCGATTTGACCAAAAAATAACAAATGCAACTCATATTGCCCTAAAGCCTAGATTCAAAAGAGAGAACCGTAGGAAAGGAAAATGGGGGCAATACCGCCATCCATGGCAAAAGGAGAGGGTGGGGATTGACTCCATCGGTCGGAATCGCGGAAGACGGTCCGGAATCGGCGGTCTGACGGCGGCCGCCAGAGCATGTACGTCGCCTGGAGAGAGAGGACGTGAGGGGATAGAGATGAATGGGTATGGGGGATATGGAACACCCCTTGCCCGACTCATAACCCCCACCCACGCCCCTCGGAGCAGTAGTACCGCTCGGGGAGCGATAGTACCGCCCCGATACTACTTCACGGTGATACGTCTCCAACGTATCTATAATTTTTTATTGTTGCATGCTATTATATTATCATTCTATGATACTTTATATGCATTCTTATGCTATTTTATATCATTTTTGGGAACTAACCTATTAACCCAGTGCCCAGTGCCAGTTGCCGTTTTTTGCTTGTTTTTTGCCTTTCAGAAAACCAGTACCAAAGGAAGTCCAAATGTCAAGAAACTTTTTGATGATTTTTTTCTGGACAAAAATAAGACCTGAAAGCTTCGGAGGGAGTCCAGAGACCGCATGAGGTGGTGCCAAGGCAAGAGGGCGCGCCCGGGGGGGTAGGCGCGCGCCCTTGCCTTGGGACCACCCCGTGGCTCCATTTCACCTAAATCCGCCACTATAAATTCTCTAAAATCAGAAAACCAACAAAGAGCCAGACAAAAATACTTTTTTCACCGCCGTAAGTCTCTGTTCTGCCGTGTGCCCATCTGGAGCCCTGTTCTGGTGCCCTACCTGAGGGGGGATCGATCATGGAGGGCCTCTACATCAACCTTGCTGCTCCCATGGTGATGTGTGAGTAGTTTACCACCGACCTACAGTCCATAGCTAGTACCTAGATGTTTATCTCTCTCTCTCTCTCTATGTCCTTCAATACAAAGTTCACCGCGATTCCAGCGGTGATCTATTCGATGTAATCTTCTTTGCGGTGTGTTTGTTGGGATCCAATGAATTGTGGGTTTATGATCAGATTATTAATGAAAATATATTGATTTTTTGTTGGTTTCTTTTATGCATGATTGTTATAGCTTCGTATTTCTCTCTGATCTATCGGTTTGGTTTGGCCAACTAGATTGATTTATCTTCAGTGGGAGTGGTGCGTTGTGATGGGTTTAATTTTGCAGTGCTCAATCTTAGTGACAGAAGGGGACATGACACATATTGTATTGCTACCATCAAGGATAAAACGACATGGTTTATTCATATTAGTTGAGTTTACTTTGTTTACATCATGTCATCTTGCTCCAAGCATTACTCTGTTTCATACTTAATACTCTAGATGCATGTTGGATAGCGGTCGATGAGTAGAGTAATAGTAGTAGACTAGCAGGAGGAAGGCGCGGTGCCACACCGCGCCTATCTATGAGCTCGCTGTTGGCTAAATTATAGCTTAATTTGTTGATTGCTCATGTTTACTTTATGTTATTCTGTTTTACTACGTAATGTGAGAAGATTACAAACTGTCGAAATGATTATAAATTGTTGGTTCAATTACATACTCTGTGATGAAAAGATGAACGAAGGAGTACAACTTAAGTGAACATTGGACTAAAAGGTTATACACTTTATAAAGTGAAAATAACCGGATTTTCTAGCTTGATGGCTGTCAGCGCATATTATCCTCATGTGATTGCCCCTTCCACTTATCCACTTTGCTCATTGTCAAACGCCGGAAAGTATCATAAATGCCAATAAATTGAATGCTATCTATTGTTCATTCCTCTTTCATAATGCACCTTCAACAACACAATGAACATTTTAATTCTGTCAGGCTTAATTAACATACTATAGATATATTTGATTTATTCCGCAGAAGAAAATATAATTAGTCAGTGTAGTAAGAAAGGAGAACTAAAGGCTTTCAATATACAAAAGATAATGCAAAACCAATTCACTAACCTCAACTAAAACGGACATGCATTTCTCATATTTTTGCATTCATTTGATATGGCGATCAGGTAACATGGTAACAATTAGTAGAACATTATTTGGTCCCTTAGACCATGCAGAGTAAATCTAGCAAGCATCAACGATGAACTCTTTGTAAAGAATAGGACACTACGTTCAGAACATCAGGCCGTGAACCTTCCTTTCATTTAAAGCCTTTCAAGCATTTGAACTATAACATAGGGTCAAGTACACAATACAATTACTTGTGTATAACCTCAAGTAGTCAAAACTTGTCTGGTTATATTAGGTCTGCTTTGTTGTATGCGGGAATGAAATGGAGCTCGCATACTCATCCTAATCTCACATATTCATGGCAATCCCTATTCAAACTTTGTCTTCCAACAAAGCCTGCAATTACCAATCAAATGTATAGATGCAAAGCCTTTGAATAGGTAGAAGCATTAATCAAATATAATGGCCACACAATTTGCCAATACCACAAGCAGTTTTAAGAAGGTTTGCTCATGAACATTCATTGGCGCAATATTTGACAATCTTTTTAAGATGATAAAACTATTGTGTTAGCCAACCAACCTTTGTATGCTGACTATAAACTATAAGTACTCATTCCACAAGGGATAAGCATCAAATTCAACATGTGTGCATGCCTTTTTTTTAAGAAAGTAACATATTAAAGTGTATATCCTACAAAATCTGAAAAATTGCAGCCTCTAAAACTAACCAAACATTACTTGCACCGACACGCATAGGACGTAGGGTCGCATGTCACCGTGAGAAACAAAAACGTATGTGGTCAAATAGGAGGAAGAGATTACCGGAGTTGAAGTCGGGGCCGCATCTATCGTGATGTAGTGGAGGTGGTCGGCAAGGTGGAAGCGGTCGAGGCAAGGCGCTGGACCCAGGAAATCAGGGAGATGACTAAGGTAAGATTGGCGAGGTAGGCGAAATTGGTGGGGGTCGACGGAGGGGTGCCAGGTACTGGAGGATGGTGAGGCTACCGAGTTTGTGGCGCTGGTTCCCGGGGCCAACAGGGAGAAGCATTGACAAAGAGTGTGTCATGGTGAGGTCGGGTGTGAGAATGCCATAATGTTATGCAACCCATCCCAAGAAATCCATGTCGGCGGTCGCGCTGATTCCCATAGCCAGCCAGGGTAGGCAAGGTTGAGTGGGTGAGGTCGGGGGCTTGCGGTGCTATTCTGCCACGGGGAGAGGCGAGTTGTTGTTCAACGGTCACGGGAGAGTCGACACTTCTGATGCATAGTGAAGGGTGGATTTGAACCAGGAGGAGAAATAAGAAAAGAAGACGTAGTTGCGTCAGATTGGTGTGAGAGGATAAAGTGATAGGGTAGGACCTGTGCAGTTTCTAAAGTCCGTGAGAAACATCTAGTCTAATCTTAACCAATAGAAAAAATAGTGTGCAATAGCACTACCTTCAAAATACACTATTAGCGAGACATTGTACACTGATTTATTTAGGGAGGAATTTATCAGAATGCTATAGCTTGCTAATAGCGATGCTAAAGCGTGCTATTTTTTCAGTGGTCTAAACACATTAGAAATTCGGGAGTGAGCTGTGTTAAAGAATCAAGAGGAACCAGAGGAAAAACTGGACACATGTGTTGCTCATGTACACTCATTTATTTAGTGAGGCATTGCTTAAAATGTCGTCGCATGCTATTAATGGTGCTATAATGTGCTATTTCTCCCTTGGTCTAGACACACTACAAAATCGAGAATGAATAGTGTTAAAAAAACAAAGAATGAGCCAGAGAAAAACCAGATACACGTGTCGCTCATAGAAGACCTCACTACTATGTGTTTTCCTTTATTAAAATAGGATTAAAATACATATTACATATAGATATATATAAACATATTTTAAAGTATAGATTCATTTATTTTACTCTGTACGTACTTCGTACTGTAATCTCTGAAAGAGCTTATATTTATAAACGGAGGGAGTAGAATGGATGAGGGGAATTGGCGTGGATAGCAAGCCCCACGTCTAGATATTTTGATAGCCTCTAGATAGCCTATAGTGGTATTAGAAGATAAAGTAAAAGAATAAATAAAAAGAAAAATTGGGCCAACACGTGTCAGCCCAGGAGAACCTCACGGCCAACACTTCAAATTCACCTAGCTTAGCCGGTTTAATTTCTGTATGTATGCAGGCAGGAGTCGGTCTACTTGCTTATGGACATGATGTCTATATACATGATCATTGTCATGAATAAATATTCATAATTATGCACTTTTCTATCAATTGCCCAACAGTAATTTGTCTACCCACCGTATGCTATCTTTGAGAGAGAAGCCTCTAGCGAAAACTATGCCCCCCAGGTCTAAACAAATATTATTACTAAAACCCTAAAAATATTGCTGCCTTTTATTTACTGTTATTTTATTTTCTATTTATATCTATCAACTATCATCATTTAATCCTCGCAAGTAACGAGTTCAAGGGGCTTGACAACCCTCTTGCTCGCATTGGGTGCAAGTGTTTGGTTCTGTGTGTGTAGGTGTTGACGACAGGAACTTGTGTGATTCTCCTATTGGTTCGATAACCTTGGTTCTCATTGAGGGAAATACTTATCTCTACTGTGCTGCATCTCATGTCCTCTTCAGGGAAAAATCCAATGTCGTTTCCAAGTAGCATGCGCAGGAGGTTGTGCAGTACCGGTCCAGCGGTAGTACCGTTGCTTGCGCCAATAGTACCGCTTATAAGCGGTAGTACCGCCCCAGACCCAGCGGTAGTACCGCCTAGACGACACAAACATGACAAAAGAGCTAAGAGAGGTGGCTTATGCAATATTCAGGGGTTGAGATGAGTAATAGGCTTGTGTTGGAGACACAAAGACCAGCAAATGGGGGGAGACACTCCGAGTTCAAAAGGACAAATAAAAGAAGAGCAAACTTGGAGTGACTTAAGGCACAAATAAACCCTCATCGAGACACAACGAATACCCAACTCATAAGGAGGGGGCGGTGGCCGAAGCCACCTATGTTTGAGTCAATTGGTATGGCACCATGAAGATTTTAACCTTGGTCCCATGACCAAAACTCGTCTTTGAAGCACAAGTACCATAAAAAATGGCTAATGTGGAAAACTTGATCGATTTATGCATAATGAGGGGAGGGAGAGTTCATTGAGAGAACAACACTCCCCCTATATCCATGCCTACATATAAACAAGACAAAATGATGAGTGTGGTGGGGTGTGCAATACTTCAAGCCACACTGTGATAACCCACAAGTATAGGGGATCACAACAGTTTTTGAGGGTAGAGTATTCAACCCAAATTTATAGATTCGACACAAGGGGAGCCAAAGAATATTTGAGAGTATTAGTAGCTGAGTTGTCAATTCAACCACACCTGGAGATTAAATATCTGCAGCAGAGTGACCAGTAGCACAGTAGTATGATAGTTTTGGATAGCAGTAGTAGCAGTAACGGTAACAGTAGCAGTGATAGCAATAGTTTTGTAGCAAGCGTAACAGTAGCAACAACAGTAGTAACTTAGCAAGAACAATATGTGGAAAACTCGTAGGCATTGGATCGGTGAACTCGTTGGATGATATTCATCATATAACAATCATAACCTAGGGCGCACGGAACTAGCTCCAGTTCATAAATGTAATGTAGGCATGTATTCCGTAAATAGTCATACGTGCTTATGGAAAAGAACTTGCATGACATCTTTTGTCCTACCCTTCCATGGAAGCGGGGTCCATAAGGAAACTAAGGGATATTAAGGCCTCCTTTTAATAGAGAACCGGAACAAAGCATTAACACACGGTGAATACATGAACTCCTCAAACTACGGTCATCACCGGAAAGTATCCCGACTATTGTCACTCCGGGGTTTGCGGATCAGAACACGTAATAAGTGCGTATGACTAGCAAGATCGGATCAAGAACATAGATATAATGGTGATAACATAAATGGTTCAGATCTGAAATCATGGCACTCGGGCCCTAGTGACAAGCATTAGGCATAGCAAAGTCATAGCAACATCAATCTCAGAACATAGTGGATACTAGGGATCAAGCCCTAACAAGACTAACTTGATTACATGATGAATCTCATCCAACTCCTCACCAACCAGCAAGCCTACGAAGGAATTACTCACTCTCGGTGGGGAGTATCATGGAATTGGCGATGGAGAAGGGTTGATGATGACGAAGACCGAAGATTCCCCTCTCCGGAGCCCCCAAACGGGCTCCAGATCTGGCCTCCCAATGAAGAACAGGAGGTGGCGGCGGCTCCGTATCGTAAAACACGATGAAACTTTCTCTCTGATTTTGTTCTCCAAAAATAGGATTTTATAGCGTCGGAATTAGGGTCAGTGGGGCCACGAGGTGGGAACAACCCACCAGTGCGCGCCGGGGGGGCTGGCGCGCCCTGGTGTCTTGTGCCCAGCCAGCCCCCCCTCTGGTGGTTCTTGGCTCCAGTTTTTTTTATTTATTGTAAAATAAATCTCCAAAAAGTTTTGTCCAGTTCCGAGAACTTTTATTTTGGCACAAAAACAACACCATGGTAGTTCTGCTGAAAACAGCGTCAGTCCGGGTTAGTTTCATTCAAATCATGCAAGTTAGAGTCCAAAACAAGGGCAAAAGCGTGAGGAAAAGTAGATACGACAGAGACGTATCAACTCCCCCAAGCTTAACCCATTGCTTGTCCTCAAGCAATTTAGTTGACAAACTGAAAGTGATAAAGAAAAACTTTTACGAACTCTTTTGTTCTTGTTTACATATATATGCTTAAGTAGCACCCAAGTTTTCAGCAAAGATTATGACTAACCATGACAACAATAACTCTTAGAAATTATATTAACTCACATCAATTACATAAGCAACTAGCAAGCAATAATAACATATCTCAAGCGCCAACACTTTGCCAAAACAATCGTGATATAATATGACAATAGTGGTATCTCGCTAGCCCTTTCTGAGACCGCAAAACATAAATGCAGAGCAACTCCAAAGTTCAAGAAGCGACTAAACATTGTAATTCATGGTAGAAAAGATCCATTAATGCACACCCAACATTAACTATACACAATGCATGAGGATGACAATAGTGCTCTCAGGTCTGGCGCTTATTTGAGAAGGTGACGACTCAACATAAAAGTAAATAGATAGTCCCTTCGCTGAGGGAAGCATGGATTTGCAACGGTGCCAGAGCTCAAGGTTTAAAACAGAGATAGATATAATTTTGGGAGGTACACCCTTCATGTCAACGCTACGACCAAGAGTTATCAATATCTTCCATGCTAAACACATTAGTGGCGGTTCCCAAGCGGTAAAAGTAAAGGTTTACTCCCCCTCCACCAACAATCACACTCCACGGCTAGCCGAATCCACGGGTACCGTCCATACCAACAACATTCCTGGGGGAGTTTTGTTTAATTATTTGTAATTTTTGATTTTGGGACTGGGAATCCCTATTACCGCCCCTCTCGTGTAAGGACAAGTGAATAAACACTCATCATGAGAATAACCCGCTTAACATGGAAGATACTGACTGCTCCCTGTCGCTCCATAAGCGGTCCAGTGTAGGATCGAAAGTATGTCTGGAGGGGGGTGATTAGACTACTTGACTAAATAAAATTTCTACCTTTTCCCAATTTTAAGTGTTGGCAGATTTTAGCAATGATAGCGAGTCAAGCACACCCTACACATGCATGTCTAAGAGTATAGCAGCGGAAAGTAAAGACAAGCATATGTAATAGAGGATAGGGAGAAAGATCAAATGCAATTTGAAGACACGAAGATTTTTCCCGTGGTTCCGATAGGTGGTGCTATCGTACGTCCACGTTTATGGAGTCTTCAACCCATGGAGGGTAACGATCGCGAGAGTCCACGGAGGGCTCCACCCATAAGGGTCCACGAAGTAGCAACCTTGACTATTCCATAACGGCTTCTGTCCACGAAGGACTGGCCTCACTATGGGTAGATCTTCACGAAGTAGGCGATCTCCTTGCCCGTACAAACTTCTTGGTTCAAATCCACAACACAAAGTAGGAGGCTCCCAAGCGACACCTAACCAATCTAGGAGGCACCACCCTCCAAAAGGTAATAGGCTCGATAGTAACAATGAACTCCTTACTCTTGTGCTTCAAGATGATAGACTCCTCAACACACAATCACTCTCTCACAGATTTGGCTTTGGTGGAAGAGATTGATTGGGTGGAAAGCAACTTGGGGAGGCTAGAAATCAAGATTCATATGGTTGGAATGGAATGGCTTGATCTCAACACATGAGTAGGTGGCTCTCTCTAAGAAAATTGGATGGGCACTACTGGAATCAGATCATTTGCCGTCTGCCAGGTCTTTGCCGTCTGCTGGCAGACGACAAAGAAAGCCTTTGCCATCAGCTTGCCGAAAACAGACGGCAAAGTTATGGCAGACAGCAAAGAAAGCCTTTGCCATCAGCCTACCCTTTGCCGTCGGCTAGCGTACGGCAAAGATGGGGCAGGCAAACGGCAACAGTCACGGGCGGGCCCCACCGCACCGCGGGTACATTGTCGCCGTCGGGTACATCTTTGCCTTCTGCCTCCACTCTCTTTGCCGTCCGCTAGCGGACGGCAAAGAGGATGCCCCCCTAACGGTCATGGCGGGGCCCCACCCCCCGGTCCCCCCCTCTTTGCCGTCTGCTAGCAGATGGCAAAGAGGACGCCCCCATAACGGCCGGATCCACCTCCACCCTCACTCTCCCGCATCTCGATCCCGCCCCCCACCACCGTGCCGCCACCCTCTCTTTCCCTCCCACCGCTGCCGCCCTGACCCGACACCCACCGGCAGCCGCCCCCACCCACCGGCCGCCCCGCCGCCCCGCGGCCCCCTCTCTCTCCCTCCCTCTCCCTCCCTCCTGCCGCTCCCCGACGCCCACCGGCCGCCGCCCCCACCAACCGGCCGTCCTGCCGCCCCGCGGCAAGCCCCCCTCCCCACGGCCCCCTCTCTCTCCCCCCTCTCCCCACATCTCTGTCTACCCCCACCACACCTCCTCCCTCCCTGCGGCCCCGCTGCCGGAGCCAGCCCCGCCGCCGGAGCCAGCCTCTCCCTTGCGGCGAGCGCCCCCTCCCCGCGGCGCCCCACCTCCTCCCTCCCACCGCGACGAGCAATCCTTCCCCTGCGCTGTCCCTCCTCCACCGGCCCTCCTTCGGTAAGTTGCATGTTCGTCTTCTTTATTTTTTTGTTCTTTTTTTTTTCATTTCATTGCATATATATGTTAGTTTAGGTTACTGTTAGTGGTAGTTATGTCAGTGTTAATTAGGTTACTGTTAGTTTAGGTTAATTAGGTTAGTGCAAAAGAAAAGAAAAGAAGAATAAGTAGAAGAAGAGGATAAAGGAAAAAGGGAAGAAGAGGAAGAAGAAGAGGAGGAGGAGAAGAAGAAGAAGAAGAAGAAGAAGAAGAAGAAAAATAAGAAAAGAGGAGAAGAGGAGAAGAAGAAGAGGAAAAGAATAGGAAAAAGGAAAAGAAGGAAGAAGAAGAAGAAGAAGAAGAAGAAGAAGAAGAAGAGGAGGAGGAGGAGGAGGAATAAGAAGAAGAAGAAGAAGAAGAAAAAGAGGAGAAGAGGAGAAGAAGAAGAGGAAGAAAAGGTGCCACTGACCCCCGACGCCACCGACCCCCGACGCCACTTACCCCCGACGCCACTCAACCCCTACCCCCGATGCCACTGACCCCCGACGCCATTGACCCCCGACGCCACTAAACCCCGACGCCACTTACCACCGACGCCACTGACCCCCGACGCCACTGCCCCCCGACCCCCGACCCTCTTTGACCGAGAAGGTGCTCTTCGGCCTTCCTGAGGCCGACGGGGTCATAGTTTTGTAAATTATGTGTTAAGTGATATATTTTCCGATTTTGTTATGAAAAACATTATATTTGTGTTGATCGGGTGGATTTCAATGTGCAGTTGTTTCGTCGCTACGAGGGTTTGGTGTTCGACGACCTACCCCATGCGTTGGACGAGCTCCCTTGCTGTGTTCGTGGGTGAGCACAAATGACATCTCCTCGCCCCCCCCCTTAATTTGCTCTGTTCCGGTCTTCGTGCCGATGAAACTTGCTAGCTATAGGTGTCTTCAAATAAACAGTATGCATGGCCAGTATGCGTCTCCCGTTCGAAAGGGCGGCATCTATAAATATGCATGTCCTTGCATATTTATAACCGCCATCCTTTCGAATTGTCCAACGTTATCCACGGACAGCCCGAGTATGTGTAGATTGGGTTCGTTTCCCAGTATGCTCTGCTCCGGATCCGATGCCGAATTTCGTCAGTGCCTCCCTGTTGTTCTCCGGGTACACATCCTCTCTGCTTATTGCCGAGACGTGCATCAGGAGAACAGCGGGGAGGTGCTATCGAAATTCTGCGTCGGATCCGGAGCAGAGCATGGGAAAACGAGCCCAATCTACACATACTCGGGTGGGATTAGGACATATCTTTACCTATTAGCATGTAGGTTGCATGGACGTAATAAAACTGACAAACTTGATTAACTGATGAATATATATGCTGAATTATATATATATATTTCTTGTGTGTCCAGTAGCTAGGCAAGATGAGTGATCGTGCGTGGATGTACACCGGTCACACAGTTAGAAAGACATGACCAAAGAATGGTTAACAAATACCAAGGGGTTTGTGAGAGCCACATTTGCAAATGGCCAGGAAAAAACATGGTGTCCCTGTCCCCGATGCGACAACTTTAAAAGGCAGACAGAGGGTGAAATGGGTAAACACCTGCAGAAGTGGGGTTTTAAGCCTAATTATACGGTGTGGACTTTTCATGGTGAGTCTGCCCAACGTGCTAGAGCTGAGGTGGTTCGTCATCGCACCGACGAGCATGGTACTGGGATCGAAGACATGGTGCAAGACTTTGATGATGCTCGGGATTCGGACGATGAGATGGAGGAATCTGCAAAGGCATTCTATGAAATGTTGGAGTCTTCAAAACGTCCTCTCCACGAGCACACTGAGCTTTGTCAGCTGGATGCCATCACACAAGTAATGGCTCTGAAGGCTCAATTCAACCTGGGCAGAGAATGCTACGACGCGATGATAACAATATTTGGACGCTTTCTACCCAAAGGCCATGTACTGCCTGCAAACCTGTACCAGTCGGACAAAATCCTCCATGTACTTAAGATGCCCTATGAGAAGATAGATGCATGTGAGAATGGATGTGCCTTATTTAGGCGTGAGTATGCGGACTTGAACTATTGTCCCATTTGCAAGTCTTCCAGGTATGTTGTCGTAGACAACGGTATGGGTGAGAAGATTCAAACAAAAATCCCTGTTAATGTTCTTTGCTATATGCTAATCGTACCAAGACTTCAACGTCTTTTCATGGTCGAAGAGACGGCCAGACAGATGACATGGCACAAATTGGGCAAAAGAACCGAACTAGATGTAGATGGGAATCAGATGTTGGTACACACTTCAGATGCTTTTGCGTGGAAGCACTTCGATGCATTACATAAGGATAAAGCGGCAGATCCAAGGCATCCTCGAGTCGCCATCAACACAGATGGGTTCAATGTGTTTGGTATGATGGCAACCCAATACAGTTGTTGGCCTGTATTTGTCATTCCACTCAATCTCCTCCCCGGAGGGATTATGAAAAGAAAGAACATTTTCCTGACGTTGATAATTCTAGGGCCCAACTATCCGGGGAAAGAATATGAATGTGTACATGCAACCGCTTAAGGATGAATTGCAAGAAGCTTGGAATAATGGGATCAAGATATACGATGCCGCTACCAAAAAAACTTCAAAATGCATGTGTGGTACATGTACTCGATGCATGACTTGCCGGCGTATGCGCTATTCGTTGGCTGGTGTGTGCATGGAAGGTTCCCGTGCCCCACATGCAAGGCAACTCTTCAGTTCTGTTGGCTGCAGGCGGGTCGCAAGTTTTCTTGCTTCGACATGCATAGACAGTTCCTGGATCCTCGCCATAAGTTCAGAAAAGACAAGAAGAATTTCATCAAAGGTAGAGTTGTCAAAAACTCTGCACCACCCGCGTTGACAGGCCAACAGATCCTGGATCAGTTAAATGCTCTCGAGCCTGATCCAAACCGTCCAGGGTATTTCAAAGGGTATAATACGGAACACGCCTGGACTCACAAGTCATGCTTATGGGATCTGCCTTACTTCAAAGACCTCCTTTGCCCACATAACATCGACGTGATGCACACTGAAAAGAATATCGCCGAGGCCATTTTTGGTACATTGTTCGGCATAGAGGGGAAGTCAAAGGATAATCCTAAGGCTAGAATCGATCAGGAGGCTCTATGTGATAGACCGTTACAAAACATGCGACAACAGAAAGGAAAGCAGAACTGGACGAAGCCAAAGGCATGGTTCAATCTTGGAAGGCCAGCTATGAGGGAAATGTTCTTGTGGGTGAAAATGCAGTTGATGTTCCCCGATGGTTATGCAGCGAATCTAAAGAGGGGAGCGAGTCTTGACAAACTGAAAATATTTGGTCTCAAGAGTCATGATTGGCACATATGGCTTGAGCGGGTAATGCCGGTGATGATGCGTGGCTTTATCCCTGAGGATGAATGGCTAGTACTGGCAGAGCTGAGCTATTTCTTCCGTTCTCTTTGTGCAAAAGAACTATCGCCTGGCATGCTAGATGAAATGGAAGAGTTGGCGTCGGAGTTGATCTGCAAGTTAGAGAAGATCTTTCCACCGGGCTTCTTTAATCCAATGCAGCGTTTGATTTTGCATCTCCCGACCGAGGCAAGATTGGGGGGGCCCGTGCAAAATCGTTGGTGCTTCGCAACTGAGAGGATGCAGAAGACGCTTCGAGCAAAATGTAAAAATAAACGTAGAATTGAAGCATCGATGGCCGAGGCATTCATTACTGAGGAGGCGGCAAACTTCGTGACAGCACACTACGAAGCCAAAAATCGTCATTTGCATAATCCGAAGCCTCGGTACAATGATGGCGACCCTAAAAAAAGTCGATCCAACCTCAGCCTATTCAAAGGGAAGCTCGCACCAGCCGGTGCTTCGAAAGCAAAAGCGTTGGATGTCGATGAATGGCGGACCATTTCGTTGTATATCTTCAACAACCTAATAGAAGTGCGGCCGTACATCGAGTAAGTTCTCGATACATTATTGTTTCACAACTTCTAATTCCTTTGAACTGCTCTTATTCCCAGATATTTGATATAGTCGATACGTCGCCAAATTCTCGGATGGAGCGGTCATCCAAAAGGATTCCGTCGAAGAGTATGAGCTTCTGGCGAAGCATGGAGGCGGCTATCCCGGTTTCATCTCTTGGTTCAAACAAATGGTAATTACCATTAATGGACCATTTCATTTCTTCGTCTAATTTGCGGCTAATGCAACAATCCTTTCGTATTAAACTTGTAGGCTAATTCAGAGTCTATGGACGCCGAGTTGAGACAAGTCGCTAATGGTTTTGACTATAAGGTCCGTTCATTTGACAAATAAGACATCAACGGGTATCGCTTTCGTACCTTTGGCAAAGAGTTATCTATGCCCGACCTAAAGACTACAAATTGTTGTGTCTCTGCTATCGGCAAAGGAGGTACCGAGTATTATGGAAGAGTTGAAGCAATTTATGAACTTCTATTCTATGGTGAAAACCCACCGAACGTCGTAGTCTTCAAATGTTATTGGTTCCAGCCGAAGGAGACTAGAAGGACTCATGAACATATAGGGCTAGTCGAAATCAAACAAAGCACCCATTTAGATGTTCCCGATGTCTATATTAAGGCTCAACAGGTGACCCAAGTTTTCTATCTACCGTGGGCCTGCCAAACTGATCCAAATCTGAAAGGTTGGGATGTCGTTTATGAAGTGCCGCCACATTTTAGACCACCTCCCCTCAATGAAGAGGATTATGAACCTCACATTAACCCAGACACATATGAAGGAGAATTCTTCCAAGAAACACGTATTTCCAAAAAACGTTTCAAGAACCGCTCTACTACACCCCGAAACATTGAAGTAGACAGTGACAGTGAATCCGACTTAACCCCTGAGCCGGAACAGGAAGAGCCGGAACAAGAAGAGGTTACTGATGCGGATGACCTGTCAATGCTTGACCGATTACATAAAGGAGGCCTTCTACACGTTGTTCCCGATAGTGATGATGATCATGCATTTATTGATGATAGTGATGATGATGATGCATTTATTGATCCCGGAGAATATATAGACGATCAAGATTATTATTAATTCATGTCAGGTAATCAACTTTTATTCTATACATATATATATATATATATATATATTTAGTTCATGTTAGGTATATGATGATACACTTAAATTATATACATTTTATTATTCATGTCGGTATTCAATTTTATGTTGTACTAATTTTGTTTACTATTTGTCATGGCAGTTGTTGAAAGATGGCCGGAAAGGGCCGAGAGCACTCCACGGCTCCTTATTCGTCGGAGGGTGGTGGGATGGGTACTTCCATTCCTGCCGAGTCTCTCCGGAGAGCGTTGCTCTCTAGTCTGCATACACCGGTGCCCGCTTCTTCGTCGACCCCCGTGAGAGGAGGTCGGGGGAAGAAGAGAGGTAGTAGAGGTACACATGCGAGAGGAGGCCACGGGAAAGGTAGGGTGGCTGCTACGCCTTCCTCGCCGCCACCCCCAGCTGATTCACCCGAGCACAGGACTGCTAGGGTGGACCCGTCTGAGGAGGAGGCTACGCAGACTCCGGTCCACGAGCCTCGGGTCGACGAGCCTCCGACCTACGAGACTCCTATCCAGAAGCTTCGTCCCACGAGACTCCGGAGCAGAGGAGGGATGAGGCCACGTCCCAGCAGACCCCATGGGATACCTGGCCGGAGGAGCCTAGTGGCCATGCTAATGGTGGCGGGGATCGTTTTTCTGATGGCGATGAGGAGGTGGTTGAGGGGGCCACCGTCTACCAGCGTGGTAGTACACGGCTCCCGCCCCTGCCGGTGACCCGCGAGCAGAGGTGGTCGATTAAGCCTGATGGGGACAAGTAAGTGCATGTACTCTTTTTTAACCTTTTGCCTTCACGTTTTTTGAAATATCTAATGTGTTGGCTTTGTCATACTGCAGGGGTTGGGATCACCCCAAGGATGCCCGCAGGCCCAACAGTGTCCTTGGTGTCCTTATCAGGCAAAACTTCCCGGGGTTTGTCACGTTTCCCGGTGAGGGTCAGGTTCGAGAGTTAGGAATGACCTGGGAGCACTACTTGGCTGCACCGGCCCCGCCGGAGGAGAGGATCGACGGTGTTTTGTGCCACACGAGGGCGGACATGGTGATCAGACAGTTTTGGGTAATTTCTCCTTTACACAATTAAAAATCAACAATAGCTAGTTATTGTACTAATAAGTGTTATCTCGTTTCATTGCAGACCTTCTATAGGTGTCAGGAGGGATACGAGGAGGCCGCGGCAAAGGTTATCGATAACGAATGCGGGCGCCTACTGCAAAACCTATGGCACGAGGCTCGTGTGCAGGCTGTTCGAGACTACTACGCCTCGCGGCGTATTAGGAAGGAGAAGTCGACGTGCCGCGGAAATAAGATGGAGAAGGAGCATTACATGAAGGTAATTACGTATTCTTAAGGCCTCTTGTACTTAGTTTCCTCCATTTGGTTCGTACGCGTAGCGCGCAAATATCTCTTTATTAACTTAGGTGCCCCTGAGATGGTGTGCGGATAAGATGGATTGTTGGGAGGCGTTGGTGGATGGGTGGTGCTCAGAACAATGGCTAGCCGTCCACAACAATGCCAAGGACCGGCGTGCCAAAATGGTTGGTGTGCCACACCATCAAGGGAGCGCCAACTTAAATCAGTTTGGTCAGAACTGGGTATGTGGTTTGCTTCATGATTCATGCAATTCATTCTTGATTCGAGCTTGAGCCCTTTACTAATACTTTGTTCCTCTCTCTCTCTCTCTTTTAGGCGCATCTCAATAACACGTCAGTGCCACAGATGTACGACCTCTATGCGATGGCCCATACTGCCTCGTACAAGAAGGTCAAGGCATTCTCTGAGTCTGACCTCGATCATCCCGAGAACTTCACCAACATCTCCTCCCACAACAAGCTCGTGAAGTACAGAGATGTGGGGAAGGAGTTGAACGGGGAGGACTTTAACTAGAGCCAGCATCCTATTGATCCAGAGGTGGTGATGATAGCTGGCGGCGGGAGGCCCCATGGCTCGATGGCCATTGGAGATGGCCTTATACGTTGTCCTAGCACTCTCTCGCAGATCAAGGCGCGCCACGAGCTCCTGTCCTGAGATAAGGCCTCGTCCACGGCCAGTTGAGCTCGCCATCGAGGTTAGTTATACGGACTCAGATATATTTCCTCATTACGTTGTGTGTGTGAACAAAGATGATTACAATGCTAACGAGGAGTTGTGTTGCAGGCTGCTATTCAGAAAGAGAGAGAGGCAACACAGAGGCTTATGGCGGCGAAGGAGAAGGACATGGAGGAGAGGACGGCTAGGTTGTTGGAGGAGGAGAGGGCACGGAACGATGCATCTCACCGGGCCATCTACGAGCTCTTGGTGGTAAGTTTCTTCTTCATATTTGTCAAATCTTGCATTTAATGTTCGTTTCATTAATAACTAATATCATTGACTTGTGAAAACCAAATGTGCAGTCTATGTGCGAGAAGACCGACCAGACCCCTCCGTCGATGCCAGTCATTACCACGGCTGGAACGGTGAGTTTCATTTGAATGCAATGATCTTTTCAGTGTCATCATGCTAACGAGACATTGCAAATCATCTTTGGTGCAGAATATCTCCCGAAACGCATCGCACGACCCTTCTCCAGGGCAGCCTTCTCCAGGTGAAACCGCCCCGAGCAACCCCGGTGCTTCACCTCCGTGATGAAGAGGATGGTAAGCCCTAATATGCCACTTACTTGCCTCATTTCTCAAAGAAAGACAAACTTAGCACTTAGACAAAATTACGTACTTTTGGTCTGTCGGAGCTCCTTGTGAGAGTTTCATGTCTCTTCTTGATAGAGGAATCCCGACTGTTGTCGTGGGGGTCATTTCTTCTTCTCCTTCTCTCGATACATACCTTGGTATATTGCGGGAGAGGAGAAGGGGAAACGACCATCACTAACGGTCGAAATATTAGTGTTAGGTAGTGTCCACCAACATACACCACCATACAATTAAGTGTGAGTGAGTGCGCACCATACACACCATGAGGCATGAGAGTTTTTCTATGGAAAACCTCGAAAGACCGAAAGTGAAGCTGGACATATGGCATAATAACCTTGGTTAGCTCATAAATGTCATATTTTACCTAAGTTATCTTTGTTTCCTCTAAAATGACATAGTAAGCTTACTTACCTCCAAAATGACCTATTTTACCTAAGTTTGCTCTAAAATGACCTATACTTAGCTTGCTGCCTACAAAATGAGATAATAAGCTCACTTAGTTCCAGAATTACCTATACTTAGCTTTGTTTCCTCCATAATGACATAATAAGCTTAGTTAACTCAAAAATGGCATAATAGACTTGGTAACCTCATAAATGCCATATACTTAGCTTATTTTCTTGCAAAATGACACAATAAGCTTAGTTAGGTCAAAAATGGGGTAATTACCTAGGTTAGCTCTACAATGACACAAATAAGCAATAAGAAGAAGAAAAACAAGAGGAGAAAAAGAAAGAGAAAGAGAAGAAACACGCTTATTCATCTTCTTCCTCTTCTTCTTCTTCTTCTTCTTCTTCTTCTAGTCTTCTTCATCTAACTTACTTATTTCCCATTTTGTAGATTAGGTTCACTTCACGGAAGCTTGCATTCATGGAGTGCTTGTGGTTGATGGAGTGCTTGTGGTTGATGGAGTGCTTGTGTTACTTGTTTTTTTTTGTATCGATGAACAATGTGAAACTTGCTACATATGGATGAAACTATGTATGTATGGATGAAACTATTGTAATATGGTGAACAATATGGCATTTGATACTTTTGATTTGGTATGTTTGTTGGATGATCATCAGTATGGCAAGAATATGGTTTCTGTGAAATATATGTATATATATCATATTTTGCCTGTGAAAATTGTTGGATATAACAAAAAAATAGAAAAAACAGGGGCAATACTGCCTCTTTGCCGTCGGCCACAGACGGCAAATGTGGCACCTGGCAGTCCTCTGTACAACCTGGGAGCAGCAGGCCTGGGGCCATTTGGTCTCTTTGCCGTCCGGGGGCAGACAACAAAGGGCCGTGTGGCGTGGCCGTCCGGGGGCAGATGGCAAAGGGCCGTGTGGCGTGGCCATCCGGGGGCGGACGGCAAAGGGCCGTGTGGCGTGGCCGTCCGGGGGTAGACGGCAAAGGTACGTAGCTCTTTGCCGTCAGTGGCAGACGGCGAAGGCTACCGTTAGCCACTAACGGGGCTAACTCCAGTGATAGGCCGTCCAGCCTCTTTGCTGTCTGCAAGCTGACGGCAAAAAGTCTTTGCCGTCCGCTGAGCCGAGGCAGACGGCAAAGCACCCCTTTACTGGAGTTCACACTGCCAAAATTTTGGCCGTCCGCTGGTGGACGGCAAAGGCTTTGCCGTCAGTGGACCTACCCTTTGCCGTCCGCCATGGCGGACGGCAAAGCACCTGATTCCAGTAGTGGGGGCAAGTATGGAATAGTTCTGAGTGCTTCTGTTGCGAGTGGGTGGTGGTGAAGGGGTATATATAGGCATCTCCAAAAATCCAACCGTTACACCTATAATGACCAACTCGGTGACACCGAAGTGTAAAACTCGGCGGTACCGAGTTGCTCAAAAGGTAGCAACTTTCGAATCTCGGTGAGACCGATATATAAATCTCGGCAGTACCGATCAAGTGACCAACGGTCAGATTGCAAAACTCGGTGGCACCGATCCAAACAACTCGGAAATTCCGAATTGAAGAAAAGGGGCAACAGAATGTTGGCAACCTAAACTCGGTGGCACCGATGCAGAATCGGCTGTACCGAAGACTTAGGGTTTGGCTGGGATCTGTCTGAGGTGAAAATCGGTAGGGCCGAGTGGGAAATATTGGTGGCACCGATTTTGTATGATAGGATTTTGATAGACTTTTGTGGAAGAGCTTGTGGGTGTTTTTGGTGACTATCACTTGTGCACGTGGAGCATTTTGTTCACCATCAATACCTTACCCCCTTTTAATAGTATTGGCTTTCCTATAGACTCAAAGTGATTTGTCACAAAGTAAAATGTAGAGTCTTCTTGCTTGAAGCTTTGCCAATCCTATTCCTTGCATCTAGGGGTCTCTCCACAATCCTTTTGCCATCCCATCACTGAACTTTTCCTGAAATATACTTAGTGGAAACATTAGTCCAATGAGATATATGTTGTTATTAATTACCAAAACCACCAAGGGAGCAAATGTGCTTTCAATCTCCCCCTTTTTGGTAATTGATGACAACATATAGATCAAAGCTTCGACATATGATATAATCAATGAATATAATCGTCGCTTTGAGAAGTATGTGATAAGCAAGAGCTCCCCCTAAATTTGTGCACTATTTTGAATTTGCGTTTGAATGCAAATGCACAGTCGATTAGGTATATGGGGCACTCTTCCATGTCACATACAACTTGGTGGTGTGCGAGAGTAATAGGAATGAACATCATAGCACAACACAACAAGCAAAAGTGAATGATCATCTCATAGGCATCATCAAGGGTAGGAAATAGTAGCAACACACATCAAGTGTATGATCAAACACAAACAAGGTTTAACACAAACAAACCAAAAGATATCAATGTTTTTGAAGAGCGATAAAAAGCAACACTCTCCCTCTCTCGAAGCCCTAATGATCTATACAACTTCTCCCCCTTTGGCAACAAGTTACCAAAAAGTTTAAAGGTATAGAACTAAGCGTCTCTCTGGGGCTGATCTCCTCCGGTAGCTGATGAAGGAGTCGAGAGAACGGCATCAGCGAAGACTTTAGCAGATGTCATGGATGGAGTTGGAGTAGCAACTGGAGGTGCTGGAGTAGCTGACGAAGCTGAAGGAGCTGATGGAGTTGTAGCAGGTGCTGATGAAGAAGGCCTCAACTCTGGAGCTGTCACGGTAGGAGTCCTGGCTTTAGTCCCGAACTGGGTGTCGGCTCGGAGAGGTGGACTATCCTCATCATCATCTATGGTGTGGGGACTGGGCACGCCATCAACTTCTCTCTTGAGCTCATTTACTGTCACTGTGAGCTCATCCACCTTGTTGTTGAGAATGTGGAACTTGGTCTCAACAATCCTTCCCAGACTCTCCTGGTTCTTCAAGATATTCCCAATGTCCTTCTGCATGCTGAGCACGGAGCTGAGAAGAAGATCCATTTGCTCACTTTGGGTCTTTGGCACCTGAGCACTAGAGTCTCTGCCTGTGCTGTAGCTGAGGTGGGATGATCTGGATCCATTACCACAACATTGTCTTCTAGCTCTGGCAGGAGTGGCAAATGTGGTCGATCAAGTGCATACACGTGCTTCTCCAGCTGGGAGTTGATAAGCATATGAATGTATGGAGCGTATCCACATGATCTCTTCTGGTCTGTGGCAGTCCTCTTCACCGTCTCAATTATCAAATCCATCACTCAAAATCTGGTGTGTTGGTCAATATGGAGCAGCATGTTGATAGAATAGCCTCTGATCATCTTCTCATCTCCAGACTTAGGCATCAATGTATACCTCAAGATGTTGTTGGTTGTGCGTAGGCCAGCCTGAAGAAAATAGATGGATCCAAGCTTGTGTGAATGCACATTTGCAGCAGGGATCTCATTGTACATATTGGCCATGGAGTTGTGGTTTGCCTTGGAATCAGAGTACACATCCAAGTATCCTTCTTGCACCTGTGGGGCTCCTAAGATGGTAGCCCACTCATCAACAGTGGATTCATATCTGGTGCCTTCAGTCATCCATACAATCCTACCATCTCCATAGAAATGTGCAGTGGAGTAGAATTGCATGATCATCTCGTCATTCCAGGCAGTGAACTCTTTTCCAACAAACTCATCAATGCCAATGCAGTGGAAATTATCCTGCACACTTGGAAAGAAATCTTGATTCTCCTTGATGTATTCCCAATCAACATACCTCATATCACTAACCGCAGGGCTCTTGTCAAGAAGAATGGTCTCATAGAAGTCTTGCTGTTCCTTGGTGTAGAACCTGTAGTCTACAACTGTCCTTCTCCTCTGAGAATAGGGATCTATGGCTCTCCACTCCCTCAGTCCAGAATCCTTCCTCTTCTTCATGTCCTTAGCAACTGGATGGCTGGCATTGTGCTCAGGAAGGTGTGGTCTCAGCTTCATCAAAATAGATAGTGTATCATCCTCAGCTTCTCTGAAGGTAGAACTCTTGTTCTTGGCAGCAGCTGGGATGTCTCTGGTAGTCCTCTTGGGCTTTGGAGCAGCAGCAGCCTTCTTGGGGGCAGTCTTGGTGCCTTTGTATGAAGTATCCTTGGGCATAGCATCGGCCAACAGCTTCTTTTTCTTCTTAGGAGGAGCCTTGGTAGCTGGCTCCTCTTCCTCTTCTTCAGCAGCAGCTTCTAGATCCTCATACATAGAGGTAGGTCTGCCTACAACATGTACAATCCTCTTCCTAGACTTCTTCTTCTCTCCTGCCTTCTTAGGCATAGACTTCCTTGGAGGTGACTCAAGGTGAAGGGTCATGCTTTGCTTGACATAGTCTGGTGCCCTCATATCCTTAGCACTAGCATACACCTTCTTAGTTGGCCTCTTGGAAGATGTGACTTCAGCAGTTGTGCTTTTGGCAACTTTATCCTTCTTGGGTGGCTCTTCTGGCACAAAATCCTCATCAAAGTTTAACTTCCTTCTGGCTCTAGTTGCAGCTTTGGGCAAATCTGGTGAGTTGGGCACATCATCATAGCTGCCCTCAGGACTAGTGCCTGAGCTCATATCAACATTCTCCTCTCTGAAATTGTTCTGGCTGTCATCTGAGCCTGACATGCTGACCCTGTGAATAGAGCATAGAAGAGTAGAAAGGTTGAGCCATCACAAAATGCAGAAGTTTTCTCAAATTTGAACTTAGAATTCTTAAGGTTTGCTTTCTGCAAAGGGAATTTCGGTACCACCGAGTCACAATTTTTGGATCCACCGAGACTCACAGTCTGCTTTACAGAAACTTGGCAACCACTTCGGTTTCACCAAAAGTGGGTGCTCGGTTTCACCGAGACTATCCTCAGTAGACCTAAAAACAAAATCGGTAAGACCGATTTTTGTGCTTTGGTGTCACCGAGATTCGGATTGCGAACGGCAAAACCTAAAAATTCGTTGTTCATTATTCTAATGGAAGATTATTGAGGATAGATTGATCTCAAACTGTGGCTTATCGATGAAATGATCCTAATGCGCATGAATTGGAAAGAGGAGCACACAAGGGGTCGGAATCGTACCCTAACTCGGTGATGAGTCCGCTACGGCGACGACGGCGGTGAGTTCCAATGGCGGAGGCGCTCGGGAAGACAACGGCGACGACCAGGGGTCCACGAACGGCAGCTAGGGTTCGGAGGAACCGGACGTTTGAAGAAGTAATTTCAAAAGTCGGGTCCGCCATATTAAGTACCCATCGTTGTCGTTGACACCGGTTCAAAATTATCGGTGCCACCGAGTTCCTCAACTGTCAGCTGACAGGGAAACTCGGTGAAGCCGAGAAGATGGAATCGGTGCTACCGAGATTGGAAAACGAGATCAACCCTAGGCATCAGTGAGACCGAGATTTTTGTGTTGGTTCCTCCGAGATGCACTTGGGAGGTTTTGGTGGTCAGTCCTTGTCGATACGGAACTCCGAGTGCTCCTCACATAGAGAGATCGAGAAGTACTTGTTCAAGTTTTGTGATGCAGAATGAATAGAATATGAGACAAGAAAGCATAGATAGCTAGAGAAGGGTCCTAGGCATTCTTGTCCATCCAATTGGCAAAACAGAAAATAAAACCAAATAGCAACAATTGGATGTCCTTGAATGGTTAAAGAAATGCAGACCAACATGCTCACACAATAAGATATCAAATGAAATCATGGCAAACATGCACATACATACTAGCATCTAACAAGCACTATGGCGATGACGGAGTCATCTATATATGAGTATATTGACTTAGGAGCCAAGTAAGAATACTTGATCATAGGTCATACTCATCGTTTAAGCACACGTGGGGTTACCACTTTTACATAAAGCATTTAATGTTGCCACATTCTAAGAGATACTTTAACTCAAGTCTTAGAGTAAAGCTCCCCCTTGATGTGACATCCCCCCATAGGAGGGATAAACTAACCTTGGATTTGTCATAGAAGACTTCATGTGGGTGAAGTAGTGGTGGATGCTCAAGGTTGATGAAGATCATCTTGAGTTGGGAGCATCCTTGTTGTTTCCTTACTCTTCTCACCTACATGGGTTAGTCCCAAGCACAAGAGACAAATACAAGGATATCTATGGACATGGAGTGCAAAGCATATAAGATGATGTCCATGGATTCAATAATTACCTTGTCCCTTTCTTACCTTTGAGGGAATGTGTGACTCCTTGAACTATTGCATAGTGTTGATGTTGATTGCAACTAGTCCTTGCCAATAATGAATATGAGTGAATTTCATTGGCGGAGTCACCCCTCACGAACTTCTCTAGTTCTTCTTCTTGGGGACCCACATCAACTTGATGGGAATCCTTGGTGTTGAAGTGGCACTTGTAGAAGTTGAGCTTGTAGAAGCTTTGGGAACCCACTTGACCAAAGCTTGGGATTCATCTTCATATGAGTCAATCTCCTCTTGAAGCTTGTCCTTGCCCTTGAGCTTGTGGTCTTGTGGTGGAAGGTCATCTTGAGCTTTTGTTCCCTTGGGGAGAGTATGTTCATATTTCTCCTTTTGAGGAACAGACTTTGGCTTGGGGTATTGACCTTCTTCCCATTCAACTCCATTTGCGTTGAAGTAGCCAATGCCATGGTTCTTCTGGTATCCTCCGTGCTTGCGTACAATCTCCTCAAATTGCTTACATCCGGCAAGACTTTTGTAGATACCTTTCTCTATAATTCCTTTCAATAAATCGTTTTCTTGCTCAAGCGTAACTTGGCTAAGAGAATCATCATTAGTGGAATCAATAGAACTACTAGAAGCAACATCATTAGATTTAGCATTTTTATTGTTGCTGCTAGATGAAGAACCTTTCTTGCCTTTGTTACTAGTTTGTCTAGGTTTAACTTGTGGCATAAATGTAGACAAGAGTAATCATTTGGCTAGATAAGATGAAGTCTTCTTTTGGAGATCATCATTGATAGCTTTAAGAAACTCATGTTCTTGCTCCAAGGTGAGCTTCTCAAAGCGTAGCTTCTCATGAGTCTTTACAAGCTCTCTATGATCTTCTAGAGTAGATTCATGGGCTAACTTAAGAGTGTTTAATTCTTTAGTTAGTCGCTCTATTTCCATCTTATCATCATCAACCGACTTATCTTGACTAACATGAAAATTATCAAGTTCATCACTAGCTTTATCAAAGAGCAAGTCATCATCTCCAAGCAAATCATCCTCATCACTATTGAAATCAAGATTCTCGGGGTGTGATACCTTGGGGCCTTTAGCCATGAAGCAACTTCCACTTCCTTCATTTGGTGAATCAAATATGTCATAGGAGTTGGTAGTCACTAGTGCAAGTCCGGCAACACCTTCATCTTGACTATAATCGGAGTTGGAGTGATAGCTTCTCTCGGAGTGGTTGTTGGATTCGGAGCCGGAAACCCATTCACCAACGTGAGCTCGATGTATTCTTCTTGAGTAGCTCTTGGTGTACTTGTCCTTCTTCTCCGAGTCCCTACTTCTCCTTGAGGGTCTTCGTTCATAACGATCATCTCTACTCCTTCTCTCTCTTCGAGGTGATTCATCTCTTGAGCTTCGTCTTCTTGGTGACTCTTCTCTTCATTTGTAGGGAGCCGTGCACTCATTGGAGTAGTGTCCGGGCTTCCCACAATTGTAGCAGTTTCGGTCACAACTTGACGAGCGCTTCTCTTCATATCTTGAATTGGAGCTTCGTTCTTTGCCTCTATTCTTGTAGAACTTGTTGAATTTCTTGACCACAAGGCTTATCTCTTCATTGGTGACAAGGTTGTCGCTTGAAGTTGCGGGAGCATCACTTGTGGCTTTTTAAGCACCGCTAGACTTGTTGTGAAGCTCTTCTTTATCTTTGAGTGTCATCTCATGAGCAACAATCCTTCCAATGACTTCCGTAGGCTTGAGATCTTTGTAGTTGGGCATCATTTGGATCAATGTGCACACGGTGTCGTCTCTCTCATCCAAAGCTCTAAGCATCTTCTTGATGATGAATTTGTCAGTCATCTCTTCGCTTCCCAAGCCGGCAATCTCATTGGTGATGAGAGCTAGCCCGGAGTACATTTATGCGACTCCTTCACCATCCTTCATCTTCAACTTGTCAAGCTGACTTTGAATAACATCTAACTTGGATTCTCTCACGGATTCAGTACCTTCATGCATATCAACCAAAGTGTCCCAAATTTCCTTGGCATTCTCAAGACGGCTGATTTTGTTGAATTCTTTGGGGCATAGGCAGTTGAAGAGAATGTCACATGCTTGAGCATTGTATTGCAACATCTTCAATTCTTCTGCGGTTGCTTCACGATCTGGTTCCTTTCCATCACCAAAGAATTCACCTTGCAAGCCAACACGAACAACAGCCCAAACGACGGGGTTATGACCAAGAATATGCATTTTCATTTTGTGCTTCCAACTAGCAAAATTTGTGACATCAAAGTATGGACCTCTACGGTGATAATTTCCCTCGCTAGACGCCATACTCTCCTAGGTTGTCAAACCAATGGAATGGTGACCAAAGCTCTGATACCACTTGTAGGACTACTTGACTAAATAAAATGTCTACCTTTTCCCAATTTTAAGTGTTGGCAGATTTTGTTGGAAATATGCCCTAGAGGCAATAATAAATTAGTTATTATCATATTTCCTTGTTCATGATAATCGTTTATTATCCATGCTAGAATTGTATTGATCGGAAACTCAGATACATGTGTGGATACATAGACAACACCATGTCCCTAGTGAGCCTCTACTAGACTAGCTCGTTGATCAGAGATGGTCAAGGTTTCCTGATCATAGACATGAGTTGTCATCTAATAACGAGATCACATCATTAGGAGAATGATGTGATGGACAAGACCCAAACTATGAACGTATCATATGATCGTGTCAGTTTATTGCTAACGTTTTCAGCATGTCAAGTATCTGTTCCTATGACCATGAGATCATGCAACTCTCTAACACCGGAGGAGTACCTTGTGTGTATCAAACGTCGCAAAGTAACTGGGTGACTATAAAGGTGCTCTACAGGTATCTCCGAGGGTGTCTGTTGAGTTGGCATGGATCAAGACTGGGATTTGTCACTCCGTATGACGGAGAGGTATCTCTGGGCCCACTCGATAACACAACATCACAAGAAGCTTGCAAGCAATGTGACTAAGGATTTAGTCACGGGATCTTGTGTTACGGAACGAGTAAAGAGACTTGCCGGTAATGAGATTGAACTAGGTATGGAGATACCGAAGATCGAATCTCGGGAAAGTAACATACCAATGGACAAAGGGAACTGCATATGGGATTGATTGAATCCTTGACATCGTGGTTCGATCGATAAAGATCTTCATAGAATATGTAGGAACCAATATGGGCATCCAGGTCCCGCTATTGGTTATTGACCGTAGAGTTGTCTCGGTCATGTCTACATAGTTCACGAACCCGCAGGGTCTGCACACTTACCGTTCAGTGACGATTTGGTATTGTTGAGTTATATATGTTGGTGACCGAATGTTGTTCGGAGTCCCGGATGAGATCCTGGATGTCACGAGGAGCTCCGGAATGGTCCGAAGGTAAAGATTTATATATGGGAAGTCATATTTTGGCTACCGGAAAAGTTTCAGGTTTTGCCAGTATTGTACCGGGAAGCTTCTAGAAGGTTACGGAAACTTCCGGAGGAGTTCGGAAGTCCACCAAGGGTTCCACCACGTCCAAAGGGTTTGCATGGGCTGAGGGGAGGTGCCCTGGCCTTATTGGGCCAGGCGCACAAGTCCCTCAAGGCCCATGTGGCTTGGGAGAGGTGGAAAGTCCACCTATTTATGGAAAGGGAGGGAATTGGACTAGGAGTCCAACCCCTCCCCCTTGGCTGCGCCCTAGGGCTTGGAGGGGCTGATCTCCACACCCCTCCACCTATATATAGAGGGGAGGGGGCGCCCCAAGAGCACACACGAAGCCCTTGGCGCCCCTCTCTCTCCCTAGATCGTTTTCTTCTCCGTTCGCGGTTTCGGTAGCTCTAGGCGTAGCCCTGCCGGGATAGCACCACCACCGCCGCCACCACGCCGTCCTGTTGCCAGAGAACTCATCTACTACTCCGACCTAACTCACTGGATCGAGGAGGCGGAGACGTCATCGAGCTGTACGTGTGCTAAACGCGGAGGTGCCGTCCATTCGGCGCTAGATCGGGACGGGTCGCGATTGGATCATGAAGATGCACGACTACATGAACCGCGTTATATACGCTACCGCTTAGCAATCTACAAGGGTATGTAGATACACTCCCCCTCTCGTAGCTATGCATCTCCATGGATAGATCTTGGGTGTTCGTAGGAAATTTTTGTTTCCCATGCAACGTTCCCCAACAGTGGCATCAGAGCCAGGTCTATGCGTAGATGAGATCACGAGTAGAACACAAAGGAGTTTGTGGGTGTTGATATTCAAATTGCTTCCCTCCTTAGTCTTTTCTTGATTCAGCGGTATTGTGGGATGAAGCGGCTCGGACCAACCTTACTCGTCCACGTACGAGAGACCGGTTCCATCGACTGACATGTAACTTTGTTGCATAAGATGGCTGGCGGGTGTCTGTCTCTCCCACTTTAGTTGAATCGGATTCGACAAAGGCGGTCCTTGTAGAAGGTGAAATAGCAACTTGTATATCACCGTTGTGGTTTTGCGTAGGTAAGAATCGTTCTTGCTAGATACCCATAGCAGCCACGTAAAACATGCAACAACAAATTAGAGGACGTCTAACTTGTTTTTGCAGGGTATGATATGATATGATATGATATGATATGGCCAGAAACATGATGAGATATATGTGATGTATGAGATGATCATGTTTTATATAGATTATCACGACTTGCATGTCGATGAGTACGGTAACCGGCAGGAGCCATAGGGTTGTCTTTAATTTATTTTTGCCTTTTTGCTTTACTTTATCACTATGAGTTAGTAATAGTTGTAGAAGCATTAGTTGGCGCGACAACCTCATGGCGACACGTTGATGGAGATCAAGATGATGGAGATCATGGTGTTATGCCGGTGACGATGGAGATCATGCCGGTGCTTTCAAGATGGAGATCAAAAGCACAAGATCATGGCCATATCATGTCACTTATGATTTGCATGTGATGTTAATCCTTTTATGCATCTTATTTTGCTTAGGACGATGGTAGCATTATAAGGTGATCCCTCACTAAAATTTCAAGATAAAATTGTGTTCTCCCCGAGTGTGTACCGTTGCGAAAGTTCGTCGTTTTGAGACACCACGTGATGATCGGGTGTGATAGACTCTACGTTCACATACAACGGGTGCAAGCCAGTTTTGCACATGCGGAACACTCGGGTTAAACTTGATGAGCCTAGCATGTACAGACATGGCCTCGGAACACAAGAGACCGAAAGGTCGAACATGAGTCATATAGTAGATATGATCAACATGGAGATGTCCACCATTGAAACCACCTCATCTCACGTGATGATCGGACTTGGGTTGGTGGATTTGGATCATGTCACACTTAGACAACCTGAGGGATGTTGATTTGAGTGGGAGTTCTTAAGTAATATGATTAATTGAACTCATTATCATGTACATAGTCAAAATATCTTTGCAGATTATGTTGTAGATCGATAGCTCACACTGTAGCTCCCCTATATTTTGATATGTTCCTAGAGAAAAACTAAGTTGAAAGATGGTAGTAGCAATTATGCGGACTAGATCCATGATCTCAGGAATGTCCTCAGTTGCTGCACAGATGGCTTATGTCCTTGATGCGCTGCTCGGTGCGCCACCCCCTCAAGCATTGTCTGTGGGTGTTGAGAACATCAGACAAGCACGTTTTTGATGACTAATTGATAGTTCAGTGCGTCATGCTTTACGGCTTAGAATTGAGGCTCCAAAGACGTTTTGAACGTCACGGAGCATATGAGATGTTCCAAGAGCTGAAATTGAGAGTTCAGGCTCGTGCCCGTGTTGAAAGGTATGAGACCTCCAACAAGATTCTTTGCCTGCAAGATGAAGGAGAATAGCTCAATCGGTGAGCGTGTGCTCAGATTGTCTGGGTGCTACAATCGCTTGAATCGAGTGGGAGTTGATCTTCCAGATAAGATAGTGATTGACATAGTTCTCCAAGTCACTGCCACCAAGCTACCGGAGCTTCGTGATGAACTATAACATGCCAGGGATGGAAAAGATGATCCCTGAGCTATTCACGATGTTTGACACCGCGAAGGTAGAAATCAAGAAGGAGCATCAAGTGTTGATGGTTAGTAAAACCACTAGTTTCGAGAAGGGCAAGGGAAAGAAGGGAAACTTCATGAATGGCAAGCCAGTTGCTGCTCGAGTGAAGAAACCCAAGGTTGAACCCAAACCTGAGACTAAGTGCTTCTATAATAAGGGGAACGGTCACTGGTAGCGGAACTGCCCCAGATACTTGGCAGATAAGAAGGCTGGCAACATCAACAGAAGTATATTTGATATACGTGTTATTGATGTGTACCTTACTAGTACTCCTAGTAGCACCGGGGTATTAGATACCGGTTCAGTTGCTAATTTTAGTAACTCGAAGTAAAAGCTACGGAATAAACAGAGACTAGCTAAAGGGTGAGATGACGATGTGTGTTGGAAGTGTTTCCAAGGTTGATGTGATCACCATCGCACGCTCCCTCTACCTTCGGGATTAGTGTTGAATCTAAATAAATGTTATTTGGTGTTTGCGATGAGCATGAATATGATTAGATCGTGTTTATTGCAATACGGTTATTCATTGAAGTCAGAGAATAATGGTTATTCTGTTTACATGAATAATACCTTCAATGGTCATGCACCCAATGTGAATGGTTTGTTCAATCTCGATCGTAGTGTTACACATGTTCATAATATTGATACCAAAAGATGCAAAGTTAATAATGATAGTACCACATACTTGTAGCACTGCCGCTAAGGTCATATTGGTGTAAAGCGCATGAAGAAACTCCATGCTGATGGATCTTTGGACTCACTCGATTTCGAATTGCTTGAGACATGCAGACCATGCCTCATGGGCAAGATGACTAAGACCCCGTTTTCCAGTATGATGGAGCGGGCAAGTGACTTATTGGAAATGATACATGTTGATGTATGCGGTCCAATGAGTGTTGAAGCATGCGGTGGATATTGTTATTTTCTTACCTTCACTAATGATTTGAGTAGGTATGGGTATATTTACTTAATGAAACACAAGTCTGGAATGTTTGAAAAGTTCAAGCAAATTCAGAGTGAAGTTTAAGATCATCGTGACAAGATAAAATGTCTATGATATGATCGTGGAGGTGAATATCTGAGTTACGAGTTTGGTATGCGACTTAAGACAATGTGAAAATTGTTTCACAACTCACGCCACCTGGAACACCATAGTGTAATGGTGTGTCCGAACGTCGTAGTCGTGCTCTATTGGATATGGTGCGTACTATGATGTCTCTTATCGTTTTGCCACTATCGTTTTGAGGTTATGCATTAGAGACAACCACATTCACTTTAAATAGGGCACCATCTAAAGTCCGTTGAGATGACACCGTATGAATTATGGTTTGGCAGAAACCTAAGCTATCATTTCTTAGAGTTTGGGAATGCGATGCTTATGTCAAAAAGCTTCAGCCTGAAAAGCTGGAACCCAAAGCGGAGAAATGCGTCTTCATAGGATACCCAAAAGAGACGGTTGGGTACACCTTCTATCTCAGATCCGAAGGCAAAGTGTTTGTCTCTAAGAATGGGTCATTTCTCGAGAAAGAGTTTCTCTCGAAAGAATTGAGTGGGAGGAAGGTAGAACTTGATGAGGTTATTGAACCGTCACTTCAGTTGGATGGTAGCACGATGCAGAAAGATGTTTTTGCGACGCCTACACCAAATGAAGAGGAATCAAGTTACTACTGAGCCTCGTAGGTCGACAAGGAACCGTACCTCCCTTAGTGGTACGACAATCCTTTCTTGGAGGTCATGTTGTTGGACAACGATGAACCTACGAGCTATGGAGAAGCGATGGTGGGCCCAGATTCCGACAAATGGTTAGAGGCCATGAAATCCGAGATAGGATCCATGTATGAAAACAAAGTGTGGACTTTGGAAGTATTACCTGAAGGGCGGAAGGCCATTCAGAATAAATGGATCTTTAAGAGGAAGACGGACGCGGACGGTAATGTCACCATTTATAAAGCTCGACTCGTCGCAAAGTAGTTTCCGACAAGTTCAAGGAGTTGACTACAATGAGACTCTCTCACCCGTAGCGATGCTAAAGTCTGTTGGAATTGTGTTAGCAGTTGCTGCATTTTTCAATTATGAAATCTCGCAGATGGATGTCAAAACAGAGTTTCCTTAACGGTTTCCGTGAGGAAAGGTTGTATGTGATACAACTAGAAGGTTTTGTCAGTCCTAAGGATGCTAAAAGGTATGCAAGCTCCAGCAATCCTTCTATGGACTGGAGCAAGCATCTCGGAGTTGGAATATATGCTTTGATGAGGTGATCAAAGCTTTTGGGTTTATACAAAGTTTATAAGAAACTTGTATTTACAAGGAAGTGAGTGGGAGCACTATAGAATTTTTGATAAGTATATGTGGATGACATATTGTTGATCGGGAATGATGTAGAAATTTCTGGAAAGCATAAAAGGTTGTTTGAAAGGTGTTTTTCAAAGGAAGACCTAGATAAAAGGCTACTTAAATGTTGGGCATCAAGATCTATAGAGATAGATCAAGACGCTTGATAAGACTTTCAATGAGTGCATACCTTGACAAGATTTTGAAGGAGTTCAAAGTGGATCAGTCAAAGAAAGAGTTCTTGCCTGATTTGTAAGGTGTGAAGTTCAGTAAGACTCAAAGCTCGACCACGGCAGAAGAAAAGAGAAAGGACGAGGGTCGTCCCCTATGCCTTAGCCGTAGGCTCTATATAGTATGCCATGCTGTGTACCGCACCTGGTGTGTGCCTTGCCATGAGTCTGTCAACGGGTACAAGAGTGATCCAGGAGTGGATCACTGGACAACGGTCAAAATTATCGTTAGTAACTTGAGGACTGAGGAAAATTTTCTCGATTATGGAGGTGATAAAGAGTTCGTCGTAAAGAGTTACGTCAACGCAAGCTTTGACACCAATCTGGATGACTCTGAGTAGCAATCCGGATACGTATAGTGGAGCACCATTTGGAATAGCTCCAAGTGGAGCGTGGTAGCAGCATCTATAGTATGACGTAAGATTTGCAAAGTGCACACGGATCTGAATGTTACAGACCCGTTGACTAAAAACCTCTCTCACAAGCAAAACATGATAAAACCCCAGAACTCATTGGGTGTTAATCACATGGTGATGTGAACTAGATTATTGACTCTAGTGCAAGTGGGAGACTATTGGAAATATGCCCTAGAGGCAATAATAAATTAGTTATTATCATATTTCCTTGTTCATGATAATCGTTTATTATCCATGCTAGAATTGTATTGATCGGAAACTCAGATACATGTGTGGATACATAGACAACACCATGTCCCTAGTGAGCCTCTACTAGACTAGATCGTTGATCAGAGATGGTCAAGGTTTCCTGATCATAGACATGAGTTGTCATCTAATAACGGGATCACATCATTAGGAGAATGATGTGATGGACAAGACCCAAACTATGAACGTAGCATATGATCGTGTCAGTTTATTGCTATTGTTTTCTGCATGTCAAGTATCTGTTCCTATGACCATGAGATCATGCAACTCTCTAACACCGGAGGAGTACCTTGTGTGTATCAAACATCGCAACGTAATTGGGTGACTATAAAGGTGCTCTACAGGTATCTCCGAGGGTGTCTGTTGAGTTGGCATGGATCAAGACTGGGATTTGTCACTCCGTATGACGGAGAGGTATCTCTGGGCCCACTCGATAACACAACATCACAAGAAGCTTGCAAGCAATGTGACTAAGGAGTTAGTCATGGGATCTTGTGTTACGGAACGAGTAAAGAGACTTGCCGGTAACGAGATTGAATTAGGTATGGAGATACCAAAGATCGAATCTCGGGCAAGTAACATACCAATGGACAAAGGGAACTGCATACGGGATTGATTGAATCCTTGACATCGTGGTTCGACCGATAAAGATCTTCGTAGAATATGTAGGAACCAATATGGGCATCTAGGTCCCGCTATTGGTTATTGACCGTAGAGTTGTCTCGGTCATGTCTACATAGTTCACGAACCCGCAGGGTTTGCACACTTAACGTTCGGTGACGATTTGGAATTGTTGAGTTATATATGTTGGTGAACGAATGTTGTTAGGAGTCCCAAATGATATCCCGGACGTCATGAGGAGCTCTGGAATGGTCCGGAGGTAAAGATTTATATATGGGAAGTCATATTTTGGCTACCGGAAAAGTTTCAGGTTTTGCCGGTATTGTACCGGGAAGCTTCTAGAAGGTTCCGGAAACTTCCGGAGGAGTCCGGAAGTCCACCAAGGGTTCCACCACGTCCCAAGGGTTTGCATGGGCTGAGGGGAGGTGCCCTGGCCTTATTGGGCCAGGCGCACAAGTCCCTCAAGGCCCATGTGGCTTGGGAGAGGTGGAAAGTCCACCTGTTTATGGAAAGGGAGGGAATTGGACTAGGAGTCCAACCCCTCCCCCTTGGCTGCGCCCTAAGGCTTGGAGGGGCTGATCTCCACGCCCCTCTACCTATATATAGAGGGGAGGGGGCGCCCCAAGAGCACACACGAAGCCCTTGGTGCCCCTCTCTCTCCCTAGATCGTTTTCTCCTCCGTTCGCGGTTTCGGTAGCGCTAAGCGTAGCCCTGCCGGGATAGCACCACCACCACCGCCACCACGCCGTCGTGTTGCCGGAGAACTCATCTACTACTCCGACCTCACTCGCTGGATCGAGGAGGCAGAGATGTCATCGAGCTGTACGTGTGCTGAACGCGGAGGTGCCGTCCGTTCGGCGCTAGATCGGGACGGGTCGCGATTGGATCGTGAAGACGTACGACTACATCAACCACGTTATACACGCTTCCGCTTAGCAATCTACAAGGGTATGTAGATACACTCCCCCTCTCGTAGCTATGCATCTCCATGGATAGATCTTGGGTGTTCGTAGGAATTTTTTTGTTTCCCATGCAACGTTCCCCAACAGATTTTAGCAATGATAGCAAGTCAAGCACACCCTACACATGCATGTCTAAGAGTATAGCGGCGGAAAGTAAAGACAAGCATATGTAATAGAGGATAGGGAGGAAGATCAAATGCAATTTGAAGACACGAAGATTTTTCCCGTGGTTCCGATAGGTGGTGCTATCGTACGTCCACGTTTATGGAGTCTTCAACCCACGGAGGGTACCGGTCGCGAGAGTCCACGGAGGGCTCCACCCATAAGGGTCCATGAAGTAGCAACCTTGACTATTCCATAACGGCTTCCATCCACGAAGGACTAGCCTCACTATGGGTAGATCTTCACGAAGTAGGCGATCTCCTTGCCCGTACAAACTTCTTGGTTCAACTCCACAACACGAAGTAGGAGGCTCCCAAGAGACACCTAACCAATCTAGGAGGCACCACCCTCCAAAAGGTAATAGGCTCGATAGTAACGATGAACTCCTTGCTCTTGTGCTTCAAGATGATAGACTCCTCAACACACAATCACTCTCTCACAGATTTGGCTTTGGTGGAAGAGATTGATTGGGTGGAAAGCAACTTGGGGAGGCTAGAAATCAAGATTCATATGGTTGGAATGGAATGGCTTGATCTCAACACATGAGTAGGTGGCTCTCTCTCAGAAAATTGGATGGGGCAAGTATGGAATAGTTCTGAGTGCTTCTCTTGTGAGTGGGTGGTGGTGAAGGGGTATATATAGGCATCTCCAAAAATGCAACCGTTACACCTATAATGACCAACTCGGTGACACCGAAGTGTAAAACTCGGCGGTACCGAGTTGCTCAAAAGGTAGCAACTTTCGAATCTCGGTGAGACCGATATACTCCCTCCGTTCCATAATGTAGTGCATCCTCGGTTTTCGAGCTTGAACTTTGACCATGAATTTGACCAACGAGACCGATTGCGGCGGGGGTAAAAATTATACCACTGAATTCGTATCGAAAATACGAATTCAGTGGTATAGTTTTTGCTCCCGCCGCAATCGGTCTCGTTGGTCAAATTCATGGTCAAACTTAGATTTGGGAAAGCGTGGGCGCACTACATTATGGAACGGAGGGAGTATAAATCTCGGCAGTACCGATCAGGTGACCAACGGTCAGATTGCAAAACTCGGTGGCACCGATCCAAACAACTCGGAAATTCTAAATTGAAGAAAAGGGGCAACAGAATGTTGGCAACCTAAACTCGGTGGCACCGATGCAGAATCGGCTGTACCAAAGACTTAGGGTTTGGCTGGGATCTGTCTGAGGTGAAAATCGGTAGGGCCGAGTGGGAAATATTGGTGGCACCGATTTTGTATGATAGGCTTTTGACAGACTTTTGTGGAAGAGCTTGTGGGTGTTTTTGGTGACTATCACTTGTGCACGTGGAGCATTTTGTTCACCATAAATACCTTACCCCCTTTTAATAGTATTGGCTTTCCTATAGACTCAAAGTGATTTGTCACAAAGTAAAATGTAGAGTCTTCTTGCTTGAAGCTTTGCCAATCCTATTCCTTGCATCTAGGGGTCTCTCCACAATCCTTTTGCCATCCCATCACTAAACTTTTCCTGAAATATACTTAGTGGAAACATTAGTGCAATGAGATATATGTTGTTATTAATTACCAAAACCACCAAGCGAGCAAATGTGCTTTCATCCAGGCACACAAAACAGATGTTCATTTGAATTTTTAGAGGTGGCACATGCAAATTTACTTGGAACGGCAGGGTAATACCGCATATATGTAGATATAGTGGACTCATCTGGAATAACTTTGGCTTAAGGGTTTTGATGCACAAGGAGTATTCCCGCTTAGTATAGGCGAAGGCTAGCAAATAGATTGAGAAGCGGCCAGCTAGAGAGCGAAAACGGTCATGAACATGCATTACATATAATAAACATTGACTACTAGCATGAGTAGGATATGGACACCATGAACATAAATATCATGAAGGCTATGTTGGTTTTGATTCAACTACATGCGTGAACATGTGCCAAGTCAAGCCACTTGAAACATTCAGAGGAGGATACCATATCATCATACTACATCACAATCATTTTAATTCATGTTGACATCCAAGATAAATCATTATCCACTCCTAGCTACTTAAGCATGGCATGGGAAACTATAATCTCTAATTGTCATTGCAAACATGTTTGATCATCATATGATGAATCAAGGATACTAGGCTAAACATATTTACAAAAACAAAAACAAGTTGAGTTCATACCCGCTTTTCTCTGCCACAGTCACTTCATCAAATATCGTCATTATTGCCTTTCACTTGCATGACCGAAAGATAAGAAAATAATAATAGTGCAAGAATGCCGTGGACTAAGATGGAATCTGCAAACATTTTATTCATGAGGAGAAGACAAGGTAACATGGGCTCTTTGTTAGATTAACATTAGTGCATATGAGAGCCACTCAACATTTTCATCGTGGTCTTCTCCTTGGCACGACTCAAATAAAAGAAAAAGAATTCAGAGAAACACACTGAAATATTTTTGGAGTTTTTCTTTTTTCTTGAAGAAGGCAAATTAAAAAGAAAAAACAAAAACGAGAACAACTATTTACACGGGAAAGCTCCCAACAAGTAAAAGAAGAAACGAGAAATCTTTTTGGGTTTTCTTTTGATACTGCAACTAAATTAAGCTAGAACGAAAAACCGAAAAGAAGTAGGAAATATTTTTAGATTTTCTCAAAGTTTTTCAAACACACAAGAAGAAAGCGAGAAAATAAATCTAGCATGGATATTACAATGAAAAAGTATGAACACCGACAACTGGAATGAAATGTGTGAACATGAATGTAATGTCGGTGGAAATCCGTACTCCCCCAAGCTTAGGCTTTTGGCCTAGCTTGGTAATCACCATCCACATGGTTAATAATCTGAGCAATAGCTCACCGAGGCCCTTGGTGCAAACTCCTCGGCCCTCCTGGCAGCTTCAACCTCCGCATTGTACGCACGGGCCTCGCTCTCAAGAACATAGTATCTTCCCCTACTCTGCGATGAAGGGAGTGAGTTTCGTATTGTGGATAAATTGCTCAAATTCCCCCTTGATACCTGCACCTTCCATGAACTCGTCACATGGCCACAAGCATGATTTGGTAGCGGCATCTCGCATCGAGCTTTTGCTTGGCTCAACATAAGATTGTCGGACCGAGCTTCCTCTTGACGAGGCCTTCAAGGATCTCCTCCTCGAAGAACTCCTAAAGAATTGCATTTTTATATGCGAACAAATTTCTAAAATATTTTTGAGACACAAAATTTTGTCAACAAAACTTTGTGAAAATGATAGCAACTACTTCCAAGGATGCATAGAGGCTATAATAAGCATTCAAACTACTTAGAACTCTAAGAATTCAACATGCAAGCTCATCTACAGCAGCACCAAGAGTAGCTAATTACTCTAAAAATAACCCACTAAATCAAAAACTAATTTGAGCAATGGAGGAGTCACATACCAAGTAGCAATCCCTCCAAACAGTTTCGGAAATGGAGCTTCGAGCAAAGAGATCGAAATCCGTGGGTTTGAGAGCAAGAACACGGGAATGGAAGCTATGGTGATTTTTTTCTGGAGGTAAGGGATGACATGGGCTAAAGGGATAAGTGAGGGGCCCACGTGGGGGCCACAACCCTCCAGGGCGCGCCTGGGGTTGTTGGCGCGCCCTGGTGTCTTGTGGGCACCAGGTGCACCCCCCTCTGATGTTATTTGCACCAGAAATTCAGAAATATTTAGAGAAAAATCGTATCAAATTTTCAGGACATTCTGAGAACTTTTATTTTTGGGTCATTTTTTCTTGCACGGAGAAAACAGAAAACAGGATAAAAATGGCATTTTATTTTATTTGACTAGGTTAAACAGAAAATAAAAGGTGGGAGCAGAAGATTGTACCTGCTAGATTCATCGACTTCATACCTCTAAAAAATGATCCATTAATAAGGTTGATCAAGTCTTATTAACAACCACTTCCGATTAGCATGAAACCGAAGAACTTTTGTAAAACACTAAGTTACCTCAATGGGGATGTGCATATCCCCAACAATAAGTATATCATATTTGTTTTTGGCAGTAGGTAGAGGTAATTGAAAACTTCCAATAGTGAGTGTCGGAGATTCTTCAATAACATTTATACCATTCACTTGGAATTGTTTCTTCGAAAAGTGCACCGTGTGCTCATTACCATTGATATGAAAAGTGACTTTGCTTTTGTTGCAATCAATACCAACCCCTGCAGTATTCAAAAAGGGTCTACCAAGGATAATCGACATGTTGTCGTCCTCGGGCATCTCAAGAATAACAAAGTCCGTTAAGATAGTAACATTTGCAACAACAACGGGCACATCCTCATAGATACCGATATGTATGGCAGTTGATTTGTCGGCCATTTGCAATGATATTTCAGTAGGTGTGAGTTTATTCCAATCAAGTCTTTTATATAAGGAGAAAGGCATAACACTAACACCAGCTCCCAAATCACACAAAGCAGTTTTGACATAGTTTAATTTAATGGAGCAAGGTATAGTTGGTATTCCAAGGTCTCCAAGTTTTTTAGGTACTCCATCCTTAAAAGAAAAATTAGCAAGCATGGTGGAGATTTCAGCTTCAGGAATCTTTTTTTATTAGTGATGATGTCTTTCATGTAATTTGCATAAGGGGTCATCTTTAGGATATCAGTTAAGCGGGTACGCAAAAAGACTGGCCTAATCATTTCGGCTAAACGTTCAAATTCTTCATCATCATTTTTCTTAGATGGGTTAGGTGGGAAGGGCATGGGTTTCTGAACCCATGGCTCTCATTCTTTACCATGTTTTCTAGCCACAAAGTCTCTTTTATCATAACGTTTGTTTTTAGGTTGTGGGTTATCAAGATCAGCAGCAGGCTCTATTTCAACATCATTATCTGGTTCTTTATCATTGTTTGGTTAGGTATCTTCGTGAACATCATCATTATCATTTCCATTATCACTAGGTGAATGTTCATTACCAGATTGAGTTTCAGCATCGGAAATAGAGACATCATTATTATCAGGAGGTTTTTGTGTCTTAGGTTCACTAGAGGTATGCAAAGTCCTATCATTTTTTTTCTTTTTCTTTTTAGAAGGACTAGGTGCATCAATATTAATTCTCTGAGAGTCTTGTTCAATTCTTTTAGGATGACCTTCGGGATGAAGAGGTTCTTGGGTCATTCTACCTCCCCTAGTTACTACTCAAGCAGCAAAATCATTCATATTATTATTCATTTCATCAAGCAATTCTTTTTGAGACTTAGCAACTTGTTCTAACTGGGTTTGAACCATAGAGGCATGCTTTCCTACACCTCTAACATCAGTACTAATTCTAAATAGCAAGTCACTCAAGCGAGCAATCATATCAGAATTATATTTCAATTGTTTCAGAACATGTGCATTGAAGTGATCTTGCTTCATAATATAGTTGTCAAACTCATATAAGCATTGACTAGGATGTTTATTGTAAGGGATATCACCTTCATCAAACTTTAATAAAGAATTTACCTCTACCACCTGTGGAGGTGGTGGTGTGTCAAGGCCATGTATTTATTCAATAGGTGGTAAATTCTTAACATCCTCAGCTTTAATACCTTTTTCCTTCATAGAATTCTTTGCCTCTTGCATATCTTCAGGACTGAAAAATAAGACACCCCTCTTCTTCGGAGTGGGTTTAAGTGGTGGTTCAGGAAGAGTCCAATCATCATAATTCTTCAATATGTTATTCAATAATTCCTTAGCTTGTTCAACAGTTCGTTCCCTGAAAACACAACCAGCACAACAATCTAGGAAGTCCCTAGAATCATCAGTTAGTCCATTATAGAAGATGCTTCTAATAATGATGATTGGACTCTTCCTGAACCACCGCCTAAACCCACTCCAAAGAAGAGGGGTATCTTATTTCTCAGTCCTGAAGATATGAAAGAGGCAAAGAAATCAATGAAGGAAAAAGTTATTAAAGCTGAGGATGTTAAGAATTTGCCACCTATTGAAGAAATACATGGCCTTGACACACCACCACCTCCATAGGCGGTAGAGGTAAATTCTTTATTAAAGTTTAATGAAAGTGACATTCCTCACAATAAACATCCTAGTCAATGCTTATATGAGTTTGACAACTATATTATGAAGCAAGATCATTTCAATGCCCATGTTCTGAAACAATTGAAATACAATTCTGATATGATTGCTCACTTGAGTGACTTGCTATTTAGAATTAGTAACGATGTTAGAGGTGTAGGAAAGCATGCCTCTATGGTTCAAACTCAGCTAGGACAAGTTGCTAAGTCTCAAAAAGAGTTGCTTGATGAAATGAATAATAATATGCATGATTTTGCTGCTAGAGTAGTAACCAGAGGAGGTAGAATGACCCAAGAACCAGTTTATCCTGAGGGTCATCCTAAAAGAACCGAACAAGACTCTCAGAGAATTAATACTAATGCACCTAGTCCTTCTAAGAAGAAAAAGAAAAAGAAAAATGATAGGACTTTGCATACCTCTAGTGAACCCGAGACACAAAAACCTCCTGATAGTAATGATGTCTCTATTTCTGATGCTGAAACTCAATCTGGTAGTGAACATTCACCTAGTGATAATGAAAATGATAATGATGATGTTCATGATGATGCTCAACCAAGTAATGATGTAGAACCAGATAATGATGTTGAAATAGAGCCTGCTCCTGATCTTGATAACCCTCAACCTAAAAATAAACGGTATGATAAAAGAGACTTTGTGGCTAGGAAACATGGTAAAGAAAGAGAGACATGGGTTCAAAAACCCATGCCCTTTCCACCTAAGCCATCTAAGAAAAAGGATGATGAAGAATTTGAACGCTTTGCTGAAATGATTAGGCCAGTCTTTTTGTGTACCCGCTTAACCAATATCCTAAAAATGGCCCCTTATGCAAAGTATATGAAAGACATCATCAAAAATAAAAGAAAGATACCTGAAGCTGAAATCTCCACCATGCTTGCTAATTATTCTTTTAAGGATGGAGTACCTAACAAACTTGGAGATCTTGGAATACCAACTAGAACTTGCTCCATTAAGAGAAACTATGTCAAAACTGCTTTGCGTGATTTGGGAGCCGGTGTTAGTGTTATGCCTTTCTCCTTATATAAAAGACTTGATTTGAATAAACTCACACCTACCGAGATATCATTGAAAATGGCTGACAAATCAACGGCCATACCTATCGGTATTTGTGATGACGTGCCCATTGTTGTTGCAAATGTTACTATCTTAACTGACTTTGTTATTCTTGAGATGCTCGAGGACGACAATATGTCGATTATCCTTGGTAGACCCTTTTTGAATACTGCAGGGGCTGTTATTGATTGCATGAAAAGCAAAGTCACTTTTCATATCAATGGTAATGAGCATACGGTGCACTTTCCGAAGAAACAGCTCCAAGTGAATGGTATAAACGTTATTGAAGAATCTCCGACCATCACTATTGGAAGTTTTAAATTACCTCTACCTACTGCTAAAAAGAAATATGATATACTTATTGTCGGGGAAATGCACATCCCCATTGAGGTAACTTAGTGTTTTACGAAAGTTCTTCGGTTTCATGCCAATCGGAAGTGGTTGTTACTAAGACTTGATCAACCTTATTAATGGATCATTTTTTAGAGGTATGAAGTCGATGAATCTAGTAAGCACAACTCTCTGCTCCCACCTTTTACTTTCTGTTTTAACTAGTCAAATAAAATAAAATGCCATGATTATCCTGTTTTCTGTTTTCTCCGTGCAATAAAAAATGACCCAAAAATAAAAATTCTCAGAATGCCCTGTAAATTTAACACTATTTGTTTCCGAATATTTATGAATTTCTGGTGCAAATAACATCAGAGGGGGGTGCACCTGGTGCCCACAAGACGCCAGGACGCGCCAGCACCCCCAGGCACGCCCTGGTGGGTTGTGGCCCCCACGTGGGCCCCCTCACTTATCTCTTTAGCCCACTTCATCACCTACCTCTAGAAAAAATCACCACAGCCACCATTTTCATGTTCTTGCTCTCAAACCCGCGGATTTTGATCTCTTTGCTCGAAGCCCCGTTTCTGAAACTGTTTGGAGGGATTGCTACTTGGTATGTGACTCCTCCATTGCTCCAATTAGTTTTTGTTTTAGTGGGTTATTTTTAGAGTAATTAGCTACTCTTGGTGCTGCTGTAGATGAGCTTGCATGTTGAATTCTTAGAGTTCTAAGTAGTTTGAATGCTCAATATGGCCTCTATGCATGCTTGGGAGTAGTTGCTAACAATCTTACAAAGTTTTGTTGACAAATTTTTGTGGACTAAAAAATTTCAGAATTTTTATAGGAATAAAAATGCAAATCTTTAGGAAGTTCTCCTCCAAGAAAAATGCCAAGGGAGTCATTGGGGAATCATTGGACAATGACCTTCACACCCCAAGAAAGGTGGAGGTGCGGCCGTGTGAATGGCCGCATGATGCCTTCATGGAGGAGGCCGGGTTCCATCAAGAGGTCGCTCAGTTTGTTGCAAACACTGGGTTAACCAAGTTCCTCGCAGCTAAGTGTGACCAATATCACATCCTTACAAATTCCTTTGTGAAAATCTTTCATTATCTAGGGAGAAACAACCCCCCTGAAGTGCAGTTTAATCTTTGTGCTGAAACTTACACATTGCCACTAACTGACTTCTGCAACATATGCTTGATTCCTTCTGATGGGGACTTGACAGAACCTAGGCCATCTGAGTTTGAGGATTTTCTCCTCACGTTAACCGTGGGTGAGGATAGAGGCGTGTTGAGTGCCACTGCTACCAGTTTGCAGTTTCCCTCAGTACATTATTTCGCCTTGGTCATCGCTAAGTGTTTAACCGCTAGGGAGAAGGTCGGCGCACTCAGTGTCCCTGACCTTGCTATTTTACGTCGTGCACTTTATGATGATCACACCTTTAGTATGGGGGCTATTATTGCTCGACGCTTACATCTTAACAAAACTAAGGGAAAGATACATGGTGGTATTTATGCTACTCGTCTAGCGAGCCACTTTAGAGTCCAGTTTCGCCCACATGATTATCTCTTATCCGGAGTTTACCTTGATCACAAGTCACTGCAGGCTCACCAATTCCTAGATGTAACCGATTCTCCCCGTGACATTCATTATAACCTAGTATTTAGCAAGGAAACACATGACATTTTTCTGTTTTTTGCACCTGCTTTGTTTGATTCTATTGCCAGGAACGGATACAGGATCATGCTAGATCATATTATAGCCTACCGAAACAACCTAGCAGCTACTGAGGAGGAGCCCCAGGGGTGAGACGCTCAGGTGCCGCCTCCACCTCACTTTGACTTGGGACCGGATGGTTTCTACGGATGGTGATTACCAAGCTAGGCCAAAAGCCTAAGCTTGGGGGAGTACGTATTTCCACCGACATTACATTCATGTTCACACATTTCATTCCAGTTGTCGGTGTTCACACTTTTTCATTGTAAAATCCATGCTAGATTTGTTTTCTCTCTTTCTTCTTGGGTGTTTGAAAAACTTTGAGAAAATCAAAAAAAATATTTCCTACTTCTTTTTAGTTTTTCTTTCTAGCTTAGTTTAATTGTAGCATCAAAAAGAAAACCCAAAAAGATTTCTCACTTCTTCCTCTACTTGTTGGGAGCTTTCCCGTGTAAATAGTTTTTCTCGTTTTTGTTTTTCTTCTTTAATTTGCTTTCTTCAAGAAAAACCAAAAACATCAAAAATATTTCAATGTGTTTCTCTGAAATTCTTTTCTTTTTACTTGAGTCGTACCTAGGAGAAGACCACGATGAAATTGTTGAGTGGTTCTCATCTGCATTTATCCAACAAAGAGCCCATATTACTTTGTCTTCTCCTCTTGAATAAAATGTTTGCAGATTCTAGCTTAGTCCACGGCACTCTTGCACTATTATTATCTTCTTATCGTTCAGTCGTGCAAGTGAAAGGCAATAATGACGACATTTGATGAATTGACCGTGGTAGAGAAAGACGGGTATGAACTCAACTTGTTTTTGTATTTGTAAATATGTTTAACCTAGTATCCCTTGATTCAACTCATTATGATCAAACATTTTTGCAATGACCATTAGAGATTACAGTTGTTCATGCCATGCTTAAGTAGCTAGGAGTGGATAATGATTTATCTTGGGTGTCAACATGCATTAAAATGGTTGTGATGCGGTCTGATGATATGGTATCCTCCTCTGAATGTTTCAAGTGGCTTGACTTGGCACATGTTCATGCATGTAGTTGAATCAAAACCAACTCAGCCTTCATGATATTTATGTTCATGGTGTCCATATCCTACTCATGCTAGTATTCAATGTTGATTATATGTAATGCATGTTCATGACTGTTTTCGCTCTCTAGCTGGCCGCTTCTGAATCTAATTGCTAGCCTTCGCTTGTACTAAGCGGGAATACTGCTTGTGCATCAAAACCTTTAAACCAAGTTATGCCAGATGAGTCCACCATATCTACCTAAATGCGGTATTACCCTGCCGTTCCAAGTAAATTTGCATGTGCCACCTCTAAAAATTCAAATGAACATCTGTTTTGTGTGCCTGGACCGCTCATGGAGCGACAGGGGGCGGTCAGTATCTTCCATGCTAAGCGGGTTATTCTCATGATGAGTGTTTATTCATTTGTCCTTACACGAGAGGGGCGGTAATAGGGATTCCCAGTCCCAAAATCAAAAATAAAAAAAAATTAAACAAAACTCCCCCAGGAATGTTGTTGGTTTGGACGGTACCAGTGGATGCGGCTAGCCGTGGAGTGTGATTGTTGGTGGAGGGGGAGTAAACCTTTACTTTTACCGCTTGGGAACCGCCGCTAATGTTGCTATGACTTTGCTATGCCTAATGCTTGTCACTAGGGCCCGAGTGCCATGATTTCAGATCTGAACCGTTTATGTTATCATCTCTATATCCATGTTCTTCATCCAATCTTGCCTAGTCATATGCACCTATTACGTGTTATGATCCGTCAACCCCATAGTGACAATATTTGGGATACTTCGCGGTGATGGCCGTAGTTTGAGGAGTTCATGTATTCACCATGTGTTAATGCTTTGTTCCGGTTCTCTATTAAAAGGAGGCCTTAATATCCCTTAGTTTCCTTATGGACCCCGCTGCCATGGGAGGGTAGGACAAAAGATGTCATGCAAGTTCTTTTCCATAAGCACGTATGACTATTTACGGAATACATGCCTACATTACATTGATGAACTGGAGCTAGTTCTGTATCGTCCTAGGTTATGGCTGTTATATGATGAATATCATCCAACGAGTTACCAATCCAGTGCCTACGAGCTTTCCACTTATTATTCTTGCTAAGTTACTATTGCTGCTGCTGCTGTTCCAACCACTACAAAGCTATTGCTACTACTGTTACCGCTGCTGTTACTATCACTATTGCTATCAAACTATCATATTACTGTGCTACTGATCACTCTGCTGCAGATATTTAATCTCCAGGTGTGGTTGAATTGACAACTCAATTGCTAATACTCTTAAGTATTCTTTGGCTCCCCTTATGTCGAATCTATAAATTTGGGTTGAATACTCTACCCTCAAAAACTGTTGCGATCCCCTATACTTGTGGGTTATCAAGAAACACCGCTTGTCATTTCCTTCTGCTCCTCGTTGGGTTCGACACTCTTACTTATCGAAAGGACTATGATTGATCCCCTATACTTGTGGGTCATCAAGACTCTTTTCTGGCGCCGTTGCCGGGGAGTGAAGCGCTCTTGGTAAGTGGAAATCGGTAAGGAAAAACTTATACTACGTGCTGAAATTTATTATTACTTGCTACTATGGAAAACAATCCTTTGAGGGGTTTGTTCAGGGTATCTTCACCTTGAACGGAACCACAATTAGTTACCCCTCAACCTACTGCACCTACTGAAAATATTGGTTATGAAATTCCTTCGGGTATGGTAGAACAACTGCTTGCTAAACCTTATGCAGGAGATGGAACTGAACATCCTGATATGCACCTATTATATGTGAACGAAATTTGGGGATTATTTAAGCTTGCACGTTTTCCTGGAGATGAAGCTAAGAAGAAGGTTTTCCCTTTATCTTTGAAGGGAAAGGCATTGACATGGTATAGACTATGTGATAATCTTGGATCGTGGAACTGGAATCGTTTGCATTTGGAATTCCACCAAAAGTTTTATTCCATGCATCTAGTTCATCGTGATCGGAATTATATATATAATTTTTGGCCCCGTGAAGGAGAAAGCATCGCTCTAGCTTGGGTGAGGCTTAAGTCAATGTTATATTCATGCCCCAATCATGATATCCCGAGAGAAGTTATCATTCAGAATTTTTATGCTCGGCTTTGTCATAACGATCAATCCATGCTCGATACTTCTTGTGCTGGTTCTTATATGAAGAAGACTATTGAATTCAAGTGGGTTCTCTTAGAAAGAATTAAACACAACTCAAGATTGGGAACTCGACGAAGGTAATGAGTCAGGTATAAAGCTTGAGTTTGATTGTGTTAAATCTTTTATGAACACCGATGCTTTTCACAAGTTTAGCACTAAATATGGACTTGACTCTGAGATAGTAGCCTCTTTCTGTGAAGCATTTGCTACTCACGTTGATCTCCCTAAAGAGAAGTGGTTTAAATATCACCCCCTATTAAAGAACCGGTGATAGCTAAAGATGAAACCATCATTTACAATGTTGATCCAGTTGTGCCTACCGCTTATATTGAAAAACCACCTTTCCCCGTTAGGATAAAGGAACATGCTAAGGTATCAACTGTGGTTCATAAGAGTAATATTAGAGCACCTAGGCCCTCTGAGCAAATTAAAGTAGAACCTAGTGTTGCTATGGTTAAGGATCTCTTGGTAGAATATATTGATGGGCATGTTATATACTTCTATGATGAAGCTGCTAGAATTGCCAAACCTGATGAAAAAGATAAACATAGACCCATAGAAGGCATACATGTTGTCTCAGTCAAAATAGGAGATCATTGCTATCATGGTTTATGTGATTTGGGTGCTAGTGTGAGTGATATCCCTTTTACCTTATACCAAGAAATTATGAATGAAATAGCACCTGCTGAAATAGAAGACATTGATGTTACTATTAAACTTGCTAATAGAGACACCATCACACCACTTGGGATTGTTAGAGATGTTGAAGTCTTGTGTGGTAAAGTAAAATACCCTACTGATTTTCTAGTTCTTGGATCCCCACAGGATGACTTTTGTCCCATTATCTTTGGTAGACCTTTCTTGAGCACTGTCAACGCTAAGATAGATTGTGAAAAACAAACTATCGGTGTCAGTTTTGGTGGTGTGTCTCATGAGTTTAATTTTTCCAAGTTTAGTAGACAACCTCGTGATAAAGCATTATCTAGTAAGGATGAAATAGTTGGTCTTGCTTCTATTGTTGTGCCTCCCATTGATCCATTAGAACAATATTTGCTTGACCATGAAAATGATATGCACTTGCGTGAAAGAAATGAAATAGATCAAATTTTCTTTGAACAACAACCTCTCCTGAAACATAATTTGCCTGTTGAGACTCTTGGAGGTCCTCCTCCACCTAAAGGTGATCCTGTGTTTGAATTTAAGCAATTGCCTGACACTTTGAAGTATGCTTATCTTGATGAGAAAAAGATATATCCTATTATTATTATTGCTAACCTTTCAGAACATGAAGAAGAAAGATTATTAAAACTTCTAAGGAAGCACCGGTCTGCTATTGGATATACTCTTGATGATCTTAAGGGCATTAGTCCCACTCTATGTCAGCACAAGATTAATATGGAACCTGATGCTAAACCCATTGTTGATCATCAACGACGATTACATCCTAAGATGAAAGAAGTGGTAAGAACTGAAATATTAAAGCTTCTTGGAGCAGGTATAATCTATCCCATAGCTGATAGTAGATGGGTAAGTCCCGTTCATTGTGTCCCTAGGAAAGGAGGTATTACCGTTGTTCCTAATGATAAAAATGAACTCATTCCACAAAGAGTTGTCATTGGCTATAGAATGGTAATCGATTTTAGAAAATTAAATAAAGCTACTAGAAAAGATCATTACCCTCTGCCTTTCATTGATCAAATGCTAGAAATATTATCTAAGCACACACACTTTTGTTTCCTGGATGGATATTCTGGTTTCTCTCAAATACCTCTGTCACAATCTGATCAAGAGAAAACCACCTTTACTTGCCCTTTTGGAACCTATGCTTATAGATGTATGCCTTTTGGTTTATGCAATGCACCTACTACCTTTCAAAGATGTATGACTGCTATATTCTCTGACTTTTGTGAAAAGATTGTGGAGGTTTTCATGGATGATTTTTCCGTTTACGGGACTTCTTTTGATGATTGCTTAAGCAACCTTGATCGAGTTTTGCAGAGATGTGAACAAACTAATCTTGTCATGAATTGGGAGAAGTTCCACTTTATGGTTAATGAAGGCATTGTCTTGGGGCATAAAATATTTGAACGAGGTATTGAGGTGGATAAAGCTAAAGTTGATGCAATTGAGAAAATGCCATGTCCTAAAGATATTAAAGGTATTCGAAGTTTCCTTGGTCATGTTGGTTTCAATAGGAGGTTCATTAAAGACTTCTATAAAATTTCTAGGCCTCTTACTAATATTTTGCAAAAGGATATTCCTTTTTTTTTATGATGATTGTGTGGAAGCCTTTGAAACACTCAAGAAAGCCTTAACCTCTGCACCTATCGTTCAACCACCTGATTGGAACTTGCCTTTTGAAATTATGTGTGATGCTAGTGATTATGCTGTTGGTGCTGTTCTAGGACAAAGAGTTGATAAAAAATTAAACGGTATCCATTATGCTAGCAAAACTCTAGATAGTGCGCAACGAAATTATGCTACTACTGAAAAAGAATTTTTAGCAGTTGTGTTTGCCTGTGATAAATTTAGATCCTATATTGTTGACTCCAAAGTTATTGTTCACACCGATCATGCTGCTATAAAATATCTTATGGAAAAGAAAGATGCTAAACCTAGATTTATTAGGTGGGTTCTCTTGCTTCAAGAATTTGACTTACATATCGTTGATAGGAAGGGAGCTGAGAACCCCGTAGCTGATAACTTGTCTAGGTTAGAAAATATTCTTGATGACCAACTACCTATTGATGATAGTTTCCCTGACGAACAGTTAGCTACAATAAATGTTTCTCAAAACACCCCTTGGTATGCTGATTATGCTAATTACATTGTTGCTAAATGTATACCGCCTAGCTTCACATACCAACAAAAGAAAAAAATCTTCAATGATTTAAGACATTACTTTTGGGATGACACACATCTCTATAAAGAAGGAGTAGATGGTATTATTAGACGTTGTGTACCTGAGCATGAACAGGAACAAATCCTACGGAAATGTCATTCCGAAGCTTATGGAGGACATCATGCGGGAGATAGAACTGCTCACAAGGTATTGCAATCAGGTTTTTATTGGCCTACTCTCTTCAAGGATGCCCATAATTTTGTGTTGTCTTGTGATGAATGTCAAAGAATTGGTAATATCGGTAAGCGTCAGGAAATGCCTACGAATTATTCACTTGTTGTCGAACCATTTGATGTTTGGGGTTTTGATTATATGGGACCTTTTCCCTCCTCTAACGGGTATACTCATATTTTGGTTGATGTTGATTATGTCACTAAGTGGGTAGAAGCTATTCCAACTAGTAGTGCTGATCACCACACCTCCATTAAAATGCTTAAAGAGGTTATCTTCCCGAGGTTTGGAGTCCCTAGATACTTAATGACTGATGGTGGTTCACACTTTATCCATGGTGCTTTCCATAAGATGCTTGCTAAATATGATGTTAACCATAAAATTGCATCACCCTATCATCCTCAATCTAGCGGTCAAGTTGAACTTAGCAATAGGGAAATAAAATTGATATTACAAAAAACTGTCAATAGGTCTCGAAAGAATTGGTCTAAGAAATTAGATGATGCACTTTGGGCCTATAGAACAGCCTATAAAAATCCTATGGGTATGTTTCCATACAAAATGGTATATGGAAAAGCTTGTCATTTGCCTCTAGAATTAGAACATAAAGCATTTTGGGCAATTAAAGAACTCAACTATGATTTCAAACTTGTCGGTGAGAAGAGGTTATTTGATATTAGCTCACTAGATGAATGGAGAACCCAAGCCTATGAAAATGCCAAACTATTCAAAGAAAAAGTAAAAAGGTGGCATGACAAAAGAATCCAAAAGAGGGAATTCAAAATAGGAGACTATGTTCTTTTGTTCAACTCTCGTTTAAGATTTTTTGTAGGTAAGCTTCTCTCCAAATGGGAAGGACCTTATATTATCGAAGAGGTTTATCGTTCTGGAGCTATCAAGATTAATAATGCCGAAGGTACTAACCCGAAGGTGGTCAATGGAAAAAGAATTAAGCACTATATCTCAGGTACACCTATTAACGTTGAAAGCAATGTTATCCAAACCATGACACTGGAGGAACACATAGAAGAAACATTCCGGAACACTCCAAAATTCTAAAAACTAGGAGGTACGTGATAAGGTAAGTAAACGGACTCCGAAAAATCCGCAAATATATTTTTTGTCAGTTTTGGAATTTTAGAAAATTTTGGAATTTAAGAAATAAATCGGAAGGTGATCGAGGTGAGCACGATACACCAGGGCACGCCAGGCCCCCCTGGGCGCGCCCTGGTGGGTTGTGCCCACCTCGGACACCTTCCCGACTCCGTTTTCCTTCCATATGCTGGTTTCCCAAGAATAAAAATTCTCTATATATACCCCCCGACTGTTTTGACGATCGCATCGCAGAAAAATCCTTTGTTCTTGTTTCGTGCTATTTTTCCTGGCAGATCTGAAAATATGTCATCTCAAGATTCAGAGGGGGAGAGCTATGTTGCTGACTATGTTGCAAACCCCAAGGCCTATGGAGAAGTGGAGCATTATGGATGGACCTCAAATGAGGAGGAAGACGCTGCTATGTAGGAAACAAGGGATGATAGCTCTGAGGAGGAGGATGACCCGCTACCTCAACCCGGAGACATGCATGTGGAGTTCATGAAGTCAAGCCTCCCTAGAGGACACAAACCTGAGGTTCAATTTATTCCATCTCGTTTTCTGTAGGAGAGCAAGGCGACATTATGCAAAAAGATATTAAAGCTCGAGTTGGAGAATGATGATCTAAGGGAGGAAAATTTTATGCTCAAATATAAGTTGAAGAAGAGGGCCACTTCATCACCACCACCTTCTTCATCACCACCACCAAAGGAGACTTGAGCACACGGGTATGGGCACTCCCCTTGGCTTGAGCCAAGCTTGGGGGAGGTGCCCCGCTATCGTATCACCATCACTTTTATTCACCTTTACCTATTTTAGTTCGATCTTTAGTTTTTGTTTGATTTAGTTGAATAAAAGTCTAGCATGATCTATTTTCGTGTGTTAGTTTCGTGGTCTATCTATGTAATCGAGTGAGAGTTATATAATAAAGTTTGGTTTGAGCTTTTGCCTCTTTACTTTCTTGTTGCAATCAAAATAAAAGGAAAAAGAAATAGATGAAAAGAATCATATGCTAATCTTATGGTAGGTAATGACATCACATAAGGAAAAGTATAAGTAGTAAAATTTATTGGAGATTGACAAACACAGCATTGGTCAATAATGCAATTCATGAAAAAATTAATAGGGAAGAGAAGATTCACATGCAAATACACTATCTTGGACATCTTTTATGATTGTGAGCCCCCATTAAATATTATATGTCAAAATTGTTGACATTGGAAAAGGAAGATAACGTAATGATTTATGTTTGTTCATATCCACATAGAAGTTATATTGTCATAGATCCTTCAATATGTGGTGCTTCTCAATATCTTTGCTAGCCAAAAGATTCCGCACCAAGTAGAGATACTACTCGTGCATCCAAAAACCCCAAACCCAAATTCACTCCTTGAGAGTCCAGCATACCTACATACGGATCGAGTAAGATCCTTCAAGTAAGTTTTCATCGGTGCAATAAGGCAATAAAAATTGCTTCTAAATGTGTTTTGATCAATTAGTGTAAGAGAAAATTGAGCGCTATATGAACTTATGATGGCAAAGTAATAAAAGCGACGGACTGCATAATAAAGGTTGATATCATAGGGGGCAATATAGCGTGACGTCCTTTTACATTAAGGGATTGGGCATACAAACCAAAAAGCGCATGACAACCTCTTCTTCCCTCTACGAAGGGACTATCTTTTACTTTCATGTATTTACTTTTATGCAAGAGTCAAGTATTCTTCCCTATTCCTTTTTACTTTTTCTTTTGCAAGCATCATGTGGTGAGGAAAGATCTAGGCACATATATCCAGTTGGATGTGAGTGGGCATGAGTTATTATTGTTGACATCACCCTTGAGGTGAATACGTTGGGAGGCGAAACTATAAGCCCCTATATTTCTATGTGTCCGGTTGAAACTTTTTGCTCATGGGTATGATGTGAGTGTTAGCAATCATACAAGACTAAATGATGGCTGAGTATGTGAACTTGCCAAAAGGCTCCGACATGAGACCCTTCCTGAAAATATAATGGATTGTAGTTGCAAAGTTGACTGAGAACATAGTTTGTTGGTTTTCAATAAGGTTTATGCCTTATACTTCTATGTTGTGATGAATTGTTACTTGTTCATGAGAAGTTATATGATGAAAGTATATGAATAAGTTTTATGATAGAGTTTGTTGCTGTTATGAAAATAAGCATGATGCTTCTATGTCCGTATTTTGTTTCTATCGACACCTCTCTCTCGAACCATGTGGACATGCTTTTCAATTTCGGCTTCTCGCTTGATGATAAGCGAGGTCTAAGCTTGGGGGAGTTGATACGTCCATTTTGCATCATGATTTCCTACTGTTATTTATTATGTTTTGTTGAATAATAATGCTTTAGGGAGTGATTCTAATGCCTTTTCTCTCATAATATGCAAGGTTTACACAAAGTGGGAGAATACCGACAGCTGGAATTCTGGACCTAAAAAAAGCACATCAGAGATACCTATTCTACACATCTCCAATGGAGCTGAAACTTTACGGAGATTATTTTTGGAATTAATAAAAAATACTAGAGCAAAGAATTGCCGGAGGGGGCCACCCTGGTGGGCACAAAACATCAGGGCGCGCCAGGCCCCCCTGGGCGCGCCTTGGTGGGTTATGCCCTCCTCGGCCCACCTTCGGTGCCCATCTTCTGGTATATAATCACTTTTGCTCTAGAAAAAATAAGAGGAGGACTTTCGGGACAGAGCGCCACCGTCTGGAGGCGGAACTTGGGCGGGAGCACTTTCGCCCTCCGACGGAGCAATTCCGCCGGGGGAACTTCTCTCCCGGAGGGGGAAATCGAAGCCATCGTCATCACCAACACCCCTCTCATCTTTGGGAGGCCAATATTCATCAACATCTTCAACAGCACCATCTCCTCTCAAACCCTAGTTCAGCTCTTGTGTTCAATCTTTGTACCGGAACCTTAGATTGGTACCTGTGGGTGACTAGTAGTGTTGATTACCTTGCGTAGTTGATTACTATATGTTTATTTGGTTTAAGATTATATGTTCAGATCCATTATGCTATTCAATACCCCTTTGATCTTGAGCATGATTATTATTTGTGAGTAGTTACCTTTGTTCTTGAGGTCACGGGAGAAGTCATGTTGCAAGTAATCATGTGAATTTGATATGTGTTCGATATTTTGATGATATGTATGTTGTGATTCCCTTAGTGGTGTCATGTGAACGTCGACTACATGACACTTGACCATTCATGGGCCTAAGGGAATGCATTCTGGAGTAGTTATTAGATGATGGGTTGCTAGAGTGACAGAAGCTTAGACCCTAGTTTATGCGCAACTTCGTAAGGGGCTGATTTGGATCCAAACGTTTAATGCTATGGTTAGATTTTGTATTAATACTTTTCTCGTAGTTGCGGATCCTTGCGAGGGGGTTAATCATAAGTGGGAGGTTGTTCAAGTAAGAACAGCACCCAAGCACCAGTCCACCCACGTATCAAATTATCAAAGTAGCGAACACGAATTAAACCAACATGATAAAAGTGACTAGATGAAATTCCCGTGTACCCTCAAGAACACTTTGCCTATTACTAGAGACTGTTCTGGCCTGTCCTTTGCCAAAAAAGGATTGGGCCACCTTGCTGCACTTTATTTACCGTTACTGTTACTTGCTCGTTACCAATTATCTTGCTATCAAACTATCTGTTACCTACAATTTCAGTGCTTGCAGAAATTACCTTGCTGAAAACCGCTTGTCATTTCCTTCTGCTCCTCGTTGGGTTCGACACTCTTACTTATCGAAAGGACTACGATTGATCCCCTATACTTGTGGGTCATAACACGACAACGCACCCCTCTCATTGAAGAAAGATTAATCTACTTGGTCAAAGCAAATCAATAGATCGGAGAGATTTTCGAAGCTATAAAGATCATGCAATAAGAATCAATAAAAGAATTCAGAGAAGACTCCAATATTTTATCATGAATAATCTGAACATAAACCCACAATTCATCGGATCCCAACAAACACACCGCATGAAAGCATTACATCGGATAGATCAAAGTGAAGATGCGATGATCATTGTATTGAAGATCAAGAGAGAGAGAGAGAGAGTGATAGCCATCTAGATACTAACTACGAACCCGTAGGTCTGTGGTGAACTACTCACACAGCACCATGGAGGTAGCGAGGATGATGATGAAGGCCTCCGTGGTGGATTCCCCCTCTGGCAGAGTACCGGAAAAGGCCTCCAGATGGGATCACGGCGGAACAGAGACTTGCGGCGGCGGAAAAAGGGATTTGGGAGCTCTGTGGGGGGTTTTCGAATATATGTGAACTTATAGGCCAGAGAGGGGCGTCGGGAGGCGGCCGAGGGGGCCAGGAGCTATCAGGGCGCGACATACCCCCTGGCTGCGCCTTGATGGGTCCTGGGCCCCTCGGGTGGCCTCCGGTCTTCTCCCGAAGCTTCCAGGTCTTTATTTGGTCCAGAAAAAATTATAAAAAAGTTTTGGGTCGATTGGACTTCGTTTGGTACAGTAAACCTGAAAAGCCAAAAACATGCAGAAAACAGGAACTCTTGGCACTGGGTCAATAGGTTAGTGCTCAAAAATAATATAAATTGGTAAATAAATACCCAAAAAGTATCCTAGAATGATAATATTATAGCATGGAACAATCAAAAATTATAGATACGTTGGAGACGTATCAAGCACCCTCTTCCTCTTTGACAAATGTTTCTTTAAGAGAGAGAGATTGCTTGGTCTTGTCTTTCTTCTTGGATTTCTTTTTCTTTGACTTCGGTACAAACCCAAGTCCCTTCTTAGACACAACTTCCTTTTGATTGCTCAAAAGGTCGTTGAGGTTCTTCTTGCCTCGTATACAAGACACAAGGCCCTTCTCAAGTTGCTCTTTCAACTTGGCATTTTCCTCCACAAGGTGCACATGCTCACAACATGGGTTAGAAGCATGAATATTGTCAATTAACACAAAAGGAGGACAAGTGGCAATCTCCTTAGTTAGTTTCGCTTGGAGTTGATCATAAGAAGCCTTGAGGTTAGCGTGAGCACTCTTCAAGGCCTTATGAGCCTTGTCAAGCAACCCAAACTCCTCATTGAGTTTCTCATGGCCAATCCCAAGTTCATCCTTCTCTGATTTAAGCACACGAGCAAGAACTTGAGAATGATCAAGATCTTTCTTGAGTGTATCACGGTCAACGTTGTATGACACCTCATGACCCAAACGAAGACCTTGCTATTCTTCTAAAGCATGGAAAAGATCCGCAATCTCATCGGCATAGTCACGACTATGCCCTTACATCTTGGTGATGGTTTCTTCATGAGACTCAATGACATCATTGGCCTCGACCAATTGTTTCAAGAGAGCAATGAAATGCTTCTTGGTCTCACCCTTGAGTTTACGCATGAATTTATCAAAGGAATTTTCATCTACTTTTACCTCCTCTTATTCATCCCCACTATCCGTAGAAGAAGGAGTATTGGCGATGGTAGTTTTGATGTTGGAGGTTACCATGTTGGAGGCTTTGGCCATTAGGCACTTGCGATGGGGATGTGGTCCTTGTTGGGTGAGTCGAAGAGTGACACCATGGTTGGGGAAGAGATGGCAATGGCCACGAAGGCCGTTGTCATTCCTTCTTCACTTGCATCATCATCATCATCGGAGTTGTACTCTTCTTGCACCATCAACCCTTTTTGAGGCACCCTCTTCGTGAAGTTGTTCTTGTTGGGGAAGGACCTGGACTTGTCCTTGCGAATTAGCTTGCCTCCATTGTCTTCACGCTTCTCGTAGGAGCAATCTATAACAAAGTGACTTACATTTCCACAATTGTAGCACGTCCTCACTCATTGCTTGACCTTGGATCACTAGAGTTGTTCTTGGAGAAATTGGGCTTGGTGTTCCTCTTGTTGCCCCAAAATTGCCTTGATGCAAGAGCCATGTGCTCGTGGTAAGCATATTTGGTGTCCTCGGGGAAACACTCTTCTTCTTCTTCTTCTTCTTCCTCTTCCGAGATTGCCTTGGCCTTCAAAGCAAGGTTGGGCTTCTTTGACTATTGAACACGAGCTAGAGCATTGTCCGCGATCTTGTTCAAGATGTTCATAGCAACAAACTCATCCAACACTTCACTTGAAGACAAGGCGTGGAAGTCCGATCTTTGACGAATCACGGAGGACATGCCTTTGTTGAATGGCATGATGGCCTTGAGGAACTTGCGCTTGACCCAAGTGTCATCCGTGTCCTTGCTCCCATGTTGCGAAGAGAAACGACAAGAGTGGTCAATCTCCGGTAGAGCTCCCGTGGGTCTTGGTCTTCATTCATCACAAACTCATCGACTTCATCAAGGACCACCTCAAAGTTGCATTGTTGAATGCTTGAGCTTCCTTTGTACAGTGAGTTGATGTGCACCCATGCTTCTTTGGCAATGGTGAAGGGGCGCGAATGGGAGAGCTCTTCGGGTGGCATGGTGGATTGAATAATGAACAAGGCGGAAGCATTGTGTTGATTGTCCACTTCTTCTCTTGGAGTCATGTTGTTGGGATCATGAGGGTGAAAGCCTTGCTCGATCACCCACCACAATTGTGTTGAGCTGTGATTCAAATGAGACTTGATACGAAAAAACAAATTAGGAAAGTTAGTCAAATAAAGTTTGGGTGGGGGCCATTAGAGTTAATATGAGGTGAAGGAACCGGTCCACCATAGGCCAAAGGAGGGGCAACCACGGCAGTGGTGCCTGATCCATTCTTTCCTTGAGAGGAATGAGGGATAGAGGCACTAGCCGATTCCTTGTTGGAATCGACATCTGTTTTTGTAAAGAATGGGTTAACCATATCCTTCGGATTGGTGGGGAGTTTAAGATTCTCGAGGAATTTATTTAGCGTGTCCTTGACCTCGTTCACCATGGATGATTTGAGAGAGGCAATGGCCTCATTAAAATCATCGTGGGTGACCATGGTCTCGGACCCGGCCACAGAGTTCTCCCCTTCCCGAATCTCGTCGTCAACCATACTCTTTGGGCGGTTAAACCTTTAAAAGAGACGTAGCTCTGATACCAATTGAAATGATTGATATGGTTGACTAGAGGGGGGGTGAATAGGCAACTACCAATTTTTAGCTTTTCTTAACAAATTAGGTTTAGCAACAAATAGGTTGTCTAGATATGCAACTAGGTGAGCAACCTATATGATGCTAGCAACAACAACAATACAAGAAAGCAAAGGATACAACACTAATATAGCTCGCACAAAGTAAAGGTAATAAATAACCACAAGTGGAGCCGGTGGAGACTAGGATGTGTTACCGAAGTTCCTTCCCTTTGAGGGGACGTATGTCTCCGTTGGAGTGGTGTGGAGGCACAATGGTCCCCAAGAAGCCACTAGGGCCACTGTATTCTCCTCACTCCCTCACACAATACGAGGTGCCGTGATTCCACTAGTGGTGCCCTTGAAGGCGGTGGACGAACCTTTACAAACAAGTTTAGAGCTATCTCCACAACTTAATTGGAGGCTCCCAACACCACCAGGAAGCTTCACCACAATGGATTGTGTCTCCGAGGTGACCTCAACCGTCTAGGGTGCTCAAATACCCAAGAGTAACAAGATCAGCAAGGGATTAGTGGGGGGAATCAAATTTCTGTTGGTGGAAGTGTAGATAGGGGCCCTCTCAGCCAAACCCTAGAGAATCAACAAGTTGTATTGGCTAGGGAGAGAGATCGGGCGAAAATGGAGTTTGGATCAATATGGAGTTTGGGGGAGGAAGAGGTGAATCTTCTTGGGGAAGAAGACCCCCTATTTATAGTGGGAAGGAATCCAACCATTATTCCCCTCTCAGCCCGCACACAAGCGATACTACCGCTCTTGGAGCGGTACTACCGCTCGGGCGGCAGTGCTCCGCTGAGCAGTGCAATGACACGGATCCACGAGGCGATAGCACCGCCGGAGCGGTACTACCGCTCGCCCCAGTTGTACTACTGCTGGGATTGCAGCTTAGGAGCCCACAGAGGCAGGGCAGAGACTTGGGACGGAGGCAGTACCGCTACAGTGGTACCACCGCTCAAGAGAGCGGTGCTACCGCTTAGAAGTAGTTGTTTCGTGCCCCACTGCCGCCCTACCTCTGCTGAGAGTGTGAAGGATCAAGAAGGAGCATAAGTGGAGCGGTAGTGACGGGCGGTACTATCGCTTGTAGGTGGTACTACTGCTTCGCACTACCATTCCACTACCGCGCAGTCCGACACGAAAATTCAAGATCCCGGAGGCAGCGGTAGTACACGTGTACTGGACAGCGGTACTGTCGCTCATAAGCGGTACTACCGCTACCCAGAGCGGTACTACTGCTTGGGGCCTTCAGGACCAATGCACAGGAAACAGAGGAGCAACTCCATTGAAGCAGGAAAGGAACGAGGGTGCAAATGAAAGTGTGTATGTGTTTATTCCACCCAAACCTTTCTGAAGCGGACCCCCTCTTAATAGTACGATTCTCCTATGACTCAAATCCACCAAAAACGAAACGCAGAAAAATAACCGTCTTCGCTTTTTATCTCTGAGGGGCAAGAATCATCTTGTGCCATATGATAGATTATCTGAAAGGCTTAATGCACACGATTAGTCTGCAAATGCATTGTCATCAATCGCCAAAACCACTAAGGGAGAAATATGCCCTAATATCTTGCATAAGAGCCCACTCCCCTTACTTTTTCATGTCTCTCTCCTCCACATAAGCAAAATTGTCATGTAAGCGGGCTATAAGCCTACTATTGTACTTGCTCTTAGGTCGTTTGGTTTTACAAGGCTTCGACTCTAGCCGTGATGATCGTAGCGGTGAGTAAGTTTCCTCCACACCCCCTAGCGTTGGTTTTCTTGGATATTAATGTTGGATCTGGGAGGTCGAGTATATGTCTTCTTAGGTCCTTCAGATATGAGAACGCTTCATGTATTCGTGTGGTGTTGAGGTAATGGTCCTCTTCTTCCTGCTCTCCGAACGACGTCGATGGCAGAAGGCCGAACCTCATGGATCAGGATGATGTTCACCTAGACATTTTTGCTGCAACAACGGAGTTGCATCCTCTTTTTATCCCCTTGGGCCTGTCCCTGGGCCGGTGTTGGGTTCTGAGCACGGCCTGCAAAAAAAGTTTGCCACCGTAGGTCGTACTCATCCCGGAACCATGTGTCCCAAAGAGATGAGCCCATGACATATGATCTCTGACGAGGTTTGAAGGCAACATGGCCCTACGGCGGTAGATCTCAAGTAGCCTGGCACGGTCGCTCACTGGAATGGGCGGCACTAGCACCCGATCTAGGCTCAAATGACAGTCGTTTGGGAGATGGGCGTCCGACCATGGCAGCGAGGTAGAGGTGTCCCAGTAGCATTGGCACACCTCCACCTTAACATAGGGGCAGATCCGCGACGCGACGGAGCATGGCGCAATGGATAAGCCAACGGTGGCGGCGCTGAAGACAACCCTACCTTGCGTTCGTGCTTCCTCGGCTTGACGGGCATCCACTTCCACATGCTCATGGTTGGGCGACGACCAACGGATCGAGGGCGGTGTAAGGCCAATGGGTGTCGGGCGAGTTGGGGCAGAAGAATATGGAAGGTCGCAGGAGGAAATGGAAGTGGTCTGGCGGTCCACAGCTTGCCATTAAAAAGGACGTGACAAGTTTGGCTGGGTGGCTGGCATGCGGGTCCGGGGGCGGATGATGAGCCACCGCGTGCGCGTCCATCCAGTGTTTGTCTGGATGCAGATCCGGTCCAAATTTCCGTCGGATTTGGGTCGAGGTGGACACGGGACGGACAGTATTTGGTCTTGTCATGTCGTTTGTCCATTTCGACCCGAACAGACGAAGTTTAGAACTTATGCCGGGTTGATCACTTGGCTTTCTCAACATGAATTTCGTACTTAGAGCATCTACAGCCGGACTGTGAAAATCCGCCTCCCTATATGTCCGCGGACGCGCCCGGGCACGCCCGCGGACGCATTCGGATGACCCCTCATATTTCATTCTATGCATCCACATACCTCAAATCCAAATCTCAAATCCATGCAATCCATGCACGTCGATCATCCGATACAAATTATCCGAATTCAACAGTTCAAAACAAAAGCAGATGAAATCATAGTTCAATAAACCGGACATGCCAAAATGAAATCAATGTCCGACCGACAAGTGGTGCTTGTCAGATCACTGGCCGGACGAGTTCGTCCATGCGTCCTGCTCCGCCTGCGCAGCCATCTCCGCCTGCATCTGGGCTGCCTCCTCCGCCTGCTCCGCTGCCACAGCCGGAGCCGCCCTCGCCACCTCCAGCGCCCTACGGTCGTTGATCTCCTTCTTATTCTCCACAAGCCATTTCTTGGCATGCTCGTCCAAAGGGGATTCATCCTCTAACATGATCTTCACATCCCGTGCTTCCCGTGCGAGTTGCAACCTGTCCTTCTCAAGATCAATCTCCCCAAATGTCTTGGCCTTCTCGAGTTCCCATTTGATCGCCGCCTCTTGCTTCTCCAACTCGATCTTCTCTCTCTCAGTTTCAAGCCTCCTCTCTGCCCTTGTCCGATCCCACTCCATCCTCTCCTTTTGCGCATCTAACATAAGCTTGTACCTCTCGTCTTTTTTGTTCTCCCTTGTCGAAAAAATGCCCGTCCATGTGGACGACATTTTTGTAAGCTGCGGGGTCACGGGAGATCCTTGCCTTCTCCCACTTGTTTCCCATGACTTGCCGGTTATCCTTTGGCATGGTAGCTTTTCCCTTGGTGACGACAACGTCGTCATCCTCATCGTCCAACCCAATGAATTGGTGGGAGCTTGAGCCATCATTCCTCTTCTTGCCGGCCTTGAGATCGGCCACAACTTGTTGCCACTTTGGCTTGCCATTCAATAAGAGTCAACAATGGCTAAAAGCAACTGGCTTCTTCTCGAGCTCGTGATACAAAGTGGCCGTCACCGTCGCCTAGCATACAATATACATATGAGCACAATAATGAAAACACATAAACATAGTGAAATGACAATAAAATGAGGCAATCGAGCATACATGAGTTGCCACTCCCATCCCACTTTGAGGCCGTTTGGTCACTTGTGAGTAGTAGCCGACATACTTGTTCACTTCTCCTTGAATGACCCCCCATCGATGTTGGAGAGATGCCACATTGCGGGTGGTCACGATAGGATGCGGCTCCGCATACTCCTTTCGTTCATGACAGTCCTTCCAAATCTTCTCCTAATACGTGCTTCCCTTTTGCTTGGTGCCGCTTATTGGATCCAATGTTGTGCCCAACCAAGATTTGACCAACAAGAGGTCCTCAAATCTTGTGAAAGTTAGACCTCTTGCCTTAGCCGTCTTGGCTTTCTTCTTCTTCTTGCTCGGATCAGATGTTGCCCCAAGTACAAATGCGATGGTCTCCTCCATTTCATATTCCATTTGGGCCAGATCTTCATTCTCATTGATCATGCTTGCCAAGTATGCCTCCTACATGATCATGATTTGCTAGCATTCATCATGTGCGAACTAGTGATCTATGCAAAACATTGAACATTTGATCGGACATGAGCGAAAATACCCGGTCTTGTTCAGTCATTCCGTCGAACATGTCGGGTGCAGCCCGTGCGATGGGGGTGCCCGTGCTCACCTGCTCCCGAACGAGCTGCAGCGACTCACATTTGTCAACCAACGACTTTTGCATCGCCGAAAAGCTCTCCGGAATGGTTCAGCCGGCCGTCGCATCCTCCTCGGTCCCAAGGGTGCCGGACGGCACAATCTGCGTCGGCGCTTGGATGGATGGGGTGTGGGGAGCCCGGCGTGCCGATTGAGACATCTCCTCGACGATGCCTACACCTACTGTGACACCCCCAATTTGATCGTACGCTAATCATACATGCAAATGCGTACGACCAAGATTAGGGACTCACTGATCGATATCACAACACAACTCTAGACACAAATTAAAGTCATACAACTTCATATTACAAGCCAGGGGCCTCCAGGGCTCGAATACAAAGCTCGACAAGCACGAGTTAGCGGAAGCAAATAATATTTGAGTACAGACATAAGTTAAACAAGTTTTTCCTTAAGAATGCTAGCACAAACATAAGCAGCGGATCGAAAGAGGCGAGGCCTTCTGCCTGGGAGCCAACCTAACTACTCCTGAGCGTCGGCACTCTCCACGTAGTAGTAGGCGCCAGCGGTGTGATACGTCTCCAACGTATCTATAATTTTTGATTGTTCCATGCTGTTATATTATCATTCTTGGATGTTTTACAATCATTTTATAACAACTTTATATCATTTTTTGGGACTAACCTTTTGACATAGTGTCAAAGTGCCAGTTGCTGGTTTTGCTTGTTTTTTACTTCGCAGAAAATCAATACCAAACGGAGTCCAATCGCGACGAAACTTTTTGGAGATTTTTTCTGGACCAGAAGACACCCAGTGGGCCAAAGAAGAGCCAGGAAGGTGGGCTGTGGAGAGCACAACCCACCAGGGCGCGCCAGGGGGCCCCCGGAGCGCCCTGATAGGTTGTGCCCTCCACAGGGCCCCTCCGCACCGCCTCTGATGCCTATAAATTCCCAAATATTCCAAAAACCCTAGGGGAGTCGACGAAACACAATTCCAGCCGCCGCAAGTTCCAGAACCGCGAGATCCAATCTAACACCATCACGGAGGGGTTCATCTTCTTCATAGGTGCCTCTCCGATGATGCGTGAGTAGTCCACCATAGACCTACGGGTCCGTAGGCAGTAGCTAGATGGATTCTTTCTCTCTCTTATGATTCTCAATACAATGGTCTCTTGGAGATCTATTTGATGTAAACTTTTGCGGTGTGTTTGTTGGGATCCGATGAATTTTGAGTTCATGATCAGTTTCTATCCATGAATATTATTTGAGTCTTCTTTGATCTCTTATATGCATGATTGCTTATAGCATCGTATTTCTTCTTCGAATCTTTGGTTTAGTTAGGACGACTAGATCAATTTTTCTTGCCATGGGAAGAGGTGCTTTGTGATGGGTTCGATCTTGTGATGTTCTTTCCGAGTGACAGAAGGGGCAGCAAGACACGCATGTATCATTGCTATTAAGGATAACAAGATGGGGTCTATTCCTGCATGAATAGATCTTGTCTACATCATGTCATCGTTCTTATTGCATTACTCCGTTTTTCCATGAACTTAATACACTAGATGCATGCTGGATAGCTGTCGATGTGTGGAGTAATAGAGGTAGATGCAGGCAGGAGTCGGTCTATCTATCTTGGACGTGATGCCTATATAATGATCATCGCCTTGGATATCGTTATGACAATTTAATTTTCTATCAATTGCCCAACAGTAATTTGTTCACCCACCGTGCGCTATACTCATGAGAGAAGCCATTAGTGAACCCTATGGCCCCCGGGTCTACTTTTCCATCATATTGCTTTTCGATCTACGTTTTTTGCAATCTTTGTTTTCAGATCTACAAAACCAAAAACCCAAAAATATATTGCTGCATATTTACTCTTTTTATTTGTATTCTTGAGAGATCTATCTCTCCTATCTATCACTACCTAATCTATCTTATTACCGTAGAGAGATTGACAACCTCTCTTTCGCGTCGGGTTGCAAGTATTTGTTGTTTGTGTACAGGTGCTGCTTATTGGGTGGTGGTGATCCTCCTACTGGTTCGATAACCTTGGTTTCATAACTGAGGGAAATACTTACCGTCGTTGTGCTGCATCATCCCTTCCTCTTTGGGGAAATACCAACGCAGTCTCAAGCCACGTCACGGTGGTGTAGTAGTCATCTCCGGCGTACTCCATCTCCTGGGCTCCATCATCTGAACGCAGTAATCGTATCGAGGGGGAAAGAGAAAGCAAAGCAGCGGTGAGTACTCATCCAAAGTACTCACAAGACTGACATCGGAACTAAGCTAAGTATGCATTAGTATCAAGGAATCGGGTTATATCTGGACTGACTGCAGAATAGCAAGAATAGGGGAAAGGCCTAGTCCTATCGAAGACTAGCATCTTCAACATCTTGCAGCATTAGAAGAGTGTAGATTGGTAACTCATATGTAACAATATTATTGTAGCAATTTTATTAAGTAACCACGCCCAGAGATTCTTCCTCGACTCCCTACGAGAAAGCAATCTCGGAGCCAACATTCATTTCAGTTTTAAGTCACAATTATAGTTGTAGTAGATCGAGGTACAACTCCAAGTCGTCTTGTTACCGTGGACATGGCTATTCGAATAGTTAATTTCATCCCTGCAGGGGTGCACCATATTTTCCAACACGCTTGATTACCCTTGGCCGGACACGCTTTCCTGGGTCATGCCCGGCCTCGGGACATCAACACGTCGTCACCCTACCTAGGCTCAACAGAGAGGCCAGCCCGCCGGTCTAAATCCTAAGCGCGCAGGGGTCATGGGCCCACTCACCATTTGCACCCCTGCACGATGCGTGGGCAGCCGAGGTCAGTCCTAGCACCTCTAATAAAAGATCAATGCTGTCGCGGACCACTCGGGCACGCGCCGCTTGATACGTCTCCGTCGTATCTACTTTTCCTCATGCTTTTGCTCTTGTTTTGGACTATAATTTGCATGATTTGAATGAAACTAACCCAGGCTGAAGCTGTTTTTAGAAGAACTACCATGGTATTATTTTTGTGCAGAAATAAAAGTTCACGGAACTGGACAAAACTTTTTGGAGATTTATTTTATAATAAATAAAAATTACTGGAGCCAAGAACCACCGGAGGGGGAGCCCTGGTTGGGCATGATACACCAGGGCGCGCCTGGCGGCTTGTGCCCACCTCGGGGCCCCACTAACCCTAATTTCGATGCTATAAAATCCTATTTTTGGAGAAAAAAATCAGAGAGAAAGTTTCATCGCGTTTTACGATACGGAGCCGCCACCACCTCCTGTTCTTCATCGGGAGGCCAGATCTGGAGCCCGTTTGGGGCTCCGGAGAAAGAAATCTTCGTTCTTTATCATCATCAACCCTTCTCCATCGCCAATTCCATGATGCTCCCCACCGGGAGTGAGTAATTCCTTCATAGGCTTGCTGGTCGGTGAGGAGTTGGATGAGATTCATCATGTAATCGAGTTAGTTTTGTTAGCACTTGATCCCTAGTATCCACTATGTTCTGAGATTTATGTTGCTATGACTTTGTCATGCTTAATGCTTGTCACTAGGGCCTGATGTCTACTATGCAACTTTATTCTTGTAGACTCGTGTTGGGCCTCCAAGCACAGAGTTTTGTAGGACAGTAGCAATTTTCCCTGAAGTGGATGACCTAAGGTTTATCAATCCGTGGGAGGTGTAGGATGAAGATGGTCTCTCTCAAACAACCCTCCAATCAAATACAAGAAATCTCTTGTGTCCCCAACACACCCAATACAATGGCAAATTGTATAGGTGCACTAGTTCGGCGAAGAGATGGTTATACAAGTGCAATATGGATGATAGATATTGGTTTTTGCAATCTGAAAATATAAAAACAGCAAGGTAACAAGTAACAAAAGTGAGCACAAACGGTATTGCAATGCTTGAAAACAAGGCCTAGGGTCCGTACTTTCGCTAGTGCAATCTCTCAACGATGCTAATATAATTGGATCACATAACCATCCCTCAATGTGCAACGAAGAATCAATGCAAAGTTCATATCTAGTGGAGAACATAAGAAGAAATTATTTGTAGGGTATGAAACCACATTAAAGTTATCCTTTCCGATCGATCTAACCAAGAGTTTGTACTAAAATAACACCAAGTTATCCTTTCCGATCAATCTATCTAGAGTTCATACTAAAATAACACCATATGATATGCATCAACCAACTCTAATGTCACCTAGATACTCCAATGTCACCACAAGTATCCATAAGTTAATTATACGATACGCATCAAACAATTTCAGATTCATAATACTCAATCCAATACAAAGAACCTCAAAGAGTGCCCCAAGATTTCTATCGGAGAACGTAGGACAAGAACGTGCATCAACCCCTATGCATAGATTACCCCAATGTCACCTCGGGAATCCGCAAGTTGAGTACCAAAACATACATCAAGTGAATCAATTGAACACCCCAATGTCACTATGGGTATCCCACGCAAGACGCACATCAAGTGTTCTCAAACCATAATGTTCAATCCAACATAACGAGATCTCAAAAAGATTCAATTCATCACAACAAGGTAGCAAGGGAATAACATCATGTGATCCGACTATATTAACAAAGCCCGTGATACATCAAGATCGTGACATCTCAAGAACACGAGAGAGAGAGAGCTTGAACACATAGCTACTGGTACATACGCTCAGCCCCGAGGGTGGACTACTCCCTCCTCGCCATGGCCTCCGCCGGGATGATGAAGATGGCCACCGGAGATGATCTACCCTCTCCGGTAGGGTACTGGAACACCTCCAGATTGGTTTTTTGTCGATATAGAGAGTTGCGGTGGTGGAACTTCTCGTCTAGGGTTATTTCTGGGGGTTTCTGAATATATAGGATTTTTGGGCGTCAGTTTCACGCGAAGATGGGCCACGAGTGGACCACAAGACACCAGGACGCGCCAGAGGGGCCTGGCGCACCCTGGTGGGTTGTGCCCACCTCGTGGCTCATTTGGCCCACCAACGAAGCTTCTAGTGCCTCTTTTGTCCCAAACAAAATCGTCAAAAAGTTTCGTTGTATTTGGAGAACTTTGATTTCTGCACAAAAAACAACACCACGGTAGTTCTGCTGAAAACAAGGTCAGTCCGGGTTAGTTATAAATAAATCATGTAAAGTGCATCAAAACCATATAAAATTATTGTAAACATAGGCAATCATGGCATGAATACTTCATAAATTATCGATACGTTGGAGACGTATCAGCATCCCCAAGCTTAGTTCCTGCTCGTCCTCGAGTAGGTAAATGATAAAAGAACTAACTTATGAAGTGTGAATGCTAGCATAATATATAAGTTTGATCATTGATAATTTTAGTCAATTTTCTAGCATCATAACCAGCAACTTTTTCTCATAAAAATCATCATGATAGAGCAATCAATTCACATGTCATGGTTCAAATAATGAATTCTCTTGAAACTTAACTACCTATGTTCTTAGTCACCAAACAATTGCAATTCAACTTATTCTCAACAAAGTCTAAGTAAGAGCTCCACATACTCAATCATAATATAGTCTTCTATGATTTCTAGTACTCAAAGCATATTTTTAGAACAAATGGTATCCATCGAACACAGAGAAAGATAGGGGCTTAATGTTTCGCCTCCCAACTCATTTATCATAGAGATAATTGTCAACAATAGTAAGTCATGATCAAATATATTTGACTGGCCATATGTGCCTAGATCTTTCCCCACCACATGATGCTTGCCAACTAGAGAATAATTGAGGTTTAAATGAGAATGCATACTATTGACTCTTGCATAAAAGTAAATACTGAAAGGTAAAAGATAGGCCCTTCACAGAGGGAAGCAGAGGTTGTCATGCGCTTTTTGGTTTGGTATGCACAATCCCTTATGCAAAAGAACATCACGTTATATTGCCCCTTATGATAGCAACATTTATTATGCAGTCTGTCACTTTTATTACTTTGCCATCACAAGTTCGTACAACGCTCAATTTTCTCTTACACTGAATGATCAAACACATTTAGAAGAAATTTTTATTGTCTTTTTGCATCGATGACAACTTACTTGAAGGATGTTATTCAATCCATAGGTAGGTATGGTGGACACTCATGGCAAGAAACTAGGTTTAAGGGTTTTTGGATGCACAAGTAGTATCTCTACTTAGTACGAATTTTTGGCTAGCAAAAGATCCTAAGCAAACACCACATGTTGGAGGATCCATAACAATATAACTTCTATGCAAATATACACAACCATAACTCATTACGTTGTCTTCCTTGTCCAACTTCAACTAATTTGCTCAAGTTTGAAAATAATTAATGGGTATTCTAAATCATAAAAGATGTCCAAGATAATATATTTCTATGTGAAAGTTCTCTTCCTTATACTAATCATTAACGAATTGCTTGTATGACCAATATTGTGATTGTCAAGCTTCAAAAGATTTCACTTTCTAAACCCAATGTGAAGCTACTACTAGGCATGATATGAACATATAATTTCAACTTCATGATATTCAATTCATTCAACAATTTACTCATAGGATATAAGTGAAGCACAAAAGTAAATGACAAGCTACTCCAAAAAGATATAAGTGAAGATCAATGAGTATTCAAACAATTAAGTAGCTATGTGAGGACTCCCTCTCAATAAATATTTTCAGATCTGAGTATTTTATTCAAACAGAAAACTAAATAAAAATTCATTCCAAGAATAGCACATATCATGCGAACGAATAAAAATTTAGGCTCAACATAGGCTAACCGATAGTTGACGAAGAGAGGTGGGATGCGTAGCATCCCCAAGCTTAGATGCTTGAGACTTCTTGAAATATTTACTTGGGGTGCCTTGGGCATCCCCAAGCTTGAGCTTTTGTATCTCGTTCAATCTTCTCATATCCCGGTTTCACCTATTCTCAAAAACTTCATCCACACAAAACTTGAAAAGAACTCGTGAGATAGGTTCGTGCACATAATAATAAATCAACTCTTTATGTACTGCCAAGACAAGTTGCATAATAATTTTCAAACATCATCTACTGTATACTAACATTTCCACAATTTATATCTATCAATATAGGCTATGGAAACTATAGGATAAGTAGATAACAAAACTATGACAGCAATCTGTCCAAACAGAACAGTCTGTAGCAATCTATTAAACCAGTGTACTTATCTAACTCAAAAAATTATGAAAATTTAGGACGTGATAAATAATTTATATGAAAACACTGTAAAAATTTCAGAAACTTTCCACGTTCCAGTAAAATATAAAAATTCAAACACTACAGAGAAAGTTTATGTTTTTACTCAGCACACATCAAACATGCAATGCAAGCATCCTAAGGCAATTCTTGGAACTTTTTATTGAAAAACAAGATTATAAATAACACCTAACAGAAAATAACAACATATAATGATGGTACAAGCAATGCACATATTATGTGACGAATAAAAATATAGCTCTAAGTAAGATATACCGATAATGTTGAAGACGAAAGAGGGGATGCCTTCCGGGGCATCCTCAAGCTTAGGCGCTTGAGTCTTCCTTGGATATTACCTTGGGGGTGCCTTGGGAATCCCCAAGCTTTGGTTCTTGTCACTCCTTATTCTCCTCATATCGGTGTCTCACCCAAAACTTGAAAACTTCAATCACACAAAACTTAACGGAACTTCGTGAGATGGGTTAGTATAAGAAATAAAGATCATTCACTTAGGTACTGTCAAGACAAGATTCATAATTGTTCTCACATGATACCTACTGTATTATACCATTCACATAATTTATATCACTGAATATAAGTTATGGGAACACTAAAACAAGCAAACTATGCATGCAAAACAGAATCTGTCAAAAACAGAACAGTCTGTGAAGATCTGTAGTATAGCCATACTTCCCTGTTTGTAAAAATTCTGAAAAATTAGGACAACCTGAAGAATTTGTATATCAACACTGCGTAAAAATTTCAGATCATTATTATGCTTCAGTGAAAAATTAAAATTCCTGTACTTGAGTCAAAAGTTTCTGTTTTGGTTCAGCATCAACTCTACTCATCTTGTGAGTCATCCCAAAGGCTTTACTTGGCACTTTATTGAAATAAAAGGCACAAAACATGATTACTACAGTAGCTTAATCATGTGAAGACACAAAAACCGAAAGTAAAAGTGTTGGGTTGTCTCCCAACAAGCGCTTTTCTTTAGTGCCTTTTAGCTAGGCATGATGATTTCAATGATGCTCACATAGGAATAGTAATTGAAACATGCAAGAGAGCATCATGAATCTCATGACAAGCACATTTAAGTCTAACTCACTTCCTATGCATAGGGATTTTGTGAGTAAACAATTTATGGGAGCAAGAATCAACTAGCATAGGAAGGCAAAACAAGCACAACTTTAAAACTTTGAACACATAGAGAGGAAACTTGATGTTATTGCAATTCCTACAAGCATATGTTACTCCCTCATAATAAATTTCAGTACATCATGAAGGAATTCAACAATATAACTATAACATAAAGCAATCTTTTCAGGATCTACAAGCATAGAAAATTTATCACTCTCCACATAAGCAAAGTCCTTTTCATTCATGGTAGTGGGAGCAAACTCAACAAAATAGCTATCATGAGACACTTGATTGGCATAACCACTTTGAATATTAAAATCATGATGACAAGTTTCAAAGTTGATATCACTTTTTATATCATACATTTCATCACCATAATCATCATAGATAGGAGGCATGCCATCATCATCATAAATTTGCTCATCAAAATTTGGGGGACTAAAAATATCTTCTTCATCAAACATAACATCCCCAAGCTTGTAGCTTTGCATATCATTAGCATCATGGATATTCAGATAATTCATACTAGCAACATTGCAATCATGCTCATCATTCAAGGAATTCTCATTAAGTATTTTCATAATTTCTTCCTCTACCAATTGAGCACAATTTTCCGAATCCTTATTTTCACGAAAGACATTATAAAGACGATACAAATGATGCAACCTAAACTCCATTTTTTGTAGTTTTCTTTTATGAAACCAAACTACTGAAAAACAAGAAACTAAAAGATTTAATTGCAAGATCTAAAGATATACCTTCAAGCACTCACCTCCCCGGCAACGGCGCCGGAAAAGAGCTTGATGTCTACTACGCAACTTTATTCTTGTAGACTCGTGTTGGGCCTCCAAGTGCAAAGTTTTGTAGGACAGTAGCAATGTTCCCTCAAATGGATGACCTAAAGTTTATCAATCCTTGGGAGGTGTAGGATGAAGATGGTCTCTCTCAAACAACCCTGCAATCAAATAAAAGAAATCTCTTGTGTCCCCAACACACCCAATACAATGGCAAATTGTATAGGTGCACTAGTTCGGCGAAGAGATGGTGATACAAGTGCAATATGGATGATAGATATAGGTTTTTGCAATCTGAAAATATAAAAACAGCAAGGTAGAAAGTAACAAAAGTGAGAACAAACGGTATTGCAATGCTTGAAAACAAGGCCTAGGGTCCGTACTTTCGCTAGTGCAATCTCTCAACAATGCTAATATAATTGGATCACATAACCATCCCTCAACGTGCAACGAAGAATCACTCCAAAGTTCTTATCTAGCGGAGAACATAAGAAGAAATTGTTTGTAGGGTACAAAACCACCTTAAAGTTATCCTTTCCGATCAATCTAACCAAGAGTTCATACTAAAATAACACCAAGTTATCCTTTCCGATCAATCTATCTAGAGTTCGTACTAAAATAACACCATATGATATGCATCAACCAACTCTAATGTCACCTAGATACTCCAATGTCACCACAAGTATCCATGAGTTAATTATACGATACGCATCAAACAATTTCAGATTCATAATACTCAATCCAACACAAAGAACCTCAAAGAGTGCCCCAAGATTTCTATCGGAGAACGTAGGACAAGAACGTGCATCAACCCCTATGCATAGATTACCCCAATGTCACCTCGGGAATCCGCAAGTTGAGTACCAAAACATACATCAAGTGAATCAATTGAACACCCCAATGTCACTACGGGTATCCCACGCAAGACGTACATCAAGTGTTCTCAAAGCATAATGTTCAATCCAACATAACGAGATCTCAAAGGTAAAGATTCAATTCATCACAACAAGGTACCAAGGGAATAACATCATGTGATCCGACTATATTAACAAAGCCCGTGATACATCAAGATTGTGACATCTCAAGAACACGAGAGAGAGAGATTGAACACATAGCTAATGGTACATACCCTCAGGCCCGAGGGTGGACTACTCCCTCCTCGTCATGGCCTCCACCGGGATGATGAAGGTGGCCACCGTAGATGATCTACCCTCTCCGACAGGGTACTGGAATGCCTCCAGATTGGTTTTTCGTCGATACAGAGAGTTGCGGCGGTGGAACTTCTCTTCTAGGGTTATTTATGGGGGTTTCTGAATATATAGGATTTTTGGGCGTCGGTTTCACGCGAAGATGGGCCATGAGTGGACCACAAGACACCAGGGCACGCCAGAGGGGCCTGGCGCACCCTGGTGGGTTGTTCCCACCGCGTGGCTCTTCTGGCCCTCCAACGAAGCTTCTAGTTCCTCTTTTGTCCCAAACAAAATCATCAAAAAGTTTCGTTGTATTTGGAGAACTTTGATTTCTGCACAAAAAACCAACACCACGGTAGTTCTGTTGAAAACAGCGTCAGTCCGGGTTAGTTCTAAATAAATCATGTAAAGTGCATCGAGACCATATAAAAGTATTGTAAACATAGGCAATCATGGCATGAATACTTCATAAATTATCGATACGTTGGAGACGTATCAGGGCCCGAGTGCCATGATTTCACATCTGAACCGTTTTTGTTTTCACCATTATATCTATGTTCTTGATCCGATCTTGCTAGTCATACGCACCTATTACGTGTTATGATCCGTAAACCCCGGAGTGACAATAGTCGGGATACTTTTCGGTGATGACCGTAGTTTGAGGAGTTCATGTATTCATCGTGTGTTAATGCTTTGTTCTGGTTCTCTATTAAAAGGAGGCCTTAATATCCCTTAGTTTCCTTATGGACCCCGCTGCCATGGGAGGGTAGGACAAAAGATGTCATGCAAGTTCTTTTCCATAAGCACGCATGACTATTTACGGAATACCTGCCTACATTACATTTATGAACTGGAGCTAGTTTTATGTCGCCCTAGGTTATGACTGTTATATGATGAATATCATCCAACGAGTTCACCTATCCAGTGCCTACTAGTTTTCCACATATTGATCTTGCTAAGTTACTATTGCTACTACTACTGTTACAACTGCTACAAAACTATTGTTGTCACTATTACCATTACTGTTACTGCTATTACTGCTATCCAAACTATCATACTACTGTGCTGCTGATCACTCTGCTACAGATATTTAATCTCCAGGTGTGGTTGAATTGAAACTCAACTGCTAATACTTGCAAATATTCTTTGGCTCCCCTTGTGTCAAATCTATAAATTTGGGTTGAATACTCTACCCTCGAAAACTGTTGCAATCCCCTATACTTGTGGGTTATCAAGACCTTTTTCTGGCGCCCTTGCCGGGGAGCATAGCTATATTTGTTGAGTCGCTTGGGATTTTTATTAATTGATCACTATGAAGAATCTGAAGGATCCAAAAACCAAGATTTTTCCCTCTAAGATGAGGGGAGGTAAGGAACTGCCATCTAGCTCTGCACTTGATTCACCTTCGGTTATGAGTAAGCTTGCAACACCACCACATGCTAGTAATCCTGATATGTTGCAAGTTATTGATGATGCTACTTCTGTTATGAATGATGCTAATGATGATCATGCTAGTACCATGCTTGATGATAATGTGCCATTAGGTGAATTTCTTGATGAACAAATTGCTAGAGCTAAAGAGAATGAAATTATTGAAACTGATGAGATTGCTGAAACTGATGAAGCCTTTGAAACTAATGACTATGAAACACCTATTCGACCTGGCTCTCCTAGATTTGAAATGCCTAAGATACCTGAAGGTTATGTTATGAATGAGGAGATAACTAGGGAAATTCTTTCTTGTAAGGATAGAGATGATCTTAAGAAATTACTACGCAAGTATAAGGAAAAGACTTTGAATGCTAGAACGAAATGTGACCCTAAGTTTGCTACTTCACCTATCTTTGTTACTGATAAGGATTATGAATTCTCTGTCGACCCAGAGTTAATCACTTTGGTTGAATTTGATCCTTTCCATGGCTACGAAACTGAAACTATAGTGGCACATCTTACTAAGCTGAATTATATAGCCACCCTCTTTGCTCATGATGAGAAAATTCGCTACTACTATATTCTTAAGTTATTTCTGATCTCATTAAAGGGTGATACAAAGACATGGTACAATACTCTTGCTCCTGGTTCTATGCGTAGTTCCCAGGATATGATTTACTACTTCTCTGAAAAATACTTTCCTGCTCATAAGAAACAAGCTGCCTTACATGAAATATTTAACTTTGTGCAAATTGAAGAAGAGAGTCTCCCACAAGCTTGGGGGAGGCTTCTCCAATTGCTTAATGCTTTGCCGGATCACCCTCTTGAGAAAAATGAAATACTTGATATCTTCTATAATGGACTAACTGATGCTTCTAGGGACTTCCTAGATAGTTGTGCTGGTTGTGTTTTCAGGGAACGAACTGTTGAACAAGCTGAGGAATTATTGAAGAATTATGATGATTGGACTCTCCCTGAACCACCACTTAAACCCACTCCGAAGAAGAGGGGCATCTTATTTCTCAGTCCTGAAGATATGCAAGAGGCAAAGAAATGTATGAAGGAAAAAGGTATTGAAGCTAAGGATGTTAAGAATTTACCACCTATTGAAGAAATACATGGCCTTGACACACCACCACCTCCACAGGTGGCAGAGGTAAATTCTTTATTAAAGTTTGATGAAAGTGATATCCCTTACAATAAACATCCTAGTCAATGCTTATATGAGTTTGATAACTACATTATGAAACAAGATCACTTCAATGCAAATGTTCTGAAACAATTGAAATATAATTCTGATATGATTGCTCGCTTGAGTGACTTGCTATTTAGAATCAGTAATGATGTTAGAGGTGTAGGAAAGCATGCCTCTATGGTTCAAACTCAGTTAGAACAAGTTGCTAAATCTCAAAAAGAATTGCTTGATAAAATGAATAATAATATGAATGACTTTGCTGCTAGAGTAGTAACTAGAGGAGGTAGAATGACCTAAGAACCACTCTATCCTGAAGGTCATCCTAAAAGAATTGAACAAGACTCTCAAAGAATTAATGCTGATGCACCTAGCCCTTCTAAAAAGAAAAGGAAAAAAGATAAATGATAGGACTTCGCATACCTCTAGTGAACCTGAGATACAAAAACCTCCTAAAGATAATGATGTCTCTATTTCTGATGCTGAAACTCAGCCTGGTAATGAACATTCACTTAGTGATAATGAAAATGATAATGATGATGTTCATGAAGGTACTCAACCAAACAATGATAAAGAACGAGATAATGATGTTGAAATAGAGCTTGTTATTGATCTTGATAACCCACAACCTAAAAATAAACGATATGATAAAAGAGACTTTGTGGCTAGAAAACATGGTAAAGAAAGAGAGCCATGGGTTCAGAAACCAATGCCCTTTCCACCTAAACCATCTAAGAAAAATGATGATGAATAATTTGAACGCTTTGCTGAAATGATTAGGCCAGTCTTTTTGCGTACCCGCTTAATTGATATCCTAAAGATGGCCCCTTATTCAAAATACATGAAAGACATCATCACTAATAAAAGAAAGATACCTAAAGCTGAAATCTCCACCATCCTTGCTAATTATTCTTTTAAGGATGGGGTACCTAAAAAACTTGGAGATCCTAGAATACCAACTATATCTTGCTCCATTAAAAGAAATTATGTCAAAACTGCTTTGTGTGATTTGGGAGCCGGTGTTAGTGTTATGCCTTTCTCCTTATATAAAAGACGTGATTTGAATAAACTCACACCTACTGAAATATCATTGCAAATGGCTGACAAATCAACTGCCATACCTATCGGTATTTGTGAGGATGTGCCCGTTGTTGTTGCAAATGTTACTATCTTAACGGACTTTGTTATTCTTGAGATGCCCGAGGACGACAACATGTCGATTATCCTTGGTTGACCCTTTTTTAATACTGCAGGGGCTGTTATTGATTGCAATAAAAGCAAAGTCACTTTTCATATCAATGGTAATGAGCACACGGTGCTCTTTCCAAAGAAACAATTCCAAGTGAATGGTATAAATGTTATTGAAGAATCTCCTACACTCACTATTGGAAGCTTTCAACTACCTCTACCTACTTCCAAAAAGAAATATGATATACTTATTGTTGGGGATATGCATATCCCCATTGAGGTAACTTAGTGTTTTACGAAAGTTCTTCGGTTTCATGCTAATCGGAAGTGGTTGTTAATAAGACTTGATCAACCTTATTAATGGATCATTTTTTAGAGGTATGAAGTTGATGAATCTAGTAGGCACAACCTTCTGCTCCCACCTTTTATTTTCTGTTTTACTTAGTCAAATAAAATAAAATGCCATGTTTATCCTGTTTTCCCCGTGCAATAAAAAAATGACCCAAAAATAAAAGTTCTCAGAATGTCCTGAAATTTGATACGTTTTTTTTCTGAATATTTCTGAATTTCTGGTGCAAATAGCATCAGAGGGGGGTGCACCTGGTGCCCACAAGACACCAGGGCGCGCCAGCAACCCCAGGCGCGCCCTGGTGGGTTGTGGCCCCCACGTGGGCCCCCTCACTTATCCCTTTAGCCCATGTCATCCCCTACCTCCAGAAAAAATCACCATAGCTTCCATTCCCGTGTTCTTGCTCTCAAACCAGCGGATTTCGATCTCTTTGCTCGAAGCTCCGTTTTCGAAACTGCTTGGGGGAATTGCTACTTGGTATGTGACTCCTCCATTGCTCCAATTAGTTTTTGATTTAGTGGGTTATTTTTAGAATAATTAGCTACTCTTGGTGCTATTGTAGATGAGCTTGCATGCTGAATTCTTAGAGTTCTAAGTAGTTCGAATGCTTAATATGGCCTCTATGTACCCTTAGGAGTAGTTGCTATCAATCTCACGAAGTTTTCTTAACAAAATTTTGTGTCTCAAAAATATTTCAGAAATTTGTTCGCAAATAAAAATCCAATTCTTTAGGAGTTCTTCGAGGAGGAGGTCCTCGGAGGACTCATCAAGTGGAAGATCAGTCCGACAATCTTATGTTGAGCCAAGTGAAAGCTCGATGCGAGATGGCGCTACCAAATCATGTTTGTGTCCGTGTGACGAATTCATGGAAGGTGCAGGTATCAAAGAGGAATTCGAACAATTTATCCACAATGCAGAACTTGCTCCCTTCATCGCAGATAGGTGCGCTCAACATCTCAAACTCACGAAAACATTCACAAAGAAATTTAAATATTTTCCTCGTGAGTCTAGAGTTTCATTCAACCGTTATGACCGTCCCTTCACCATGCCTTTAGAATTTTTCAGTGAAGCATGCAAAATTCCATATTGGGGTTCCCTTGATGAACCACCAAAATTTGAGTATGAGTCATTTTTGATTAACCTTTGCTACGGTGAAGATAGGGGAGTGACACAAGGAAGAATTAAAAGCATCCATTTCCCATCAATACACTACTTCGCACTCTTTAATGGCAAATGTATCGTAGGCAAACAAGATTGCAGCACACTGTGTGCTCCTGATTTGAGTCTCATACACATTGCTATAACAGGAAATAAATGTTATAATCTTGCAGCAGTTGTTGCACGGAGACTACAGCACAACGCTGCTAGTGGTAATTTTTATGGTGGAATTTATGCCTCCCGTGTAGCAGAGAAGCTAAATGTATCACCTTGGCCTAATGACCCCATTTTACCTACTCAGTTCTTAGACTTTGAGGCCATGAAGCGTCATAGGTTCCTTAAGGGCACAGTCACTAATTATACATATAACTTGAGGTTTAATAAAAAACCGTTGTGCCTGTTACTTTGCCTGCTCCTGCTCTCTTTGATTTTCATAGTAGGGGGATACTATGTTCTTGAGAGCGAGGCCCATGCGTACAATGCGGAGGTTGAAGCTGCCAGGAGGGCCGAGGAGTCTGCACCAAGGACCTCGGTGGGCTATCACTCTGACTATTATCCACGCTACGGATGGTGATTACCAAGCTAGCCCAAAAGCCAAAGCTTGAGGGAGTACGTATTTCCACCGACATTATATTCATGTTCACACATTTCATTCCAGTTGTCGGTGTTCATACTTTTTCATTGTACTATCCATGCTAGATTTATTTTCTCGCTTTCTTCTTGCGTGTTTGAAAAACTTTGAGAAAACCCAAAAATATTTCCTACTTCTTTTCGGCTTTTCTTTCCAGCTTAGCTTAATTGTAGTATCGAAAGAAAACCCAAAAAGATTTCTCGTTTCTTCTTTTACTTGTTGGGAGCTTTCCCGTGTAAATAGTTTCTCTTGTTTTTGTTTTTCCTTTTTAATTTGCTTTCTTCAAGAAAAACCAAAAACTCCAAAAATATTTTAGTGTGTTTCTCTGAAATTCTTTTCCTTTTATTTGAGTCGTACCAAGAATAAGACCACGATGAAAATGTTGAGTGGCTCTCATATGAACTATTGTTAATCTAACAAAGCGCCCATGTTTCTTTGTCTTATCCTCTTGAATAAAATGTTTGCAGATTCCAGCTTAGTCCACGGCACTCTTGCACTATTATTATTTTCATATCATTCGGTCGTGCAAATGAAAGGCAAAAATGACGATATTTGATGAAGTGACTATGGCAGAGAAAAGCGGGTATGAACTCAACTTGTTTTTGTTTTTGTAAATATGTTTAGCCTAGTATCCTTTATTCAGCATATTATGATCAAACATGTTTGCAATGACAATTAGAGATTATAGTTGCTCATGCCATGCTTAAGTAGTAAGGAATGGATAATGATTTATCTTGGATGTCAACATGCATTAAAATGATTGTGATGTGGTATGATGATATGGTATCCTCCTCTGAATGTTTCAAGTGGCTTGACTTGGCACATGTTCACGCATGTAGATGAATCAAAACCAACATAGCCTTCATGATATTTATGTTCATGGTGTCCATATCCTACTCATGCTAGTATTCAATGTTGATTATTCATAATGCATGTTCATGACCGTTTTCGCTCTCTAGCTGGCCGCTTCTCAACCTATTTGCTAGCCTTCACCTGTACTAAGCGGGAATACTGCTTGTGCATCAAAATCCTTAAACCAAAGTTATTCCAGATGAGTCCACTATACCTACCTATATGTTGTATTACCCTGTCGTTCCAAGTAAATTTGCATGTGCCACCTCTAAAAAAATTCAAATGAACATCTGCTTTGTGTGCCTGGACCGCTCATGGAGCGATAGGGGGTGGTCCGTATCTTCCATGTTTAGCGGGTTATTCTCATGATGAGTGTTTATTCACTCGTCCTTGCACGAGAGGGGCGGTAATAGGGATTCCCAGTCCCGAAATAAAAATTACAAATAATTAAACAAAACTCCCCCAAGAATGTTGTTGGTATGGATGGTACCCATGGATTCGGCTAGCCGTGGACTGTGATTGTTGGTGGAGGGGGAGTAAACCTTTACTTTTACTGCTTGGGAACCGCCGCGAATGTGTTTAGCATGGAAGATATTGATAACTCTTGGTCATAACGTTGACAGGAAGGGTCTACCTGCAAAAATTATATCTATCTCTTATTTAAACCTTGAGATCTGGCACCTCTGCAAATCCCTGCTTCCCTCTGCGAAGGTACTATCTATTTACTTTTATGTTGAGTCATCACCTTCTCAAATAAGCGCCAAATCTAAGAGCACTATTGTCATCCTCATGCATTGTGTATAGTTAATGTTGGGTGCAGCATGACTGGATCTTTTCTACCATGAATTACAATGTTTAGTCGTTGGTTGAACTTTGGACGTGCTCTGCATTTATGTTTTGCGGTCTCAGAAAGGGCTAGCGAGATACCACTGTTGTCATATTATATCATGATTGTTTTGACAAAGTGTTGGCGCTTGAGATATTTTATTATTTCTCACTAGTTGCTTATGTCATTGATATGAGTTAATATAATTTCTAATAGTTATTGCTGGCATGGTTAGTCATAATCTTTGCTGAAAACCTCGGTGCTACTTAATCATATATATGTAAACAAGAACAAAAGAGTTCATAAAAGTTTTCCTTTATCACTTTCAGTTTGTCAACTGAATTGCTTGAGGACAAGCAATGGGTTAAGCTTGGGGGAGTTGATACGTCTCCGTCGTATCTACTTTTCCTCACGCTTTTGCTCTTGTTTTGGACTCTAATTTGCATGATTTGAATGAAACTAACCCGGACTGACGCTATTTTCAGCAGAAGTACCATGGTGTTGTTTTTCTGCAGAAATAAAAGTTCTCGGAACTGGACAAAACTTTTTGGAGATTTATTTTATAATAAATAAAAATTACTGGAGCCAAGAACCACCGGAGGGGGAGCCCTGGTTGGGCACGATACACCAGGGCGCGCCACCCCCCCCCCCAGGCCCACTGACCCTAATTCCGACGCTGTAAAATCCTATTTTCGGAGAGAAAAATTAGAGAGAAAGTTTCATCGCGTTTTATGATACGGAGCCGCTGCCACCTCCTGTTCTTCATCGAGAGGCCAGCTCTGGAGCCTGTTTGGGGCTCCAGAGAGGGAAATCTTTGGTCTTCGTCATCATCAACCATTCTCCATCGCCAATTCCATGATGCTCCCCACCGGGAGTGAGTAATTCCTTCGTAGGCTTGCTGGTCGGTGAGGAGTTGGATGAGATTCATCATGTAATATAGTTAGTTTTCTTAGGGATTGATCCCTAGTATCCACTATGTTCTGAGATTGATGTTGCTATGACTTTGCCATGCTTAATGCTTGTCACTAGGGCCTGATAACCCTCAAGTGTAGGGGATCGTTTGTAGCCTTTTTCGATAAGTAAGAGTGTCGAACCCAACGAGGAGCTAAAGGTAGGACAAATATTCCCTCAAGTTCTATCGACCACGGATACAACTCTACGCACGCTAATGCTTGCTTTACCTAGAACAAGTATGAAACTACTTTGTAGGTGATAGGATAGCTTGCACGAATAAAACTAGAAGTACTTAGCGGGAATAAAACTAAGAGTAAAAAGCAAGATAATGAAAGTTAGTTGTTTAGTAGAAAGCTTTTGTCAATCAAGAAGGTTATTTGTCCCTAGGCAATTGATAACTAGACCGGTAATCATTCTTGCAATTTTACATGAGGGAGAGGCATGAGCTAACATACTTTCTCTACTTGGATCATATGCACTTATTGGAACTCTAGCAAGCATCCACAACTACTAAAGATCATTAAGGTAAAACCCAACCATATCATTAAGTATCAAGTCCTCTTTACTCCCATATGCAACAACCCACCTACTCGGGTTTATGCTTCTGTCACTCAAGCAACCCACCATAGGCAAATCATGAACACATTGCAACACCCTACAGCGAGGATCCCTCGCGTTTGCGTGAGATGGAGGGCACCGTAGGACAACACCATAATAAAATATACAATCATACCAACCACGATCATCAGTTAGCCCATAGGACAAAGCGGATCTACTCAAACATCATAGGATAGCCATATATCATTGGGAAATAGTATATGGAGTTAAGCACCATGTTTAAGTGGAGATTACAACGGGGAGAAGGGGAGTTACACCACTACATAGAGGGGGAGAGAGTTGGTGTTGACGGCGGCGAAGTTGTTGGAGTATATCGCCGTCACGATGCTTGCCCCGGCGGCGTTCCGACGCCACCGGGAGAGAGGGGGAGAGAGCCCCCCTCCTTCTTCTTCTTCCTTGGCCTCCCCCCTAGATGGGAGGAGGGTTCCCCCCTGGTCCATGGCTGCCATGGCGGTGGAGGGGCAGGAGCCCCTCCTAGATTGGATCTCCCTCTCTCTTCTTCTTCTGTTCCACATTTTTGTTTTCTAGCCGAAAACCGTTTCTTATATTCCCGGAGATCCGTAACTCCGATCGGGCTGAAATTTTGAGGGGATTTTTATCCAAAAATTAGCTTCCCTGCGGACAAAGGAGAGCGACAACCGAAATACGAGGTGAGCACAACCCACCAGGGCGCGCCTGGGCCCCTAGTCGCACCCTGGTGTCTTGTGGGGGCTGTGGGCCTCCGATTGCGTTGATTCCACTTCTCAAAATTCACAAATATTCCAAAAAAAAATCTCCGTAAATTTTTATCGCGTTTGGACTTCATTTGATATGGATATTCTGTGAAACAAAAAACATGCAACAAACAGGAACTGGCACTGGGCACTGGATCAATAGGTTAGTCCAATAAATCATATAAAATGTTGCCTAAAATTTCTGAAAGTCGTATAATATTGTCATGAAACAATAAAAAATTATAGATACGATGGAGACTTATCAGCATCCCCAAGCTTAATTCCTGCTCGTCCTCGAGTAGGTAAATGATAAAAAAGATAATTTTTGATGTGGAATGCTACCTAGCATAATCTTGATCATATATCTAATCATGGCATGAATATTAAGACACAAGTGATTCAAAGCAATAGTCTAGTTTTGACATAAAGACATTAATACTCAGGCATCCCAACAAACAATCATGTCTTTCAAAATATCAAGGCTAAAGAATGCTACCCTACTAAATCATATAGCCTTGTCATGCTCTGTCTTCTTAACACAAGTATAAATCATGTACTACCCCGGTGTTAGCCAAACAATTGGTTCATACTTTTTAACGCACTTTAGCATTTTCAACTCTCACGCAATACATGAGCACAAGCCATGGATATAGCACTATGGGTGGAATAGAATATGGTGGTAGGTTTCAAAGGGGTAAAAGTGGAGAAGAAAGTCTCGCATCAACTCAGTGTATCAACGGGCTATGGAGATACCCATCAATAGATATCAATGCGAGGAGTAGGGATTGCCATGCAACTGATGCACTAAGAGATATAAGTGTATGAAAGCTCAATATGAAACTAAGTGGGTATGCATCTAACTATATGAAAAATTCCCACTAGTATATGAAAGTGACAACACAAGAGACTCTCTATATGAAAAACATGGTGCTACTTTGAGCACAAGTGTGGAATTAGCATGCCCCTTCTACTTCTTTCATTTTTTTTTCATTTTTTTCCTTTTTTCTATTTTTTCTTTTTCTTTTTTTTCTTTCTTTGTCCGGAGCCTCATCCCGACTTGTGGGGGAATCATAGTTTCCATCATCCTTTCATCACTGGGGCATGCTCTAATAATGAATAATGATGATCATCACACTTCTATTTACTTACAACTCAATACTACAATGATAGTAGAACAAAGTATGACTCTATATGAATGCAATGATCTAGCGTAGCAAAGATATCAAAAAACGGACAAGCCATGAAAACATCATGCTAGCTATCTTACGATCATGTAATGCAATATGACAATGAATGCTCAAGTCATCAAAACGGAGGCGGTGGAAGTTGCATGGCAATATATCTCAGAATTGTTATGGAAATGCCATAATAGATAGGTATGGTGGCTGTTTTGAGGAAGATATAATAAGGCTTATGTGTGATAGATCGTATCATATCACGGGGTTTGGATGCACCGGCAAAGTTTGCACCGACTCTCGAGGTGAGAAAGGGCAATGCACGGTACCGTAGAGGCTAGCAAATTTCGGAAAGGTAAGAGTGCGTATAATCCATGGACTCACATTAGTCATAAAGAACTCACATACTTTTTGCAAAAGTTTTATTAGCTCTCTCGAAGCAAAGTATAACTACGCATGCTCCAAGGGGGGAGGTTGGTAGGAGTTAACCATCGCGCGCCCCCGACCTTCACACAAAGATAGACAATCAAGGATAAATTGTGCTCCAACTTCCTAGCATAAGGGAGACTATACGTGCATGCTTCGGGAATAACAAACCTTAACACCAATATCTTACTAAACACGATCATCCACTAGTACCTCCCACATATTATTATCTCTATATCGCAAAACTATTGCAAGTAATCAAACATGTCATATTCAGTGATCCCTAAGTTTTATGTAGGATTTTATGACTAACCATGTGAATGACCAATTCCTGTTGACTCTCTAAATAGATATAAGTGAAGCAAGAGAGTTTAATTCTTTCTACAAAAGACCATGCTCTAATAAATATAAGTGAAGCAAAAGAGCATTCTATGAATAATGGTTTTCTATGTGAAGAGAAACAGGCAATCCAAACTTCAAATGATATAAGTGAAGCACATGAAGCATTCTATAAAGCCATACTCAAAAGATATAAGTGAAGTGCAATGAGCATTCTATAAATCAACCATGGACTATATCATACCAGCATGGTGCATAAAGTAAACGCAAAAGACGCTCCAAGATTTGCACATATCACATGAATGAAATGAATCCGAAAACATACCGATACTTGTTGAAGAAAGATGGGATGCCTTCCGGGGCATCCCCAAGCTTAGACGCTTGAGTCTCCTTGAAAATTTACTTGGGATGCCTTGGGAATCCCCAAGCTTGAACTCTTGCCTCTCCTTCTTCTCCTCATATCGAGACCTCCTCGATCTTCGAACACTTCATCCACACAAAACTTAACAGAAGACTGGTAAGATCTGTTAGTATAATAAAGCAAAATACTACTCTAAGTACTGTTGCAAACCAATTCATATTTTATATTTGCATTATCCCTGCTGTATTATAACTTTTATATGGCTTACACCACCGATAAAATCGATAGTTTCATCAAAACAAGCAAAACAATGCATCAAAAACAGAATATGTCTTAAACATGACAGTCTGTAGTAATCTGAACTTTGACCATACTTATGTAACTCCAAAAATTCGGAAAAATTAGAAAAAATTAAAAAATTTCTATAACAATACTGTGTAAAAAATTAAGAAACTTTTGACGTTCCATTAAATAATGAAAATTCACGCACTACAGCCAAAGTTTCTGTTTTTACACCGCACATACCAACAAGCAATCTAATCATCCTAAAGGCAAATCTTGGCACATTATTTTTATAATACAATGGATTTGTACAAGGGGATACTTATTTTTGTTGGAAAAGTTTCCGTGATTCAAGATTCACAAAGTTTCCATGGGCATGAACAAAAGTTCAAGGACGTCCCCCACTTCAACGATGCTCATCATCTCTCTAACTTTCACCTTTCCTTTTGTGAAGTTTTAGGTTCCCCCCTATATTTTTTGTTTTTAAACTTTATAAAAGCACACAACAGAATAAAATGACACTCTAAAACTTCTGGGTTGTCTCCCTGGCAGCGCTTTCTTTAAAGCCATTAAGCTAGGCATAAAGTGCGCAAGTAATAGATCCACCCGGATCCCAAGGTATATCAAAGCCAATTTTAATCAACAATGATTTGTAATTTAGTAATGAGCACAAGGTGATATATATCATGCAATGACGAAGTCTAACTCTCTTCCTATGCATTGGCATGTCCTACAAGAACAATTCATGCACATTAAGTAAAGGCCAATGCATAGTATAAACAGTTTCTTGCAATTTTATCGTATTGGAAACATAAAGAGGTGGAGATGTAGTTCCTCTCTCATAATAATTGCAAGTAGGAGCAGCAAGCACATGCATATTATATTCTTCAAAATCATCATGTGTAGTAGCAAAACGCAACCCATCAATGTAATCCTTAATAAGAGCAAACTTCTCCTATATTGTGTAGTTGGTAGAATTCAAAAAGATAATAGGACTATCATGTGTGGGTGCAATAGCAACAATTTCATGCTTAACATAAGGAACTATAGCAAGTTCATCTTTATAAGCATAATTCATATTGGCATCATGGCCACAAGCATAGCAAGCATCAAGTTCATCAAAAAGGGATATTTCAAATCAATCCAAGGGATCATAGCATTCATCATGACATTCATCCTTCGGTAAGCACAAAGGGTAATTAAACAATGTATGAGTTGAAGAGTTACTCTCATTAGAAGGTGGGCACGAGTAGCTAATCCGCTCTTCCTCCGTTTGTTCTTCGCTCTCCTCCTCATCTTTTTCATCTAATGAGCTCACAATTTCAGCAACTTCTTCTTCCATAGATCCCTACAAAATATTAGTCTCTTCCAAGGCAGCGGACATACTCTCAATAAATTCAATAATATCAGCATTGTATTCATAATTATCATAGCAATATTTAAGTATGGATAATTTTTCAGATTCGTAAGGAACATCATCATCATACTTTTCAAGCAAGGAAGCAATTTCATAAGCACCTTTAAACGCAACAAATTCTTCTATTCGTTCCACATCATAATAATCATAAATACCTTTAGCATATGATGCCAAGGTTTCATTATCGTTGAATTTGCATTGAAAGGGAGGTGTCGAGCTTCTATCTTAGAGCAACAAGTAAAGTCACATCCCGAGCATGCATCCCAGGCAAACCATTGCAATATTCTAATTTGATCCCATAAGTGTTTCCCTTTTTGAGACAAGCGATAATCCCTAAAATACTCACGTTGATCCCAACGTGTCTCCCATTATAAAGTTCGATGAGGATTTCTCAGGATTATCAAAGGAGTAATTAACGCGTCCCACATAACTAGCATCGAGGGTTTTAGGAGGTTCCCCATCTCCATGAGTAGCAAGTACCACTATTTTTTTTGGTGTTTCGTGTTCCATATCCATAACTAAAGATATAAAACAACTAATAACAGAAAATAAAAATTACTTAGTGATAAAGCAAACAAGCACACACGAGAATATTCACCACACGCTATTGCTCCCCGGCAACGGCGCCAGAAAAAGGTCTTGATAACCCACAAGTGTAGGGGATCGTTTGTAGCCTTTTTCGATAAGTAAGAGTGTCGAACCCAACGAGGAGCTAAAGGCAGGACAAATATTCCCTCAAGTTCTATCGACCACCGATACAACTCTACGCATGCTAATGCTTGCTTTACCTAGAACAAGTATGAAACTACTTTGTAGGTGATAGGATAGCTTGCACGAATAAAACTAGAAGTACTTAGCGGGAATAAAACTACGAGTAAAAAGCAAGATAATGAAAGTTAGTTGTTTAGTAGAAAGCTTTTGTCAATCAAGAAGGTTATTTGTCCCTAGGCAATTGATAACTAGACCGGTAATCATTCTTGCAATTTTACATGAGGGAGAGGCATGAACAAACATACTTTCTCTACTTGGATCATATGCACTTATGATTGGAACTCTAGCAAGCATCCGCAACTACTAAGGATCATTAAGGTAAAACCCAACCATAGCATTAAGTATCAAGTCCTCTTTACTCCCATATGCAACAACCCACCTACTCGGGTTTATGTTTCTGTCACTCAAGCAACCCACCATAGGCAAATCATGAACACATTGCAACACCCTACAGCGAGGATCCCTCACATTTGCGCGAGACAGAGGGCACCGTAGGACAGCACCATAATAAAATATACAATCATACCAACTACGATCATCAATTAGCCCATAGGACAAAGTGAATCTACTCAAACATCATAGGATAGCCATATATCATTGGGAAATAGTATATGGAGTTGAGCACCATGTTTAAGTAGAGATTACAGCGGGGAGAAGGGGAGTTACACCGCTGCATAGAGGGGGAGAGAGTTGGTGTTGACGGCGGCGAAGTTGTTGGAGTAGATCGCCGTCACGATGCTTGCCCCGGCGGCGTTCCGGTGCCACCGGGAGAGAGGGGGAGAGAGCCCCCCTCCTTCTTCTTCTTCCTTGGCCTCCCCCCTAGATGGGAGGAGAGTTCCCCCTCTGGTCCATGGTCGTCATGGCGGCGGAGGGTCAGGAGCCCTTCCTAGATTGGATCTCCCTCTCTCTTCTTCTTCTGTTCCACGTTTTTGTTTTCTGGCCGAAACTGTTTCTTATATTTCGGAGATCCGTAACTCCGATCGGGCTGAAATTTTGAGGGGATTTTTATCCAAAAATTAGCTTCCTTGCGGCCAAAGGAGAGATCCAACCGACATACGAGGTGAGCACAACCCACCAGGGCGCGCCTAGGCCCCCTGGCCGCGCCCTAGTGTCTTGTGGGGGCTGTGGGCCTCCGATTGCATTGATTTCACTTTTCAAAATTCACAAATATTCCAAAAAAAATCGTCGTGATTTTTTATCGCATTTGGACTTCGTTTGATATGGATATTCTGCGAAACAAAAAACATGCAACAAACAAGAACTGGCACTGGGCACTGGAGCAATAGGTTAGTCCAATAAATCAATAAAATGTTGCCTAAAATATGTGAAAGTTGTATAATATTGGCATGAAACAATCAAAAATTATAGATACGACGGAGACGTATCAGGGCCCGAGTGCCATGATTTCAGATCTGAACCGTTTATGTTTTCACCATTATATCTATGTTCTTGATCCGATCTTGCTAGTCATACGCACCTATTACGTGTTATGATCCGTAAACCCCCGAGTGACAATAGTCAGGATACTTTCCGGTGATGACCGTAGTTTGAGGAGTTCATGTATTCACCGTGTGTTAATGCTTTGTTCCGGTTCTCTATTAAAAGGAGGCCTTAATATCCCTTAGTTTCCTTATGGACCCCGCTGCCACGGGAGGGTAGGACAAAAGATGTCATGCAAGTTCTTTTCCATAAGCATGTATGACTATTTACGGAATACATGCCTACATTACATATATGAACTGGAGCTAATTCTGTGTCGCCCTAGGTTATGACTGTTATATGATGAATATCATCCAACGAGTTCACCGATGCAGTGCCTACGAGTTTTCCACATATTGATCTTGCTAAGTTACTATTGCTACCGCTACTATTACAACTGCTACAAAACTATTACTGTCATTGTTACCGTTACAGTTACTGCTACTACTGCTATCCAAACTATCATACTACTGTGTTGCTGATCACTCTACTTCAGACATTTAATCTCCAGGTGTGGTTGAATTGACAACTCAACTGCTAATACTCGCAAATATTCTTTGGCTCCCCTTGTGTCGAATCTATAAATTTGGGTTGAATACTCTACCCTCGAAAACTGTTGTGATCCCCTATACTTGTGGGTTATCACCGCTCCATTGCTGACGTCCGAAGAGTTTCGACTTATACAACGACGCCGAGTACCCATAACTTCTCACACGTGAAGGTTAGTGTGAAATGGTCAAAGGACCAACTCAGATCAAATACCCAACCCATTAACATTTTGTTAATTGCGGTGACGAGCGCGATACACGATATGTGGTCCCGTCACCCCGTCTCGAGGTCATGTGGCTAGGGCCAAGAATACCCGGTCACGCCCCGTCGTCATTACACCAACACCCTCCAGGTCATCCATACCTCAACATGTATCAACAATAAAGTAAATGTAACCGTGTGTCCAAACATCAAGGGGAAACCCGAGGAATCATCCTCGGAGGATCCCACCCGATGTAACCGTCAAGGTGACCAGAGAGGATTCACCCTCGATGGTCTACGCTTGAGGGGTTGCACGACAGAGTCGTCGTCAGGAGTGGTGAAGGAGGAATCACCCACGATAACCACGACCGACTAGCTACACTACAGAGTTAGCATCATGGGTACTTTACGAGGTGTCACCCTCGGTACTCGATAGTAGCTCTGCAGAGTCGTACAACTAAGGGGGTGTGCAGTGAATGTGACGGGTCATGACTTGTCGATCAGATGATCGAGTCTTCAAGTTGTCGATGATGAAGCAGGGGCAACTAGGACTAAGGGGTCACAGGGGATCACTAATCACCCTATGCTAAGCAGTTGATATAGCAATAGGTACAGTAGCAGTGTATCAAAAACAGGCTATGCATCAGAATAGGAGCTATCAATAACAGTAGCAAAATCTAATGCAAGCATGAGAGAGAAAGAATGGGCGATATCGGAATGCTCAAGGGGGTTTGCTTGCCTTGCTGCAAAGGCCTGATCGTCAGTGGCGTAGTCGTACCCGGCAGCGGCGTTAGTCTCGGGGTCTACCGGTAAGAAGAGGGGGGAGAAACAATAAATATAAAGCAGACAGATGCAACACGATGCATGACATGGCAATATGCAGAGCTAGGCATGCACTAATGCGGTACAACACGCCGCAAACAGAGCGGGAGAATATCTGACGAAATTTCCGGGGTCTCTAGCTTTTACCGGACAGACGAATTCGATGGAAAAGTTCCATGTTCGTTATGATAGGAGCGCATGACAGACGAACGGACCGCGTATTCGTATTCGTGGAATTTTTTTGAGCAACTTTCATGTATAAAACTTTTTCATCCGAGCTACGGATTATTTTATATGAATTTTAGGAGTTTAAACAATATTCTGAAATTTCTATTATTTATTAAATTCGAAAAATAACTGAGAAAAGCTAGGTGCACCCGGTCCAGTGCACCCAGTGGTGCATCAGTGGCCGATAGGTGGGACTAGTCAACTGCTGATGCAGCAGTTGACTGGTCAATTGTTGACTGGTCAACAGGGCCATGGGGACCCACATGTCATTGGGTCAGTTTATTTAAAAAGGGGGGTTAATTAGTTCATTGGGTTAGTTAGGGGGTGGACCCAGTGGTCAATGGGGGTTAATGTAACATGGGGGATTAGCACCACCAATTAACGGGGCCGCTCCACTTAAACGAGCATCCGGCCGACCTCCAGGGGTATGCCCGTACGGGAGCAGAAGGCTCCGGCGGCCCCGACCGGCAGCAGCGACGGCGGGCGCGGCAGCGGCAGTGCCCAGCGGCGGCTCGGCCGCGAGTGGTCGCAAGCGGCGGTGACGGTGCAGCAGTGGCCTGGGCAGCCAGCGCGGGGCGGCGGGCGGAGCCGCAGTAGCGAGGCGGCACAGCGCAGGGCGCGGGGCACGCGGGCACGGACCACTACAGCGAGCGGCCGTGGTGAGCGCGAGGCACAGGTGCAGGCTGTAGGGGAGGGGCCCCGGGCACGGACGCGGCAAACGGGCAGCAAGCGCGCGGAGCTTCGGCCGAGCTCGAGGTCGACTTCTATGGCGACTAATCGAGGGGGAAAACTACGGGAATCAGCAGAGGAGCTCACTGTGAAGTTCGTGGACGCGGTTTGGAGGCGCGGAGACGACAGGATGCGACGAGCTCGACGGCACGGTGTGACGGCCGTGGCGGGAAACCGACTCGATGCCGACCGCACGGTGACTCCTAGCTCGAATCAGCAGGGGTAGACGAAGGAGTCGTCGACGGCGGAGCTCCTGAACATCTCGGCGGAGCGCGGGGACGACGTTGGCCGTGGGATCAACGCGACCACGATGACGGGAGCTTCGGGCGACGGAAAAAATGGAGGGGACGAACGAGATAGAGAACGGGGGGCTAGGGTTTGTCCAAGTCATCGGGGGTGCTCTTATGCATCTCCAGGGTGTCGTGGATGTCCGACATGGCGACAATCGGCGGCGTGGACGGCCGTGCCCATGGCCACGCCATGGCAGTGCTGCTCCTCTGTACAGAGAGGTAGGAGAAAGGCCCTGGTGGGCCGGGCCACTGCACTATTGCACTAGAGTCCATGTGCACAGGAGGCTTTTACTCTTTCCTTTTATTTTATGTTTTCTTTAACAGTTACTGTTTTGATTTAGTATCAATACCAATTATGCTTTTGTAAAAATAAGAAACCTGCCCATTATTACAAAAGCAATATTAGGTAGTGCCATAAAAAGTTTGAGGACAAATTGGAAATATTTGGGAATTTTCATAATTCAAAAGGCATTTAATTAAATGTTTTGGCATCTGTTAAAATAGATTTGAGGCACTAAACACCTTACAAAAATGTGGGTTGCAATTTTAGAAATACCTAATGAATATTTGAAAACTATTCATGATTTTTATCCACAGGTTTGCAAAACTTTTAAATCCACTTTTGAAATGAATTGGAATTGCAAAAGAATTTGAACTTGAGATTGATTCCAAAGATGATCGCACATGGATTAGCAAAAGCACTAACTTAAACTTGGCCATCACTGTAGCTTAATTACAATGATTACTGTAGCACAAAATCCAGGGTGTTACAACTCTCCCCTACTAAAAGAAATTCTCGTCCTGAGAATTAAGAGGTAGAAGGGAGAAGATCGGGATATTCTGCGCGAAGGTTATCCTCGTGTTCCCAAGTGGCTTCATCTTCAGAATGATTTGACCACTACACTTTGAAGAACTTGGTAACCTTCTGACGAGTCCAACGTTCGGTTTCTTCAAGAACGCAGATCGGATGCTCTTTGTAAGTGAGATCATCCTGCACTTCAATCAATTCGGGATCCACCTCACGATGCGGATCCTTGAAGCAACGACGAAGTTGCGACACATGGAAGACATTGTGGATATGGGAGAATTTTGGTGGCAGCTCCAATATATAACCCACATGCCCACGTCATTCAATAGCACGGAAGGGACCAACGTAGCGAGGAGCTAGCTTGCCCTTGACTCCGAACCGATGAGTGCCGCTCAAAGGAGTGACACGTAGATAAGCCTTATCACCCGTCTGATAGGTTGAACCCTAGTGTTTCTTGTCATAATTTCTCTTCTGACGGGACTGGGCCGCCTTGAGATTATCCCGAACAATGCGAACTTGCTCTTCAGCTTGTTGGATAATGTTCGGACCAATGAGTGCATGTTCCCCAGTTTCTGACTAGTTCAGAGGGGTTCGGCATTTACGTCCATATAACACTTCAAAGGGGGCCATCTTCAAGCTGGCTTGATAGCTGTTGTTATATGAAAATTCAGCATAAGGAAGAGATTCTTCCCACTTCTTGTCGAAAGAGATAACACAAGCCCGTAGCATGTCTTCAAGGATTTGATTAACTCTTTCAACTTGACCTTGAGACTGAGGGTGATAAGCAGTGCTCCATGTAATATGAGTTCCCATTGTCTCTTGGAAACTATCCCAGAACTTGGAGGTGAAAATACTTCCACAGTCTGAACTGATTTCCTTCGGAATGCCATGGAGTGAAACAATTCTTGAGGTATACAAGGTTGCTAATTGACTAGCAGTAATTGTCTCCTTGACTAGCAGAAAGTGTGCGACCTTTGAGAATTGGTCGATGACGACAAAGATTGCATCATTTCCCTTCTGCGACTTTGGAAAACCCATGACGAAGTCCATCTGAATCTTGTCCCATTTCGATTCAGGAATAGGGAGTGGTTGCAGAAGTCCATCAGGTTTCTGATGTTCAGCTTTGACTCGGTGACAAACGTCACATTCTTCAATATAATGAGCAATGTCTTGCTTCATCCCCGACCACCAGTATTTTTGACGGATGTCCAGATACATCTTAGTACTGCCCGGATGAATAGAGAGAGGGGTGTCGTGAGCTTCTTTCATCACCTTCTCTGTCATAAGTTCAAATCGGGGAACCAAAATGCGATCCTTGAAGTACAAAGCTCCATCTTCACCAAGTGAGAATTCCTTGAATTTCTCCAAATTAATATCCTCTTTCATCCTAAGGATGTAAGCATCCTTGTCTTGTGTGGACTTAATAGCTCTGAGAAGAGTCGGTTCCATGAAAAGGTTATTAAGAGAACCCTGTGGAACAATGTGAAGATTCAACTTGTGGAGCTCTTCATGGAGACGGGGGTTAGCCTTTTGAACCATATGATTATTGCAATAAGCCTTTCGACTCAAGGCATCAGCCATAACATTAGCCTTGCCAGGGGTATAAGATATACCGAAGTCATAGTCTGTAACTACTTCCATCCATCGCCTCTGACGGAGATTTAAGTCTGGCTGAGTAAACAGGTACTTCAGGCTTTGACGGTCAGTGTAAATCTCACAACAATTACCAAGAAGGTAATGTCGCCATAACAATAGGGCATAGATCACCGCAGCAAGTTCAAGGTCATGCACCAGATAATTCTCTTCATGGGGACGCAACTGTCGCAAAGCATAAGCAATCACTCTGCGTTCTTGCATTAGGACACGCCCTAACCCTTGACGGGATGCGTCACAATAAATGATGAACTCCTTCTGAGAATCCGGAGGAGCAAGTACTGGAGCAGATGTCAGCTTGTCCTTGAGTGCTTGGAAACTTTCCTAACATTTGTCTGTCCACTCAAACTTAACGCCTTTGTGAAGCAGATTGGTTAATGGCTTGGCAATCTTGGAGAAGTTCTCGACAAAACGACGACAATAGCTGGCGAGTCCGAGGAAACTTCTGACTTGCTTAACATTCTTCGGGGGAGTCCAGTCAAGAATAGCCTGAACTCATTCAGGGTTGATCGCAATACCATCCTTGGAGATCACATGGCCAAGGTAGGTCACTTCAGGCAACCAGAACTCACACTTTGAATACTTGGCATATAGCTGATGCTCCCGAAGCTTCTCCAGTACAAGACGAAGATGTTCAGCATGCTCTTCTTTATTCTTGGAGAACACCAGAATATCATCCAGATAAACCACGACTAATTTATCGAGGTAGTCCATGAAGATATAATTCATCAACCGAGAGAAGGTTGCTGGAGCATTTGTTAAGCCGAATGACATGACGGTGTACTCGTATGAACCATAGCGAGTAACAAATGCGGTCTTCGGAATATCCTCTTCACGAACACGGATCTGGTGGTAACCCAATCTCAAGTTGAGTTTAGAAAACACAGAGGAACCAGCCAGTTGATCATACATATCGTTGATCCGAGGAAGCGGATATTTGTTCTGAATGGTTGTCTGGTTCATGGGACGGTAGTCTTGGACCAAACGATTCGTACCATCCTTCCTCTTGACAAAGAGAGAAGGTGCTCCCCAAGCAGGGGAACTTGGACGGATAAAACCCAGACGAAGCAAATTGTCAATTTCTTGCTTAAGTTCCAGGAGCTCATGAGGACGCTTGGCTATTGGAGTGGTACCAGGTACCAAGTCGATGACAAACTCGATAGCTCTAGCAGGGGGAATCCCTGGAAGTTCCTCCGGGAATACATCTTGGAAGTCCCGGACAACTGGAATGTTTTCAATCCCTTCAAGAGGTGACACATTCAATGCATTCAAGGCATAAAGCCGAGCTTCAGCATCTAGAACAAGATGAGCATGGTAGCTGACGATCTCATTCGAAGGATGCAGGAGGTGGACGGTTTTGGTGGCACAAATGATTGACGCGGTATGAGCCTTCAACCAATCCATTCCGAGAATGAGATCGATATTGGAGGACTTCAACATTATGGGGGAGGCAAGGAATTCCAACCCTTCAATTTCAATGGGGACATTGTGGCTAACCATGGAGGTTCGACATTGGCCCGCGGGGGTGTTTACCACTATTGGGACGTTCATCTCTTCACTCTTAATGTCATGCATGTATGCAAAATTTTCCGACATAAAAGAATGCGATGCTCCTGTATCAAACAATACAGAAGCTGGTACTGAGTTAACAAGAAGTGTACCCATCACAGTAGCAGGCTGGTCTTGAGCTTCAGTCATCTCAATGTTGTTAGCCTGGCCACGACCATTAGCAGGCCTCACATTGTTGTTGCGGGGCTGGTTGGAAGGCAGTGCAAGTTGATTCTGATTCTGCCTGCATTCTCTGGCACGGTGTCCTGGACGACCACACTTGAAGCACATCCCATCCTCAGGACGAGAAGGGGGAACAGGAGCTCGTGGTGGCGGAGCTGGAAGCCTCGGCTGCCTTGGTGGTGGAGGAGGCAGGCGAGGTGCAGCATAGGACGGCCTTGTAGTAGGAGCAGGTGCATGGTACATGTTGTGGGGAATCCAGAACTTCCGCTTCTGACTTGCTGAGCCCGAAGATGAGCCCATGTCACGGTTGCGCTTGCTATTGTCCTTGTAGTCCTGCAAACATGTTTCCACTTGAATGGATTTGTTCACCAAGATGGCGAAGTTATCAAAGTCCTGAACAAGGAGCGCCAGCTTGATATCAGGGTGAAGGCCTTCGCAGAATTTCTCCTGCCTACGAGCATCAGTTGCAACATCTTCTTCAGCATAGCGGGACAAGTCCAGAAACTCCCGCTGATAAGCATCCACAGTCTTGTTGCCCTAGACGAGATTGCGGAACTCACGCTTCTTCCTGTCCATAATTCCCTGAGGAATATGGCGAGCACGGAATGCAGCCTGGAACTCCATCCAGGTGATGATTGTTCCAACATGCAGTGAGCGCCTGTGACTGTCCCACCATTGAGCAACGAGAGCCTTCAGAAAGTATGAGGCAAAAGTGACATAGCTAGCCATTGGGGCGCTTGCAGACTCCAGCTCATAAGTGATGTCACGGAGCCAGTCATCAGTGTCAAGCGGCTGAGTTGAGCTGCGGTAGATAGCAGGGTTGAGGCGCATAAAGTCCTGCAGAGTCATTGGGGCTGGCTGCTGATTCATATTCGGCCTCGGGAACAGGTCAATAATCCCTTGCATAAATTGGCAGTTTAGCTCAAACTGCTGCATCATTCCAGCCATGTATTCAGGTGGAGGTGGTGGGTCAGGCGCACCACGACCACGACCAGCTGGCCTAACCATCCTATTCAATTGCAACAGGGGAGGTTCAGCTTTGAGTAAAAATAACGACAAGGATTCATTCATGAGGTAGAATGCACAAATAAAGAAGTGCAATAGATACATCATAATAGTCAAACACGACATAATGATCCGTACTTAAGTCTGTTACAAATAAGGGATAGGTTCGGCATGAACTAACTTAGACAAACTAGGCAGCACGTAGGCACGCGGTAGAAGGATACAACAACGGGACATAGCGATAAGCTACATCAACGTCCGGGACAACCACTAAAGCCAGGTAACTGCCGGTGATCACGTATGGCAAACCCGGGGATAGGATTCTGCAATCCATGAACACTATGATGCGGATACTGGTCCAGACCGAGGACCCGAGGTCCACGTGTAGGTGTACGACCTCCAACAGCAGGCCACTCAAGACCTGATGGTAGCTTTGTCCGGCGCAGGTAAAGGATGTATGCGGATACGTCCCCGCATGGACTACTGGTACCAACTGATCCAAAGCGTCGTAAAGACGAGTACGGGTGACGTACAACTCAACAGTCAGAGCTCGGACAGCACGATCCAGCCCTCAGTGTACTGAACCAGAATCTGTGGGTCGTAACGATGGCTCACATAAGGGGTACAGACCGCAGTGTAGGACCGGTCATTGCGCTGCCGCACGAGATGAGTGAAGGCAGTGGTGTCGGATCCAGCCTCATCCCCAGTGGGGACATACGGAATGTATCTGAATCCAGTCTCCTCCAAGCAGGGGTGCTCTCTACGGAGGCGGGTGATAGCAGTATAGGCAGCATCATGGACTACCATCTCAACAGTCACTCCAACACCGCAATAGGTGTGCAGCTCGGTGATGGAACGGTCACGACGATCCCAGATAACAAGCACTGCCTGGTACTGCTCCTGGTTGAAATCACGGAAGTCCTTGTAAACAGTGCACTCGAGGTACCAGTGATATCCTAGCCTGGTCAAGAGGTTGATCAGAATGGCCGGGAATCCAGGGGCATCGACAGCCATAGTCAAACAGACGAGCTGCCTGGAAGGACGCATTTGTAACAAGAAGATTCAAAGATGTCAAATGACAGTGTGTGCATCATAACTTCAAAGGAAACAATTGTTGACAAAACAACTCTCCGGTGGATGTGATCACGAGAACCTAATGTTAGAGTTAGCAAAATCTTTAACCCGAAGAGAAGAGAGATCAGAACCCAGAGTATAGACGAGGAATAAAAGATCCTAATACCACCCGATTGAGATGTGGGCCCGTAAGCCACACAACAATGTTAGTAAAAGTTTTTCAAGTACTAGACTCAACTTCGCCCAAGGAGTTGGAAAGGGGGCTACCTACAGGCAGTCGGATCCGATACCAACTTGGGACGCCCCCAATTTGACCGTACGCTAATCATACACGCAAATGCGTATGACCAAGATTAGGGACTCACTAATCGATATCACAACACAACTCTAGACACAAATTAAAGTCATACAACTTCATATTACAAGCCAGGGCCTCGAGGGCTCGAATACAAAGCTCGACAAGCACGAGTCAGCGGAAGCAAATAATATCTGAGTACAGACATAAGCTAAACAAGTTTTTCCTTAAGAAGGCTAGCACAAACATAAGCAGCGGATTGAAAGAGGCGAGGCCTCCTGCCTGGGAGCCAACCTAACTACTCCTGAGCGTCGGCACTCTCCACGTAGTAGTAGACGGTGGTGTAGTAGTCGTCTCCGGCGTACTCCATCTCCTAGGCTCCGTCATCTGAATGCAGTAATCGTATCAAGGGGGAAAGAGAAAGCAAAGCAGCGGTGAGTACTCATCCAAAGTACTCGCAAGACTGACATCAGAACTAAGCTAAGTATGCATCAGTATCAAGGAATGGGGTTATATCTGGACTGATTGCAGAATATCAAGAACAGGGGGAAGGCCTAGTCCTATCGAAGACTAGCATCTTCAACATCTTGCAGCATTAGAAGAGTGTAGATTGGTAACTCATATGTAATAATATTATCGTAGCAATTTTATTAAGTAACCACGCCCAGAGATTCTTCCTCGACTCCCTGCGAGAAAGCAATCTCGGAGCCAACATTCATTTCAGTTTTAAGTCAAAATTATAGTTGTAGTAGATCGAGGTACAACTCCAAGCCGTCCTATTACCGTGGACACGGCTATTCGAATAGTTAATTTCATCCCTGCAGGGGTGCACTGTGGGATCACTAGAAGTGTATGTCTGGAGGGGGGGTGAATAGACTACTAGCACAAATTAAAACCTATCCAATATCCAAAGTTAATGGTTGGCAGATTTTACCAATTATAGCAAGTCTAGCACACCCTACACATGCAAGTCAACAAGTATGGCAGCGGAAAGTAAAGACATTGCACATGGAAGTAAGGAGTTGAGATAGGGAGATCAAACACATGAGGGACACGAAGATTTTTCCCGTGGTTCCGATAGGTGGTGCTATCGTATGTCCACGTTTATGGAGACTTCAACCCACGGAGGGTAACAGTTGCGAGAGTAAACGGAGGGCTCTACCCACGGAGGGTTCCACGAAGAAGTAACCTTGTCTATACCATGATGGCCTACGTCCACGGAGGACTAGCCTAACTCGGGTAGATCTTCACGAAGTAGGCGATCTCTTTGCCCTTACAAACTTCTTGGTTCACTCCACAACACGAAGTAGGAGGCTCCCAAGCGACACCTAACCAATCTAGGAGGCACCACCCTCCAAAAGGTAATAGGCTCGATAATGTCGATGAACTCCTTGCTCTTGTGCTTCAAGATGATAGACTCCTCAACACTCAATCACTCTCTCACAGATTTGGCTTTGGTGGAAGAGATTGATTGGGTGGAAAGCAACTTGGGGAGGCTAGAGATCAAGATTCATATGGATGGAGTGGAATGGCTTGATCTCAACACATGAGTAGGTGGCTCTCTCTCAGAAAATCTGATGGGACAAGTGGGTATCTGTTCTGAGTGCTTCTCTTGCGAGTGAGTAGTGGTGGAGGGGTATATATAGGCATCTCCAAAAATCCAACCGTTACACCTAAAGTGACCAACTCGGTGACACCGAAGTATAAAACTCGGTGGGACCGAGTTGCTCCAAAGGTAGCAACTTTTGAATCTCGGTGAGACCGATACAAAGATCTCGGCAGTACCGATAAGGTGACCAACGGTCAGATTCCACAACTCGGTGACGCCGATCCAAAATCTCAGAAATTGTGATTTTAAGAATCGAGGTAACAGGAAGTTGGCAAGCTGAACTCGGTGGCACCGAAGCAGAATCGGTTGCACCGAAGATCTAGGGTTTGGCATGGGTCTGTCTGAGGTGGGCATCGGTGGGACCGAGTGGGAAATATTGGTAGCACCGATTTTCATGATAGGCTTGGACAGACTTTTGTGGAAGAGCTTGTGGGTGTTTTTGGTGACTATCACTTGTGCACGTGGAGCATATTGTTCACCAACAGTACCTTGCCCCCATTTAATAGTATTGGCTTTCCTATGGACTCAAAGTGATTTCTCACAAAGTAAAATGTAGAGTCCTCTTGCTTGAAGCTTTGCCAATGCTATTGCTTCTCCTTCTTCTTCTTGGGGATGCTCTTCACAATCCTTAGCCAACCTTCTCCGTGGACTTTATCTGACATACACTAGATAAAAGTATTAGTCCAAGAGACAATGTATGTTGTCATGAATTATCAAAACCACCAAGGGAGCATATTGTGCTTTCAATCTCCCCCTTTTTGGTAATTGATGACAACATAAAATCAAAGCTTCAATTTAAGATATGCAGAAATATGTGAAGACTTTGAAGGATACATGACTAATACAAGCTCCCCCTAGATGTGTGCAATCCATTTTAAGGATAGTTGCTTTGGAATGCATGAACGCACACATAGTAGGAAGGACATGAGGAGTCATGTATATCTTGGCAATATGCATCAAGTATATATGAATGAAGTGATTCCATGTTCAAGATTCACTCTTGTAAACAATATGTGCAAGAAGCAAGAGGTCATCTTGAGCAGGAATATGATGCATATACTTACCTTGAAGTCCTTGAGCATTTAACAGTAGGAACACACTTGAGAAAACAATGTTAGGAAACACAAGTGTATTCTAATAGTGCAAATGCAAATGAAATCAAGAGTACCAAGATATGGAAGACATATATGAGAAATAGTTTCTTGAGAATGATATGTCTCCAAATAAGTTTAGAGCTTTCTCCCCCTGAATTATACCATGTGGGTATTGAGAGTAGGTAGGGCTGAGAAAAGTCTAAACCATATGAGAATCAAATTTAATCAGATTTATTCTTCTCCCTTTTCCTCAAGAAGTGTTTCTGTGATAAGGGATCCTTGATATTTCTCCCTTTATCTTGTTAAGTGTACACTTCTTCTATTCATGATTATCTCTCCCCCTGTAGCAAGACTACTGAGATATTTTTCCCTTTGAGTATTATATCTCTCCTCCTTTGAGATTATCTCCCCCTTTAGTATAAGCTTTGAAGCCTTGGTTTTTCTCCCCCTTTGCCATTAATTTCCAAAAAGGGTCACACAAGGGTCAGATAAAAGGAATCATTGAGTGGGAGGGATCCTAGAGATTGAGGGTCATTGAGAGCATTTGAGATGAGGGTTCCTTGAAAACAATTTTCTCCCCCTTAAGATCTGAAAATCTTCAAGATTTCTCCTCCTCGGATGTAGGGATCCTTGAATATTTTGATTATATCTCTTGATGTTTCTTGCTCTACATCATTGGAATCATTGATCTGATAATCAGACCAAAACAGACAAAATGCATAGGGTCGGTGGCTCCGAGGCAAAAGGTGTCGGTAGCACTGATGAGTGGTTGTGCAGCATAACTGCTTCATCGGTGAGACCGAGATTCTTTAATCGGAAACTCCAAGTTGAGAAACAGAAACTTGGCAAAATTGTTTTTGGCTATTTTATCAAATGCAGTTTGTCAGAAAGTCTCAAAGAGATCACAAAGATTTTCAATGAATTCTCAAAAAGATTTGTAATGAATTTTCAGAAGAATTTGCAATGAATATTCATCTAGGTTGGAGTTGAATGGAAATGTCAATGATCAACAAAAAAAGATTCTCCATTCAATACTTATAACTAGATGATGGGCGGTGACTAGGTCACCTATGTTAGAGTATATTGACTTAAGGAGTCAAGCAAGAATACTTGATCATAGGTCATACTCATCGTTAAGCTCGAAATGGGATTACCATTTTTTGATTAAGCATTTTAATGTTTTCATATCACTTGAGTTGCTTTATCTCATGACTTGGAGTAAAGCTATATCAAGGATATGAGTACATACCTTTGAGTGATGTTGATGACGTGGCTTGTAGGTGAACTTGATGAGGATGCTCGAGGTTGATGAAGTTCATCTTGAATTGGGGGCAATCCTTCTTGTTTTGGTTCACTTATCACCTACATAGCTGAGTCATGCAAGGAAGAACATGATATATCCAAATGACAAAAGTGATATTTTCATCATATGTAAGTCAAGGATATGGTTTTGTTGTCCTCTTCCTTCCATCATCAAGAGGGGTTGTGGATACTTGGCCATGACAAGATTGCTTAAGATATGAGTTGATGGCAATCTTGTGGAGTATTGTTCTTCCAAGTACCTACAAAAAGGTTAGGTGCAATACAAGGGAGCATAGAATTCCAAGTTATATGAGATTCATGGTAATGATAACATGGCATGGTTAAGTAATCTCATCCCCTTGCATGCATCCGAGTGAGGTTAGCTCAAGTTTGAAGCATCAATGATGTTCAACTCACTCCTCAAATAACAAAACACTTTCTCATCAAGTGGCTTAGTAAAGATATCGGCCAATTGCTTGTTGGTACGAACATGCTTAAGATTAATATCTCCTTTGGCAACATGATCACGGATGAAATGATGTCGAACTTGAATATGCTTAGTTCGAGAATGTTGCAGGGGATTATGTCCAATCTTAATAGCACTTTCATTGTCACAAAGTAATGGAACATTTTTCACATGGATCCCATAATCCTTAAGCGTTTGTGTCATCCATAGTAATTGTGCACAACATGATCCGGCGGCAATATACTCAGCTTCGGCGGTAGATAGAGATACCGAGTTTTGTTTCTTGGAGGACCAAGACACAAGAGATCTCCCAAGAAATTGACATGTACCCGGGGTGGATTTTCTATCAACCTTGTCACCAGCATAGTCCGAATCGGAATAGACAACAAGGTTAAAAGAAGATCCCTTGGGATACCAAATGCCAAAGTTTGGTGTTTGTATCAAATATCTCACAATACGTTTCACGGCCAAAAGATGACACTCTTTAGGTGCGGCTTTATATCTAGCACACATGCAAACACTAAGCATAATATCGGGACGGGAGTCACATAGATATAACAATGAACCAATCATACATCGATAAACCTTTTGATCAACCGGTTCGTCCTCCTTGGTAAGATCAACATGTCCACTAGTAGGCATAGGAGTTTTCATACCTTTACACTCTTGCATGTTGAACTTCTTGATCAAGTCCTTGGTGTACTTGGTTTGAGAGATAAACGTACCTTCTCTCGTTTGCTTGATTTGTAGACCAAGGAAAAATTTCAGCTCACACATCATGGACATCTCATACTTCTCGGACATCAACCTTCCAAATCTTTCACTAAATTGTGGGTTAGTAGATCCAAAGATAATATCATCCACATAGATTTGGCACACAAATAATTCACCATTAACTTATTTAGTGAATAAGGTTGCGTCAATTTTACCAATCTCAAAACCCTTTCAATGAGAAACTTCATTAAGCATTTATACCAAGCACGTGGGGCTTGCTTAAGACCATAAAGAGCTTTACAAAGCTTGTAGACATGATTAGGTTTCTTGGGATTCACAAAACTAGAGGGTTGTTTAACATAGACCTCTTCTTCAATCTCACCATTTAAAAAAGCACTTTTGATGTCCATTTGATAAAGCGTGATGTCATGGTGATTAGCATAAGCAAGAAGAATGCGGATAGCTTCAAGTCTAGCAACGGGTGCATAGGTCTCACCGTAGTCCATACCTTCGACTTGGGTGTAGCCTTGAGCCACGAGACGCGCCTTGTTGCGTACAACTTGACCGTCTTCATCTTGTTTGTTCCGAAACACCCATTTGGTTTCGATGATGTTTTGCTCGTCCTTGGGCTTCTCCACGAGTGTCCACACTTCATTCCTCTCGAAGTTGTGAAGCTCTTCATGCATAGCGTTCACCCAATCCGGGTCTTCAAGAGCTTGTTCAAACTTCAAGGGTTCAATGCTAGAGATGAAAGAATAATGCTCACAAAAATTAGCTAAGCGAGTTTTAGAGCAAGTGATTCTCCCGGTTTGTATGTCATCGAAGATTTGGTTTAGAGGATGGTTCTTGGTCACTCTTGCTCGAACTCGGGGTAGCTTTGGCTTGTTGGATGATGGAGCTTCTTCATCATCATCTCCTTGATCTTCGTTGTTGTCGAAGGGGTTGTCTCCTTGAGGTGGTAGTGAAGGAGGTTGTGGTGGATCTTCATGATGTACTTCCTCCTCCTCTTCATCTTGTCGTGTACCACTTGTGGATGCTTCCATGTCGTTTTGTCGATAGCCTTGATGCGAAGTAGGAGCTTCCACTTGGGTTGATGAAGTAGTTCCTTCACCTCCTTGGGACGAATCTTGCCGATGGGCAAGTCTTGGATAGCTTCCGAAGGATCCTTATCTCCTACATCATTTGGCAATTGTTTGACTTGCGAACCATTAGATTCATCAAACTTCACATCTACCGTCTCTTCAACTCTTCAAGTGAAGTTGTTGTAGACACGGTAAGTGTGAGAGTTCGATCCGTAACCAAGTAGAAAACCTTCATGAGATTTGGGAGCAAATTTAGCACGACGATGCTTATCAAGAATGTAGCACTTAGAGCCGAATACCCAAAAGTATCCAACTTGGGGTTTGTTACCGGTGAGTAGCTCGTATGTCGTTTTACCGAGAAGCTTGTGCAAGTAGAGTCGGTTTGTGGCATGACACGTTGTTTCCACAGATTCTGCCCAAAAGTGTCTTGGCGTCTTGTATTCGTCAAGCATTGTTCTTGCCATCTCAATAAGGGTACGGTTCTTCCTCTCAACAACTCCATTTTGTTGAGGTGTGTACATAGCCGAGAACTCATGTGAGACACCTTCTTCGTCAAGAAAGGTATCTACATGGGCGTTCTTGAACTCCGATCCATTATCACTCCGAACCTTCTTGATCTTCACTTCGAATTGGTTTTGCGCTTTGCGAGCGAAGTTCTTGAAGATCTTTTGTACCTGCGACTTATCATCAAGAAAGAATACCCACGTAAATCTGGAAAAATCATCAACTATAACTAGACCATAAGAGTTTCCACCGAGGCTCTTGTAAGCGTTGGGACCAAAAAGATCCATATGAAGTAACTCGAGTGGTCTCCTAGTAGTCATGATGTTCTTGACCGGATGACTTCCACCTACTTGCTTTCCAGCTTGACAAGCGCTACAAAGTCTATCTTTGTCAAAGATAACATCTTTAACACTAAGAATGTGATTGCCCTTGATAAGCTTATCTAGATTGTGCATGCCTACATGTCCTAGACTTCTATGCCATAGCCAACCTTTAGATGATTTTGCAATGAGACAAGTACGAGGTTGGGCCTTTTTAGTGAAATCGACAATGTATAGATCACCTCTACGAATACCGGTAAAGACAATGTTATGATTGTCATGACGAAACACTTGGCAATCTACTTTAGTAAATAGCACGTTGAAACCGAAGTCTGCTAGTCTAGATACAGAAAGAAGATTGTAACCAAGGGATTCAACAAGCATGACGTTTTGAATTGAACTATCATGAGATATGGCCACCTTACCAAGACCAAGTACCTTACCCTTAGAGTTGTCTCCAAAGGTCACGTACCTCCGAGGTCCTTGATTAGGTGTGATCTCTTGGAACATGTCTTTATCCTCAGTCATGTGATCGGTGCACCCGCTGTCGAGAATCCACTCTTTTCCACCGGACATGTAATCCTTGAAGTTTGCCATGAGGCTTAGGCACTTCATCGTCTTGGCACATTCTATGTCAAACATCTCATCATCATCATAGTAGCCATGTTCCTCATTGTCATCATTAGGTAGAATCTCCTCGTCATAGAAAACAAGAGATTCGTTAGAATTTCGACTAGGACAATGTTCAAGCTTATGTATGTGAATGGCTTCTATAATAATGTTGCTAATGGTAGTGACATCTCCTTTAGCACGCATAAGATCACAAAGCTCAAATAAGCATTTATCAAAGTTTGGATCACTAGGCTTCATTCCATGAAAAGCAACAGTCTTATGAAGAATTTCATCAAGATTACTCAATGAATAATTTGGATATCGTTTCTCCAAATCATTCCACAAGGTATAATCACATTCAAAATTCTTCAATTGAGTAAGTACAAATATTGGCAAACCTCTAACGATAAGATTGACAGTTCTAAGGTTACCAAGCATGTCAATTTCCTCTTCGTATGTGGGATGTAAGGGATCAATAGGGAACACATAGGGATTTTCAATATACTTTCTCAAATGGAATTTGTCAAATAGATCAATCATAGCATCTTTCCATTGACTATAGTACTCCCCATCGAGAATAGGCACTCTACAACTCAAACTCTCCAAACTAGACACATACATCTTCCTCCAAAGGTGATTAAACCAAGGTTATGGAGACCTTGCTCTGATACCAATTGTGGGATCACTAGAAGTGTATGTCTAGAGGGGGGTGAATAGACTACTAGCACAAATTAAAACCTATCCAATATCCAAAGTTAATGGTTGGCAGATTTTACCAATTATAGCAAGTCTAGCACACCCTACACATGCAAGTCAACAAGTATGGCAGCGGAAAGTAAAGACATTGCACATGGAAGTAAGGAGTTGAGATAGGGAGATCAAACGTGTTGGGACCCCGATCCTAAGCCATATGAATCCAGCCTGTAACATGTCACACCACTTTGCGGCCTCACGCACGGTAACCCACGGCTGCCACCTTACCTTGGCCGGGACCGTTTGCGCCTTTTGGCTCACGGATATGAACATGTCGCTAGCATTCACACGTCAAAGAACTCGGGTCGACATGACTAGTTATAGACCCAAGTGGCACAACTGAAAGGACGTGGATGTCGCCTGGAGGGGGGGGTGAATAGGCGCATTAAAATAATTACGGTTTAGGCTTGAACAAATGCGGAATAAAACTAACGGTTAATAAGTCAAGCACAAAACCTAAAACAACTAGGCTCACCTATGTGCACCAACAACTTATGCTAAGCAAGATAAACAACTAAGTGATAGCAAGATATATAGCAAGAAACAATATGGCTATCACAAAGTAAAGTGCATAAGTAAAGGGCTCGGGTAAGAGATAACCGAGGCACGTGGAGACGATGATGTATCCCGAAGTTCACACCCTTGTGGATGCTAATCTCCGTTCGGAGCGGTGTGGAGGCACAATGCTCCCCAAGAAGCCACTAGGGCCACCGTAATCTCCTCACGCCCTCGCATAATGCAAGATGACGTGATTCCACTAAGGGACCCTTGAGGGCGGTTACCGAACCCGTACAAACAAGGTTGGGGCAAACTCCACAACTTAATTGGAGGCTCCCAACAACACCACGAAGCTTCACCACAATGGATTGTGGCTCCGAGGTGACCTCAAATGCTCGGGGCAATCTCCACAACCTAATTGGAGACCCCGAAGCTTGCCCGGAGCTTTGCACCACAATGATTGAGCTCCGAGGCACCACCAACTGTCTAGGGCGCCAAAGCACCCAAGAGGAACAAGCTCAAGGGTGCTCAAACACCCAAGAGTAATAAGCTTCTCAAACTTCACTTCCACGTATCACCGTGGAGAACTCAAACCTATGCACCAAATGCAATGGCAAGGGCACACGAAGTGCCCAAGTCCTTCTCTCCCAAATCCCACCAAAGCAGCTAATGCTAGGGAGGAAAATGAGAGGAAGAACAAAGAAGAACACGAAGAACTCCAAGATCTAGATCCAAGGGGTTCCCCTCACTTAGAGGAGAAAGTGATTGGTGGAAATGTGGATCTAGATCTCCTCTCTCTTTTCCCTCAAGAACTAGCAAGAATCATTGGAGGGATTGAGAGTTAGCAAGCTCGAAGAAGGTCAACAATGGGGGGCAAACTCGAGCTGAAAGGATAAGGTTCAATGGGGAAGAAGACCCCCTTTTATAGGTGGGGAAAAATCCAACCGTTATCCTCACAACCCGCACAGAGCGGTACTACCGCTCCAAGGAGCGGTACTACCGCTAGGGCGGTAGTAGCCATATGAAACACTACTGCAACGAGGCAACAGGGCGGTAGTACTGCCAGAGCGGTACTACCGCCTGCCCTCGCGGTACTACCGCGGGGGAAGTATTCAATGGCCACTCAGGTGCAGCACACGGCAGAAGACACCGTGAGGCAGCGGTACTACTGCTCGGGGTAGCGGTACTACCGCGCGTCCACGGATGTAAAAAATTACTTCCGGGCTACATCCGCTGGAGCTAGCTTCGAGAAAATATCTAGCACGGTAGTACCGGAAGTAATTTGCGGTACTACCGCCCGAGGGGCAGAAGTAAAAAATTACTTCCGTGCAACTACCGTAGGTGCACGCTACAGGTGCTGGAGACAGCGGTACTACCGCTCCTTGGAGCGGTACTACCGCTGGCACCTGCGGTACTACCGCTAGCCACTGTACTGCAGCACCTTGCTGCCTTCAACTACTCAGCTAGGAAAATGGAAGGATGCAATAAAACCAGAATTTCCATAACTTCTGCAAATGAGCTCCGAATTGAGCAAACTCAAGCTTGTTGAATTCAGGACGACAAGAGCTATCCAACAGCGACAATAAAACCAGAAATGATGTTTTCTTAAGAAGAGGCAGTATAAAAATGCCAATGGTATAGAGATGAGAAACCTCTATCAATGAAGAACCGGCAAAAACTCCAACATCGAAAACATCATAGAAGATGCATATGGACTCCATTTTCGATGAACTTGAGCTTGTCATGAAGCTGACCATAAGCTCAAGAACCCACATAGAGAAAAAGCCAACCAAGAAAGATGATGATGCCAAGAATGCAATGGTTTGATCTCTTAACAAACGATACGATCAAGCTACTCACTTGAGAGCCCCCCTTGATAGTACGGCAATCGATCCTATAACCCGGTCTCCCAACTACCACCATGAGACCGGCAAAATAGAAAACCCTATCAAGGTCAAACCTTTGCCTTGCGCATAGTCCACTTGAGCTAGATGATGACGATCTTGTCCTTCTCAAGATGGACTACCTTTCTTGATTGCGTCGGCTCGATGAAGACTAGTAGATTGCTCCCCCATACTCCACTATGGGAGAGCCACTCTTCGGCACATCTTCACAAGTCCATTGTCACCACAATGGGCGGCAAGCTTCAAGCATGATCTCTCCATGATGCTTCACTTGAACTTGCACACCGCAACCTTGATGACGATCACCACTTGATGTCATCCTCCATGGGTTGTATGAGATCTTCCTCTTGACGCAAACCCATGGAAACATACCTAACCCCACAACGAACTCTCACATAGACCATGGGTTAGTACACAAAGCGTAATGGACAATGCTTACCATACCATGGGATCACTTGATCCTACTTGGTACATCTTCTACGCTTTGTGTGTTGATCAACTTGAATCATTCTTTTCCTTAATCTTGTTCAACCTTGTGTCTTATCTTCTCTCTTCATAAAGATGATGTCTTGAAGGTAAACATGAATGCTCACACAATCTTCTTCTTCAAGACATGCTTGCAATAAGCTCAACTCCCACATGACCAATCTTTGGATAAACCTTGAATATCACCTTGGTCACCATATAAACTCCTTGAAACCAACAGATGGACTTCAAGAAGTACCTACGGACAAATCCTTCGAATATAACTCAAGGCAACCATTAGTCCATAGGGACTGTCATCAATTACCAAAACCACACATGGATAAATGTGCTCTTACAACAACCATACAGGGACAGGCATACGTAACCCAACAATGCAGGTGTCGGTCATCAGCGTGTGTAGACGAGTCGTAGCAAGCTACAAGGACTCCATTACACCGTGTGACATTTCCCCGTAGGGACAGACATAGCAGCAAAGAAGGATACACGCCGGTCAATCAATGTGTCTGGAGCAGTAGCAAGCTACCAAGGCTCATGGAAGCACGAAGAGGCATTTCCCCATAAGGAAGGCTACTAAAGGCACACAACTAGGTGTCGAATCCCACACATACCATTGCATTTCAATCATACACGCACTATGCACGATATGCGTAGATACAACATGGCATCACAACAAAACTCTACAACATAACATTTATTTAGGAGGCTTCGGAGAGCCAACATATTATAATGTTACAAGCAGGAGGGTCACATGACCCAACATTCAGAGCATACAAGCAACAAGCGGAAGTTACATGTCTGGGTACAGACATCTAATAAAAGCGGCTGGAAGAGCCTGAAAAGCTACAACGACCCTAGCATAGGAGCCAAACCTCTGTCTAGGATTCCTAAGCTAACCCGGTCAACATCGAACTTCACGTCATGAGAATCACTAATGAGACTGATGTCTCCTCTGCAAAAACATAAATTAAGCAACCGTGAGTACAAAGGTACTTTGCAAGACTTACATCAGAACTAGCTACATATGCATCATTGTCAACAAAGGGGTTGTGGAGTTTATTGCAACAATCCAGCTTTGACTCTTGGCTAACCTGTACTATGACTACAAGTATTATCTTTAAGGTGGGACAACGCACACGAGTCCACATATTCACCAAATCAATACACCACTATGGATCCACTCCCGTCTCCCTACGAGAAGGCCATCCATAGCACTCACGCTTATCTTGCGCATTTTAGAGTATCCATTTCACTTGTCTATGTACCACATAAGCAATCCAAGCAGTCCATATCCGAGGACGCGGCTATTCGAACAGATTGTTTCACCCTGCAGGGGTATACTTCTTCACACACGCTCCCGCCACTTACCGCCATGTGCACGTAAAAAGGCACCTCGGCAACCTTCAAGCGGAATCCCAGCGAGGGAGTCGGCCACGACCGTTAACCACACAAGACTCTAGTCCAGGTTTATCGCCTATTTGAGACTGAACCCGCAACGGAAGTCCGGCCGAAGTTTCCATCACGACCCCAAACGATGTGTGCAGGGTTCCCAAGCCCACCTCGACGGATGGTACTACGCTTGGTACACCGGGCCACGGGTGCATCTACCGCGCCATAGCCTACCCCTCCGGTCAGCGCTATAAACGAGAAACTAGTTGCAACTCCTGGACAGAGATCAAGGCGATTAATAATCCGAGAGGGTCCATTGGTTTCGGGCCCAATGCATGGTAGTATCTTGTCTTGGATAACAAACACAGAACTCAGTTCTTAAGGACGGTCCGAATGAGACAACCCGCCATGTACTCCTACATGGCCTCTCATCGCTACCTTTACCAAATCGGATTCACACAATTAACTCTCACATAGTAGGACATGAACACACCATTCCGATTCATCGCCCAGATGGATCAGACCCGACACGACTCTAAGCATAGCTGGCACAGTAAGAAATCATGGATGAGTAAGCACAACAAGGCTCAAGCAGTTGCTACTCATGCTAAGTGGTTTCAACTATTTACTGTGACAAGGACACGTCATGCAAAGGAATGGGTTCAACTACCGAGAACATGTAACAGTTGAATCGTTGTTGTTCTAATGCATTTAAAAGAGAGCAGGAGCGAGAGAGTGGGTTCATATCAGTATGCTCAAGGGGAGGTTGTTTGCCTGACACTTCTGAAGATAACAATGAGTCTTCATCGGTGACAACGATCTCAATGTCGGAACCATCGTCTACCGGGAAGGAACACATTCAATGCAATGCAACAAACATGATGTATGATATGGCATTTTAAAGCATTGAATTGACCTAGTGCAATAGGTAGTCATATTAAGTGAAGTGGAATTCAAATATATACTAAATTCCAACTCCAACACTATTTATTAAATTATCCTAATCATGAAATGTCCTACTTGGTGATGTGATCTTGCTCAAACATGCATGAACATGGCATAAACAGATTCATTCGATTGTTCTGATCATTTTTCATATATAAATTATTTTCAATTGACTTACAGATTATTTTCTATGATTTTTAGAAGTTTTAAGCATTTTTTGAATTAAATAAATTCATAAATCAATTACTGCATCATCAATGCGTCAGCACTACGTCATGGTGACGTTAGCAGGTCAACTGACCCGGTCCAGATCAAGCCTGACCGGCGGGACCCGCATGTCATAGGCTCAGGGGCTAATTAAGTTTAAATTTAAACTAACCTAAATTAGCAGGGGGCTGGCCCCACTTTCCATTGACCCAGGGGAGGTCCAATCTGGCCGGGTGGGGGTCAAACTCGCCGGCGAGGCCCGAGACGGCGGAGCGGCTCGGAAACACGGCACAGTGTGCCGTTTGTTGTGCGGAAGGGCTCGTTGGAGAGCTGTCGCTCGACCGCGTCCAGCGGTGGCCTCGGGACGACCGAGGATGGGCTGTGGCGAAGGCGCCAATGTGCTATACGGCGGCCGGCATTCGGTGGCTACGAGCGTCGGCGTTGGAGTGTGCTAGCGAGCATGCTGGTGGTCCGAGAGGCATCTACGGAGCAGCAGGAACCCGTCCATGTGCTCATCTTGGCTATCGAGGGCCACTAGCAACGGCAAGCTTTGCGGCGGTGGCATGGAGCTCTCGGCCATGGCGGGGTTAGAGCTAGGAGATGGCGAGGTTACGGGGTTTGGGGGAGGAGCAAGGGGAGCTCACGGGGGGTCTTCTGGAGCTTACAGGGGGGGCCAGGGACGGCTAGGAGCCGACGAATTTGACGAAGATAGCCAGCGGCCGTGAGGTTGAAGACGATGATGAATCCGGCGTTGCAGCTTGTTCGGGCTTGCGTGGCTCATTGAGGATGACGAAGATGATGCAGAGCTTCGTCTGGACACGGCGAGAGGGGGAGGGGAGCACGGTGGCTACGACTACGACGGACGGCGGCGTCGAGCTCCGCTCGGGTGAGCTCGCGGGGGGGGGGGGGGGGCTAGAGAGTGAGGGAGAGAGCAGAGAAAGGGGAAAATGACAGAGGGGCGTCGGGGCGTCTCCTGGGCATGGGGATAGGCTCGGGGGCGCCTCGCGCGTGGCAAGCAGGAGGTGGCCGCGGTCGCTCTGCTGCTGCCACGCAGCTGCTCAAGGAAGACGATGACTAGGGGGAGGCTGCGGTGGGCTGGGCTGGTTCTTCTGGCTAGGTAAGTTGGCCCAGGTACAGCAACTCTCTCTCTCTCTCTTTTATTTTTGTTTCTATTTTCTAATATTTGCTCTCTGTTTTAATAATGTTTGGGCAAAACCCTAAATACAAAAACCCTGGAATTTATTATGGGGTGTAAGTATATTATTTCCAAACCCTAGAATAAGTTTCAGCATTTTTGGAGGAACCAAAATATTTATAGCCATTTAGTTATCATTTTCAGATGCATTTCTATTTTATTTAAAATGACAAAAGAGTTATTTAAAAATTCATCACCTCTGGTATGTTTTTTCCTACATTTATCAGAAATGGTGAATGATGACCCACAAGTATAGGGGATCTATCGTAGTCCTTTCGATAAGTAAGAGTGTCGAACCCAACGAGGAGCAGAAGGAAATGACAAGCGGTTTTCAGTAAGGTATTCTCTACAAGCACTGAAATTATCGGTAACAGATAGTTTTGTGATAAGATAATTCGTAACGGATAGCAAGTAACAAATGTAGCAAAGGTGCAGCAAGGTGGCCCAATCCTTTTTATAGCAAAGGACAAGCCTGGATAAACTCTTATATAAAGCAAAGCGCTCCCGAGGACACATGGGAATTTCTGTCAAGCTAGTTTTCATCATGCTCATATGATTCGCGTTCGTTACTTTGATAATTTGATATGTGGGTGTGTTGGGGAACGTTGCATGGGAAACAAAAATTTTCCTACGCACACGCAAGATCTATCCATGGTGATGAGCATCTACGAGAGGGAGAGTGAATCTACATACCCTTGTAGATCGCTAAGCGGAAGCGTTAATAAACGCGGTTGATGTAGTCGAACGTCTTCGCGATCCAAATCGCCGAGCGTCCCGCGATCCAATCACGATCCTTCCGATCTAGTGCCGAACGGACGGCACCTCCGCGTTCAACACACGTACGGCTTGATGACGCCTTCACCTCCTCGATCCTGCGAGCGATGGTGAAGTAGTGGTTGAGTTCCAGCAGCACGACGGCGTGGTGATGGTGGTGAGGAACAATCTCTGCAGGGCTTCGCCAAGCACTACGGAGATTATGACGGAGGAACTAGAGGGCTAGGGTTGCCGGCACACGGCTTGGGAAATCCTGATGTGTCCCGTGTGCTAGCCCTGCCCCTCTATTTATATGTTGAGCTTTGGGGTCTAAACTTGGAGCAAAAGCCTCCTCCAGGTCGGTTTTGCCCGCACAAGGTCGGTTTGGCCCGCAGGGAAAGAGTCCAACTCGGATCCCTGCCGAACCGCGCACAGCCGCGCACAAGCGGTAGTACCGCTTCACACAAGCGGTAGTACCGCTCGGGCGGTAGTACCGCTTCACACAAGCGGTAGTACCGCTCCGGCGGTAGTACCGCTTCACCAAGCGGTAGTACCGCTTACGCGGCAGCAAAACTACTTTTGCACTTTCCAATACCTTGTGGGCTTTATCCCTTTGGCTCATATAAAGTGTTGCTGCACCCGAACACTTCGGTAAACATCCGGAACCCCTTCCGGTGAATTCCGGAACCCTTCCGGAGATCAAAACACTATTATCACATATATCAATCTTTACCTCCGGACTATTCCGGAGATCCTCGTCATGTCCGGGATCTTATCCGGGACTCCGAACAACTTTCGGTCACCAACATAATAACTCAATTATACTAATCGTCACCAAACGTTAAGTGTGTAGACCCTGCGGGTTCGAGAACTATGTAGACATGACCGAGACACCTCTACGGCCAATAACCAATAGCGGGACCTGGATGCCCATATTGGCTCCTACATATTCTACGAAGATCTTTATCGGTCGAACCTCTATGTCAAGGATTCAGTTAATCCCGTATGCTGTTCCCTTTGTTCTTCGGTATGTTACTTGCCCGAGATTCGATCGTCGGTATCACTATACCTAGTTCAATCTCGTTACCGGCAAGTCTCTTTACTCGTTCCGTAATACAAGATCTCGTGGCTAACACTTTAGTCACATTGCTTGCAAGGCTCATTGTGATGTTGTATTACCGAGTGGGCCCTGAGATACCTCTCCGTCATACGGAGTAACAAATCCCAGTCTTGATCCATGCCAACCCAACAGACACCCTCGGAGATACCTGTAGAGCACCTTTATAGTCACCCAGTTACGTTGCGACGTTTGATACACACAAGGTATTCCTCCGGTGTCAGTGAGTTGCATGATCTCATGGTCAAAGGAACAGATACTTGACATGCAGAAAACAATAGCAATAAACTGACACGATCAAATGCTACGTTTACAGTTTGGGTCTTGTCCATCACATCATTCTCCTAATGATGTGATCCTGTTATCAACTGACATCTCATGTCTATGGCTAGGAAACCTTAACCATCTTTGATCAACGAGCTAGTCAACTAGAGGCTTACTAGGGACACAGTGTTGTCTATGTACCCACACATGTATTTGAGTTTCCAATCAATACAATTATAGCATGGATAATAAACGATTATCATGAACAAGGAAATATAATAATAACCAATTTATTATTGCCTCTAGGGCATATTTCCAACAGTCTCCCACTTGCACTAGAGTCAATAATCTAGTTCACATCACTATGTGATTTACATTGTAATGAATCGAACACCCATGCAGTTCTGGTGTTGTTCATGTTTAGCCCTTGGAAGAGGTTTAGTCATCGGATCTGCAACATTTAGATCCGTGTGTACTTTGCAAATATTTATGTCGTCCTCCTTGATGTAATCGCGGATGGAATTGAAACGTCGCTTTATGTGTCTGGTCCTCTTGTGAAATCTTGGTTCCTTGGCTAGAGCAATGGCACCAGTATTATCACAAAACAGAGTCATTGGGTTAAGCGCACTAGGCACTACTCCAAGATCTGTCATGAACTCCTTCATCCAGACACCTTCCTTCGCCGCCTCCGAGGCTGCGATGTACTCCGCTTCGCATGTAGAATCAGCTACCACGCTTTGCTTGGAACTGCACCAGCTAACCGCACCCCCATTAAGAATAAATACGTATCCGGTTTGCGACTTAGAGTCATCCGGATCAGTGTCAAAGCTTGCATCGACGTAACCCTTTACGACGAGCTCTTGATCACCTCCATAAACGAGAAACATGTCCTTAGTCCTTTTCAGGTACTTCAGGATATTCTTGACCGCTGTCCAGTGTTCCATTCCTGGATCACTTTGAAACCTTCCGACCATACTTATGGCAAGGCTGACATCGGGTCTTGTGCACAGCATTGCATACATGATAGAGCCTATGGCTGAAGCATAGGGGATGACACTCATCTTTTCTCTATCTTCTGCAGTCACTGGGCATTGAGTCTTACTCAACTTCACACCTTGCAAAACAGGCAAGAACCCCTTCTTGGACTGATCCATTTTGAACTTCTTCAAAATCTTATCAAGGTCTGTGCTTTGTGAAAGTCCTATTAAACGTCTTGATCTATCTCTATAGATCTTGATGCCTAATATGAAAGCAGCTTCTCCTAGGTCCTTCATTGAAAAACTCTTGTTCAAATATTCCTTTACACTTTCCAGCATTTCTATATTGTTTCCAATCAGCAATATGTCATCCACATATAATATTAGAAACGCTATAGAGCTCCCACTCACTTTCTTGTAAATACAAGCTTCTCCGTAAACTTGTATAAACTCGAACGCTTTGATCACCTCATCAAAACGAAGATTCCAACTCCGAGATGCTTGCACCAGTCCATAAATGGATCGCTGGAGTTTGCAAACTTTGTCAGCATTCTCTGGATCGACAAAACCTTCTGGTTGCATCATATACAACTCTTCCTTAAGGTAACCGTTAAGGAACGCTGTTTTGACATCCATCTGCCAAATTTCATAATCGAAAAAGGCAGCTATTGCTAACATGATTCTGACGGACTTAAGCATCGCTACGGGTGAGAAGGTCTCATCGTAGTCAACTCCTTGAACTTGTGAAAAACCCTTTGCCACAAGTCGAGCTTTATAGACGGTGACATTACCGTCCGCGTCCGTCTTCCTCTTAAAGATCCATTTGTTCTGAATGGCCTTACGCCCTTCAGGTAATACTTCCAAAGTCCATACTTTCTTTTCATACATGGATCCCATCTCGGATTTCATGGCCTCTAACCACTTCTCGGAATCCGGGCCCATCATCGTTTCTCCATAGCTCGTAGGTTCATCGTTGTCTAACAACATGACCTCTAAGACAGGGTTGCCGTACCACTCGGGAGCAGTACGCGTCCTTGTCGACCTACGAGGTTCGATAGCAACTTGATCCAAAGCTTCATGATCATCATCATTAACTTCCTCTTCAGCTAATGTAGGCTCCACAGAAACAACTTTCTGCGCTGCGCTACTCTCAGGTTGAAGTAAAGGTTCAACAACCTCATCAAGTTCTATCTTCCTCCCACTCAATTCTTTCGAGAGAAACTCTTTCTCAAGAAATGTTCCGTTTTTAGCGACAAACACTTTGCCTTCGGATCTGAGGTAGAAGGTATACCCAACTGTCTCTTTTGGGTATCCTATGAAGACGCATTTCTCCGCTTTGGGTTCCAGCTTTTCAGGCTGAAGCTTTTTGACATAAGCATCACATCCCCAAACTTTAAGAAACGACAGCTTTGGCTTCTTGCCAAACCAAAGTTCATATGGCGTCGTCTCAACGGATTTCGATGGTGCCCTATTTAAAGTGAATGCAGCTGTCTCTAATGCATAACCCCAAAACGATAGTGGCAAATCGGCAAGAGACATCATAGATCGCACCATATCCAATAAGGTTCGATTACGACGTTCGGACACACCATTACGCTGTGGTGTTCCAGGCGGTGTCAGTTGTGAAACAATTCCACATTGTCTTAAGTGACTGCCAAACTCATAACTCAGATATTCTCCTCCTCGATCAGATCGTAGGAATTTAATCTTCTTGTTACGATGATTCTCAACTTCACTCTGAAATTGTTTGAACTTTTCAAATGTTTCAGACTTGTGTTTCATTAAGTAAATATACCCATATCTACTTAAGTCATCAGTGAAGGTGAGAAAGTAACGATAACCACCGCGCGCCTCAATGCTCATCGGACCGCACACATCAGTATGTATGATTTCCAACAAGTCACTTGCCCGTTCCATCGTACCAGAGAACGGCGTTTCAGTCATCTTGCCCATGAGGCATGGCTCACATGTGTCAAGTGATTCAAAATCAAGTGACTCCAAAAGTCCATCAGCATGGAGCTTCTTCATGCGTTTTACGCCAATATGACCTAAACGGCAGTGCCACAAGAAAGTGGTATTATCATTATCAATTCTACATCTTTTGGCATCAATGTTATGAACATGTGTATCATTACTATCGAGATTCAATAAGAATAAACCCCTCACATCGGGTGCATGACCATAAAAGATATTACTCATATAAATAGAACAACCATTATTCTCTGATTTAAATGAGTAACCGTCTCGCAATAAACAAGATCCAGATATAATGTTCATGCTTAACGCAGGCACCAAATAACACTTATTTAGGTTCATCACTAATCCCGACGGTAATCGAAGAGCGAGCGTGCCGACGGCGATCACATCAACCTTGGAACCATTTCCCACGCGCATCGTCACTTCGTCCTTTGCCAGCCTCCGTCTATTCCGCAGTTCCTGTTTTGAGTTGCAAATATGAGCAACCGCACCGGTATCAAATACCCAGGCACTACAACGAGAGTTGGTAAGGTACACATCAATAACATGTATATCATATATACCTTGTTTGTTGTTGGCCGCCTTCTTGTCAGCCAAATACTTGGGGCAATTCCGCTTCCAGTGTCCAGTTCCCTTGCAATGAAAACACACAGTTTCTGGTTTGGGTCCAGCCTTGGGTTTCTTCACGAGAGGAGCAACTGCTTTGCCACTCTGCTTGGAGTTACCCTTCTTACCCTTGCCATTTTTCTTGAAACTAGTGGTTTTATTGACCATCAACACTTGATGCTCCTTCTGAATTTCAGACTCAGCGGCTTTCAGCATCGCAAACAGCTCGGCGACTGACTTGTTCATCCCGTGCATGTTATAGTTCAACACGAAGCTCTTGTAGCTAGGTGGCAATGATTGAAGAACTCTGTTAGTGATAGCCTCTGGCGGAAGGGGCATCCCTAACTCAGCCAGACGGGTGGAGTACCCAGACATTCTGAGCACGTGATCACTGATAGACCCGTTCTCCTCCATCTTGCAAGCATAGAACTTATCGGAGATCTCATATCTCTCGATCCGGGCATTCTTCTGAAAGATAAACTTCAACTCCTGGAACATCTCATATGCTCCATGACGTTCAAAACGTCTTTGAAGTCCCGGTTCTAAGCCATACAACATTGCACATTGAACTATTGAGTAATCATCAGAACGAGCCTGCCAGGCGTTCACAACGTCTAGAGACTCAACTGGAGCGGGTGGATCACCAAGCGGTGCATCAAGGACATAAGCCTTCTGGGAAGCCGTAAGGATAATCCTTAGATTACGGGCCCAGTCCACAAAGTTACTTCCATCATCTTTCAACTTAGCTTTCTCTAGGAACGCATTAAAATTCAGGGGTGCTACTGCGCGAGCCATGATCTACAACATAAATATAGCAAAGACAACTTAGACTATTGTTCTTAGATAATGAGTTTAGTTAATCATATTTAAAAAACTCCCACTCAAATTGACATCCCTCCGATCATTCGAGTGTAACATGATCCAAATCCACCAACTCAAGTCCGATCATCACGTGAGTTGAGGTGGTTTCAATGGTGAACATCTTCATGTTGATCATATCTACTATATGACTCATGTTCGACCTTTCGGTCTCTTGTGTTCCGAGGCCATGTCTGTACATGCTAGGCTCGTCAAGTTTAACCCGAGTGTTCCGCACGTGTAACATGGCTTACACCCGTTGTATGCGAACGTAGAGTCTATCACACCCGATCATCACGGCGTGTCTCGAAACGACGAACTTTCGCAACGGTGCACACTTGGGGAGAACACAATTTATCTTGAAATTTAAGTGAGGGATCACCTTATAATGCTACCGTCGTCCTAAGCAAAATAAGATGCATAAAAGGATTAACATCACATGCAAATCATAAGTGACATGATATGGCCATGAACTTGTGCTTTTGATCTCCATCTCCAAAGCACCGGCATGATCTCCATCGTCACCGGCATGACACCATGATCTCCATCATCTTGATCTCCATCAACGTGTCGCCATAAGGTTGTCGCGCCGACTGTTGCTTCCACGACTATTGCTAACGTTTAGCGATAAAGTAAAGCATTACATAGCGCTTAATGATTGACACGCAGGTCATACAATAATTAAAGACAACTCTATGGCTCCTGCCAGTTGCCGTACTCATCGACATGCAAGTCGTGATATTCTATACAAAACATGATCATCTCATACATCACATATATCTCATCATGTAATTGGCCATATCACATCACAACATACCCTGCAAAAACAAGTTAGACGTCCTCTAATTGTTGTTGCAAATTTTACGTGGCTGCTACGGGTTTGCAAGAACCGTTCTTACCTACGCAAAACCACAACGTGGTGTAGTGATTGCTTTTTGATCTTCTAAAAGAACCCTCTTCATTGAACCGATTCAACTAAAGTGAGAGAGACAGACACCCGCCAGTCACCTTTATGCAACAAGTGCACGCAGCGGTGAAACCAGTCTCGCGTAAGCGTACGCGTAATGTCGGTCCGGGCCGCTTCATCTCACAATACCGCGGAATCAAGTATCAACTAGTAACGGCAAGCAATATGTATACATCCACGCCCACAACTCGTTTGTGTTCTACTCGAGATCTCATCTACGCATAGACCTAGCTCAGATGCCACTGTTGGGGAACGTTGCATGGGAAACAAAAAATTTCCTACGCACACGCAAGATCTATCCATGGTGATGAGCATCTACGAGAGGGAGAGTGAATCTACATACCCTTGTAGATCGCTAAGCGGAAGCGTTAATAAACGCGGTTGATGTAGTCGAACGTCTTCGCGATCCAAATCGCCGAGCGTCCCGCGATCCAATCACGATCCTTCCGATCTAGTGCCGAACGGACGGCACCTCCGCGTTCAACACACGTACGGCTTGATGACGCCTTCACCTCCTCGATCCTGCGAGCGATGGTGAAGTAGTGGTTGAGTTCCAGCAGCACGACGGCGTGGTGATGGTGGTGAGGAACAATCTCTGCAGGGCTTCGCCAAGCACTACGGAGATTATGACGGAGGAACTAGAGGGCTAGGGTTGCCGGCACACGGCTTGGGAAATCCTGATGTGTCCCGTGTGCTAGCCCTGCCCCTCTATTTATATGTTGAGCTTTGGGGTCTAAACTTGGAGCAAAAGCCTCCTCCAGGTCGGTTTTGCCCGCACAAGGTCGGTTTGGCCCGCAGGGAAAGAGTCCAACTCGGATCCCTGCCGAACCGCGCACAGCCGCGCACAAGCGGTAGTACCGCTTCACACAAGCGGTAGTACCGCTCGGGCGGTAGTACCGCTTCACACAAGCGGTAGTACCGCTCCGGCGGTAGTACCGCTTCACCAAGCGGTAGTACCGCTTACGCGGCAGCAAAACTACTTTTGCACTTTCCAATACCTTGTGGGCTTTATCCCTTTGGCTCATATAAAGTGTTGCTGCACCCGAACACTTCGGTAAACATCCGGAACCCCTTCCGGTGAATTCCGGAACCCTTCCGGAGATCAAAACACTATTATCACATATATCAATCTTTACCTCCGGACTATTCCGGAGATCCTCGTCATGTCCGGGATCTTATCCGGGACTCCGAACAACTTTCGGTCACCAACATAATAACTCAATTATACTAATCGTCACCAAACGTTAAGTGTGTAGACCCTGCGGGTTCGAGAACTATGTAGACATGACCGAGACACCTCTACGGCCAATAACCAATAGCGGGACCTGGATGCCCATATTGGCTCCTACATATTCTACGAAGATCTTTATCGGTCGAACCTCTATGTCAAGGATTCAGTTAATCCCGTATGATGTTCCCTTTGTTCTTCGGTATGTTACTTGCCCGAGATTCGATCGTCGGTATCACTATACCTAGTTCAATCTCGTTACCGGCAAGTCTCTTTACTCGTTCCGTAATACAAGATCTCGTGGCTAACACTTTAGTCACATTGCTTGCAAGGCTCATTGTGATGTTGTATTACCGAGTGGGCCCTGAGATACCTCTCCGTCATACGGAGTAATAAATCCCAGTCTTGATCCATGCCAACCCAACAGACACCCTCGGAGATACCTGTAGAGCACCTTTATAGTCACCCAGTTACGTTGCGACGTTTGATACACACAAGGTATTCCTCCGGTGTCAGTGAGTTGCATGATCTCATGGTCAAAGGAACAGATACTTGACATGCAGAAAACAATAGCAATAAACTGACACGATCAAATGCTACGTTTACAGTTTGGGTCTTGTCCATCACATCATTCTCCTAATGATGTGATCCTGTTATCAACTGACATCTCATGTCTATGGCTAGGAAACCTTAACCATCTTTGATCAACGAGCTAGTCAACTAGAGGCTTACTAGGGACACAGTGTTGTCTATGTACCCACACATGTATTTGAGTTTCCAATCAATACAATTATAGCATGGATAATAAACGATTATCATGAACAAGGAAATATAATAATAACCAATTTATTATTGCCTCTAGGGCATATTTCCAACATGATTCGCGTTCGTTACTTTGATAATTTGATATGTGGGTGGACCGGTGCTTCGGTGCTGTCCTTACTTGGACAAGCCTCCCACTTATGATTAACCCCTCTCACAAGCATCTGCAACTACGAAAGAAGAATTAAGATAAATCTAACCATAGCATGAAACATGTGGGTCCAAATCAGCCCCTTACGAAGCAACACATAAACTAGGGTTTAAGCTTCTGTCACTCTAGCAACCCATCATCTACTTATTACTTCCCAATGCCTTCCCCTAGGCCCAAATAATGGTGAAGTGTCATGTAGTCGACGTTCACATAACACCACTAGAGGAGAGACAACATACATCTCATCAAAATATCGAACGAATACCAAATTCACATGATTACTTATAACAAGACTTATCCCATGTCCTCAGGAACAAACGTAACTACTCACAAAGCATATTCATGTTCATAATCAGAGGAGTATTAATTATCATTATGGATCTGAACATATGATCTTCCACCAAGTAAACCAACTAGCATCAACTACAAGGAGTAATCAACACTACTAGCAACCCATAGGTACCAATCTAAGGTTTTGAGACAAAGATCGGATACAAGAGATTAACTAGGGTTTGGAGAGGAGATGGTGCTAGTGAAGATGTTGATGGAGATTGACCCCCTCTCGATGAGAGGATCGTTGGTGATGATGATGGCTTCGATTTCCCCCTCCGGGAGGGAAGTTTCCCCGGCAGAACAGCTCCGCCGGAGCCCTAGATTGGTTCTGCCCAAGTTCCGCCTCGAGACGGCGGCGCTTCGTCCCGAAAGCTCTATTATGATTTTTTTTCCAGGTCAAAACCCTCCATATAGTAGAAGATGGGCACCGGAGGCCTGCCAGGGGGCCCACAAGCCACAGGGGCGCGCCCAGGGGGTAGGGCGCGCCCCCTTGGCTTGTGACTCCCTGGTGGGTCCCCTCTGGTATTTCTTTCGCCCAGTATTTTTTATATATTCCAAAATAATTCTCCATAGATTTTCAGGACTTTTGGAGTTGTGCAGAATAGGTATCTCAGATTTGCTCCTTTTCCAGTCCAGAATTGTAGCTGCCGGCATTCTCCCTCTTCATGTAAACCTTGTAAAATAAGAGAGAAAAGGCATAAGTATTGTACCATAATGTGTATTAACAGCCCACAATGCAATAAATATCGATATAAAAGCATGATGCAAAATGGACGTATCAACTCCCCCAAGCTTAGACCTCGCTTGTCCTCAAGCGAAAGCCGAAATCGATAAATATGTCCACATGTTTAGAGATAGAGGTGTCAATAAAATAAAATATGGACATGAAGGCATCATGGTCATCTTTAGAATAGCAACATATATTGGCATATAATTTCTTATGCTAAAGTAACAATTCATTCACAAGGTAAAGTATGAATCAAGAACTCTATTGAGAACCAACAAACTATGATCTCAGTCATTGAAGTAATTCCAATTTATCATAACATCGGAAAGAGTCAATATAAGAGCTTGTAAAGCAAATCCACATACTCAATCATATTTTAGTCTTTCATAATTGCTAACACTCACGCGGTACCTATGAGGTGAAAGCTTCAATCGGACACAGAGAAAGATAGGGGCTTATAGTTTTGCCTCCCAACTATTTACCTCAAGGGTAATGTCAACAGAAATAACTCATGCTCATCCACATCCGAGTGGATATATGTGTCTAGATCATTCCCCAACACATGACGCTTGCCAAGAGATAAAGGCGAAATAAAGGAAGCAGTGAAGATCACCACGACTCTTGCATAAAGGTAAGTACTAGAAAATAAAAGTAACAGATAGGCCCTTCGCAGAGGGAAGCAGAGGTTGTCATGCGCTTTTATAGTTGGATACGCAATCCCTTAATGCAAAAGAACGTCACTTTATATTGCCCCTTGTGATAAAGAACTTTATTATGCAGTCTGTCGCTTTTATTTCTTCCATATCACAAGTTCGTATAAAGTTTATTTTCCTCACACTAATAAATCACACATATTTAGAGAGCATTTTTTTATTGCTTGCACCGATGACAACTTACTTGACGGATCTTACTCAATCCATAGGTAGGTATGGTGGACTCTCATGGCAAAACTGGGTTAAGGGTGTTTGGATGCACAAGTAGTATCTCTACTTGGTGCGGAAGCTTTGGCTGATATGAGGTGGAAGCAAGCGTCACATGTTAAAGGATCTAAAACCATATAACTTCTATTCGGAAATAAGCAAACATAAACCATTATGTTGTCTTCCTTGTCCAACATCAACTTTTTAGCATATAATATTTTAATGAGTGCTCACAATCATAAAAGATGTCCAAGATAATATATTTATATGTGAACCTCTCTTTCTTTATTACTTCCTTTTAATTGCAACAATGACCAATAGCTATGTTTGTCAACTCACAACAAATTTCAATCGACATACTTCTTATATGTGAAGTCATCACCCCCCATAAGATAATCATATATATTCTTTGCTTTTATTTTATACTTCTTTCTATTTCTTTTTCTCAAGATCATAGCAAGCAAGAAAAGCCCTCAACTCAAAACTACTCTTTATTATATAACTCTCGGACTTACTTACATAGGGGGAACATAAAGCAAAACTCAAAACTAGATCACACTAAAAACTTTATTCTACTAGATCAAGATATAACCAAAAGGATCGGACTAAGAAAAATGATAAAAGTAAAAGATGTGATGGTGATACGATACCGGGGCACCTCCCCCAAGCTTGGCACAAGCCAAGGGGAGTGCCCATACCCATGTGTTTAGTTGTCGTTCTGCGGAGGTGGTGATGTTGGAGTTGTTGATGAGGCTGGAAGCTTGTCCTCCTTCTTCCAAGGCATGGGCTCACCATCGTAAAAAGATGAACGAGTCTCCGGGATCCTCAAATCTACAGCCAAACTCATTCTCTTAAATCTGTATTCATACTCATAGTTTTGGTTTTGCAGGTCATAGATCTGGGCTTGGAGATGATCGATTTTCTCATAAAGCTTGAAGATGTGCTCCCCGATGTCCTTGGCGTCCAACTTGTGCTTATGGTTAAACTCCGCGATCATCATGTGATTGGCATTGAGTCCTCGTTCCACCATACCTTGGCACTTGAAGACTTGTTGCTCTATTGCTTCGAGCCTTGTCTCCATGCTTCCGGTCTTCTTTGGCCCCTCAACATCATGGATGTGCAGCACCCCCTCACGCATCTCCATGGTTTGAGGGTGTCGCAGCACCTCCGCAAGGTAGGGGCTGATGACCTTCTCGAAGAACTTGTCCTTCGAATCACTTGGGGACGTCATGTTGATCTAAATCCGCTGCAGAAACAGCTCAAAACGAAAACAGGAAGTATTGTCGTGATACGAAGGTCAAAACCTTCGGGAGATTATATAATGAATTTTTACCGACCTGAAAGAGTATACCACAAGAAAACGGAGTCCGGAGGGTACACGAGGTGGCCACAAGCCACAGGGGCGCGCCCCCTGGCTTGTCGCCTCCTCATGCACTCTTTGGACTACTTTAAATTTTCCTAATTTTTTAAATATTCCAAAACGGAGAAAAATTGCTGTTGAAAAAGTTTTGGAGTCGGTTTGCTTACCATACCACATACCTATTCCTTTTCGGAGTCTGAAATGTTCTGGTAGGTCTTCCTAATGTACTCCTCCGGAGTTATGGTATTAATAATATTGGTTTCAACATTTATGGGAGTACCTGAGATATAATGTTTGATTCTTTGCCCGTTTACCACCTTAGGATTTGTGCCTTCGGCGTTGTTGATCTTGATGGCACCGGAATGATACACTTCCTCGATAATGTAAGGCCCTTCCCATTTAGAGAGAAGTTTTCCTGCAAAAAATCTTAAACGAGAATTGTATAGCAAGACATGGTCACCTACATTGAATTTGCGCTTTTGTATCCTTTTATCATGCCATCTCTTAACCTTTTCTTTAAACAACTTGGCATTCTCATAGGCCTGGGTTCTCCATTCATCAAGTGAGCTAACGTCAAATAACCTCTTCTCACCAGCAAGTTTGAAATCATAGTTGAGCTCTTTAATTGCCCAATAAGCTTTATGTTCTAGTTCAAGAGGTAAGTGACATGCTTTACCATAAACCATTTTATACGGAGACATACCCATAGGGTTTTTGTAAGCAGTTCTATAAGCCCATAATGCATCATCAAGTTTCTTAGACCAATTCTTTCTGGATCTATTAACAGTCTTCTGCAAGATCAATTTAATTTCTCTATTGCTCAATTCTACTTGACCACTTGACTGAGGATGATATGGAGATGCAATTCTATGATTAACATCATACTTAGCAAGCAATTTACGGAAAGCACCATGAATAAAGTGTGGACCACCATCAGTCATTAAATATCTAGGGACTCCAAATCTAGGGAAAATAACTTCTTTAAGCATTTTAATAGAAGTGTTATGATCAGCGCTACTAGTTGGAATAGCTTCTACCCACTTAGTAACATAATCAATAGCAACTAGAATATGAGTATACCCGTTAGACCGTGGAAAAGGTCCCATATAATCAAAACCCCAAACATCGAATGGTTCAATAACAAGAGAGTAATTCATAGGCATTTCCTGATGTCTACTAATATTACCAATTCTTTGACATTCATCACAAGACAAGACAAACTTACGAGCATCCTTGAAGAGAGTAGGCCAATAAAAACCAGATTGTAATACCTTGTGTGCAGTTCTATCTCCAGCGTGGTGTCCCCCATAGGCCTCGGAGTGACACTTGCGTAGGATATGTTCCTGTTCATGCTCAGGTACACAACGTCTAATAACACCATATACTCCTTCTTTATAAAGGTGTGGATCATCCCAAAAGTAGTGTCTTAAATCATAGAAGAACTTTTTCTTTTGTTGGTATGTGAAACTAGGCGGTATAAATTTAGCAACAATGTAATTAGAATAATCAGCATACCATGGAGCATTACGCAAAGCATTTATGATGGCTAATTGTTCATCCGGAAAGCTATCATCAATAGGTAGTGGGTCATCAAGAACATTCTCTAATCTAGACAAGTTATCGGCTACGGGGTTATCAGCACCCTTTCTATCAATAATATGCAAATCAAATTCTTGTAGCAGAAGAACCCATCTAATAAGTCTAGGTTTAGCATCTTTCTTTTCCATAAGGTATTTAATAGCAGCATGATCAGTGTGAACAGTTACTTTGGAATCAACAATATAAGGTCTGAACTTATCACAAGCAAACACAACTGCTAAAATTCCTTTTCAGTGGTAGCATAGTTTCTTTGAGCACTGTCTAGAGTTATACTAGCATAATGGATAACATTTAATTTCTTATCAACTCTTTGTCCTAGAACAGCACCAACAGCGTAATCACTAGCGTCACACATAATTTCAAAGGGTAGGTTCCAATCAGGTGGTTGAACAACAGGTGCGGAAATCAAGGCATTCTTAAGAATTTCAAATGCTTCTACACAATCATCATCAAAAACGAATGGAAGATCTTTTTGCAAAAGATTAGTGAGAGGCCTAGAAATCTTAGAGAAGTCTTTAATAAACCTTCTATAGAAACCAGCATGACCAAGGAAACTTCTTATACCTCTGATATCCGTAGGACACGGCATTTTTTCAATAGCATCAACTTTAGCTTTATCAACTTCAATACCTCTTTCGGAGATTTTGTGCCCCAAGACAATACCTTTATTAACCATAAAGTGGCACTTTTCCCAATTTAAGACAAGATTAGTTTCTTCGCATCTCTGCAAAACTCGATCAAGGTTGCTCAAGCAATCATCAAAAGAAGTTCCGTAAACGGAAAAATCATCCATGAAAACCTCAACAATCTTTTCACAAAAGTCAGAGAATATAGCCATCATGCATCTTTGAAAGGTAGCAGGTGCATTGCATAAACCAAAAGGCATACGTCTATAAGCAAAGGTACCGAAAGGACAAGTAAAAGTGGTCTTTTCTTGATCCTCTTTTGACACAGGTATTTGAGAGAAACCAGAATAACCATCTAGAAAGCAAAAATGTGTGTGTTTGGATAGTCTTTCTAGCATTTGATCAATAAAATGTAGAGGGTAATGATCTTTCCTAGTAGCTTTATTTAATTTCCTAAAATCAATTACCATTCTATATCCTGTAACAATTCTTTGCGGGATCAATTCATTTTTATCATTAGGAACAACGGTAATACCTCCTTTCTTAGGAACACAATGAACGGGGCTAACCCATCTACTATCAGCAATAGGATAAATTATACCTGCCTCCAGAAGCTTTAGTATTTCATTTCTTACCACTTCTTTCATTTTAGGATTTAACCGTCGTTGGTGATCAACAACTGGTTTAGCATCAGGCTCCATATTAATTTTGTGCTGACATAGAGTGGGACTAATGCCCTTAAGATCATCAAGAGTATATCCAATAGCAGCACGGTGCTTCCTCAAAGTTTTCAATAATCTCTTTTCTTCATGCTCTGAAAGGTTAGCACTAATAATAACAGGATATATCTCCTTTTCATCAAGATAAGCATATTTCAGAGTATTAGGCAATTGTTTAAGCTCAAACACGGGATCACCCTTGGGTGGAGGAGGATCCCCAAGTATTTCAACAGGCAGGTTGTGTTTCAAAATAGGCTGTTGATCAAAGAAAATCTTATCTATTTCATTCCTTTCATTCATATGCATATCGTTTTCATGGTCTAGCAAATACTGTTCTAAAGGATCAGTAGGAGGCATAGCAATAGAAGCAAGACCAATAATTTCATCTTTACTAGGCAATTCCTTGTCATGGGGTTGTCTATGAAATTTAGAAAAATTGAACTCATGAGACACATCCCCAAAACTTACAGTAACAGTTTCCTTCTCACAATCAATCATAGCATTAACAGTATTCAAGAAGGGTCTAACGAATATAATGGGACAAAAATCATCTTGTGGGGAACCAAGAACAAGAAAATCAGTAGGATACTTTATTTTCCCACACAAGACTTCAACATCTCTAACAATCCCAATTGGTGCAATAGTATCTCTATTAGCCAGCTTAATGGTAACATCAATTTCCTCTAATTCAGCTGGTGCAATATCATTCATAATTTCTTGATATAAGGTGAAGGGAATTGCACTCACACTAGCACCCACATCACACAAGCCATGATAAAAATGATCTCCTATTTTAACAGAAACAACAGGCATGCCAACAACAGGTCTATGTTTATCTTTAGCATCAGGTCTAGCAATTCTAGCAGCTTCATCACAGAAATGAATAACATGCCCATCAACATTATCAACCAAGAGATCTTTAACCATAGCAATATTAGGTTCAACTTTAATTTGCTCAGGGGGTGTAGGTGTTCTAGTACAACTCTTATGAGCCACAGTTGAAGCTTTAGCATGTTCCTTTATTCTAACAGGGAAAGGTGGTTTCTCAATATAAGCGGTAGGAACAACAGGATCAACATTATAAGTAATGGTTTCTTCTTCAACTTTAATAGGTTCAATTACTTTCACTTCAATGGGAGGATGATATTTAAACCACTTCTCCTTAGGGAGATCAACATGAGCAGCAAAAGATTCACAGAAAGAGGCTACTATCTCAGAGTCAAGTCCATATTTAGTGCTAAATTCACGAAAATCATCGGTGTCTATAAAGGATTTAACACAATCAAACGTAAGGTTTATACCTGACTCATTACCTTCGTCGAGTTCCCAATCTTCAGAGTTGCGTTTAATTCTTTCCAATAAGTCCCATTTGAATTCAATATCTTTCTTCATAAAGGCCAGCACAAGAAGTATCGAGCATGGATTGATCATTACGAGAAAGCCGAGCATAAAAATTCTGAATAATAATTTCTCTTGGGAGTTCATGATTGGGGCATGAATATAGCATTGACTTAAGCCTCCCCCAAGCTTGAGCGATTCTTTCTCCTTCACGAGGCCAAAAATTGTAAATATAATTCCGATCACGATGAACCAGATGCATAGGATAAAACTTCTGATGAAATTCCAATTTCAATCGGTTGTAGTTCCATGATCCAATATCATCACATAGCCTATACCATGTCAATGCCTTCTCCTTCAAAGATAAAGGAAAGCCCTTCTTCTTGACATCATCCTCGGGCAAACCTGCAAGCTTAAATAATCCACAAACTTCATCCACATAGATTAGATGCAAATCAGGATGTAGTGTTCCATCTCCTGCATAAGGATTAGCTAGCAGTTTCTCTATCATACCCGAAGGAATTTCATAATAAATATTTTCAGTAGGTGCAGTAGGTTGAGGAGCAACTCTTTGTGCTTTCGGTCAAGGTGAAGATACCCCGAACAAGCCCCTCAAAGGATTATTTTCCATAGCAACAAGTGACAGTAAATTTCAGTACAATATATAAAATTTTCCTTACCAAATTCCACTCACCAAAGGCGCTTCACTCCCCGGCAACGGCGCCAGAAAAGAGTATTGATGACCCACAAGTATAGGGGATCTATCGTAGTCCTTTCGATAAGTAAGAGTGTCGAACCCAACGAGGAGCAGGACGAAATGACAAGCAGTTTTCAGTAAGGTATTCTCTGCAAGCACTGAAATTATCGGTAATAGATAGTTTTGTGATAAGATAATTCGTAACGGATAGCAAGTAACAAATGTAGCAAAGGTGCAGCAAGGTGGCTCAATCCTTTTTATAGCAAAGGACAATCCTGGATAAACTCTTATATAAAGCAAAGCGCTCCCGAGGACACATGGGAATTTCTGTCAAGCTAGTTTTCATCATGCTCATATGATTCGCGTTCGTTACTTTGATAATTTGATATGTGGGTGGACCGGTGCTTGGGTGCTGTCCTTACTTGGACAAGCCTCCCACTTATGATTAACCCCTCTTGCAAGCATCCGCAACTATGAAAGAAGAATTAAGATAAATCTAACCATAGCATGAAACATGTGGGTCCAAATCAGCCCCTTACGAAGCAACGCATAAACTAGGGTTTAAGCTTCTATCACTCTAGCAACCCATCATCTACTTATTACTTCCCAATGCCTTCCCCTAGGCCCAAATAATGGTGAAGTGTCATGTAGTCGACATTCACATAACACCACTAGAGGAGAGACAACATACATCTCATCAAAATATCGAACGAATACCAAATTCACATGATTACTTATAACAAGACTTATCCCATGTCCTCAGGAACAAACGTAACTACTCACAAAGCATATTCATGTTCATAATCAGAGGAGTATTAATTATCATTAAGGATCTGAACATATGATCTTCCACCAAGTAAACCAACTAGCATCAACTACAAGGAGTAATCAACACTACTAGCAACCCACAGGTACCAATCTGAGGTTTTGAGACAAAGATCGGATACAAGAGATGAACTAGGGTTTGGAGAGGAGATGGTGCTGGTGAAGATGTTGATGGAGATTGACCCCCTCTCGATGAGAGGATCGTTGGTGATGACGATGGCTTCGATTTCCCCCTCCGGGAGGGAAGTTTCCCCGGCAGAACAGCTCCACCGGAGCCCTAGATTGGTTCTGCCCAAGTTCCGCCTTGAGACGGCGGCGCTTCATCCCAAAAGCTCTCTTATGATTTTTTCCAGGTCAAAACCCTCCATATAGCAGAAGATGGGCACTGGAGGCCTGCCAGGGGGCCCACAAGCCATAGGGGCGCGCCCAGGGGGTAGGGTGCGCCCCCCTGGCTTGTGACTCCCTGGTGGGTCCCCTCTGGTATTTCTTTCACCCAGTATTTTTTATATATTCCAAAATAATTCTCCGTAGATTTTCAGGACTTTTGGAGTTGTGCAGAATAGGTATCTCAGATTTGCTCCTTTTCCAGTCCAGAATTCCAGCTGCTGGCATTCTCCCTCTTCATGTAAACCTTGTAAAATAAGAGAGAAAAGGCATAAGTATTGTACCATAATGTGTATTAACAGCCCATAATGCAATAAATATCGATATAAAAGCATGATGCAAAATGGACGTATCAGCGAACATTTTCTAAGGCCATTTTGGGTTCATTGTAAATCTCAACTACTTGAATTTGTTTGAATAATGGAGTGCTAGGGTTTTGGCAATCCCCATTTCAAGTTCATTTGAATTTAAACATGATGACATGATGACTAATGCAATGACAAGCAATGTCTAGCTAGGGTTGTGACAACTCACCCCCCACTAAACAAGAATCTCGTCCCGAGATTCAGGCATAGGATAAGAGGACATAGGGGACACAAACTCACACAATCTTCACGATCCGATTGCCCTTCTCGAAGATGTTGATTCGTTGCATATTGTTGATATTGACATCTTTGCTTCAGGATCTTCATCTAAACACAAAGACCACAGATACCGAAAACCCCTACAAGAATCGATCTTCTCGAAGATCGAGCAACTCATGATCAACTCATGGAATGAGATGTGAGAACGTCTCTTGAGCTGAGACACAAAACACATATCAAGAGCAACGGAATGAGGCAGATGACGAAGGTTCAATTGGTAGGCAACAATTCCACGCTTAAAGGAGATGGAGCATGAGTTTCAAAGTAGCGAGGAGTTAGTTGCCCTTCATACCATAACGGGCACCTTAGGGAAGGTGACTCGTAGGATTATCCCTTAAGTGGCAAAAAAGAATTACTTTTGATACAGAGATCATTGAAACTCTTCATACCAGCCTAAGGCATTTCACAATGATCGTTTGAAGGAGTCCGAAAGAAATGGCATACTCAGATCGAAAAGGAAACTAGAGTTATAGAACCACTCGGCAACGGAAGGCACATTCCAAATGATGCCGAGAATATAACCCAATGCCTGAGCGTGCTCTCAAGAACTTGAGCATTTCCATATTCATTAAGGTTTTACCAACATCCATGCCAAGGATCCTGGAACACATCATACTACCATGATGAGTAATGATGGAGGATGCAGATGCAAAGGAAGACAACACTTTTTCAGATTTCACCTTAGCTACGCCAAGGGAACGAAATCCGGATGATTGGCCGAGAGACATTTAGCACTCCGCTTCTATGTTCTCCTTGATGTGCTAGCGTAACCCAGATATAGGTATCTTTTGGTAACTAGAACATCAAGTAAAGGTCGGACTTTGGGGTTCCAAGGGTCCATGGGGATCAACTTCTAGAACAAGTCATATGAAATCCTCATGGCGAGGTGGCTAATGTTACTGATACAAGATATTATAATAGTAGGTCTTCCGGCTAAGTGCGTTAGCCACAACATCACTTTGCCAAGTCTTAGGTAGACCAATATTATAACTCTTGGGTAATGTTCCAATCATTATATCTGCCTGAGATTCAGATATGATTGGTGTCAGGATACTTCAGACTCAGCATGTCTGAAAGGAGAGTTTGCAACACAAATCGACGAGATGATGTTGTGAGATCCTCAGGAAATGAACTACGGAGGCCAACTCCAAAAGATGAGTTGGATTGCAAGACTCACGTGTGAACACATTGTCCAAGACAAGCATGATCACATAGGGGTCGTACAACAAAACACTTCCGAATTCTGGTTAGGAACCATCATTGCGGATAACGAAGCTGGGTGCAAGTCTATCTGGTACATTCAGGAATAGCACATAACTTCTTTCCCTTGAACAAGTCAATCAGTGGCTTGGTGTACTAGGAGATACATATGGGATGGAGGGGGCCATCCTATCAAACCATAGCATACTTTGCACATGCATGACTGACTTGGGATGATTCCAAAGGAAGCAAGACAAACCTTTCTCGAATTCACGGCGGCAACTTGCATCACATGCACATGAACTGGGAGGAGGTCACTTCTTACACCATACACATACTTCGGGCGCGAGCCCTGAAGATAATGCCTACAAAAGTTTCCAACACTAGCTTAATGTCCAGCATGAATCATGGAATAGATGAAAATGTTGCCGATGGGCTCAACAACAATTCATCGAGATATCCATATGAATGGAATTCCACAACTATGAGAACAAGGTGATAGAATTGGTCAGACCAAGGGATCTAATGGTGCAAGCTCGAGGAGGCATCCACGAGTATGACAGCATTAGGAAAATCTTTGGTTCTGATTTGATTTGACGATAGCCCATATTCAAATCAAAGATTGGACAAGACAATAGATGCAACAATTGATCACAAGGATCAATCGGTGAACATATTATCTTTCTTCGACACACACACGAGATATCCCTTTTGAATGAACTAAGTTAGACGAAGCTTTTATCTTCCAACTCTCCAAGTTGTTGTTTAGCTTAACCAACTAGCTCAGGGGTATCCAACACAGATTCTTGGAGAAGGGATGGTTTGTATAGAAAACCAACTTGATCATGAACTCAACATAACGGTCAGGGTCAACCCGGTAATACTTCCGAGAAGATATTCGGAAAATCACAACCACCGATATGTTATTGAGCTCGGGAACAATCTTGCTTTTCAAGGCAAGATGGTATGATCAAAAGAGCTTGGCACAAACCTAACTCATTGATCGAAGAGTGCACTAGGAAAGATGGACTAGGTAGCACGGTCAATCTTAGGATGGCAATTCAATGACCATCACACTAAGAGTAAAACTATTGTCCATTAACTCCCAAGCAATAGGATTGCTAGAAGTATTGATTTCACACACCACAGTTCATTTGTCGGCATTCCAGTTACAACCAACATGGATACCGAGGAATGAATAATGATGGCGAGAAGTACCACGGTATCAAGAATGCATAAGAGGCCGTGCAATTCTCATGACATTCTCAACATGAAGAGGGTAATACTTCAAGGTAGAACAGAGCAAAAGCTGGATTGGCATTTGATCTGCGGAACACAACTACTTTGACCCAATCCTAGAAAAGGATGAGGTACTGGAGTTTGTTTCTCCTAGTCATTCTGAAATAGAATGGCTTGGCAGACCACAAGAATAATAGGCATCGATGATACGAATGCACCACTACTCTTGACTATCCACTGATAGATGAAGGTCAGAATACCAATGAAGAGGGGCAACTCAAGAGCACATGATTTTTCTGAGTTGTAGAAGCATAGGTTGGCAAGTCGAACAAGGTCGACATAATTCTTCCGGATAACCCATGCAGAAGGAAGGAATTGGCAGGGTCACAATTATAGAATGGAGAACTCATCAAGAACACTCTTGTTGTGATCTTCAGTTCACGAGGAACTTCTGCCATGACTGGTTCATGGTATTGGAAGAATGATAAACCACGAACCTTGAAGACTATAACAAGGTTACTAATCATCCTAAAGGAACGAGCAAACACTATCAACAGGAGTGAGCAGAATGATCCTTGGGTTCAAGAGCCCAGAAATAGAATACCTACTGACTAAGTAGCATCACAGGATGCTTTCGATAACGATGGCCAGAATTATCACACTGGACACACAAACACAACTAGACTGTTGGGTGGTTCACTGGAATAACCTGGTTTTCCTATCACTCCAACAAACACATCGAGGTAATAGAGTACCTCAACACAATAAGTAGTGTGCTTTGTCTGGCCCAAAAGACATTGATTCGACATGAAGGAGTTTGCAATTGCATCAGATTATTTTGAAACCTTGGATAACTCGGACAGCATAACGGCTGTACGGGCATGAAATATGAGGCATCCTGCATGAAAACTGATAGATAGATGAGGAAGACAACAACTTTCCTATAAGGCTCCAGCATAGTAACTCGTCATCCTGATAGATAGATGAGAAGCCTAGTTCTTAACCCCGTAGAATAAAGAAGAGGGTGACTCAGAATTAGAATGACACAAGGAAAGAAGTAAAAAGAATCTTATGTTCCCTTCCACAATCAATTCCCTTATATAACTAAAGCAGTTCTAGACTCAATATCCGCCAGTTTGGCTTGGTAATCCTACAGGCAGTCAAGCTCTGATACCAACGCTGTCGGGACCCCGATCCTAAGCCATATGAATCCAGCCTGTAACATGTCACACCACTTTGCGGCCTCACGCACGGTAACCCACGGCTGCCACCTTACCTTGGCCGGGACCGTTTGCGCCTTTTGGCTCACGGATATGAACATGTCGCTAGCATTCACACGTCAAAGAACCCGGGTCGACATGACTAGTTATAGACCCAAGTGGCACAACCTTACAGGGACAGGCATACGTAACCCAACAATGCAGGTGTCGGTCATCAGCGTGTGTAGACGAGTCATAGCAAGCTACAAGGACTCCATTACACCGCGTGACATTTCCCCGTAGGGACAGACACAGCAGAAAAGAAGGATACACGCCGGTCAATCAATGTGTCCGGAGTAGTAGCAAGCTACCAAGGCTCATGGAAGCACGAAGAGGCATTTCCCCATAAGGAAGGCTACTAAAGGCACACAACTAGGTGTCGAATCCCACACATACCGATGCATTTCAATCATACACGCACTATGCACAATATGCGTAGATACAACATGGCATCACAACAAAACTCTACAACATAACATTTATTTAGGAGGCTCCGGAGAGCCAACATAGTATAATGTTACAAGCAGGAGGGTCACATGACCCAACATTCAGAGCATACAAGCAACAAGCGGAAGTTACATGTCTAGGTACAGACATCTAATAAAAGCGGCTGGAAGAGCCTGAAAAGCTACAACGACCCTACCATAGGAGCCAGACCTCTGTTTAGGATTCCCAAGCTAACCCAGTCAACATCGAACTTCACGTCATGAGAATCACTAATGAGACTGACGTCTCCTATGCAAAAACATAAATTAAGCAACCGTGAATACAAAGGTACTCAGCAAGACTTACATCAGAACTAGCTACATATGCATCATTGTCAACAAAGGGGTTGTGGAGTTTATTGCAGCAAGCTAGCTTTGACTCTTGTCTACCTGTACTACGACTACAAGTATTATCTTTGAGGTGGGACAACGCACACGAGTCCACATATTCACCAAATCAATACACCACTATGGATCCACTCCCGTCTCCCTATGAGAAGGCAATCCATAGCACTCACGCTTATCTTACGCATTTTAGAGTATCAATTTCACTTGTCTATGTACCACATAAGCAATCCAAGCAGTCCATATCTGAGGACGCGGCTATTCGAACAGATTGTTTCACCCTGCAGGGGTATAATTCTTCACACATGCTCCCGCCACTTACCGCCATGTGCACGTAAAAAGGCACCTCGGCAACCTTCAAGCGGAAGCCCAACGAGGGAGTCGGCCACGACCGTTAACCACACAAGACTCTAGTCCAGGTTTATCGCCTATTTGAGACTGAACCTGCAACGGAAGTCCGGCCGAAGTTTCCATCACGGCCCCAAACGATGTGTGCAGGGTTCCCAAGCCCACCTCGATGGATGGTACTACGCTTGGTACACCGGGCCACGGGTGCATCTACCGCGCCATAGCCTACCCCTCCGGTCAGCGCTATGCACGGCCGCCAGCACATCCTACAAACACCAGAAACTAGTTGCAACTCCTGGACAGAGATCAAGGCGACTAATAAGCCAAGAGGGTCCATTGGTTTCGGGCCCAATGCATGGTAGTATCTTGTCTTGGATAACAAACACAGAACTCAGTTCTTAAGGATGGTCCCAATGAGACAACCCGCCATGTACTCCTACATGGCCTCTCATCTCTACCTTTACCAAATCGGATTCACACACTTAACTCTCACACAGTAGGACATGAACACACCATTCCGATTCCTCGCCCAGATGGATCAGACCCGACACGACTCTAAGCATAGCTGGCACAGTAAGCAAGCATGGATGAGTAAGCACAAGAAGGCTCAAGCAGTTGCTACTCATGCTAAGTGGTTTCAATTATTTACTGTGACAAGGACAGGTCATGCAAAGGAATGGGTTCAACTACCGAGAACATGTAACAGTTGAATCGTTGTTGTTCTAATGCATTTAAAAGAGAGCAGGAGCGAGAGAGTGGGTTCATATCAGTATGCTCAAGGGGAGGTTGCTTGCCTGACACTTCTGAAGATAACAATGAGTCTTCATCGGTGACAACGATCTCAATGTCGGAACCATCGTCTACCGGGAAGGAACACCAGCGGCAAAACAGGAAAGGAACACATTCAATGCAATGCAACAAACATGATGTATGATATGGCATGTTAAAGCATTGAATTGACCTAGTGCAATAGGTAGTCATATTAAGTGAAGTGGAATTCAAATATATACTAAATTCCAACTCCAACACTATTTATTAAATTATCCTAATCATGAAATGTCCTACTTGGTGATGTGATCTTGCTCAAACATGCATGAACATGGCATAAACATATTCATTGGATTGTTCTGATCATTTTTCATATATAAATTATTTTCATCTGACTTACAGATTATTTTCTATGATTTTTAGAAGTTTTAAGCATTTTCTGGAATTAAATAAATTCATAAATCAATTACTGCGTCATCAATGCGTCAGCACTACGTCATGGTGACGTCAGCAGGTCAACTGATCCGGTCCAGGTCAAGCCTGACCGGCGGGACCCGCATGTCATAGGCTCAGGGGCTAATTAAGTTTAAATTTAAACTAACCTAAATTAGCAGGGGGCTGGCCCCACTTTCCATTGACCCAGGGGAGGTCCAATCTGGCCGGGTGGGGGTCAAACCCGCCGGCGTTTAGCCGCCGGCGAGGCCCGAGACGGCGGAGCGGCTCGGAAACATGGCACAGGGTGCCGTTTGCTGTGCGGAAGGGCTCGTTGGAGAGTTGTCGCTCGACCGCGTCCAACGGTGGCCTCGGGACGACCGGGGATGGGCTGTGGCGACGGCGCCGGTGTGCTATACGGCGGCCGGCATTCGGTGGCTGCGGGCGTCGGCGTTGGAGTGTGCTAGCGAGCATGCTGGTGGTCCGAGAGGCATCTACGAAGCAGCAGGAACCCGTCCATGTGCTCATCTTGGCTATCGAGGGCCGCTAGCAACGGCGAGCTTTGCGGCGGTGGCATGGAGCTCTCGGCCATGGCGGGGTTAGAGCTAGGGGACGGCGAGGTTACGGGGTTTGGGGGAGGAGCAAGGGGAGCTCACGGGGGGTCTTCTGGAGCTTACAGGGAGGCCGGGGACGGCCGGGAGCCGACAAATTTGACGAAGATAGCCGGCGGCCATGAGGTTGAAGACGATGATGAATCCGGCGTTGCAGCTTGTCCGGGCTTGCGTGGCTCGTTGAGGATGATGATGATGATGCAGAGCTTCGTCTGGACACGGCGAGAGGGGGAGGGGAGCACGGTGGCTATGACTACGACGGACGGCGGCATCGAGCTCCGCTCCGGTGAGCTTGCGGGAGGGGCCAGAGAGCGAGGGAGAGAGCAGAGAAAGGGGAAAATGACAGAGGGGCGTCGGGGCGTCTCCTGGGCACGGGAATAGGCTCGGGGGCGCCTCGCGCGTGGCAAGCAGGAGGTGGCCGCGGTCGCTCTGCTGCTGCCACGCAGCTGCTCAAGGAAGACAACGACTAGGGGAAGGCTGCGGTGGGCTGGGCCGGTTCTTCTGGCTAGGTAAGTTGGCCCAGGTACAACAACTCTCTCTCTCTCTTTTATTTTTGTTTCTGTTTTCTAATATTTGCTCTCTGTTTTAATAATGTTTGGGCAAAACCCTAAAGACAAAAACCCTGGAATTTATTATGGGGTGTAAGTATATTATTTCCAAACCCTATTATAAGTTTCAGCATTTTGGAGGAACCAAAATATTTATAGCCATTTACTTATCATTTTTAGATGCATTTCTGTTTTATTTAAAATGACAAAAGAGTTATTTAAAAATTCATCACCTCTGGTATGTTGTTTCCTACATTTATCAGAAATGGTGAACATTTTCTAAGGCCATTTTGGGTTCATTGGAAATCTCAGCAACTTGAATTTGTTTGAATAATGGAGTGCTAGGGTTTTGACAATCCCCATTTCAAGTTCATTTGAATTTAAACATGATGACATGATGACTAATGCAATGACAAGCAATGTCTAGCTAGGGCTGTGACAAAACGCATGAGGGACACGAAGATTTTTCCCGTGGTTCCGATAGGTGGTGCTATCGTACGTCCACGTTTATGGAGACTTCAACCCACGGAGGGTAACGGTCGCGAGAGTCCACGGAGGGCTCTACCGACGGAGGGTTCCACGAAGAAGCAACCTTGTCTATACCATGATGGCCTACGTCCACGAAGGACTAGCCTAACTCGAGTAGATCTTCACGAAGTAGGCGATCTCCTTGCCCTTACAAACTTCTTGGTTCACTCCACAACACGAAGTAGGAGGCTCCCAAGCGACACCTAACCAATCTAGGAGGCACCACCCTCCAAAAGGTAATAGGCTCAATAATGTCGATGAACTCCTTGCTCTTGTGCTTCAAGATGATAGACTCCTCAACACTCAATCACTCTCTCACAGATTTGGCTTTGGTGGAAGAGATTGATTGGGTGGAAAGCAACTTGGGGAGGCTAGAGATCAAGATTCATATGGATGGAGTGGAATGGCTTGATCTCAACACATGAGTAGGTGTCTCTCTCTCAGAAAATCTGATGGGATAAGTGGGGGTCTGTTCTGAGTGCTTCTCTTGCGAGTGAGTAGTGGTGGAGGGGTATATATAGGCATCTCCAAAAATCCAACCGTTACACCTAAAGTGACCAACTCGGTGACACCGAAGTATAAAACTCGGTGGTACCGAGTTGCTCCAAAGGTAGCAACTTTTGAATCTCGGTGAGACCGATACAAAGATCTCGGCAGTACCGATAAGGTGACCAACGGTCAGATTCCACAACTCGGTGACGCCGATCCAAAATCTCGGAAATTCCGATTTTAAGAATCGAGGTAACAGGAAGTTGTCAAGCTGAACTCGGTGGCACCGAAGCAAAATCGGTTGCATCGAAGATCTAGGGTTTGGCATGGGTCTGTCTGAGGTGGGAATCGGTGGGACCGAGTGGGAAATATTGGTAGCGCTGATTTTCATGATAGGCTTGGACAGACTTTTGTGGAAGAGCTTGTGGGTGTTTTTGGTGACTATCACTTGTGCACGTGGAGCATATTGGCTTTCCTATGGACTCAAAGTGATTTCTCACAAAGTAAAATGTAGAGTCCTCTTGCTTGAAGCTTTGCCAATGCTATTCCTTCTCCTTCTTCTTCTTGGGGATGCTCTTCATAATCCTTAGCCAACCTTCTCTGTGGACTTTATCTGAAATACACTAGATAAAAGTATTAGTCCAAGAGACAATGTATGTTGTCATGAATTATCAAAACCACCAAGGGAGCATATTGTGCTTTCATGCACCACATTGTCCAACATGCTTGATAACCCTTGGCCGGACACACTTTCCTGGGTCATGCCCGGCCTCGGGACATCAACACGTTGTCGCCCTACGTAGGCTCAACAGAGAGGCCAGCCCGCCGGTCTAAATCCTAAGCGTGCAGGGGTCATGGGCCCACTCACCCTTTGCACTCCTACATGATGCGTGGGTGGCCGAGGTCAGTCCTAGCACCTCTAATACAAGATCAATGTTGTCGCAGACCACTCGGGCGCGCGTCGCTCCATTGCTGACGTCCGAAGAGCTTCGGCCGATACAACAACGCCGAGTACCCATAACTTCTCCCACGTGAAGGTTAGTGCGAAAAGGTCAAACGACCAACTCAGTTCAAATACCCAACCCATTAGCATTTTGTTAATTGCGGTGACGAGCGCGATACACGATATGTGGTCCCGTCGCCCCGTCTCGAGGTCTTGTGGCAAGGGCCAAGAATGTCCGGCCACGCCCCGTCGTCATTACACCAACACCCTCCAGGTCATCCAGACCTCAACATATATCAACAGTAAAGTAAATGTAACCGTGTGTACAAACATCAAGGGGAAACCCGAGGAATCATCCTCGGAGGATCCCATCCGATGTAACCGTCAAGGTGACCAGAGAGGATTCACCCTTGATGGTCTACGCTTGAGGGGTTGCATGACAGAGTCGTCGTCGGGAGTGGTGAAGGAGGAATCACCCTCGATAACCACGACTGACTAGCTACACTACAGAGTTAGCATCATGAGTACTTTACGAGGTGTCACCCTCGGTACTCGATAGTAGCTCTGCAGAGTCGTACAACTAAGGGGGTGTGCGGTGAATGTGATGGGTCATGGCTTGTCGATCAGATGATCGAGTCTTCAAGTCGTCGATGATGAAGCAGGGGCAACTGGGACTAAGGGGTCACAGGGGATCACTAATCACCCTATGCTAAGCAGCTGATATAGCAACATGTACAGTAGCAGTGTATCAAAAACAGACTATGCATCAGAATAGGAGCTATCTATAACAGTAGCAAAATCTAATGCAAGCATGAGAGAGAAAGAATGGGCGATATCGGAATGCTCAAGGGGGTTTGCTTGCCTTGCTGCTCTGCTGCAAAGGCCTGATCGTCAGTGGCGTAGTCGTACTCGGCAGCAGCGTCAGTCTCGGGGTCTACCGGTAAGAAGAGGGGGAGAAACAATAAATATAAAGCAGACCGATGCAACACGATGCATGACATGGCAATATGCAGAGCTAGGCATGCACTAACGTAGTACTACACGTCGCAGACGGAGCGGGAGAATATCTGACGATATTTCCCGGGTCTCTGGCTTTTACCGGACAGATGAATTCGATGGAAAAGTTGCATGTTCGTTATGATAGGAGCTCGTGACAGACGAACGGACTGCGTATTCGGATTCGTGGAATTTTTCTGAACAACTTTCATGTATAAAACTTTTTCATCCGAGCTACGGATTATTTTATATGAATTTTAGGAGTTTAAACAATATTCTAAAATTTCTATTATTTGTTAAATTCGAAAAATAACTGAGAAAAGCTAGGTGCACCCGGTCCAGTGCACCCAGTGGTGCATCAGTGGCCGACAGGTGGGACCAGTCAACTGCTGATGCAGCAGTTGACTGGTCAACTGTTGACTGGTCAACAGGGCCATGGGGACCCACATGTCATTGGGTCAGTTTATTTAAAAAGGGGGGTTAATTAGTTAGCTGGGTTAGTTAGGGGGGTGGACCCAGGTCAATGGGGGTTAATGTAAGATGGGGGATTAGCCCCACCAATTAACGAGGCGGCTCCACTTAAACGAGCAGCCGACCGGCCGGGCTATGCCCGTATGGGAGCAGAAGGCTCCGGCGGCCCCGGCCGGCAGCAGCGACGGCTGGCGCGACAGCGGCGGCCGGGCGGAGGCGGCTCAGCCGCGGGTGGTGGCAAGCGGCAGCGACGGTGCAGCAGTGGCCGGGGCAGCCAGCGCGGGGTGGCGGGCGGAGCCGCAGCAGCGAGGCGACGCAGCGCACGGGCGCAGGGCGCGAGGCGCGCGAGCGCGGACCACCGCGGCGAGCGGCCGTGGTGAGCGCGAGGCACGGGCGCAGGCTGCAGGGGAGGGGCCCCGGGCGCGAGCACGGCAAATGGGCAGCAAGCGCGCGGAGCTTCGGCCGAGCTCGGGGTCGACGTCTATGGCGACTAATCGAGGGGGGAAACTACGAGAATCGGTAGAGGAGCTCACTGTGAAGCTCGTGGGCGCGGTTTGGAGGCACGGAGACGACCGGATGCGACGAGCTCGACGGCACGGTGCGACGGCCGTGGTGGGAAACCGACTCGATGCCAACCACACGGTGACTCCTAGCTCGAATCAGCGGGGGTAGACGAAGGAGTCGTCGACGGCGGAGCTCCTGGACATCTCGGCGGGGCGCGGGGACGACGGTGGCCGCGGGATCGACGCGACCACGACGACAGGAGCTTCGGGCGACGGAAAAATGGAGGGGACAAACAAGATAGAGAACGGGGGGGGGGGGGCTAGGGTTTGTCCAAGTCATCGGGGGGGGGTCTTATGCATCTCCAGGGTGTCGTGGATGTTCGACACGGCGACAATCGGTGGCGTGGACGGTCGTGCCCGTGGCCACGCCATGGCAGTGCTCCTCCTCTGAGGTAGGAGAAAGGCCCTGGTGGGCTGGGCCAGTGCACGATTGCACTAGAGCCCATGTGCATAGGAGGCTTTTACTCTTTCCTTTTATTTTTTGTTTTCTTTAACGGTTACTATTTTGATTTAGTATCAATACCAATTATGCTTTTGTAAAAATAAGAAACCCGCACATTATTACAAAAGCAATATTAGGTAGTGCCATAAAAAGTTTGAGGACATATTGGAAATGTTTGGGAATTTTCATAATTCAAAAGGCATTTAATTAAATGTTTTGGCCTCTATTAAAATAGATTTGAGGCACTAAACACCTTACAAAAATGTGGGTTGCAATTTTAGAAATACCTAATGAATATTTGAAAACTATTCATGATTTTTATCCACGGGTTTGCAAAACTTTAATCCACTTTTGAAATGAATTGAAATTGCAAAAGAATTTGAACTTGAGATTGATTCTAAAGATGATCGCACATGGATTAGCAAAAGCACTAACTTAAACTTGGCCATCACTATAGCTTAATTACAATGATTACTGTAGCACAAAATCCAGGGTGTTACACCTACCTACGTTGCCAACTCCGCCTCCCTCTCTTGCTGCCGGCGACGGCGCATCTTACGGGAGACGTTCTCTGGCTTGCAAGACGAAGCGGACGAAGGGACGCCGACGGACGAGGCGGACTGTGTCTTCGTCGCGGCGGGCGGGGACGGGCTGGAAGACATCACAACGGCGGATCGGGACAGGTGGTGAGGATGGAGAGCAAGGGTGCCGAACGACGAGGGGTCGGGCGCAGGAAAATGTTGGAGGGCGGCGGGAGGAGGAAGAGTTTGAAGAATTTGGGAAAATTTACAGTGGGGTCTGGCTGTCAGGTCCGACGTGGCGGACGTGCCCGGGTGCGCCCGGGCTCCCCCATATCCTCCTCATATTTGGGTTGGATATGAGGATGCCGGTCAGCCCGGACGTTTGAGGCCGGTTTGAGGGCCCGTCCAAATCGCATTTTTGTGACCGGTCAGTGACCGGACGGCCTGGCCCAACGTTTGAGACCTGTGGTAGATGCTCTTGCTTCCCAACAAGGTGAACGCGTCGGCACAAAATAAACCTACGGCGCAGAATTATGCCAGGCAACTCATTTACCACAGAGGAGCAGGATGCTCCACCTGTAGCACAACCACTATTCACACCGTTGTATTCTAGCACAATAAATTCCGGTATATTCCAGAGGGCTCTACCCGTTAGATTCCACAATCATCATTAATTCCCAAAAGCAAAAAACGGAGGAAAAGAGCTGGAGATCCGGCCAAAGCCAAAGAGCGCAGCGCAACGGAAAATCACGGGCGCGGGGCCGAGAAAAGCGACGCCTGTTGTGTTCCAGCGGCAAAGACAAACCAGCACTGGTACTGCACTACACACTGTCAGTGTGGAGCACACATCTGTGCGTCAGCGAGGCGGCCAGCCCACCACTTCCCCCTCATCCTCCCCGCGAGCTCACCGAAACCTCAAACCCCAGCCAGCCGGTCGGCCTCCACAGAAAAGAAAGCAAAAGGCAGCAGGGAGAGAGGAAAGAATGGAGGTCCTCGTCTCCACCGCCGCCGCCTACGCACCCTTATCCTCGGCCCGCGCCCACCGCCGGCCGCTCCCCCGCTCCGTGGCCTTCCGCGCCCCGGCCCGACGAGGCTGGCGCTGCCGCTCCGCCGCGCCGACCAGGCCCGACCCCGTGCCGTCCGAGGAGCCGGCGTCGGGGTCCGCCACCACAACCACCGTCGTCACGGACAAGCCCCACGCGCCGGCCGGGGAGGAGAAGAGCGGGGAGCCCTCCGGTGGAAGCGGCGGATTTGTGGAGGTGACGGTGGAAGATGCGTCGGTGTTGCCACCGGAGGAGCCCGAGGAGGGCGGCGGCGTGGACGACGTACTGAGCAAGGTAGCGCCGTGCTGAAAATCTACTCTTCTGCTCGTTTGCTGCTCTGCTTTCTAGCTTCCGGGGAGATGCTATCTGTCTAAGAAATATAGAGAGACCAGGGAGTGATACCACACCTTTAGCTTTAGGTGACCAAACTTCAGTGACCATGATAGTTGGTCCAAATTGGATGGAGATCCTCTACTCCTACGTTTGCAAAGAACAGAGTTCATAGTTCACCACCATGTCAACGGTTGCAATTAGGTGCCCGCCTTGAATGCAACGGCAATTATACGCAAGGGCCATTATCTTTGATTGTCTAAAACTGAAACATTTCCTTTTTGCACCAAACTGAATTAGTGTTGGTCCGACTACTGATGCGGAAAAATAAACGATGCCTTTGAGCAGGATAAATAACTGAATTAGTGTTGGTCCGACCACTGATGCGGGTGTGGCTGTTAAAATGAAATCAATAACAAAAAAGTGTGGCATGGCTGTGCAAAAATGGTTCACCAACTTGCAAATGCAAATGTGAGAATTGCTAAGCTGGCGGTTAGGATCTACTGCAAGATATGCCAAGATCTAGAGCTCCATTTACACAAACCGTTATGAAGTTGCACTGCGTTAATCAGATGCCACACAAAATAACTTAACTCTGGACCCGCAAAAAAAAAAAAACTTAACTCTGTTGCTGAAATGAAGCCAGACTAAGTATCAAACCCTAGAAGAGAGTATATGCATCACATTAACCTCAATTTTCTACTTTCCAGATTTTGAACTTAGAAGGATATTATGCACCTCTGTTTGTTCCTGAATACATTTTGCAGTCTTGGACCAGTTGATTGCAATTTGTTGCTCACACAGTCAAACTCACTTTGGGCTTGCTCATTTCAGCTGGACATCGAAGTGACACCCACTTATGTCGTCCTCGGAGGCGGTGCTTTGATTGTTCTGTTGATTCTATCCAAAATCATCTCTGCAATTGATTCTGTTCCCCTGGTATGTGGTTATGCCGTCACTGGATAGATCTGTGTGTACTTAAAAACTTACTGGTCCACGTATGATAAACCACGAATTGCTTGTTGCAGCTTCCGAATGTGCTTGAAATCGTAGGAACTGGCTACTCAGTCTGGTTCGTCACACGGTATCTCCTCTTCAAGGTATGATTTTCCAACTATCATTGCAGAGCAAGCATCGTGCCTGGCGTGTGCGCTTAATGACTGGCCTTCACTATATGCAGGAAAGCAGAGACGAACTGTTTGCGAAATTTGAAGATCTGAAAGACATGATCATTTGAGCAGGGGAAGAAGGATGCTTTAGCATACGTTAGGCTTCACAGCCAGCTTGTTATTTTAGGCCGTCTTCTTTTTTCAACTATTGCTGAATGAAAGAAACAAGTTGTGTTGTAAGCTGTTTCCTCTCATCAACTGTGATGAGACATCTGAGTTTTACTAGTGTGCTTGCTCGAGTCTTCCTGATTGTCTTTACGACCCAGCCTTCGTAATCCTGACTAGAAAGCGCCAAAATGTTGAAATTAAAATGATAAAATGTTTGATGGATTATTTGCTTCAGTACAGTAACCTTCCACCAGTTTCTTCTACTCCCTCTGTTCCAAAACAATTGTCGTGGTCTTACCGTCTTAGTTTGTCGTGGTGTTGAACTAAAACCATGGCACATGGCACTTATTTTGGAACGGAGGGAGTAATTCTTACTGGTAACATTAGAGTCACTACCATCTACAATCTTAACCTTCCAAGTCTGTTGGCAAAATTCCGAGCTGAAAATGAGGCAGCCCAACAAAGTTTGATAGTGATATAAACAGCCTCTAGATTTCTGGGGCTGGAGGGCCTGTACAGTACGTGTACACATGTGCCGGTTGTTGGTCCTTACATAATTTATCACATAAATTCTTAAGCGTTGGTGCCTAATACTCAAGCTTCAAATAAGCACCAATGTCATCCTATACGGTAAGAAAAAAACTGACTCATTTCGCTAAAAACCTCTTCCAGGCACAAGATATATCAAAAGTTACTTGACGACCAATTATCACTCCTATATACGATAATTGAAAAGGAATATATGTATGCTGGGACTACAACCGTATCTAGTTTTCCCTTGTAAGGGAAGAAGTACAGGGAGTAAAGAACATGGCGGTAAGCAGTAAGCAATTTCTGACATCCAACCAAACTCAACGCTATGAGTAAAATGACAAGGCATTCATGAACACAGATGCTTTCATTTCATAGGATGGGAACAGTGTTTCAGGAGCAATGTGCGACATAGGGCATCTATGCTCTCTTTGCAACCTACAACAGACAATCAACAAATATAAATCATGTCTGTTGTAGGCTGAAACTCTAAGCCCCCAGCAAATGGTAGTACCGTGCTAAATTTTGTGAACTAGATGGGATTTTACAACTACACACATCATCCAAGGCCACACATAGATGCAGACCCTGCTATGGTGGTACCGGGTACCCCTGATAAAGCTCACCACACCGAGTACCTTACACCAAGGCCATTGCATGTAAGTATTAAACCCTTGTATCGGTTCAGGTAATCCTGAAAGTAAAAAAATATATATGCCATGAGAAGAAACTGTGTGTGTTCAGGTAGGTGTGTGGGGGGGTGGGGAGGGGCACTGACCGCTGCATTCTGATCCTGGACGTACAAAACACCTTTCTTGTCATACTCCTGCCGTTTTACTGGGTTGCTGAGAACTGTCAAAAACAAGAGATGTCATGGATGAAAGCACCTGATGTATCATATACCTATTGGCCCACCTTGCTTGTCTCAGTTTCTAAATAGAAGGCTAAAGCAGATGCATTGTGAAAGAACGTTCTTTAGACGAAAAAATTGGTTATATCAGAAAATGTGTTTTGACAGTCGGTGTGAAACTGCATATAATTATGTTACCCGGTGATTTTTTTTCAATAAACAGGGGCGTACCCCCGGTTCCATTTCATTTCAAAACAAAGGGAAAATTTTGTTTTTGCCACTCTAGCTTTTGCCAATTTTCCTTATGCCACTCCAGATTTTGACATTTCACTTTTGCCACTCTTAGCTTTTGACAATCATCACAATTGCCATTCTGTGGCAAAAGCAAACTAATTTTATTTCACTTTTGCCACTCTGAGCTTTAATAATGTATCACAAATGCCACTCTAAAATTTTTGTTTATGCCCCAAAATGGCAAAAGTAAATTGTGATAATTGTCAAAAGCTAAGAGTGGCAAAAGTAAAATGTCAAAATCTAGAGTGGCATAAGGAAAATTGGCAAAAGCTAGAGTGGCAAAAACAAAATTTTCCCCAAAACAAAACCACGAAACATCATTCAAACCCCCTAACTACAACAAGTTCAACATCTCTCCAATCCCCTAACTACAGCAAGTTGTCAAACATTGAAATACTGGCATTACAGACCTTGGTGAAACCTGAATAAACCCTAGACATGAGAACAAATACTTATCGGAACCAAAGCATGATCAGCCTGAGAAGATCACACGAACAGCGTCATTGCTTAAAGGGTTGTTCTTCAGAAATTCCAGCAACGCATTTCCTCCATGTGCAGCTCCTCCAAGCGATTTCTTGTTACCCAGTGATCAACAAATGATGGCTAGTTGTTGCTACTAATGCATACGGACTAGACGTTCAAGGTATGCAACAAGTCTGGCTCAAATGTGATGACCAATAAATCATGTTTCCACTAGTTTCTTAGTATGATCTAAGGGCACAGTTTCATGGCCTGTTTGCCTGAGGCAATGAGTGACTTGTCCTAAATTGACGTAGATGGGTTCCAAGAGGTTTGCTAACTGGGGATGTCTTTCACTGATTTAACACAGGATGATGTGCCCCAAGCAAGTGCAAACAGTACAATACAGAACTATTTAGTCCCTAAACAAATTTATCACAATTTGAAACCACGCTTGTCATCTTCTAACTCACGATAAGGTACCAGAATTATTCTTAGTCTTGTGGTAGTCATGTTTTAAAACTCCACCAGGTACTGCAAAATCCAGAGTAGTTTGACGGACGACGGCATCTAAATTATACAGGGACCAAATGAATTGCCCGTGTAGTCTATTGCAATGTTTAGGATTACTCGTATATGAACTTTTGTGCATTAGTACACTATCGCATTTGCTATGTTCGCAACAAATCTGCAATGATAAAAGCAAACAAAAAAAAGGAGAAACTGAAGTAATTACTGATTGGATGATATGCTGCTTGCACATCACGTGAAAATGATTAAAAAAAAGATCAAAAAATATGTAGATTATCAGAGTTAAACATGAATGCATACTGAATTACTTATCAACTAACAAAGCGCACCTTGGTATGCCTCATTAATGTCCTGAAATCTGGATGTTGCCTTTTCTTCACCTTGTTTCTTGTCAGGGTGCCATTTCTACAGGAGAAGATAGTAAACTGGTAACTATTGTGAAAGCGTCAACGCAAAATACAAAAGTAAAAGTTCTATAATAGAAACCTAGAAGCAGTTGCACGAGCAAAAAAAAAAAAGCGGTGTTTCTAGGTTAAAAGTTTTTCTTAAAACACCTCAAAAGGGGCAGGGGTTCCTGCATTTCATTAAGAAGAAGAGAATTGCCCGGTTAATCTGGGATAACCTGGCGAAAACACGATACAGACACACACGCACCTACCACACGATTGATTAAGGGACAACCGTGCAAAGACCCCGACCACACGTATTGAGGTTGTAATTATTGACATCAATACAGTTTCAGGTAAGCCATTTCACGTCGCAGGATTCAGACTGCGCGCTTTAAGAAGGGGCAAACATGTAGAATAGCGTGGTGGGGCAAACACTGACCAGCGCGAGACGGATGTAGCTCGACCTGATTGTCTCCTCCGACGCATCATAATCAACTTCCAGTATCTTGTAGTAATCCTGCACGAGCGAATCTCCCCGTAAGAAGCTTAACCCAGCAGAGGAGGAAAAAGGAACTCGATTGCCAGCAACAGCATTCCATGCACGCGATCCGCCCCCTAATAAATCGTAAAATCCAACAACCCAAAAGCGGCGGGGGGGGGTCGCCCGGCCTGCCCCTCCCCTAGCGGATAGCAAGCCGGCGGGCGAATCGGAGGGGCAGAGGCGATTCCTCACCTTGGGCTTGGCGAAGAAGGAGAAGAAGTCGAAATCGACGGGGACCTCGTCGCCCGTCCGCGCCGCCTCGTCGCCGTCCTCCCACTCCCACAACATTCCCTCGCCTGGCCTCTCCCCTCGCCGCCTTCGCAGGTGTGGATTCCCGGGCCCCTTCCTTCCGGGGATGGTCGTGGCGGTCTGGCAGTCGTTGGATTTCGTGGGCTCGCCGCAGCCAGGGAAGGGAAGGTTCTAGATTTTGTTTTTCTTTTCGTCGTCTCCTTGCGATTTTCGTTGGGAGAGACTGGAGCAGAATTTGACACGCCCGACGTGGCTCGCCAGAAGTTAGTTGGGCCTTGGCGGGCCTAGCATGGCATGTGGATACAAGTCATCACCCATGTGGATTGAGCCCATAACCAAGGCAGCATGGTGGCTCATATTTTTATGTCTAATTTTGCAAAATCACTAATTAAGGAGTCACCCTAAAAAAACTAATTAAGGAGTCACTTCCACCTTCTCAGTTTGCAACAAGTGGCGCATATGCTTGTTGTAACCTGGAAGTTTTCCCGTTTCTCGTCGATTCGTTTATTCAAAAAGTTGTATCTCTCAAACGTGCGCCCAAATCTTGAACCGTTTTCACCGTTGGATTCCTCGCGTCGAGATCTTAAAAACTAGGTCCCATGTTGATAGGTTTCGACGAACTTTTTTTACACGAAAAAATTGTACGAAAAAACCCAAACCGCAAGCACGTTTTTCCCTTTCTGAGAGGCACGACCTTGGCTCTCGCGAAAGCAAATCCGTGCCTCTCGTGGAAGAGAAAAAACAAAATGTTTTTTTCCTTTTGTGAAAGGCACGAACCGTGCCTCCACGAGAAGTAAATCCGTGACTCTCCTGGAAGGAAAAAACCTGTTTTTTTCGAGACGCACGACCATGCCTCTCATGGAAGAAAATTCGTGCCTCCACAAGAAGTAAATCCGTGCCTCTCGTGGAACAAAAAAAAAGAAAACGTGTTTTTTTCTTTTTCGAGAGGCACGGCTCGCGGAATCAAATCCGGGCCTTCATGAGAAATAAATATGTGTCTATCGCGGAAGGAAAAAAAATGAAAACCCTTTTTTTTTCCTTTTTCCTAAGAGGAAACAATTTCGGGCCTTCACGAGAAGTAAATATGTGTCTATGGCGGAAGGAAAAAAAAATAAAACCCTTTTTTTTCGAGAGGCACGGGCGTGTCTCTCGCGGAAATAAATCCGTGCCTTCATGAGAAGTAAATATGTGCCTCTCATGGAAGGAAAAAAATCGTGCTTTTTGCGTCAAAAAATTGGAAATCTTTTTGGGACCAAATCCTAAAAAAACGGGTGAAACCTGAAAAAATGCATCCAAAACACGTAAAGAAAAATATATCCGGAGGGAGCGCCCAGAGCACGACACGTGGCGATGGTTGAGAGCGCGCCAACCGGACTCCCGAAGGAGTACTCCTTGATTAGGCGCTCTCCTAATTTTGACCATTACTTTTACCGACAAAATGTGAGTTATATGCCACAAAAAGTATGTCATTGGCTGCACACACTACTGCAGGATGGTCCAAGGCGCTCTCCTAATTTTGACCATTACTTTTACCGACAAAATGTGAGTTATATGCCACAAAAAGTATGTCATTGGCTGCACACACTACTGCAGGATGGTCCAAGGCGCTCTCCTAATTTTGACCATTACTTTTACCGACAAAATGTGAGTTATATGCCACAAAAAGTATGTCATTGGCTGCACACACTACTGCAGGATGGTCCAAAGAAGACACATCAATCAGAGACCCTTCGACGAAACTGTGTGCGATGCACGAATCGCAAACGGTATAGTTCAAACTCCATCGCCAATAACGCGAACTGTGTGCGATGGCGGACCCATCAAATACGATTCATAAAATAGTTGCGTGTGCGGTCTACGGCAGACAGTTTGTTCTTATGAATCGTTTGTGATTAGCGAAGATAACAGAAACGGTTACACGGATCCAGATGTGTGCGATAAAGCGCACACAGTTCACTAACATAAACTATGTATGATGATATAGAAGATCACAAACGATTCGGCATAACAAGAGTGTGCGATATAGGGCACATAGTTCACTACCATACATAAGTCTAGTTCACTACCATAACTAGAAGAGATGTCTATACGGGGGGAGGGGGGGGTGAATAGACTACTTGCATAAATTAAAAACCTAACTTTTTCCAAAATTAATTGGTTGGCAGATTTTAGCAATTCTAACAAGTCTAGTGCACCCTACACATGCTAGTCAACAAGTGTGGCAGCGGAAAGTAAAGACAAGCATATGTAAAAGAGTGGAGATGGGAAGATCAAACGCAATATGGAGACACGAAGATTTTTCCCGTGGTTCCGACAGGTGGTGCTATCGTACGTCCACATTTATGGAGTCTTCAACCCACGGAGGGTAACGGTCGCGAGAGTCCACAGAGGGCTCCACCCATAAGGGTCCACGAAGTAGCAACCTCGACTATTCCATAACGGCTTCCGTTCACGAAGGACTAGCCTCACTATGGGTAGATCTTCACGAAGTAGGCGATCTCCTTGCCCGTACAAACTTCTTGGTTCAACTCCACAACACGAAGTAGGAAGCTCCCAAACGACACCTAACCAATCTATGAGGCACCACCCTCCAAAAGGTAATAGATGCGATGGTAACGATGAACTCCTTGCTCTTGTGTTTCAAATGATAGTCTCCTCAACACTCAATCACTCTCTCACAGATTTGTCTTGGGTAGAAGAGATTGATTGGATGGAAAGCAACTTGGGGAGGCTAGAAATCAAGATCCTTATGGTTGGAGTGGATGATCTTGACCTCAACACAAGAATAGGTGGTTCTCTCTCAGAAATTTGGATATGGGAAGTGTGGGTCTTTTCTGAGTGCTTTTCTTGCGAGCGGGGTGTGATGGAGGGGTATATATAGGCATCTCCAAAAATCCAACTGTTACAACATTATTGCCCAACTCGGTGAAACCGAAGTGAAAACCCGGTTGCACCGACTAGTGCAAAATGTAGCAACTTTAGCGTTTTCGATGAGACCGATATAGAATTCTCGGTGGTACCGATATGAGTGGCCGAGGGCAGTTACACAACTCGGTGAGACCGATTCACAATTCTCGGAAATTCCGATTCTTGTGAATGAGGTAACAGAAAGTTGGTCACTGAAACTCGGTTGCACCAATATGAAACTTGATAGTACCGAGAGGTAGGTTTTGGCTAGGGTTTCTGTCTAGGGTAAACTCGGTGGATCCGAATGGGAATGTTGGTGTCACTGATTTTGAGTGGTAGGGTCTAAGACATGAGAGCTTGTGAGTGTTTTTGGTGGCTAACACTTGATCATTTTGAGCATTTCATTCACCATTATTAACTCACCCCCTTTTGATAGTATTGGCTTTCCTATGGACTCAAAGTGATTTCTCACAAAGTAAAATGTAGAGTCTTCATGCTTGTAGCTTGGCCAATCCTATTCCTTCCATCTTGGGGTCTCCTCACAATCCTTTGTCAAAACTCTCTGTGGACTAAACCTGAAATAAACTAGGTAGAACTATTAGTCCAAGAGACAATGTATGTTGTCATGAATTATCAAAACCACCAAGGGAGCATATGTGCTTTCACGCCGCCGCCGCGGGCTCCTCCGCGCATAAGATCTGCCTCAACCGCGTGCTTTCTAAGATGGAGAGGCGTGGCCTAGATTCGGAAGACATGTATAATGTTGAGGATTTTGTGGAGGCGAGGACAGTGGAGAGAAGAAGGCCAGATTTGGGGGCTGCGAGAGGGGAATGAGACGATGGAGAGCGAAGAGTGGTGATATTTATTTATGACCCTATACACGATTGCAGACAGTTGCTACATTTTTTTCATGTGCGATTATGTTTGCACCAAAAAAACGAATCGTCTCCGATGAGTGACGCAACCACACATGGGTTTAAAGTACCAACTGTGTGGCGCGACTCGCCGCCCGTCGTCGCCATACCCTCACTCACCAATGGTGGCTGATCGTCGCTCATGGGCTCCATTTAGTCTTCCCGCCCTCGAGCCAATGCTTCCCGCGCAAGCGCAAGCGCTAGCCACAGCGGTAAATTGTAAAATCCCCAATCCCCTTGGCCTTGGCAGCAGCTAGCTATAAATAACACAGCGATGGCAGGCGGGGGCGAGCTGAGTCAATGTTCCCCTGGCTAGTTGCCACACATACCGTAAAAACGCCAATGGCCGACGACAGGATGGAGTTGGGCGACGGCAGAATCCAGGCTGCCGGCGCGATGGTCGGCTTGAGGGTCGACGGTCATGCCACCACCTCTCCCGAAGACAACCAGAGGAGGCAGGAATCACGACACGAGCAAGCCAGCAGGTTAGCCAGGGTCGTCTTGAAAGCACGAGGCGCAGGCTTATGGCCCAGATAGAGGAGGACACAACTCCGGATGCTGGGGGAGGCCTGGTGGCCGTTGTTGCAGCACTGGCGATAGCCAGGGTCTCGTCGGCCGCCGGGACGATGTACGAAGACCCGGCAGACGCCGTAGTCCTGGTGAGAGCCGCGTCCGAGGCAGTAGCGGCGATCACCAATGTCAAGGCCGACCCTTCCTCGGTCGATCGAGGTGTAGGTCATTGACTTGGCGACCTCCTGTCCTCCTGAGCCAAGGAACGGCACGATATCGATGGACGATGGCAGGTGTGCATGCTGCATCGGCGTTAGGCGCAGTAGCACTTTTGTGCGCGCGCAGTTCATATATATTATATTGATGTAAAATAGCGAGCTAATGTTTTGTAAATTACTCTGCCAACTATGCACTGTACCAATTTGAGCATGTAAATGTTCGATTGAATTGTTCGTGCCTGATTTGTGCTTGCACTGTGGACACTCTGATGACTTTTTTTCCTCGGGTGATTGACACGGACATACGAACTGCGATAAGGGATGCTCAAATATTTGGCAAAATTAATTACTTGGTTCTATATTAGAAAAAATGGCCCAATCCCATAGAAATCCCCAATCGAGCAGCATCGAGAAAGTCGGCGCCGATAGGCGTCGACGAGGGGATGAAACGAAATGCGGTGGCGTTCGTCGGCGGCAGCCGGCTGCGACACGCGTTGTCGAGCTCGAAGATTTGGGTGGGCCGGGGTCAAGAACGGGCAACTATACAGCAATGCGAATGAGGACGAAGGGGGAGAGGGCCGGGGTAGAGGGTCCGTGTAGGAAACGGTTCGTAACATGAACCATGTGTGATTAATGCCATTAAAGTTTTTGTTGGTAACTTAATTTCATGCATGTACGAAATAAAATCCCAACTACAGTAAACGGGTGTGACGAGAGAAGTGTGGATTGCCCTTCGATCGCGGTGCATTCTACGGTGCGCGATCCGTGTGGCTAGGGTTCTGGCCAATCAGAACACAGGGCAGAATGGGGTGAACGCACACGGCATTCGCAAAGTAACTGTTTGCCCAAACAAATCACAAAGTTTCAAAGGAAACTCATATTTCCTTGGTCGTTTCTCCATTATTATTTTTCTACTATCAACATACCCACTAGAATGCATCGTGTCCAAATTTCACATTTTTTCAGGCTCGTTTACCATATTTAGTCTTTTTTGTGTACTTTTCTAGGCATTTACTGCTTATAATTAACGTTCGAACGTTCTGTACATGAAAAGGTGTTCAAAAAGGATTCGAAAATTCATAATTGTGTCGTTGAATAATGTTTTATGTATTTTACAGGAAATTAATAGAATTTTAAAGGATATGTGTGGGAAGAGGCAACCACAGATGTGTCGTTTATTTGTTTTGTAACTCTAGAAAAATGGAAAACATGCCTGAAAAATATGTTACCTCGTGTGGTGTCTAGGCATTACCTCAATATGATGCAGTGAATATTTGAGGAGGTATGGATAATATCGTCATACGCACTCTTCATATACCGGACCATCACCTATGGAGTTTCATGGTTCGGGGAGCGAAATCGCCATGTTTTCAAGGGGAATCCATATTTCCTTGGTCCTTTCAACTTGATTTTATTTTCTACGATCATCATACCCACTAGAATACACCATGTCCAAATTTCACATTTTTTCAGGCTCATTTACAATATTTAGTCTTTTTGTGTACTTTTCTAGGCATTTACTGCTTATAATTCAAGTTCGAACGTTCTGTACATGAAAAGGTGTTCAAAAAGGACTCGAAAATTCGTAATTGTGTCGTTGAATAACTTTTCATGTATTTACAGGAAAGTAATAGAATTTTAAAGGATATGTGTGATAAGAGGCAACCACATATGTGTCGTTTATTTGTTTTGTAACTCTACAAAAATGGAAAACATGCCTGAAAAACATGTTACCTCGTGTGGTGTGATGATCCACAAGTATAGGGGGTCAATCGTAGTCCTTTCGATAAGTAAGAGTGTCGAACCCAACGAGGAGCAGAAGGAAATGACAAGCGGTTTTCAGCAAGGTATTCTCTGCAAGTGCTGTAAGTAACGATAGTAGATAGTTTTGTAGCAAGATTATTCGTAACAAGTGACAAGTAACAATGGTAACAAAGGTGCAGCAAGGTAGCCCAATCCTTTTTGTAGCAAAGGAAAGGCCTGAAAGTACTCTTATATTAAGCAAGCGCTCCCGAGGACACATGGGAATTTCTGTCTAGTCATGTTCATCATGTTGAGTTAATTCGCGTTCGCTACTTTGATAGTTTGATATGTGGGTGGACCGGTGCTAAGGTGATGTTCTTACTTGAACTAACAACCTACTTATGATTACCCTCTCTCGCAAGCATCCGCAACTACGAAATAAGAATTAAGATAAATCTAACCATATCATGAAACATGTGGATCCAAATCAGCCCCTTATGAAGCAACGCATAAACTGGGGTTTAAGCTTCTATCACTCTAGCAACCCATCATCTACTTGTTACTCCACAATGACTTCCCTTAGAACCATAGCATGGTGAAGTGTCATGTAGTCGACGTTCACATGACACCACTAAGAAAAGTAACAACATACATATCATCAAAATATCGAACGAATACCAACTTCACATGATTACTTATAACAAGACTTCTCCCATGTCCCCAGGAACAAAAGTAACTACTCACACCTCATCAACATGTTCAAGATCAGAGGTGCAATAATAATGATTAAGGATCCAAACATAATGTCTTCCACCAAGTAATCCAACAAGTATCAACTACAAGATGTAATCAACACAACTAGTAACCCACAGGTACCAATCTAAGGTTTTGAGACAAAGATTGAATACAAGAGATGAACTAGGGTTGGAGATGAGATGGTGCTGGTGAAGATGTTGATGAGGATTGGTCCTCCCACGAAGGAGGGAGCGTTGGTGATGATGATGGCTTTGATCTCCCCCTCCCGGAGAGGAATTTCCCCGGCAGAATCTGACTGTCGAAGTGCAAAAGGGCATCTGCCCAGGTTTCCGCCTCGAGACAGCGGCGCTTCATCCCGAAAGGTTGCTTATGATTTTTTCTAGGGTAAAACACACCATATAGGAGAATAGGGGCGTTGGGAGGCCAGCTTGGGCCCCACAAGCCATCAGAGCGCGGCCTGGGGGGCGCGTCCTGTTGGCTAGTGGCCCCCCTCTAGTATATTTTTGTCCTAGAAATTCACATATATTCAATAAAAATTCCCAGTGAAGTTTCAGGTCATTTGGAGTCTGGTGATTTTTTTGCCTTTTTCTCGGTTTTCTGGTCCAGAATTCCAGTTTCCAGATAATTCCCTCTTTGTGGTGTACCTTGCATGTTCAGAGAGAAAGAGCATAAGAATTGTATGATAATAGGGAATAATGGACAAGGATAACGTAAATATGAATAAGAAATCATGATGCAAAATAGACGTATTAACTCCCCCAAGCTTAGACCTCGCTTGTCCTCAAGCGAAAGCCGAACTCGAGAGTAATGACCACATAATTTGAGAGAGAGGTGTCGATAGAAACAGAATACGAACATGGGAGCATCATGAATATCATTATAGCAGCAAGCATTTCATGATATAGCTTCTCATAAACAAGTAAAGATCTATTCACAATTATCGAAGTATGAAGCATAAACCTTATTGACAACCAACAAACGGTGCCTTTAGTCATGGTGATAATCACAATTCATTATATTCAAGAGAAGAGTCTATATAAGAGCTTTCATTGCAGTAAACCCACATACTCAACTATCATTTAGTCATCTATGATTGTTGACACTCATTGCATATTTTTGGAGCTAATGTTTTTGCCGGACACATAGGAAGATAGGGGCTTCATTTGCCACCCAACTGATTTACCTCAAGGATAATGTCAACAATAATGAATCATGATTTCTTAAATTCAACTAGATATATATACCTGGATCTTTCCTCAACATGTGATGCTTGCCACTAAGAGGGTTTACAAATTAAAAGAAGGGAAGATATTAATGACTATTATGCACAAGTAAGAACTTTATGAAAGTAAAAGATAGGCCCTTCGCAGAGGGAAGCACGGGTTGTCATGCGCTTTTATTTGATTAAATGTGCAAACTCTTAATGCAAAGGAACCTCACTTTATATTGCCCCTTGTGATAGCAAACTTTATTATGCACTCTGTCACTTTTATTTCTTCACCATCACAAGATCGTACAATGCTTATTTTCCTTTTCAATAAAAGATCATACATGATTAAAGGCAATTTTTATTGCTTATGCACCAATGACAACTTACTTGAAGGATCTTATTCAATCCCTAGGTAGGTATGGTGGACTCTCTTGGAAATAAACTGGGTTTAAGGGGTTACGGATGCACAAGTAGTATCTCTACTTGGTGCTAGAAGTTTTGGCTAGCAAAAGTTATAAAAGAAGCATCACATGTTAAAGGATCCATGACTATATAAACTTTTATGCAAATGTAAGCAATCATGACCATTAGGTTGTCTTCCATGTCCAACTTCAACACTTGATCATTATTTAATATTTGGTGAGGGTTCGTAATCATAGATGATGTCCAAGATAGTGTATTTGTATGTGGATCTTCTCTTCTCTATCATAATCTCGCATAGATTATAACAATGACTAAAGCTATGTTTGTTTTGTTCCCAACAATTTTCATCGCTCATACTTTCTTTTTATGTGAAGTCATTACTTCTCATGAGATAGGCATATGATCTTTACTATTCTTTTTATTGCCATGCTATGATGATTGGTGCAAGAGAGTAAAGCACACAGACTCAACTAATCTTTATTATATAACTCTCACACTCGATTACAAGGATAGGTAGATCTCAAAGCAAAATCCTAAGCAAAGCAAATCTGAAACTTTATTTCTCTAATCCACGAAATAACTAAGGATCAACTAAAAATAAAAGATGACAGTGATAAGTGATGGTGATACGATATCGGGGCGCCTCCCCCAAGCTTGGAACAAGCTAGGGGTTGTGCCCATACCCATGTACAAAAGTGTTCTTCGGTGATGGTGGTGGTGTGCGGAAATCCTCCATCTTCCAAGGCATGGGTTCCCCATCATGGAAAGAAACTCTTGCCTCCGGAATCCTGAAATCAGCAGCGAGGCTCATCCTTTTAAACCTAGATTCATACTCACAGTTCTGGGTTTGGAGTTCATAGATTTGATCTTGGAGGTGCTCGATCCGCTCTTGAAGCTTGAAGAGAGCTTCTCCCACGCTCCTTGTGTCAATCTTGTTTTCGCGGATGAAGTCCGTGATCATAGAGTGATTAGCACTCAGACCACGTTCAACCATCCCTTGGCACTTGAAGATCTCTTGCTCCACTTCTGCAAACCTGGCCTTGTCACTTCCCTCCTTCTTGGGACCTTGAACATCCCGGATGTGGAGCACCCCCTCATGCATCTCAATGGCTTGAGGGTGCTTCATCGCCTCCGGCAAGTAGGGGTTGATAACCTTCTCCAAGAACTTGTCTTTAGATGAACTTGGGGAAGTCATGGCGATCTAGATCTATCAGAAAAACAGATCGAAACAAGAACGGAGGAGAAACTCGTGATGCGGTGGTCAAAACATATAGGAGTATATATAATGATTTTTTCTAGGTCAAAATACGTGTTCGGGAAGAAATCGGAGTCGGTGAGGCACACGAGGGCCGCACAAGCCATTAGGGCGCGCCCCAGGGGGGCGCCCTGTGGGCTTGTTCCTCCCTCGTGGGTCCCCCTGACTCCGTTTTATTTTTTGGAATTTTTCTAAAATACTAAAACCAACAAAAATTATTTTTTTGGAATTTTTGGAGTCGGTTTGCTTACCGTACCACATACCTACCCCTTTTCAGGTTTCTGGAGTGTTCTGGAAGGCTTCCCGTATGTGTTCTTCCAGTGTTATTACTTGGATGCCATTAGTCTCTTCATTAATGGGTGTACCTGAAATATAATGCTTGATTCTTTGCACATTCACCACTCTCGGGTTTTTGCCTTCGAAGTTATTAATTTTTATAGCACCGGAGCGGTAGACCTCTTCGACAACGTACGGACCTTCCCATTTGGATAAGAGTTTTCCTGCAAAAAACTGAAACGAGAATTGTACAAAAGCATAAGGTCTCCTATATTGAATTCCCGTTTTCGAATCCTTTTGTCATGCCATCTTTTAACTTTTTCTTTAAACAACTTAGCATTCTCATAGGCTTGTGTCCTCCATTCATCTAGTGAGCTAATATCAAATAACATCTTTTCACCGGCAAGTTTAAAATCATAATTCAGTTCCTTAATTGCTCAATAAGCCTTATGTTCTAGTTCAAGAGGCAAATGACAAGCTTTCCATACACCATTTTATATGGGGACATCCCCATGGGGTTCTTATAAGAAGTTCTATAAGCCAAAAGGGCATCGTCTAATTTCTTAGACCAATTCTTCCTAGATCTATTGACAGTCTTTTGCAAGATTAATTTTAGGTCTCAATTGCTCAATTCAACCCGACCACTAGACCGAGGGTGATATGGTGATGCGATTCTATGGTTAACATCATATTTAGCTAGAAGTTTACGGAAAGCACCATGAATAAAGTGTGAACCACCATCAGTCATTAAGTATCTAGGGACTCCAAACCTTGGAAAAATAATTTCCTTAAGCATTTTAATAGAAGTGTTGTGATCAGCACTACTAGTTGGAATAGCCTCTACCCACTTAGTAACGTAATCAACATCAACTAAAATATGAGTATATCCATTTGAGGAAGGAAAAGGTCCCATGAAGTCAAAACCCTAAACATCAAATGGTTCAATGGCAAGTGAATAATTCATAGGCATTTCCTGACGTTTACCAATGTTACCAACTCTTTGACATTCATTACATGAAAGGACATACTTACGAGCATCTTTGAAAAGAGTAGGCCAATAAAAACCAGATTGTAATACCTTGTGTGCCGTTCTGTCACCAGCATGGTGTCCTTCGTAAGGCTTGGAATGACACTTCCTTAATATATATTCATGTTCATGCTCAGGTATACAATGTCTAATAACACCATCTACTTCTTCTTTATAAAGATGTGGGTCATCCCAAAAGTAATGTCGTAAATCGTAAAAGATTTTTTTTTCTTTTGTTGATAGGTGAAGCTCGGTGGAATATATTTAGCAGCAATATAATTAGCGTAATCAGCATACCAAGGAGTGCTACGTGAAGTATTTATAGCAGCATGTTGTTCATTAGGAAAATTATCATCAATAGGCAGCGGGTCATCAAGAACATTTTCCATTCTAGACAAGTTATCTGCTACAGGATTTTCAGCTCCCTTTCTATCAACGATATGCAAATCAAACTCTTGAAGCAAAAACACCCACCTAATAAGTCTAGGCTAAGCATCTTTCTTTTCCATAAGGTATTTAATAGCAGCATGATCAGTGGGAATAGTTACTTTAGAATCAACGATATAAGGTCTAAATTTATCACATGCAAAGACAACTACTAAAAATTCCTTTTCAGTGGTGGCATAACTTCTTTGGGCAGCATCTAGGGTTTTACTAGCATAATGGATAATATTCAATTTCTTGTCTACTCTTTGCCCTAGAACAACACCAACAACATAATCACTGACGTGGCTTGAGACTGCGTCGGTATTTCCCCAAAGAGGAAGGGATGATGCAGCACAGCTACGATAAGTATTTCCCTCAGTTATGAAACCAAGGTTATCGAACCAGTAGGAGAACCAAGCAACACTATATAAATGGTACCTGCACACAAAGAACAAATACTTGCAACCCGACGCGTAAGAGAGGTTGTCAATCTCTCCACGGTAAAAAGATAGATTGGTTTGTATTAGATTGGATAAATAGATCGCACAAGAACTCAAAATAAAAGATGCAAATAAAAAGTGCAGAAAGGTATTTTTGGGTTTTTGGAATAATAGATCTAAAAACAAATGCAGAAAGATATAGATAGGAAAGCAATATATTAAAAGAATATACCCGGGGGCCTTAGATTTCACTAGTGGCTTCTCTCAAGAAAATAGCACATGGTGGGTAAACAAATTACTGTTGGGCAATTGATAGAAGATCAAATAATCATGACGATATCCAAGGCAATGATAAATATGTAGGCATCACGTCCAAGATTAGTAGACCGAAACGATTCTGCATCTACTACCATTACTCCACACATCGACCGCTATCCAGCATGCATCTAGTGCATTAAGTTCATGAAGAAACGGAGTAATGCAATAAGAACGATGACATGATGTAGACAAGATCTATTCATGTAGGAATAGACTCCATCTTGTTATCCTTAATAGCAACGATACATGCGTGCCTCGCTGCCCCTTCTGTCACTGGGAGAGGACACCGCAAGATCGAACCCATCACAAAGCACCTCTTCCCATGGCAAGGAAAATCGATCTAGTTGGCCTAACTAAACCAAAGATTCGAAGAATAAATACGAGGCTATAAATAATCATGCATATAAGATATCAAAGAAGACTCAAATAATATTCATGGATAGAAACTAATCATGAACTCAAACTTCATCGGATCCCAACAAACACACCACAAAAAGTCATTACATCAAATAGATCTCCAAGAGACCATTGTATTGAGAATCAAAAGAGAGAGAGGAAGCCATGTAGCTACTTCCTACGGGCCCGTAGGTCTATGGTGGACTACTCACGCATCATCGGAGAGGCACCAATGAGGATGATGAACCCCTCCGTGATGGTGTTAGATTGGATTTCATGGTTCTGGAACTTGCGACGGCTGGAATTGTGTTTCGTCTCCTCCTCTAAGGTTTCTAGAATTTCTGAGGATTTATAGAGATAAGAGGCGGTGGAAAAGACCTCTGTGGGCCCCACGATACATCAGGGCGCACCAGGTGCCTCTCGCGCTCCCTGGTGTATCGTGGGCCCCATGGGCCTCCCCCCATGTGCTTCCTTGGCTCCCAAGTTGTCTTCTGGTCCAAAAAAATCACCAAAAAGTTTCGTGACATTTGGACTCCGTTTGGTACTGATATTCTGCGAAGTAAAAAACAAGCAAAAAAACAAAAACTGGCACTGGGCACTATGTCAATAGGTTATTCCCAAAAATGATATAAAGTTGATATAAAATGATTATAAAACATCCAAGAATGATAATATAACAGCATGGAACAATAAAAAAGTATAAATACGTTGGAGACGTATCAGCATCCCCAAGCTTAACTCCTGCTCGTCCTCGAGTAGGTAAATGATAAAAACATAATTTTTGATGTGGAATGCTGCCTAACATGTTCATCACATATTATTTTCTTTTGTAGCATGGACGTTTGGACTTTTAGACTGTTCAAAGCAATAGTCTATTTTTGACATGAAGACTTTAATACTCAAGCATACCAACAAGCAACCATGTCTTTCAAAATATTAACACGAAAGAAAGTTATCCCTAGCCCATCATGCTCAATCATTGATCCATTCATGAAACACACTCGAATATTAGCTACACCCAATGCACAAGTATGATCATAGTGCCCCCTAGTTGGTGCTTTATAAGAGAAGATGGAGACTCATATTAAAAATTAAAATTGCATAAAGTAAATAGATAGGCTCTTCGCACAGGGAAGTAGAGATTCGTAGAGGTGCCAGAGCTCAAAGCTTAAATTGAGAGAGAGAGAAATATTTTGGGTGGCATGCATTTCCTGTCAACGAAAACGACCGAGAATTCTCAATACTTTCCATGCTAGATATATCATAGGCGGTTCCCAAACATAAAATAAAGTTTATTCCTTTTTCCACCATTCTTTCACAATCCATGGCTAGTCGTATCCACGGATGCCTTCCATACCAACACTTTCAAAGGAATTGATTATTTCACAACATAAAGTAAATTTATTTTTCATTTCGGGACTAGGCATCCCTATTTTCGCCGTACTCTCGTGCAATGAAAAGTGAATAAACACTCATTTTGAGAATAACACATCTAGCATGGAAAAATATTGGCCACCCCCTACCGCTTCATGAGCGGTACGAGCAGACAAAAAGGAAATTCATTTTGAAAATTAGAGATGGCACATACAAATTTGCTTGGAACGGCATGGAAATACCGAATATAGGTAGGTATGGTGGACTCATATGGCAAAACTGGGTTTAAGGATTTTGGATGCACAGGTAGTATTTCTACTTAGTACAAGTGGAGGCTAGCAAATAGATTGAGAAGCAACCAACCAAGAAACGAAAATTCACATAAACGGGCATTAAGCATAACTAACACCGAATAATGCACCACAAGTAGGATGTAATTTCATTGCATAACTATTGACTTTCGTGCTTGCATAGGGAATCACAAACCTTAACACCAATATTCTTACTAAAGCATAATTACTCACCAACATGACTCACATATTACTATCATCATGTCTCAAAACTATTACAAAGAATCAAGTTTAATTTGTCCAATGATCTTCATGAAAGTTTTTATTATATCCCTCTTGAATATCTATCACTTTGGGACTAGGTTCATACATTGCAATTGCTTTTGACAAGCTCAAATAAATTTAAGTGAAGAACATGAGCATAAAATTTTCATTTCTCAAAATAATATAAGTGAAGCATGAGAGAATTTCTTGAAAATTTAGTAACTATCAAATTAATATAAGTGAAGCATGAGAGTATTTCTTCAAAAATTTAAAGCACACCGTGCTCAAAAAGATATAGGTGAAGCACTAGAGCAGTTCCATAGCTCAAAAAATTTAAGTGAAGCATATAGAGCAATTCTAACAAATCATAGCATAATCTTGGCTCTCTCAAATTGGTGTGTCCAGAAAGGATACTTGTGACAAACTAAAGAGCAAATCAAGCAAAGACTCATATAATACAAGACGCTCCAAGCAAAACTCATGATATGTGACGAATAAAAATATAGCTCCAAGTAAAATACCGATGGTTGTTAGAAAAAAGAGGGGATGCCACTCGGGGCATCCCCAAGCTTAGTTGCTTGTTTCTCCTTGGATATTATCTTGGGGTGCCATAGCATCCCCAAGCTTAGTCTATTTTCACTCCTTATTCCTTCATCCATCGTGATCTCACCCAAAACTTGAAAACTTCAATCACACAAAACTTAACAAAACCTTCATGAGATCCGTTAGTATAATAAAGCAGATCACCACTCTAAGTACTGTTGCAAACCCATTAATATTTTATTATTACATTATATCTACTGTATTCTAACTTTATCATGGCTTATACCCCCCGTTATAATCCATAGAGTCATCAAAATAAGCACACAATGCAACGAAAACAGAATCTGTCAAAAACAGAACAGTCTGTAGTAATCTGTACTCTAACCATACTTTTGTAACTACAAAAATTCTGAAAAATTAGGATAACGTAAGAAATTTGTATATAAATCTTGTTTAAAAAATTCATAATTTTTCTTCCCATCTGTGATTTTTGAAAATTCTTCTACTGGACGCAAAAGTTTCTGTTTCCCAACAAGATCAAATCAACTATCACCCAACCTTATCCCATAGGCTTTGCTTGACACAAACACTAATTAAAACATAGAAACACAATCATAACAGTAGCATAATTGTGTAAACACTCAAGAACATAAAGAAAAAGGCAAAAATAAATTTTATTCCTCGGGTTGCCTCCCAACAAGCTCTTTCTTTATAGCCATTAAGATAGGCTTGAGATTTCAATGATGCCCTCATGAAAGATAATAATAGCAACACAAAGAGAGCATCATGAAGCATAAGGAAAACACACTTAAGTCTAACATACTTCCTATGCATAGTCATTTTATAAGCAAACAAATTATCAAGGCAAGCAAAAACTAGCATATGGAAGGAAGAAGAAAGAGACAATAGCAATCTCAACATGAAGAGAGGTAATTTAGTATCATGAAAATTTCTACAACAATAATTTCCTCTCTCATAATAATTACATGTAGGATCATAATCAAATTCAACAATATAGCTATCATAAACAATACTCTCTTTATGATCAACATGCATAAAGTTTTTATCATCTTCCAAAATAGTGGGATTGTCATCAACTAAAGTTATGACCTATCCAAACCCACTTTTATCAAAAAATTCATAATATTGAACACTCTCCAAACATGTGGGATTCTTTTTACCTAAAGTTGACGCTCTCCCAAACCCACTTTCGATACTATTGCAAACATTATTATCAATACCATATTCAACATGAGGCTTAAATAAATGTTCAAGATCATACGAAGCATTATCACCCCAATCATGATCATTGCAATAAGAAGTGGACATGACAAAATTATCATCCCCAAGCTTTTAGTTTTGCATATCATTAACATAATTGACATTAATAGAATTTATAGTAACATCATTGCAATCATGTTTTTCAATCAAGGAGCTATCATGAATCGCCTTATAAATTTCTTCTTTCAACACTTCATCAAAAATTTCAGATTCATGATTTTCAAACAAAACTTCATAGAGATAATCAAGTGCACTCTTCTCACTAGCAATTGGTTCATCATAATTTGGTCTTTTTAAAAGATTAGCAAGTGTATGAGGATCCATATCAATAGATTTTTACCAAGCGAAGATGCAAGCAAATAAAAGGCACATGGCAACACAAGCAAAGATAGCAAACAAGCAAACAAAAAGAGATCCGGCGAGAAAAAGGCGAACGAGAAAGAAGGCAAATAAAACGGCAAAATTTTGTGAAGTGGGGGAGATGAAAATGAGAGGCAAATGGCAAATAATGAAAATTGCAAGGAGATGAGATTTGTGATTAGGAACCTGATAGATGTTTATGATGTCTCCCCGGCAACGGCGCCAGAAATTGGCAAGTTGATGGGAGACTACTTTCGTACCTCCTCCCCGGCAACGGTGCCAGAAATTGGCCAGCTGAAAAGAGACTACTTTCGTACTTCCTCCCCGACAACGGCGCCATAAATTCCTTTGACGTGGCTTGACACTGCGTTGGTATTTCCCCAAAGAGGGAAGGGATGATGCAGCACAGCTACGGTAAGTATTTCCCTCAGTTATGAAACCAAGGTTATCGAACCAGTAGGAGAACCAAGCAACACTATGTAAACGGTACCTGCACACAAAGAACAAATACTTGCAACCCGACGCGTAAGAGAGGTTGTCAATCTCTCCACGGTAAAAAGATAGATTGGTTTGTATTATATTGGATAAATAGATCGCACAAGGCTGCAAATAAAAAGTGCAACAAGGTATTTTGTTTTTTTGGAATAATAGATCTGAAAACAAATGCGGAAAAAGATTGATCGGAAAGCAATATATTAAAAGAATAGACCCGGGGGCCCGTAGATTTCACTAGTGGCTTCTCTCAAGAAAATAGCACACGGTGGGTAAACAAATTACTGTTGGGCAATTGATAGAAGATCAAATAATCATGACGATATCCAAGGCAATGATCAATATATAGGCATCAGGTCCAAGATTAGTAGACCGAAACGATTATGCATCTACTACTATTACTCCTCACATCGACCGCTATCCAGCATGCATGTAGTGTATTAAGTTCAAGGAGAAACGGAGTAATGCAATAAGAACGATGACATGATGTAGACAAGATCTATTCATGTAGGAATAGACCCCATCTTGTTATCCTTAATAGCAACGATACATGTGTGCCTCGCTGCCCCTTCTGTCACTGGGAGAGGACACCGCAAGATCGAACCCATCACAAAGCACCTCTTCCCATGGCAAGAAAAATCGATCTAGTTGGCCTAACTAAACCAAAGATTCGAAGAAGAAATATGAGGCTATAAATAATCATGCATATAAGAGATCAAAGAAGACTCAAATAATATTCATGGATAGAATCTAATCATGAACTCAAACTTCATCGGATCCCAACAAACACACCGCAAAAAGTCATTACATCAAATAGATCTCCAAGAGACCATTGTATTGAGAATCAAAAGAGAGAGAGGAAGCCATCTAGCTACTGCCTACGGACCCATAGGTCTATGGTGGACTACTCACGCATCATCGGAGAGGCACCAATGAGGATGATGAACCCCTCCGTGATGGTGTTACATTGGATCTCGTGGTTCTGGAACTTGCGGCGGCTGGAATTGTGTTTCGTCTCCTCCTCTAGGGTTTCTAGAATTTCTGAGGATTTATAGAGCTGAGAGGCGGTGGAAAAGACCTCCGTGGGCCCCACGATACATCAGGGCGCGCCAGGGGCCTCTGGCGTGCCCTGGTGTATTGTGGGCCCCACGCCCCCTAGGTGCTTCCTTGGATCCCAAGTTGTCTTCTGGTCCAAAATAATCTTCAAAAAGTTTCATGACATTTCGACTCCGTTTGATACTGATATTCCGCGAAGTAAAAAACAAGCAAAAAACAGCAACTGGCACTAGGCACTATGTTAATAGGTTAGTCCCAAAAAATGATATAAAGTTGATATAAAATGATTATAAAACATCCAAGAATGATAATATAACAACATGGAACAATCAAAAATTATAGATACGTTGGAGACGTTTCAATCGCTAGCATCACACATAATTTCAAGTGGCAAGTTCTAATCAGGTGGTTGAACAATGGGTTCAGAAATCAAGGCTTTCTTAAGTATTTCAAAAGCTTCTACACAATCATCATCAAAAACAAAAGGAATATCTTTTTGAAGAAGATTAGTTAACGACCTAGAAATCTTTGATAAATCTTTGATGAAATGCCTATAGAAACCAACATGACCAAGGAAACTTCTTATACCTTTGATATCTTTTGGGCATGGCATCTTCTCAATTGCATCAACTTTAGCTTTGTCCACTTCAATACCTCGTTCAGAAATTTTATGCCCAAGCACTATGCCTTCATTAACCATAAAATGGCACTTCTCCCAATTGAAGACAAGATTAGTTTCTTCACATCTCTACAAAATTCGATCAAGGTTGCTCAAGCAATCATCAAAAGAAGTCTCGTAAACGGAAAAGTCATCCATGAAAACCTCAACGGTCTTTTCACAAAAATCAAAGAATATATCAGTCATACATCTTTGAAAGGTAGCAGGTGCATTGCATAAACCAAAAGGCATACGTCTATAAGCATACGTTCCAAAAGGGCAAGTAAAGGTAGTTTTCTCTTGATCCTCTTTTGACACGGGTATTTGAGAGAAACCAGAATATCCATCAAGAAAACAAAAGTGTGTGTGCTTACATAATCTTTCTAGCATTTGATCAATAAAAGGTAAAGGGTGGTGATCTTTCCTGGCAGCTTTGTTTAATTTCCTGAAATCAATCACCATCCTACAACGAGTTACTATTCTTTGTGGGATAAGTTCATTTTTATCATTAGGAACAACAGTTATACCTCCTTTCTTAGGAACACAATGAACAGGACTTACCCATCTACTATTAGCAATAGGACAAATTATACCTGCTTCTAGAAGCTTTAGGGTTTCGGTTCTTACCACTTCCTTCATCTTGAGATTTAAGCGGCGTTGATGATCAATGGCAGGTTTAGCATCCGGTTCCATATTAATCTTGTGCTGACATAGAGTGGGACTAATGCCCTTAAGATCATCAAGAGTATATCCAATAGCAGCCCGGTGTTTCTTCAGAGTTTTAAGTAATCTCTTTTCTTCATGCTCTGAAAGGTTAATGATAGGTCTCCAACGTATCTATAATTTTTGATTGTTCCATGCTATTATATTATCTGTTTTGGATGTTTTATATGCATTAATATGCTATTTTATATTATTTTTAGGACTAACCTATTAATCTAGAGCCTAGTGCCAGTTTCTGTTTTTTCCATGTTTTTGAGTATTGCAGATAAGGAATATTAAACGGAGTCCAAACGGAATAAAATCTTCGGAATGATTTTTCTTGGACCAGAAGCAACCCATCAAACATGGAGATGAAGGCAGGAGACCTGCCGTGGCGCCACAAGCCACTAGGGCGCGCCCTAGGGGGGGGGCCCTCCTAGCTTGTGGGCCCATGGCAGCCCTCCTAACCCTATTCTTCGGCCTATAAATTCCCAAATATTCCCTGGATACCGAAGAGAGCCACGAAAATACTTTTCCGCCTCCAGGAGCCTCGGTTCCCGTGAGATCCAATCTTGGAGCCTTTTCCGGTAATCTGCCGGAGGGGGATTCGATCACGGAGGGCATCTACATCAACTCCATTGCCCCTCCGATGATGCGTGAGTAGTCCACCACAGACCTTCGGGTCCATAGCTAGTAGCTAGATGGCTTATTCTCTCTCTTTGCTCTTCAATACCATGTTCTTCATGATCTTCATGGAGATCTATCCGATGTAATACACTTTTGCGGTGTGTTTGTCGAGATCCGATGAATTGTGGGTTTATGATCAGATTATCTATGAATATTATTTGAGTCTTTTCTGAATTCTTATATGCATGATTTCATATCTTTGCAAGTCTCTTCGAGTTATTGGTTTGGTTTGGCCAACTAGATTGGTAATTCTTGCAATGGGAGAAGTGCTTAGTTTTGGGTTCAATCTTGCGGTGTCCTCACCCAGTGACATAGTAGGGGTAGCGAGGCACGTATTGTATTGTTGCCATCGAGGATAAAAAGATGGGGTTTTCATCATATTGCTTGAGTTTATCCCTCTACATCATGTCATCTTACCTAATGCGTTACTCTGTTCTTCATGAACTTAATACTCTAGATGCAGGCAGGAGTCGGTTGATGTGTGGAGTAATAGTAGTAGATGCAGAATCGTTTCGGTCTACTTGACATGGACATGATGCCTATATGCATAATCATTGCCTTGGATATCGTCATAACTATGCGCTTTTCTATCAATTGCTCGACAGTAATTTGTTCACCCACCGTAATGTTTGCCTTCATGAGAGAAGCCTCTAGTGAAACCTATGGCCCCCGGGTCTATTTTCCATCTTATATTTTCAGATCTATTTACTTGTGTTTTTACTTTTCGCAATCTTTTCCATCTATCTCTATCAGATCTCATCCTTGCAAGTAACCGTGAAGGGATTGACAACCCCTTTATAGCGTTGGGTGCAAGTGTTTGATTCTTTGTGTAGGTACATCTATTGGGGACTTGCTTGTATCTCCTACTGGATTGATACCTTGGTTCTCAACAACTGAGGGAAATACTTATCTACTTTGCTGCATCACCCTTTCCTCTTCAAGGGAAAACCAACGCATGCTCAAGAAGTAGCAAGAAGGATTTCTGGCGCCGTTGCCGGGGAGATCTACATCAAGCCTACCAAGTACCCATCACAAACTCATCTCTTGCATTTACATTATTTGCCATTTGCCTCTCGTTTTCCTCTCCTCCACTTCTAAAATGATTTTCTAAAAGATTTGCCTTTTTATTCTCCCTTTTTCTTGACGGCTCTCTTGCGTGTTGCTATGACTAGCGTCACTACCCCCCTTTTGCCAGCAGACTTTGAAGTCCTATACTTCAAACAAAAACAAGGGGAAAATCTGAAAGATGCCTGGGATAGGCTAATGGGATCCTATCATATTTCCAACTTAAAAGGAGACGCAAAAGTTTTGCTTAGAAATTTTTACATTGGGTTGGCTTTGCACCATAGAAAGCTTTTGGATTTTGCCTCAAAGGGCGATTTCATCGAACTAGATGCAAACGCCGCTTATGAAATTTTGGAAGGGATTTTGGGGGTTCCCCCACAACAAAAAGGTCTTGCCTTTTCACAAGAGGGAGTTCAAATTCTCAACAAATTGTATGACTTACATAAGCACTTAGTCGAGTTACAAAAATATCTCGAACCCCTCAAACATATTAATGGGAACCTCAGTCGTTTGAACACTTTGATTACCCTTTGCAATAAGCGTTTGGATATTTTGGATCTTAAGATGGCTTCTTCTCCTAAAGATTTGGGGAAGCGGAAAGAGCCCCCCGGATTCGAGAAGGCCCTCACAAAAGTTGCCAAGACCAAAGATGACAATACCTAGATCTATTGCGTTTCGCCTAGCTAGGGGCGTTAAACAATAGCGCTTGTTGGGAGGCAACCCAATTTTATTTTTGCTTTCTGTTTTGTTGTTTCTGTTTTGGTGTGTTTTGCACATTATTACTTCTGTAGTAATTGTGTTTTTATGTTTTTCTTAGTGTTTGAGCCAAGTAAGACCTTTGGGATGGTCTACGGTGTTTGCTGATTTGATTTTGCTGAAAAACAGAAACTTTTGCGCTCAGTCCAGGAATTTTATAAATTCACTGGAACGTGATTTTGATTTGAATTTTTTACACAAGATTGATATACAAATTTCCCTGGTTGTCCTAATTTTTCAAAAAAAATTGGAGTTACATAAGTATTCGAAGTCTACAGATTGCTACAGACTGTTCTGTTTTTGACAGATTCTGTTTTCTTTGTGTTGTTTGCTTATTTTGATGAATCTATGGGTTGTATCGGGGGGTATGAACCATGGAGAAGTTAGAATACAGTAGGTATTACACAAATATAAATAAAGAATGAGTTCACAACAGTACCTAAAGTGGTGATTTATTTTTCTTATACTAACGGATCTCACGAGTTTTCTGTTGAGTTTTGTGTTGTGAAGTTTTCAAGTTTTGGGTAAAGATTTGATGGACTATGGAATAAGGAGTGGCAAGAGCCTAAGCTTGGGGATGCCCAAGGCCCCCAAGCCATATTCAAGGATACCAAAGAGCCTAAGCTTGGGGATGCCCCGGAAGGCATCCCCTCTTTCGTCTTCAATCCATCGGTAAATTTACTTGAGGCTATATTTTTATTCACCACATGATATGTGTTTTGCTTGGAGCGTCTTGTATGATATGAGTCTTTGCTTTTTAGTTTGCCACAATCATCCTTGCTGCACACATCTTTTTGAGAAGGACACGCTGAATCGTGAATTTATTAGAATACTCTATGTGCTTCACTTATATCTTTTGAGCTAGGCAATTTTGCTCTAGTGCTTCACTTATATCTTTTTAGAGCACGGTGGTGTTATGTTTTATAGAAATAATTGAACTCTCGTACCTCACTTATATTATTTCGAGAGTCTCTAAAACAGCATGGTAATTGGATTAGGTTATGAATTTGGTCCTAATATAATAGGAATCCAAGAGGGATATAATAAAAACTTTCATATTAAGTGCATTGAATATGATGAGAAGTTCAATTTCGTGCATATAGTTTTAAGATGTAGAGATGGTGATATTAAGAGTTATGCTAGTAAGTAATTGTGGATTAGTAGAAATACTTGTGTTAAGGTTTGTGATTCCCGTAGCATGCACGTATGGTGAACCGTTATGTAATGAAGTCGGAGCATGATTTGTTTAATGATTGTGTTCCTTTGTGTGATGGGTCGAGAGCGCGCGATGGTTTACTCCTACCAACCAGTCCCCTAGGGGCATGCGTCTAACACTTTGCTTCGATGACTAATAGACTTTTGCAATAAGTATGTGAGTTCTTTATGACTAATGTGAGTCCATGGATTATACGCACTCTCACCCTTCCACCTTTGCTAGCCTCTCTAGTACCGCGCAACTTTCGCCGGTGCATTAAACCCACCTTCCTCAAAACAGCCACCATATATTTTCCTCAAAACAGCCACCATACCTACCTATTATGGCATTTCCATAGCCATTCCGAGATATATTGCCATGCAGCTTCCACCGTTCCGTTTATTATGACACGCACCATCATTGTCATATTGCTTTGCATGATCGTAAGACAGCTAGCATGATGTTTTTATCGCTTGTCAGTTTTTTGATGTCATTTGCTATGCTAGATCATTGCACATCCCGGTACACCGCCGGAGGCATTCATATAGAGTCATATGTTGTTCTAAGTTTCGAGTTGTAAGTAAATAAAAGTGTGATGATCATCATTATTAGAGCATTGTCCCATGAGAGGAAAGGATGATGGAAGCTATGATTCCCTCACTAGATGGGATGAGTCTCTGGACTTTACAAAAAAATAAAAGAGGCCAGTGAAGCCCAAAAAAAAAAGAGGCCAAAGATGCCCACCCAAAAAAAATGAATGAGAGAAAAGAGAGAAGGGACAATGCTACTATGCTTTTCCACACTTGTGCTTCGAGTAGCACCATGTTCTTCATGATAGAGAGTCTCCTATTTTGTCACTTTCATATACTAGTGGGAATTTTTCATTATATAACTTGGCTTGTATATTCCAATGATGGGCTTCCTCAAAGTTCCCTAGGTCTTCGTGAGCAAGCGAGTTGGATGCATGCCCACTTAGTTTCCTTTTGAGCTTTCATACACTTATAGCTCTAGTGCATCCGTTGCATGGCAATCCCTACTCACTCACATTGATATCTATTGATGGGAATCTCCATAGCGCGTTGATACGCCTAGTTGATGTGAGATTATCTTCTCCTTTTCCCTTGCACCTCCACCACATTCTATTCCACCCATAGTGCTATATCCATGGCTCACGCTCTTGTATTGCGTGAGAGTTGAAAAGGTTTGAGAACATAAAAGGGGTGAAACAATTGCTTGACTTGTCATCGGGGGTGTGCATGATTTAGATACTTTGTGTGGGGAAGATGGAGCATAGCCAGACTATATGATATTGTAGGGATAACTTTCTTTAGCCATGGTATTTTGAAAAGATATGATTGCTTGTTAGTATTCTTTAAGTATTATTGTTTTTATGTCAATATTAAGCTATTGTATTGAATTTTACAGATCTGAATATTCATGCCACAATAAAGAATATTACATGGATAAATATGTTAGGTAGCATTCCACATCAAAAATTCTGTTTTTATCATTTACCTACTCGAGGACGAGCATGAATTAAGCTTGGGGATGATTGATATGCTCCAACGTATCTATAATTTTTGATTGTTCCATGCTATTATATTATCTGTTTTGGATGTTTTATATGCATTAATATGCTATTTTATATTATTTTTGGGACTAACCTATTAATCTAGAGCCTAGTGCCAGTTTCTGTTTTTTCCATGTTTTTGAGTATTGCAGATAAGGAATATTAAACGGAGTCCAAACGGAATAAAATCTTCGGAATGATTTTTCTTGGACCAGAAGCAACCCAGCAAACTTGGAGATGAAGGCAGGAGACCTGCCGTGGCGCCACAAGCCACTAGGGCACGCCCTAGGGGGGCGCCCTCCTAGCTTGTGGGCCCACGGCAGCCCTCCTAACCCTATTCTTCGGCCTATAAATTCCCAAATATTCCCTGGATACCGAAGAGAGCCACGAAAATACTTTTCCGCCTCCAGGAGCCTCGGTTCCCGTGAGATCCAATCTTGGAGCCTTTTTCGGTAATCTGCCGGAGGGGGATTCGATCACGGAGGGCATCTACATCAACTCCATTGCCCCTCCGATGATGCGTGAGTAGTCCACCACAGACCTTCGGGTCCATAGCTAGTAGCTAGATGGCTTCTTCTCTCTCTTTGCTCTTCAATACCATGTTCTTCATGATCTTCATGGAGATCTATCCGATGTAATACTCTTTTGCGGTGTGTTTGTCGAGATCCGATGAATTGTGGGTTTATGATCAGATTATCTATGAATATTATTTGAGTCTTTTCTGAATTCTTATATGCATGATTTCATATCTTTGCAAGTCTCTTCGAGTTATTGGTTTGGTTTGGCCAACTAGATTGGTAATTCTTGCAATGGGAGAAGTGCTTAGTTTTGGGTTCAATCTTGCGGTGTCCTCACCCAGTGACATAGTAGGGGTAGCGAGGCACGTATTGTATTGTTGCCATCGAGGATAAAAAGATGGGGTTTTCATCATATTGCTTGAGTTTATCCCTCTACATCATGTCATCTTACCTAATGCGTTACTCTGTTCTTCATGAACTTAATACTCTAGATGCAGGCAGGAGTCGGTCGATGTGTGGAGTAATAGTAGTAGATGCAGAATCGTTTCGGTCTACTTGCCATGGACGTGATGCCTATATGCATAATCATTGCCTTGGATATCGTCATAACTATGCGCTTTTCTATCAATTGCTCGACAGTAATTTGTTCACCCACCGTAATGTTTGCCTTCATGAGAGAAACCTCTAGTGAAACCTATGGCCCCCGGGTCTATTTTCCATCTTATATTTTCAGATCTATTTACTTGTGTTTTTTACTTTTCGCAATCTTTTCCATCTATCTCTATCAGATCTCATCCTTGCAAGTAACCGTGAAGGAATTGACAACCCCTTTATAGCGTTGGGTGCAAGTGTTTGATTCTTTGTGTAGGTACATCTATTGGGGACTTGCTTGTATCTCCTACTGGATTGATACCTTGGTTCTCAACAACTGAGGGAAATACTTATCTACTTTGCTGCATCACCCTTTCCTCTTCAAGGGAAAACCAACACATGCTCAAGAAGTAGCAGTTAGCACTGATAATAAGAGGATATATCTTCTTTTCATCAAGGTAAGCATATTTCAAAGTATCGGGTAAAGTCTTTAACTCAAACACGGGATCTCCCTTGGGTGGAGGGGGATCCCCTAAAATATCAACCGGTAAGTTGTGTTTAAGAATAGGCGTTTGTTTAAGAAATATGTCATCTATTTAATTTCTCTCATTCATATGCATATCATTTTCATGGTATGGTAAATATTGTTCTAACGGATCGGTAGGAGGTATGACAATAGAAGCAAGACCAATGATCTCATCATTGCTTGGTAACTCTTTCTCATGTGGTTGCTTACTTTAACCTTCTCAGTAACACAATTAATTTCAGCATTAACCGTATTCAAGAAAGGTCTACCAAATACAATGGGACAAAGTTATCTTGTTCTGAACCAAGTACTAGAAAATCAGCGGGGTAGTTGACTTTTCCACACAAGACCTCAACATCTCTAATAATCCCAAGTGGTGTAATAGTGTCTCTGTTTGCAAGTTTAATAGTAACATCAATGTCCTCCAGCTCCGATGGTGCTATGTCATTCATAATTTCTTGATATAAGGTAAAAGGTATAGCGCTAACACTAGCATCAATATCACACAAGATGTGATAACAACGATCTCAAATTTTAACTGAAACTACAGGCATGCCAACAACTGGTTTATTTTTATCTAGTTCATCTTGCGCATTTCTAACAGGTTTTGCAATTCTAGCAGCTTCACCACAAAAGTAAATAACTTGACCATCAATGTTATCAACTTGCAGATCTTTAACCATAGCAACTTTAGGCTCAACATTTATTTGTTCAGGAGGTGTAGGTGTCCTAGTATGACTTTTATTAACCACAGTTGTAGCTTTAGCGTGTTCCTTGATTCTAACAGGGAAAGGTGGCTTTTCAATGTAAGCAGTAGGAATAATTGGATCAACATGGCTAACAATTATTTCTTCCTTCTCAATTTTAATAGGTTTCTCTAGTTGCTTTTCAATGGGTGGATGGTATTTAAACCACTTCTCCTTAGGGAGATCAACATGAGTAGCAAATGATTCACAGAAAGAAGCTACTATCTCAGAGTCAAGGCCATATTTATTACTCAACTTATAGCAAGCATCAGTTTTCATAAAAGATTTAACACAATCAAACTTAAGCTTTATACCTGACTCTTTACCTTTGTCGAGTTCCCAATCTTCAGAGTTGCGTTTAATTCTTTCCAGAAGATCCCATTTGAATTCAATAGTCCTGTTCACGAAGGAACCAGTAGAAGAAGAATCGAGTTGTACTTGATCATCATAAGAAAGCTGAGCATTTTTTTTGCATAATAGTGTTTCCTGATATCTCATGGTTGGGGCAGGTGTGCATCGTAGATTTAAGCCTCCCCAAGCTTGAGCGATACTTTCTCCTTTACGAGGCCAGCAATTATAAATAAAGTTCCGATCACGGTGAACTAGATGCATATGATAAAACTTCTGATGAAATTCCAACTTCAAGCGATTCCAGTCCCATGATCCAATATCGCCCAATAATGTGTACCACATTAATGACTTTCCCTCCAAAGATAAAGGGAAACCTTTCTTCTTAACTTTGTCTCCAGACAACCCTGCTAGCTGAAATAATCCACAAACTTCATCGACAAATATCATATGATATCAGGGTGAGTCGTTCCATCATATGGATGTGATAAGAGTTTTTCAAGCATACCCGAAGGAATCTCATAATAAATATTTTCAGTAGGTTGAGGAATAATTTCCTCATCTTCAGTTCGAGGTGAAGATGCCGCGAACAAGCCACTCAAAGGGTGACCGTTCATAGCGACAAGCAATAGTAAATTTCAGCACGTATAGAAAAAATTTCCTTACTAACTCCACTTACCAAAGGCGCTTCACTCCCCGGCAACGGTGCCAGAAAATAGTCTTGATGACCCACAAGTATAGTGGATCAATCGTAGTCCTTTCAATAAGTAAGAGTGTCAAACCCAACGAGGAGCAGAAGGAAATGACTGATACTTGTGATTTGCATTGGGTTTTCTGTGAGGAGGAACGGATAATTGCAGCACAAAGTGGGTAAGTATTTCCCTCAGTTATGAAAGCAAGGTTTATCGAACCAATAGGAATATCAATCCTCAACCGTCTTCAGCGGCTGCACACAAATGAACAAACAACTTGCACCCAACGCGGGCAAGAGGGTTGTCAATCCCCTTGATCTCGTTATTTGCAAGCAAATCCGTTGTGTAGATAATTGTTGATAAATATAAACTGAAAAATAAAATAAATAATAAATAAAGGCAGCGAGGTAATAGTAGCGTTTGTAAATATATAAGTGAATAGACCCGGGGGCCATAGTTTTCCCTAGCGGCATCTCTCATGTAGGCAGCATACGATGGGTAACAAATTACTGTTGGGCAATTGATAGAAAAGCGGATAGTTATGTGATTTTCACGGCAATGATCATGTGTATATAGGCATCACGTCCATAAACAAATAGGCCGACTCCTGCCTGCACCTATTACTATTACTTTTGCGGTGTGTTTGTTGGGATCCGATGAATTTTGAGTTCATGATCAATTTCTATCCATGAATATTATTTGAGTCTTCTTTGATCTCATATATGCATGATTACTTATAGCCTCATATTTCTTCTTCGAATCTTTGGTTTAGTTAGGCTAACTAGATCGATTTTTCTTGCCATGGGAAGAGGTGCTTTGTGATGGGTATGATCTTGCGGTGTCCTCTCCCAGTGACAGAAGGGGCAGCGAGTCACGCATGTATCGTTGCTATTAAGGATAATAATATGGGGTCTATTCCTACATGAATAGATCTTGTCTACATCATGTCATTGTTCTTATTGCATTACTCCGTTTTTCCATGAACTTAATACACTAGATGCATGCTGGATAGCGATCGATGTGTGGAGTAATAGTAGTAGATGCAGAATCATTTCGGTCTACTAATCTTGGACGTGATGCCTATATAATGATCCTCGCCTTGGATATCGTCATGATTATTCAATCTTTTATCAATTGCCCAACAGTAATTGTTCACCCACCGTGTGCTATGCTCATGAGAGAAGCCACTAGTGAAACCTAAGGCCCCCAGGTCTACTTTTCCAACATATTGCTTTCCGATCTATCTTTTGCCGCTTTTTGTTTTTGGATCTATTATTCCAAAAACCCAAAAATACCTTGCTGCACTTTTTATTTGGCTATTTTATTTTGTGTTCTTGTGCGATCTTTCTATCCAATCTATTACGATCTAATCTATCTTTTTACCGTGGAGAGATTGACAACCTCTCTTACGCGTCGGGTTGCAAGTATTTGTCCTTTGTGTGCAGGTACTGTTTACATAGTGTTACGTGGTTCTCCTACTGGTTCGATAACCTTGGTTTCATAACTGAGTGAAATACTTACCGTAGCTGTGCTGCATCATCCCTTCCTCTTTGGGAAAATACCGACGCAGTTTCAAGCCACGTCAAAGGAATTTCTGGCACCGTTGCCGGGGAGACATCTGTAACACCCCGTTACGCCTGGCGGGATCTAGACTGGCCCCACAGACCAACACTAGTCTTTCCTGCGCACTTTGTCCTCACTCGTGCGCACCCGGGACCAACTTCCCGGTCGGTCACCCATCCTAGAATCGCTCCAAGCCAAGCACACTTAACTTTGGAGTTCTTTTCGAATGGGCTCCCAGAAAAGAAGGAATTCCTTGCTGATATGAGTAGTCTATCATTCCTATTAAGCCAGGCTCTCACAACATCATCAACATCTATCAGGTTCCTAATCACAAATCTCATCTCCTTGCAATTACATTATTTGCCATTTGCCTCTCTTTTTCCTCTCCCCCACTTCACAAATTTGCCATTTTATTCGCCCTCTTTTTCGTTTGCCTTTTTCTCGTCAGATCTTTTGTTTGCTTGTCATCATGAGTGATTTTGGTATGGCAGAAACAGATGATGGCAGGACTCCTAATATTGGACGTTCTGGTAATCTGGATGCTAAAACTTTTGCTTTGGGTCAAGGGAACGTTATAGGAAAAGAAACTATCCAAGAATTTTTCAATTGTGTTGGAAATTTGACTCTCGATGAAGCTCCTATACTTAAAAGAACTAAAACTTATGTGGAAGCTATTTCGGCGCTAATTCTGAAACTCAAAAATAGGTTTATCCGTACCCATCCTACCTTGCAAAGATTGTTTTATTAGCTACCCATTATAAAGGATCCCAAAGCTAAAAAGTTAGCCACCCTTGTTCTTATGAATGAATTTGATCACATAGTACGAGAAGCTAGGGAGATTTTCAATTTTTTTAGTATGAGCCATTAAAAACGGTAATAGGAGATATCCTTTACGATAGTGACTACATGTTGAGACATCTTCTTGGAAACAATCAAATTTTTGATGAGAACCTTAAAAAGGAAATCCCCGTTTTAGATATGATCCAACAAGTTGTCAATGATGTTAATCAACAATATTCTTGGATTGTGGCCAGGAATCAAAGAGGGTACGTAGATGGACAACTTGATAGTGCTAAGATTTCTATGGATAATGTGTTTCAAGTTATATTTGCAAAACCTATTGACAAAAATACCTCTATGAAAACTAAAGATGACAATACTTGAATCTATGCTTTATGCCTAGCTAGGGGCGTAAAACGATAGCGCTTGTTGGGTGGCAACCCAATGAATAAAATTATTTTCACCTTTTTCTTTCTGTTCTTGAGTGTTGACACAATTATGCTATTGTTATGATTGTGTTTTTATGTTTTAATTAGTGTTTGTTTCAAGTAAAGCCTTTAGGATGGCTCACAAGATGAGTAGAAACAATGCTGAATCTGAAACAGAAACTTTGACTCCAGTGCAGGAATTTTCATTTCTTACTGGAGCATGATAATGAGCTGAAATTTTAACACAGTATTTCTACACAAATTCTTTATGTTTTCCTAAGCTTTCATAATTTTTAGAGTTACAAAAGTATGGTTAGAGTACAGATTACTACAGACTGTTATGTTTTTGACAGATTCTGTTTTCGTTGCATTGTGTGCTTGTTTTGATGAATCTATGGTTTATATTAAAGGGTATATGCCATGGTAAAGTTAGAATACAGTAGATATAATTCAATAATAAAATATTAATGGGTTTTTAACAGTACTTAGAGTGGTGGTTTGCTTTATTATACTAACGGATCTCACGAAGGTTTTGTTGAGTTTAGTTTTCAAGTTTTGGGTGAGATCACGATGGATGAAGGAATAAGGAGTGAAAAGAGCCAAAGCTTGGGGATGCTACAGCACCCCCAAGATAATTTCCAAGGAGAAACAAGCAACTAAGCTTGGGGATACCCCGAGTGGCATACCCTCTTTCTTCTAACGACCATCGGTATTTTACTTGGAGCTATATTTTTATTCGTCACATATCATGAGGTTTGCTTGGAGTGTCTTGTATTATTTGAGTCTTTGCTTGATTTGCTTTTTAGTTTGTCACAAGTACCCTTGCTGGACACACCTATTTGAGAGGGCCAAAATTATTCTATGATTTGTTAGAATTGCTCTATATGCTTCACTTAATTTTTTCTTGAGCTATGGAATTGCTCTAGTGCTTCACTTATATCTTTTTGAGCATGGTGCGCTTTAAATTTTTGAAGAAATACTCTCATGCTTCACTTAGATAAATTTGAGAGTTAGTAAACTTTGAAGAAATTCTCTCATGCTTCACTTGAACTATTTTGAGAGATGAAATTTTTATGCTCATGTTCCTCACTTAAATTTATTTGAGCTTGTAAAAAGCAATGGCAATATAAGAAACTAGTCCCAAAGTGATAGATATTCAAGAGGGATATAATAAAAACTTTCATGAAGATCATTGGACAAATTAAACTTGATTCCTTGTAATAGTTTTGAGACATGATGATAGTGATATGTGAGTCATGTTGGTGAGTAATTATGCTTTAGTAAGAATATTGGTGTTAAGGTTTGTGATTCCCTATGCAAGCATGAAAGTCAATAGTTATGCAATGAAATTATGTCCTACTTATGGTGCATTATTTGGTGTTAATTATGCTTAATGCCCGTTTATGTGATTTTTTGTTTCTTGGTTGGTTGCTTCTCAATCTATTTGCTAGCCTCCACTTGTACTAAGCAGAAATACTACTTGCGCATCCAAAATCCTTAAACCCAATTTTGCCTTATGAGTCCACCATACCTACCTATATGCGGTATTTCCATGCCGTTCTAAGCAAATTTGTATGTGCCATCTCTAATTTTCAAAATTAATTTCCTTTTTGTGTGCTCGTACCGCTCATGAAACGGTAGGGGGTGTCCAATATTTTTCCATGCTAGATGTGTTATTCTCAAGATGAGTGTTTATTCACTTGTCATTGCACGAGAGTACGGTGGTAATAGGGATGCCCAGTCCCAAAATGAAAAGAAATTTACTTTATGTTGTCAAATAATAAATTCCTTGGAAAGTGTTGGTATGGAAGGCAACCGTGGATACGGCTAGCCATGGATTGTGAAAGAATGGTGGAAAAAGGAATAAACTTTATTTTATGTTTGGAAACCGCCTATGATGTATCTAGCATGGAAAGTATTGAGAACTACTCGGTCGTTTTCATTGACCGGAAAGGCATGCCACCCAAAATAATTTTTCTCTCTCAATTTAAGCTTTGAGCTCTGGCACCTCTACAAATCCCTACTTCCCTCTACGAAGGGCCTATCTATTTACTTTATGCATTTTTCATTTGAGTCTCCATCTTCTCTTATAAAGCACCAACTAGGGGGCACTATGATCATACTTGTGCATTGGGTGTAGTTAATATTTGAGTGTGTTTCATGAATGGATCAATGATTAAGCATGATGGGCTAGGGATAGCTTTCTTTAGTGTTGATATTTTGATAGACATGGTTGCTTGTTGGCATGCTTGAGTATTAAATTCTTTAAGTCAAAACTAGACTATTGCTTTGAACCATCTAAAAGTCCAAATGTCCATGCTACAAAAGAAAAGAATATGTGATGAACATGTTAGGCAGCATTCCACAACAAAAATTCTGTTTTTATCATTTACCTACTCGAGGACGAGTAGGAATTAAGCTTGGGGATGTTGATACGTCTCCAACGTATTTATATTTTTTTATTGTTCCATGCTGTTATATTATCATTCTTGGATGTTTTACAATCATTTTATAGCAACTTTATATCATTTTTTGGGACTAACCTATTGACATAGTGCCAAGTGCTAGTTGTTGTTTTTTGCTTGTTTTTTACTTCGCAGAATATCAGTACCAAACGGAGTCCAATCGCGATGAAACTTTTTGGAGATTTTTTTGGACCAGAAGAAAGCCAGTGAGCCAAAGAAGCACCCGGGAGGAGGCCCAGGTGGCCCAGAAGACACTGATGTCTACTATGCAACTTTATTCTTGTAGACTTTGTTGGGCCTCCAAGCGCAGAGTTTTGTAGGACAGTGGCAAATTTCCCTCAAGTGGATGACCTAAGGTTTATCAATCCGTGGGAGGTGTAGGATGAAGATGGTCTCTCTCAAACAACCCTGCAATCAAATACTAGAAATCTCTTGTGTCCCCAACACACCCAATACAATGGCAAATTGTATAGGTGTACTAGTTCGGCGAAGAGATGGTGATACAAGTGCAATATGGATGGTAGATATAGGTTTTTGTAATCTGAAAATATAAAAACAGCAAGGTAGCAAGTAACAAAAGTGAGCACAAACGGTATTGCAATGCTTGAAAACAAGGCCTAGGGTCCGTACTTTCACTAGTGCAATCTCTTAACAATGCTAATATAATTGGATCACATAACCATCCCTCAATGTGCAACGAAGAATCACTCCAAAGTTCTTATCTAGCGGAGAACATAAGAAGAAATTGTTTGTAGGGTACGAAACCACCTTAAAGTTATCCTTTCCGATCGATCTATTCAAGAGTTCGTACTAAGATAACATCAAGTTATCCTTTCCGTTCGATCTATCTAAGAGTTTGTACTAGAATAACACCATATGATACGCATCAACCAACTCTAATGTCACCTAGATACTCCAATGTCACCACAAGTATCCATGAGTTAATTATACGATACGCATCAAACAATTTCGGATTCATAATACTCAATCCAACACAAAGAACCTCAAAGAGTGCCCCAAGATTTCTATCGGAGAATGTAGGACAAGAACGTGCATCAACCTCTATGCATAGATTACCCCAATGTCACCTCGGGAATCCGCAAGTTGAGTACCAAAACATACATCAAGTGAATCAATAGAACACCCCATTGTCACCATGGGTATCCATATGCAAGACATATATCAAGTGTTCTCAAATCCAATGTTCAATACAACATAACGATATCTCAAAGGGAAAGATTCAATTCATCACAACATGATAGCAAGGGAATAACATCATATGATCCGACTATATTAACAAAGCCCGTGATACATCAAGATCATGACATCTCAAGAACACGAGAGAGAGAGAGAGAGATTGAACACATAGCTACTGGTACATACCCTCAGCCCCGAGGGTGGACTACTCCCTCCTCGTCATGGCCTCCGCCGGGATGATGAAGATGGCCACCGGAGATGGATTCCCCTCTCCGGCAGGGTACTGGAACGTCTCCAGATTGGTTTTCCATCGATACAGAGAGTTGCGGCCGCGGAGCGGAGAGTCTAGGGTTATTTCTGATGGTTTCTATATTTATAGGATTTTTGAGCGTCGGTTTCACGTGAAGATGGGCCACGAGGTGGGCACAATACACCAGGGCGCGTCGGGGGGGGGGGGGGGTGGCGCGCCCTGGTGGGTGGTGCCCACCTCGTGGCTCGTCTGGCCCTCCCACGAAGCGTCTAGTGCCTCTTTTGTTCCAAAAAAATCGTCAAAAAGTTTCGGGCGATTCCGAGAACTTTCATTTTCTGCACAAAAACAACACCACGGTAGTTCTGCTGAAAACAACGTCAGTCCGGGTTAGTTCTAAATAAATCATATAAAGTGCATCAAAACCATATAAAAGTATTATAAACATAGGTGAATATGGCATGAATACTTCATAAATTATCGATACGTTGGAGATGTATCAGCATCCCCAAGCTTAATTCCTGCTCGTCCTCGAGTAGGTAAATGATAAAAGAACAAATTTATGAAGTGTGAATGCTAACATAATATATAAGCTTGATCATTGATAATTTCAGTCAATTTTCTAGCATGATAACCAGCAATTTTTTTCTCATAAAAATCATCATGATAAAGCAATCAATCCACATGTCATGGTTCAAACAATGAGTTCTCTTGAAACTTAACAACCTATGTTCTTAGTCACCAAACAATTGCAAGTCAACTTATTCTCAACAAAGTCTAAGTAAGAGCTCCACATACTCAATCATCATATAGTCTTCTATGATTGCTAGTACTCAAAGCATATTTTTAGAACAAATGGAATCCATCGAACACAAAGAAAGATAGGGGCTTAATGTTTCGCCTCCCAACTCATTTATCATAGAGATAATTGTCAACAATAATAAATCATGATCAAATATATTTGACTGGATATATATGTTTGGATCTTTCCCCACCACATGATGCTTGCCAACTAATAGACTGAGGTTGGAATAAGAAGTTGACTCAACATGAATAGTAAATAACATGAAAGTAAATAGATTGTCCCTTCGCAGAGGGAAGCAGGGATTTGCAAAGGTGCCAGAGCTCATTGTTTAGAAACAGAGATGAATATTGTTTTGGGAGGTGCACCCTTCCTGTCAACGTTACGACCAAGAGTTATCAATATCTTCCTTGTTAAACACATTAGCGGCGGTTCCCAAGCGGTAAAAGTAATGGTTTACTCCCCCTCCACCAACAAACACACTCCACGGCTAGCCGAATCCACGGGTACCGTCCATACCAACAACATTCCTGGGGGAGTTTTGTTTAATTATTTGCATTTTTTTTATTTCGGGACTGGGAATCCCTATTACCGCCCCTCTCGTGCAAGGACGAGTGAATAAACACTCATCAGGAGAATAACCCGCTTAACATGGAAGATACTGACCGCCCCCTGTCGCTCCATGAGCGGTCCAAGCACACAAAACAGATGCTCATTTGAAATTTTAGAGGTGGCACATGCAAATTTACTTGAAACGGCAGGGTAATACCGCATATAGGTAGATATAGTGGACTCTCATGGCAAGAAACTGGGTTTAAGGGTTTTTGGATGCACAAGTAGTATCTCTACTTAGTACGAATTTTTGGCTAGCAAAAGATCCTAAACAAACACCACATGTTGAAGGATCCATAACAATATAACTTCTATGCAAATATACACAACCATAACTCATTACGTTGTCTTCCTTGTCCAACTTCAACTAATTTGCTCAAGTTTTAAAATAATTAATGGGTATTCACAATCATAGAAGATGTCCAAGATAATATATTTGTATGTGAAAGTTCTCTTCCTTATACTAATCATTCACGAATTGCTCGTATGACCAATATTGTGATTGTTAAACTTCAATATATTTTACTTTCTAAACCAAATGTGAACTTGCTACTAAGAATTTAGCACATTGATAATTTCAGATTTATGATATTTCATTCATTCACAATTTACTCTTAGGATATAAGTGAAGCACAAGAGTAAAGATCAAACTACTCTCAAAAGATATAAGTGAAGATCAATGAGTAGTCAAACAATTAAGTAGCTATGTGAGGGCTCTCTCTCAATAAATGTTTTCAGATCTGAGTATTTTATTCAAACAGCAAACTAAACAAAAATATCACTCCAAGAATAGCACAAATCGTGTGGACAAATAAAAATTTAGGCTCAACATAGGCTAACCGATAGTTGTCGAAGAGAGGTGGGATGCGTAGCATCCCCAAGCTTAGATGCTTGAGAATTCTCGAAATATTTACTTGGGGTGCCTTGGGCATCCCCAAGCTTGATCTTTTGTATCTCGTTCAATCCTCTCATATCATGGTTTCACCTATTCTCAAAAACTTCATCCACACAAAACTCGAAAAGAACTCGTGAGATAGGTTAGTACACATAATAATAAATCAACTCTTTATGTACTGCCAAGAAAAGTTGCATAATAATTTCCAAACATCATCTACTGTTTACGACCATTTCCACAATTTATATCTACCAATATAGTCTATGGAAACTATAGGATAAGTAGATAACAAAACTATGACAGCAATCTGTCCAAACAGAACACTCTGTAGCAATCTATTAAACCAGTGTACTTATGTAACTCCAAAACTTATGAAAATTTAGGACAAGCTAAATAATTTATATTAAAACACTGTGTAAAAATTTCAGAAACTTTCCACGTTCCAGTAAAATATGAAAATTCAAACACTACAGCAAAAGTTTCTGTTTTTACACAGCACACATCAAAACATGCAATGCAAGCATCCTAAGACAATTCTTGGAACTTTTTATTGGAAAACAAGATTATAAATAACACCTAATAGAAAACAAAAAAAATAAAATGATGATCCAAGCAAAGCACATATTATGTGATGAATAAAAATATAGCTCCAAGTAAGATATACCGATAGTGTTGAAGACGAAAGAGGGGATGCCTTCCGGGGCATCCCCAAGCTTAGGCACTTGGGTCTTCCTTGGATATTACCTTGGGGGTGCCTTGGGCATACCCAATCTTAGGTTATTGTCACTCCTTATTCTCCTCATATCGGTGTCTCACCCAAAACTTGAAAACTTCAATCACACAAAACTTAACGGAACTTCGTGAGATGGGTTAGTATAATAAGTAAAGATCATTCACTTAGGTACTGTCAAGACAAGATTCATAATTGTTATCGCATGATACCTACTGTATTCTACCATTCCCATAATTTATACCACTAAATATAAGCTATGGAAACACTAAAACAAGCAAACTATGCATGCAAAACAGAACCTGTCAGAAACAGAACAGTCTGTGAAGATCTGTAATATAGCCATACTTACCTGTCTCTAAAAATTCTTAAAAATTAGGAAAACCTGAAGAATGTGTATATGCAGACTGTGTAAAAATTTCAGATCATTATCATGCTCCAGTAAAAAATGAAAATTCCTGTACTGGAGTCAAAAGTTTCTGTTTTGGTTCAGCATCAATTCTACTCATCTTGTGAGTCATCCCAATGGCTTTACTTGGCACTTTATTGAAATAAAAGACAAAAACATGATTACTACAGTATCTTAATCATGTGAACACACAAAAACAGAAAGTAAAAGTGTTGGGTTGTCTCCCAACAAACGCTTTTCTTTAATGCCTTTTAGCTAGGCATGATGATTTCAATGATGCCCACATAGGAATAATAATTGAAACATGCAAAAGAGGATCATGAATCTCATGACAAGCACATTTAAGTCTAACCCACTTCCTATGCATAGGGATTTTGTGAGCAAACAATTTATGGGAGCAAAAATCAACTAGCATAGGAAGGCGAAACAAGCATAACTTCAAAACTTTGAACACATAGAGAGGAAACTTGATATTATTGCAATTCCTACAAGCATATGTTCCTCCCTCATAATAGTTTTCATTAGCATCATGAAGGAATTTCACAATATAACTAACACATAAAGCATTCTTTTCATGATGCACAAGCATAGAATTTTCATTACTCTTCACATAAGCAAATTTCTTCTCATTCAAAATAGTGGGAGCATCAAATGAAACTCGAATACTATAAATTGTTTCCACATTAAAAGAGTAATGTTCAGTAAAAGGATATTCAAAATTATGACAATAATTATCACTACTTTTTATAACATAAGTATCATCACAATAATCATCATAAGTAGCAACTTTGTTCTCATCATAGTCAAGTGAAACCTCTTCCAAAATAGTGGAATCATTACTAAATAAAGTCATGACCTCTCCAAATACACATTTATAATTATAATAGAATTCAACACCCTCCGAAATAATGGGATAAAAATTATCTAAAGTTGACACTCTTCCAAACCCACTTTCATAAATATCACAATCATCATAAATAGGAGGCATGCAATCATCATAACAAATTTGATCATTCAAAGTAGAGGAACTACAAAGATTATCTTCATTAAGCATAGCATCCACAAGCTTGGTACTAACATTAATTGCAGCAAATAAATTCTCAAACATGTCATTCTCATCAAACATATCATCCCCAAGCTTGTGGCTTGGCATATCATAAGCATAATCACTCTCATCATTAATAGTATGAATAGCACCAATAGTATAACAATTATTATCATCATAATTTACCAAGTTGGTGCCAAAAAGATTTTCAAGATTATAAGGAGTATCACTATCTTCCCAATCATTGTCATCACAACAAGCAATAGGCATAACAAAATCATCATCAAGTGTATCATCTTCCGCAATTATTTTTGATTCATCCTCGTGAGGCACAAGAATAATAGGAGCAACATCATTTGGGAGAGATACCTTTTTACCTATACTCTTTCTTATTTTCCTCTTCCTCACCACATCATGTGTGGGTTTAATTAATTTTTCCGAGCTTCTTATTGATGAGATTGGTTGAATAGGGAGCTCCTCCTCATCACCTATTACATCATGAGAGACAATAGGAGGGAAAGTGGAAACGTTTACCCTTTCATTAGTATTCCTTTTATATTCTATTGGTTTTTCCATCTTTCTATAGTTGGCAATATAAGCATTCTCATTGCAATTTACCATGCAAAACATATATATATTTTTTATATTAGTTTCAATGTCGTCCGTGAGAATGAATACTTCAAACCAACTATTTTTATGTGTCAATTCTTCACTCCCCAAAAATAGAGAAAGCTCATCATAAATTTCAAGGGTGATCAAGTCATTACAATATTTGGCCATGATTTGATCATGAAAAACTTTGCATTGGAAATTAAGATGATCAACTTTATTGCAAAGTTCACAAGTAATAGGACAAAGAGAACATAATTTTGTAGCAAATTAATCTATCACTTTGAGGAAAAAATTGGTTCTATCATGTTTATGCTTCTTACAAAATCTATCATCCCTAAAAGGCACGTCTTCACAAACTTTATGCACTCCACAAAAATTGACATGCTTATAAAAACATTTTTATCATGACTAGTCCAATCATCATTAGTATTTTGGATATTCATAGAATTCATACTAACAACATTGCAATCATGATCATCATTCAAGGAATTATCATTGCGTATTTTTATGATTTCTTACTCTACCAATTGAGCACAATTTTTTGAATCCTTATTTTCACGAAAGACATTATAAAGACGAAACAAGTGATCAAACCTAAACTCCATTTTTGTAGTTTTCTTTTATGAAACCAAACTACGCAACTTTATTCTTGTAGACTTTGTTGGGCCTCCAAGCGCAGAGTTTTGTAGGACAGTAGCAATTTTCCCTCAAGTGGATGACCTAAGGTTTATCAATCCGTGGGAGGTGTAGGATGAAGATGGTCTCTCTCAAACAACCCTGCAATCAAATACAAGAAATCTCTTGTGTCCCCAACACACCCAATACAATGGCAAATTGTATAGATGCACTAGTTCGGCGAACAGATGGTGATACAAGTGCAATATGGATGGTAGATATAGGTTTTGTAATCTGGAAATATAAAAACAGCAAGGTAGCAAGTAACAAAAGTGAGCACAAACGGTATTGCAATGCTTGAAAACAAGGCCTAGGGTCCGTACTTTCGCTAGTGCAATCTCTCAACAATGCTAATATAATTGGATCACATAACCATCCCTCAATGTGAAACGAAGAATCATTCCAAAGTTCTTATCTAGTGGAGAACATAAGAAGAAATTGTTTGTAGGGTACGAAACCACCTTAAAGTTATCCTTTCTGATCGATCTATTCAAGAGTTCATACTAAGATAACATCAAGTTATCCTTTCCGTTCGATCTATCTAAGAGTTCGTACTAGAATAACACCATATGATACGCATCAACCAACTCTAATGTCACCTAGATACTCCAATGTCACCACAAGTATCCATGAGTTAATTATACGATACGCATCAAACAATTTCGGATTCATAATACTCAATCCAACACAAAGAACCTCAAAGAGTGCCCCAAGATTTCTATCGGAGAATGTAGGACAAGAACGTGCATCAACCCCTATGCATAGATTACCCCAATGTCACCTCGGGAATCCGCAAGTTGAGTACCAAAACATACATCAAGTGAATCAATAGAACACCCCATTGTCACCACGGGTATCCATATACAAGACATATATCAAGTGTTCTCAAATCCAATGTTCAATCCAACATAACGATATCTCAAAGGGAAAGATTCAATTCATCACAACATGATAGCAAGGGAATAACATCATATGATCCGACTATATTAACAAAGCCCGTGATACATCAAGATCGTGACATCTCAAGAACACGAGAAAGAGAGATTGAACACATAGCTATTGGTACATAGCCTCAGCCCTGAGGGTGGACTACTCCCTCCTTGTCATGGCCTCCGCCGGGATGATGAAGATGGCCACCGGAGATGGATTTCCCTCTCCGGCAGGGTACTGGAACGTCTCCAGATTGGTTTTTCGTCGATACAGAGAGTTGCGGCGATGGATCGGAGAGTCTAGGGTTATTTCTGATGGTTTCTATATTTATAGGATTTTTGAGCGTCAGTTTCACGCGAAGATGGGCCATGAGGTGGGCACGATACACCAGGGCCCGCCGGGGGGGCCTGGCGCGCCCTAGTGGGTTGTGCCCACCTCGTGGCTCGTCTGGCCCTCCCATGAAGCGTCTAGTGCCTCTTTTGTTCCAAAAAAATCATCAAAAAGTTTCGGGCGATTCCGAGAACTTTCATTTTCTGCACAAAAACAACACCACGGTAGTTTTGCTGAAAACAGCGTCAGTTCAGGTTAGTTCTAAATAAATCATATAAAGTGCATCAAGACCATATAAAAGTATTGTAAACATAGGTGAATATGGCTTGAATACTTCATAAATTATCGATACGTTGCGCCAGAGGCCCCTGGCGCGCCCTGGTGGGTTGTGGTGGCCTCGGGACCCCCCTCCACCGCCTCGTTTGCTCTATAAATACCCAATTATTCCAGAAATCCTAGAGGAGTCGACGAAAAATACTTCTAGCTGCCGCAAGTTCCAGAACCGTGAGATCTATAAATACCCAAATATTCCAGAAATCCTAGAGGAGTCGACGGAAAATACTTCCAGCCGCCGCAAGTTCCAGAACCACGAGATCCAATCTAACACCATCACAGAGGGGTTCGTCATCCTCATTGGTGCCTCTCCGGTGATGCGTGGGTAGTCCACCATAGACCTACGTGTCGGGGCACGGATGCGCACGATCACCTATGGTACCAGAGGCCCCTTTGTGGTTCGACAAGGGGAGGTCATGTTGCACAAAGAGCAGAGACCATGGGGCAGCACGACGATGGTACACTGGTGTTATACCCAGGTTCGGGCCGCTGAGAAGCGTAAAACCCTACTCCTGCTTTGGTGGATTGATCTTAGGGAACACGAAGCACACGCAACACTCTAACCCGGCAAGGGTTGCCTTCGGGCGAGCTACTACGCTAGCACAAGTGTCCAAAGGTCCGAATCTTGAGCTAGGTTGCCTTGGGCCTCCTTTTATAGGGCAAGCGGCAACCACAGTGGCAAAACAGTCATTATCTAGCGATTAGATAGCTAACAGAGCTATCATACCTAACTCTGGCATTTAGGACAAAATACCGTGATTGCTAGTCTAGGTGGCGCGCGGGATGCATCACCGGCAAGCTCTTACCACCGCTTAGCTGGCTGTTGCTTAGTGTCTTGACACGCCTCTGGACGGGTGTCAACTGGGCATAATCTGTCTTCCGGTGCGTCGCCACGTGCTTAGCGAGAGGCACTTAGCCACCTGAGGGCTCGACACTGCATCGACAAGTGAATGGCGTCGCGATGCGGTGGAGCGGTGGACGATCAGCTCGCTCCTGCCGGGAGATGGCTTGCTGGGTCTTCCTGAAGATGCGCGCGCCTCGGCCCCCGGCAGGCACCGGGGACGTGGCTGGCGCGCTTTGGGCCCCTCCTGGGCCATTGCATTGAGCTTGCCGGCATTGGTAGCCAGTGTAGACTGCCTCTACCGGGGGCTTGGATGTTGATGTTATCTGCTTGATGCGCTTCTTGATCTCACGTAGAGCGGCTTCTTTGTCTTGTGTTGGTGTTGGCAGGGTCGTGCTACTGCTGCCTGTGCATAAGTCAGGGGCACTGGGTACCCCATTCCTAGTGCACCGATAGGAGCCCCCGTGTCTGGGCCAAACGCGCTCGCACAGCGCCGTTGGGTCAGGCCCAAAATTTATGCACAGGCACGCAATGTGAGGGAGTAATTGCCGACCTTTAAGTCAGCACTTGCTTGCTACCTCAGGCCGTTTCCGCCATGCGCGCTGCATGTATTGCGGGGAAATTGCATTGGATGCGCATGGCCGACAAGCGTGGGAGTGGCAGAAACCTCAGCACCGGGGATTGGAGCATCGAGGCGGTTACCTGTTCGCCCGTGATCGTGGGTAGTGGGATTGGTGGAGATGGGAGGCCGCTCTGGAGAGGAGGAGAGCCAGCCCCCGTGCCCTCCCCTATAAATTAGGGGGTCACGGCGGCGATGCTCATCCATCTCCTTCTCCTCCTTAATCCCAAGCCCACATTGCTTGTCCATCTCTTCTGGTTCGTCTTTGGATGTGCTAGTCTCCACCATGACGAGGGGGCGAGGACGACTCTCAGCTTCTCCCGTGGCGACGAGAGCTTCCCTTCGGGATCATGCCGCTGCTCCAGCCACGGTGGCGGGAGGTGGTCCCAGCGCGCATGGTGGAAGAGCTGGAAGAGGCCGGGCCAGCGCGGGGCTCGTGGCCGGGGGAGGCGGAGTGCCACCCCCGACCCTCCTCCGGTGGCGATTCCTTTCCCAGCAACGGAACATACTGAAAGCACGGCGCTGGAGTTCGTCATCGGGCTGCGTGGCCCTCCTCGTAGCCGCTTGCGACTCCCTTGTCCTTGCGCTAGGGTGATGGAGGTCGACAAGCCGCACGCGATGTGGCTGCCCGTGCATGGCTACTGCAATGTGTAGGATCGAAAGTATGTCTAGAGGGGGTGGGTGATTTGACTATTTGACCAAATAAAAGTTCTACCTTTTCCCAATTTTAAGTGTTGGCAGATTTTAGCAATGATAGCAAGTCAAGCACACCCTACACATGCATGTCTAAGAGTATAGCAGCGGAAAGTAACAACAAGCATATGTAGTAGAGGGTAGGAAGGGAGATCAAACGCAATTTGTAGACACGAAGATTTTTCCCGTGGTTCCGATAGGTGGTGCTATCGTACGTCCATGTTTATGGAGTCTTCAACCCACGGAGGGTAACGGTAGCGAGAGTCCACGGAGGGCTCCACCCATAAGGGTCCACGAAGTAGCAACCTTGACTATTCCATAACGGCTTCCGTCCACGAAGGACTAGCCTTGCTATGGGTAGATCTTCACGAAGTAGGCGATCTCCTTGCCCGTACAAACTTCTTGGTTCAACTCCACAACACGAAGTAGGAGGCTCCCAAGCGACACCTAACCAATCTAGGAGGCACCACCCTCCAAAAGGTAATAGGCTCGGTAATGTCGATGAACTCCTTGCTCTTGTGCTTCAAGATGATAGACTCCTCAACACACAATCACTCTCTCACAGATTTGGCTTTGGTGGAAGAGATTGATTTGGTGGAAAGAAACTTGGGGAGGCTAGAGATCAAGATTCATATGGTAGGAATGGAATAGCTTGATCTCAACACATGAGTAGGTGGCTCTCTCTCAGAAAATAGGATGGGGCAAGTATGGAATAGTTCTGAGTGCTTCTCTTTCGAGTGGGTGGTGGTGAAGGGGTATATATAGGCATCCCCAAAAATCCAACCGTTACACCTAAAGTGACCAACTCGGTGACACCGAAGTATAAAACTCGGTGGTACCGAAGTGACCAAAAGGCAGTAACTTTTGAATATCGGTGAGACCGATACATAACTCTCGGTGGTACCGATTAGGTGACCAATGGTCAGATTGCACAACTCGGTGACGCCGATTCTCAAAACTTGGTGGTACCAATTCTTGACAATGGCTAACCAGAGAGTTGGTCCAAAAACTCGGTGAGACCGATTCACAAAACTCGGTGGTACCGATTCTTGTGAATAGCTAACCAGGAAGTTGGTCCAAGTCTCGGTGAGAACGACTGGCAAAACTCGGTGGTACCGATGCTTGAAAATAGCTAAACAGAAAGTTGGCAACTGAACTCGGTGGCACTGATGCAGAATTAGTTGCACCGAATGGCTAGGGTTTGGCAGGGGTCTGTCTGAGTTTGGGAATCGGTGGGACCGAGTGGGAATTGTTGGTTGCACCGATTTTCATGAATGGCTTGGACAGACTTTTGTGGAAGAGTTTGTGGTGTTTTTGGTGACTATCACTTGTGCACGTGGATCATCTTGTTCACCAACAGTACCTTACCCCCTTTTAATAGTATTGGCTTTCCTATGGACTCAAAGTGATTTCTCACAAAGTAAAATGTAGAGTTCTCTTGCTTGAACCTTTGCCAATCCATATCCTTGCATCTTGGGGTTTCTCCACAATCCTTTTGCCATCCCTATCATTGAACTTTTCCTGAAATATACTTAGTGGAAAACATTAGTTCAATGCCATATATGTTGTTATTAATTACCAAAACCACCAAGGGAGCAAATGTGCTTTCAATCTCCCCCTTTTTGGTAATTGATGACAACATATAGATCAAAGCTTCGACATATGATATAATCAATGAATGTAATCGTCGCTTTGAGAAGTATGTGATAAGCAAGAGCTCCCCCTAAATTTGTGCATTATTTTGAATTTGCGTTTGAATGCAAATGCACAATCGATTAGGTACATGGGGCACTCTTCCATGTCACATACAACTTGGTGGTGTGCGAGAATAATATGAATGAACATCATAGCACAACACAATCAAGCAAAGGTGAATGACCATCTCATAAGCATCATAATGATAGGAAATAGTAGCAATACACATCAAGTGTATGATCAAACACCAACAAAGTTTAACACAAACAAACCAACCAAAAGTTATCAAATGTTTTGAAAAGCGATAAAAACTATCGAAGCCTAAAGATCTATATACATCTTCTCCCCTTTGGTAACAAGTTACCAAAAAGATCAAAGGTATATAGCTAATCGTTCTTCTGGGGCTGATCTCCTCCGGTGGTCGATGAAGGAGTCGAGAGAACGACATCAGCGAAGATGTCGGCAGACGTCATGGACGGAGTCAGAGTAGCAACTGGAGGAACTGGAGGGGCTGATGGAGCTGAAGAAGGTCCCAATTCTGGAGCTGGCACTATAGCTGATCTAGCCTGAGTAGTGAACTGAGTGCTAGGCCTGAGAGGTGCACGATCCTCATCATCATCATCTGTAGAGTGAGGGCTAGGCACTGCATTAACTTCCTTCTTGAGCTCATCAACTGTCTTAGTCAGCCCATCCACCTTGTTGTTGAGAGTGTGAAACTTGTTGTCAACAATCCTTGAGAGGCTCACCTGGTTCTTCAATATCTCGTTGATGTCCTTCTGCATGCTGAGCACAGAGCTAAGTAGGAGATCCATCTGCTCACTCCTAGACCTGGGAACCTAAGAACTAGAGTCTCTGGCTGCCTCTGCATGTGCCTGTGATGTAGCTGATGTGGGATGATATGGGTCCATCACCACAACGTTGTCTTCTAGATCTGGCAGTAGTGGCAAATGTGGTCTGTCAAGAGCAAAGATGTGCTTCTCCAGCTTGGAGTTGATAAGCATCTGGATGTAGGGTGCATAGCAGCATGAACGCTTCTGATCAGCAGCAACCCTCTTCATAGTCTCCACTATCAGATCCATCACTCCGAATCTTGTATGTTGATCTAGATGGAGCAACATGTTGATGAAGTATCCTCTGATCATCTTCTCATCTCCAGACTTAGGCATCAAGGTATGCCTCAAGATGGTGTTGATAGTGCGTAGGCCAGCCTGGAGGAAGTAAATGGATCCAAGCTTATGAGACTTCAAATGTGCAGGAGGGATCTCATTGTACATGTTCTTCATAGCATCATGGCTTGCCTTGGACTCATTGTAGACATTGATGTCACCATCTTCCACCTTTGTGACTCCTAAGATGGTAGCCCACTCCTCAACATTTGATTCATATCTTGCTCCTTCAGTCATCCACACAATTCTACCATCTCCATAGAAGTGAGCAGTGGAGTAGAATTGCATGATCATTTCATCGTTCCAAGCAGTGAATTCTTTGCCAACAAACTCATCCAGACCTATGCAGTGAAAGTTGTCTTGCACACTTGGGAAGTAGTCTTCATTTTCCTTGATGTACTTCCAATCCACATATCTCATGTCACTCACAGTAGGGCTCTTATCAAGCAAGATTGTCTCATAGAAATCTTGTTGCTCCTTTGTATAGAATCTGTAGTCCACAGCTATCTTTCTCCTCTGTGAGTATGGATCAATAGCTCTCCATTCTCTCAAACCAGAGTCCTTCCTCTTCTTCATGTCCTCAGCAACCAAGTGGCTGGCATTGTGCTCTGGAAGGTGTGGTCTCAGCTTCATCAAAGCTGACATAGCATCATCCTCAGCTTCCCTGAAAGTGGAGGTCTTGTTCTTGCTGGAAGCTGGTATCTCTCTGGAGAACCTCTTGGGTTTGTCTGCAGCAACATTCTTGGGGGCAGTCTTGGTGCCCTTGGATGTGGTAGTCTTAGGCATAGCATCTGCCATGAGCTTCTTCTTCTTCTTTGGAGGAGCCTTTGCAACTGGCTCTTCCTCCTCTTCTTCCTCAGCAGCAGCAGCCTCTGCTGGATCCTCATACATTGAGGTAGTCCTGCCCATGACATGAATGATCCTCTTCCTGGACCTCTTCTTCTCTCCTGCCTTCTTAGGCATGGACTTATTGCAGGGCTCAATAGTCATTGTTGCCCTAGAGCTCTCTGGTGTTCTTGCTGACCCTGAGCTAGCATACTCTTTCCTAATAGCCTTCTTCTTCTTGGATGAAGAGGCAGCAGCAGTGCTCTTGGCAGCATCATCCTTCTTGGACAGCTCCTCAGGAATAAAGTCCTCATCTTTTTCATCTTAGTTGAGCTTCCTTCTTGCCCTAGTTGCAGCCTTGGGCAGATCAGGAGAGCTAGGAATATCATCATAGCTCCCCTCGGGACTAGTGCCTAAACTCATGTCAACACTTTGCTCTCTGAGATCATTCTGGCTGTCTTCAGCATCTGACATCTCTGACCCTGTGAAATAGAGCATAGAAGAGTGGAAGGGATTGAGTCATCACAAAATGCAGATGTTTTTCAAAGGCTTGAACAGAGAAATTCTTAGATATAGTCTTCAGCAAAAAGGGATTTCGGTGTCACCGAGTCAAACATTTCGGTACCACCGAGACACATAGAACTCTTTACAGAAACTTGGCAGCAATTTCGGTCACACCGAAAATTACCACTCGGTTTCACCGAGACTGTTCTCAGCGGCCCAAAACAAAATCAGTGGAGCCGATTTTTCTGACTCGGTATCACCGAGATTCGATTTTGCGGACGACTAGACCTAAAAAATTTCGGTTCGCTAAGCTAATGAGATTTCTATAGGATTTGGAAGATTGCAATCGGTGGATTATCGATAAAAGTAACTCCAATGCGCATGAATCGGACGGGGAGATCCATACCCTAACTTGGTGAAGGATCCGCTAAGGCGACGACGACGGTGAAGATTCCGTCGGCGGCGGCGATTCCCAATGGCGGAGACGCACGGGGAGGCAAGGGCGATGACCAGGGGGTCCGGAGCGGCAGCTTAGGGTTGGAGGAAAACGGACTTTTGCGGTTGAATTTCAAAAGTTAGGTCCGCCAGGTAATATACCCTTCGCTGTCGGTGACACCGGTTCGAAATTGTCGATGCCATCGAGTTTCTCAACTGTCAGTTGATAGGGAAACTCGGTGTAACCGAGAATATGGAATCGGTGTTACCGAGATAGAAATCCAGATCAACCCTAGGCATTCGGTGAGACCGAGATTTTGGTGTTGGTTCCACCGAGATGCACTTGGGAGGTTTTAATGGTCAGTCCTTTGTCGATGCGGAACTCCGAGTGCTCCTCACACAGAGCGATCGAAAAGTACTTGTTCAAATTTTGTGATGCAGCAAGAATAGAATATGAGACAAGAAAGCATAGATAGCTAGAGAGTGGTCCTAGGCATTCTTGTCCATCCAATTGGCAAAAGAAAAATCAAAAGCCAAATAGCAAGAATTGGATGTCCTCGAATGGATAAATAAATGCAGACCAACATGCTCACACAATAAGATGTCAAATGAAATCATGGCAAGCATGCACATACATACTAGCATCTATCAAGCATTTTGGCGATGACGAAGTCATCTATATATGAGTATATTGACTTAGGAGCCAAGTAAGAATACTTGATCATAGGTCATACTCATCATTTAAGCACAAGTGGGGTTACCACTTTTACATAAAGCATTTAATGTTGTCACATACTATGAGATGCTTTAACTCAAGTCTTAGAGTAAAGCTCCCCCTTGATGTGACATCCCCCCATAGGAGGGATAAACTAACCTTGGGTTTTGTCGATGAAGACTTCATGTTGGTGAGGTAGTGGTGGATGCTCAAGGTTGATGAAGATCACCAAGAGTTGGGAGAATCCTTGTTGTTTCCTTACTCTTCTCACCTACATGGTTTAGTCCCAACACACAAGAGACAAATACAAGGATATCTATGGACATGGAGTGCAAAGCATACATGATGATGTCCATGGATTTGTTGATTACCTTGTCCCTTGCTTACCTTGAGAGAATGTGTGACTCCTTGAACTATTGCATGATGTTGACGTTGATTGCAACTAGTTCTTGCCAATAATGAATGTGAGTGAATTTCATTGGCGGAGTCACCCCTCAAGAACTTATCTAGTTCTTCTTCTTGGGGACCCACATCAACTTGATGGGGATCCTTGGTGTTGAAGTGGCACTTGTAGAAGTTGAGCTTGAAGTAGCCTTGGGAACCCACTCCACCAAAGCTTGGGATTCATCTTCATATGAGTCAATGTCCTCTTGAAGCTTGTCCTAGCCCTTGAGCTTGTGGTCTTGTGGTGGAAGGTCATCTTGAGTGTTTGTTCCCTTGGGAAGAGTATTTTCATACTTCTCCCTTTGAGGAACAAACTTGGGCTTGGGGTATTGACCTTCTTCCCAAAGAGCAAGTCATCATCACAAAGTAAATCATCTTCATCACTATTGAAATCAAGATACTCGGGGTGTGATACCTTGGGGCCTTTAGCCATGAAGCAACTTCCACTCCCTTCATTTGGTGAGTCAAATAGATCATAGGAGTTGGTAGTCACTAGTGCAAGTCCGTCAACACCTTCATCTTGACTATAGTCGGAATTGGAGTGATAGCTTCTCTCGGAGTTGTTGTCGGATTCGGAGCCGGAAACCCATTCACCAACATGAGCTTGATGTCTTCTTCTTGTGTAGCTCTTGGTGTACTTGTCGTTCTTCTCCGAGTCCCTACTTCTCCTTGAGGGTCTTCGTTCATAACGATCATCTCTACTCCTTCTCTCTCTTTGAGGTGATTCATTCCTTGAGCTTCGTCTTCTTGGTGACTCTTCTCTTTGTTTGTAGGGAGCCGTGCACTCATTGGAGTAGTGTCCGGGCTTCCCACAATTGTAGCAGTTTCGGTCACGACTTGACGAACGGTTCTCTTCATATCTTGAGTTGGAGCTTCGTTCTTTGCCTCTATTCTTGTAGAACTTGTTGAATTTCTTGACCATGAGGCTTATCTCTTCATTGGTGACAAGGTTGTCGCTTGAAGTTGCGGGAGCATCACTTGTGGCTTTGTAAGCACCGCTAGACTTGTTGTGAAGCTCTTCTTTGTCCTTGAGTGTCATCTCATGAGCAACAATCCTTCCAATGACTTCCGTAGGCTTGAGATCTTTGTAGTTGGGCATCATTTGGATCAATGTGCACACGGTGTCGTATCTCTCATCCAAAGCTCGAAGTATCTTCTTGATGATGAATTTGTCGGTCATTTCTTCGCTTCCTAAGCCAGCAATCTCATTTGTGATGAGAGCTAGCCTAGAGTACATCTCTGCGACTACTTCACCATCCTTCATCTTGAACTTGTCAAGCTGAATTTGAAGAACGTCCAACTTGGATTCTCTCACGGATTCGGTACCTTCATGCATATCAACCAAAGTATCCCAAATCTCTTTTGCATTCTCAAACGGCTGATTTTGTTGAATTCTTCGGGGCATAGGCAGTTGAAAAGAATGTCACATGCTTGAGCATTGTATTGCAACATCTTCAATTCATCCGCGGTCGCTTCACGATCCGGTTCCTTTCCATCACCAAAGAATTCACCTTGCAAGCCAACATGAACAATAGCCCAAACGGTGGGGTTATGACCAAGAATATGCATTTTCATTTTGTGCTTCCAACTAGCAAAATTTGTGCCATCAAAGTACGGACCTCTACGGTGATAATTTCCCTCACTAGACGCCATACTCTCCTAGGTTGTGAGACCAATGCAATCGAGACCAAACCTCTGCTACCACTTGTAGGATCGAAAGTATGTCTAGAGGGGGGGTGATTAGACAACTTGACCAAATAAAAGTTCTACCTTTTCCCAATTTTAAGTGTTGGCAGATTTTAGCGATGATAGCAAGTCAAGCACACCCTACACATGCATGTCTAAGAGTATAGCAGCGGAAAGTAACAACACGCATATGTAGTAGAGGGTAGGAAGGGAGATCAAACGCAATTTGTAGACACGAAGATTTTTCCCGTGGTTCCGATAGGTGGTGCTATCGTACGTCCACGTTTATGGAGTCTTGAACCCACGGAGGGTAACGGTCGCGAGAGTCCACGGAGGGCTCCACCCATAAGGGTCCACGAAGTAGCAACCTTGACTATTCCATAACGGCTCCCGTCCACGAAGGACTAGCCTCGCTATGGGTAGATCTTCACAAAGTAGGCGATCTCCTTGACCGTACAAACTTCTTGGTTCAACTCCACAACATGAAGTAGGAGGCTCCCAAGCGACACCTAACCAATCTAGGAGGCACCACCCTCCAAAATGTAATAGGCTCGGTAATGTCGATGAACTCCTTGCTCTTGTGCTTCAAGATGATAGACTCCTCAACACACAATCACTCTCTCACAGATTTGGCTTTATTGGAAGAGATTGATTTGGTGGAAAGCAACTTGGGGAGGCTAGAGATCAATATTCATATGGTAGGAATGGAATAGCTTGGTCTCAACACATGAGTAGGTGGCTCTCTCTCAGAAAATAGGATGGGGCAAGTATGGAATAGTTCTGAGTGCTTCTCTTTCGAGTGGGTGGTGGTGAAGGGGTATATATAGGCATCCCCAAAAATCCAACCGTTACACCTAAAGTGACCAACTCGGTGACACCGAAGTATAAAACTCGGTGGTACCGAAGTGACCAAAAGGCAGTAACTTTTGAATCTCGGTGAGACCGATACATAATTCTCGGTGGTACCGATTAGGTGACCAATGGTCAGATTGCACAACTCGGTGACGCCGATTCTCAAAACTAGGTGGTACCAATTCTTGACAATGGCTAACCAGAGAGTTGGTCCAAAAACTCGGTGAGACCAATTCACAAAACTCGGTGGTACCGATTCTTGTGAATAGCTAACCAGGAAGTTGGTCCAAGTCTCGGTGAGACCGACAGGCAAAACTCTGTTGTACCGATGCTTGAAAATAGCTAAGCAGAAAGTTGGCAACTGAACTCGGTGGCACCGATGCAGAATCGGTTCACCGAATGGCTAGGATTTGGCAGGGGTCTGTCTGAGTTTGGGAATCGGTGGGACCGAGTGGGAATTGTTGGTTGAACCGATTTTCATGAATGGCTTGGACAGACTTTTGTGGAAGAGTTTGTGGGTGTTTTTGGTGACTATCACTTGTGCACGTGGATCATCTTGTTCACCAACAGTACCTTACCCCCTTTTAATAGTATTGGCTTTCCTATGGACTCAAAGTGATTTCTCACAAAGTAAAATGTAGAGTTCTCTTGCTTGAACCTTTGCCAATCCATATCCTTGCATCTTGGGGTTTCTCCACAATCCTTTTGCCATCCCTATCATTGAACTTTTCCTGAAATATACTTAGTGGAAAACATTAGTTCAATGACATATATGTTGTTATTAATTACGAAAACCACCAGGGAGCAAATGTGCTTTCACAATGGTGCCGTGCGGGCCGACATCGAGTTCCCGGCGCCCCGCGTCATGTTCCTGAGGCGCGGGTGGAAAACCTTCGCACACGCTCACAATTCCATGGGCGGGTACGTCCTCCGCTTCAAGCTGGTGGAGGCCGACACGCTCTCCATCAAGATCTATGGGCGTTCGGGCGCTTGCCTCGGCTGCTGTGAAGAGAGCTCGAGTGACGACGAACGCTCCTCCTCGAGCGATAGCGATGAGGAGGACAGTGTTGGTGAAGACGGCGACAGCGAGCTCCAGGCCATCAAGTCGGAGTACGACGACCTGGACTCCAGCTGACCGCCGGCCGTACCATCACCGTCAGCGAGTCCCCCCCCCCCCGGTAGAGCGATTTGCCGGGGGTTCTTGACTTGGGCGCCACCTCTTCTCCTTAGCTGGACCTTGGCAGGCTCGTGGACTTCGGCTTTGTTTTCCTTGCCGGTGGTCCCGCCGAGCCGTTCCCCGACAGCCCTGACGGGGCCAGGCCGAGCTTCTGCTTAGGTCCTCCTTCCACCCTTTTTCTTTTTGTAGCTTGCTCCTAGGGGAGAAAGTCAAATAAATATTTATTAGAAAGGAGCCCTCCAATGTATCTTGATCCATTTCGTATAAAAAAAATGAATGAATGAATGCTATTTTTCTTCCTTAAGTACTATCCTTTCCTTCCTTCTTGTTTGTACTGCGCCAGTATGTTTGTCCTTGCCGCATGGAACTACTTGACGGCTCAGTACTAACCGCGAGCGCCAAAGGGGTAGTGAGCCCCCGGCAGCAGGCTGATATCGTTCCCCAGCAAAGCTCCTTGTCGGTATCATCGCGGCCCCCCAGAGCTGGTGATCAACAGGAGCTGAGAGGCGGCTCATCCCTACAAGGGTTTCCGTTGCGGGATGAACTTTGTGGCATGCAGTCAAAAAGGAATAGAGAGATGTTTCCTTAAAGGAAGTAAAATAGCACCAGACTTGGGATACGCGATTAGTCTTATCTTTTCAGGTAGTATCCCTCTCTGGAGCACGTCGAGCCGCTGTCCTTGTTCCCTTGCCCATCTTCTTTGTTTTCCTGGCAGTAAAACATGTAAGGCAATAGGTCTCTGTCCTCTGGGGAGACAACACAGTGACAAGGATTACAGGCTCATCAAGTACTCTAGCAGATCTCTGAAAACTTAAAAGCGATAACATTGCAACATAAGAAAAATGCATAGTAAACATGCAATTTTGATGATATGATGCAATGCCTAGCTTTATTTTTTGCGTGCACAGGGTCTGCGCATGGCTTTGTACAAAGGGTTACATGCAACTGCGGCAAGGCTTGTACAAAAGGTGGCAGCCGGGGACTGAGCCCGGCAACCGCGCCTTACGGGTAGAACTTACGAAGATGCTCAATGTTCCATAAATTAAGCACTTTGATGCCATCTTCGGTCTCCAGACGGACCGCGCCAGGTCTGGTGACTCGTGCTACCCGGTAAGGGCCTTCCCACTTCGGCGTCAACTTGTTGGTACCCTTGGCGGACTGAACGCGCCTAAGGACAAGGTCGCCTTCTTCAAAGCTTCGGGCGTGGACCCTGCAGCTATGGTAGCGGCGCAAGGCTTGCTGGTAGCGTGCAACATGCACAGCGGCCCGGAGACAATCTTCCTCGAGGAGCAAGGCATCGTCATGCCGTAGCTGCTTTTGCTCTACTTCATCGTAGGCAAGTACTCGAGGTGACCCGTATATGAGTTCCGTGGGGAGAACTGCCTCCGCCCCGTATACCAGGGAGAAGGGTGTCTGTCCGGTAGCTCGATTTGGTGTCGTTCTGAGGGACCAAAGAACCACCGGCAGCTCATCTATCCAACGCTTGTCGCATCTCCGCAGTCTATCGAAAGTTCTTGTCTTGAGTCCATGCAACACTTCAGCGTTCATCCTCTTGACTTGCCCGTTGCTCCTTGGGTGGGCAACAGAGGCGAAGGAGACCTTGCTTCCAAGGCTTTGGATGTACTGCATAAAGGTGCGGCTCGTGAACTGGGTGCCATTGTCAGTGATCACCCTGTTGGGCACTCCAAATTGGCACACCAGTCCTTTCATGAACTTGATAGCTGACTGCGCGGTCACCTTCCTCACTGGTTCCACCTCAGGCCACTTTGTAAACTTGTCGATTGCTATGAACAAGAATTCAAAGCCCCCGACAGCGCGGGGAAAGGGGCCCAAAATATCGATCCCCCAGACCGAGAATGGCCAGGATAAAGGGATCGTATGGAGAGCTTGCGCTGGTTGATGGATGTTTTTGGAATGGAACTGGCAGGCTTCACATTTGGTGACTAGCTCAGTTGCGTCTTGGAGGGCAGTGGGCCAATAGAAACCCTGCCGGAAGGCTTTCCTGGCGAGGGCTCTTGATCCAATGTGAGACCCACACACGCCTCCGTGAATCTCTGCCAACAGCTTCAGTCCATTTTCCCGGCAAATGCACTTCAATTTCACACCGTTGGGTCTTTTTCTGTACAGAGTGTCATCGACAAACTGGTACATACTTGACTGACGGGCTACTTTTTCGGCCTCTTCTTGTTCTTCGGGAAGTTGTCCTGTTTGAAGGACATGGACTATGTGCTGTGCCCAAGCTGGAGCCTGGGGCTCGACAAATAGGACTAAAGGCATCTCCTTGTCCGTGGGAGCGCTTGTCTCGACTGCAAGAACCTGGGGTTCCGTAGGAGGGAGCTGCTCACCAGGCGAAATGAGACTTTCCCCGGCAGCTTCTCTACCAGCGGCTTCGGGAAGCTCTGCCAGGAAATGCTTGCTGGAGTTCAGCTTTCTTCTTTTCCTGGTCATCGCTGACGGGGATACGGATGACTGAGTGAGGTGGACGACAAAGGTTCCTGGTTCCACAGGGAGCTTTTATGCAGCGCACTTTGACAGATGATCAGCGATGCTGTTTTCCGCATGCGGCACTTGCTCTGTTTGTAATCCGTCAAAGCACTCCTCCGGTTTCCTCACTTCCTCCACGTATGCTTCCATCAACGGACTCTGATAGTCTTAATTGACTTGTCTCACCACGAGTTGAGAATCTCCTCGGATGATTAGCTTTTTAATTCCCAACTCCACCGCGATCCTGAGCCCGACAAGGAGCCCCTCATATTCAGCAGTGTTGTTGGTGGCCTCCTCCCGGGGAAACTGCATTTGGACTATGTACTTGAGGTGCTCTCCAGTGCGGGCGATGAGGATCACTCCTGCTCCGGCGCCCTGGAGTGAGAAAGCACCGTCAAAGTACATGATCCATTCTTTAGGTGCTTCTTTGCCGGGGATAATTGTCTCTGGAACCTCTTCATCTGGTGTGGGTGTCCATTCTGCAATGAATTCCGCCAACGCCCTCCTCTCGATTGTGGAAGTGCTCTCATACTTCAAACCAAAACTTGACAGCTCTAGCGCCCACTCAACTATCCTGCCAGTGCCCTCGGGGTTTCTCAATATGCGCTGTAGCAAAAAGCGGGTGACAACAGTGATCTCGTGGGCTTGGAAGTAGTGGCGTAGCTTCCCCGAGGCCATGAGAAGGCCGAAGATCAGCTTTTGCACTCCAGAGTACCTTGACCTAGCCCCTTGTGACAAGGAGCTGACAAAATACATTGGCCGCTGCACCACCTTCTTCTTTGCCACTTCCTTAAAACTGCCTTCGCTTGCCGGCTCAAGTTCCCCTTGGCTCGTATATGGTCCTGCCGCGAATGTTTCGGTTCCATCTCCAGTGATATCAGTCGCAACAGCTGTTCCTTCATCCACTTCTTGCTATGCCACCAGCGCTGCACTAACCACTTGATTCGTTGCCGCCAAGTATAGCAACAACGGTTCTTGCGGTTTAGGCGTGACCAAAGTGGGAGCGGAGGAAAGGTAAGCTTTTAGGTCCTGCAGCGCTGCTTCTACTTCCGAGGTCCACTTCATCGAGCTAGCCTTTTTCAGAATCTTGAAAAACGGCAGGGCGCACTCAGCGGATTTGGAGATGAACCTACTCAACGCGGCAATGCATCCGGCCAGGCGCCTTACATCCTTGATAGACTAAGGTGCCTGTATCTGCTCGATTGCTTTGATCTTGTCAGGATTGGCTTCTATTCCCCGCTGAGACACAAAGAACCGAAGCAGCTTGCCGGATGGGGCACCAAACACACACTTCTCAGGGTTGAGCTTCAAGTTGATCTTGCGCAAGTTGACAAAAGTTTCTTCCAAGTCTTGTATGAGAGTTGCTTCATCCTTGGTCTTGACTACTATGTCGTCCATGTAAGCTTCCACGTTCCTGTGCAACTGAGGTTCAAATCCAATCTGCACAGCCCTGGCAAAGGTAGAACCGACGCTCTTTAACCCGAAGGGCATGCGTACAAAGCAGTACGTGCCACACGGAGTTATGAACGCGGTCTTTTCCTCATCTTCCTTGGCCATGAATATCTCGTGGTATCCGGAGTATGCGTCCAAGAAGGAAAGCAAGTCACACCCGGAAGTGGAATCAACAATCTGGTCGATGCGTGGCAAGGGAAAATGGTCCTTTGGGCATGCTTTGTTTAAGTCAGTGAAATCAATGCAAAGCCTCCATTTCCCATTTGCCTTGCGCACCACTACCAGGTTGGCTAACCATGTCGGATGCAACACTCCTCTGACCAAACCAGCTGCTTCAAGTTTCTTGATCTCCTCGGCAATGAACTGCTGCCGTTCCAAGGCTTGCTTCCTAACTTTCTGCTTGACGGGTCTGGCATGGGGGCAGACAACAAGGTGGTACTCAATTACCTCCCTGGGAACACTGGGGATGTCAGATGGTTGCCAGGAATACACATCGACATTCGCCCGCGGGAAGGCAATGAGCGCACTTTCCTATTTGTCAGTAAGGGTGGTGCTGATGGTAAATGTACCGTCAGCGCCATCCTGCCCTGCCGGGATCTTCTTTGTCGCAGGAAAGGTGACCATGGATCTCTTGCTAGTGGAACTCTCCGGCAGGTCATCGACGGGGGCGGCACACTCCGAAGAGGCGCGCTTCCCGGAGTCCTTGCCGGCGTCTCCGCTAGGCTTCTTCTCTTTCTTTGATTCTTTGGCGGGAGCCGGTGCTCCTGCAACTTCAGCTGCTATCGCATCACGATACATCTTGTCCACACATATGATTGCATCCTTTTTATCAGATGGGATGGAGATGATTCATATGGGCCCTAGCATCTTCAAAGTGTTGTAAGCATAGTGGGATGCTGCCATGAACTTCGCCAGAGCTGGGCGACCAAGAATTCCGTTGTAAGGCAGGGGGAGCTCAACCACATCAAACACCACCTTCTCGGTCCGGTAGTTCAACTCCCCACCAAACGTCACAGGCAAAGTGGTCTTTCCCTTGGGTCGGCTCCTGCCGGGGTTGACTCCTTGGAACGTACCCGTGGCCTCAAGCTCTCCATCAGGGATCTGCAGCCTTTCAACCACTTTAAGGGAAATCAGGTTCAACCCTGCCCCGCCGTCAACTAACATCTTGGTTACTTTGAGGTTGCGGATTGTTGGGGAGACCAACAACGGAAAACATCCAAACACAGTGGTGCGATCAGGATGATCCTCTTCATCAAAGATGATAGGCGTGCGGGACCATTTGAGTGGCCTTCTGGATTCTACAGCTGGCTCCATAGCGTTGATCTCGCGTGCCCACCGCTTGAGCTGGCGATGAGAAGAATGCAAGGATGCACCCCCGTCGACATACATGGCTTCAGTTGCCCTTTGGAATTCTCGATCACTGGACTCTTCATCATCCCCATCATCACTCATATCATCTTCTTCTTTCCTCTCAAGACCTCTAGCAGGTTTCTCCTACTGCCGCGGGGCCTTGCCGCGGCGGCCTCCTCTAGTACCACGGCCCTTCCCGGCAGCTCCATCTTGGCCCTTCTCCTTGTCGCGCTTCTCGTATTCAGCCTTCTGCTTCTCAACAAGCTGCTCAACTTGGCAGCATTCTTGGAGATCATGGCCCTTGGTGCGGTGGATTTTGCAGTACGGCCCATCAGACTTTCCGGTTTTCTCTGCTGCTGCGGCCTCCTGGCATTCAGCGCACGCGGCAACTCCCTTGCCGGGGGTCTCGGCCTTGGCCTTCTTGCCGGCAGCGAGATTACCAGAGCTCTCAACAGCCAACACTGCTTCCCCTTTGCGCTTCTTGTTACTTCTTTGGCTTCTCCCTTTTGAGCCGGGGGCATCGTTGTCGTCATCTGAGTCGACTTCGACGCCAGCCTCCTCTCCGGGGAGTCACCTTCCTTCCTCAGCACGAGCACACTTGTCTGCCAATGTGTACATCTCATTGACGGTCTTGGGAAGCTTTACATTCATCTTGGCATGCATCCTCCTGTTATGCACGTTCGAATGGAACGCGACAATCACGGCTGCAGGGTGTATCTCCGGGATATTGCGGTGCACTCGACTGAACCTTTGGATGTATTTTCACAGGGTCTCTCCTTCCTTCTGCGGAAGGACTTGTAGGTCGCTGGGCTGTCCTGGCTCCTGGTGGCCACCTGTAAAGGCGCCGACGAGCTCGTTGCACAAATCAGCCCATGATGAGATAGAGTTTTCCGGCAGGTGCATCAGCCACGATCTCACATTTGGCTTGAGTGCCTTGGCGAGCACCTTCTCATCTCTTCCTGCGGCGGCTTGAATGGCAATCGTGTAGATGCCCAGGAACTCTGTCGGGATCAGCTTCTCGTCGTATTTCTCCGTCATCTCTGGCTTGAAGGCTCGGGCCGATGGCCAGCGGACCTATCGCAGCTCGCGAGTGAAGGCAGGGCACCCAACCTCATAAGGCACGTACCCGCCAACACTGGGCACGGGGTCACCAGCGTCTGGGCTGTTGCACTTGTCGGATTGGCGGTGTGCTTCCCGGTGCCACTCGATGGTGATGCGTGTGTCTCCCCTCCACCCATCGTTCAGGACACGCCGCTGATCCTAGTGATCGTGCGAGTCAGACGAGACCATAGATGCCTCGTCGGGCTCGTCTGCATGCGGAGCTTGTCGTGGCTGCCTCTGGGCCTGTTGTTGCGGAGGGGATTGCACCGTTGGCGTGGCCCCCTCGACGCGACCGTCAGCCTGGGCCGCCGTCGCCGTCCGCGGGTATCCTGACGGCTCTGCATACTGTGATCTGCCGGCTTCGACGAAGCCGATCAAACTCTGGATGGTAGCTCTCCACTCGTCCATCTTGTCTGCCGCCGGCGGGAAGTTTTGCAACAGATGGGCCCGCGCCATCGCTTCTGCTGCCGTGGCCGGCATGGCTAAGGAAGCGGACCGCGATGTCGCTCGACTCCTGGTGGAACCAAAAGGAGCGTCGCCGCGCCCTTGTCGCCGTGCACTGGTCGCCGAGGCGGTCTGACGTGGAGGAGATCGAGCTTGTGGGTCTACGGTCCCGCTCGGCGCTCCATCTTGCTCCGGGCGAGGCGCGTGTCCAGCAGCTGCACCTGCAACAGGCGCTGCTGGAGGGCCACGGCCGCCCCCAGAATGGGCACCGCTGCTGCGGCCGCGGCCACCAATGCGGCGCGGAGGTGGAGACGGATTGTTTTCCCCTCCCGTGGCACTAGGGAAGGGCTCGCCAAGATGTTGTTGTTGTTGCTATTCTTCGGCGTTCCTCGCTCTAGCTTCGACAGCGGGAGACACGACGGTGGCGCCGCCCGCGCCAGTCGCATCGCCCACGACGCCTACTGTTGGGGAACGTTGCATGGGAAACAAAAAAAATTCCTACGCACACACAAGATCTACCATGGAGATGAGCATCTACGAGAGGGGAGATCGGATCCACATACCCTTGTAGATCGCTAAGCGGGAAGCGTTAAGAAACGCGGTTTATGTAGTCGAACGTCTTCGCGATCCAAATCGCAAGCCGTCCCGCGATCCAATCACGATCTAGCGCCAAATGGACGGCACCTCCGCGTTCAGCACACGTACAGCTCGATGACGATCTCCGCCTCCTTGATCCAGCAAGAGGGGCGAAGTAGTAGATGTGTTCCGGCAGCACGACGACGTGGTGACGGTGGTGGTGAAGAACAAGTTCCGCAGGGCTTCGCCAAGCACAACAGAAACTATGACGGAGGATAAACTAGAGGGGGCGAGGTTGCCGACACACGGCTTGGGAAATCTTGATGTGTTCCGGGTGCTAGCCCTGCCCCTCTATTTATATGTTGAGCCCTGGGGTCGTTTCTTGGAGAAAGAGCCTCCTCAAAGTCGGTTTGGCCCGCAAGGCAAGAGTCCTCCTCGGACTCCAGGACTAGACGCCAGGGTCCTTGGTGTCTGGCCCCTGGCCTTCGCAAAACTCCTTTTGCACCTTCCTAAAGCCTCATGGGCTTTACCCCTTGGCCCAAATAAATTGTTCTCGTACCCGAACATTTTGGGAAACATCTGAAACCCCTTCCGGTGAATTCCGGAACCCTTCCGGAGACCAAACACTATTATCCCATATATCAATCTTTACCTCCGGACTATTCCGGAGCTCCTCGTCATGTCCGGGATCTCATCCGAGACTCCGAACAACCTTCGGTCACCAACATAACAACTCAACTATACTTATATCGTCACCAAACGTTAAGTGTGTAGACCCTGCGGGTTCGAGAACTATGTAGACATGACCGAGACACCTCTACGGTCAATAACCAATAGCGGGACCTGGATGCCCATATTGGCTCCTACATATTCTACGAAGATTTTATCGGTTGAACATCTATGTCACGGATTCAGTTAATCCCGTATGTTGTTCCCTTTGTTCATCGATATGTTACTTGCCCGAGATTTGATTGTCGGTATCTCCATACCTAGTTCAATCTCGTTACCGGCAGGTCTCTTTACTCGTTCCGTAATACAAGATCCCATGGCTAACTCTTTAGTCACTTTGCTTGCAAGCTCATTGTGATGTTGTATTACCGAGTGGGCCCTGAGATACCTCTCTGTCACACGGAGTAACAAATCCTAGTGACCCATGCCAACTCAACAGACACCCTCGGAGATACCTGTAGAGCATCTTTATAGTCACCCAGTTACATTGCGATGTTTGATACACACAAGGTACTCCTCCGGTGTCAGTGAGTTACATGATCTCATGGTCATAGGAACATATACTTGACATGCAGAAAACAATAGCAATAAACTTGACACGATCATATGCTACGTTCATATTTGGGTCTTGTCCATCACATCATTCTCCTAATGATGTGATCCCGTTATAAAATGACAACTCATGTCTATGACTAGGAAACCTTAGTCATCTTTGATCAACGAGCTAGTCTCTTAGAGGCTCACTAGGGACACAGTGTCGTTTATATACCCACACATGTATTTGAGTTTCCAATCAATACAATTATAGCATGGATAATAAACAATTATCATGAACAAGGAAATATAATAATAACCCTTTTATTATTGCCTCTAGGGCATATTTCCAACAGTCTCCCACTTGCACTAGAGTCAATAATCTAGCTCAAATCACTATGTGGTTTACATTGTAATGAATCTAACACCCATACAGTTCTGGTGTTGATCATGTTTCCTTCATGGAAGAGGCTTAGTCAACGGATCTGCAACATTCAGATCCATGTGTACTTTGCAAATATTTATGTCTCCCTCCTTGATGTAATCGTGGATGGAATTGAAGCGTCGCTTTATGTGTCTGGCCCTCTTGTGAAATCTCGGTTCCTTGGCTAGAGCAATGGCACCAGTGTTTTCACAGAACAGAGTCATTGGGTCCACTGCACTGGGCACAACTCCAAGATCTGTCATGAACTGCTTCATCCAGACACCTTCCTTCGCTGCCTCCGAGGCAGCTATGTACTCCGCTTCGCATGTAGAATCAGCTACCACGCTTTGCTTGGAACTGCACCAGCTTACCGCTCCCCCATTGAGAATATATACGTATCCGGTTTGAGACTTAGAGTCCTCCGGATCAGTGTCAAAGCTTGCATCGACGTAACCCTTTACGACGAGCTCTTGATCACCTCCATAAACGAGAAACATTTCCTTAGTCCTTTTCAGGTACTTAAGGATATTCTTGACCACCGTCCAGTGATCCACACCTATATTACTTTGAAACCTTCTGGCCATACTTATGGCAAGGCTGACGTCTGGTCTTGTGCACAGCATTACATACATGATAGAACCTATGGCAGAAGCATAGGGGATGACACTCATCTTTTCTCTATCCTCTGCATTCACTGGGCATTGAGTCTTACACAACTTCACACCTTGCAACACAGGCAAGAACCCTTTCATGGACTGATCCATTTTGAACTTCTTCAAAACTTTATCAAGGTATGTGCTCTGTGAAAGTCCTATTAAGCGTCTCGATCTATCTCTATAGATCTTGGTGCCTAATATGAAAGCAGCTTCTCCTAGGTCCTTCATTGAAAAACTCTTGTTCAAATATTCCTTCACCCTTTCCAAAAATTCTATATTGTTTCCAATCAGCAATATGTCATCCACATATAATACTAGAAACACTATAGAGCTCCCACTCACTTTCTTGTAAATACAAGCTTCTCCATAAACTTGTATAAACCCAAACAATTTGATCACCTCATCAAAGCACTTATTCCAACTCCGAGATGCCTGCACCAGTCCATAAATGGATCGCTGGAGCTTGCAAACTTTGTCAGCATTCTCTGGATCGACAAAACCTTCTGGTTGCATCATATACAACTCTTCCTCAAGGAAATCGTTGAGGAACGTTGTTTTGACATCCATCTGCCAAATTTCATAATCGAGGAATGCAGCTATCGCTAACATGATTCTGATGGACTTAAGCATCACTACGGGAGAGAAAGTCTCATCATAGTCAATTCCTTGAAATTGTGAAAAACACTTTGCCACAGGTCAGGCTTTATAGACGGTGACATTACCGTCCGCGTCCGTCTTCTTCTTAAAGATCCATTTATTCTGAATGGCCTTTCGCCCTTCAGGTAATACTTCCAAAGTCCACACTTTGTTTTCATACATGAATCCTATCTCGGATTTCATGGCCTCTAACCATTTGTTGGAATCCGGGCCCACCATCGCTTCTCCATAGCTCGTAGGTTCATCGTTGTCCAACAACATGACCTCTAAGACAGGGTTACCGTAACACTCAAGAGCAATATGTGTCCTTGTCGACCTATGAGGTTCGATAGTAACTTGATCCAAAGCTTCATGATCACCATCATCAGCTTCCTCTTTAACCGATGTAGGCTCCACAGAAACATCTTTCTGCGATGCGCTACTCTCTGGTTGAAGCAAAGGTTCAACAACCTCGTCAAGTTCTATCTTCCTCCCACTCAATTCTTTAGAGAGAAACTCTTTCTCGAGAAATGACCCGTTCTTAGCGACAAACACTTTGCCTTCGGATCTGAGATAGAAGGTATACCCAACCATCTCTTTTGGGTATCCTATGAAGCGCATTTCTCCGCTTTGGGTTCCAGCTTTTCAGGCTGAAGCTTTTTGACATAAGCATCGCATTCCCAAACTTTAAGAAACGACAACTTTGGTTTCTTGCCAAACCACAGTTCATACGGCGTCGTCTCAACGGATTTAGATGGTGCCTTATTTAAAGTGAATGCATCTGTCTCTAACGCATAACCCCAAAACATTAGTGGCAAATCGGCAAGAGACATCATAGACCGCACCATGTCCAACAAGGTACGATTACGACGTTCGGACACACCATTACGCTGTGGTGTTCCAGGCGGTGTCAATTGTGAAACAATTCCACACTGTCTTAAGTGACTACCAAACTCATAACTCAGATATTCTCCTCCTTGATCAGATCGTAGGAATTTAATCTTCTTGTTACGATGATTCTCAACTTTACTCTGAAATTGCTTGAACTTTTCAAACGTTTCAGACTTGTGTTTCATTAAGTAAATATACCCATATCTACTTAAGTCATCGGCGAAGGTGAGAAAATAACGATATCCACCGCGCGCCTCAATGCTCATCGGACCGCACACATCAGTATGTATGATTTCCAACATGTCACTTGCCCGTTCCGTTGTTCCGGAGAACGGGGTCTTAGTCATCTTGCCCATGTGGCATGGTTCACATGTGTCAAGTGATTCAAAATCAAGTGACTCCAAAAGTCCATCAGCATGGAGCTTCTTCGTGCGTTTTACACCAATATGACCTAAGCAGTAGTGCCACAAGAAACTGGTACTATCATTATCAACTCTACATCTTTTGGCATCAATGTTATGAACATGTGTATCATCATTATCGAGATTCAATAAGAATAAACCCTCACATTGGGTGCATGACCATAAAATATATTACTCATATAAATAGAACAACCATTATTCTCTGATTTAAATGAGTAACCGTCTCGCATTAAACAAGATCCAGATACAATGTTCATGCTCAACGCAGGCACTAAATAACAATTATTCAGGTTCATCACTAATCCCGATGATAATCGAAGAGCGAGCGTGCCAACGGCGATCACATCAACCTTGGAACCATTTCCCACGCGCATCGTCACTTCGTCCTTTGCCAGCCTCCATCTATTCCGTAGTTCCTGCTTTGAGTTGCAAATGTGAGCAACGGAACCGGTATCAAATACCCATGCACTACAACGAGAGTTGGTAAGGTACACATCAATAACATGTATATCATATATACCTTGTTTGGTGTTGGCCTGCTTCTTGTCGGCCATATACTTGGGGCAATTCCGCTTCCAGTGGCCAGTTCACTTGCATGGTTTGGGTCCAGCCTTGGGTTTCTTCACGGGAGGGGCAACTGTTTTGCCACTCTTCTTGTAGTTACCCTTCTTGCCCTTGCCATTCTTCTTGAAACTAGTGGTTTTATTGACCATCAACACTTGATGCTCCTTCTGGAATTCAGACTCAGCGACTTTCAGCATCGCAAACAGCTCGGCGACTGACTTGTTCATCCCTTGCATGTTATAGTTCAACACAAAGCTTTTGTAGCTAGGTGGCAGTGATTGAAGAACTCTGTCCGTGATCGCCTCTGGCAGGAGGGGCATCCCCAATTCAGCCAGACGGTTGGAATACCCAAACATTCTGAGTATGTGTTCACTGACAGACCCGTTCTCCTCCATCTTGCACATGGAACTTATCGGAGGTCTCATACCTCTCGATCCGGGCATTCTTTTAAAAAATAAACTTCAACTCCTGGAACATCTCATATGCTCCATAATGTTCAAAACACCTTTGAAGTCCCGGTTCTAAGCCATACAACATAGCACACTGAACTATTGAGTAATCATCCGAACGCGACTGATAGGCTTTCACAACGTCTGCAGACGACACTGGAGCGGGTGGCTCACCGAGCGGTGCATCAAGGACATAAGCTTGGGAAGCCGTGAGGATAATCCTCAGACTACGGGCCCAGTCTACAAAGTTACTTCCATCATCTTTCAGCTTGGCTTTCTCTAGGAACGCATTGAAATTCAAGGGAACTACTGTGCGAGTCATTGATCTACAACATAAATTTGCAAAGACAACTTAGACTATTGTTCAAGATGATGAGTTTAGTTAATCATATTACTTAATAAACTACCACTCAAATTGACATCCCTCCGGTCATTCGAGTGCTACATGATCCAAATTCACCAACCCAAGTCCGATCATCACGTGAGATGAGGTGGTTTCAATGGTGAACATCTCCATGTTGATCATATCTACTATATGACTCGTGTTTGACCTTTCGGTCTCTTGTGTTCCGAGGCCATGTCTGTACATGCTTGGCTCGTCAAGTTTAACCCGAGTGTTCCGCATGTGCAAAACTGGCTTGCACCCGTTGTATGCGAACGTAGAGTCTATCACACCCGATCATCACGTGGTGTCTCGAAACGACGAACTTTCGCAACGATGTACACTCGGGGAGAACACAATTTTATCTTGAAATTTTAGTGATGGATCACCTTATAATGCTACCGTCGTCCTAAGCAAAATAAGATGCATAAAAGCATTAACATCACATGCAAATCATAAGTGACATGATATGGCCATGAACTTGTGCTTTTGATCTCCATCTCCAAAGCACCGGCATGATCTCCATCGTCACCGACATGACACCATGATCTCCATCATCTTGATCTCCATCAATGTGTCGCCATGAGGTTGTCGCGCCAACTATTTCTTCTACAACTATTGCTAACTCATAGCGATAAAGTAAAGCAAATGACACAAATTAATTAAAGACAACCCTATGGCTCCTGCTGGTTGCCGTACTCATCGACATGCAAGTCGATATAAACTATTACAAAACATGATCATCACATATATCACATCATGTTTCTGGCCATATCATATCACAACATACCCTGCAAAAACAAGTTAGACGTCCTCTAATTTGTTGTTGCATGTTTTACGTGGCTGCTATGGGTATCTAGCAAGAACGATTCTTACCTACGCAAAACTAAAACGGTGATATATAAGTTGCAATTTCACCTTATACAAGGACCGCCTTTGTCAAATCGGATTCAACTAAGGTGGGAGAGACAGACACCCGCCAACCATCTTATGCAACAAAGTTACATGTCAGTCGATGGAACCGGTCTCTCGTACGTGGACGAGTAAGGTTGGTTTGAGCCGCTTCATCCCACAATACCACTGAATCAAGAAAAGACTAAGGAGGGAAGCAATCTGAATATCAACGCCCACAAACTCCTTTGTGTTCTACTCGTGATGTCATCTACGCATAGACCTAGCTCGTGTGCCACTGTTGGGGAACGTTGCATGGGAAACAAAAAATTTCCTACACTTCACCAAGATCAATCTAGGAGATGAACATCTACGAGAGGAGAGATCGGATCCACATACCCTTGTAGATCGCTAAGCGGAAGCGTTAAGAAACGCGGTTGATGTAGTCGAACGTCTTCGCGATCCAAATCGCAAGCCGTCCCGCGATCCAATCACGATCTAGTGTCGAACGGACGGCACCTCCGTGTTTAACACACGTACAGCTTGATGACGTCCTCGCCTTCTTGATCCAGCAAGAGGGGCAAAGTAGTAGATGTGTTCCGGCAGCACGACGGCGTGGTGACGGTGGTGGTGAAGAACAATTTCCGCAGGGCTTCGCCAAGCACAACAGAAACTATGATGGAGGATAAACTAGAGGGGGCGGGGTTGTCGGCACACGGCTTGGAAAATCTCGATGTGTTCCGGGTGCTAGCCCTGCCCCTCTATTTATATGTTGATCCCTGGGGTCGTTTCTTGGAGAAAGAGCCTCCTCAAAGTCGGTTTGGCCCGCAAGGCAAGAGTCCTCCTCGGACTCCAGGACCAGACGCCAGGGTCCTTGGCGTCTGGCCCCAGACGCCAGGGTCCCCGGTGTCTGGCCCCTGGCCTCTGCAAAACTCCTTTTGCACCTTGGTAAAGCCTCGTGGGCTTTACCCCTTGGCCGAAATAAAGTGTTCTCGTACCCGAACATTTTGGGAAACATCCGAAACCCCTTCTGGTGAATTCTGGAACCCTTCCGGAGACCAAACACTATTATCCCATATATCAATCTTTACCTTCGGACTATTCCGGAGCTCCTCGTCGGGTCCGGGATCTCATCCGGGACTCCGAACAACCTTCGGTCACCAACATAACAACTCAACTATACTTATATCATCACCAAACGTTAAGAGTGTATACCCTACGGGTTCGAGAACTATGTAGACATGACCGAGACACCTCTACGGTCAATAACCAATAGTGGGACCTGGATGCCCATATTGGCTCCTACATATTCTACAAAGATCTTTATCGGTTGAACCTCTATGTCAAGGTTTCAGTTAATCCCGTATGCTGTTCCCTTTATTCATCGGTATGTTACTTGCCCGAGATTTGATCGTCGGTATCTCCATGCCTAGTTCAATCTCGTTAGCGGTAGGTCTCTTTACTCGTTCCGTAATACAAGATCCCATGGCTAACTCTTTAGTCACTTTGCTTGCAAGCTCATTGTGATGTTGTATTACCGAGTGGGCCCTGAGATACCTCTCCGTCACACGGAGTAACAAATCCCAGTCTTGATCCATGCCAACTCAACAGACACCCACGGAGATACCTGTAGAGCATCTTTATAGTCACCCAATTACGTTGCGACGTTTGATACACACAAGGTACTCCTCCGGTGTCAGTGAGTTACATGATCTCATGGTCATAGGAACATATACTTGACATGCAGAAAACAATAGCAATAAACTTGACACGATCATATGCTACGTTCATAGTTTGGGTCTTGTCCATCACATCATTCTCCTAATGATGTGATCCCGTTATCAAATGACAACTCATGTCTATGACTAGGAAACCTTAGTCATCTTTGATCAACGAGCTAGTCTCTTAGAGGCTCACTAGGGACACAATGTCGTCTATATACCCACACATGTATTTGAGTTTTCAATCAATACAATTATAGCATGGATAATAAAAAATTATCATGAACAAGGAAATATAATAATAACCCTTTTATTATTGCCTCTAGGGCATATGTCCAACAAGAGGGACGGCGGGAGAGCCACGTGGGGGCCACCACATATCAGGGCGCCCCCCCTAGGGTGCGCCCTGATGTGTGGTGGGGCCCTCATGCGTTTCCTGACCTCCTTCCGAAGCTTCTAGGTCTTCTTTTGGTCCAAAAAAAATCATCAAAAAGTTTCATGGCAATAGGACTTCGTTTGGTATTGTAAACCTGAAAAGTAAAAAACACGCAGAAAACAGCAACTGGCACTAGGCACTGGGTCAATAGGTTAGTGCTTAGAAATATTATAAATTAGTAAATAAAGACCCAAAAAGTATCCTAGAATGATAATATATCAGCATGGAACAATCAAAAATTATAGATACGTTGGAGACGTATCAATGGCAAGCGGTTTTCAGCAAGGTATTCTCTGCAAGTGCTGTAAGTAACGATAGTAGATAATTTTGTAGCAAGATGATTCGTAACAAGTGACAAGTAACAATAGTAAAAAAGGTGCAGCAAGGTAGCCCAATCCTTTTTGTAGAAAAGGACAGGCCTGCAAGTACTCTTATATTAAGCAAGCGCTCCAGAGGACACATGGGAATTTCTGTCTAGTCATGTTCATCATGTTGAGTTGATTCGCGTTCGCTACTTTGATAATTTGATATGTGGGTGGACCGGTGCTAAGGTGATGTTCTTACTTGCACTAACAACCTACTTATGATTACCCCCTCTCGCAAGCATCTGCAACTACGAAAGAAGGAATTAAGATCAATCTAACCATAGCATGAAACATGTGGATCCAAATCAGCCCCTTATGAAGCAACGCATAAACTGGGGTTTAAGCCTCTGTCACTCTAGCAACCCATCATCTACTTGTTACTACACAATGACTTCCCTTAGGTCCATAGCATGTTGAAGTGTCATGTAGTCTATGTTCACATGACACCACTAAGAGAAGTAACAACATACATATCATCAAAATATCGAACGAATACCAACTTCACATGATTACTTATAACTAGACTTCTCCCATGTCCTCAGGAACAAAAGTAACTACTCACACCTCATCAACATGTTCAAGATCATAGGTGCAATAATAATAATTAAGGATCTAAACATAATGTCTTCCACCAAGTAATCCAACAAGCATCAACTACAAGATGTAATCAACACAACTAGTAACCCACAGGTACCAATCTAAGGTTTTGAGTCAAAGATTGAATACAAGAGATGAACTAGGGTTGGAGATGAGATGGTGCTGGTGAAGATGTTGATGAGGATTGGTCCTCCCACGAAGGAGGGAGCGTTGGTGATGACAATGGTTCGATCTCCCCCTCCCGGAGAGGAATTTCCCCGGCAGAATCTGACTCCCGGAGTTCAAAAGGGCTTCTGCCCAGGTTTCCGCCTCGAGATGGCGGCGCTTCGTCCCGAAAGGTTGCTTATGATTTTTTCTAGGGTAAAACACACCATATAGGAGAAGAGGGGCGTCGGGAGGCCAGCCAGGGCCCCTCAAGCCATCAGGGCGCGGCCTGGGGGGGCACGCTGTTGGCTTGTGCCTGGCTGGTGGCCCCCCCCCTCTGGTATATTTTTGGCCCAAAAATTCACATATATTCAATAAAAATTCCCCGTGAAGTTTCAGATCATTTGGAGTCTGGTGATTTTTCTGCCTTTTTCTAGGTTTTTTGGTCCAGAATTCCAGTTTCCAGATAATTCCCTCTTTGTGGTGTGCCTTGCATATTCAGAGAGAAAGTGCATAAGAATTGTATGATAATAGGGAATAATGGACAAGGATAACGTAAATATGAATAAGAAATCATGATGCAAAATGGACGTATCATGGTGCCTAGGCATGACCTCAATATGATGCGGTGAATATTTGAGGAGGTATGGATAATGTCGTCATACACACTCTTCATATACCGGACCATCACCTATGGAGTTTCATGGTTCGGGGAGCAAAATCGCCATGTTTTGAAGGGGAACCCATATTTCCTTGGTCCTTTCAACTTGATTTATTTTCTACGATCATCATACCCACTAGAATACACTGTGTCCAACTTTCACATTTTTCAGGCTCGTTTACCATATTTAGTCTTTTTTTGTACTTTTCTAGGCATTTACTGCTTATAATTCAAGTTTGAACGTTCTGTACATGAAAAGGTGTTCAAAAAGGACTCGAAAATTCGTAATTGTGTTGTTGAATAACTTTTCATGTATTTACAGGAAATTAATAGAATTTAAAGGATATGTGTGGGAAGAGGCAACCACAGATTTGTCGTTTATTTGTTTTGTAACTCTAGAAAAATGGAAAACATGCCTGAAAACATGTTACCTCGTGCGGTGCCTAGGTATGAACTCAATATGATGTGGTGAATATTTGAGGAGGTATGGACAATGTCTTCATACACACTCTTCATATACCGGACCATCACCTATGGAGTTTCATGGTTCGGGGAGCGAAATCGCCATGTTTTCAAGGGGAACCCATATTTCCTTGGTCCTTTCAACTTGATTTATTTTCTATGACCAGCATACCCACTAGAATACATCGTGTCCAAATTTCACATTTTTAAGGCTCGTTTACCATATTTAGTCTTTTTGTGTACTTTTCTAGGCATTTACCGCTTACAATTCAAGTTCGAACGTTCTGTACATGAAAAGGTGTTCAAAAAGGACTCAAAAAATCGTAATTGTGTCGTTGAAAAAGTTTTCATGTATTTACAGGAAATTAATAGAATTTTAAAGGATATGTTTGGGAAGAGGCAACCACAGATGTGTCGTTTATTTGTTTTGTAACTCTAGAAAAATGGAAAACATGCCTGAAAAACATATTACCTCGTGTGGTGCCTAGGCATGACCTCAATATGATGCGGTGAATATTTGAGGAGGTATGGATAATGTCGGCATATGCACTCTTCATATACCGGACCATCACCTATGGAGTTACATGGTTCGAGGAGCGAAATCGCCATGTTTTGAAGGGGAACCCATATTTCCTTGGTCCTTTCAACTTGATTTATTTTCTACGATCATCATACCCACTAGAATGCACCGTGTCCAAAATTTGACATTTTTTCAGGCTCGTTTACCATATTTAGTCCTTTTTGTAATTTCTAGGCCTTTTGTGCATGTACATCAATTTAGGCCTGGTGTGGTGTGGTTATACGACACCAGTATGCTTTGACAAATATTTGAACACCAAGCAAAGTATCATGTACTATCTGAGTACTATCAGTTTTCAAAAAATACAGCTTTAACAGCAAACGTTTTCTTACAACGAACCGTTTGCGAAACGTCCGATGTACACGAGAGAGAGAAGGCCTGAAATTTTTTCAACGCGGGATCACCAATTTTCTCTTTTCTCGCACACGTGTATTTGATGCGCTTCGTCTGGGTTGCGTGTTCCCCCCCCCCCCCCCGTAAGGTTTGAGTTTCGCTGCCAAATTTTCAATAGGCGTGCGATTTTAGAAGTTATTCCTCCCACCCCATACCCACCCATCACATTTTCCCCTATCCCCAATCGCCCCCCTCTAACTGCAGCCCAAACCGCTACCGCCGCCGTAACCAAATCTACATTCTGCCACAGTGTCTCTCGTCGATCTAGTGAGGTAACCTCCGATCTCCATCACCGCCCCGGTCTGATTGCTCAGATGGAGCCTGTGAACTTCCCTCATGCCTCCACATCCCCACCCCCTATCGCCGAGCATCCCTGCGGAAGGTCAACCGCATATCACGCGGAGGTTGGGGAGCTGATCATGGCGGTCGATGGCGCCATGGACGGTATGAATGCCGACCCGGAGGAACACCTTGCCGCCGACGCCGCCAACTTGGTGCGGGCTCTGGCCGAGATGAAGTGCCCCACGCTTCTAACACTTACTTGTTGTTTGTACACGTACATACTATAGCGGTACTGATCCATGCTTCGATCCGTAGGAACACCTCGCCGCCGACTTTGGACGGGCTCTAGTCGAGATGAAATGCCCAAGCAACTAACCCCCGGGATTTACCAAGTATGAACTATCCAGTTCATTTTGACGAATACCAGTTGCAATGTTTAACCGTGTCAATTTCAGTTTCAACGGTACATGTTTAAATTACCATGTTAGGTTGTATGTACTCTATAGTTAACACGTCTGTTGTTTATTTCAGTTATGCGCACTGTGTTGTTCAAGTATGAACTGTCCAGTTCAATTTCACCAATACCAGTTACAAACTTACAATGCCCATGCTAGCTTGTTGTTAAGCCTGCTGTAGTGAACAGTTATATCCATTTTTTACGCTATCCAATCGGTACCGTGCTACTCTTCGCAAAGAAGATATCACTGGAGATGATGTCCTTCAATTACCATTAGATGTTTTTGGTGGATGTTAACCCTGTTGTAGTTGACATGCCTTTCTATTTACTTACGCGGTGTCACAATGCACGGTGATGATGTTTACCGTCGAGGTTAGTCACATCCCAATATCCTATACTCCGTCCGTCCCATGATATAAGAGCGTTTTTGACACTATAGACAGAGGGAGTAGTATTTTACATCATTTGTTCAATTGCAGTTTAGCTTCTAACATTTACTTGATGCTTGTAGGTACATATGTTAGCGGTACTGATCCACGCTACCACCAGCAGGAACACCTAGCCACCGACTTTGTGCGGGCTCTGGCCGAATTGAAGTACCCCAGCAACTACCCCTCAGGATTTACCAAGTATGAACTGGCTCGCGACGTTTAACCGTATCAATTTCAGTTTCACTGGTACAAAGTTTAATGACAATGTTAGGTTGTGTGTACTCTGAAGTTAACATGTCTGTTGTTTATTTCAGTAATGCGTACTGCTGTTCAAGTATGAACTGTCCAGTTTAATTTCACCAATACATGTCCCTTTGTTACCGTGCTACTCCTCGAGGAAAATATCACCGGAAATATTGTCATTTAATTAACATTTGCTATTTTTGGTGGATGTTAACCCTGTTGTATTTAACACTCCTTTCTATGTGCTTATGTAGGGCTACGATGCGCGATGCTGTTGTTTACCATCGAGGTTAGTCATATCCCATTTCCTATAATATTTTACATCATTCGTGCAATTGCAGCTTAGGTTCTACTCCTCTGTCCCATAATATTAGAGCGTTTTTTACACTACACTAGTGTCAAAAACACTCTTGTATTATGAAACGGAGGGAGTAACATTTATTTGTTGCTTGTAGGTACATATGTCAGAGGTACTGATTCACGCTTCGACCCCCTTTGCATATGGGGCAATGAGATAAACATGAACAAGCATCAAGTGAGCAAACTAAGAAAAAATGTTAGGCAGAAGAGACATCTGATTGGAATTAAACTCTTTATTTATACTTTATCCAAGACATCAATGAACTTTAGGATGATAAGTAATCTATTGCCTTCTTTTCCAACCCAGAACAAGTTCCTCTATTAGACATGAATACCTGAAAGTTGTCTCTTTTCAGTGGTTTTCGAAGGAATTTACTCAAGATTACCTAGCAAACTACCTAACCGAAGTGGAGGCAATGAAGGTTATAGTATATAATTCATGCTACCATGATAATGGTCTAGAAGTCTTCCTGAAGGCGGTGAAGGATGGACGGGCGATCATCAGAAGGGGTTGGACAAAAGTTGTGCGCACCTTTGGCATGGAGGAGGGCACATTATGGGTATTCCGCTTCTTCAACACCATCGACAGCCAAAACCATTTACAATTCTCTCTTCACCTTTACTGCCTCTAGTACAAAATATTATGGTTCATCATATTTAATCTTCTACCAAACTATATAACCATCGAACATGTACTCAGCTTTTTATTTATGCATTGGTTGTTGAACCATTGTAATTAGGGTATGTATTGATGGATGTGAAATCCATATTTCATAATTAAAAATTTCCAATTCTAATAATAAATTAACGAAAATAAACTATTAGGTAATAAATTACAGCGCACACAGTTAGAACAATTAAACCGTGTGCGATGGTGTTATATGTCACACACGATTGTTTGAAGAATAGTGTGTGTGATTATCAGCTTTACAACACACAGTCGCATATTTTGCGCGTGTGGGATGCGTGTACTGTCACACACGCGTTTTCATGTCGTAACCGTGTGCGCTTGCCGTCAATAGCACAAACGGTTCCAAACCTGTGTGCGTGTGTAAGGTAGGACGATAAGAAGACGGTTGACATACGTTTTGCGTGTGCGATCCGAATAACTATCGCACACGAATATATTTGTGCCATCGTCTCGGATGTGTGCTTGATCACAAACGTAACGTCAAAGTGTGGCGTGTGGGGTAGGCTACGAGTTCGCATACGTTTATGTTAGGCGAATCGTCAGCAGGCGCTCGCACCATCGCAGACGATGTTTCGATGTCGTGTGGGATGAACCCCCCCCCTATCGCCCACATATGCAAGGCGACGGTTCGGAACTACGTCGCGGAAAGGGGTTAAAAACCGTTTGTATAGCACGTAACGGTACCAGTGACATTTCAGACAAAAAAATATGATATTTTTTAATGACGTACAACCCATAATTTTATTGACCAAAATTATAAGTCAAATTTTGGCACGGAAAATGAAATATCCATGTATTTAAAAACGGAGGGAGTAGATAAATCAGCCTTTACATGAATTTTCCTAAAAATAAGAAATTATAGGCAAGCCCTTTAATACACCAGCGATGTCTTACTTGTGCTTCCACCATTGGCGCGTTGGGACTAAGGGCCCGTTCGGATCGTCTCTTGCTTCTAGCTTCATAGTCTCCGCGCATGGAGCAGGCCCGAATGCTGCAGCTCCGAGAAGCTGGCTTTGTGGAGCAGCCTAACCTCGTAGTGCAAAAACAAGAAGCAGCTCAAACCCCGCTCCCAAAAATTAAAGCAGGCGGACTTGGACAATATTACCCGATATGCCACCGCCAAGTGACCTCCGAGCAGCGTACCGGTTCGCTCGATCTGTTCTTTCTCTCCCCGATACATCCTCTCTCAGCGCCCTTGCATAACTGGGCCATCAATAGCTTGCCCTGACACTAGCCGAAAGGGCCCTGTCTACCTTCCTGGGCTGGCAGCCCATGCTGACCAAGCTGGAGCTGCCTCGCGCGGCCAAATGATCGCTCGCTCCTCTAGGAAGCTGGCTGTGGCTGGCTCCTGTAAGAAGCTGGCCTAAACGGAAGCTGGCGAGCTTCCGAACACGCCCTAAAGCTCATTGTGTCTATAGGCCTTTGTCTCGATGGAGCAATCTTGGTGTAACCCATAATCTTCAAGAAGCGGCGACCGGGAAATTGTTGATGTAGACCAGAAGAAGACGGTGAACCACCATCAGGACAAATCGCCATCCTGGAGAAGCTGCCACCAAGGAGGACCAGTGTATGTAGCTTACTGTCCTGGGGCAAATATTGACCAGCGAGAGACGGGTGTAGCTCGACCTGATTGTCTCCTCCGACGCATCATAATCAACTTCCAGTATCTTGTAGTAATCCTGCACGAGCGAATCTCCTCGTAAGAAATTTTACCCAGCATAGGAGAAAAAAAGGATCTCAATTGCCAGCAACAGCATTCCACCATGTACACAAACCGCCCGCTAATAAAACGTAAAATCCAACAACCCAAAGGCCTACTGTCGGGGATATACCCCGTGGTTAACCCGGCTAACAGTTAACCCGGCAGACAGTTATAACCCGGCAGATAGCTAACCCGGCTGACTGTTAACCCGGCTGACAGTTAACCCGGCAGACAGTTAAGCCGGCAGACAGTTATGACCCGGCAGACAGTTATGACCCGTCAGATAGTTATGACCCGGCAGATGGTTAAGTCCCGGAGACGGGTCCCTGAAGATGAGTCTTGAAGATAAGCCTTGATTATAAGCCGCCCGTCTCGGATAAGAAGCCCGGGACTCAGAAGCCCATGAGGAGAAGCCCGCGATGGGAAGTCATAATAAGTTAAGTCTCAATCCGACTTAGACTCTACATGTAAACGCCTCTTCACCTTATATAAGGAGGGGCGGGTCACCCCAAGAGGGGGAAGTTTTTGAGACGTCTCCATAGACAGGTCTTAGACAGAGAAGCCTTACGGCGAGATACGCCTTACGGCGAGAGACGCCTTACGGCGAGAGAAGCCTTACGGTGAGAGAGATCAAGTATCGAGAGTTAGGGCAAGCAAGCCGCCCCTTGTAATTGATGCACCAGTTAATACAAGACAAGCAGGACGTAGGCTTTTACCTCCATCAGAGGGGCCGAACCTGGGTAAAATCGCGTCTCTCGATTCCGACCAACCCCTCTCAAGCCGCCACATAGTTGCGATGGCCTCACACCTCAAGTCCGCTAACCCGGACATCTTGCCGTGACAAATCCACGACAGTTGGCGCCCACCGTGGGGTGAAGCACGGTGGTTTGTGTTCTTGGAGGGATCTCTTCCAAGGATCGAGAAGTTCGCAATTTTTCGGATGAAGAAGAGTCGGTTTTGAAGGACCTGTATCAATTTTGAGTTCATACGTTCAGATCTACAATCTGTGAGATTCAAAAGTTCAAAAGAAATTAGGGTTGCAGTCTGCTTCGCCCCCGCTATCCCGCAAGTCGCCAAAGATCCAGGAGATTGTACGTGCACACGCTGCAATTACAACAGTCAAAAGGAAAAAAAAGAAGGGGAAAAAGGCCACGACCCGGTATTGGATTCGGCCACAACTAGGATTTCCCCTGTCATCTTTGAGCCGCCGCGGCAAGTCGCCGTTCGCCTCCGAGCCGCCGTCACCTGCCTCGTCCCTCGCCGGTGCGCCGCCTCCAAGCCGCCGCCGCTGGCCTCGGCCTCCGACGGTGTGCCGCGCGCCGCCACCGCTGTGGCCGGGCTCGAGCCGCCGTCTCCGCCTTGCCGTTCTGCCCCTGCTACGGCCCCTCGCGGCCCTGTGCCGGCTCAGCCACGCGTCCGCGGATTCCGCCCTTCGCCCCCGCTGGCTCCCCTCGCGAAACTGCTGATCCGGGCCACCCCCGCTTCTGTTGTTTTCCGAGCCGCTCGCGCCGGCTTCTCGCGCCTCCTCCTCGGCCGTCGCGAGACGAGCCGCCCGCCGTGGGAGCCGCCCCTTCCGCTCCCCAGCGCCCGCGTCGCGCTGCTCCGAGTCATCCTCACGGCCCGCCGTCGCGGACAAGTGTTGAGTCGCCATCACCAGCGAGCCGCCGCCTCGTCAACCCGACCACGCCAAGCCATCATTGCCTCTGAGCCGCCGGAGCTCCGAGTACCTCCCTTGCCCGAGTACCTCCGCCCCTGTCGCGAGGCCGCCTGTATGATTTGTCTCTGTTACGGCGCCAGCTCCACAGACGCCTTTGCCTTCCACTCCGAGCCGCTCCCGCGCTGCTCCTCTGCGCGCCCAAATCCGCGCGCCCGCAGGCCTGCAGATCTCCGAGCCGCCCCGCTGCTGTGAACTGTGACCCGGCTTCGCCGCTTCTGTCGTCGCACGCCAAGCCGCCGGAATCTACCTCCACCATGGTTCTCTTGCCCGTGTTGCCGTCAAGCCGCCGCAAGGCGCCACTGAGCCGCCCTGCCTCCGCTTCCATTACACCTGCCATGGCTCACCCGCCGCCTTCAGAGCCACCTCAGCCTCGAGGCGCCGCGACCTCGCGCCGCTTCTTACAAGTAAACCATCCCGCCTGCCCCCGCACACCTCCGTCGGTGAATCGCCACCACGGCGAGTCGCCCGTCGCCGGGACGCCTCCGTTCTTCCGACCCGTCGTCGTGGCTGCCCCGATTTCAACTCTCCACTTGGAGGCGCCGGACCCGCGAGCTACCGTCGCCGCCTCTGCAGCTCCGTCCCGCGCACTTCACCTTGCTTCAATAGCCACGCCTGGAGACCCACCTCTACAATCAAGCCGCCGGCCGGCGAGCGCCGCGAGCCTGCAAGCTGTCTTCCGCCCCGCCCCGCGCGGGCTATTCCCGTACGCATGTTTGTCAGAGAAAAGAACAAGATAAGATGAGGCTGGCTAAAAAAAAGGGGATGAGTTGACCCGGTGAAGCGTCTACGATCAGGGAGTTTTTTCCGTCAGAACGACGGGACGACATTGTCGTCAGGATAAATTATAAATGGGAGACCGCTCGGGCGTCCACAATACGTTGGATAGTCCACTGAACGGGTGAACCGTCAACGCATGAATTTACAACACCCGCGGCCGTCTCTCGCGACCGCACCGGCTTATCACGCCACGGCCGCCTCCTGCAACCGCGCCGCCCCCGCGGTCTGATCTACGTCAACATATCGGTCCAGTGCTCGCCTATCTGAGCTGCCCAACAGACGCGCCTTCAGCACATTCAAGTGTTTCCGGTGTCAACCATATGCCGGTTTATGCCACAGTCAAGTATGGAGAATCTCAAGCCAACTCTTCGAGTCGTCTTAAGACTCGGAGGCTACAGACATGATTCAGCAAATTCAAAGAGCCCCGGATCACCCGATCTCAGGAACTACTGCGACATTGGTGAAAGTTTAAAAGACTGTCAGAAAAATTCCGGCACGAGCATCCGGGTCAAAAGGGGTTCATCTCTCGCAAGTTCGAGTTTTCGGAAAATTAAAAGTTGCCCAAGAGGACGAGCCGCCATGTTGCAACCGTTCAAACATGGGTGCCCGGATTTATTGGATCATCATAAAGTCGCTTGGAGTTTTCTGCCGTTTCTTCATACAAGATGACGGCTTACATGACGGCGGCTTATAAGACGATGCACAAGTTATGACATCGACAGGGTCAATTGGGGTGCAGCGAGCTGTATACTTACCCCCTCTTGATCGGCGTCTCAGCCGCTATAAGCCGGGGTGTAAACCCAAAGGTTGGCTCCGTCAACAGTGCCAAAATTGGGGTGCAGCGAGTTGAATACTTACCCCCTCTTTTGATGACTTATTCCAAAATTGGGGTGCAGCGAGTTGAATACTTACCCCCTCTTTTGATGACTTATTCCAAAATTGGGGTGCAGCGAGTTGAATACTTACCCCCTCTTTTGATGACTTATTCCAAAATTGGGGTGCAGCGAGTTGAATACTTACCCCCTCTTTTGATGACTTATTCCAAAATTGGGGTGCAGCGAGTTGAATACTTACCCCCTCTTTTGATGACTTATTCCAAAATTGGGGTGCAGCGAGTTGAATACTTACCCCCTCTTTTGATGACTTATTCCAAAATTGGGGTGCAGCGAGTTGAATACTTACCCCCTCTTTTGATGACTTATTCCAAAATTGGGGTGCAGCGAGTTGAATACTTACCCCCTCTTTTGATGACTTATTCCAAAATTGGGGTGCAGCGAGTTGAATACTTACCCCCTCTTTCGATGACTTATTCCAAAATTGGGGTGCAGCGAGTTAAGAACTTACCCCCTCTTTTGATGATCTTTTCCAAAATTGGGGTGCAACGAGCTAGCCACTCACCCCCTCTTTTGGTAATCTCCAATGTTGGGGTGCAGCGAGTTGGCCACTTACCCCCTCTTTGGATGACTTGTAAGAGCAGAGAACATCATGCATTGCATCATACATCATACATTGCATCATACATCATGCATTGCATCATACGTCACACTTACATATCATGCCGGTTTGCCAAACCGGGTCAGAGCAAGATTATGAAAGAAGAAGCAAGACTATGTGAGAGTTAACCTCTCCGGGTTGTACTTCTTCAAGCCGCCCTCACAACAATGCAGAATATACTCTGTATTGTTTATTTTTTGCAGGTCTTATCTCTTGATCTGAGCCGCCATTAAAGTGTGACGAAAGATGTCACGGACAGAATACAAGACGGCTTGAAAAATTGGTAATTCTTGAAGAGCCGCCCTATCAATTGTAATGCCGGGTCATCTAATTGACCGGCTCTTGGTTTTCTTCAACCAGTGCTCTGTAGTATATTACAGCACTCATGGATTTCTCAAGCATATAGTTGCCGGGTTGCATCGCAACCACGAGCAGGGATTTTACTATTGACACCGGGTTACAACCACGGTCAAGGATTCATATTATTCTTATACAGTCCCGAGTTGCTGCAGGCAGATAACCCGGCACTTGGGGGCTACACCGCTCAGATCAAATTTTCTAAAAGTCCCAAGTCGCTGCAGGCATGCGACCCGGCACTTGGGGGCTACAGTATTCAGCTGTTCAAGCAGCTTATAAGGTTCAAATTGAAAGACCCGGCCCATCACATGCTGATGACCCGGCCCTTGGGGGCTACACATGTGAAATATAAGGCACTGAGTATATATCTGGTGACTCAAAGATGACAACCCGGATTTCTCTAAAGTTGCAGCATTTATATTGAAGCAAGTCTTAAAGCTATCACTATGTTCCCCTCTTAAGACTTGGGGGCTACAGGTAATATGGATATATAAAAAATTGAAGATAATTTTCAAGATGTCAATTGTGAGTAAGACCGGCTCAACAGATTCTTATTTTAGCCGAAGTATTAAGAGACCGGCTCTACATCAGATGGATTTTCATCCCAATATTTTTATCAAGTCAGCTGGAGTCTAGCTATTTGACCCGGAGTCACCAACAATACATGACCCAGCGGTGATGACCCGCCAAGAGTGTTGGAGGCCGACTCAATGGCATATGGGTGTTGTATTCCCAGTATTTTACTTCAAAGGACACTGACAAGCAAGACGATTGAGAAGATGGCTCATTCATATGAAGAAGAAACCCGGATTTTTGAGGATCCACTCCAGTGAAATAAGCCGTCCAGGGGAGTGAGCCGGTCACCTAACATGTTTATTATTTTTCAGGAGGTTACCATGAATAAATTCAAGCTAACCTGGGGGCTAATGTCGGGGATATACCCCGTGGTTAACCCGGCTAACAGTTAACCCGGCAGACAGTTAACCCGGCAGACAGTTATAACCCGGCAGATAGCTAACCCGGCTGACTGTTAACCCGGCTGACAGTTAACCCGACAGACAGTTAACCCGGCAGACAGTTATGACCCGGCTGACAGTTATGACCCGTCAGATAGTTATGACCCGGCAGATGGTTAAGTCCCGGAGACGGGTCCCTGAAGATGAGTCTTGAAGATAAGCCTTGATTATAAGCCGCCCGTCTCGAATAAGAAGCCCGGGACTCAGAAGCCCATGAGGAGAAGCCCGCGATGGGAAGTCATAATAAGTTAAGTCTCAATCCGACTTAGACTCTACATGTAAACCGCCTCTTCAGCTATTATAAGGAGGGGCGGGTCACCCCAAGAGGGGGAATTTTTTGAGACGTCTCCATAGACAGGTCTTAGACAGAGAAGCCTTACGGCGAGAGACGCCTTACGGCGAGAGATGCCTTACGGCGAGAGAAGCCTTACGGCGAGAGACGCCTTACGGCGAGAGAGATCAAGTATCGAGAGTTAGGGCAGGCAAGCCGCCCCTTGTAATCGATGCACCAGTTAATACAAGACAAGCAGGACGTAGGCTTTTACCTCCATCAGAGGGGCCGAACCTGGGTAAAATCACGTCTCTCGATTCCGACCAACCCCTCTCAAGCCGCCACATAGTTGCGATGGCCTCACACCTCAAGTCCGCTAACCCGGACATCTTGCCGTGACAAATCCACGACACCTACCCTAGGGGAGAGCAAGCCGGCGGATGAATCAAAGGGGCACAGGAAATTCTTCACCATGGGCTAGGCGAGGAAGGAGAAGAAGTCGAAATCAGTGGGCACCTCCTCGCCCATCCGTGTCGTCTCGTCCCTGTCCTCCCACTCCCATAACATTCCCTCGCTGGCCTCTCCCTTGTTACGTCCCTCTTACTCAATCTACTCAATGATGGTGATACAATAGGAATTCAGAGGCTAGGGTTTGAGAGGAGAAGGGGGTGATGACCCACAAGTATAGGGGGTCAACCGTAGTCCTTTCGATAAGTAAGAGTGTCGAACCCAACGAGGAGCAGAAGGAAATGACAAGCGGTTTTCAGCAAGGTAATTTTTGCAAGCACTGAAATTGTAGGTACCAGATAGTTTGATAGCAAGATAATTGGTAACGAGCAAGTAACGGTAATGGTAAATAAAGTGCAGCAAGGTAGCCCAATCCTTTTGTGGCAAAGGACAGGCCAGAACAGTCTCTTATAATAAGCAAAGTGTTCTTGAGGGTACACGGGAATTTCATCTAGTCACTATTATCATGTTGGTTTGATTTGCATTCGCTACTTTGATAATTTGATGTGTGGGTGGACCGGTTCTTGGGTGTTGTTCTTACTTGAACAAACCTCCCACTTATATTAACCCCCTCGCAAGCATCCGCAACTACGAGAAAAGTATTAAGATAAAATCTAACCATAGTATTAAACGTTTCGATCCAAATCAGCCCCTTATGAAGTAGCGCATAAACTAGGGTTTAAGCTTCTGTCACTCTGGCAACCCATCATCTAATAACTACTCCACAATGCATTCCCTTAGGCCCAAAGATGGTGAAGTGTCATGTAGTCGACGTTCACATGACACCACTAAGGGAATCACAACATACATATCATCAAAATATCGAACACATATCAAATTCACATGATTACTTGCAACATGACTTCTCCCGTGACCTCAAGAACAAAGGTAACTACTCACAAATAATATTCATGCTCAAGATCAGAGGGGTATTGAATAGCATAATGGATCTGAACATATAATCTTCCACCAAATAAACCATATAGTAATCAACTACAAGATGTAATAAACACTACTAGTCACCCACAGGTACCAAACTGAGGTTCCGATACAAAGATTGAACACAAGAGAGGAACTAGGGTTTGAGAGGAGATGGTGTTGTTGAAGATGTTGATGAAGATTGGCCTCCCAAATATGAGAGGGTTGTTGGTGATGACGATGGCTTTGATTTCCCCCTCCTAGAGGGAAGTTCCCCCGGCGGAATCGCTTCGCCGGAGGGCAAAAGTGCTCCTGCCCAAGTTCCGCCTCGAGACGGCGACGTTCCGTACCGAAAGTCCTCTCCTTATTTTTTTCTAGGTCAAAAGACCTTAAGTACCAGAAGATGGGCACCGGAGGTGGGCTAGGCTGAGCACAACCCACCAGGGCACGCCTGGTGTCATGGTTTTCTCACGGCAGATGCCATGGGGTGGCTTATCGAGAGTGGTTGGGGCCGAAGGACGCCGACGGGCTCCGGGAGCGGGATTAGGCACACGCGGTGATGGACACACGATGTACCCAGGTTCAGGGCCCTCCATGGGAGGTAAAACCCCTAGTCCTGCTGGTCTAGTTGGATGGGGAGAGGTGTTACAATGATGCTCTCTGAGTTGTATATCTGGAGGTAGAAGAAGGAGCGGCCGGCTCCTCTTCCTCTGCTATGTGTGAGTGTGAGAGGTGGGCGAATGACTCCGTGCATGTCTGCCTACCCGATGCATGGGGGCTCCGGGGGGTTTTATAGGCCAACCCCCCGGTGTACAATATTCCCAAGATATTACAAGGGGGGGGACCCGGCTGGCAGTCTCTCTGGCCGGCCAAGGGGCCCGCCGGCTGGGCTGTCTCGTCGCCCGTAGGGCCCGCCGGCTGCGCGGTCCCATCCCCAGCTGGGGCCCGCCAGCCGGCTCTTCTATTGGCCCGTGCTCACCTGCCGCGGCACAGGCCGCCCTGCCCGGTGTCGTCTTGCGCCAGCCGGCCGAAGTCAGCGGTACGGCCGGCAACGCTGTAGCCATGCCGGGGCAGGTAACGGAGTGGACGGCGGCGCAGAGGTACTGTGGCTCTGCCGGGTCTCAATCGATCCTCGGTCAGCGGTACGGTCAGCCGGGCTGTAGCCATGCACGTCCGTGCGTCAGCGGCCGCTGTAGCTACATCGGAGTCCGTCGTGGGGGTCGCGTCTCGTCAGCATACCCGGCCGCAGTAGGAAGGGACGGGTACCTGCCCGCTCGGAGGTCAACGGGCGAGCTAGTTGCGTAGCGGCCAGGCACGCCGGGCCGGGGGCCAGACGGCCGGCTCCTGTCCAGCCGGCCGTGGGCCAGCCGGCTCCTCACTGCCGGTCGCGGACCAGTCGGCAATGGGCCAGCCGGCCAGAGAGGCAGCCGGCCATAGACCAGCCGACCGTATAGTTTCTCTTCGGAGAGGAGCCGGAACTACCTCCCTTTGGCATACCCAGGGGTAATAACCCCGTCAGTAGTCCCCGAAGCCGGCGGGGGCCCACGTCCGCCTGACGAGGGGCAACCGGCGGTTTCATCCGGCCACGCCTGCCGGTCACGCGGGACCGCCGCGCGCCACGCGGGTCCGGCTCCGGCCGCCCTGCCTCCGACGCCTCGGGTCCCGTCGCGCCGCTTCGGGCCTCGTGCCGGACCGCAGCGCGCCACGCGGGGCGTGATGATGTCGTGGGTCCCGCGCCTGCAGCCCGACGGGACGCCTTCCCGGGCCTAGCCCGATAGGCCGCGGGCCTAGCCTGGTAGGCCTCGGGCCGCAGGTCGGGATCCTTTGCGCCTGGACCCCAGCGGCCGCGGCGCACGATGCCCACGTTCCGTGGGTTTCCCGGGGGAGTGGGCGCAGTTAATCCCCACGTCCCCCGGGCGCCGCCCCGTGTTTATAAGGGGAGGGTGAGGGGCGGAGGCAGGTCACGCGCCCCTCTCCCCTTCGTCTCCCTTCGTCTTCCTTCGTCTTCCTCCTCTCGCGCCGCTCGCCGTTTCGGCTCGTGTCGCTGCGCCACCCATCTTCTTCCTCGCACCCGACCGCCGCGGAGATGGCTGACAGACCCTCCGGTAGCTGGGATGGGTCCACCATCACCGAGGAGGACATCGCGCGCCTCCGCCGCACCCGGGCGCTGCCGTCGGAGGACCGCGTCGCCGCCCGTCTGCCGGGCGGCGAGGTGGCACCCGAACCCCAGGAGGGGGAGTTCGTGGTTTTCGCCTGGCATTTCTCGCGCGGCTTCGGATTGCCGGTGAGCCAGTTCTGCCGCTTTTTTATGGATACGTTCGATCTTCAGCCACACCACCTTGGGCCCAACTCCATCCTCCAGCTCTCGAGCTTCGTGACGCTCTACGAGGGTTACCTCGGCCTCCTCCCCTTCGTGGAGCTGTGGAGGAAGCTCTTCTACCTCAAGGGCCTGAGGAACGAGGACGTGTCGTACGCCTGCGGGAGCGCGGTGATATGCGTCCGGGGCCCTTTGTTCCCCCGCATTACCCTCATCGAATCCGTCAAGGGGTGGCACCGAACATTCTTCTACGTGAAGAACGTCGACCCGGCACGGGACTACATCCGGCTGCCGGCTTTTGTCAACGCCCCGTCGTCCGAGATCAACTAGACGGGCGACGGGCCGTTCGTGGACGTCCTTGCGGAGCTGGCCCGGCTCAAGACCATGAGAGCCGGAGAGGGGCTGGCCGCACCCGATTTAGTGGCCACCTTTATCGACCGCCGGGTGCTGCCTCTGCAGCAGAGGCCGCACCAGATTTGCGACATGTCAGGCCGGCGGGACCCCTGCCGGCTGTCCACCTTCGACCAGACGCCGTCCCAGGTGGCGAAGCGGGTGAACGCCATCACCAATTTCAAGCTGGCGCCGGGGACTTGGAGGTTTGGCAAGCGGCCGTACAGCCGGCACGACCTGGCGCCCCTAGTACGCCCTACTGCGGTAACTCTCTCCCCCCTTCGATTCTCCAGCCGGCCCTTCCCAGCTCACTTACCATGCTGACCGCAGCACTCCGTATGACAGAACACGCCAGACGGCCCGCACCCCCAGGTATTCCAGGCGGAGCGTGCCGAGTCCGAACCGGAGGACTTCGAGACGGGGGGCGGCGTCGAAGAGGGGGCCGATTCCTCGGGAGAGGTCGAGCCGGACGTCGCGATGGACGACCCGGGAGCCGGCGGGTCCAGAGTGGCTGGTGAGTTCCCCTCCGGACCCTCCATCAAAGATTGGACTGACGATGATGATGTTCGGATCCTGGACGCGCCACCCCCCGCAGCTCGGCGGGAGACATGCGGGCGGAGCGAGGAGCGGCCGGCTCGTGGTCAGATGGCCGAGGCTTCACGCCGGGAGAAGAGGCCGGCCGCAGGGCAGCCGTCGACCCAGCCGCTGGCTTGTAAGAGAGCGTGAGCGGCCGCCGCGAAGCCGCCGGCCCGGGCCAAGCGGGTCCTTCCCGTTGTTGCCGGGTAAGTACTTTTTCTGGATTTTTATTGGTTTTGCGAGCCGGCGAGCGCCTAAGGCCCTGTTTCTTTGTCCGCCCTAGCGACGCCATCGAGCTCCACGACACGGAGTCGGCTGCCGGCCCGGTGGATGCCGCCACCCTACAGGCACGGGAGCACGCGGCCACGGAGCGGGAAGAGAAGAGACGGCTCGCGGAGGTGCTAGCCGCGAAGGCGGGGGCGAAGGGCGTGCCCTCGCGCTCGGGGGCCTCGAGCGGCGGAAGGCGGAGGCGGTCCGCCGACCCGGAGCGTGCGACGGACTCCGCTGCGGAGTTGACGCGGAGGTCAAGGCCCTCGTCGAGCGAGCCGTGAGAGCCGGTCGTGGAGACGTCCGGGGCTCCACCCGCGACGGAAGTGATCCGGCCGGCAGGAGCGACCTCCGAGCCGGCCGCGGAAACGGCGCGGCGGGGGGAGGCAGTGGTGACCCCTCCCGCCGTCGAGCCGGCTGCGGCGAGCGTGCCAGTCGCCCCGGCTGCGCCGGAGGCGGCACCGGAGGTATCGGCCGGGGGGAGGAGTGAGCCGGCCCAGCCAGTTCTCGAGCCGGCCCGGCAGGAGGAGGAGCCGGCGGTGCCGGTCATGGAAGGGCCCGAGGCCAGCTCCCGAGCCTTGGTGGTCACCGCCAACCCCCAGCTAGCTGCTGTCGTGGTGGACGCCGGGTCGAGCGGCGGGTCCAGGAGGACTATGCTGGACGTGATCCGGGACTGGGAGGCGCCGGCCCTTGGCCTGGCCGCTCCGGCCCCGCCAGCCGGTGTCCCGGCCCTCGCGCCAGGGGAACCCGGCCGCATCATGGCGCGCTGCCGTGAGGGGCTGGCTCGGTTCGCGGAGGCCGCCGAGAGAAACTTTCGGCTCGTGGAGGTGGTGGTGGAGGTAAGACTCTTCTGTCTTGCGTTGAATTATCAGTGGGAGCGCGTGAGCGCACCCACTGGATGTAGCCCCCGAGATTCGGGCCGGCTGCGCGGCCGCGTGGCAGCCGGGCCGGATCTAACCCTTTCTTGTTTGTCTAACTTCTTGCTTCGTGGAGCGGGCAGGCTGAGAACGCCAGGCGGCAGGCGTTTTTCAATGAGGCGGTCCTCATCCACAACCGCGGCAAGGTTGGCTACTACCGGGTCCAAGAGGAGTTGAAGAAAGCGCAAGGTATGCTTATTCCAGTGGGGGCGCGCGAGCGCACCCACTGGGTGTAGCCCCCGAGAGTCGGGCCGGCTGCTCGGCAGCCGGTCCGGGTCTTCTGCGTTCGAGTAGCTCATGCTTGGTTTTTATGCAGAGGAGCTAGTCCCGATCCGACAGAAGAGGGAAGAACTGGCCTCCGAGCGGGACCAGCTGGGGCAGGAGCTCCAGGCGGCCACGTCGGAGCGGGACCGGCTGGGGCAGGGGCTCCAGGCGGCCACGTCGGAGCGGGAGCGCCTGACCGTGGAGTTGGAGCGGGAAGTGGCGGCCCGGGAGGACGCCGCCAAGCGGGCGGCCGACGCCACCCAGCGGGCCACCACTCTTCAGGCTGAGGTAGATCACCTCAAGGGGGAGCTCGAGACGCGCGGGGTCGCCCTTGCTCATGCGGAGGAGGCGCTGGAGAGGGAGAAGAGCGCAGGCCTTCAGTTCGCTCTCAAGATGTACGAGGCCTTCCAGAGTAAGCTTTGTTCGAGTCTTTTCTTCCTTTGCCGATTGCTTTCAACTTGCTTTTGTCTTGTTCGTTGATTCATCTCCCCCCTTAGGCCAATTCCCGGAGACCCAGCACCGCGCTGAGCGGGCTGTGGTGGATCACCGGGAGTGCCTGCAGCAGCGTGGGCGGGAGGATGAGGAGGACGCTGGCTGGGACGTGGCGGAGCTTGGGCTGGCCATTGAGAACCGGCTGATCCACGTCCAGCGCTGCATGGACCGGCTCCATACGGCCGGCAAAGAGGTGATCGCGGCCCTCTGGCCGGGTCGTGGGGCGCCGGTGGGCCGTGTGGCGCTGTGGCTGGAGAACGCGCTGGCCCGGCTCGGAGTTTGGAAGGCGTCGGCGGCTCGGGCCGGGGCGCAGATGGCCCTCCGGTTCGTCACGTCGTGGTACACCGGCGTCAATCTGGACCGGCTGGCCACGATGCGCGACGTCCCTGAGGCGGAACGGATCGCCCGGGAAGATGCTCTCGTCCGCCGGGCCAACGAGTTGGCCTCGTACGTCGACCCGGACGAGCTCCTGCCGGCGCTTGGCGAGGACGGTGAGCCGGTAGCTGAGGACTCCTTCGGCAACCCCCAAGGGCCCGAGGACGATGAGGTCGCCGATGAGAGCACCGCTTCCAGCACCGGCAGCGACACCGAGGCCACGGAGGCCACGGAGGCGGACCCGAAGGCGGCGGCTTCTCCTGGGCGAACTGTTGAGCCGGCCGGCGAGGCGCCGGTAGCTTGTAAGAAACTTGTCTGTTTGAGAAGACGCATTTCCACCCACTAGGGGTGTATTGTAAGGAATCTTTGGCCAGAGGCCTATTTCTTATGGATCTGTTTGATGTTTAAAGCATTTGCGTGCCGGCTCCTCCCCTGCCCCTTTGCCTTTTGACTCGTATTTCACGCACGGGTTCCCTCCGGCTTCCGCCCCGCCTGTCAGCCAGCCGGGAGCCGGTCTGGGACAGGGACAGGGCATCGTCCTTAGAAAAAACGCGCGGTCCTTAGAGTCGTCCGGCTAGGGTTGGGGCAAGCCAGCAGAGGCGGGTTTTTAAAGGGAACACGGTCTGGTTGGACCTGCCCGGCTGCTATTCTTTAGGAGGCGTTCGCGTGGTAAGTGCCTTACTACCCCGTGGTTCCGCTAGCCAGACAGCCGGGGGCCGGTCTATGGCTGCGTAGGGAGGGTAGGAAGAGGTTGCTTGCCCACGCTACTTGTCTGCTTTAGAGAAGAGCCGGTGAGCCCCTGGGCCAGGGAGCCGGACCCGGGTGCCCTGCTTAGAAGAATGACGAGCCTTCGAGGGAATTGAAAAAAGGGGCGTGCCCCAAGTGCCGGCTCGGGGCCCCCATTGCATTCATAAGGGAAGATACATACATACATGGGCTTTTTCTTAACAGTAGAACGGTCGGAGGAGTGCCGCGTTCCAGGGGCATTCCGTTTCCTCGCCGGAGGTATCTCTTTTGCGCTTCTGCGACTTCTGAGCATCTATCAGGTAGTAGGCGCTGTTGTGCAACGCCTTGCTGACGATGAACGGGCCCTCCCATGGGGAGGACAGCTTGTGCTGGCCGGCAGTTCGCTGGATCCGTCTGAGCACCAAGTCCCCCTCGCGGAAGGAGAGGGGCCGGATCCGCTTGCTGTGGTAGTGCCGGAGCTTCTGCTGGTAGATGGCCGTCCGGCTCAGGGCAAGCTCGCGTGCTTCTTCGAGTAAGTCGACACCGTCTTCCCTTGCTTCCTTCGCGTCCTTCTCTGTATACAGGGTGACCCGAGGCGAATCGAACTCGACGTCCTTGGGGATGATCGCCTCGGACCCGTAAATGAGAAAGAAAGGGGTGTAGCCGGTCGACTGGTTAGGAGTGGTCCTGAGGCTCCAGAGGACAGCCGGCAGCTCGTCGGCCCAGCAGCCGGCTGACCGCACGAGGGGAGCCACGAGCCGAGGCTTGAGGCCGGACAGGATCAAGCCATTTGCCCTTTCCGCCTGGTCGTTTGACTGTGGGTGGGCCACCGACGCGAGGTCGAGCCGGATGCCCTCCTGGGAGCAGAAGCGCGCCATCGCGCCCTTGGCGAAATTCGTGCCATTGTCGGTGATGATGCTGTGGGGGACGCCGTAGCGGACCGTGACATCCTTGATGAACCGGACGGCCGTGGGGCCATCCAGTTTCTTGATGGGTCTGGCCTCGATCCACTTGGTGAACTTGTCGACAGCCACCAGCAGATGCGTCATGCCGCCTCGGGCGGTCTTGAAGGGTCCTACCATGTCCAGCCCCCAGACGGCAAAGGGCCACGAAAGGGGAATGGTCCGGGGGGCTGTGGCCGGCAGGTGGCTCTGCGTGCTGAAGCGTTGACACCCCTCGCACTTGACGACCAGTCGCTTGGCCTCTTCCAAGGCCGTCGGCTAGTAAAAGCCATGGCGGAAGGCCTTGGCCACCAAGGTTCTAGAGGCGGCGTGGTGCCCGCACTCGCCCTGATGGATGTCGAGGAGGATTTCTTGTCCCTTCTCCGGCTCGACGCAGCGTTGGAACACGCCGGTGGTGCTGCGATGTACTAGCTCGCGGTTGATGATGCTGTAAGCTGGGGCGCGGCGCTGGATCTGCCGGGCCTTGTCTTCGTCAGGGGGGAGCTCGCCGCGCAGGAGAAAAGCCAGGATGGGCTGCGCCCACGAGGGGGCCGAGACGGGGGCCGGCTCGAGCTCGAGTGGGATGCCGGGGGCAGCCGGAGCCGGCCCGTCAGTCCCCGGGACCGGCCCGGCAGTCCCCGGGACCACCTCGCCAGCCCCTGGGACCGGCTCGCCAGTCCCCGGGACTGGGACAGCGGTGATTGCCATTAGGACGGCCGTAGGGTCGGAACCAGCCATCGTGGGGGTGTCGGATGCCGGAACCGGCAATGTTGGCGCCGCTGTTGTCGCCGGAGCTAATGGTGCCGGCGGGGCAGCCGGAGCCGGCAGCGCCGGCGGAGCTGCCGGAGCAGCTGGTACGAATATAGACTCCGATTCGGGAGAAGGCTTGATAGAAGGCTTGAGCAGCCGCTCGAGGGAGACGCTGGCTGGGATGGCCTGCTGGGTGGAGCCAATTTTTGCCAACGTATCGGCCGCCTCGTTGTCCGCTCGGGGGACGTGGTGGAACTCATAGCCCTCGAAGGAGCCGGTGAGCTGCTGGACGAGGAAGCGATAGCTGGCCATGTTGGCGTCCCTGGCGTCCCATTCGCCAGAGACCTGCTGTACCACGAGGTCGGAGTCGCCGAAGCAGATGATGCGCTGGATCCCGATTTCCTTGGCGAGCCGGAGGCCGTGGACGAGTGCCTCATACTCGGCCACGTTGTTGGAGGCGGCGAAGAGGATCTGAAGTGCATACTTGAGCTGGTCCCCCTTAGGGGACGACAAGACGATGCCGGCTCCCAAGCCGGTTCGCATCTTCGAGCCGTCGAAGTGCATGCGCCAATGCGTGGAGTCCGGGGGAGGCGGCACGAATTGGGTCTCAGCCCAGTCGACGAGGAAGTCTGCCATGGTCTGTGACTTGATGGCGGTGCGCGGCTCGTACCGGATCTCGTGGTCGGCGAGGGCGATAGCCCATTTGGCGATCCGGCCGGTTGCGTCCCGGTCGCTCATGATCTCGCCGAGCGGGGCCGTGCTCACCACGGTGATGGTGTGCTCCTGGAAGTACTGCTTGACCTTCTTGGCGGCGAAGTATATGCCGTAGCACATCTTCTGGTAGTGGGGGTAGTTCTGCTTGGAGGCAGATAGGACCTCGCTGAGGTAGTAGACGGGGCGCTAGACCGGCAGCGCTCTGCCCTCTTCCGGCCGCTCCACCACCAGCACGACGCTAACCACACGGGTGGTGGCCGCGATGTACGCGAGCATCGGCTCCTTCTCAGCCGGCGCCGCCAAGATGGGGGCGTTGGAGAGCGCGCGCTTGAGGTCGCGGAACGCGGCGTCCGCCTGGTCGGTCCACTCGAACTTGGGTGACTTCCTCATGAGCTGGTAAAGAGGCAGCGCCTTCTCACCCAGCCGGCTGATGAACCGGCTGAGAGAGGCAAGACAGCCGGCGAACTTCTGGATGTCGACGAGCTTGGCCGGTTTGTGCATGCGCTCGATGGCCCTGATCTTCTCTGGGTTAGCTTCGATGCCGCGGGCGGACACGAAGAAACCCAGGAGCTGGCCGGCTGGCACGCCGAACACGCACTTCTCCGGGTTTAGCTTGATCTTGTATTCACGCAAGTTGGCGAAGGTCTCCCGGGTATCGTTGAGGAGGCTGAAATGTTTCTTGGTCTTGACGACGATGTTGTCCACGTAGACGTGGACGTTCCTGCCGATCTGCGGCAGGAGGCACTTCTGCATGCAGCGCTGGAAAGTGGAGCCCACATTCTTCAGGCCGAAGGACATGGTGATGTAGCAGTAGGCCCCGAAAGGGGTGATGAAGGAGGTCTTCAGCCCGTTGGCCGGGTCCAGTTTGATCTGGTGGTAGCCAGAGTAGGCGTCCAGGAAAGACAGCAGGTCGCAGCCGGCCGTGGAGTCGATAACTTGATCGATCCACGGCAGGGCGAACGGGTCTTTGGGACATGCCTTGTTCAGGCTCGTGTAGTCGATACACATGCGCCATGTCTTGTTTTTCTTCAGCACCAGGACTGGGTTGGCCAGCCAGCCCGGGTGGAACACTTCCATGATGAAGCCGGCTGCGAGCAGCCGGGCGATCTCCTCTCCTATGGTACGCCGCTTCTCCTCAGAGAAACGGCGCAGGGGTTGCTTGACCGGCTTTGCATCCGGCCGCACATGAAGTTTGTGCTCGGCGAACTTCCTCGGAACACCCGGCATGTCTTTGGGAGACCATGCAAAGATGTCCCAATTCTCACGGAGGAAGTCGACGAGCTCGCCTTCCTATTTGCTGCTGAGGTTGGCGCCGATGGTGACGCACTGCTTGGGGTTGGCCGGGTCGAGCGGCACCTGCCTGGTGTCTTTGGATGGCTGGAACGACGCCTCGCCAGTTGTCTAGGACGGGGGAGCCGGCACGGCCGGCTCGTTCGAGGCGTGAGCCACGAGCCGGTCGAGCTGCCGCTTCTCCTACGCTATCTCCAGGGCCTCGGCCAGCCGGCTGCCGTCACGAGCGCACTCGATCGACATCTTGTAGTTGCCGGCGATGGTGATGATGCCCTTGAGGCCCGGCATCTTGAGCTTGAGGTAGGCGTAATGGGGGGCCGCCATGAATTTGACGAGAGCTGGCCTGCCAAGCAGCGCGTGGTAGGGACTGTCGAGGTCCGCCACCTCGAACCATATTGGTTCGCGGCAGAAATGGCTCTGGTCACCGAAGAGGACGTCGAGCTCGATCTTGCCGATGGGGGTGCAGGACTTTCCCGGCACGATGCCGTGGAAAACTGTCCGGCTCGCTCGCAAGTCCTTCTCCTTAAGCCCTAGTTTGAGCATCGTGTCGTGGTAGAAGATGTTGATGCTGCTACCCCCGTCGACCAACACCCGCGAGAAACGGCAGGTGCGCCTCTCGGAGGCGATGGTGGGGTCGAGGACGAGGGTGTGGCTGCCCGGGTTTGGCATCACGGCCGGGTGGTCCGCCCGGCTCTAGGTGACCGGCTTCTCGGACCAGTGCATGAACTGGAGGACTGAGGGTGCGATGGCGTTCACCTCGTGCCGGCGCTGGCGCACGCTGTGTTTGTCGGTTGCTTCGCTGGTGAAGACAACGTAGGACCCGTCCTGGCGAGGGAACTGGTCGTGGAGGCGGCCGTCATTGGCTGCCGGGGCCGGAGCAGGCGGCGGGGCCTGGGCCGGAGCCGACTCGCGGGGAGCTGGAGGCGGAGGAGCCGGAAGGCCCTCGCCTCGGGCCAGCCGCTAGGAGAAGCTGCTCTGCCGGAGCGTATGGGTGGCCGGCTTGGCCCCAGAATGGTGCTTGCAGGGTAGGTCGAGCATTTGCTCGAAGGTAAGCTTGGGCTGCCAAGCAGCCTTGCCGGTGTGCTGACGTTGGCTGGGGGCCTGGGCAGCCGGTTGCTCTTCTTCGATGGTGGTGACCTGCCGGCTCCAGTAGCGGGGGTCCGGCTGGTCGGGCTTGCGTTTGTTGCTCTGCTGTTGCCGGTTGTCGGCGGCCGCCCGCGGCGCGGCGGGCGGCGGAGTCGGCTTGGCTGGCGTGGCGACCTTCATCCGCATCGCGGAGTCGGCCATGGCGTATTTGTCTGCCTTGGCCATTAGGTCCGCCAGGGTGGCCGGCTCAGAGCACAAGAGCTTGTGCTTGAGGTGAGTGCCGTCGCGGCAACCCTCGATGAAGTACTGGATGGCTTGCACCTCGTGCACCCCCTCGCAGGAGTTGCCAAGCTCGGTCCAGCGTGTGAGGTAGTCTCGGAGGGGCTCCTCTGGCCGGTGTGCTGACGTTGGCTGGGGGCCTGGGCAGCCGGTTGCTCTTCTTCGATGGTGGCGACCTGCTGGCTCCCGTAGCGGGGGTCCGACTGGTCGGGCTTGTGTTTGTTGCTCTGCTGCTGCCGGTTGTCGGCGGCCGCCCGCGGCGCGGCGGGCGGCGGAGTCGGCTTGGCTGGCGTGGCGACCTTCATCCGCATCGCGGAGTCGGCCATGGCGTATTTGTCTGCCTTGGCCATTAGGTCCGCCAGGGTGGCCGGCTTGGAGCACAAGAGCTTGTGCTTGAGGTGAGTGCCGTCGCGGCAACCCTCGATGAAGTACTGGATGGCTTGCACCTCGTGCACCCCCTCGCAGGAGTTGCCAAGCTCGGTCCAGCGTGTGAGGTAGTCTCGGAGGGGCTCCTCTGGCCCCTGAACGCACATGGCCAGCTCGCGGGGCCGGCCCGGCCGTTTGTAGGTGCCGATGAAGTTGCGGACGAATGCTTCTTCGAAGTCCGTCCAGGTGTTGATGCTGCCGGCCGACAGGCTGTTAAGCCAGGTCCGGGCCGAGCCGGTTAGCATTAGGGGGGCGTAGCGCACGGCTACGCGCTTGTTCCCCCTGGCGATGCCGACTGCGGTGGTGTAGTCGACCAGCCAGTCCTCCGGCTTGGCGGAGCCGCTATACTTCGGGGTGTCGCGTGGGAGAGTGAAGTCGGCTGGAAATGGCTTGTTGCGAATCTGGGGGCCGAAGCACGCTGGGCCGATCGAGCCCTCCTCCTCGAGGAGGGCCGACTGCGCCAGCCGCTCGATGCGGGTCCGCGCGTCGTTCTCGCTCCGTGGGACACGCGGGCTGAGCCGAGCGGCGAGGTCGGGGCGAACAGTTGGGGCAGGAGAGCGGGCACGCTCCCGCCGCAGAGGCGGGGTATGGTCCCGGCTGCACCGGCTGCCGCCAGCCGGTGCCTCGTCGCGGCGGTTGCTGCCAGCCGGGCTGTTGCTGCGCCAGCTATTCACGGCCGGCTGCTCGTTCCCGCGCAACTGGGAACGCCGAACATTGCTTCCCTTGGCCCGCCGGCCGGAGGGGTGGGGGGAAATGGAGTGCTGAGCCGGCTGATGGTCAGCAGCCCCAGTGCCCGCGCCCTCGGGACGGGGAACCTCGGAAACGGCCCCGCCGGGGGTGAGACCGGCTTTTTGCGCGTTGGCGGTGTCGATGAGGTCCTTGATGTGTCGCTCGCGCACGGCGCGCTCCTCGCCCACCAAGGTAGCCAGATCCTCGTAGGCTACCTTGGCGGCCCGTAGGTTAGCCGCGGGGGTGTCATAGATGGGAAGGCGGCCGCCGAGGATTTCCGCGACCACATGGCCGCGGTCACGCACAGCCCCACGCCGGCTGGGCTCGGGGCCAGCCGGGGTGAGACCATACGCGGAGTTGTACTCCCGCCGCGCGGCTTCCATACGGCGCCGCTCGGTCGCGAGGGCGCTGGCGTCCTCGAATAGTAGACGGCGGGCCGCCTCCAGCTCGGTGGTGGCGGTAGCCGGGTTCGCCGTCGGGGCGATGGGGGTGCTCAAACCCCGGAGGGTAGCGGCGAGCGGGTCGGAGGGACCGGTGCGGGCGGCGGTCGCGTCGGCCTCGGCCCGCACATGGCCCGAAGTGGTAGAGGAAGCGGTGACCATCACTCCGCAAATGCGGGGTCCGCTGGCCTTGCACGTGGTGAGTGCGCCTACGGACGAGGGGTGATCGGTGCAGTCAAGCACCCGGCTGGGGTACTCGTCGGTTGCTGGCTCGTCGGCGAGGCTCAGCTTGCTAAAACGCCCGGCGAGCGCGGCGGCGTCGAGCGCGAGGTCGCGGCCGAGGCACTCATCGGAGAGGCCGGCCGCGTCGCCCGCCAGACCTGCCGGAGCAAGCCCCATGAGCATGCAGTTCCGCCCGGATGCGGGGCGGTCGAGGGAGGTGGTGAAGGGTCCCGCCCGGAGCGTGACTCCGGCCGACGCCGCGTTCGGCCCCAAGGTGGGCGCCAACTGTCATGGTTTTCTCACGGCAGATGCCATGGGGTGGCTTATCGAGAGTGGTTGGGGCCGAAGGACGCCGACGGGCTCCAGGAGCGGGATTAGGCACACGCGGTGATGGACACACGATGTACCCAGGTTCAGGGCCCTCCGTGGGAGGTAAAACCCCTAGTCCTGCTGGTCTAGTTGGATGGGGAGAGGTGTTACAATGATGCTCCCTGAGCTGTATATCTGGAGGTAGAAGAAGGAGCGGCCGGCTCCTCTTCCTCTGCTATGTGTGAGTGTGAGAGGGGGGTGAATGCCTCCGTGCCTGTCTGCCTGCCCGATGCATGGGGGCTCCGGGGGGTTTTATAGGCCAACCCCCCGGTGTACAATATTCCCAAGATATTACAAGGGGGGACCCGGCTGGCAGTCTCTCCGGCCGGTCAAGGGGCCCACCGGCTGGGCCGTCTCGTCACCCGTAGGGGCCGCCGGCTGCGCGGTCCCATCGCCAGCTGGGGCCCGCCAGCCGGCTCTTCTATTGGCCCACGCTCACCTGCCGCGGCACGGGCCGCCCTGCCCGGCGTCGTCTTGCGCCAGCCGGCCGAAGTCAGCGGTACGGCCGGCAACGCTGTAGCCATGCCGGGGCAGGTAACGGAGTGGACGGCGGCGCAGAGGTACTGTGGCTCTGCCGGGTCTCAATCGATCCTCGGTCAGCGGTACGGTCAGCCGGGCTATAGCCATGCGCGTCCGTGCGTCAGCGGCCGCTGTAGCTACATCGGAGTCCGTCGTGGGGTCGCGTCTCGTCAGCGTACCCGGCCGCAGTAGGAAGGGATGGGTACCTGCCCGCCCGGAGGTCAGCGGGCGAGCTAGTTGCGTAGCGGCCAGGCGCGCCAGGCCGGGGGCCAGACGGCCGGCTCCTGTCCAGCCGGCTGTGGGCCAGCCGGTCAAGGGGCCAGCCCGCTCCTCACTGCCGGTCGCGGACCAGTCGGCAATGGGCCAGCCGGCCAGAGAGGCAGCCGGCCATAGACCAGCCGGCCGTATAGTTTCTCTTTGGAGATGAGCCGGAACTACCTCCCTTTGGCATACCCAGGGGTAATAACCCCGTCACTTGGGGGGCCTGGCGTGCCCTGGTGTCTTGTGCTCACCAGGTGGCCCCCCTCTGGTAGTTATTTGCTCCGGTATTTTTCATATATTCCAAAATAATTCTCTGTGAAGTTTCAGCTTATTTGGAGATGTGCAAAATAGGTATCTCTGATATGCTTTTTCAGGTCCAGAATTCAAGCTGCCGGTATTCTCCCTCTTTGTGTAAACCTTGCATATTATGAGAGAAAAGGCATTATAATTACTACATAAAGCATTATTATGCAAAAAACACTATAAATAACAGTAGGAAATCATGATGCAAAATGGACATATCAACTCCCCCAAACTTAGACCTCGCTTGTCCTCAAGCGAAAGCCGATATCGAAAAACATGTCCACATGGTTTGAGAGAGAGGTGTCGATAAAAACAAAATACGGACATGGTAGCATCATGCTTATTATCATAGCAGCAACAAACTTTATCATAGAACTTATTCATATAACTTTTATTATATAACTTCATCATATAACTTCTCATGAACAAGTAACAATTCATCACAACATATAAGTATAAAGCGTAAACCTTATTGAAAACCAAAAAACTATGTTCTCAGTCAACTTTGCAACTACAATTCATCATATTTTTAGGAAGGGTCTCGTGTCGGAGCCTTTTGGCAAGTCCACATACTCAACCATCATTTAGTCTTCTATGATTGCTAACACTCACAGCATACCCATGAGCAAAAAGTTTCAACCGGACACATAGAAAGATAGGGGCTTATAGTTTCGCCTCCCAAAGTATTCACCTGATGTCAACAATAATAACTCATGCTCACTCATATCCAACTGGATATATGTGCTTAGATCTGTCCTCACCACATGATGCTTGAAAAAAGAAAAAGTAAAAAGGAATAGGGAAGAATACTTTGACTCTTGCAAAAAGTAAATACATAAAAGTAAAAGATAGGCCCTTCGCAGAGGGAAGCAGAGGTTGTCACGCGCTTTTTGGTTTGTATGCCAAATCCCTTAATGTAAAAGAATGTCACATTATATTGCCCCCTATGATAGCAACCTTTATTATGCAGTCCGTCGCTTTTATTACTTTGCCATCATATGTTCGTACAACGCTCAATTTTCTCTTACACTAATTGATCAAACACATTTAGAAGCAATTTTTATTGCCTTAGTGCACCGATGACAACTTACTTGAAGGATCTTACTCGATCCGTAGGTAGGTATGGTGGACTCTCAAAACATGAGTATGGGTTTAGGGTTTTTGGATGCACAAGTAGTATCTCTACTTAGTGTGGAATTTTTGGCTAGCAGAGATATTGAGCAAGCACCACATGTTGAAGGATCTATGACAATATAACTTCTATGTGAATATGAACAAACATAAATCATTACGTTGTCTTCCTTGTCCAACGTCAACAATTTTTGCATATAATATTTAATGGGGGCTCACAATCATAAAAGATGTCCAAGATAGTGTATTTGCATGTGAATCTTCTCTCCCCTTATTGATTCTTTCATGAATTGCATCATTGACCAATGCTATGTTTGTCAACCTCCAATAAATTTTACCACTTATACTTTTCCTTATGTGATGTCATTACTTACCATAAGATTAGCATATGATACTTTTCATTTATTTCCTTTTTATTTTGATTGCAACAAGAAAGTAAAGAAGCAAAAGCTCAAACTAAACTTTATTATATAACTCTCACTCGAATACATAGATAGATAGATCATGAAACTAGCACTCAAATATAGATCATACTAAACTTTTATTCAACTAAATCATGAAAAGAGCTAAGGATCGAACTAGAATAGGTAAAAGTAAATAAAGGTGATGGTGCTATGATACCGGGGCATCTCCCCCAAGCTTGGCTCAAGCCAACGGGAGTGCCCATACCCGTGTACTAAAGTCTCCTTTGGTAGTGACGATGATGAAGGTGGTGGTGATGAAGTAGCCTTCTTCTTCAACTTATATTTGAGCATAAAATTTTCCTCCCTTAGATCCTCATTCTCTAACTCGAGCTTTAACATCTTTTTGCATAATGCCGCCTTGCTCTCCTGCAGAAAACGAGATGGAATAAATTGAACCTCAGGTTTGTATCCTTTAGGGAGGCTTGACTTCTTGAATTCCACATGCTTGTCTCCGGGTTGAGGTAGTGGGTCATCCTCTTCCTCAGAGCTATCATCCTTCGTTTCCTTCATGGCGGCATCTTCCTCCTCATCTGTGGTCCATGCATAATGATCCACCTCTCCATAGATCTTTGGGATTGCAATATAGTTAGCAACACAACTCTCCCCCTCTGAATCTTGAGAAGACATATTTTCAGACCTGTCAGGAAAACAGCACGAAACAAGAACAGGGGATTTTTCTGCGATGCGGTGGTCAAAACAATCAGGGGTATATATAAAGAATTTTTTATCTTGGGAAGCAAGAATATGGAAGGAAAACGGAGTCGGGAAGGTGTCCGAGGTGGGCACAACCCACCAGGGCGTGCCTGGCAGGGCTGGCGCGTCCTGGTGTATCATGCTCACCTCGGTTGCTTTCCTGTTTGTTTCTTATTTTCCTAATTTTTGTAATATTCCAATTCTTTCGAGACCAATTCTTAGACCAATTCTTTCGAGACCTATTAACAGTTTTTTGTAATATTAATTTTATTTCTCTATTGCTAAGTTCAACTTGACCACAAGATTGAGGATGATAGGGTGATGCAATTCTATGGTTAACATCACATTTAGCAAGCATTTTACGGAAAGCACAATGAATAAAGTGTGAACCACCATCAGTCATTAAATATCTAGGGACTCCAAACCTCGGGAAAATAACTTCTTTAAGCATTTTAATGGAGATGTTATGATCAACACTACTACTTGGAATAGCTTCTACCCACTTAGTAACATAATCAACAACACCCAAAATATGAGTATACCCATTAGAGGAAGGAAAAGGTCCCATATAGTCAAAACCCCAAACATCAAATGGTTCAACAACAAGTGAATAATTCATAGGCATTTCCTGATGCTTACCAATATTACCAATTCTTTGACATTCATCACAAGACAAGACAAACTTATGGGCATCCTTGAAGAGAGTAGGCCAGTAAAAACCAGATTGCAATACCTTGTGAGCAGTTCTATCTCCCGCATGACGTCAGATAAACCACAAGTATAGGGGATCGCAACAGTTTTCGAGGGTAGAGTATTCAACCCAAATTTATTGATTCAACACAAGGGGAGCCAAAGAATATTCTCGAGTATTAGCAGCTGAGTTATCAATTCAACCACACCTGAAAGACTTAATATCTGCAGCAAAGTATTTAGTAGCAAAGTAGTATGGAAGTAACGGTAACGGTAGCAAAAGTAACAGTGGCGGTTTTGTAGCAATCATAACAGTGGCAACGGAAAAGTAACTTAGCAAAGATCAATATATGAAAAGCTCGTAGGCAACGGATCAGTGATGGATAATTATGTCGGATGGCATTCATCATGCAATGGTTATAACATAGGGTGACACAGAACTAGCTCCAATTCATCAATATAATGTAGGCATGTATTCCATATATAGTCATACGTGCTTATGGAAAAGAACTTGCATGACATCTATTGTCCTACCCTCCCGTGGTAGCGGGGTCCTAATGGAAACTAAGGGATATTAAGGCCTCCTTTTAATAGAGAACCGGACCAAAGCATTAGCACTTAGTGAATACATGAACTCCTCAAACTACGATAATCACCGGAAAGAATCCTAGTTATTGTCACCCTGGGGGATGCGGATCGTAACTCGTAATAGGTGTCTACAACTTGCAAGATAGGATCAAGAACACATATATATTCATGAAAACATAATAGGTTCAGATCTAAAATCATGGCACACAGGCCCTAGTGACAAGCATTAAGCATAGCAAAGTCATAGCAACATCAATCTCCGAACATAGTGGATACTAGGGATCAAACCCGAACAAAACTAACTCGATTACATGGTAAATCTCATCCAACCCATCACCGTCCAGCAAGCCTATGATGGAATTACTCACGAACGGCGGAGAGCATCATGAAATTGGTGATGAAAGATGGTTGGTGATGACGACGGCGTCGATTTCCCCTCTCCGGAGCCCAAAACGGACTCTAGATCTGCCCTCCCGAGGAAGAACAGGAGGTGGCGGCAGCTCCGTATCGTGAAACGCGATGAACTCTTCTCTCTGATTTTTTCCTCATCGAATAGGGTTATATGGAGTTGGAGTTGAGGTCGGAGGAGTTGCAGGGGGCCCACAAGCCACCTGGGCGCGCCCTAGGGGGCACCCCCCTGGCTTGTGGCCAATGGGTGGACCCCCTCTGGTTGATTCTTTCGCCAGTATTTTTTATTAATTCCAAAAATATTCTCCGTAAATTTTCAGGTCAATCCGAGAACTTTTATTTCTGCACAAAAATAACACCAAGGCAATTCTGCTGAAAACAGCGTCAGTCCGGGTTAGTTCCATTCAAATCATGCAAATTAGAGTCCAAAACAAGGGCAAAAGAGTTTGGAAAAGTAGATACGATGGAGACGTATCAACTCCCCCAAGCTTAACCCATTGCTTGTCCTCAAGCAATTCAGTTGACAAACTGAAAGTGACAAAGAAAAACTTTTACAAACTCTGTTTGATCTTGTTGTTGTAAATAGGTCTAACTGATGTTCAGGTTTTCAGCAAAGATTATGGACTAACCACATTCACAATAACATTTAGGTCTCACATTTACTCATATCAATGGCATAATCAACTAGCGGGCAATAATAATAAATCTCGGGTGACAACAATTTTATCAAAACAATCATGATACAATATGATATAATGGTATCTCGCTAGCCCTTCCCGAGACCGCAAAACATAAATGCAGAGCACCTCTGAAGAACAAGGGCTGACTGGAAATTGTAATTCATGGTAAAAGAGATCCAGTCACAGTCATACTCAATATCAATTAATAACAATGCATACAAATGACAGTGGTGCTCTCTAACTGGTGCTTTTTATAAGAACATGATGACTCAACAATAAAGTAAATAGATAGGCCCTTCGCAGAGGGAAGCAGGGATTTGCAGAGCTGCCAGAGCTCGAGCTTTTTTTAAAACAGAGATGAATAAAATTTTGTGCGGTATGCTTTCATTGTCAACATAACAACCAAGAGATCTCGGTATCTTCCATGCTAGATACATTATAGGCGGTTCCCAAACAGAATGGTAAAGTTTTTACTCCCCCTCCACCAATCAATCACACTCCATGGCTGACCGAATCCACGGGTGCCGTCCATACCAACAACAGTCCTGGGGGAGTTTTGTTTTATTATATTTTGATTTGAATTTTGAGCATGGAACTGGGCATCCCGATTACCAGCCACTTTCTCGTGAATGACAAGTGAATAAACACTCATCGTGAGAATAACCCACCTAGCATGGAAGATACTGACAGCCCCTAGTCACTACATGAGCGATTCGAGCATACAAAACAGAATATTATTTGAAGGTTTAGAGTTTGGCAGATGCAAATTTACTTGGAACGGCAGGTAAATACCGCATATAGGTAGGTATGGTGGACTCATATGAAACAACTTTGGGTTTAAGGGAGTGGATGCACTAGCAGTATTCCCGCTTAGTACAAGTGAAGGCTAGCAAGAGACTGGGAAGCGACCAACTAGAGAGCAACAACAGTCATAAACATGCATTGAGATTAACCAACATTGAATGCAAGCATGAGTAGGATATAAATCACCATGAACATAAATATCGTGGAGGCTATGTTGATTTTGTTTCAACTACATGCGTGAACATGTGCCAAGTCAAGCCACTTGAATCATTCAAAGGAGGATACCATCCTATCATACTACATCACAACCATTTTAAAATGTATGTTGGCACTCAAGACAAACCATTATATACTCTTAGCTAATTAAGCATGGCATGAGTAACTATAATCTCTAATTGTCATTGCAAACATGTTTCATCCATAATGAGCTAAATCCAGAACGATGAGCTAATCATATTTACAAAAACAAAATAGGTCGAATTCGTACCAGCTTTTCTCCATCTCAATCACCTCATCATATATCGTCATTATTGCCTTTCACTTGCACGACCGAACGGTGTGAATAATAATGACAGTGCACGTGCATTGGACTAAGCTGGAATCTGCAAACAATAACTCAAAGGAGAAGACCAGGTAATGTGGGCTCTCTGATAGATAAACAACAATGCATATGAGAGCCACTCAACATTTTCATCGTGGTCTTCTCCTCTTGACCCAAAGAAAAGAATTTCAAAACAAGAGCGAGAAAAACTATTTACACGGGAAAGCTCCCAACAAGCAAAAGTGGAACGAGAAATATTTTTGGGTTTTCTTTTAATACTACAACTAAACAAACTAGAAAGTAAAACTAGAGCTAAATTATAATTTTTTTGTTTTCTTAAGGTTTTTCTGACACACAAGAAGAAAGCGAGAAAAAGAAATAAACTAACATGGATAATACAATGAAAAAGTATGAACACCGACAACTGGAATGAGTGTGTGAACATGAATGTAATGTCGATTGCGACAGACCCCAATATCTGTAGATGTCCTCGGGCATAATAGTGTACCTGCCTGAATGGATATCGAACAAAGAAGAAGCAGGCAGAGCAATAATCTCACAAGTACCCTGACTAAATACTAAGTTGTAAAGCAGCCTCCTACCATTATCTTTCCTAATAAAATCATGTGCTACCATACTGTCATAGTCTAAATATCTTGCAGGTAGCAGCATTTCCTCTTCCTCGTCCAGCCTAATGGGTATCTAAAAGTGTTTGGCTAGACGAGATGCATAGATACCTCCGAACATGGGGCCCTTCGAACGGTTTAAGTTCAGCCGTTGGGCCACCATAGCGCCCAGACTAAAAGTTCTATCAGCAAGTAAAGCGTGGCGCAGAATGGCGAGGTCGGGAGCACTAAGGCCTCCACTCTCCCCACGACCAACTAAACATCTCCCCGTGAATAATGAATAATAGCGTAGAACAGGAAAATGTAAACTAGCTGCTCTTGCCTTTGACACCCCTCTCTCTTCCCCCATAGTGGTTGCGGCAATAAAGTCCTCCATGTCTCTAGGACGCGGTTCACTGATGCTACCCTCATAAGGTATTTTGCAAACATTGCAAAAATCGTAAAGAGTCATCTTCTTAGGCACATCATATAAGTGAAATTCTACCATAGGAGGATCTTCCCTATAATGAAAGTGAAAGTTTTGCACGAAGGTATTAGTGAGTAAGAGGTATTGGTCACACTTATCGTGGAGGAAGTCGGCGATGCCTGCATTCTCCGCCAAATAGTAAAAATCATTATAAATTCCGGCCGCCTTCAAGAATGCATCACTTGGCCATTCACATGGCCGAACCTCCGCGGTGCGGCGAAGATTGTATTTGGGCTTCTCTTTCTTCTCATTTTCATTTTCTTTAGAACCCCGGCTTGAAGAGCCTCTTAACAATCTCCTCATCATTTTCTTCCTCTGAAAAATTTCTGAAATTTTTAGTGACTCGAAATAAAGGTGAACAAAACTCAACAAAACTTATAGCAACTACTCCAACCAGTGCCTAGAGGCTATATCATGCATCAAAACTACTTGGGACCATACAAATTTGACATGCAAGCTCAAGAACAAGGTCAACACAGCAGCAAAAATTTGCAATATATAAAGCACTAAAACAAAAACTAATTGGACCATTGGAGGAGTCACATACCGAAGATCAGTCCCCCAAAACAGTTTTGCAAATGGAGCTTTGCACCAGGAGATCGAAAATGGCAGCAAAATGAGCTAGAACACGGGCTTTGAGCAATAGTGGGATTTTTTCTGGAGGAAGACGAAGTGGATGGGTGCTGGAATAAGTGAGGGGGGCCTACATGGGACCCACAAGCCAGGGGGCGTGCCCAGGGGGGGTGGGCGTACCCTGTGGGCTTGTGGCCCACTGGTGCAGCCCCCTGATGTGTTCTCAGTGTCAGAAATTCTTAAATATTCCAGAAAAAATCATACTACATTTTCAGGGCATTTGGAGAACTTTTATTTCCAGGTCATTTTTTTCTTGCACGGATAATTCAGAAAACAGAAAAATAAAAGCATTTTTACTTTATTTAATCTAAATAACAGAAAGTAAAAGTTGGGTACAGAAGGTTGGGCCTCCTAAATTCATCCATCTCATGCTCATCAAAAAGAATCCATCAATAAGGTTGATCAAGTCTTATTGACAAACTTTTTTCGAATGACACGGAATCGGAGAATTTTCGAATAACACTAAGTTACCTCAACGGGGATAGGCATGTCCCCTACCATGATTATTTCATATTTCTTCTTGACAGTAGGGAGAGGGAATTTAAAACCTCCAATAGCAATTGTTGGAATTTCTCCAATAGAGTTGATACTATGAACTTGAGGTTGTTTCTTCAGAAAGTGCACCGTATGCTCATTACCATTAACATGAAAAGTGACATTGCCTTTGTTGCAATCAATAACAGCCCCTGCAGTGTTCAAAAAAGGTCTACCAAGGATGATCGACATACTGTCGTCCTCGGGAATATCAAGAATAACAAAGTCTGTTAAGATAGTAACGTTTGCAACCACAACAGGCACATCCTCGCAAATACCGATGGGTAAAGCGGTTGATTTATCAGCCATTTGCAAAGAGATTGCAATAGGTGTCAACTTATTCAAATCAAGTCTACGATATAAAGAAAAAGGCATAACACTAACACCAGCTCCAAGGTCACATAAAGCAATTTTAACATAGTTTCTTTTAATGGAGCATGGTATAGTTGGTATTCCTGGATCTCCTAATTTCTTTGGTACTCCACCCTTAAAAGTATAATTAGCAAGCATGGTGGAAATTTCAGCTTCCGGTATCTTTCTTTTATTAGTCACAATATCCTTCATATACTTAGCATAAGGAGACATTTTCAGAATATCAGTCAAACGCATACGCAAAAAGACAGGTCTAAGCATTTCAACAAAGCGATCAAAATCCTCATCATCCTTTTTCTTGGATGGCTTAGGAGGAAAGGGCATGGGTTTCTGAACCCAAGGTTCTCTTTCTTTACCATGCTTCCTAGCAACGAAGTCTCTTTAATCATATCTTTTATTCTTAGATTGTGGGTTATCAAGATCAACAGCAGGTTTAATCTCCACATCATTATCATTACTAGGTTGAGCATCAACATCAACATCATCACTAATATTATCACCGAGTTCATGTTCATCACCAGGTTGTGTTTCAGCATCAGAAATAGAAATATTATTTGGGTTTTCATATGTATCTATAACAGGTTCACTAGCAGCATGCAAAGTCCTATCATCATTCTTTTTCCTTCTATTGCTAGAATGACTAGGTGCATCAGTATTAATTCTTTGAGAATCTTGCTCAATTCTCTTAGGATGGCCCTCAGGATACAAAGGTTCCTGAGTCATTTTACCACCTCTAGTCACAACTCTAACAGAATGATCATTGTTCTTACCATTCATCTCATTAAGCAAATCATTTTGTGCCTTAAGTACTTGTTCTACTTGAGTAGTTACCATGGAAGCATGTTTACTAATAAGCTTAAGATCATTAATAGTTCTACTCATATAATCACTTAAGCGATCAAGCATGTAAGCATTATGTTTCAATTGTCTACTAACATAAGCATTGAAATTTTCTTGCTTAACAATAAAGTTATCAAACTCATCCAAGCATTGGCTAGCAGACTTATTAAAAGGAATATCACCTTCATCAAATCTACGGAGAGAATTTACCTCTACTACATGTGTCTGGTTATCAAGACCATGTATTTCTTCAATAGGTGGTAGATTCTTAACATCTTCAGCTTTAATACCTTTTTCTTTCATAGATTTCTTTTCCTCTTGCATATCTTCAGGACTGAGAAATAGAATACCTCTTTTCTTCGGAGTTGGCTTTGGAGGTGATTCGGGGATGGTCCAATCATTATCATTGCTCAATATATTATTCAATAGTAGTTCAGCTTGTTCAACCGTACATTCCCTGAAAACACAACCAGCACAACTATCTAGATGGTCCCTAGAAGCATCGGTTAGTCCATTATAAAAGATATCAAGTATTTTGTTTTTCTTGAGAGGATGATCAGGCAAAGCATTAAGTAATTGGAGAAGCCGCCCCAAGCTTGTGGGAGACTCTCTTCTTCAATTTGCACAAAGTTAAATATTTCCTGCAAGGCAGCTTGTTTCTTATGAGCAGGAAAATATTTTTTAGAGAAGTAACATATCATATCCTGGGGACTACGCATACAACCAGGAGCAAGAGAATTAAACCATATCTTAGCATCACCCTTTAATGAGAAAGGAAACAACTTAAGAATATAGTAATAACAAATTTTTTCCTCATGAGTAAATAGGGTGGCTATGTCATTCAATTTAGTAAGATGTGCCACAACAGTTTCAGACTCATAACCATGGAAAGGATCAGATTCAACCAAAGTAATTAACTCAGGATTGACAGAGAATTCATAATCCTTATCAGTAACAAAGATAGGTGAAGTAGCAAACTTAGGATCATATTGCACTCTAGCATTCAAAGATTTTTCCTTCCACTTGCATAGTAATTTCTTAAGATCATCTCTATCTTTACAAGCAAGAAAGTCCCTAGCTACCTCTCCCTCCATAACATAACCCTTAGGTATATTAGGCAATTCATATCTAGGGGAGCTAGGTCTAACAGGTGTCTCATAGTGTTCAGTTTCAATAATTTCATCAGTTTCAGAAATATCATCAGTTTCAGCATTAACTCTAGCAATTTGTTCATCAAGAAATTCACCCAGTGGCATAGTATTATCAAGCAAAGTATCATCATAAGCATCATGCATGGCAGAAGTGGCATCATCAATTACTTGCAACATATCAGAATCAATAGCAGGTGGTGGTGTCGCAAATTTACTCATAACAGAAGGTGAATCAAGTGCAGAGCTAGATGGCAGTTCCTTACCTCCCCTCGTAGTAGAGGGATAGAACTTGGTTTATGGGTCTTTCAGATTCTTCATAGTGATCAACCAATATAAATCCCAAGTGACTCAGAGAATAGAGCTATGCTCCCCGGCAACAGCGCCAGAAAAGGGTCTTGATAACCCACAAGTATAGGGGATCGCAGCAGTTTTCGAGGGTAGAGTATTCAACCCAACTTTATTGATTCGACACAAGGGGAGCCAAAGAATATTCTCGAGTATTAGCAACTGAGTTGTCAACTCAACCACACCTGATAGACTTAATATCTGCAGCAAAGTATTTAGTAGCAAAGTAGTATGGAAGTAACGGTAACGGTAGCAAAAGTAACAGTGGCGGTTTTGTAGCAATCATAACAGTGGCAACGGAAAAGTAACTTAGCAAAGATCAATATATGAAAAGCTCGTAGGCAACAGATCAGTGATGGATAATTATGTCGGATGGCATTCATCATGCAACGGTTATAACATAGGGTGACACAGAACTAGCTCAAATTCATCAATATAATGTAGGCATGTATTCCATATATAGTCATACGTGCTTATGGAAAAGAACTTGCATGACATCTATTGTCCTACCCTCCCATGGCAGCGAGGTCCTAATGGAAACTAAGGGTTATTAAGGCCTCCTTTTAATAGAGAACCGGACCAAAGCATTAGCACTTAGTGAATACATGAACTCTTCAAACTACGATAATCACCGGAAAGAATCCCAGTTATTGTCACCCTAGGGGATGCGGATCAAAACTCGTAATAGGTGTCTACAACTTGCAAGATAGGATCAAGAACACATATATATTCATGAAAACATAATAGGTTCAGATCTGAAATCATGGCACTCGGGCCCTAGTGACAAGCATTAAGCATAGCAAAGTCATAGCAACATCAATCTCAGAACATAGTGGATACTAGGGATCAAACCCTAACAAAACTAACTCGATTACATGGTAAATCTCATCCAACCCATCACCATCCAGCAAGCCTACGATGGAATTACTCACGAACGGCGGAGAGCATCATGAAATTGGTGATGAAGGATGGTTGGTGATGACGACGGCGTCGATTTCCCCTCTCTGAAGCCCAAAACGGACTCCAGATCTGCCCTCCCGAGGAAGAACAGGAGGTGGCGGCGGCTCCGTATCGTGAAACGCGATGAACTCTTCTCTCTGATTTTTTCCTCCCCGAATAGCCTTATATGGAGTTGGAGTTGAGGTCGGAGGAGTTGCAGGGGGCCCACAAGCCACCTGGGCGCGCCCCCTTGGCTTGTGGCCAATCGGTGGACCCCCTCTGGTTGATTCTTTCGCCAGTATTTTTTATTAATTCCAAAAATATTCTCCGTAAATTTTCAGGTCAATCCGAGAACTTTTATTTCTGCACAAAAATAACACCAAGGCAATTCTGCTGAAAACAACGTCAGTCCGGGTTAGTTCCATTCAAATCATGCAAATTAGAGTCCAAAACAAGGGCAAAAGAGTTTGGAAAAGTAGATACGATGGAGACGTATCAATGTCCTCCATAAGCTTTAGAATGACATTTCTGTAGGATTTGTTCCTGTTCATGCTCAGGTACACAACATCTAATAATACCATCTACCCCTTCTTTATAAAGATGTGGGTCATCCCAAAAGTAATGTCTTAAATCATAAAAGAATTTTTTCTTTTGCTGGTATGTGAAACTAGGTGGTATATATTTAGCAACAATGTAGTTAGCATAATCAGCATACCAAGGAGTATTTTGAGAAACATTTATTGCAGCTAATTGTTCATCAGGAAAACTATCATCAATAGGTAGTGGGTCATCAAGAATATTTTCCAACCTAGACAAGTTATCAGCTACGGGGTTCTCAGCTCCTTTCCTATCAATGATATGTAAATCAAATTCTTGAAGCAAGAGAACCCACCTAATGAGTCTAGGTTTAGCATCCTTCTTTTCCATAAGATGTTTTATAGCAACATGATTGGTGTGAACAATGACTTTGGAATCAACAATGTAGGATCTAAATTTATCACAAGCAAATACAACTGCTAAAAATTCTTTTTCAGTAGTAGCATAATTTCGTTGGGCACTGTCTAGAGTTTTGCTAGCATAATGGATAACATTTAATTTTTTATCAACTCTTTGTTCTAGAACAGCACCAACAGCATAATCACTAGCATCACACATAATTTCAAAAGGCAAGTTCCAATCAGGTGGTTGAACGATGGGTGCAGAAGTTAAGGCCTTCTTGAGTGTTTCAAAGGCTTCTACACAATCATCATAAAAAACAAATGGAATATCCTTTTGTAAAAGATTAGTAAGAGGCCTAGAAATTTTAGAGAAGTCTTTAATAAACCTCCTATAGAAACCATCATGACCAAGGAAACTCCGAATACCTTTAATATCTTTAGGACATGGCATTTTCTCAATTGCATCAACTTTAGCTTTATCCACCTCAATACCTTGTTCAAATATTTTATGCCCCAATACAATACCTTCATTAACCATAAAGTGGCACTTCTCCCAATTCAAGACAAGATTAGTTTGTTCACATCTCTGCAAAACTCGATCAAGGTTGCTTAAGCAATCATCAAAAGAAGTTTCGTAAACGGAGAAATCATCCATGAAAACGTCCATAATCCTTTCACAAAAATCAAAGAATATAGTAGTCATACATATTTGAAAGGTAGCAAGTGCATTGCATAAACCAAAAGGCATACGTCTATAAGCATAGATTCCAAAAGGACAAGTAAAGGTGGTATTCTCTTGATTCGATTGTAATACGGGTATTTGAGATAAACCAGAATATCCATCCAGAAAATAAAAGTGTGTGTGCTTAGATAATCTTTCTAGCATTTGATCAATGGAAGGCAGATGGTAATGATCTTTTCTAGTAGCTTTATTTAATTTTCTAAAATCTGTTACCATTCTATAGCCAGTGACAATTCTCTGTGGGATGAGTTCATTTTTATCATTAGGAACAACAGTAATACCTCCCTTCTTAGGGACACAATGAACGAGACTTACCCATCTACTATCAGCTATGGGATAGATTATACCTGCTTCCAGGAGCTTTAAAATTTCAGTTCTTACCACTTCTTTCATCTTAGGATTCAATCATCGTTGGTGATCAACAACGGGTTTAGCATCAGGTTACATATTAATCTTGTGCTGACACAGAGTGGGACTAATGCCCTTAAGATCATCAAGAGTATATCCAATAGCAGCCCGGTGCTTCCTCAGAATTTTTAATAATCTTTCTTCCTCATGTTCTGAAAGGTTAGCACTAATAATAACAGGATATATCTTTTTCTCATCAAGATAAGCATACTTCAAAGTGTCGGGCAATTGTTTTAATTCAAACACGGGATCACCTTTAGGTGGAGGAGGACCTCCTAGAGTTTCAATAGGAAAATTATGTTTTAGGAGAGGCTGTTGTTCAAAGAAAATTTTATCTATTTCATTTCTTTCATGCAAGTGCATATCATTTTCATGGTCTAGCAAATATTGTTCAAGTGGATCACTAGGAGGTACGGCAATCAAAGCAAGACCAATTATTTCATACTTACTAGATAATTATTTATCACGAGGTTGTCTACTAAACTTGGAAAAATTAAATTCATGAGACACATCACCAAAATTAACACTGACGGTTTCTTTCTTGCAATCTATCTTAGCATTAACAGTGTTCAAGAAAGGTCTACCAAAGATAATGGGACAAAAGTCATCTTGTGGGGAACCAAGAACTAGAAAATCAGTAGGATATTTTATTTTCCCACACAAGACTTCAACATCTCTAACAATCTCAAGTGGTGTGATGGTGTCTCTATTAGCAAGCTTAATAGTAACATCTATGTCTTCTATTTCGACGGGTGCTATATCATTCATAATTTCTTGGTATAAGGTAAAAGGAATAGCACTCACACTAGCACCCATATCACATAAACCATGATAGCAATGATCTCCTATTTTAACTGAGACAACAGGCATGCCAACTACGGGTCTATGTTTATCTTTTTCATCGGGTTTAGCAATTCTAGCGGCTTCATCACAAAATTAAATAACATGCCCATCAATATTTTCTACCAAGAGATCTTTAACCATAGCAACACTAGGTTCTACTTTAACTTGTTCAGAGGGATTAGGTGCTTTAATATTACTTTTGCGAACCACATTTGATACCTTAGCATGTTCCTTTATCATAACAAGGAAAGGTGGTTTTTCAATATAAGCAGTAGGCACAACTCGATCAACATTGTAAATGATGGTTTCATCTTTAGCTATGACCGGTCCTTTAATTTCTTATTTAATAGGGGGATGATATTTAAACCACTTCTCCTTAGGGAGATCAACATGAGTAGCAAATGATTCACAGAAAGAGGCTACTATCTCAGAGTCAAGTCCATATTTAGTGCTAAACTTGTGAAAATCATCGGTATTCATAAAAGAATTAACACAATCAAACTTAAGCTTAATACTTGACTCATTACCTTCATCAAGTTCCCAATCTTCAGAGTTGCATTTAATTCTTTCTAAAAGATCCCACTTGAATTCAATAGTCTTCTTCATAAAAGAACCAGTACAAGAAGTATCGAGCATGGATCGATCATTATTAGAAAGCCGAGCATAAAAATTCTGAATAATAATTTCTCTCGGGAGCTCATGATTGGGGCATGAATATAACATTGAATTAAGCCTCCCCCAAGACAGAGCGATGCTTTCTCCTTCACAAGGCCAAAAATTATATATATAATTCCGATCACGATGAACTAGATGCATAGGATAAAACTTTTGGTGGAATTCTAATTGCAATCGATTCCAGTTCCATGATCCAATATCATCACATAGCCTATACCATGTCAATGCCTTTCCCTTCAAAGATAAAGTGAAAACCTTCTTCTTAACTTCATCTCCCGGTAAACCTGGAAGCTTAAATAATCCACAAATTTCATCCACATGTATTAGATGCATATCAGGATGTTCGGTTCCGTCTCCTGCATAAGGATTAGCTAGCAGTTGTTCTACCATACTCGAAGGAATTTCATAAACAATATTTTCAGTAGGTGCAGTAGGTTGAGGGGCAACTAATTGTGGTTCCGGTCGAGGTGAAGATACCCCGAACAAGCCCCTCAAAGGATTGTTTTCCATAGTAGCAAGTGATAATAAATTTTAGCACGTAGTATAAGTTTTTCCTTACCGATTTCCACTTACCAAGAGCACTTCACTCCCTGGAAACGGCGCCAGAAAAGAGTCTTGATGACCCACACGTATAGGGGGTCAATCGTAGTCCTTTCGATAACTAAGAGTGTCAAACCCAAAGAGGAGCAGAAGGAAATGACAAGCGGTTTTCAGCAGGGTAATTTCTGCAAGCACTGAAATTGTAGGTAACAGATAGTTTGATAGCAAGATAATTGGTAACGAGCAAGTAACGGTAACGGTAAATAAAGTACATCAAGGTAGCACAATCCTTTTGTGGCAAAGGACAGGCCAGAACAGTCTCTTATAATAAGCAAAGTGTTCTTGAAGGTACACGGGAATTTCATCTAGTCACTTTTATCATGTTGGTTTGATTTGCGTTCGCTACTTTGATAATTTGATATGTGGGTGGACTGGAGCTTAGGTGTTGTTCTTACTTGAACAAACAAAACCTCCCACTTATGATTAACCCCCTCGCAAGCATCCGCAACTACGAGAAAAGTATTAAGATAAAATCTAACCATAGCATTAAACGTTTGGATCCAAATCAGCCCCTTACGAAGTAGCGCATAAACTAGGGTTTAAGCTTCTGTCACTCTAGCAACCCATCATCTAATAACTACTTCACAATGCATTCCCTTAGGCCAAAAGATGGTGAAGTGTCATGTAGTCGACGTTCACATGACACCACTAAGGGAATCACAACATACATATCATCAAAATATCGAACACATATCAAATTCACATGATTACTTGCAACATGACTTCTCCCGTGACCTCAAGAACAAAGGTAACTACTCACAAATAATATTCATGCTCAAGATCAGAGGGGTATTGAATAGCATAAGGGATCTGAACATATAATCTTCCACCAAATAAACCATATAGTAATCAACTACAAGATGTAATCAACACTACTAGTCACCCACAGGTACCAATCCGAGGTTCCGGTACAAAGATTGAACACAAGAGATGAACTAGGGTTTGAGAGGAGATGGTGTTGTTGAAGATGTTGATGAAGATTGGCCTCCCAAAGATGAGAGGGTTGTTGGTGATGACGATGGCTTCGATTTCCCCCTCCAGAGGGAAGTTCCTCCAGCGGAATCGCTCCGCCGAAGGGCAAAAGTGCTCCTGCCCAAGTTCCGCCTCGAGACGGAGGTGTTCCGTCCCGAAAGTCCTCTCCTTATTTTTTCTAGGTCAAAAGACCTTAAGTACCAGAATATGGGCACCGGAGGTGGGCTGGGTTGAGCACAACCCACCAGGGCGCGCCTGGGGGGCCTGACGCGCCCTGGTGTTGTCAGTGCACTAGAACAGGGGTACCCAGTGCCCCTGACTTATGCACAGGCGGTAGAAGCAAAAACCCGATGAACAATCAAGACAAGACTTCATCAAGCTCAACGCGGCAGCCCAAGCCTGGACTGCAACGCGCCAAGCACGTCCCCGACGCTTGCCGGGGACCAGGACATGCACACCTCCCAGAAGACCCGGCAGGCCACTCCCCGGCAGGCACGAGCCAGCCAGCCACCGCTCCACCGCATCGCTGTCACTTATCGATGTGGTGTCGAGCCCTCAGGAGGCTAATCAGCTCTCGCTAAGCATGTGGCGACACATCGGAATGCAAGTTACGCTCAGTTGACACCCGCCCTGCAGCGTGTCAAGACCATAAGCAACGACCGGCCAAGCGGTGGCAAGATCTTGCCGGGGATGCACCCCCGAGCGCCACCTAGGCAGGTAATCATGGCATTTTGTCCTAAATGCCAGAGTTAGGTATGATAGCTCTGCTTAGCTATCTAATCGATAGATAATGACTATTTTGCCATTGTGGTAGCCCCTTGCACTATAAAAGGAGGCCCGAGGCAACCTAGCTCAGGGGTTAGCAACTCGAACGCCCGAACACTTGTACTCGCATAGTAGCTCTTTCCGCGGCAGCAGTCCTTGTCGGGGTTAGGTGTTGTGCGTTCTTCGTGTTCCTCCAATCAATCCACAAAAAAGCAGGAGTAGGGTTTTACGCTTAGCAGCGGCCCGAACCTGGGTAAAATGCTTGTGTCCTGATCGTCGTGCCATCTCATGCTCTCCACTCTTCGTGCAACGTGACCCCCCTTGCCGAACCACAAGGGACCTCTGGTCCCATAGGTGATCGTGAGCATCCGTGCCCCGACATCTTTGGCGTGCCAGGTAGGGGGTGCGTGCATCATTTGCGCGAACCCGAGTTCGTGAACGGTGAATCGATCTCCATCATCATCTTCTTCAACAATGGCTCCAAAGAAGGAATCCGGTACGACCACGCATCCCTCCACTTCGAAGGCTCCCTCACACGCGGCCGCCAGCGTCATAGGCGCCGTGGCGGCTGCGGGCGAGGCGGGCATCATGGACGACGCGGCCAGCGCAGGCGGCGCCCCCGTCCAGTCCTTCGCGGCCGGAGATGGAGCAGGAGGCGCCGGAGAGGAGCAACTACAACAACAACATGGTGTGCTCAGCCCCGACGCCGCGGGCGAGGGAAACAACCGTTCATCACCTCCCCGTCGCACGGATGGCCGAGGCCGCCTCAGCGGCGCCCGGTCCGGTGCGAGGCGTGACCCTCTGATACGTCTGCAACGTATCTATAATTTTTGATTGTTCCATGCTATTATATTATCGGTTTTGGATGTTTTATATGCATTAATATGCTATTTTATATTAATTTTGGGACTAACCTATTAACCTAGAGCCCAGTGCCAGTTTCTGTTTTTTCCTTGTTTTTGAGCTTCGCAGAAAAGGAATATCAAACGGAGTCCAAACGGAATAAAAATTTACGGAGAATATTTTTGGAAAATATAAAAAATACTGGAGCAAAAAGATACCGGAGAGGAGTCACGAGGCAGCCACAAGCCTAGGGGACGCCCCTCCCCCCCTAGGGCGCGGCCCCCTGGCTTGTGGGCCCCTCGGGAGTCCCCCTGACTTGATTCCAATGCCAAGTACTCCTATAAATCCCGTAACCCCCAGAAAGAAACCTAGATCGGGAGTTTCGCCGCCGCAAGCCTCTGTAGCCACGAAAAACCAATTGGGAGCCCGTTCCGACACCTTGCCAGAGGGGGAAACCATCACCGGAGGCCATCCTCATCATTCCGGCGGTCTCCATGACGAGGAGGGAGTAGTTCACCCTCGGGGCTGAGGGTATGTACCAGTAGCTATGTGTTTGATCTCTCTCTCTCTCGTGTTCTTGAGATGACACGATCTTGATGTACCGCGAGCTTTATTAATATAGATGAATCATATGGAGTTTTCCCCTCTCTATCTTCTTGTGATGAATTGAGTTTTCCCTTTGAAGTTTTCTTATCGGATTGAGTCTTTAAGGATTTGAGAACACTTGATGTATGTCTTGCGATGGGATATCCGTGGTGACAATGGGATGTTTTATTGATCCACTTGATGTATGTTTTGGTGATCAACTTGCGGGTTCCGTGACCTTGGGAATCTATGCATAGTTGTTGGCACATGTTTTCGTCTTGACTCTCCGGTAGAAACTTTGGGGCACTCTTTGAAGTTCTTTGTGTTGGATCGAACATGATGAATCTGAAATTGTGTGATGCATATCGTATAATCAAGCCCATGGGTACTCATGGTGACATTGGAGTATCTAGGTGACATTAGGGTTTTGGTTGATGTGTATCTTAAGGTGTTATTTTAGTACGAATTCTAGGGCTGTTTGTGACACTTATAGGGATAGCTCATAAGATTGATCGGAAAAGATAGCTTTGAGGTGGTTTCATACCCTACAATAATTTCTTCGTTTGTTCTCCGCTATTTGTGACTTTGGAGTGAACTCTTTGTCGCACGTGAGGGATTTACATATGATTCAACTATGTAAGTATTGTTGAGAGAACTTGCACTAGTGAAAGTATGAACCCTAGGCCTTGTTTCTAAGTATTGCAATACCGTTTGTGCTCACGTTTATCATTAGTTACCTTGCTGTTTTTATATTTTCAGATTACAAAAACCTATATCTAGCATCCATATTACACTTGTATCACCATCTCTTCGCCGAACTAGTGCACCTATACAATTTACCATTGTATTGGGTGTGTTGGGGACACAAGAGACTCTTTGTTATTTGGTTGCAGGGTTGTTTGAGAGAGACCATCTTCATCCTACGCCTCCCATGGATTGATAAACCTTAGGTCATCCACTTGAGGGAAATTTGCTACTGTCCTACAAAACTCTGCGCTTGGAGGCCCAACACGAGTCTACAAGAAGAAGGTTGCGTAGTAGACATCAAGCTCTTTTCTGGCGCCGTTGCCGGGGAGGTGAGTGCTTTCATGGTATATCTTTAGATCTTGCAATTAAATCTTTTAGTTTCTTGTTTTTCACTAGTTTGGTTTTATAAAAGAAAACTACAAAAAATGGAGTTTGGGTTGCATCATTTGTTTCGTCTTTATAATGTCTTTCGTGAAAATAAGGATTCAGAAAATTGTGCTCAATTGGTAGAGGAAGAAATTATGAAAATACTTGATGAGAATTCCTTGAATTATGAGCATGATAGAAATATTGTTAGTATGAATTCTCTGAATATTCATGATGCTAATGATATGCAAAGCCACAAGCTTGGGGATGCTACGTTTGATGAATATGACATTTTTAGTCCCCCAAGTTTTGATGAGCAAAACTATTATGATGATGGCATGCCTCCTATCTATGATGATTATTGTGATGACATGTATGCTATAAAGAGTTCTAGTAACCATGAAACTTGTCATCATGATTTCGATATTCTAAGTGGTTATGTCAATCAAGTATCTCATGATAGTTATTTTGTTGAGTTTGCTCCCACTATTATGAATGAGAAGAAAATTGCTTATGAGGAGAATGATAAATTTTCTATGCTAGTAGATCATGAAAAGGATGCTTTATGTGATAGTTATATTATTGAATTCCTTCATGATGCTACTGAAAATTATTATGAGGGAGGAACATAAGCTTGTAGGGATTGCAATAATATCAAGTTTCCTCTCTATGTGTTCAAAGTTTTGAGTTTTGCTTGTTTTGCCTTCCTATGCTAGTTGATTCTTGCTCCCATAAATTGTTTGCTCACAAAATCCCTATGAATAGGAAGTGGGTTAGACTTAAATGTGCTTTCCATGAGATTCATGATGCTCTTTTGCATGTTTCAACTACTATTCTTATATGAGCATCATTGAAATCATCATGCCTAGCTAAAAGGCATTAAAGAAAAGCGCTTGTTGGGAGACAACCCAACACTTTTCCTTTATTTTTTTGTGTGACCACATGATTAAGATACTGTAGTAATCATGTTTTGTGTCTTTTATTTCAATAAAATGCCAAGTAAAGCCTTTGGGATGACTCACAAGATGAGTAGAATTGATGCTGAACCAAAACAGAAACTTTTGACTCCAGTACAGGAATTTTCATTTTTTACTGGAGCGTGATAATGATCTGAAATTTTTACACAGTCTTTATATACAAATTCTTCAGGTTTTCCTAACTTTTCAGAATTTTTAGAGACAGGGAAGTATGGTTATACTACAGATCTTCACAGACTGTTCTATTTTTGACAGATTCTGTTTTACATGCATAGTTTACTTGTTTTAGTGTTTCCATAGTTTATATTTAGTGATATAAATTATGGGAATGATAGAATACAGTAGGTATCACGTGGGAACAATTACGAATCTTGTCTTGACAGTACCTAAGTGAATGATTTATCTTTATTACACTAACCCTTCTCACGAAGTTCCGTTAAGTTTTGTGTGATTGAAGTTTTCAAGTTTTGGGTGAGACACCGATATGAGGAGAATAAGGAGTGACAAGAACCTAAGCTTGGGGATGCCCAAGGCACCCCCAAGGTAATCTTCAAGGAAGACTCAAGCGTCTAAGCTTGGGGATGCCCCGGAAGGCATCCCCTCTTTCGTCTTCAACATTATCGGTATATATTACTTAGAGCTATATTTTTATTCGTCACATATTATGTGCTTTGCTTGGATCGTCATTATATTTTGTTATTTTCTGTTAGGTGTTATTTATAATCTTGTTTTTCAATAAAAAGTTCCAAGAATTGCATTAGGATGCTTGCATAGCATGTTTTGATATGTGCTATGAAAAAACAGAAACTTTTGCTGTAGTATTTGAATTTTCATATTTTACTGGAACAAGGAAAGTTTCTGAAATTTTTACATGATATTTTCATATAAATTATTTAGCATGTCCTAAATTTTCATAATTTTTTGAGTTACATAAGTACACTATTTTCATAAATTTCTACAGACTGTTCTATTTGGACAGATTGCTGTCATAGTTTTGTTATCTACTTATCCTATAGCTTCCATAGCCTATATTGGTAGATATAAATTGTGGAACCGATAGTATACAGTAGATAATGTTTGGAAATTATTATGCAACTTGTCTTGGCAGTACATGAAGTGTTGATTTATTCTTATGTGTACTAACCTATCTCACGAGTTCTTTTCGAGTTTTGTGTGGATGAAGTTTCTAAGAATAGGTGAAACCATGATATGAGAGGATTGAACGAGATACAAAAGCTCAAGTTTGGGGATGCCCAAGGCACCCCAAGTAAATATTTCAAGAAGTCTCAAGCATCTAAGCTTGGGGATGCTATGCATCCCACCTCTCTTCATCAACAATTATCGGTTAGCCTATGTTGAGCCCAAATTTTTATTCGTTCACATGATGCGTGCTATTCTTGGAGTGATATTTTTCTTTTGCTTGCTGTTTAATAAAATACTTAAGATCTGAAATTCTTAGATGAGAGAGTCTTCACATAGTTATTTAATTGTTGGCTACTCAATGATCTTCACTTATTTCTTTTTGGAGTAGTTTGTCTTTTGCTCTAGTGCTTCACTTATATCTTTGTAGAGCATGGCGGTGGTTTCATTTTATAGAAATTGATGAACTCTCATGCTTCACTTATATTATTTTGAGAGTCTCTAAACAGCACGGTAATTTGCTTAGGTTATGAATTTAGTCCTAATATAATGGGTATCCAAGAGGGATATAATAAAAACTTTCATATAAAGTGCATTGAATACTATGAGAAGTTTGATTCCTTATGATTGTTTTGAGATATAAAGATGGTAATATTAGAGACATGCTAGTGAGTAATTGTGGATTGGTAGAAATACTTGTGTTAAAGGTTGTGATTCCCATAGCATGCACGTATGGTGAACCGTTATGTGATGAAGTCGGAGCATGATTTATTTATTGATTGCCTTCCTTTGTGTGGAGGTCGGGATCGCGCGATGGTTAACTCCTACCAACCCTTCCCCTAGGAGCATGCGTGTAGTACTTTGTTTTGATGACTAATAGATTTTTGCAATAAGTATGTGAGTTCTTTATGACTAATGTTGAGTCCATGGATTATACGCACTCTCACCCTTCCACCCTTGCTAGCCTCTCTAGTACCGCACAATTTTCGCCGGTGCATTAAACCCACCATATACCTTCCTCAAAACAGCCACCATACCTACCTATTATGGCATTTCCATAGCCATTCTGAGATATATTGCCATGCAACTTCCACCGTTCCGTTTATGACACGCATCATCATTGTCATATTGCTTTGCATGATCATGTAGTTGACATCGTATTTGTGGCAAAGCCACCGTTCATATTTTTTATACATGTCACTCTTGAGTCATTGCACATCCCGATACACCGCCGGATGCATTCATATAGAGTCATATCTTGTTCTAGTATCGAGTTGTAAATTTTGAGTTGTAAGTAAATAAAAGTGTGATGATCATCATTATAGAGCATTGTCCCATGTGAGGAAAGGATGATGGAAACTATGATTCCCCCACAAGTCGGGATGAGTCTCCGGACTTTATGAAAAATAAAAGAGGCCAGATAAGCCCAAATAAAAAAAGAGAGGCCAAAGAAGCCCACCAAAAAAATGAGAGAAAAGAGAGAAGGGGCAATGCTACTATTCCTTTTTCCACACTTGTGCTTCAAAGTAGCACCATGATCTTCATGATAGAGAGTCTCCTATTTTGTCACTTTCATATACTGGTGGGAATTTTTCATTATAGAACTTGGCTTGTATATTCCAATGATGGGCTTCCTCAAATTGCCCTAGGTCTTCGTGAGCAAGCAAGTTGGATGCACACCCACTTAGTTTCTTTTTGGGCTTTCATACACTTATAGCTCTAGTGCATCCGTTGCATGGCAATCCCTACTCACTCACATTGATATCTATTGATGGGCATCTCCATAGCCCGTTAATACGCCTAGTTGGTGTGAGACTATCTCCTTCTTTTTGTTTTCTCCACAACCACCATATTCTATTCCACCTATAGTGCTATATCCATGGCTCACGCTCATGTATTGCGTGAGAGTTGAAAAAGTTTGAGAATACTAAAGTATGAAACAATTGCTTGGCTAAAACTGGGGTTGTGCATGATTTAATACTTTGTGTGATGAAGATGGAGCATAGCCAGACTATATGATTTTGTAGGGATAACTTTCTTTGGCCATGTTATTTTGAGAAGACATGATTGCTTTATTAGTATGCTTGAAGTATTATTGTTTTTATGTCAATATTAAACTCTTGTTTTGAATCTTATGGATCTGAACATTCTTGCCACAATAAAGAAGATTGCATTGATAAATATGTTAGGTAGCATTCCACATCAAAAATTCTGTTTTTATCATTTACCTACTCGAGGACGAGCAGGAATTAAGCTTGGGGATGCTTGATACGTCTCCAACGTATCTATAATTTTTGATTGTTCCATGCTATTATATTATCGGTTTTGGATGTTTTATATGCATTAATATGCTATTTTATATTATTTTTGGGACTAACCTATTAACCTAGAGCCCAGTGCCAGTTTCTGTTTTTTCCTTGTTTTTGAGCTTCGCAAAAAAGGAATATCAAACGGAGTCCAAACGGAATAAAAATTTACGGAGAATATTTTTGGAAAATATAAAAAATACTGGAGCAAAAAGATACTGGAGAGGAGTCCCGAGGCAGCCACAAGCCTAGGGGGCGCCCCCTGGCTTGTGGGCCCCTGAGGAGTCCCCCTGACTTGATTCCAACGCCAAGTACTCCTATAAATCCCGTAACCCCCAGAAAGAAACCTAGATCGGGAGTTCCGCCGCCGCAAGCCTCTGTAGCCACGAAAAACCAATCGGCAGCCCGTTCTGGCACCCTGCCGGAGGGGGAAACCATCACCGGAGGCCATCCTCATCATCCCGGCGGTCTCCATGACGAGGAGGGAGTAGTTCACCCTCGGGGATGAGGGTATGTACCAGTAGCTATGTGTTTGATCTCTCTCTCATGTTCTTGAGATGACACGATCTTGATGTACCGCGAGCTTTATTAATATAGATGAATCATATGGAGTTTTCCCCTCTCTATCTTCTTGTGATGAATTGAGTTTTCCCTTTGAAGTTTTCTTATCGGATTGAGTCTTTAAGGATTTGAGAACACTTGATGTATGTCTTGCGATGGGATATTCGTGGTGACAATGGGATGTTTTATTGATCCACTTGATGTATGTTTTGGTGATCAACTTGCAGGTTCCATGACCTTGGGAATCTATGCATAGGGGTTGGCAAATGTTTTTGTCTTGACTCTCTGGTAGAAACTTTGGGGCACTCTTTGAAGTTCTTTGTGTTGGATCGAACATGATGAATCTGAAATTGTGTGATGCATATCGTATAATCAAGCCCATGGGTACTCGTGGTGACATTGGAGTATCTAGGTGACATTATGGTTTTGGTTGATGTGTATCTTAAGGTGTTATTTTAGTACGAACTCTAGGGCTGTTCGTGACACTTATAGGGATAGCTCATAAGATTGATCAGAAAAGATAACTTTGAGGTGGTTTCGTACCCTACAATAATTTCTTCGTTTGTTCTCCGCTATTTGTGACTTTGGAGTGAACTCTTTGTCGCACGTGAGGGATTTACATATGATTCAACTATGTCAGTATTGTTGAGAGAACTTGCACTAGTGAAAGTATGAACCCTAGGCCTTGTTTCTAAGTATTGCAATACCGTTTGTGCTCACGTTTATCATTAGTTACCTTGCTGTTTTTATATTTTCAGATTACAAAAACCTATATCTACCATCCATATTACACTTGTATCACCATCTCTTCGCCGAACTAGTGCACCTATACAATTTACCATTGTATTGGGTGTGTTGGGGACACAAGAGACTCTTTGTTATTTGGTTGCAGGGTTGTTTGAGAGAGACCATCTTCATCCTACGCCTCCCATGGATTGATAAACCTTAGGTCATCCACTTGAGGGAAATTTGCTACTGTCCTACAAAACTCTGCGCTTGGAGGCCCAACACGAGTCTACAAGAAGAAGGTTGCGTAGTACACATCACCCTCCGGCCGCACCCGTTGCCAGCGAGATTGTTGGGCACGCACCTTGTGCGGAGCGAGACAGGGCACCCAGCGGAGCCGCAACCCCGCAGGATCGGCCCACTGCCCACCAGAAAGCTCCGGCGAGTGGCGCACGGCATCAAGGACGCGGCGACGTTTCTCTTGGTCCTACCAAGAGTAGAGCGACGTCGCGGTCCGCCTCTTTCGCCATGCCAGGCACCGCAGAGGAGGCCATGGCGCGAGTTCAGATGCTGCTCAACTTCATGCCAGCGGCTGATAAGATGGATGAATGGAGAGCCACCATTCAGAGTTTGATCTCTTTCGTTGAAGCCAACAAGACCCAGCATGCGGAGCCGTCGCGGCGTACACGAACAGCAACAGCGGCCCGGGGCGGCGAGCGCGTCGAAGGGGCCACCCCAACGGTGCAGTCCCCTTCGTGACAACAGGCCCAGAGGCAGCCGCAGCAAGCCTCGCATGCTAATGAGCACGACGAGGCGTCCATAGTCTCGTCGGGCCAGCGCGACCGCCAGGATCAATGGCGTGTACTTGAAGACTGGCGGAAAGAAGACGCGCGCATCACCATCGAGCGACGCCGGGAAGTGCACCGTCAGTCCGACAAGCGCAACGCTCCAGACGTCGGCGACCCCACGCCCAGTACTGGCGGGTACCTTCCTTACGAGGTTGGTTGCCCTGCCTTCACTAGCGAGCTGCGACGGGTCCGCTGGCCGTCGACCCGAGCTTTCAAGCCTGAGCTACCGAAGAAATACGACGGGAAGCTGAACCCTGCAGAGTTCCTGGGCATATACACGATAGTTGTTCAAGCTGCGGGAGGAAGAGACGAAAAGGTGCTCGCCAACTATTTCCCTTTGGCACTCAAGCCAAATGTGAGATCATGGTTGATGCACCCGCCGGAGAATTCCATTTCATCTTGGGCTGATCTATGCAACGAGTTTGTTGGAGCCTTCACCGGTGGTCACCAAGAACCAGGCCAGCCCAGCGATCTCCAAGTCCTCCCACAAAAGGAGGGAGAAACCTTGAGAAAGTATATCCAGAGATTCAATCGAGTACACCGCAACATCCCAGAGATCCATCCCGCAGCTGTGATTGCCGCGTTCCACTCGAACGTGCGCAACAGGAGGATGCGAGCCAAGATGAATGTCAAGCTCCCCAAGACTGTTAATGAGCTTTACACCTTGGCGGATAAGTGTGCTCGAGCTGAAGAAGGGAGGCGACTTCCCGGGGAGGAAGCGGGCGTCGAAGTGGACTCTGACGATGACGACGACGCCCCCGACCCGAAGGGAAGGAGCAGGAAGCGCAACAAGAAGCGTAAGGGAAAAGCAGTATTGGATGTCGAGAGCTCCGGAGACCTCAGTACTGGCAAGAAGGCGAAAGCCAAGGCCCCCGGCAAGGGAGCTGCAGCGTGCGCTGATTGACGGGAGGCCGCTGCCGCTGAGAAGATCGGGAAGTCCGATGGGCCGTACTGCAAAATCCACCGCACCAAGGGCCATGATCTCCAAGAATGCCGACAGGTCGAGCAACTTGTTGAGAAATAGAGGGCCAAATACGAGAAGCGCGACAAGGAAAAAGGCCAGGTCGGTGCTGCCGGGAAGGGCCGTGGCGGCAGAGGAGGTCGCCGCGGCAAGACCCCGCAACAAAAGGAAAAAACCGCCAGAGGCCGAGAGAAGAAGGAAACGGATGACATGAGTGAAAATGAGGATGATGATGAGGATTCCAACGACAGGGAGTTTCAGAAAGCAACCGAAGCCATGTGCGTTGATGGGGGTGCATCTTTGCATTCCTCTCGCCGCCAGCTCAAGCAGTGGGCACGCGAAGTCAATGTTGTGGAACCAACAACAGAATCTAGGAAGGCACTCAGATGGTCCCGCACGCCTATCATCTTTGACGAAGAGGATCATCCTGACCGTACCACTACGGTCGGATGTTTGCCATTGTTGGTTTCCCCGACAATCTGCAACCTCAAGGTGTCTAAAATGTTAGTTGACGGCGGGGCTGGATTGAACTTGATCTCCCCTAGGGTGGCTGAGAAACTGCAGATCCTTGATGAAGAGCTCGAAGCTACAGGTACGTTCCAAGGAATCAACCCCGGCAGGAGCCGACCCAAGGGAAAGATCACTCTGCCGGTAACGTTTGGCGAAGAGCTGAACTTCTGGACAGAGAGAATAGTGTTTGACGTGGCTGAAATCCCTTTGCCTTGCAACAGAATCCTCGGTCGTCCAGCCTTGGCAAAGTTCATGGTAGCATCCCACTATGCTTACAACACCTTGAAGATGCCAGGGCCCATTGGAGTCATTTCCATCCCATCCGACAAGAAGAACGCAGTTATCTGCATAGACAAGATGTACCGTGACGCGGTAGCAGCTGAAGCCACAGAAATCCCAGCTCCCGCCAAAGACACAAAGAAAATAAAGAAGACTGGCAAGAACTCCGGCAAGGACTCCGGGAAGCGTGCCTCTTTAGAGTGTGCTGCACCCGACGATGATCTGCCGGAGAGTTCCGCTAGCAAGAAGACCAGGGTCGCCTATCCTGAGACAAAGAAAGTCCCGGCAAGGGAGGATGGCACTAGTGGTACCTTCACCATCAATGCTACCCTTACTGACAAATAGGAAAGCGTGCTCGTTACCTTCCTGCGGGAGAATGTCGATGTGTTTGCCTGGCAACCATTTGACATCCCCGGTGTTCCCAGGGAGGTAATTGAGCACCACCTTGCTGTCTGTCCTCATGCCCGGCCCGTCAAGCAAAAGGTTAGGAAGCAGGCCTTGGAGCGGCAGCAGTTCATTGCCGAGGAAATCAAGAAGCTTGAAGCAGCTGGTTTGGTCAGAGGGGTGCTGCATCCAACTTGGCTGGCAAACCCGGTGGTGGTACGAAAGGCAAATGGGAAATGGAGGCTTTGCATAGACTTCACTGACTTGAACAAGGCTTGCCCGAAGGACCCTTTCCCCTTGTCGCGCATAGATCAAATTGTTGATTCCACCTCCAGATGTGACTTTCTCTCCTTGGATGCCTACTCCGGCTACCACCAGATATTTATGACCAAGGAAGACGAGGAGAAGACCGCATTCATAACTCCCTGTGGCACGTACTACTTTGTGCGTATGCCCTTCGGGTTAAAGAGTGCTGGTTCAATCTTCGCCAGGGCTATTCAAATTGGTTTTGGACCTTAGCTACACAGAAATGTGGAAGCCTACATGGATGACATCGTGGTCAAGACCAAGGATGAAGCCACTCTCATACAAGACCTGGAGGAGACTTTTGCAAACTTGCGCAAAATCAACTTGAAGCTCAACCCTGAGAAGTGTGTGTTCGGCGTCCCATCCGGCAAGTTACTTGGGTTCTTCGTATCTCAGCGAGGAATAGAAGCCAATCCTGACAAGATTAAGGCGATCGAACAAATACAGGCACCCAAGACCGTCAAAGATATCAGACGCTTGACCGGATGTGTTGCCGCGTTGAGTAGGTTCATCTCCAAGTCCGCTGAGCGTGCCTTGCCGTTCTTCAAAATCCTGAAGAAGGCTGGCCCGATAAAGTGGACCCCGGAGGTAGATGCAGCACTGCAAGATCTGAAGAAATACCTATCCTCTGCTCCCACCTTGGTCGCTCCTAAACCACAAGAGTCGTTGCTGCTATATTTGGCAGCGACGAATCAAGTGGTTAGTGCAGCGCTGGTGGCACAGCGGGGAGTGGATGAAGATTCAGCGGCTGCTGTTGATGCTGCTGGGAGCGAGAAAGAAACATCCGCGGCATGACTCGACACAGATCAAGGGGGACCTCAGCAAATGGTTGACAATGGATCCAAGGAAATGGCAAAGAAGAAAATGGTGCAGCGACACGTGTACTTTGTCAGTTCCCTGCTACAGGGGGCTTGATCAAGGTACTCTGGAGTACAAAAGCTAATCTTCGGTCTCATCATGGCCTCGAGGAAGCTGCGCCACTACTTCCAAGCCCATGAGATAACAATTGTCACCCGTTTCCCATTGCAACGCATACTGAGAAACCCCGAAGCCACTGGAAGGATAGTTGAGTGGGCTTTGGAATTATCAAGCTTCGGATTAAAGTATGAGAGCACTTCCGCCATTCAGAGCAGGGCGTTGATGGAGTTTATTGCAGAATGGACACCCACGCCAGATGATGAAACTCTGGAGACAATCCTCCCCGGCAAAGAAGCACCCAAGGATTGGATCATGTACTTTGACGGTGCTTTCTCACTTCAGGGGGCTGGAGCAGGTGTGCTCCTCATCGCCCCTACCGGAGAGCACCTCAAGTACGTCGTCCAGATGCACTTTCCCCGGGAGGAAGCCACCAACAATACCGCTGAGTACGAGGGGCTCCTTGCCGGACTCAGAATTGTGGTAGAATTGGGAATAAAGAGGCTGATCGTCCGAGGAGATTCTCGGCTTGTGATAAAGCAAGTCAACAAGGATTACCAGAGCTCGCTGATGGAGGCCTACGTGGAAGAAGTGAGGAAATTGGAGGAGCACTTCGATGGACTGCAAACAGAGCATGTGCCGTGAGCAGAAAACATCATTGCTGACCATCTATCGAAGTGCACTGCGCAGAAGCTTCATGTGGAACCAGGAACCTTTGTTCTTCGCCTCACTCAACCATCAGTATCCCCATCAGCGATGTCCAAGAAGAGAAGAAAGCTAAACTCCGGCAAGCATTTTCCGGCAGAGCTTCCCGAAGCCGCTGGTAGAGAAGCTGTCGGGGAAAATCCCCCTCCGGTTGACGAGCAACTCCCTCCTGCAGGACCTCAGGGCCCAGCGGTCGAGGCAAGCGCTCCCGGAGACGAGGAGATGCCTTTAGTCCTTGTTGTCGAGCCACAGGCTCCAACCTGGGCACAACATATAGTCCATTTCCTTCAAATAGGAGAACTCCCCGAAGAGCAAGAAGAAGCCGAAAAAGTAGCCCGTCGGTCAAGTATGTACCAGTTTGTCGATGACACCCTGTACAGAAGACGACCGAACGGTGTGAAATTAAGGTGTATCTGTCGGGAGGATGGACTGAAGCTGTTGGCGGAGATTCACGGAGGTATATGTGGTTCACACATTGGGTCAAGGGCCCTTGCCGGGAAAGCTTTCCGGCAGGGTTTCTATTGGCCCACTGCCCTCCAGGACGCAACTGAGCTGGTCACCAAGTGTGAAGCCTGACAGTTCCATTCCAAGAACATCCATCAACCAGCACAAGCCCTGCAAACAATCCCTCTATCCTTGCCATTCTCGGTCTGGGGGCTCGACATCTTGGGCCCCTTCCCCCGTGCCGTCGGGGGCCTTGAGTTCTTGTTCGTGGCAACCGACAAGTTCACAAAGTGGCTTGAGGTGGAACCGGTGAGAAAGGTGACCGCACAAGCAGCTATCAAGTTCATGAAAGGACTGGTGTGCCGCTTTGGAGTGCCTAACAGAGTGATCACCGACAATGGCACCCAGTTCACGAGTTGCGCCTTCATGCAATATGTCCAAAGCCTTGGAAGCAAGGTCTCCTTCGCCTCTGCTGCTCACCCGAGGAGCAACGGGCAAGTCGAGAGGATGAATGTTGAAGTGCTGCGAGGACTCAAGACAAGGACTTTTGATAAGCCGCGGAAGAGCGGCATGCGCTAGATAGATGAGCTGCTGGTGGTTCTTTGGTCCCTCAGGACGACACCAAATTGAGCTACCGGCCAGACGCCCTTTTCCCTAGTGTATGGGGTGGAAGCAGTGCTCCCCACAGAACTCATATACGGGTCACCTCGAGTGCTTGCCTACGATGAAGTAGAGCAACAACAGCTGCGGCATGACGATGCCACGCTCCTCGAGGAAGACCGTCTCCGGGTTGCTGTGCGTGCCGCATGCTACCGGCAAGCTCTGCGCCGCTACCATAGCCGCAGAGTTCACGCCCGGAGCCTTGAGGAAGGCGACCTTGTCCTTCGGCGTGTTCAGTCCGCCAAGGGTACAAACAAGTTGACGCCGAAGTGGGAAGGCCCTTACCGGGTAGTACAAGTCACCAGACCTGGTGCAGTCCGTCTGGAGACCGAAGATGGCACCAAGGTGCAGAACTCATGGAACATTGAGCATCTTCGTAAGTTCTACCTGTAAGGCACGGCTGCCGGGCTCAGTCCCCGGCAGCCATCTTTTGTACAAGCCTTGCCGATGTTGCATGTAACCCTTTGTACAAAGCCAGGCGCAGACCCTGTGCAACAATAATAAAGCTAGGCATTGCATCATATCATCATCCTTACATGCTCATTACGCATTTCTTTATGACTGCAATGTTATTTCTTTTAAGATATTAAGATTTGCTAGAATACTTGATGAAAACCGTAATCTTTGTTATTGTTCCCACCTTACATGTTTTTACCATCAAGAAAAAAGGGAAGAGGAACAAAGAAACAAGGATGGCGGCCCATCACGATCAAAAAGAAGATACTGCTTGGAAAAGATAAGTATATCGCATATTTCCAATCTAGTACTTCTCGATTTCTCAAGGAGACCCTTAGTGTCTTCCTTACTGCAGGTTGTGGAGTCATCCACGTGGTGAAAACCCTTGTCGGGACGAGTTGTCTCCCTGTCTTCGTTTATAGGGGTGAAGGCGCCGATACCGACAAGGAGCTCTGCCGGTGAACAACGCCAACCTGTTGTCGGGGACTCGTTCCCCCACTATGGCACTCGTGGTTTGAATGATGACCCGGCAAGTAGCTCCGTGCGGCAAAGACAAAGCGTACTAATGCAGTATAAATAAGGAAAAGAAAAGGACAATACTTGCGAAAAAAAGACAACACTTGTTCTCATTCATTTCTGATACAAATGGAATGAAGATTACACGAGAGGGCACCTCTTTTTAATAACTCTTTATTTGGCTTTCTCCCCTAGAGGCAGATTACAAAAAGAAAAAGAGTACAGGGAGGACCCCAACAGAAGCCCAGCCTGACCCCGTCAGGACCAGCATTGCGCGGACGGCAGGCCCACCGGAAAGGAAGACGAAGCCGAAGTCCACGAGCCTGTCGGGGTCCAGCTGAGAAGAAGAGGCGGCGCCCAAGTCAAGAACCCCCGGCAAATCGCTCTGCCGGGAGGAGGAGGAGGAGCGTGATGACGGTGATGGTGCGGCCGACGATCAGCTGGAGCCCAGGTCGTCGTACTCCGACTTGACGGCCTGGGACTCGTCGTCTTCGTCTTCACCGACACTGTCCTCCTCGTCGCTATCGCTGGAGGAGGAGCTTTCGACATTGCTCGAGCTCTCCTCGCAGCAGCCAAGATGGGCGCCCGAACGCCCGTAAATCTTCACGGAGAGCAGGTCGGCCTCCATCATCTTGAAGCAGAGGACGTGCCCGTCCATGAGGTTGTGGGCACGGGCGAAGGTTTTCCACCCACGCCCGAGAAGCATGACGCGACGCTCCGGGTACTCAACATCCACCCGCGCAGCGCCATTACAGCAACCATGCGCCCGCAGCCACAGGACGTGCGGCTTGTCAACCTCCATCACCCTGGCGAAAGGGTGAGGAAGGCGCAGGCGGCTTTGGAGAGGACCACGCAGCCTGATGACGAACTCCAGCGCCATTCCCTCGGCGTGGGTCTCCTCAAGGGGAGGGTCTGATGGCGGAGGAGGAAGGGAAGCAGCGCTCCGTCTCCCCCGACCACGGGCTCCACGTCGATTTCGGCCCCTTCCAGCTCCTCCGTCGCGCGCACTCGAGCCACCCTCCGCCTCCACGGCTGAAGCGGTGGCATGATCCCGACGGGAACCACTCGCCATTGAGGCGGAGGCCGGAGGACGCCCTCGTCCCCTAGGCATGCTAGCGGCGAGCGCAGCTCGAGACGAAGAAGCAGAAGGTCGAGCTCTGTGGGCTTGGACTAGAGGAGGAAGAAAGGATGGATGAGCATCTCCCCTCACGACCCCCGATTTATAGGGGAGGGCGCGGGGGCTGGCTCTCCTCCACTCCAAGGGTCGCCGCCCATCTCCACCAATTCCATCGCCCACGATCACGGGCGAACAGGTAACCGCCCCATTGCTCCAATGCATGGCACTGCAGTTTCTGCCACGATCAGGGCTTTAAGTCACGCGCGCGCCCGTCGCTAACTCCCCGCTATGCATGCGGCGCGCGTGGCGAAAACGGCCTGAGGTGGTGGGTCAGTGCTGACCAATAAATTGGCAGTTACTCCCTCACATTGCGCGCCTGTGCATGAAACTTGGGCCTGCCCCAACGGCACTTGACGAGCACGTGTGGGCCAGTCCCGGGGCTCCTGTCGGTGCACTAGAAAAGGGGTACCCAGCGCCCCTGACTTATGCACAGGCGGTAGAAGCAAAAACCCGATGAACAATCAAGACAAGACTTCATCAAGCTCAACGCGGCAGCCCAAGCCTGGACTGCAACGCGCCAAGCACGTTCCCGACGCTTGCCGGGGACCAGGACATGCACACCTCCCAGAAGACCCGGTAGGCCACTCCCCGGCAGGCGCGAGCCAGCCAGCCACCGCTCCACCGCATCGCTACGCCTGTCACTTATCGATGCGGTGTCGAGCCCTCAGGCGGCTAATCAGCTCTCGCTAAGCATGTGGCGACATATCGAAATGCAAGTTACGCTCAGTTGACACCTGCCCTGCAGCGTGTCAAGACCATAAGCAACGACCGGCCAAGCGGTGGCAAGAGCTTGCCGGGGATGCACCCCCGAGCGCCACCTAGGCAGGTAATCATGGCATTTTGTCCTAAATGCCAGAGTTAGGTATGATAGCTCTGCTTAGCTATCTAATCGATAGATAATGACTATTTTGCCATTGTGGTAGCCCCTTGCACTATAAAAGGAGTCCCGAGGCAACCTAGCTCAGGGGTTAGCAACTCGAACGCCCGAACACTTGTACTCGCATAGTAGCTCTTCCCCCAGCAGCAGTCCTTGCCGGGGTTAGGCGTTGTGCGTTCTTCGTGTTCCTCCAATCAATCCACCAAAAAGCAGGAGTAGGGTTTTACGCTTAGCATCGGCCCAAACCTGGGTAAAATGCTTGTGTCCTGATTGTCGTGCCGTCTCATGCTCTCCGCTCTTCGTGCAACGTGACCCCCCTTGCCGAACCACAAGGGACCTCTGGTCCCATAGGTGATCGTGAGCATCCATGCCCCCGACAGGTGTCTTCTGATCACCAGGTGGCCCCCCTCCGGTTGTTATTTTCTCCAGTATTTTTCATATATTCCAAAATAATTCTCCGTGAAGTTTCAGCTTATTTGGAGATGTGCAGAATAGGTATCTCTGATATGCTTTTTCAGGTCCAGAATTCCAACTGCTAGCATTCTCCCTCTTTGTGTAAACCTTGCATATTGTGAGAGAAAAGGCATTAGAATTCCTACATAAAGCATTATTATGCATAAAAACACTATAAATAACAGTAGGGAATCATGATGACAAATGGACGTATCAGGGGGTCGAGGTAGGAGTAGGGATATAGGGTAACAGAGAGGAGGGTTTTAGGGAGAGATTTAGCCTATTACATTTCCGTGCCCGTCTCACTGGCTCGTTGTGTTGGAAATATGTCCTAAAGGCAATAATAAAGTGATTATTATCATATTTCCGTGTTCATGATAATCGTTTATTATACATGCTAGAATTGTATTGGCCGAAAACTTAAATGCATGTGTGGATACATAAACAACACCGTGTCCCTTTTGAGCCCCTACTAGCTCGTTGATCAAAGATGGTTAAGGTTTTCTAACCATATACATGAGTTCTCATTTGATAACGGGATCACATCATTAGGAGAGGATTGGCTGAAATGTGAGGAGAATCCCCACATACTCCCTTGAGGGATATACATGCTTAACGTTCGATGACGATATAGTATTATTGGGATATGTATGTTTGAAAGCACATATGCTCCCTTGAAGGTTTTGATAATTCATGACAGCATACATTGTCTCTTGGACTAATAGTTTTACCTAGTTTATTTCAGATGAAGTCCACAGAGAGGATTGGCTGAAATGTGAGGAGAATCCCCAAGGAAAGAAGGAGAAGGAAAGGAATAGGATTGGCAGGGCATCAAGCTTCAAGACTCTACATTTTACATTTACGAGAAATCACATTTGAGTCCATAGGAAAGCCAATACTATTAAAAGGGGATGAGGTATCCATGATGATCTGGTTCCTCAAGTGTTCAGAGTTAGCCACCAAAAACACCCATGAAATTCTCCCACAAAATACTTTGTCTAAACCCTACCACTCAAAATCGGTGCCACCAACTTTTCCAAATCGGCCATACCGAGTTTCAACCCAGAAAGATCCTAAGCCAAACCCTAAAGTCTCGGTGACACCAAGTTTTCATTTCGGTGAAAACAAAATCAGTGACCAACTCTCTGGTATCCTATTTCTAAGAATTAGAATTTTTGATCTTTGGAAATCGGTCTCACCGAGTTTGGGTAACTGCCTAGGTCAGCCAAATCGGTCCCATCGAGATTTATATATCGGTCTCACCGAAACGCCAAAATCTGCCACATTTTGCACTAGTCGGTGCAACCGAGTTTTTGCTTCGGTTTCACCGAGTTGGGCAATAATATTGTAACAGTTGGATTTTTGGAGATGCCTATATATACCCCTCCACCTGCCTCTCACTCGCAGAGGAAGCACTCAGAACAGACCAACACTTCCCCCATCCATTTTTCTGAGAGAGAATCACCTACTAATGTGTTGAGATCAAGATCTTCCACTCCAACCATATGAATCTTGATTTCTAGCCTCCCAAGTTGCTTTCCACCCAATCAACCTCTTCTACCAAGCCAAATCTGTGAGAGAGTGATTGTGTGTTGAGGAGACTATCTTTTGAAGCACAAGAGCAAGAAGTCCATCATTCTTACCACATCTATTACCTTTTGGAGAGTGGTGTCTCCGAGATTGGTTAGGTATCGCTTGGGTGCCTCCATCTTCATGTTTGGAGTTGAACCAAGAAGTTTGTAAGGGCAAGGAGATTGCCTACATCGTGAAAATCTTCCCCGAGTGAGGCTAGTCCTTCATGGATGTAAGCCTTGATGGAAAAGACGAGGTTGCTACTTCGTGGACCCTTATGGGTGGAGCCCTCCGTGGACTCTCACGACCGTTACCCTCCGTGGGTTGAAGTCTCCATCAACGTGGATGTACGATAGCACCACCTATCGGAACCACGGGAAAAATCTTTGTGTCTCCAATTGCGTTTGATCTCCTCTTCTCTACTCTTACTTACATGTGCTTGTCTTTACTTTCCGCTGCTATACTCATTGACTTGCATGTGTAGGGTGTGCTACGCTGGAAATATGCCCTAGAGGCAATAATAAAGTGGTTATTATTATATTTCCTTAATCATGATAAAGGTTTATTATTCATGCTAAAATTGTATTGACCGGAAACTTAAATACATGTGTGGATACATAAACAAATACCGGGTCCCTAGTAAGCCTCTACAAGACTAGCTCGTTGATCAAATATGGTCAAGGTTTCCTAACCATAGACATGAGTTCTCATTTGATAACGGGATCACATCATTAGGAGAATGATGTGATGCACAAGACCCATCCGTTAGCATAACATATGATCGTTCAGTTTATTGCTACTGCTTTCTTATTGTTCAAATACATGTTTCTTCGACCATGAGATCGTGCAACTCCCGGTGTCCGGAGCAATGCCTTGTGTGTATCAAACGTCACAACGTAACTGGGTGATCATAAAGGTACTCTACAGGTATCTCCGAAGGTGTCTGTTGAGTTGACATGGATCGAGATTGGGATTTGTCACTCCGTATGATGGAGAGGTATCTCTGGGCCCTCTCGGTAATACAACATCACAAGAAGCTTGCAAGCAAAGTGACTAAGGGGTTAGTTACGGGATGATGTATTACGGAACGAGTAAGGAGACTTGCGGTAACGAGATTGAACTAGGTATTGAGATACCGACGATTGAACCTCGGGCAAGTAACATACCGGCAGACAAAGGGAACTACGTATGTTGTCATAAAGGTTCGACCGATAAAGATATTCGTAGAATATGTAGGAACCAATATGGACATCCAGGTCCCGCTATTGGTTATTGACCGGAGAGGCGTCTCAGTCATATCTACATCATTCTCGAACCCATAGGGTCCGCACGCTTAACGTTCGTTGACGATATAGTATTATATGAGTTATGTATGTTGGTGACTGAATGTTATTCGGAGTCCCAGATGAGATCGTGGACATAACGAGGAGCTCCTAAATGGTTCGGAGGTAAAGATTGATATATTGGATGATAATATTTGATCTCCAGAAGGGTTCCAGAATTCACCGGAAGAGTTTCGGATGTTTCCAGAAATGTTCTGGTGCGAGTGTTGAGCAACATTGCATGGGAAAGAAAAAATTTCCTACGCACATGCAAGATCTATCCATGGTGATGAGCATCTACGAGAGGGAGAGTGGATCTACATACCCTTGTAGATCGCTAAGCGGGAAGCATTAAGAAACGTGGTTGATGTAGTCGAACGTCTTCGCGATCCAAATCGCTAGCCGTCTTGCGATCCCATCACAATCCGTCCCGCGATCCAATCACGAACCGTTCCGCGATCCAATCACGGTCCTTCCGATCTAGCGCCGAACGGACGGCACCTCCGCGTTCAGCACACGTACAGCTCGATGATGATCTCCACCTTCTTGATCCAGCAAGAGGGAGTGGAGAGGTAGATGAATTCTCCGGCAGCGCGATGGCGTGGCGGCGATGGTGGTGGAACTATTCCGGCAGGGCTTTGCCTAAGCACCGCCGAACTAGACTAGAGGAGAAAATGATCTAGAGGAAGTAGAGAGAGCACGTGGCAATTAGGGTTAGTTCTCCCCTCTAAATCCTCTAGTATATATAGGAGGGAGGGAGGGGAGGAGGCAGCCTCAAACCCTCAAGGGTTGGCCGAAATTGGAGGTGGAGGAGTCCTACTCCAATCCTACTAGGAGTAGGATTCCTCCTCTCCACTTGGAAACCTTTTCCACCTTTCCACCTTTGAGTTTTTCCCACCCCTAGCCGCATGGGCCTTAGTGGGGGGTTTGGCCAGCCCACTAGGGGCTGGTTTGACTCCTCCCACAGCCCATGAGGTCCTTTGGGTCGAGACACCCCTCCCGATGGCCCCCGGTACCCTCCCGGCACTCCCGGTATACTACCGAAGTACCCGAAACTTTTCTGGTGACCAAAACATGACTTCCTATATATCAATCTTTACCTCCGGACCATCCCGGAGTTCCTCGTGATGTCCAGGATCTCATCCGGGACTCCGAACAACCTTCGGTCACCACCATACATAACTCTACTATACCAAAACATCACTGAACGTTAAGTGTGCAGACCCTGCGGGTTCGAGAACTATGTAGACATGACCGAGACACCTCCACGGTCAATAACCAATAGCGGGACCTGGATGCCCATATTGGTTCCTACATATTCTACGAAGATCTTTATCTGTTGAACCTCTATGTCAAGGATTCAGTTAATCCCGTACGCTGTTCCCTTTGTTCTTCGGTATGTTACTTGCCCGAGATTTGATCGTCGGTATCTCTATACCTAGTTCAATCTCATTATCGGCAAGTCTCTTTACTCGTTTCGTAATACAAGATCCCATGGCTAACACTTAGTCACATTGCTTGCAAGGCTTATTGTGATGTTGTATTACCGAGTGGGCCCTGAGATACCTCTCCGTCACACGGAGTAACAAATCCCAGTCTTGATCCATGCCCACTCAACAGACACCCTCGGAGATACCTGTAGAGCATCTTTATAGTCACCCAGTTACGTTGTGACATTTGATACACACAAGGTATTCATCCGGTGTCAGTGAGTTGCATGATCTCATGGTCATAGGAACAGATACTTGACATGCAGAAAACTATAGCAATAAACTGACACGATCATATGCTATGTTTATAGTTTGGGTCTTGTCCATCACATCATTCTCCTAATGATGTGATCCCGTTATCAAATGACATCTAATGTCTATGGCTAGGAAACCTTGACCATCTTTGATCAACGAACTAGTTAACTAGAGGCATACTAGGGACACAGTGTTGTCTATGTACCCACACATGTATTTGAGTTTCCAATCAATACAATTATAGCATGGATAATAAACGATTATCACGAACAAGGAAATATAATAATAACCAATTTATTATTGCCTCTAGGGCATATTTCCAACAGTCTCCCACTTGCACTAGAGTCAATAATCTAGTTCACATCACCATGTGATTTACATTGTTATGAATCTAACACCCAATGAGTTCTGGGGTTCGATCATGCTTTGCATGTGAGAGAGGTCTTTAGTCAAGGGGTCTGTGACATTCAGATCAGTGTGTACTTTGCAAATCTCTATGTCATACTGTAGACACTGCTACCACACTCCACTTGGAGCTATTCCAAATGGCTGCTCCACTATACGTATCTGGATTGCTACTCAGAGTCATCCGGATTGGTGTTAAAGCTTGCATCGACGTAACCCTTTACGACGAACTCTTTATCACCTCCATAATCGAGAAATATTTCCTTAGTCCTCTAGTTACTAACGATAATCTTGACTGCTGTCCAGTGATCCACTCCTGGATCACTCTTGCACCCCTTGACAGACTCATGGCAAGGCACACACAGGTGCGGTACACAGCATGGCATACTATACAGAGACTATGGATAAGGCATAGGGGACGACCTTCGTCCTTTCTCTTTCTTCTGCCGTGGTCGAGCTTTGAGTCTCACTCAACTCCACACCTTACAAATCAGGCAAGAACTCTTTCTTTGACTGATCCATTTTGAACTCTTTCAAAATCCTGTCAAGGTATGTACTCATTGAAAGTTTTATCAGACGTCTTGATCTACCTCTATAGATCAAGATGCCCAATATTTAAGTAGCTTCATTTCAGGTTTTCCATTGAAAAACTCCTTTTCAAACAACCCTTTATGCTTTCCAGAAATTCTACATCAATTCTGATCAACAATATGTCATCCACATATACTTATCATAAATTCTATAGTGCTCCCACTCACTTTATTGTAAATACAAGTTTCTCATAAACTTTGTATAGACTCAAAAACTTTGATCACCTCTTCAAAGCGTATATTCCAACTCCGAGATGCTTGCTCCAGTCCATAGAAGGATCGCTGGAGCTTGCATATATTTTAGCATCCTTAGAACTGACAAAACCTTCCGGTTGTATCACATACAACCTTTCCTCACGGATACCGTTAAGGAAATGATGTTTTGATATCCATCTGCCAGATTTCATAATCGAAAAATGCAGCAACTGCTAACATAATTCCAACAGACTTTAGCATTGCTACGGGTGAGAAAGTCTCATCGTAGTCAACTCCTTGAACTTGTGAAAAACCCTTTGCCACAAGTCGAGCTTTATAGACGGTGACATTACCGTCCGCGTCCGTCTTCCTTTTAAAGATCCATTTGTTCTGAATGGCCTTTCGCCCTTCAGGTAATACTTCCAAAGCCCATACTTTGTTTTCTTACATGGATCCCATCTCGGATTGCATGGCCTCTAACCATTTCTCGGAATCCGGGCCCATCATCGCTTCTCCATAGCTCGTAGGTTCATCGTTGTCCAACAACATGACCTCTAGGACAGGGTTGCCGTACCACTCTGGAGCAGTACGCGTCCTTGTCGACCTACGAGGTTCGATAGCAACTTGATCTGAAGCTTCATGATCATCATCATTAACTTCCTCTTCAACTGATGTAGGTTCTACAGAAACATCTTTCTACGCTGCGCTACTCTCTGCTTGAAGTAAAGGTTCAACAACCTCATCAAGTTCTATCTTCCTCCCACTCAATTCTTTCGAGAGAAACTCTTTCTCGAGAAAGGACCCATTTTAGCAACAAACACTTTGTGCTTGGATCTAAGATGGAAGGTTTACCCAACTGTTACGTTAGGGTATTCTATGAAGATGCATTTGTCCGCTTTGGGTTCGAGCTCATTAGGTGAAAACCCTTTTTCACATAAGCGTCGCAGCCCCAAACATTAAGAAATGACAGCTTAGGTTTCCGCCAAACCAAAATTCATATGGTGTCATCTCAACGGATTTAGATGGTGCCCCTTTTAAAGTGAATGTAGTTGTATCTAATGTGTAACCCCAAAACGATAGTGGCAAATCGATAAGAGACATCATAGTTCGCACCATATCCAATAGAGCACGACTACGATGTTCGGACACACCATCATACTATGGTGTTCCAGGTGGCGTGAGCTGTGAAACAAATTCCACATTGTCTTAAGTTGTATACCAATACTCGTAACTCAGGTATTTACCTCCACGATCATATCGTAGACATTTTATCTCCTTGTTACGATGATCTCAAACTTCACTCTGATTTTGTTTGAACTTTTCAAACGTTTCAGACTTGTGTTTCATTAAGTAAATATCCCCATATCTACTCAAATCATCAGTGAAGGTAGGAAAATAACGATATCCACCGCACGCTACAACACTCATTGGACCGAATACATCAACATGTATCATTTCCAATAAGTTACTTGCCCGCTCTACCATACCTGAAAACGGGGTCTTAGTCATCTTGCCCATGAGGCATGGTCCGCATGTCTCAACCGATTCGCAATCGAATGAGTCCATAGATCCATCAACATGGAGTTTCTTCATGCGTTTTACACCAATATGACATTTAGCGGCAATGCCACAAGTATGTGGTACTATCATTATTAACTTTGTATCTTTTGGCATCAATATTATGAACATGTGTATCACTACGATCAAAATTCAATAAACCATTCTCATTGGGTGCATGACCATTGAAGGTATTATTCATGTAAACAGAATAACCATTATTCTCTAACTTAAATGAATAACCGTATTGCAATAAACATGATCTAATCACGTTCATGCTCAACGCAAACACCAAATAACATTTATTTAGGTTCATCAGTAATCCCGAAGGTAGAGAGAGCGTGCGATGGTGATCACATCAACCTTGGAAACACTTCCAACACTCATCGTCACCTCACCCTTAGCTAGCCTCCGTTTATTCCATAGCTTTTATTTCGAGTTACTAACATTTAGCAACCGAACCGGTATCCAATACCCAGGTGCTACTAGGAGTACTAGCAAGGTACACATCAATAACACGTGTATCAAATATACTTCTGTCGACATTGCCAGCCTTCTTATCTACCAAGTATCTAGGGTTGTTCCGCTTCAGCGACCGTTCTCCTCATAATAGAAGCACTTAGTCTCGGGTTTGGGTTCAACCTTGGGTTTCTTCACTGGAGCAGCAACTGACTTGCCATCCATGAAGTTTCCCTCCTTGCCCTTGCCCTTCTCAAAACTAGTGGTTTTACTAACCATCAACACTTGATGCTCCTTCTTGATTTCTACCTTCGCGGTGTCAAACATCGCGAATAGCTCAGGGATCATTATTTCCATCCCTGGCATTTTATAGTTCATCACGAAGCTCTAGTAGCTTAGTGACAGTGACTTTAGAGAACTATATCAATCACTATCTTATCTGGAAGATCAACTCCCACTCAATTCAAGCGATTGTAGCACCCAGAGAATCTGAGCACATGCTCACCGATTGAGCTATTCTCCTTCATCTTGCAGGCAAAGAATCTCGTTGGAGGTCTCATACCTCTCAACACGGGCACGAGCCTGAGATCCCAATTTCAGCTCTTAGAACATCTCATATGTTCCATGACGTTCAAAACGTTTTGGAGCCTCAATTCTAAGCCGTAATGCATGACGCACTGAACTATCAAGTAGTCATCAGAACGTGCCTGTCAGATGTTCACAACATCTACAGACGACGCTTTAGGGGGTGGCGCACCGAGCGGTGTATTAAGGACATAAGCCTTCTGTGCAGCAATGAGGACAATCCTCAGATCATGGACCCAGTCCGCATTATTGCTACCATCATCTTTCAACTCTATTTCTCTAGGAACATATAAAAATTCAAGGGAGCTACAGCGCGAGCTAGTAATCTACAACATAATTTGCAAAGACATTTTGACTATGTTCATGATAATGAGTTTAGTTAATCATATTACTTAAAAAACTCCCACTCAAATTGACATCCCTCCGGTCATTTGAGTGTCACATGATCCAAATCCACCAACTCAAGTCCGATCATCACGTGAGTTGAGGTGGTTTCAATGGTGAACATCTTCATGTTGATCATATCTACTATATGACTCATGTTCAACCTTTCGGTCTCTTGTGTTCCGAGGCCAAGTCTGTACATGCTAGGCTCGTCAAGTTTAACCCGAGTGTTCCGCATGTGCAACACTGGCTTGCACCCGTTGTATGCGAACGTAGAGTCTATCACACCCGATCATCACGTGGTGTCTCGAAACGACGAACTTTCGCAACGGTGCACACTCGGGGAGAACACAATTTTATCTTGAAATTTCAGTGAGGGGTCACCTTATAATGCTACCATCGTCCTAAACAAAATAAGATGCTTAAGGATTAACATCACATGCAAATCATAAGTGACATGATATGGCCATGAACATGTGCTTTTGAGCTCCATCTCCAAAGCACCGACATGATCTCCATCGTCACCGGCATGACACCATGATCTCCATCATCTTGATCTCCATCAATGTGTCGCCATGAGGTTGTCGCGCCGACTTTTGCTTCCACGACTATTGCTAACTCATAGCGATAAAGTAAAGCAAAACGGCGAAAATAATTAAAGACCACCCTATGGCTCCTGCCGGTTGCCGTACTCATCGACATGCAAGTCATGATATTCTATACAATACATGATCATCTCATACATCACATATATCTCATCATGTAATCGGCCATATCACATCACAACATACCCTGCAAAAACAAGTTAGACGTCCTCTAATTGTTGTTGCAAGTTTTACGTGGTTGCTACGGGTATCTAGCAAGAACAATTCTTACCTACGCAAAAACCACAACGGTGATACAAAAATTGCTATTCAACCTTCTCAAGGACCGCCTTTGTCAAATCCGATCCGACTAAAGTGGGAGAAACAGACACCCGCCAGCCATCTTTATGCAACGAAGTTATATGTCAGTTGATGGAACCGGTCTCTCGTAAGCGTACGAGTAATGTTGGTCCGGAACTCTTCATCCCACAATACCGCCGAAACAAGAAAAAACCAAGGGAGGAAGCAATCCGAATATCAACGCCCACAAACTCCTTTGTGTTCTACTCGAGATCTCATCTACACATAAACCTGGCTCTGATACCACTATTGAGGAACGTTGCATGGGAAACAAAAAATTTCCTACGCACACGCAAGATCTATCCATGGTGATGAGCATCTACGAGAGGGAGAGTGGATCTACATACCCTTGTAGATCGCTAAGCGGGAAGCGTTAAGAAACGCGGTTGATCTAGTCGAACGTCTTCGCGATCCAAATCGCTAGCCATCCCGCAATCCCATCACGATCTGTCCCGCGATCCAATCACGAACCGTTCCGCGATCCAATCACGGTCCTTCCGATCTAGCGCCGAACGGACGACACCTCCGCGTTCAGCACACGTACAACTCGATGACGATCTCCGCCTTCTTGATCCAGCAAGAGGGAGCAGAGAGGTAGATGAGTTCTCTAGCAGCGCGACGGCGTGGCGGCGATGGTGGTGGAACTATTCCGGCAGGGCTTTGCCTAAGCACCGCCGAACTAGACTAGAGGAGAAAACGATCTAGAGGAAGTAGAGAGAGCACGTGGCAATTAGGGTTAGCTCTCCCCTCTAAATCCTCTAGTATATATAGGAGGGAGGGAGGGGAGGAGGCAGCCTCAAACCCTCAAGGGTTTGCCGAAATTGGAGGTGGAGGAGTCCTACTCCAATCCTACTAGGAGTAGGATTCCTCCTCTCCACTTGGAAACCTTTTCCACCTTTCCACCTTTGGGTTTTCCCCACCCCTAGCCGCATGGGCCTTAGTGGGGGGGTTCAGCCAGCCCACTAGGGGCTGGTTTGACTCCTCCCACAGCCCATGAGGTCCTTTGGGTCGAGACACCCCTCCCGATGGCCCCCGATACCCTCCCGGCACTCCCGGTACACTACCGAAGTACCCGAAACTTTTCCGGTGACCAAAACAGGACTTCCTATATATCAATCTTTACCTCCGGACCATTCCGGAGCTCCTCGTGACGTCCAGGATCTCATCCGGGACTCCGAACAACCTTCGGTCACCACCATACATAACTCTACTATACCGAAACGTCACTGAACCTTAAGTGTGCAGACCCTGCGGGTTTGAGAACTATGTAGACATGACCGAGACACCTCCACGGTCAATAACCAATAGCGGGACCTGGATGCCCATATTGGTTCCTACATATTCTACGAAGATCTTTATCGGTTGAACCTCTATGTCAAGGATTCAGTTAATCCCGTACGTTGTTCCCTTTGTTCTTCGGTATGTTACTTGCCCGAGATTCGATCGTCGGTATCTCTATACCTAGTTCAATCTCGTTACCGGCAAGTCTCTTTACTCGTTCCGTAATACAAGATCTCGTGGTTAACACTTAGTCACATTGCTTGCAAGGCTTATTGTGATGTTGTATTACCGAGTGGGCCCTGCGATACCTCTCCGTCACACGGAGTAACAAATCCCAGTCTTGATCCATGCCCACTCAACAGACACCCTCGGAGATACCTATAGAGCATCTTTATAGTCACCCAGTTACGTTGTGACGTTTGATACACACAAGGTATTCCTCCGGTGTTAGTGAGTTGCATGATCTCATGGTCATAGGAATAGATACTTGACATGCAAAAAACTATAGCAATAAACTGACACGATCATATGCTATGTTTATAGTTTGGGTCTTGTCCATCACATCATTCTCCTAATGATGTGATCCCGTTATCAAATGACATCTCATGTCTATGGCCAGGAAACCTTGACCATCTTTGATCAACGAACTAGTTAACTAGAGGCATACTAGGGACACAGTGTTGTCTATGTACCCACACATGTATTTGAGTTTCCAATCAATACAATTATAGCATGGATAATAAACGATTATCACAAACAATGAAATATAATAATAACCAATTTATTATTGCCTCTAGGGCATATTTCCAACAGCGAGGACACTTTATTTGGGCCAAGGGGTAAGGCCCACAGGGCTTTAGGTCGGTGCAAAAGGAAGTTTTGCGGAGGTCGGGGACCAGACGCCAGGGACCCTGGCATCTTGCCTGGACGCCGAGGACCGTGGCGTCTGGTGCGGGAATCCAGGAAGGACTCTTCCTTGCGTTCCAAACCGACTTTGGGTAGGCCCTCTCCCCAAGTTACGACCCCAGGGCTCAACATATAAATAGAGGAGTAGGGCTAGCCCCTAGAACACAAGTTTTAGAGCCTCCTCTAGTTGATCTAGTTCTAGTTCTAGTTGGTCCTAGTTGACTAATTAGAGCTAGCCCTAGCTACCTCTAAACCACATAATTAGAAGGCAAGTGTGGTTCTAATCTCCTTCCTCTAGTTCATCCTCCGCTCTAAATCCGTTGTGCTTGGCGAAGCCCTGCGGAAATAGTTTCACCACCACCGATACCATGCCGTTGTGCTGCCGGAACTCATCTACTACTTCGCCCGTCTTGCTGGATCAAGAAGGCGAGGAAGTCATCGAGCTGAACGTGTGCTGAACGCGGAGGTGTCGTGCGTTCGGTGCTTGATCGTAACGGATAGTGAAGGTGTACGACTACATCAACCATGTTGATAAACGCTTCCTCTTAGCGATCTACAAGGGTATGTAGAAGCTCTCTCCCTCTCGTATCTATGCATCTCCATGGATAGATCTTGCGTGTGCGTAGAAATTTTTTGTTTTCCATGCAACGATCTACAAGGGTCAGAGGCGCTGCCCACCCACTGTGCTTCACAGATGAGGTGATGCTGCATCAGTTCCCTGAAGGGTTTTAACCCGTTAACATAGAGCAATACGACGGGACAACAGACCCATCCGTGTGGATTGAGGACTTCCTCCTCCACATTCATATGGCATGCGGAGATGATCTCCACGCCATCAAGTATCTGCCCCTAAAACTTAAGGGGCCAGCTCGACACTGGTTAAACAGTCTCCTCGAGAATTCTATCGGGAGCTGGGAAGAGCTCGAGGATGCCTTCCGATCTAACTTCCAGGGCACTTATGTACGGCCACCGGACTCCTCTGACCTGAGCAATGTTGTCCAGAAAGCAGGTGAATCGGCTCAGCAATTCTGGAATCGGTTCCTGACCAAGAAAAACCAGATCGTTGACTGCCCGAACGCCGAGGCAATAGCCTCCTTCAGACATAATATCCGGGACGAGTGGCTAGCTCGTCAGCTCGGCCAGGACAAGCCGAGGACAATGTCCGCCCTTACCTCACTTATGACCCGCTTTTGCGCGGGTGAGGATAACTGGCTAGCTCGACGAGGCCATAACCCCGAAGACCCCGGCACCTCTGAAATCCGGGATGGAAATGGGAAACCATGATGTAACAAAAACAAACGTCGGCACAACAACGGCGATGCTGAGGACACGGCTGTTAATGCCGGTTTTCGCAACCCAAAATCCGGACAGCGGAAGAAACCTTCTAAAGGAAATCGAGACGGACCTACCACGCTGGACAAAATCATGGATAGGCCCTGCCAGATCCACGGCACCCAAGACAAGCCTGCTACCCACACCAACTGTAATTGTTGGGTATTCAAACAAGCTTGCAAACTCGCAGCCGAGGAGCAAGGCAAGAGCCCACGCAGCGAGGATGATGACGAGCCCCGCGGTCCAAGCAATGGAGGACAAAAGCAGTTCCCTCCAGAGGTAAAAACTGTGAACATGATATATGCCACTCACATACCAAAAAAGGAGAGGAAGCGCGCCCTTCGGGAGGTCTACGCCGTAGAGCCCGTAGCCCCGAAGTATAACCCATGGCCGACTTTCCCGATCACCTTCGACCGACGGGACCATCTGACCAGTATCCGTCACGGAGGTTCGGCAGCCCTCGTCCTAGACCCCATTATCGATGGGTATCACCTCACTAGAGTCCTAATGGACGGAGGAAGTAGCCTTAATCTGATTTACTCAGACACGGTGAAAAAAATGGGTATAGATCCATCAAGGATCAAACCTAGCAACACTACCTTTAAAGGAGTGATCCCAGGCGTCGAGGCCCGCTGCTCGGGCACCGTGAATTTGGAAGTCGTGTTCGGCTCGCCCGACAACTTCCGCAGCGAAGACTTGATCTTCAACATTGTCCCTTTTCGCAGCGGCTATCACGCCCTACCCGGCTGCACAGCATTCGCTCGCTTTAACGCCGTCCCCCACTATGCGTACCTGAAGCTCAAGATGCCCGGGCCCTGGGGGATCATTACTGTCAACGGCAACACAGAGCGCTCTCTCCGAACTGAGGAACACACAGCGGCCCTGGCAGCCGAATTCCAGTATGGCGACGATAGGCCGACGCCCAAATCAGCCATAAAGGCACGTCGGGATAGTAAACGAGCTCGGTCTCAACCCGAACTCCCGGAATCATCTTCCGCCCAACAAAAATAGGGATACGCCCCCCACAGCACAGCCCTAGTTCTCGTAAAATATGTGCCACGAAGGCACAACTTCGCGCTCAAAATACCATGGGCAGCTGTGAGGACCCACTATCAAAGGGAAAGTGTTCGGCTGGACCGAACTACTGTCAACACATGTCTTCGGACAAACCACAGGTACCATTTAGGACCTTCCAAGCGTAAAGCTCATCCACACTGCGGCAACCTCTCAAGATCTTCTTCCCAAGGTCCGTTCGCCGATAACAATCACCTTTAAAGGAACGCACCCCCTCGGGAGCAAAGGAGCAGACATGCGACAGGGCAAATTGAGGACGTCAAGCCACCCATCGAAAGCCCCGGGTAAAACCTCTCCTTTGTGAACTTTATTTTTCAAAATACCTGTAACAGTTGCTTTGGCAGTTTGAGTTATAAGAAATAAAGACCATCCTTTACGGCCTCCTCGCAGTATTTTATGTCACATACTCTGTTCTATACTCACCGACGCCGATAGCAAAGCTGTTCGGTACATATTACGATGCGACCGGCTAATAGACCGGGGGCTTGACTATAAAAATCGCCCCAAGCATCACCCCGGCACTATTGTTTATGTGTTCGGCGTCTCGGATGTTGCTTTATATGAATCGGTTCCGAATTATGTCTTGGGTCAATGGTTGGGTTGCCCGGCTCCTGTGTTTGCCCTCTTACGTTCCGCTCGTTCGGCTAAAAGGGTAAAGGGAGAACCACTGCGATTGTGCTTCTGGCTCGCCTGGTCAAGTACCTTAGTGGAGAAAGCCGAAAACTGACTGTCATAATAAGCGAGAACCGGTCTGCAATCCGAGCATAAGTGTCAAACTAAAAATCGATAGAGGTTATTCCGTGTTATACGAGGGGTTTGTACGTTTACAAACCATGTGATGGTGGTTTCAACCTCGGTGTATCCGAATATCACAAAACACTGGGGGCTAGTCATCAGCCCCCGCAATCAAGCTCCTACGGCTAAGTGAAAGCACTAAAGCATCATGGTCTGATTGCCTTGTTCCCCCTTGCACTACCGCCTTCGGGCACCGATACGTCGGCTAAGCGTCACAGTGTGGAGGTAGAAACACCTCGTGTAGTATCTACATGGGGGTTGAAGCCGACGACTCGCAACTTTCAGATAAATCGGCCACATAGGAGTCAAAATAATACAAAGATTAAAGACATGATAAACCATGCAACCGCATTATAAAGCGGAATAGTCATCGGATACATGGCAACATGCTCATTCATAAATTACATCATTAGGGCATTGGGCTTCTATCGCCCGAGCACCATCCATCACGATGGAAAAGTATTTCTCGGGGTGCCTATGCTCCTTCCCAGGGAGTGGAGGTGCGGTGGCCATCTCGATCGGCTTAAGCCTCGGCAAGTGCACCATGGTCCTTGCAAAGGCCATCCGAGCTCCCTCGATACACGTAGAACGCTTTAGAGCGTCAATCCGAGGCTCAGCGTCGCACAGTTTCTGCACCAAGCCGAAGTAACTGCTCGGCACCGGCTCTTCAGGCCACAGCCGGATGCAGAGGTCCTTCATGGAAGGCTCCGCCATCCTGTGCAGCTCCATCAATTGTTTCATCTGCTTGCTCAGGAGGGGAGGATGCTCGGGGGCTTGAAACTGCGCCCAGAATAGCCGAAGCTCAACATCCCCGTCCCGAGAGGCGAAGTATTTGTTCGCATCCGCTGCACTCCTCGGGAGGTCCGTAAAGGCGCCTGAGGAATGCCACACCCGGGTGAGCAAGGAAAACCTGTTACCACCAAAGGCACATTGCAGTAAGTACGGCTTACCATCCGCGATCGCCTTGACTTGGCGGAGTTCCCCTTCAAAGAACCACCTATCAACTCGCTCCGCTTTGAGCTCGGATTTCAGCGTGGATAGTTCGGCGGCCTGGTCTTCGCTCTTTTGCTCAAGGGCCTCGCACTTCGTGCTGGCATCCTTGAGCTCCAGCTGCACCTCTACCACCCGGGCCTCATGCTTGTCGCTCACGGATTTTAACGCCGACAGTTCGGCTGCCGCTTGTTCGGCCGCCGCCTTCTCATCCGCGGCCTCCTGCCTCACCTTTGCCAACTCGGCCTTGAGGTTCTCGACCTCCGTGGCCACAGTTGTGGTAACAATGAGTAAATAACACTTAGGGATAACAATCCGGATATCTCCCTCAATGAAGATAGACAATAGCCCGAATGATACAATTCGGACTCACCTTGCGTCTCGTCGAATCTCTTGTTCAGGCGATCGAGCTCCTCATCGGAGCTCTTGAGCTTCCGGTTTAGCTCGGCAAGCTCTAGTGCGTTGGCGGCCGCTGCCGATGACGAGGCCTACAAAACAACTTATGTGCATTAAAACTCCCGAGCTATCGGATTCAGACCCTCTCCTAGGTACTCTCCGGAGCTCTTAGAATAATGAGGGACAAAGGGTGCCTTGAGCATCGTTACTAATTTTCGGACATTTGACCCCCGGGTGGGTTTTTCAAACTCACCCAGGGCTCGGGGGCTACTACACTTCTAAGGATTGCATAAACTTGGCAAATTAACTTTTTCTGGAAAAAAGAGTATTACGTGGCTCACCTTGAAGCCCATCAAGAGACCGTTGAAGGCCTATTTTAGTCCGCTATCAACGGACTGAATGCCTTGCAAAACCGCACCCATAAGGGCGCGGTGATCTTCGGCGATGGAGGAGCCAGATAAATCTTCGGTGGTGACCTGCCAACCCTCCCTCCGGTGGGGGATTGGGCGGGCGGCTCCTGAGACATAGAGCGCTCCGAAGATGTCCTCGGAGGGGACTAGACCAGACCTCGTCCCCCTCGTCGGTTGCCAGAAGATATTTCTCCCCCTGGTTTTCGGCGGCCGAGGTATTAACCTCAGCCATAATGTCGTCACCCCCGCCGCCGGTGTTTGGCTCAGAATGAGCCTGGCGCGATAACACCTCTGCGGCCTCCTTCGAGACCTCAGGAGGCGTAGGATGTGATGCAGTCCCACTTTTCGCCAGGTCGGCGGGCAGAGACTCTCTATCTGAGATTTGGTCGGTGGGGAGATCGCGTGGTGGGCTGCAAATTAAAAGACGTTCGCCCATTTAACATTAAGAACTCTATGTAAGTGGCCCAGAGGGTCTTCGGATTCATACCTCTGGGATGGGGGCTTGACCCTTGGGTTCCTCCGGGGAACCTTTTCAAAAGCCTCAGACTCCTTATCGGAGTCCGAGCTATCGTCGTCCAGGACTGCCTTTGTCTGGCATGTCCTCTTCGGGGCAGGAGGAAGTAGGTCCTCCGCGGCGTCCGCTGGCGTCTCCCTCTTCCTTGTGAGGGGGGAGTTGCACTCCCCTTCGTCCTCGTGCTCTTCCTCGTGAGTGGAAGAGGCATGGGTCTCCTTGGACTTAGCGTCCGGAAGACCCCTTAGACGAAGACCCTCTCGGGCCTCCTTCTTCTCCCCTTTCTTCTTCTTCTCCTTCTTCTCTGGCGCCGAATACGGCGCCACGATGAGCATCTCCGTCAACAGATCCGACCGAGGGTCTTCGGGCTGCGGGGCCAGACAGTCAATGTGCACGGCCTTGCTCAGCCAATTCTGTGACGATGAGGGAGAAGGGGACTCATCTCTTTATCAAAAAACAAAGCCAGAGAATTAAAATTTCATCATACCTTGGTAGGAGGGGTTTCGGCGTCGAGACCGGTGTCCTCCTCCTCGGCCGGCCAGCTCTTCTGGGGCTTGAATAGCACTTTCCACAATTTCTCGTGGGTAGTGCGGAAGAATTGACGCATGGTAGCCGGGTCCTCGAGCTGGTAAGCCCACATTGGGGAGGCCCGGTGCTGGCAGGGGAGGAGACGGCGGTGGAGCATGACCTGGATCACGTTGACCAGCTCGATTTTGGCCTCAATCATCGCGGAGATGCGCTTCTGCAGCGATTTTACCTCTGTGGCCGACCCCCAGTCAAGGCCTTTCTTGAGCCACGAGGTTAGCCTCGCGGGGGGTCCGGATCTGAACTCGGCAGGAGCCACCCAGTCTGCGCTCCTTGGTTCGGTGATGTAGAACCATTCCTTTTGCCAGATCTTGACCGTGTCGATAAAAGTGTCGTCCGTCCACTCGACACGGGGGAGCTTGCTGATTACCGCCCCTCCACAATCAGCATGTGTCCGCAACTGTCTTCGGCTTGACGTTGAACACTTTGAGCCACGGGCCGAAGTGCGGCTGTACCTGCAGGAAGGCTTCGTAGACGATGATGAACGTCGAGATGTGCATGAAGGAGTTCGGGGGAGATCATGGAAATATAACCCGTAAAAGAACATGAGGCCCCTGACGAAGGGGTGGAGTGGAAAGCCCAGTCCCCAGATGAAATGGGGGACGAACACCACCCTCTCGCCCGGCCTCGGTGTGAGAACCACCTGATTCGCCTCTGGAGCACGGTGGGCGATGTTGGCGGAGAGGTAGCCGGCACGCTTTAGCTCCCGAATGTCATTGTCGGTGACAGAGGAGGCCTCCCACTTGCCCATGGAGCCTGAACCAGCCATGGCCGAACTCGGAGGGAAGATTGCGGAAGAACTGGATCTGGGCTCTCAGAGCTTGGGAAGGTTGGGGAGGCAAAGGGTGCGAATGTGGAGCGTGAATAGGCCTTGGGGTTTTTTTCCCTTTTATGGGGTGCCGTAATACCAAGAGCCTCCCTTTTACTGCGCCGCAGGCCTCGCCACTTCCCAAAACAATCGTGCCGTTGTGCGCGCGTGGGATAACCTAGGGCGTTGATCATATCCCGTAAGAAACGGGACACGATCTGCACATTGATAAGACATGCCAATGGAGGAATGGCCTCGAACCGCGAATCGAGTTTTTGTAACCGGCTCAGCGGTCGTGATGGGCCACGACCCTTCGTCAGAAAGGTTGTCAAGAAATACTATTCACATTTTGACGTTCGGCCTTCGAGGCTAAGTGACTTATGGCGTCCGGATAACTACATGCTCGGATAACTACATGTCATTGACGGCCGGACTAGGGCCAGCCGATCATAAAGGAGGAAAAGAACTCACCCCGCAAGCCGAAGACTCTGATCACGCGAAGCTACTTGTGTCATGAGGCCTGGCATTGGGGGCTAGTTCGGGGGCTACTGAGGGAGTCCTGGACTAAGGGGTCCTCGGGCTGCCGGCCTATCTCTCATAGGCTGGCTTGGTGGGCCGCTCTCTGATTATCGCAGGAAGGGCCGGGATATGTGGCAACCTCGTATTCTAGAAGGAAACCTCCGAAGACGCGGCGTGCACTCCAAGTCAAGATGAGGGGATCAGCGTCTTTACTTCCGGCTGGAGACTTATCATGTGTAAACCCTAGGTACCCCCGGTGTCTATATAAACCGGGGGGTTTAGATCGTAGGGGGCAGACAAGCTCATCTAGGGTTTTGGCTACTTGATCTCATGGTAGATCGACTCTGTAATCTTCATACACATCAATACAACCAAGCAGAACGTAGGGTTTTACCTCCATAGGAGGGCCCAAACCTAGGTAAACATCGTCTCCTTCGTCCCCTGTTACCCATCGATCCTAAACTCACAGCTCGGGACCCCCTACCCGAGATCCGCCGGTTTTGACACCGACATCTCCCACTTTAGTTGAATCGGATTCGACATAGGCGGTCCTTGTAGAAGGTTAAAAGGCAACTTGATTATCACCGTTGTGGCTTTGCGTAGGTAAGAACAGTTCTTGCTAGTTGCCCATAGCAGCCACATAAAACTTGCAACAACAAAGTAGAGGATGTCTAACTTGTTTTTGCAGGGTATGTTGTGATGTGATATGGTCAAGACATGATGTGATATATGTGGATGTATGAGATGATCATGTTTTGTAATAAGTTCACGACTTGCATGTCGATGAGTAGGGCAATCGGCAGGAGCCATAGGGTTGTCTTTAATTTATTAAATCGTAATATAATTGCTTTACTTTATCGCTATGAGTTAGCAATAGTTGTAGAAGCAATAGTTGGCGAAACGACCACGTGACGATACGATGATGAAGATCAAGATGATGGAGATCATGGTGTCATGTCGGTGACGATGGAGATCATGTCGTTGCTTTGGAGATGGAGATCAAAAGCACAAGATGATAATGGCCATATCATGTCACATATTTTGATTGCATGTGATGTTTATCCTTTTTGCATCTTCTTTTGCTTATAACGACGGTAGCATTATAAGATGATCCCTTCACCTGAATTTCAAGATAAAAGTGTTCTCCCCGAGTATGCACCATTGCTAAAGATCGTCGTATCGAAGCACCTCGTGATGATCGGGTGTGATAGACTCTACGTTCACATACAACGGGTGTAAGCCAGTTTTGCACATGCAGAATACTTGGGTTAAACTTGACGAGCCTAGCATGTACAAACATGGTCTCGGAACACTGGAGACCGAAAGTTCGAACATGAGTCATATAGTAGATATGATCAACATGGAGATGTTCACCATTGATGACTACCCCATCTCACGTGATGATCGGACATGGGTTAGTTGATTTGGATCATGTACCACTTAGACAACTTGAGGGATGTTGATTTAAGTGGGAGTTCTTTAGTAATATGATTAGTTGAACTCATTATCATGAACATAGTCAAAATGTCTTTTGTAAATTATGTTGTAGATCAATAGCTCGCGATGTAGCTCCCCAGTATTTTGATACGTTCCTAGAGAAAACTAAGTTGAGAGTTGATAGTAGTAATTATGCGGACTGGGTCCGTGATCTGAGGAATGTCCTCATTGCCACACAGAAGGCTTATGTCCTCGATGCACCGCTCGGTGCGCCACCGCCTCAAGCATCGTCTATGGATGTTGTGAACGTCTAGCAGACATGTTCTGATGACTACTTGATAGTTTAGTGCGCCATGCTTTACGACTTAGAACTGGGGCTCCAAAGACATTTTGAACGCCATGGATCATATGAGATGTTCCAAGAGATGAAATTGGTATTCCAGGCTCATGCCCGTGGTGGGAGGTATGAGACCTCTGATATGTTCTTTGCTTACAAGATGGAGGAGAATAGCTCAGTCAGTGAGCATGTGCTCAGAATGTCTGGGTGCTACAATCGCTTGAATCAAGTGGAAGTTCATCTTCCAGATAAGATAGTGATTGACAGAGTTCTCCAAGTCACTGCCACCAAGCTACTAGAGCTTCGTGATAAACTATAACATGCAAGGGATAGAGAAGATGATCCCTGAGCTATTCGCGATGTTTTACGACTCGAAGGTAGAAATCAAGAAGGAGCATCAAGTGTTGATGGTAAGACCACTAGTTTCAAGAAGGGCAAGGGCAAGAAGGGAAACTTCAAGAATGGCAAAACAGTTGCCGCTCTAGTGAAGAAACCTAAGGTTGAACCCAAACCCAAGACTAAGTGCTTCTATTGTAAGGGGAATGGTCACTGATAGCGGAACTACCACAAATAATTCATAGATAAGAAGGATGGCAACGTCAACAAAAGTATATTTGATATATGTGTTATTGATGTGTACCTTACTAGTACTCCTAGTAGCACCTGGGTATTAGATACCGGTTCAGTTACTAATATTGGTAACTCAAAATAAAAGCTACGGAATAAACGGAGACTAGCTAAGGCCGAGGTGACGATGTGTGTTGGAAGTGTTTCCAAGGTTGATGTGATCACCATCTCACGCTCCCTCTACCTTCGGGATTAGTGTTGAACCTAAATAAATATTATTTGGTGTTGGCGTTGAGCATGAACATGAATAGATCGTGTTTATTGCAATACGGTTATTCATTTAAGTCAGAGAATAATGGTTATTCTGTTTACATGAATAATACCTTCAATGGTCATGCACCCAATGTGAATGGTTTATTGAATCTCGATCGTAGTGATACACATGTTCATAATATTGATGCCAAAAGATGCAAAGTTAATAATGATAGTACCACATACTTGTGGCACTGCCGCTAAGGTCATATTGGTGTAAAGCGCATGAAGAAACTCCATGTTGATGGATCTTTGAACTCACTCAATTTTGAATCGGTTGAGACATGCGTACCATGCCTCATAGGCAAGATGACTAAGACCCCGTTTTCCGATATGATGGAGCGGGCAAGTCACTTATTGGAAATAATACATGTTGATGTATGCGGTCCAAATGAGTGTTGAAGCGTGCGGTGGATATCGTTATTTTCTTACCTTCACTGATGATTTGAGTAGACATATGTATATTTACTTAATGAAACACAAGTCTGAAACATTTGAAAAGTTCAAGCAATTTCAGAGTGAAGTTGAAGATCATCGTGACAACAAGATAAAATGTCTACGATATGATCGTGGAGGTGAATATCTGAGTTACGAGTTTGGTATGCAACCTAAGACAATGTGGAAATTGTTTCACAACTCACGCCACCTGGAACACCATAGTGTGATGGTGTGTCTGAACGTCGTAGTCGTGCTCTATTGGATATGGTGCGTACTATGATGTCTCTTACCGATTTGCCACTATCATTTTGGGGTTATGCATTAGAGACAACTACATTCACTTTAATAGGGCACCATATAAATCCGTTGAGATGACACTGTGTGAATTATGGTTTGGCAGAAACCTAAGTTGTCATTTATTAGAGTTTGGGAATGCGACACTTATGTCTGATAAGCTCAAACCCAGATAGGAAAAGTGCATCTTCATAAGATACCCTAAAGCAAAAATTGGGTATACCTTCTATCACAGATCCGAAGGCAAGGTCTTTGTTACCAAGAATGGATCCTTTCCAGAGAAGGGTGTTCTCTCGAAAGAAGTGAGTGGGATGAAGGTAGAACTTGATAAGGTTGTTGAACCTTCACTTGAATTGGAAAAGTAGCGCAGCACAGAAAGGTGTTCATGTGATGCGTAAACCAATTGAAGAGGAAGCTAATGATTATGATCATGAAACTTCGGATCAAGTTACTACCGAACCTCGTAGGTCGACAAGGACACGTACTGCCCCAAGTGATACGGTGATCATGTCTTTGAGGTCATGTTGTCAGACAACAGTGAACCTACGAGCTATGAAGAAGCGATGGTGGGCTCCAACAAATGGCTAGGAGCCATGAAATCCGAGATAGGATCCATGTATGAAAACCAAGTATGGACTTTCGTAGACTTGTCCGATGAACAGCAGGCCGTTAAGTACAAATGGATCTTTAAGAAGAAGATAGACGCTGATGGTAAATGTCACCATTTATAAAGCTCGACTTGTCGCGAAGAGGTTTCCGACAAGTTCAAGGAGTTGACTACGATGAGAATTTCTCACCCGTAGCGATGCTAAAGTCTGTTGGAATTATGTTGGCAGTTGCTGCATTTTTCGATTATGAAATCTGGCAGATGGATGTCAAAACAGAGTTTCCTTAACGGTTTCCGTGAGGAAAGTTTGTATGTGATACAACTAGAAGGTTTTATCGGTCCTAAGGATGCTAAAAGGTATGCAAGCTCCAGCGATCCTTCTATGGACTGGAGCAAGCATCTCGGAGTTGGAAATGCGCTTTGATGAGGTAATCAAAGCTTTTGGGTTTATACAAAGTTTATAAGAAACTTGTATTTACAAGAAAGTGAGTGGGAGCACTATAAAATTTCTGATAAGTATACGTGGATGACATATTGTTGATCGGAAATAATGTAGAATTTCTAGAAAGCATAAAGGGTTGTTTTGAAAGGAGTTTTTTTTAAGAAAGACCTGGGTAAATCTACTTAAATATTGGGCATCAAGATCTATAGAGATAGATCAAGACGCCTGATAAGACTTTCAATGAGTACATACCTTGACAAGATTTTGAAAGAGTTCAAAATGGATTAGTCAAAGAAGAAGTTCTTGCCTGATTTGTAAGGTGTGAAGTTGAGTAAGACTCAAAGCTCGACCACGACAGAAGAAAGAGAAAGGACGAAGGTCGTCCCCTATGCCTTAGCCATAGGCTCTATACGGTATGTCATGTTGTGTACCGCACCTGATGTGTGCCTTGCCATGAGTCTGTCAAGGGGTACAAGAGTGATCCGGGAGTGGATCACTGGACAGCGGTCAAAATTATCCTTAGTAACTAGAGGACTAAGGAAATGTTTCTCGATTATGGAGGTGATATAGAGTTCGTCGTAAAGGGTTACGTCGATGCAAGCTTTGACACCGATTCGGATGACTCTGAGTAGCAAACCAGATACGTATAATGGAGCAGTCATTTGGAATAGCTCCAAGTGGGGTGTAGTAGTAGCATCTACTGTATGACATAGAGATTTGCAAAGTACACACGGATCTGAATGTTGCAGACCCGTTGACTAAAACCTCTCTCACAAGCAAAACATGATCAAACCCCAGAACTCATTGGGTGTGAATCACATGGCGATGTGAACTAGATTATTGACTCTAGTGCAAGTGGGAGACTGTTGGAAATATGCCCTAGAGGCAATAATAATTTAGTTATTATTATATTTCCTTAATCATGATAAAGGTTTATTATTCATGCTAAAATTGTATTGACCGAAAACTTAAATACATGTGTGGATACATAAACAATTACCGCGTCCCTAGTAAGCCTCTACAAGACTAGCTCGTTGATCAAAGATGGTCAAGGTTTCCTAACCATAGACATGAGTTGTCATTTGATAACGGGATCACATCATTAGGAGAATGATGTGATGGACAAGACCCATCCGTTAGCATAGCATATGATCGTTCAGTTTATTGCTACTGCTTTCTTATTGTTCAAATACATGTTTCTTCGACCATGAGATCGTGCAACTCTCGGACTCCGGAGGAATGCCTCGTGTGTATCAAGCGTCACAACGTAACCGGGTGATCATAAAGGTAATCTACAGGTATCTCCGAAGGTGTCTGTTGAATTGACATTGATCGATATTGGGATTTGTCACTCCCTATGACGGAGAGGTATCTCTGGGCCCTCTCGGTAATACAGCATCACAAGGAGCTTGCAAGCAAAGTGACTAAGGAGTTAGTTACGGGATGATGTATTACGGAACAAGTAAAGAGACTTGCCGGTAACGAGATTGAACTGGGTATTGAGATACTGACGATCGAACCTCGGGCAAGTAACATACCGACACACAAAGGGAACTACGTATGTGGTCATAAAGGTTCGACTGATAAAGATCTTCGTAGAATATGTAGGAACCAATATGGACATCCAGGTCCCACTATTGGTTATTGATCGGAGAGGCGTCTTGGTCATGTCTACATAATTCTCGAACCCGTAGGGTCCGCACGCTTAACGTTCGTTGATGATATAGTATTATATGAGTTATGTATGTCGGTGACCGAATGCTGTTCGGAGTCCCGGATGAGATCATGGACATAACGAGGAGCTCCGAAATGGTTCAGAGGTAAAGATTGATATATTGGATGATAATATTTGGTCTCCAGAAGGGTTCCGGAATTCACTTGAAGAGTTTCGGATGTTTCCAGAAATGTTCTGGTGCGAGGACACTTTGTTTGGGCCAAGGGGTAAGGACCACGGGGCTTTAGGTCGGTGCAAAATGAAGTTTTGCGTAGGTCGGGGACCAGACACCAGGGACCCTGGCGTCTGGCCCTGGACGCCGAGGACCGTGGCGTCTGGTGCGGGAATCCGGGAAGGACTCTTCCTTGCGTTCCAAACCGACTTTGGGGAGGCCCTCTCCCCAAGTTACGACCCCAGGGCTCAACATATAAATAGAGGAGTAGGGCTAGCCCCTAGAACACAAGTTTTAGAGCCTCCTTTAGTTGATCTAGTTCTAGTTCTAGTTGGTCCTAGTTGACTAATTAGAGCTAGCCCTAGCTATCTCTAAACCTCATAATTAGAAGCCCAGTGTGGTTCTAATCTCCTTCCTCTAGTTCATCCTCCGCTCTAAATCCGTTGTGCTTGGCGAAGCCCTGCGGAAATAGTTTCACCACCACCGACACCATGCCGTCGTGTTGCCGAAACTCATCTACTACTTCGCCCGTCTTGTTGGATCAAGAAGGCTATGACGTCATCGAGCTGAACGTGTGCTGAACGCGGAGGTGCCGTGCGTTCGGTGCTTGATCGGAACGGATCATGTAGGTGTACGACTACATCAACCACGTTGATAAACGCTTCCGCTTAGCGATCTATAGGGGTATGTAGAAGCTCTCTCCCTCTCGTAGCTATGCATCTCCATGGATAGATCTTGTGTGTGTAGAATTTTTTTGTTTTCCATGCAACGTTCCCCAACATGCTAGACTTGTTAGAATTGCTAAAATCCGCCAACCATTAAAATTGGGTACTGGTTAGGTTTTTATCTTGCCAAGTAGTCTATTCACCCCCCTCTAGATGTCCCTTCTCAATCCCGCAATTGGTATCAGAGCTTTGGTCTCCATAGCTTTGGTTTTATCACCATTAGAAGAAGATGGATATGCTTAGTTTGGGGAGTCTTAGTTGTAGAGTGCCTATTCTCGATGGGGAGTACTATAGTCAATGAAAACCAAGATGCTTGATCTATTCCATGAATTCCATTTGAGCAAGTATGTTAAGAACCCTTATGTGCCTCCCATTGATCCTTTGCATCCTTCTCACGAAGAAGAAATCGACATGCTTCGTAATCTTAGAACTGTTAATCTTATCATTAGAGGATTGCCAAGAATTGTGTTTGATCAAATGACAAACTTTGGGTGTGCTTATACTTTGTGGAATGATTTAGAGAATAGATATCCAAACTACTCTTTGAAAAATCTTGATGTCATTCTCCATAAAACTATTGCATTTCACAAGATGAAACCTAGTGATCCTAATTTTGATGACAATCTTTTCGAGCTTAGAGACCTCATGAGTGCTAAAGGAGATGTCATAACTTTCAACAACATCATTGTGAAGCCATCCGCATTCATAATCTTGAACATTGTCATGATCATAGTTCTAATGAATCTCTTGATTCTTATGATGAGGATATTCCATTTGATGATCTATGTGGAACATGGCTACTATGATGAAGATGAGATGTTTGACATCGAATATGAGAAGACTATGAAGAATCTAAGTCTCATGGCGAACTTCAAAGACTACATGTCCGGAGGAAAAGAGTGGATTCTCGATAGTGGATGCACCGATCACATGACCGGAGATAGAGACATGTTTGAAGAGATCAGACCAAACCATGGACCATGGAGGTATGTGACGGGGATAACTCCAAGGGTAAGGTATTCGGTCTTGGTAAGGTGGCCATATCTCATGATAGCTCCATTCAAAATGTCATGCTTGTTGAATTGCTTGGCTACAATCTTCTTTTTGTATCTATACTAGCCGACTTCGGTTTCAATGTGCTATTTACTAAAGTTGATTGCCAAGTGTTTCGTCAAGATAATCATAGCATGGTCTTTACCGGTTTTCATAGAGGTGATCTATAAATTGTTGATTTCACTAAGAGATCCAAACCTCGTACTTGTCTTATTGCAAAATCTTCTAAAGGTTGGGTTTGGCATAGAAGGCTAGGACATGTTGGTATGTGTAATCTAGACAAGCTCATCAAAAGCGATCAAATACTTGGTGTTAAAGATGTTATCTTTGACAAAGATAGACTTTGTAGTGCTTGTCAAGCAGGAAAACAAGTGAGTGGAAGTCATCCCGTAAAGAACATCATGACCACTAGGAGACCACTCGAGTTGCTTGATACTTGTGATCTGCGTTGGGTTTTTTGTGAACAGGAACGGGTTATTGCAGCACAATACGGATGAGTATTTCCCTTAGTTAAGAACCAAGGTTTATTGAACCAAAAGGGGTAACGGTCAACCACCATCTTCGGCGACTGCACAGAAAAGAGCAAACACTTGCACCCAACGCGGCAAGAGAGTTGTCAATCCCCTTGGACTCGTTATTTGCAAGCAAATGAAGTGTGTAGATGAAAGTAGATAATTATAAATTGCAAAATAAAATAAAATATAAATAATGGCAGCAAGGTATTGAAAGCTTTTGTAAATATATAAGTGAATAGACCTGGGGGCATAGTTTTCCCTAATGGCATCTCTCATGTGGGAAGCATATGGTGGGTCAACAAATTACTGTTAGGCAATTGATAAAAAAGCACATAGTTATGCTCATATTCATGGCAATGGTCATGTATATATAGGCATCATGTCCATAAGAAAAATAGACCGACTCCTGCCTGCACCTATTACTATTACTCCACCCATCGACCGCTATCCAGCATGCATCTATAGTATTAAGTAAAACAGAGTAATGCTTGGTGAACGATGACATGATGTAGACAAAGAGAATTCAATTAATATGAACTAACCCCATCGTTTTATCCTTAGTGTCAGCAATAAAGGCGCGTCTTGTCCCTTTCTGTCACTGGGATATAGAGCACCGCCAGATTGAACCCACTACAACGCACGTCTCTCACAGAAGAAATATCAATCCAGTTGGCCAAACTATTTCAATAGATCAGAGAGAATCACGAAGCTATAATAATCATGCAATAAGAATTGTAATAAATTTCAGAGATGACTCAAATACTTTTCATGAATAATCTGAACATAAACCCACAATTCATCGGATCCCAACAAACGCACCATACAAAAGAATTACATTGAAACCTAAATGATAACAATCACAAAATGTTACCTAAACGATAACGCCCACACGTGTGACACGAAGCAACATGGCCCTCACGCCTCCATAACCATCCATCTTGCCCCATCAAACATATGACATCAGCGTAATCTTTTTGGTTTTTTGGACTTAAAATATTTTATCTCTGAAACAAAAAATCCAATTAAAAATTAATTTTCATCATTAAATCCGTCTCGACGAGGTCTTCAAAATTAGATCCATATTGATATGTTTCGACGACATTTTTTTTGCCAAAAGTTGCCATGATGTTTACACTAAAGTTGCCATATTGTTTACAATAAAGTTGTCACGAGATGTTTTATCTAGTTTTTCCTTCCAGATCTAAAGCTACCATTGTATTTCAACTACTTTTCATGTCAATTTTTAATTAATTGACCATGTTAAAATTTAGTTATTAACCATGACAAATTTAATTCATGGATTATGACAATTTTTAGTAATTCATCATGGCAAATTGAGTTTACAGATCATGACAGTTTTAGTATTTTGACCATGGCAATTCTAGTTTTTTAAACATGGAATTTTTTTTATGAACCATGGCAAATTTTAGTGCATATATCATGGAAATTTAAGTAATTCACCATGGCAATTTTAGTTTATAATTCATGGCAAATTTGAGTCATTGACCATGCATTTTTAAAGCGATCGACAACCGATTTCTTCTTACTTATAAACCATGTCAAAATTATTTCATGGATCATGGCAAAATTTAGTAAATCATCATGGCAAGTTTAGTTTCTTAATTCCCTTTTTTATAACATGTCAAAATTTACTTTAAACGTAGGAAAAAAGTAGTTGAAATATGTCATGTCAACTTTAGTGTAATCATGATGGTAATTTATGTGCAATAGACATGACAACTTTTAACCAAACAAAAAGTCATCGAAATATATCGATATGAAATCTAGTTTCGAAGATCTCGTCGTGACGGATTTAATGGTGAAAACTTTTTTTAATCGGATTTTTTATTTAAGAGATAAACCATTTTAAAAACTGAAAGACAAAAAATTCCTGCTAACATCATCAATTTCGTCATTTGTGCATGCATGCGGTGACATGATCCAATCTGTGGTCATGGGGCGTGTGGTCGGGTATTGCTCCCACCACACATGTGGTGGTTATCGGCGTCCAAATATTAATATCTCACAAGTTTGCAAATTTTACAAATATTTGTAGTATTGACTTTCATAGAATTTGACGTTGTGCATAGTCAGGCTCATCTGATATCACATGAAGAACTATAGCTTCTAATACACGTTCACTGGTGCAGAAAAGCCTAGCTATGGCATGTCGATAATGGACTTGCTGGCGTAGACACCCGACGCCACCAATATGACGCCATAGTTAAAAAATAGTGATGACGTTGAATCCTACGCCAAAAGTATATTACATGATGCCGGCGTCCACAGTGGCCAACACCAGCTATACATCTACACGACCTTTGTCGTGTGTTGTTGTCTAACGCCAGCAATTTGTTTTTTGGATAATAAAAAAAACTCCTTCAGAAACTAAGAGCTTAAACTTCACAAAATGTACTGAACAATTAAACATACTCATAAACTTAATAAGAGTTTAAAACTTAGTACTAATGAACTAAACATACTCATAAACTTTAGACTTTAAAACTTAGCTAGTACTGAACAACTAAACATACTCATAAACTTCAGAGTTTAAAACTTCACAAAAGGTACTGCAATAATTAAACTACTCAACATCATCAAGGATTAACTCCAGTTGGCGAAGTTTTTTCCGATTGTTCTCTCCATCTATTTTGAAGTGATCAACGTCTATCTGTAGGTTAGACTTCTCTATCCTCTATTTTTTCTCCAGCTTCAAGTTGTCCCTCTTCTCCGTAAACTCATCCCTCAGATCCCTCAGTTTGTTTGACTTAGTGAGGGCATTAGCACCCTCTGCGAGCAGACTATCCCTTTCATTCTTTACTAAGGCATTGTTTTCTTCGAGTTTTTTGATGCTCCACTCTAAGTACTCTAATCGACTCTAATTCCACTTATGCACGTCGCCCACCAATTCATTGTTGCTTGATGAATTGTCCATATGTGCTGTAATGAAAGCTCACCATCTTAGAATGAAGAGTTTAAAAATAGCATGCATAATTTAAAAAAGAACTAGAACATAGTTAAGCACCGTAAAATTTAGTAAAATTATGAATCATTATGAAATACAGTGTGCTCTTTTATCTATCATGACAATTTATCTACATATTATACTACAACTAGTTTAAAAAGAGTTGTACTACAGCTAGTCTATCATGACAATTTATCTATCATGACGAATTCATCTACATGCTATACTACAACTAGTTTAATAAGAGTTGTACTACAGCTAGTCTATCATGACAATTTATCTATCATGACATTTATCTATCATGGTGAATTCATCTACATGGTATACTACAACTTGTTTAAAAAGAGTTGTACTACAACTAGTCTATCATGACAATTTATCTATCATGACATTTATCTATCATGGCGAATTTAAGCATCTACATATTATACTACAGCTAGTTTAAAAAGAGTTGTACCACAGCTAGTCTTTCATGACAACTTATCTATCATGGCAAATTTAAGCATCTACAACTAGTTTAAAAAGAACTAGAACATAATTGAATTACCTGTGCTTGAGTGTTGGGCGTCAGGCGGGGCGGCCTCACGCTCCTCCTCCGACGAAGACATGCTGTGTCGGGCGGGGCGGAGACGGGCAGCGTCGGGCGGCGACGGCGTCGGGCGGGGCAGTCGGGGGGGGGGGTATCGAGAGGAGGATGGGTGGAGTTGGGGATCAAGAGAGTGAGGACAAAAGGATAAGGTTTTACTGCGTCGGGACCTGTTAAAACCGACTAGTGCTGGCGTGGGCCTAATGGGCCTGAATGCGTAACGCCGGGCCTAATGTGCAATGTCAGTACTAAGAAAATAGCTATGGCGTAGGAACTTTGGCCACGCCAACAATAATATGTGAAATGTGAGAGCGTTGGGGTCCTCATACAAGTGACGCTCGACAGAATTTGAACGCCACCACTATGTGTGTAGCAATAACGTGCAAATTTAGCCAACGCCGGCATTATTTGAAAATGTTAGTGCTGACGTTGGAGGAAAATGGTGCGCCACAGACATTGTGGCTAGCCATTTCTCCACTAGTGGTTGTTTTATATGAAAGTAGACCTCTAAAGATATATTTTTCTTATTTGTTCTATATTTTTTGACAGTTAGTTGTTTATATTGGTGGTCATTCAGTGCTTTATAGAGCCAACGTATAAAGGTAATTGCTTTCGCTCTGTCAAAAATGATATGTACTACTATTTCCCCCTTTTTATCCTTGGGCATCTAAGAGTTGCTTAATTTAAATCTAGGACAGTTAGTGATTTTGTTGGGATCAAATATGCACGTTTCAGAATTCAAAATTATCTGCATACCATTATGACTTTCTTTCTTCATAGCACATACATGTAGGATTATTGTTGCTAAAGTGATGCGGGATTCCTCAAATAGGAAGATTTATGGTTTGTTTTTGAGGGAAGAATTACGATTTGTTAGTATTGAGGTACCTGACCATTTAGCCTGCCGAGTAATTGATGTAAACAATAACTACATGTTCATTACATGATGAACAATAACTACTCTAATAAGTAGTTATAAAGGATTTGTCCTTTATAACTACCAAACGTTCGGATTTTAGCAATAGGCAAGAATGATCCTTATTTCACTCTAATTATATACATGCATGCATTAGAATGACTAATTTTTCTTTCACATACACTTCTCACTCTAATTACATGCATATATGCACTAAAGGACAAAAAGTTGATGTCATCCTAGATTCTTTCTTTTTTCAAACTTTAAAATGTTTTGTAGCTCAAACCGTTGCTCCGATTAAAAAACCGTCTTTACATAAAAAAAACGTCTCGACGAGATCTTCGAAACTAGATCCCATGTTGATATGTTCTGATGACTTTTTTTTCGGACCAAAAGTTATCACATCTGGGCTACGTAAGTTATCACGTCTGTCATACATAAGTTAGCATGTCATTTACACAAAAGTCCCGGCGTATGTTTTCAACAAATTTTATCCCAGGGTCAAAAAATGATTATGATTTTTGCAGTGAGTTATCAGCTTTGTTGTGTATATTACCATGTTGCACAAAAGCTATCGGGGTATGATTTTTAACAATTTTCATTCCCTCGATCAAAAAATTACAGCGATATTTGTATATGAGTTATCAGCTCTCATGTGTGTGTATTATCATGTGGTTTACACCATGAGTTATTGGGAGGTATTTTTTAACAACATTTTTCCCTGGTCAAAAAGTTACCACGTCTGGATTAAGTAAGTTATCAGCTCTGTTGTATGTATATTACCATGTTATTTACACATAAGTTATCAGGGTATATTTTTCAATAAACTTTTATCCCGAGGTCAATTTTCAACAATTTTTCCTTGGGCTCCAAGTTATCATGGTGTTTGTACCCAAGTTATCATGTATACGATGCGTTATTACCATGCATTATTACCATGATGTTTTCAGGTCAAAGTTGCCCCGGTGTTTGTGCCTAAGTTTTCAGGGTTGTCATGCAGAAATTACCGTGTTGTTTACACATAAATTACCGGGGAAATGTTTTAATACTTTTTTCACCCTCAATCGAAGTTACCATGACATTTATACGTAAGTTATCGGGTCCCGGTGCACAAATTACCGTGCCATTTGCACATAAGTTACCGGGGTATGTTTCAACCCAAAAAATCCCTCATGTGAAGTTGTCATGATATTTACAATGAAGCTACATGGGCAAGGTATAAAACCCGTTGGTATATGGAAGACTACAAGGCAACCTGGGAAATCCAAAAAAACACAAGAAGAAAAATGCTTTTTTTGACTCATATGAAAGTGGAAAAAATGTTAATTGTCATATTTCTACTTATTGGACAATAATCAAGGCAGAGTGAGTTGGTTAGTACACTTCTGCTACATCGTAGGGGTCATGGGTTTGAGTCCCACTTCAGACGATTACTTTTTGAAGTTAGAAGGATTAAATGTTAGTTGCGTTGACTTGCATAACAAGTGACGTTAGCTCAGTTGGTTAAACTCTTTGAGGTAGTCTCGGCGACCAGAGTTCGAATCACAAATTCAGCAATTTTTTGTTCCACACATCAGACGCGCGGGGGAACAAAAAATGGAAATGAACGTGATTTCCGCGCGGAGACCCGTGGTTAGCGGATCGTTCGGATCTAATCCTAAAACTAGAACGTTCAGTCGTTACATACTTCGTGGTTTTCGTGGTTTCAATAACTATTTCTTGTAGGTTAAAAATACCGTGGTTTTTGTAAGTTACCAGTTTTGTGGTGTGTAAATTATCATGCTCTCTGGATATATTTCAAAACAAACTTTTTTACTTGGTTTACACACGTGACAACGGCTGAAGTTTTTAATTCCATGCACTGATTCTTTGAAAAGAGACTTGGTCATATAAATCTATCCCTCGTTAAAAGAATTATCGTTTTATCCCGCGGTGGAGCAAAGGTATAAATGTCAGTTAACCCGATAAGAAAGCACAATAGGAACCGTAGCCCAGCTAGTAGTGCAACGCGCGGACCCATATATGCCGGCGTGGCCGGCTGGCCGCCCTTTGTTAGATACACACATATTAGCAAACATATGATCCACAACAAAATAAATAGCATGGTTTCAACACCAAATAATAATTAACATAGTTTTACAAGCCGAATAAAAATAAAATAATCTCACATAGTTTTGCAAGCCGAATTAAAGAGGTACATCTATTGGTTGCCAAAATGATCCCACATATGCTCAACCAAATCATTTTGCAATTGCATGTGAGTTTCCCAATCACGCATGTCGTGATGAAATTGGACGAACTGTTCAAACATTGCCGCTCCTCCATGCTCAGGCACAACATTCTCACCCTGATACTGAAACCCTTGATCGTAGAGATGTTCCGGGCGCTCATCTTCTACAATCATATTGTGCATGATCACACAAGCAGTCATCACCTCCCACATTTTCTTCGTGCTCCAAGTTTTTGCAGGATACCGAACGATGCCCCATCGAGATTGTAAAACACCAAAGGCACGCTCGACGTCTTTCCTAGCACTCTCTTGCTCTTGGGCAAATCTTTTCCTCTTCTCTCCGATAGGATTGGGGATTGTATTCACAATAGTGGTCCATTGAGGATAGATACCATCACCCAGGTAATATCCTTTGTCGTAGTTGTGGTCGTTGATGGTAAAATTAACCGGTGGGCTGCTGCCTTCGGCAAGCCTAGCAAACACCGGCGAGCGCTGAAGCACGTTGATATCATTGTGTGATCCGACCATGCCAAAGAAAGAGTGCCAGATCCAGAGATCTTGAGATGCCACTGCCTCAAGTATGACAGTGCATTTCCTAACATGGCCCTTATACTGCCCTTGCCAAGCAGAAGGGCAGTTCTTCCACTCCTAGTGCATGCAGTCTATGCTACCAAGCATCCCTGGGAAGCCCCTGCTGGCATTCATCGCCAACAAACGTGTTGTATCTTCAGGAGTCGGCTCTCTCAAGTACTCAGGGCCAAACACAGCAATAACAGCCTTGCAAAACTTATACAGGGATTCTAGGCAAGTAGACTCGCTCATACGGACGTACTCGTCAATGAGATCACCGGGCACTCCGTATGCAAGCATTCGGATGGCTGCAGTGCATTTCTGATAAGAGGAGAAGCCAATCTTTCCAACGGCATCCTCTTTGCACTCGAAATAGTTATCGTAGCCGACCACTCCCTCTCTAATACGGTTGAAAAGATTCCTACTCATACGGAAACGGCGATGAAATTTTTGATGTTTGAACAACGGATTCGTTGTGTCAAAGTAGTCTTTCCAAAGAAGGAAATGCCCGCTCTCTCTGTTGCGATTCAACGCCGGAAGGTGCCCAGGAATGGAGCCACGGAACAACGGCCGTTGGCTATTGATGTGGTGATGGGCCAACATGGCAGCCAAGATCTCCTCCTCATCATCGGACGAGGAATCGTCGGAGTCACAAAGAAAATTGTGAAAGAAGAACTCGTCGGCGGAGTCCATTTTTGTACCTTGGCAAACTGTCGAACAACTTGCGGGCGTCGACGAAGGAGCCGGCCGGCGAAGGGAGTCGCGCCGCCCTCGGACCAGCTAGCTGCACAGGCGGCGTCCGACGAGTGTGCCGGCGTCCGACGAGCGTGCCGGTGTCAAGACGAAGGAACTGGCCGGGGGCCGGCGAGGAAGCTTCTTGGCCGCGGCCTCGATTGTGTCGGGGGAGTGAGGGAGGGAAGCTTTCGGTTCCCCGGCGGCAAGTCGGCGGGGAACGGGGCGACGTGGGAGGTGCCGGCGTTGCAGGTGGGACGGCACCGGCACCGGAAAAGGGGGCGGCGGCGTCGGCGACAAGGGAGGAGGGTTTGGTGCTGGAATGGGAGAGGATGGCCAATGTGCCACCGACCAGCGGGCCAGGGGGGGTAGGCGGGAGCGCGCGCGCGTCCGTCTCGTGTCCGCGCCGACGCAAATGAGGCCCAAATTTGAGCCGGGAATGGGTCCGCAGGCGGACGAAAAGCGGACACGCGTCCGTTTGGGTCGGCACGTTGGGCCGACTATTCTGTCCGCGCCGACCCAAACGGACGCGCGCGGACGAAATGGGTCTCCGCGTTGGAGTTGCTCCGAGGGTACTGGTTCTGCTGTAACAATATTCCTCAGCGTTTGTTTCCCCTGATAGAGAGTGTAAAAATATTTTCCCTACGTTATAACGCACGGGCATATGACCTAGTATAAACCTATATGCTACTAGTATTATCTATAGTAAGAAAAATAAATTCTGGCTAGCACAACACGATCCTTTTAATTAAGCGAAAAAGAGAATTCACGTATCTTTTTTTTTTGAGGGGGAAGAATTCACATATCTAATACCCCACCAGAGACAGTGACCAAAATGGGCGGCACCAAAGTTATTCATTCGACAGTAGGAATCACGATCACATCACACAAACCGGAGCCCTGGTTCAAATTAGTTTCAAATATTTAGCTCCACACACTTCGCCGTGCGCCAGCACCGCTGTAGAGCGCGCCGATAAAAATGCAAGCGTACCAAAAGGCGCCACCGTTGCGCTCGATCGAACACCGGCTTTGCCGACCCACGCAAAGGGACGCGTAGTCCACCCATTCTCATTTTCAGGAAATCCTGCAGCTCCAGGCAAATCAAATTGCCGCGTCGGGTTCCGTTGCAGCCTCGAGGTTCAGGTCCCATGTTACATGGACCTTTGCTCCTCGTCTGCACCTGAGCCGCGCCCCGGCCCACTTGCTGTTAAAAGAAAACCCAAAACGGCAATGCTGCTGGAACTAGGGCTGGACTAACGAGCTACTCGGCTCGTTAAGCTCGTGATCGTTAAGCTCGTTAACAGTAACGAGCTCAAACTCATGCTCGGCTCGGTTCGTTAAATACTCGTTAAGCTCGTGAGCTCTCACGAGTACTCGTTAAGCTCCGTAGTCTCCTCTCGTCTCTTCGTATCTGTTCTGTACTTCTCTAGTTCTCTTCATCAATTGTCCAGATGCGAATGTGGGGGACTGAGAGGAGATGGGCTATAGTCGACAAGTGTCCATTGGGCCGAGCTGAGTTAAGCATTTGCATTTAGTAAAAACTAAAAAGTACTGATGTGAAAAATAACGAGCCAAACGAGCTACTCGTTATACTCGCGAGCTAGCTCATTAAGCTCGTTAATATTAACGAGCTAAAATTGATGTTCAGCTCGGCTCATTAACTAACGAGCACGAGCCTTAACGAGTCGAGCTTCCGAGTGCTCGTTAAGCTCGCGAGTAACGAGCTTTTCGTCAAGCCCTAGCTGGAACCTGGAACCTCCGGTCGCCCCGCGCCTGACTGACATTCCTTACCACCGAAGCAAGTAGGATCGCTCAAGGAAGATGCTTCCGCTCCACGTGCCACGTTCACACCGCGCGGTAAACGACGACGCGAGCTGTGCAGGAAATTCCACGCAAGCTTGGACCGGAAGGTCAAGGGAGTGTCAGAGTATGATAACGGAGTAGTACTACTAATGAGGAAATTAACGTAATTAACCGGTAGTTATGTGCAGTAGATTACCCGGATGGACGCAAGTACGCAACCTTTCCATGGGTCCAGCTCGCGCTCGCAACACGTTCCATGTGGAGTGACGATCCAGAGAGGCCGGTGGATGCACCAAATCCTGCGGCATTTTCTCTCGTCGTCGTCGTCGACCGACCGGGCTGCTCCCTTTTTCCGCGAGGGTCAAGGGAAAAAGCTTGGCAGCGCCAACGCGCGTGACTGGGAAATGATGCCGTGGATGATGATGGGAAGACGGACACGTAGTACTGTGCAGTGATAGTACTACATGCCACTGTAGTGGTAAAAAGCGACGTGCCAACCGACCCGGGGATAAGAAAAATCGATCGAAATTTCTACTCCGGAGTGCAGCTAAATGGACAAAAAACGGAGTCTAGAGCCCAGTTTAATTATTACATCAACCGTTGAGAGCGAAAAAATATTACTGCAAAGTGCCAATAGCTGGAGCGGGGGCGTGATGGACACTTTGGCCACATGCTCCCCTGCGGCTCATCACCCCGTCCCCACCCCGTCACGGTCGCCTTAAAAAGGGAAACGCCGAAAGCTCGTAGCGTGTCACTCCATCAGTGGCAATTTCTTCACCGCACCGCCGAAATTCCTCCCAATGTCTGAGGGTAAACCCGTCCGGCCATCCACGACGTACGCTACCAGGAAATTCCCATGCACGCACCCTCGGTCGGACCACGCCGTTCGAAAAAGAGGCCCGCCACGCGGGCCCCGCGCTCATGTGCCCCACCCCACCCCACCCCACCCCACCAACGCGCCGCCCAAACACGAGAAGCAACGTCCCAGATTCCACCGAACGGGAACGGACGGCGCAGCAACCCCCTGGCGAAGCGGTGCGGGCGTGGCGTCGCGTTCCCACGCGTCCACTCCCACTCCACTCCACAGCAGTACAGCATCACCACCCGGTCGTCGTCGCGCCCGTCCACTTCCCACCATCAACCCCACGTCGTTCGACCGTTACGCTCCCCCCTGACTGACGCCGTCAACGCCGGCCGCCGCGGCGCCCGCGCCCTCCCGTTGGGGCCGACGCGCGCGCCCGTCCTTCCTGCAAGAAACGGAGGGCGAGATGATTTTCGCCGATAACCCCCTCTGTTCCCTCAAAATCACACATCGATCCACGTTGGAAGCAATACCGTAACGGAAAAGATACTTATACAAGAGATCGGAGGAGGAGATACGATACGAAGATGGGACAGTGTGATCCGTTCCAACCCCGCGAAGTAGATGGTTTCCATGTTTGCGCCGATACACTTCCGCGGGGGAGCACGTGTTAGGAGATCACCTGCCACCATTACTTTCCAAAAACGGGGCACGGCCCAGGGGCCTAACTGCAAACTCCGCCGCCGTCGTCTCCGTCACGTTATTAATTCGAAAAAAAAAAACCACGGTAGCAGCAGCACCAGTTTTTTTTTTCCTCCTCCCTCGCCACTAAATTAAAACTCCTCTTGTCCCTTTGCTTTGCTGCCCTCTCTTTCTCTCCTCCCCCACACCACCCGGCGCTGCCGCTCCACGCTCCCATCGCTGTCGCGCACTCGCACTCGCTGCTGCGCCGAATTGGAAGCGGTTGCCCCCCGACGGATTCAAACCCCGGGCGGGGCGGGGCGGGGCGGGCGGGAGGAGCGCCGGCGGCGGCGGCGACGACGATTTGGCGTCCCGGGTAAGCTGCTGGCGGTTTCCGTTTCGGCTCCCGGATCCGCGTGCTCGAGGCGGCATTTCGGGGAGGTTTTTTCTTTTCTTCTCTTAAGCCGGGATTTACGGGCGCGGCATTTGGGTGTGAGCCTCGCTGATTTGGTGTGCGGATTTGTTGGTGGCGCGGCAGGGCGGCTGGGGATTTGCATGCCGGCGATGATGTTCACGGAGGGGCTGGATCGGGACGCGCTCAAGTGGGTGCGGGAGGTGAGTCGTCTCCCTGGTCCCCTCGTCCTCGCCGCCGCGGCGGTTTCCATGAACTGAACTGAACCCTAGCTGGGGGTTGAGTGAGCTGCCGGGGCTTGTTCCGTCTCTGACGCGCGGTGGCTGCGAATGTGGCAGGGCCAGGGCGCGGGCGCGGGGGCGGGGGCGCTGCACAGCCACGGCCGCATGGACGCGCTCCGGGCCGCGCGCGCGGGCGGCGCCGGACTCGGCATGCCGCCGCCGGAGAAGTACAGGAGCGGCCACCTGCCGCGCGCGTCCGTGCCGCTGCGCGCCGCCGACGGGAGCGCCTCCATGGCCTCCGACATGGACGAGTCCTCCGACGCCGAGGAGGTCGAGGTCTGCAGCGGCGGCAGGTACTCCGTCGACTCCTCGCCCCGCCACCGCGACGACGCCCCGCGCCGCAACGCCGTGCCCCTGTACCGGTACGCCAACGTGCCCGGGCAGCAGAGCTACTACTCCAGCGACGGCTACTCGGATCTGAGCTCGTCGAGGGACACGGCGCTGCCAAGGGGGAAGCCGCAGCAGGCGCGCCGGCCACAGGCGCGCGCTGCCGCGTACGTCGAGGAGGAGGAGTACTCGGACTCTGCGGGCAGCTCCGAGTTCTCGAGCCAGGTGTCGGGGCGGAACAATGGTGTGGCCTCCAAGGGTGGGTATGCATCTGAGTACTCGCATACTGGTCCAGTCCGGAGAGAAGCGAACAATGTCATTCCAAAGGCTGGTACGGCAGCCAAGCCTTCAAATTCGAGGGCTTACCAGCCGGAACACTATTCTGCTCATGTTCCTGCTCGAGGCGATGTCAAATCTTCTCCTAAAATGGTTAGTTTTCTGTGCTAGTTGGTAAACTATTCTCATTTTCTTTACTCCCTGCTTCATTCTCATTTTCTTTACTCTTTTCACTCCTCGGCTGCATATGAAAGCCCTCAACATTTTTTTCTGATATACACAATCATTTGTCTTTTGGTCGGTACATGAAGATCAATATGGCCGTGATAAATAACATTTGCACTTGCACTAGGCGATGTAATTGCTCGACATAGCGATATCGCAACAAATATTCTGCTCATTGAGCAAACCTTCTGCTCATACTGCTGTTAAGATACACAAGCTGTTTGTTGTTATCTTCTTAAGGATGATATGCTTCTGCATTTAGTCCACTTGGATAATGATCTGGCCAATCTTTTTTTTTCTAATCAATTATTAGGAGAAACTGATTCTGCTTACCATTATGATCTGGATATTCTCTGTTCCTTGGAAAATACAAGAAGAATTCAATTCCGCAACTGCATCGTAATTGTATTTGTTACTGGTTCCTAATCCATGATGTACTCTAGGACCCAAAGTTGCTGCCCAAAATCGTTTCTTTTTTCCGGGTCATTTGGGCCTATAAGTTGCAAGGGTCATCTGTTGCCATGCTTTTTAAAATACATGTGAAGTTATGATACCGTTCTTACATAATTGAGTAGATTTTGCTGATGAATCGAATGGGTTGTGTGCAGGATGGTTTATCTGATGTGCCCAGTGCACCACCAATCCATGATTATACTCAGGAAACTTCACCAGCTCCTCACAGCAACACCAGAACTTGTGCAAATGCAAATGCATCGGATGGTTCAACTGTCAAAAAGGAGGACCATAGTGATGGTATTGTGGGTGCTAACTTGCCCGAAGAAACTGATAGGTAGCTTTCGTAATACTGAATGCTTGATCAATCCATTATTCAGGAATTAATTGTATTTCTTCTGCTGGCATGTCGTTCTGACTATTTGTTCTACCATGTAGGAGCACTGTGAATGGAAGGCACACCAGCAGACCATCTAGTTCAATTCCTCTCCGAGTCCCCACGTTTCATGCCAGGTATGTAGAGCACACATTTAAATAATAATTTGTTTACTGTTCCATATTTCTCTACTAACCTGTTTAATAAAAAAAAAACAGTTTGCAAGGCCCCTGGTATTCTGTGCTTGCATATGATGCTTGTGTTCGCCTGTGTCTTCATGCATGGGCAAGAGGTTGTATGGAAGCTCCGGTTTTTCTGGAAAAAGAATGCACATTATTGAGAGACACATTTAGGTGAGTTATGGTTGAATTATTTCATGCTCATAACAATCAACTGTAAAGATGTCATGAAATATTCCTTTCTTACCGACTTTAGTTACCATGAGCAATTGTGGATATGTTTATAGTTATTATGAACAATAGCTATTTTGGTTAAGGATAAAATTGAACTGGATACACAAAGCTGATAGAAGAAGTTCTAATCCAACCTGTTCTGAACTTTAGCCTAATCCATCTGGCCTTCACGGGGGCTCTTTCTCTTAGCTACTATGCCTCTGGGGATCTTGTCTGATCCTAGCATATCTCATCAGTCTATTGCAGCTATTGTCACCCATTCTTCTGATGATAAAATACATGCTTGAACTTAAGTCGATTTGTTCCACTGAAAGCTGAGTGCCCCTCTGTTGATGCAAATTGTAAATATTAAGAGACATTGAATCAGCCAAAATAGCTTCTTTCTCTGTAAACACCAATCATTCAACATTTCGTATGTGTTCTAATCTAAGATACTGCAATTTTTCCAAGAATAACATAGCTCCTCAGTGTCTTATTGCTGAGTATTATCACACAAAAGAGAACTGTTGCAAACTCACAATGCCATCAAGTAACACACCAGTATCTCCTCCTTGAACACTTCAAAACCTCTCGACTTATTCTAAGGTGGAGTGCTGAAGCAAGTACCTATCTGTATTGTGCAAGCAGACCATTCGTTTGTTTGAATTAGTGTACAGTATAAGTTGTTAATGCTGGTCAATGTACTACTCCCTCCGTCCCAAAATAAGTGTCTCAAGCTTAGTACAACTTTGTACTAACTGTACAAAGTTGTACTAAGCTTGAGACACTTATTTTGGGACGGAGGGAGTATCTTTTTACATGTTGCAGTGAAAACTTAAGTTGATAATTTTTGCATGTTCCATTCAGCTTGCAAGATGTGCTGCTGCGATCGGAAGAGGAACTCATGACAAAACAGGCATCAGAACGAGTTACGGAAGGAGCTGCATCAAAACCCAAGAAAACAATTGGAAAAATGAAGGTTCAAGGTATACACTTCCCAAATCATGCCAAAGCTTTCCCTTTGTCCACTTGCTGGTTGCGAGGACCTCTAATTAGAGGGGCAGATCTTTCTAGCTGTTAGGATTTCTCTTTACATGCTCTGCAAACTACTCTCAGAAATTGCCAAGATGTTAAATGGTAACATAATGTAATTTCAATTGCAGTTCGCAAAGTTCGCATGTCTGTAGACATGCCTTCTGGTTGCAATTTTTCGTCATTGCCAGTGGTGAAATTTGATTCAGTTCGGCACCGTTTGTCCAACGTACAATCATCAATCACATCTGGGTGGGAGTCAGTTAGGAGAGTTCAAGTAGCAACACATCTACCTCCTAATAGTTCCTTCTCGAAGCATAGCTTAGCATACATGCAAGCAAGTGCTCAATATATAAAGCAGGTATCTGGTCTGCTAAAAGTTGGTGTGACTACCCTGCGCAGCAGTTCAGCCGATGAAATACAACAAGGTAAATATGCTTTATTTCTTTCACGACCTGCAGCCTCTTGAATTGACCTCACCATATTCTTGCCTCAGAGACATATTCATGCAAACTGAGGCTTAAAAGTTCACCTGAAGACGATGTGGTACCAATGCAGCCAGGATCTGGTGAAACACATGTCTTGTACGTAAAGAGAAATTTCTATGTAGCATGTTATTTGATAACATATTGGTGTCAAGCTGAATATCTTTCTGTTGACATTTCAGCTTTCCAGATAGCCTTGGAGATGATTTAATCATTGATGTATCTGATACCAATGGGAAACCCTGTGGGCGTGTTGTCGCTCAAGTTGCTACAATGGCAGAGGAACCTGTAAGATTTTCCTTCCCATGTTGTTACTTGCTTGAAAGTTCTTTAAAGAAAAAGTTTCTTGTAGTTTTCCATAGCTTGGTGTTTCTTGATATACCACGTCCCAATTGTACCTTTCTGTGCAAATTGATGTTCCTCAGAAAACCTCTGAATTTTCTTGTGTAGGCTGACAAACTTCGTTGGTGGTCAATATACCGGGAGCCAGAGCATGAACTCGTGGGTCGCATACATCTTTATGTCCAATATACAACTGCTGCGGATGAAAACAACACGAAGGTACTGATGCATGCCTATAGTGATAGCTAATTTTGTTTGTTTGTTAAAACACTTGTTTTAGGTTTTGTGCGTTAAGATTATCTGTCTCAGCGAAGTAAAAGGTTCTCCTGAATGTCCTCGTACTGAGGAATACTATCGATTTCAATGCAAGTAACCGGGGCATCCTATTTATCACGATGTTAACCATTAAGGAACTATTGAATATATATGTTTCTTGATGATAAAGTGAACGGATGCGTCATGCTTTTAACATGCTGACCAATTTTTTAACATACCTTTCTTTGTTCTTGTACAGTATGGCTCCGTCGCAGAGACTGTGGCGTATGACATTGTTTTGGAAGTTGCAATGAAGTCACAACACATTCAGCAGAGGAATCTTGTCTTGCAAGGTTCTTGGAAATGGTTGCTGACAGAATTTGCGTCATACTATGGGGTTTCAGATGCTTACACTAAGTTGAGGTACTTGGCTACAGTGGTCCCAACTCTTTCTAGCTTCTTTGGTATTTATTATCACTTGTACTACCTCCGTCCTGGTTTACTAGTCCCCATCGTATTTTGGGTCAAAGTTTGACCATATATTCAACAAGCAAAATGTTAATGCATGCCATAAAAAATTATATTGTTAGATTCGTATTTGAATGTAGTTTTCAATAATATTATTTCTGTTATATATAACATGTATTTTGTTAGTTAAAATCATAGTCAAAGTATGACTCAGAATATGGTTGGGACTAGTAAACCAGGACGGAGGCAGTATTCACTGTTTCAGTTTTTTTGCATGATTTTTGTGTTTTGTGTGATTTAACTTGCGTTAAATACTCATGTCTGTCTGCTACATCATGATAGATAGTTGATTCAGCCTCTATATTTGGTGTAGTGATTTTGAGGGTGCTAGAAACCCTTTTGTGATACTTGCTTATGATTCTTGGATTTGCATCGAATGTTTGTCTCTTCTATTCTATCAAATTACTTTTGCCCCTCCTCGTATTCCACTCAGTGGGCTGCTCTTTATCATTCTTCCTAAAGGTACCTCTCGTATATTGTGGATGTTGCAACCCCTACCGCTGATTGGCTGAATCTGGTTCACGAGCTCTTGCTGCCAGTACTAATGAAGAGCCATGGTACTGCCACATTGAGCCATCAAGAGGTACTCGCTCCTTTTTCCATCAAAAGATGTTTTTTTTTGCTTGAACGGTATTTTTCTCTCACAAGGTAGGTAGCAAATTTCTTAAATTTGGAGTAAATATCCTATTGTTTCTCTGACGTTACAAGAAAATTAACCTAGTTAGCTGAATAAATAAAATCCATCCTGCTCTTTAGCCTCTTCATTACCTGCTCCTGACATCTCAACATGATGATGTGACTGATTGCTTCATTAGAATCGAATACTGGGGGAAGTGGAGGAGCAAATCGAGCAAACTTTAGCAATGGTATTTGAGAATTACAAGTGTCTCGATGAGTCACTGGTTTCTGGACTGGCGGAAGACTTTAGGCCTCCAACTGGATTGGCTGCGTCAGCCCTGGAGCCGGCTATAAAGTTGTACAGTCTTCTGCATGATGTGCTATCTCCGGAGGCCCAACTGAGACTGTGTGGTTACTTCCAGGTCATTCTTCAACTTTTCTCTATATGTATGTTACCTTTGTCTCTAGATGCTGATACTTATTAAGTTTTAATTTATGTCCAGAGTGCTGCCAGGAAGAGATCGCGGAGGCACATGCTTGAAACAGATGAATTTGTGGCAGGAAATTCTGAAGGCATAAAGATGGACATGGTGACCTTCACAACTGCTTACCAGAAGATGAAATCATTGTGCCATAATATACGCAGTGAAATTTTTACAGACATTGAAATTCATAACCATCACATACTTCCCAGGTACTTTGTTGTTTCCTTGGCCTGCTGTTCGTCTTATAGAAACAGTTTCCTGTGTATGATCTATGAGATGCATTTCACTATAAAATGATTCTGTTACCTTGCTTGAATCTCTGTTTATTCCTCTGTTTCCACAGTTTTGTCGACCTCCCCAATTTGACAGCCGCCATCTATAGTGTGGAGCTCTCAAATAGAGTACGCTCATTCCTTGTTGCGTGCCCTCCTACTGGCCCTTCTTCTCCGGTTGCAGATTTGGTGATCGCCACTGCAGATTTCCAGAAGGATCTTGCCAGCTGGAACATTTGGTAAGTGTTAACTTGGCTCTGTTCTTGCATTTGTGTCTTGTATATGCAAGACTAATGTACTTTTTAATCCTCAGTTCTATTAAAGCTGGTGTTGATGCAAAAGAGCTGTTCCATTTGTACATTGTATTATGGATTGAAGATAAACGAAGAGCACTGCTGGAAAATTGCAGGCTAGATAAGGTAAATACTTCTCTTTTGTTTGCTTTTGGTTAAATCATATGAAAAATGGTTGGCACATATTTTTTACCCCCTCTTACCTTTCTTTACGGAGGGAGTATATGATAAAAAGTGATTAATGTTCAATGTTATGTTGCTGGTGGCCAACGGTGAGTCCTGCATTTCTCTCCTTTATTTCCATTTGTTGTGTCTTGGATGACATTGGCTTGGTTGTTAGTGGAACCACTGATAGGTAATAACTAAAGCAACTCAAGCAATCAGATGAAGGTTATGGGTGTGGACACTTAGTAGTGAACCGATTCAATACCTAAAACCACTTATAGATGATATTGAAAGTTTTGTAGTACACATGCACAAATGCTGGCCTTGTCTGGAGGTGAACACGCTTGCCAGACAGTTAGTTTCAGAGTTTGTAATTTTGATGTCTCATTTAACTTGAATGACATGATGATTGAGACAGATCTGTTTGCACTCTTTATATTCTGAAAAGTTATTATTTGCTGCACTAATTACTGTACAATATCTATATATGGGTGCACGCAGCTTTTCAGTATTTGATACTTTGGGGTCTCATCCTGCAATACCTTTGCCGATTACCAGGTTAAATGGTCAGGAGTTCGGACCCAGCATATGACAACACCTTTTGTGGACGAGATGTATGATTTACTGAAGAATACATTGACAGAGTATGAGGTTATCATTTGCCGATGGCCAGAATACATATTCGTTCTTGAGAATGTATGTGTGGATTCACTTGCAGACCCTTTAATTGACTTGCTTGCACCAGAATGGAATCTGACTTACCTTGTGCTATTGTGAATGTTGTCAAAAAAGGCTATTGCAGATATCGAGAAAGCGGTAATCGACTCTCTTGAAAAGCAGTATGTGGATATTTTGGCCCCACTTAAGGATTGTATCGCCCCCAAAAAATTTGGCCTCAAATCTATACAAAAGCTAGCAAAGCGCAATTCAACGTGCCCTTATGTTGTACCTGAAGACGTAAGTTTTCCTGCGCATTCACATTTGTTAAAATTTCAGATTTTGATGTCTGAACCCTATGTGCTCACAGCTAGGGATCCTCTTGAACACAATGAAAAGACTATTGGATGTTCTCCGGCCGCGGATCGAGAGCCATCTGAGGTCCTGGAGTTCCTGTATACCTCATGGAGGAAATTCAGCTGCCATCGGCGAAAGACTTAGTGAGGTTACAGTAACATTGAGGGCGAAATTCAGAAATTACATGCAAGCAGTTGTCGAGAAGTTGTCTGAGAATGTGAGTGTTTTTGCCAAACTTGAAACCACGCTTCCATTGTTTACATCTTGATGTTATCATCATATATTTCAAACGTTAATTGGCATGTCATGCTGGATTGTCACGTAGATTTGGCGATTGCATTGAGTAATACTTTGGTGAATTAGGCTTTGATAATAGCAAGTTCCGGTAGCCTTTTTACACTGTTTGCAACTGCAGCAATTTGGTTATATCTTGTCCTAGACTCAGTTTTACTGTCAGTTGCTTTGTGGCAAGCTTTACTGTCACTATACTTGGATAATGGGCGCTCACTTTGGTTATTTTGTTATTTTATGTGCAGACCCGCATGCAGAACACCACTAAGCTCAAGAAGATCATCCAAGATTCAAAAGGATTGGTCCTGGAGTCAGATATCCGCGGCAGGATGCAGGAGTTGAATGATCAGCTAATTGGGGCAATAAATCATGTGCACAAGGTCTCAGAAGTTCATGTGTTTGTAGCCATATGCCGAGGCTTTTGGGACCGTATGGGGCAGGTATCTGAAAGATCGATAGAACCATTGTCTCTCTTCTTATCATATGAGTTACTAACTAACCTTGGTTTAGGATGTCTTGAGTTTTCTGGAAAACCGCAAAGAGAACAAGGCCTGGTACAAAGGTGCGAGAGTTGCAGTATCGGTAAGTTCATTTTCTTATAGTCCCGTTTTAATGCTCACAAGCCATTTCTTGAGTGTCTTCCGGTGGTGGGTTGCTTCTCTTTGTTGTTATGGTCATATAATAAACTTGTAATACTACAGGTGCTCGATGATACATTTGCATCCCAGATGCAGCAGTTGCTTGGCAACACACTCCAGCAAAAGGAGCTGGAGCCGCCTAGGTCCATCATGGAAGTGAGGTCAATTCTCTGCAAAGACGCTCCCCGGCAGAAGAATTCGGGCTTCTACTATTGATCATTTTGGTGTGTACATATGGGATGCACATTAGAGTGTGCAGCTTAGAAATGGTGAAAAGGCCGAAGTGATGATGTGGAGATCTTTGTAAAGAAGACAAGACAATAGAATAGCAAGAAATAGAACATAGGGCTACTGGTGAAATACATGAGCTGAGAAGCCACAAAATAGTGTTTTGCTGGTTAACCGGGTCGAAATATGTTCCCATTGCCTGTGGGATGGGTCTGAATGCGGAGACTGGGTTGTACTTCGTAGGGAGCGTAAGTTTCACTGGTAGCACCTAGCTAGCTGAGATTTCACAGTTACTAATATTGATTTTTGAACATGTTGACTGGATTATATTAATTTCGTATCCTGCCAAGATGTTAAGGGGGATGTGAACTGATGGTATTGGTGGATGTGAAGCGCTTTGCACTTTCAAGTACCTCGTGCATATAGATTATCATTGTGGTTGGAGAGGTAATTGCAACATGGCGTGTTGAGTTCATGTATTCTACTGTGTTTATCATTGTGGTTCGAGAGGTAAATGAAACATGTTGTCAAGTTTATGTCTTCTACTTGGTCTGGAGCCGGATAAGCCTGCCCGCGGTCTTGTCCGTCGAACGGCAAGGGAGGGCCGCCAAGAAGGCAGCGGCCGCGGCTGCTTGGTCTGCATGCTCCACGGTGGACCGTTGTGCTGGTACCGCCTGGGCGGGCGATCGAGACGAAGTCAGTATAGCACTCTGCCGCCTCCGCCTTTCACGGCGACGTAGTCGCTGCAGCTCGTCTGGGCAGTGGCGGAGCTTGGGTCAAATCTTTGGAGGGGCAATGGGCTAAGGAGGGGCAAAAGTATGAGTTTTAGCCTGTTTTTAGTGAATATATAACACAAAAACTAACTAGTAGTAGGTGATTTTTTCTTGAGCTGGGGGGGCCACCGCCCAGGTTGGCCCCCATGAAGCTCCGCCACTGCGTCTGGGTGGTGTTCGTCTGAGGAGCCCTCATTTGGCGGTGCCTCGTTACTGTTTGGCGGAATGCCTCCCCCAAGCTCGATGTCGACCACTGACAAGGCGATGATGAACATGATCAACAACGGCGGTGACCAGGAGGACGGACAAGTTGAGGATGACTACTCGCCGCAGTCGCGACAAGAGACGCCAACGAACACCCAACAACCAAAGTTGCACGTGCCCGATGGGGACCCAAAGAAGAAGATAGTTTCGTCTTACAAGATGAAAGAGAGTGAATTATTGTGCAACGCGTGGTTGGGGCAGGAGTGTTTTTTTTTTTTAAGCCTCTCGATGATTTATTGCTTTGTCAACATGGTTACATCGTGCAAAACATAAGGCAATAAAAAGGATGGTGGATCACCCTCCCAGCTAAACTCTACCTGATTATCATAAGCATGTTTTGCCAGCTGATGGGCCACCTGATTAGCTTCCCTGGGACAAAACTCAAAAGAGATACCATCAATCGTCTGGGTTTTTGCAAAGCATTCCACCAAGGTTGCAGTATATGGACTGAACATATCAACCTCGCCCTTGCATGCATTTATCAATTCCAGCGAGTCAGATTCAACGATAATATTTGTGCACCCCAACTTCTCGAGCAGCTCCAGCCCCTTCGACATTGCCAAAGCTTCTGCCGAGGTGGCATCAAGAGTAGAGCCAAGTAGACAAGCTTCACCAGCAACCGCTTCACCAATGCTATTTCGCAGGACAATCCCCGCTGCACCTGTACCATTATCATGAAAAGCAGCATCCGTATTTAGTTTGTAGCATCCGGTTCTAGGTTTTGTCCAAGATATTTCATGCGGTGCACTGGGGTGAGATGACACTTCATAATTTGCTGTCAAAGCTTCGACTGCAAAAGCAGTTCTAGGGGGTGCCGCAACCGATTCGCCCTTAACCATCTCACGTCTTTACCACCATATGTACCAGCATGCAACGACAATCGATTCCTGTAGTCCGAGCCCCCCCAAGACGGGGGATCTCCGGGAAGGATGGCACAAAATATACTCCAGAATTACCGAACCCGATCTGTCCACAGCCAGAGCATTATCAATTACTTCCTCGAGGCCGAGAGCATGCCAGACTTCCCGGGCGCGATTACATGTGAACAGAAGGTGGCGAATATCTTCTGGACCTCCCTTGCAAATTGGACAAATAGGCTCTACAGGAATGTGGCGTGCAAGGCACGAAAAAGAGCAAAGAACTACCCCCCCCCCCCCCCCCCCTCCCGCGCCGTAGGAGAAATAAGTGATCGATGAGCACAATGCGAAGTCGCTTGATACGAGGTCAACAAGCAGCGCGTATGCACAAACACAGAATCAGTGGCCAAGTGGTGTGTCACTCCTCGAGTTTGCAAGTTTCCTTCACACCGTTTCAGCTTTGGTACTTCTTGTAAAACATGCACGAGGTCCGTCTTTTCGGAATCAATGCAGATATCTGGGGAACAATGCAAGAACAGTAAAACTTCATCGGGGCAGAACGACGCAAATGCGGCAGTTGTCTGTAATCTTTGTATGTGTATACACAAACTAGCAAATGAGATTTGCCCAGACTCCAGGGAGCTCTTCAAGTACTGTAGACTGTAACATCATGAAGTAAAATTGTGACTGGGATTTGTCCGAATGCATACATGGTGACATTATTGAAAGAGCAGTTTCCTACTGCATGTTGAATTTCACATACAAAAACAACATGAGCTCATGTACATCGGAGAACAACAACAATGGATTGCACCACCAACTAAATAAAAAGGTCTGCCACGTCGTTTTGTGGTGATGGAATCCCTGGAGCAAGTTGACGTTCTTACGGATGAAATGCTGCAATGCTCACTCGCTAATGTTGCAGACCGACATGAATTTCTGAACTGCGTTGTGGTACTGAGTTCCCTGCGGAAATTGTAAAATTGTTGGATACAAGAGGCAGCGTCAGTACTAGCAAGTGCTACCTCAGAGGGGAAAACTGGAACATAGAGCAACAAAAGTACCTCCCAGTAGAGCTGGTTGCAGTCAGTGCACTTCCAGAACTCCTTATTTCGGTTGAAGATGCACGAGGGGATGACTTGAAAACCTTTGGAGGCTTCAATGGCTTCCTCCAGCGTTAGTGGTTTCTGAATGAAACTTCCGTTGCACTTTGTACATCTCGACATTAATCGGTCTTCAGAGATCTTTAACTGGAAGGTGTCAATCACCTGCAACAAGCAAGTTAAACAGACTAATCAGTGGGCTTCCGAATCTCTTTCCTTCCTTTCCTTATTGCACAATGCACAAATATAAATACTAGAGAAAGATTCTTTCTCGGCCTCCTTGGCAAAGCTAGTGGCCAAGGGTGTGTCCACTCCTCACCCCACCATCCCTTCCCATTTCTGCTGCCTCTGTGGGTAAGGGCGGCGGCGCAGAGCCCAATACATTCTTGTCAATCCATCACTGTCGCATCTGCCTTCTCAGCATGGACTGCTTGGATATGTAGCTGCGGGGTGCTCAGTGAACTTGTGTTCAAGTGGCAGTGTGCAACCAGAGTCCACTAACAGCTGCAGGGGTGTTGTAAATGTAAGGCCAGATGAGTGCGTCGGCAGTGGGGTCTGGTTGTCAGGGCGGCTTGCAGAGTTGGAGTAGGGCAACACAGTTTTTTTATTTCTTTTTATCGTACTTCTTATTAATCAATGAAATAAGCAAAGATTTTGCCTCGTTTTTCTTTTTGTGGGTTTTCGCCTAGGTTTTAAAAGTATGTAGTAGATAGAGATACAAGTAAATGACTAAATGAGTATATCTTCCTTCAGCCCTCTAGTTTTCATAACACACAACCTTTTAATCCGCAATTATTATCCTCGAAAGGTTCATGAAAAGGGCAACAAAATCAAAAGTGACAACTGCTAAAGTGTATCACATGTAAGCAATGATCTTTGGTTTTATTACTTTAAGTCATTGCTTCTAGATGTTCTACGAGCATTGGTCTATTTCCACATTATTTTCAAGCCAACACTTACAATGTTACATTGGTTCCTTTGTTTACTTGTCCTTTTGGACGTGACATGGTCTCCAGTATGCTCGTTTGTGGCTTTGACTATTACTTTCTGTATTTGCATTTGCTTTTCATAGGATTTCTGTATTTACATGGTAGTAAATATTATAAAAAATACAGTGAGATAAAAGCATTTTTATGACAAATCTAGTAGTATCATACGCAAATAACAACTTCAAACACTTCAATTAGTTTTTGAATATTAGTGGTTGAGGTTTTAAAAGGTTGTTTGTGCACAAAATCTAAAAAGTAGTGGGCAAATACTAAGGAAAAAAAATGTTTTCATCCATAAAGACCAATTTACAGTAATTTTGAAAAGTTAATGCAGACGGATCAAAATGAAGATGGAAAATATCAAATAAGCACATACCTCAGCCAGTTGATCATGTTTGAGTAGGCTTTTCACTCTGTATACTTGATTAGTCGCCAAGTACTGATACCTTATGAGCTTGGCATCTCGTGTTAGTAATATTCTTCCTTCCTTGTAGATTTGATCTAATAATTCCCTAAAGTTGAGTAGAAAAAAAATAAAAACAAGTTAACAAAAAAAAAACTCTTAATAAGAAACTACATTATGAATGTTACAAATATTGCTGCAGAAAGTTCATGGGAAGACCTTGGTTGAGGTTTTTTACAAGATGGAGTGGCGGCATCCAATCCAACACATCTCAAGTGCTTAGCTAGACCCTCAATCTGTTGAGTTTTGCTGACATCAAATCTAGCAGCCTTTACAAATAGAGAACAAATTGGGTACTTGACTTTAACATATAATAAGGTGGTAAAATCTGTCCTACTTTGTGTTCATTTTATACAATGGTATTTGAGCAAACAAACAAAATCCACACTCTTGTTGAAGATAGTGAGATTAGGAAACTGTTACCATCACATCACACAGAAACTTTGGGTATCCATCTCCACCAACGGAAGGATCCCATGGAGGGGGGCCCGTCCATTCAGTACTGTAATCAAACTTCTCTTTGCACTTGGCATCACTAGACAGCTTTTGCTTTTCTTTTCGTCTTGAGGAATGTGCTTTCGTATCTGACTCTGTCAACAAAATCCTATCGCTGTACTTCGTTATAATGGATGTCAAATACCCATCAAAGCAAATGTCATTTAGTGACGATGAACATTCATTTGCCCTTTTTAAGCAATGTTCATCTGAAGCTTCAGCCGCTGGCGAACATTTTTCTGAAGTAGTATATAAATAATTACAAAATGCCACAAAAAATGTTAGTGATTAAATCTCCTTAGCTCTTATTAATGATAAGCACTTAAAACTCTCATGATAAAGATAGCATTTGCATACAATAAATACAAAGAAAAGAACACTAAATTCCCATGATAAAATCAGTTGTGTTGAAGCATGACAAAAGTACCTTCAATGCTAACCTTCTGATGGAACAGATCAAATATGTATAGCAAGTAGTAGGCATCTGATGCAGCATATTGTATTTGCCCTTGGCTCAGGGGGCGGCATGCAGATAAAATTGATTGGTCTGCTTGGGCTGGGCAGGAAGACCGAGCTCAATTTGGTTCCACATTAAACTCGAGTTCAACTGGGCCACAAGCTCAAAATCAATTTGCATGCTGATCATGTGAGCCCAGGTAAAGAACCCACATTTTAAGACGCATCTATGTGAGGAAAATAAAACTAGCAACCAAGCTTGCATATTGAGAAGACCAGGCTTGAGCTCAACACTCCTATGACACTTGTGTTGAGCCTTTGTGCCAGACTAGCTCAAGGTTTGCTGATGTGATGTGTCTGGCCACAGGTTCTAAGAGAGGATACCACAATGGGTTAGCCACGTATGAACATACAATGTAGTAGCAGTTTACTGATGAATACTATAACTGGAAGTTATGAACGAGGCAAGTAAACTCAAGGAGAGGGGCATTTATGATCTGATATGTTGATATGTTGATCTGTATAGTAAGAAATACTGCTTTTAATCAATTAAGTTAGTAATAAGCAAAATCAGTTGGATTTGGCAAGGCTATTCTACACCTACATTCCCGCTGGTTTGCAATTCTGCAGATGTTGCAATTGAACTTGGCGATTAATGCAACCATGCCACGGAAAAATGCAAGCCCCCGACATGAAGGCAACAAACTTATGTAGACTAACCTTGGACAAAGAGACATTCAGCAGTTCCTCGCATATTGAAGCCAAACTCTTGGTCTCCTTTGGAAGTCTCGTTTGCATGTCATGCCCCTTGAGGTAATGGTAAGCGCTGGTGACATCCAAGAAAGGCTCCACCTTGCAAGATGAACGACAGCAGTGTTACTCACAAAACATTAATGCTTACCGCTGCCTCTCAGTTGGTTTCGGAACAACGAATTACTGCCTCCATCCGGGTTTTTAGGGCTGATTATTGAAATCCCGTACCAAGGCAGGTTGGAGCAACTTTGGGAATTTCAATCTGGCTCATAATCCTGGGGAAATTGTTCTAGGCGCCGTGGAAACCTCGCCAGAAGACTTCCCCACATGAATGGAGTAATTCGCGGTTCCAAAACCAGCTAGCTGAGATGCAGCAGTGATCATGTAGCTGATAAACTAAATGTTAGGCAAAGTATTCAAATTTTCAACCAAATTCAACCTACAACAATGTTGCCTACGAGAAAGGGATCTGGGATGCTCTACCAGAACATCGTGAACGATCTTGTAAAAAAAGTAAAGCAATTTGCACGACAGGCACTCTACCCTATTGAATCCAGAGTCGCATCCGAGGGCGGCGGTGAAGGTGGCAGAGAGGTACACGAGGTCCTGCTTGAACCGGAACCCCAGCTTCAGCACCCCGGGCCGCTCAAACAGCTCCCTCAGCGGCGCCCACAGGTCGGCGAGAGGCACGGCGAGGAGGTCGACGACGAACACCTCGTTGCCCCCGTCTTCTCCGCGGCAGGCAAGCTGGAGAACCGTAACGGTCGGCAACTGCGTCGGATTCGGGGGCGCCGGCGAGGCGTCGTCGCTGGGGGCGGAAGGAGCACGGCGCCGTGGCTTCCACTCGGCGTCGAAGGCGACGATGAGGGCGGTGGAGAGGGACTGTAGGAGGTGGGATAGCTCCGGCGAGGAGACGTCGCCGGTGACCAGGTGTACCGCGAGTGGCGGCGGTGGCGCCGGTGCGGGGTCCATCGGTGCGGGTTGGAGTGGGGACGGGAAGAAGGAAGAGAGAATTCCTTATTTGGCCCTTTATTAAAATTTACTTCTTACTTTGGCCCTAATAAAAAAAATCTTTCCTTTTTGACACATAAATTTCATTTTGTTCCCTCGATGACATTTCTGTCAGTTTTCCCCACTAACACCACCAAAGGCAATCTGAAAAAACTATTTTACCCCTACTTTAGCTCACTGGTAAAAATGAAATACGCTATGACCGAAGTTCTCACCTGGTTCCCATCCCTGAGTCAATATTGTTGCTGCAGATGGCGGGGCGGAGAGCGACGGAACCTCAGCCTCGGTGTTGGTTTCAGATCGCGGGGACAAATTAACTAGGAACTGGTATGCGTACGTGAAATGCTCATAGACAGCTTGATTGACTCTTGCACGCACTTGATTGATTCCCTAGCAGTAGCATGCACGCGTACATGTACACGTGAATGCCTGGCTAGCTTCAACTGGATCAATTGTCTCCGGATGGAATGGCTTTCTCAGCGAGGGTGGCGTTTTGACTCTAGATGTATATACACCTATTATGAAATACATATAAAAAACACATTTCAAAATGTTTAAAAAATTCAAGAAAAAACCTTGCGTGTACATCCGGACATCCTATGTTTGTACACAAAAAATCGATGAAAAGGGAAAAAAAATTGTGGCCTGTATAAAAAACATAAAAATATGCCTCGTGAATAGCTGTAATCAAGCATCGAAATTTGTCTTTTTTACACAAGCCACAAAAAATGTCCCTTTTCGTCGAAACTTGGTGCACGCATATATATTGTCCGGATTTACACGCGGGATTTTTTTCTCGAATTTTTTCAACATTTTGAAATGTGTATCTAAACAATAGGTGCATATACACCTATGAGTCAAAGTGAATTTCCGTTTCTCAGCTTGCTTCAGTCCGGGCGAGCGTCTGGTCTCTGGCCGCGCGTGTGGCTGGCTGCCATCGTTCCCAGCAATCAGGCCGTGTGCGTGGTGTCCGGCTCCTCGTGCCCAACAGTAGGCGTTCTCGTCATCCTCGTCTGCCTGTCGTGTGCGTGGATAAGATAAACTAACCAACATGGTAATTATATAAATATGATAATACAAGTGTTAGTAAAGCAACTTATCTCTATTGAAGGCCCAAGGGGCATATATATGACACAAGACTTGAGATGCAAGGAAAGTAAACAAAGACTAATAAGGACTCCTAGACCAATACTAATACTTCCTAACAACAAGTACTGCACATATATATGGAAAAAGGACCAGTGATCATGTTGAACTGACTGCCTTTTTACTTAGATATATCCAGGACAGTCACATAGTGCGCTAGGGGTAAATGGTCTTTTCACCTCACACTTAACACCGTGAGTGACAAAAATAAACGAAAATGGCATTGAGGGAACAATTTAAAGTTTGAGTGTCAAAAACGGAAGAAAATTTTGTTTTGGGCCAAAAAGGGAAGCAAAATTTAAGAAAAGGCCAAATAAGGAATTCTCTCAAGAAGGAAAGACAGGACGCCTTCTTTTTTTCTTTAGGGGAAAGACAGGACGCCTTCTTTTCCCGGGAAAAAACGTTGCCATACCTTAGCCCACGAGGCCCGGCCTCATATCGTTCAGCCTAGCCCAGCCCGTTTGAAGTCCACATTTTTACACGAAAAACTTAAATTATTGCCAAACAACCAGAAACGATCGTCCACCCCACGGCTGGACCAGGGCTCTGGTTTAGTTCAGGGAAAATTAGCCCAAAAAAAAAGTTCAGGAAAAGGTTTCAAAACAGAGGGCTGATTTCTTGGCTTCATAAGGGCATGTACAATGGTTGATAAGATAGTTTTATATTAAGTCTTACATGTAATTTAGAGATGACAAAAAACATGTCTACAATGGGTCATCTCTTAGCCTTATCTTCAATAACTAGCTATTTCTAAAAACGTGGTGAGACATATTGTGCTAAGAGATCATCTCTTGTCTTCTCTTAAATAAGAGAAGACAAGCCTTTTCTTACGATTTCTCTCTCATCCACCTCATCATTTATCCTACGTGGCATTCATAAGATAGAACCATTGTACATGCCCTAAGTCGCATCCGACGTGGTCCGATCCCCCTCCATCGTATGATGCGGAGCGCATCCCTTTCCCCGCGCGAAGGAGTCCCACCAATAGTCCCAGATTTTGCGTGTGCGGGGTCGAACGATGATTGAAGCTCGCTCAACACGTGAGACCGGTTTTTTTGAACAAGCAAAGGCACCTGAATGTGCCAAATATTTCATTCAGCTCGAGGAGATGGTACAAAGTGTGTTACATAGATCTACCAAATATGAAAGAAGAATAGTAGCAGCAACTATGAGAGGGAGCCGATGAAAGGATCCATGAGAGGCAAAGTGAACATGAGCACAATGCCTTGAGCCACATGATCAGAAAGAGCAGACTAACATGCTGAAATGATAATAAAGCTGCAGGACTGGAGGAAGAGGACATCTGAAGATATGGAAGCAATGTCGCCGCTGATGTCCATCCTCTATATGCCGCCAAACGGTGCCGAGCAGAACCGCACACCAGGAGGCTGAGAGAGTCTCGCAATGCAGCAGACAAGGCCACACACTTGTCTGATGTGATCCTGAGAAAATGAACTTGAGCGAAGAACTCCCTTAATGTGGAGCAATGATTGGACATCTCCTGCTTTAGAAGCAATACACCTTATGCAGCTGGATACCTGGAAGATGAAAATCAGAAAGAGTAGTTGCTACTGGACATGGAGCAGAAACATGAGAATGAGCAGAACATGTCAGAATGGGTCCTCCAACGGATCGGAAAATCTGTTGAGCAAGGTTATGAGCAACTCCATTAAAATCCCTGGAAATATGAAACACTTGAGAATGTAAATTAGAAGAGGACTTAAGAAAAGTAGCCAATTCCTTTCTAATATTCCAGGGAGCAGTAGAATGAGAAATATTCCTAGAAGCAGCAGCTGAGGCAAGCACTAAACAATCTGTCAAGAACGTGGGATGCTGAATCTTAAGGGAAACCACCAACTGAGCTGCACAGGCAAGAGCAACAGCTTCTGCCTGGAGAGAAGTTGAAGTAGGAGGAGCCGAAGCTTGAACCTGAATATTGATCTCTCCATGGGTCGAAGGAATGCAAAGGTAGACACCCACACCTGTCCCCACTTGTCCTTGTCCGAGACCTGGAATTTTTGATGACCGAAAAGCTGCATCTGAAAAGACTTTAGCTCCAAGAATTAGTAAATCAAATTTAAGAGTGTGCCCTTGCACAGGAAGATCATGAGACTCATTCTGATTATTAGCACAAATTTGTTTATGGGGGGGGGGGGGGGGAAGGCAGCCCACATCTTGAAAACCATAATCCATGTTAGCAGCAGCAATGTGAACTTGATAGGGAAGATGTTTTTGCGATCAAATAGAAAATCATTCCTAGCTTTCCAAATGAACCACAAAAAATTCAGAACATTGTGTAAAGATGCATGGTGATGACCCATAGAGACAAGGTGAATAAGAATAGAATGCATTGTCAAATGCCCTTGAACAAGAATGTCAGATCGAAGAAACCAAGGGGAAGATAACCAAACTGCTCTAGCAAAGTCACAAAGAAAGAAAAGATGAATCTCATCCTCTTGCTGAGCACATCTACAACAGTTTTGAGAAATGTGAGTAGAGAAACGACCGGCTCTCATTCCTGTAGGTAAAGCCTTACTAAGGAGTCTCCAAGCAAAAGTTTGAACTTTGGGAAGCAAATTTTTCTGTTTCCAAATTGTTTTAAGAAAGTTTTTCAAGTCCAAGGAAACACCCAAGGGAGCAGTTCTAGGATGGGAATGAATATCTTGCAAACAGAGCTTATAAGTAGATTTGGAAGAGCAAATCCCATTAGGAGCCGAAGCCCAACAAAGCAAATCTACATTATCATCCTCAATGATATCTGTATTAACAATATGAGAGGCAAGAGGCTGCTGAAAAAGAGAGAAAACAAGTTGATGATTCCAACTTTTTTGCCCAGGCAGCCAAAGGTCTCTGACCAAAGACGGATAGACAAACCCTGCCTGTTGAGGAATGAGATAGTCATGAATAGTATTCCAAAGATTACACCAAGGCATGCTCCACAACGAAATATTACCTTAAGTAAGTTGATAGAACGCATGATCTTTAAGCTTAGGAAGCATTTTTTAAATGGAAGCCCAAAAAGCATATTTAGGAGGGGCAAAAGTGGCTTTCCAAATGGAAGTAGTAGGAAAATATTTGGCTTGAAGAACATGATACAAATGGGAAAGGGGATTTTTTGCTAACCTTCAGGCCGCAGCAAGAATAAGACTTTCATTGATCGCCTTTAAATTTCTGATTCCTAAACCACCTTCTGCCTTGGAGTTAGTAATGTCCTTCCAAGCCCCGAGACAAAGACTTCTCTTCGAATCTGTTTCTCGAACACCTGTCCACCAAAAATTCCTAATGATAGCCGTGAGCTTAGCAATATTTTTTTGGAGAACAAGATATTGGACATATAGTAAACCGGAATAGCAGAGAAAACAGAGCGAATAAGCTCAAGACGAGCAGCATGGGAGAGCATGTTTGCTTTATAAGGGGGAAGCTTGTTCAAAAATTTATCTAAAACAAAGTTATAAGCAACACCTCTATTCTTAACCGGCAAAATAAGAGGGTGACCAAGATGTGTGAAATTAGCATTCAGATTAGCAACAGGGAAAACTTGCTTAATATCATTAATAGTAGCCTGAGAAACATGGTAGCTAAAAACAATGGCAAATTTATTCCAATTCGGAGTTTGACCAGAGAGAGCACAAAAATGATGGATGAGACTAGCCATAGTTTGAGCCTCCTGGCAAGAAGCCTGCCCACACACCAAAAGATCATCTGCAAAAAGGAGTGAATGCACCGAGGGGCAATTTGGTCCAAGAGAAATTCCTTGCAAGTGATTGGCATGTAAGGGTTCATTGAGCAGAATAGAGAGCTCATTAATGGCAATCACAAACAAATAAGGCGTCATGGGACAGCCTTGTCGGATACCTCATAAACTTTTAAATTTATGAGAAGGCTGACCATTAATGAGCATAGAGAACGTGGGCAAAGAGATGCATGCACGAACCAAATTAACAAAATGACCATGCAGCCCTTTACGTGTCAAAGTTGAGACAATGAAATTCCATTCTAAACGATCAAAAGCTTTTGCAAGATCAATCTTAAGCATGAAAGCATCATGTTTCCAAGATTTGAGAGAGAAGGAGCAAGAAATTTCTTGGGCAATAATAATATTATCACTAATACGCCTACCCTCAATAAAAGCCTGCTGAGCTAGATCAATGTAATCAAGAAGACGAGGTTTGATTCTATTAGCAAGAGATTTAGCAATGATTTTGTAAAGCACATTACAAAGACTAATAGGACGATAATCCATGGGCACTAGAGGAACCAATTTCTTAGGGATCAGAGCAATATTGGTATCATTAATATGAGGAGGAAGGACAACAATATTATAAAAGTTAGTCACAAGCTGAGTTACCTCATCTCCTATCCAATCCCAGGTAGCCAAATAAAATTCTACATTAAAACCATCTGGCCCTGGAGAAGCATTGAGTTTCATGTCCTTAAGAATCTGCAAAATCTCTGCTTTATCAGGAATAGAGCAAGTGGGGTCAACCGAATCAGTGGACCATTGAGAGAGAGGATAAGGTCTACCCACATTATCATTGGGAGAAGAAAAAATGTAACGAAAATAATTAACAAATGTATTCATGATAGCAGCAGGTTTGAAGTGAATCAGATCATTCTCATCTTTGATAGAAGAAATTGTATTCCTTTTTCTATGTTTAAGAACAACTTGGTGAAAGAATTTGGTATTGCGATCACCCTTGACAGCCCAAGATTTCTTACTTCGCTGCTTGTAGAACTGATTAAGTTTGGACAGAGTGTACTCATACCTAGCCGTGAGAGAGCTTTCCAAAGCATGATTTTGCTGATGTAGAGGAAGCTGTTGCATCTCATTAATCCGGGATTCCAGCTCGGTGAGCTCCTGTTGAAGAGGTTTTTTTTCCTGCACCAAATTTTTAGAGATCCTGCCAAAGAAGAAGACTTTGCAGCAAAAGAAGTGAGCGTACTAGCATGCCAAGCAGTCTTAGCAAAAGATTGAAAATCTTTTTCCATGAGCCACCAGTTTTCAAATTTGAAAGTTTGCCTAGGTTTCACAAACTGACCCTCAGTTGAAATTAAAATAGGAGCATGATCACCAAGAATGATCGGAATCAACACTTTGGTATTAGGATAATAATAGCACCAATCAGAGTTAACCAAACAACGATCAAGACGTCTATGAATAGGTTTGGAAGTATTCTGTCTACCACGCCAGGTATAAGCAGGGCCACTATAACCAATATCAAACAAACCACAGTTTTTAACAAGTGACCGAAAAGCATGCATACGATAGTAGTTGATATTACCATTACAACCATCAACATCATACAAGATATCATTCAAGTCACCCATACACACCATGGGTTTGCCTAGGTTATCATATACAAAAGCAGCAACTTGATCCCAGATAGCACTAGTTTGCCTATGATACGGGTCGCCATATATACAAATCAAGCAAAAGCTGACCCCAGAAGCTGCCTATTTTCATGTTTTTTTACGACTACTTCACATGCAGTACTTTTGCACCTAGCTACATGTGAGTGATCCTGTGATTAACCTCAAGAGAAGCACGAAGCGAGCATCAAAGGATTTGGCACTAGCAAGCTAACGGTTGATTTGGATTTAGCCGCAACAAAGAATTGTTTCTTTGATGGCCATTTTTCATGGAGATACTTGGATGCATTTTACTATAGCACATGTGAGGCATTGCTGCAACCTGATTTACCAGTAGTTTTGGTGGGGCGTCGCTACTGTAAGTCAGACGCACGATGATGTGAGGTCGTCCATCGTTGTTGCAAGCAAGACACATGACACTATAAGCCGATCCGTCCGACGTCGCAAGATCGGCACCGCTGCAAATGCTAGTAGGCGCTGCTACGAGTCAGGATAACATGCTACAAAGGCTAATCAACGTTGCAATGGTTGGACACCACTAGAGCCACAAGTGGGGACCCACGCCACTGCATGCAAGAGACACCATCATGCTGCAATGGGGCGATCGCTAATGTCATCCGTTTGCAATGGGCAACCGCAATGTCATCCGTGTATGCAATGGGCGACCACAAGTTCATTTATGTTGCAATGGGACGACTTCTAACGTCGTTCGTGTTTGCAATGGGTGAGTGCGGCATCATTAGTATTTGCAATGGGCGACCACAACATCATCCGTGTTGCAACGGGGTGACAACTAACGTCGTTCGTCTATGTTGCAATGGGACGACTACTAACGTCTTTCGTGTTTGCAATGGGTCAGTGCAACATCGTTCGTATTTGCAATGGGCGATCACAACATCATCCGTGTTGCAACGGGGCAACAACTAACGTCGTCCGTCTTTGCAATGAGCGACCGCAACATCATCTGTGTTGCAATGGGGCGACCATCGTTCGTGTTTGCAATGAGCGACCGCAACATCGTCCGTGTTGCAATGGGGCGATCGCTACGTCTCCCGTGTTTGCGATGGGCGGCATCAACGTCTGTCGTGTTTGTAATGGGCGACCACAAAATCGCTTGTGTTGCAATGAGGCGGCCGCTAACATTGCACGTGTTTGCAATGGGTCGACTGTCGTTTGTGTTTGCAATGAGCGACTGCAATATCGTCCATGTTGCAATGGGGTGATCACTACATCTCCCGTGTTTGCGACGGGCGGCAACAACTTCATTCGTGTTTGTAATGGGCGACCACAAAATCGCTTGTGGTGCAATGAGGCGGCCGCTAACATTGCACGTGTTTGCAATGGGCGACCACAGTGTCGTTCGTGTTGGGATTGGGCGACTGCTAATGTTGTCCGCGTTTGCAATGGGCGACTGCAACATCGTTCATGTTTGCAACTACGACCGCAACATGTCGTTCATGGTGCAATAGTGGTAGTCTTACCCAACAACTACGTTGCAAACCACCGATCACAACATGATTCAAGTTGCAAAGCACCCGTCTTGCAAATTTATGAACCTCTAAGCACAACATAGTTCATGCTGCGGACACTTGTCAAGTGGCATTCCGCCCCGGCCGATATGTGCAAAAGATCAGTTGATGGACGCGTAGCGCGGTTCTCCTTTTTTGTCGTGGGAGGAACTTTTGTATTCATCTCAGTTAATATATGTTGGAATTCTCTATGATTTTAGTTGCATAGAATTTTCATTCCTTTTCTTGTTGCAACGGTATAAATAGTTTTATTCATAGAGCATGACATTATCGACTGCAAGGGTAGGCTGGTGTTGCGCGTTGATGTGAGCTTGGTTTACTTTCACTTTTATTTTTTTAAAGATGGATGCCTAGCTAGTTGTTAGAGCATCTACAACCACGATTTGTTAATCTGGGCCATCAAACGTCCGTGGACGCGTTTGGGCGCATCCGTGGGCACTTGAAAGCACATTTGCTCCCTTGGTGGTTTTGGTAATTAATAATAACATATAAGTCATTGAACTAATGTTTTCCACTAAGTATATTTCAGGAAAAGTTCAATGATAGGGATGGCAAAAGGATTGTGGAGATTGTGGAATTACCCCAAGATGCAAGGAAAAGGATTGGCAAAGCTTCAAGCAAGAGGACTCTACATTTTACTTTGTGAGAAATCACTTTGAGTCCATAGGAAAGCCAATACTATTAAAAGGGGGTAAGGTTTTAATTGGTGAACAAAATGCTCATACGTGCACAAGTGATAGTCACCAAAAACACCCACAAGCTCTTCCACAAAAAGTCTGTCAAAGCCAAATATTCAAAATCGGTGCAACCAACACTTTCCACCCGGTGCCACCGATTCCCAAACTCAGACAGACCTAAGCCAAACCCTAGCCTTTCGGTGCAACCGATTCTGCTTCGGTGCCACCGAGTTTAGGTTGCCAACTTTCTGTTACGCAAATTCACAATATCGGTACCACCGAGATTGTTGGATCGGCGTCACCGAGAATGGGCAATCTAACCATTGGTAACCTTATCGGTGCAACCAAGTTTCCTATATCGGTCTCATCGAGATTCAAAAGTTGCCACCTTTTGGTCACTTCGGTACCACCGAGATTAACACATCGGTGTCACCGAGTTGGTCATTTTGTGTGTAACGGTTGGATTTTTTGGGGATGCCTATATATACCCCTTCACCACCACCCACTCGAGAGAGAAGCACTCAGAACTATTCCATACTTGCCCCATCCAGTTTTCTGAGAGAGAACCACCTACCCTTGTGTTGAGGTCAAGATCATCCACTCCAACCATATGGATCTTGATTTCTAGCCTCCCCAAGTTGCTTTCCACCAATCCCATCTCTTCCACCAAGCCAAATCTGTGAGAGAGTGATTGTGTATTGAGGAGTCTATCATCTAGAAGCACAAGAGCAAGGAGTTCATCATCATTGCCGAGCCTATTACCTTTTGGAGGGTGATGCCTCTTAGATAGGTTAGGTGTCGCTTGGGAGCCTCCTACTTCTTGTTGTGGAGTTGAACCAAGAAGTTTGTAAGGGCAAGGAGATCGCCTACTTCGTGAAGATCTACCCATAGTGAGGCTAGTCCTTCGTGGACGGAAGCCGTTATGGAATAGTCAAGGTTGCTACTTCGTGGACCCTTATGGGTGGAGCCCTCCGTGGACTCTCATGACCGTTACCCTCCGTGGGTTGAAGACTCCATAAACGTGGATGTACGATAGCACCACCTATCGGAACCACGGGAAAAATCATCATGTCTACATTTGTGTTTGATCTTCCAACCCTTTCCTTTCTATACATGCTATACCCTTAGAACTTGCATGTGTAGGGTGTACTTGACTTGCCATGAATGTTAAAAACTGCCAACTCTAAAATTTGGGAAAAAGTAGAATTTTTATTTGGTCAAGTAGTCTAATCACCCCCCCTCTAGACATACTTTCGGTCCTACAAGTGGTATCAGAGCTTTGGTCTCCATTGCATTGGTCTCACAACCTAGGAGAGTATGGCGTCTAGTGAGGGAAATTATCACCGTAGAGGTCCGTACTTTGATGGTACTAATTTTGCTAGTTGGAAGCACAAAATGAAAATGCATATTCTTGGTCATAACCCCGCCGTTTGGGCTGTTGTTCGTGTTGGCTTGCAAGGTGAATTCTTTGGTGATGGAAAGGAACCGGATCGTGAAGTGACCGCGGAAGAATTGAAGATGTTGCAATACAACGCTCAAGCATGTGACATTCTCTTCAACTGCCTATGCCCCGAAGAATTCAACAAAATCAGCCGTCTTGAGAATGCAAAAGAGATTTGGGATACTTTGGTTGATATGCACGAAGGAACCGAGCCCGTGAGAGAATCCAAGTTAGATGTACTTCAAAGTCAGCTTGACAAGTTCAAGATGAAGGATGGTGAAGGAGTCGCAGAGATGTACTCTAGGCTAGCTCTCATCACAAATGAGATTGCCGGATTAGGAAGCGAAGAAATGACCGACAAATTCATCATCAAGAAGATACTTAGAGCTTTGGATGAGAGATACGACACCGTGTGCACATGATCCAAATGATGCCCAACTACAAAGATCTCAAGCCTACAGAAGTCATTGGAAGGATTGTTGCTCATGAGATGAGACTCAAAGACAAAGAAGAGCTTCACAACAAGTCTAGCGGTGCTTACAAAGCCACAAGTGATGCTCCCGCAACTTCAAGCGACAACCTTGTCACCAATGAAGAGATAAGCCTCATGATCAAGAAATTCAACAAGTTCTACAAGAATAGAGGCAAAGAACGAAGCTCCAACTCAAGATATGATGAGAAGCGTTCGTCAAGTCGTGACCGCAATTGCTACAATTGTGGGAAGCCCGGACACTACTCCAATAAGTGCACGGTTCCCTACAAACGAAGAGAAGAGTCACCTCGAAGACGAAGCTCAAGGAATGAATCACCTCAAAGAGAGAGAAGGAGTAGAGATGATCGTTATGAACGAAGACCCTCAAGGAGAAGTAGGGATTTGGAGAAGAAGGACAAGTACACCAAGAGCTACACAAGAAGAAAACATCAAGCTCATGTTGGTGAATGGGTTTCCGGCTCCGACTCCGACCACTACTCCGAGAGAAGCTATCACTCCGACTCCGACCATAGTCAAGATGATGGTGTTGCCGGAATTGCTCTAGTGACTACCAACTCCTATGATCTATTTGATTCACCAAATGAAGGGAGTGGAAGTTGCTTCATGGCTAAAGGCCCCAAGGTATCATACCCCGAGTATCTTGATTTTGATTGTGATGAAGATGATTTGCTTTGTGATGATGACTTGCTCCTTGATAAAACTAGTGTTGTTAGTCAAAGTGAACTTGATAATTCTCATGCTAGTCAAGATAAGTCAATTGATGATGATAAGATGAAAATAGAACAACTAACTAAAGAACTAAACACTCTTAAGTTAGCTCATGAATCTACTCTTGAAGATCATAGAGAGCTTGTAAGAACTCATGAGAAGCTACGCTTCGAGAAACTCAATTTGGAGCAAGAACCTGAGTTTCTTAAAGCTATCAATGACGATCTCCGAAAGAAGACTTCATCTTATCTAGCCAAACGACTACTCTTGTCTACATTCATGCCTCAAGTTAAATCTAAACAAACTAGTAACAAAGGCAAGAAAGGTTCTTCATCTAGTAGCAACAATAAAAATGCTAAACCTAATGATGTTGCTTCTAGTAGTTCTATTGATTCCACTAATGATGATTCTCTTAGCCAAGTTACACTTGAGCAAGAAAATGCTTTATTGAAAGGAATTATAGAGAAAGGTATCTACAAGAGTCTTGCCGAGTGTAAGCAATTTGAGGAAATTGTACGCAAGCACGGAGGATATCGAAAGAACCATGGTGTTGGCTACTTCAACGCAAATGGAGTTGAATGGGAAGAAGGTCAATACCCCAAGCCCAAGTTTGTTCCTCAAAAGGAGAAGTATGAAAATACTCTTCCCAAGGGAACAAACGCTCAAGATGACCTTCCACCACAAGACCACAAGCTCAAGGGCAAGAACAAGCTTCAAGAGGACATCGACTCATATGAAGATGAATCCCTAGCTATGGTGGAGTGGGTTCCCAAGGCTACTTCAAGCTCAACTTCAACAAAGGCTACTTCAACACCAAGGATCCCCATCAACTTGATATGGGTCCCCAAGAAGAAGAACTAGACAGTTCTTGAGGGGTGACTCCGCCAATGAAATTCACTCACATTCATTATTGGCAAGAATTATTTGCAATCAACATCAACTCTATGCAATAGTTCAAGGAGTCACACATTTCCTCAAAGGTAAGCAAGGGACAAGGTAATCAACAAATCAATGGACATCATTACACATGCTTTGCACTCCATGTCCATAGATATCCTTGTATTTGTCTCTTGTGTTTTGGGACTAACCCATGTAGGTGAGAAGAGTAAGGAAACAACAAGGATGCTCCCAACTCTTGGTGATCTTCATCAACCTTGAGCATCCACAACTACCTCACCAACATGAAGTCTTCTTCGACAAAACCGAAGGTTAGTTTATCCCTCTTATGGGGGGATGTCACATCAAGGGGGAGCTTTACTCTAAGACTTGAGTCAAAGCATCTCTTAGAATGTGACAACATTAAATGCTTTATGTAAAAGTGGTAACCCCACTTGTGCTTAAACGATGAGTATGACCTATGATCAAGTATTCTTACTTGGCTCCTAAGTCAAATACTCATATATAGATGACTTCGTCATCGCCCAAGTGCTTGTTAGATGCTTATATGTATGTGCATGTTTGTCATGATTTCATTTGACATCTTATTGTGTGAGCATGTTGGTCTGCATTTATTTTCTCATTCGAGGACATCCAATTGTTGCTATTTGGCTTTTGATTTATCTTCTGCCAATTGGATGGACAAGAATGCCTAGGACCACTCTCTAGCTATCTATGCTTTCTCACCTCATATTCCATTCATGCTGCATCACAAAATTTGAACAAGTACTTTTTGATCCCTCTGTGTGTGGAGCACTCGGAGTTCCGTATCGACAAGGACTGACCATTAAAACCTCCCAAGTGCATCTCGGTGGAACCAACCCACAATTCTCGGTCTCACCGAATGCCTAGGGTTGATCTGGTTTTCTATCTCGGTACTACCGATTCCACATTCTCGGTTACACCGAGTTTCCCTGTCAACTGACAGTTGAGGAACTCGGTGACACCGAAAATTTAGAATCGGCGTCACCGACAGTGAAGGGTATATAAGCTGTGGTCCCGACGGTTCGAAAATTCAATCTTCAATCGTCGCGCCCCAAACCCTAAGCTGTCGCAAAAGGACCCCCTGGTCGTCGCCCTTGTCTCCCCGCGCTCCTCCGCCGCTGGGATTCTCACCGTCGACGGGCATCTTCGCCGCCATCGCCGCCATAGCGGATCCGTCACCAAGCTAGGGTACTGATTCGATCTTTCTTTGCGCTCCCCGTCTGAATCTTGCGCATTGAAGTTATTTTATCTATAAACCACTGTTTGCACGTCTTCCTATCCACGAGAAAACTCCATAGATTAGAGAATGATCGATTTTCTAGGGTTTACCGTCCGCCCGATGGAACTCGGTGGAACCGAAGCGAACAAATCGGTGTCACCGATTTGCCTGTCTGTGCTGCTGAGAACTATCTCGGTGAAACCGAGTACTTCTTTTCGGTCTCACCGAAAAGAGTGCCAAGTTTCTGTTAAAGAGAAAGTCAGTCTCGGTAGCACCGAATTTTTTTGCTTCGGCTGTACCGATTTTCATGTGACAGAATATAAACCTTGAGAATCTTTTGTTCAAACTTTCAAAAACCAGCTGCACATTTTGTGATGACTCATCTTCTTCTGCTCCTCTATACTCTATTCACAGGGTCAGTATGTCAGATGCTGAGGACAGTCAGAATGATCTCAGAGAGCAGAGCATTGACATGGATTCAGGCACTAGTCCTGAGTCTAGTTCACCTTCAGATCCAGGCACTCCCAGTTCTCATGGGTTGCCCAAGGCTGCTACTAGGGCCAGGAAGAAGTTGAATTCAGATGAAGAGGATTCAGACTTTGTGCCAGATGAGGTTCTTGCCAAGAAGCAAGAGAAGGCTGCCAAGAAAGCTGCAAATGAAGCTACCTCTTCAAGGAGAGCTATCAGGAAAGAGTATGCTAGCTCTGAAGCTATGAGAGCACCTGAGAGTGCTAGAGCTACCATGACTGTTGAGACCCCAAAGAAGTCTTTGCCTAAGAAGGCAGGGGAGAAGAAGAGAGCTAGGAAGAGGATTGTTTATGTCACAGGCAGGCAAACCTCCATGTTTGAGGACCCTGAGGAGGCTGCTGGTGCTGCTGCTGAGGAGGAGGAAGTACATGTTGAGAAGGCCCCTCCCAAGAAGAAAAAGAAGCTTATGGCAGATGCTATGCCAATGTCAGGCACATCCAAGAGCACCAAATATGCACCCAAGAAAGCTGCTGCTGAAAAGCCCAAGAGATTGTCAAGGCAAATTCCTGCTTCTGAAAAGAACAAGGGAACCACCTCCAGAGTTGAGGATGAAGATGCTATGTCTGCTTTGATGAAGCTTAGACCACACCTTCCAGTTCATAATGCCAGCTATCCCCTTGCTGAAGACATGAAGAAGAGGAAGGATTCAGGTTTGAGGGCATGGAGAGCTGCTGATCCATATGCCCAAAGGAGGAAGACAACTATGGACTACAGGTTCTATACCAAGGAGCAACAGGATTTCTATGAAACTGTGCTGTTTGACAAGAGTCCAACTGTGAGTGACATGAGGTATGCGGATTGGAAATTCATTAAGGAAAATGATGACTATTTTCCAAGTGTCCAAGACAACTTTCACTGCATTGGTTTGGATGAGTTTGTTGGCAGAGAGTTTACAACATGGAATGATGAGATGATCATGCAATTCTACTCCACTGCACATTTCTATGGAGATGGTAGGATTGTATGGATGACTGAAGGAGCAAGATATGAGTCCACTGTTGATGAATGGGCTGCAATCTTGGGAGTTCCAGAGGTACAGGATGGTGACTTGGATGTCTACTCAGAATCCAAGGAGAGCCACAATGCTATGGCCAATATATACAATGAGATCCCTGCTGCTCATGTGAAGTCTCACAAGTTAGGATCCATCTATTTTCTCCAGGCTGGCCTTCGTACCATAAACACTATTCTGAGGCATACTTTGATGCCCAAGTCAGGAGATGACAATATGATCCAAGGCTACTCCATCAACATGCTGATCCATCTTGACAGACACACCATGATTAGAGTCATGGACTTAATTGTTGAGACAGTTAAGAGGGTTGCTGCTGATCAGAAGCGCTCATGCTGCTATGCACCCTATATCCAGATGCTCATAAATTCCAAGTTGGAGAAGCACATTTTTGCTTTGGACAGACCCCACTTGCCCCTACAGCCAGATCTCGAGGACAATGTTGTGGTGATGGATCCAGAACATCCCACATCAGCTGCAGCTCAGGCAGAGGCAGAGGCAGCTAGAGCCACTAGTGCTCAGGTTCCCAGATTCAGGAATGAGCAAATGGATCTCTTGATCTCATCAGTTCAGGGCATGCAAAAGGACATTAAGGACATTTTGGACAACCAAAACAGTCTTGTCAGAATCTTCGAGAACAGGATCAAGACCCTTAATGATAAGGTGGATGGGCTGACTAAGACAGTCAATGAGCTCAAGAAGGAAGTTGACTCAGTGCCTCTTCCTCATTCTTCAGATGATGATGATGATGATGATGATGATGAGGATGATGAGGATGGATCACCTCTCAGGCCAGGGACACAGTTCACTACTCAGGCCAGATCAGCCACTGTGCCAGCTCTAGATTTGAGGCCCTCTTCATCAGTTCCTGCTACTGTCACCTCAGCTCCATCAGCTCCAGTTCCTCTAGTTGCCACTCCAACTCCATCCATGACATCTGCAGAGATCTTCGCCAACGCTGTTCTCTCGACTCCTTCATCAACAACCGGAGGAGATCAGCCCAAGAACGCTTAGATATATGCCTTTGAACTTTTTGGTAACTTGTTGCCAAAGGGGGAGAAGTGTATATAGATCTTTAGGCTTCGAGTGAGAGAGCGCTTGGTGTTTGTTGCTTTTTCAAAACAATTGATCTTTTGGTTGCTTGTGATACACGTTTGTACACGTTTGTTTGTGTTTGATCATACGCTTAATGTGTGCTGTCACTATTTCCTATCAATATGCTACTTATGAGATGATCATTCACCTTTGCTTGATTGTGTTGTGCTATGATGTTAACTCTTATTATTCTCGCACACCACCAAGTTGTATGTGACATGGAAGAAGTGCCCCATGTACCTAATCGATTGTGCATTTGCATTCAAACGCAAATTCAAAATAATGCACAAATTAAGGGGGAGCTCTTGCTTATCACATACTTCTCAAAGCGACGATTATATTCATTGATTATATCCTTGTCAAAGCTTTGATCTATATGTTGTCATCAATTACCAAAAAGGGGGAGATTGAAAGCACATTTGCTCCCTTGGTGGTTTTGGTAATTAATAACAACATATAAGTCATTGAACTAATGTTTTCCACTAAGTATATTTCAGGAAAAGTTCAATGATAGGGATGGCAAAAGGATTGTGGAGATTGTGGAATTACCCCAAGATGCAAGGAAAAGGATTGGCAAAGCTTCAAGCAAGAGGACTCTACATTTTACTTTGTAAGAAATCACTTTGAGTCCATAGGAAAGCCAATACTATTAAAAGGGGGTAAGGTTTTGATTGGTGAACAAAATGCTCATACGTGCACAAGTGATAGTCACCAAAAACACCCACAAGCTCTTCCAAAAAAAGTCTGTCAAAGCCAAATATTCAAAATCGGTGCAACCAACACTTTCCACCCGGTGCCACCGATTCCCAAAATCAGACAGACCTAAGCCAAACCCTAGCCTTTCGGTGCAACCGATTCTGCTTCGGTGCCACCGAGTTTAGGTTGCCAACTTACTGTTACGCAAATTTAAAATATCGGTACCACCAAGATTGTTGGATCGGCGTCACCGAGAATGGGCAATCTGACCGTTGGTCACCTTATCGGTGCAACCGAGTTTCCTATATCGGGCTCACCGAGATTCAAAAGTTGCCACCTTTTGGTCACTTCGGTACCACCGAGATTAACACATCGGTGTCACCGAGTTGGTCATTTTGTGTGTAACGGTTGGATTTTTTGGGGATGCCTATATATACCCCTTCACCACCACCCACTCGAGAGAAAAGCACTCAGAACTATTCCATACTTGCCCCATCCAGTTTTCTGAGAGAGAACCACCTACCCTTGTGTTGAGGTCAAGATCATCCACTCCAACCATATGGATCTTGATTTCTAGCCTCCCCAAGTTGCTTTCCACCAATCCCATCTCTTCCACCAAGCCAAATCTGTGAGAGAGTGATTGTGTGTTGAGGAGTCTATCATCTTGAAGCACAAGAGCAAGGAGTTCATCATCATTGTCGAGCCTATTACCTTTTGGAGGGTGGTGCCTCCTAGATTGGTTAGGTGTCGCTTGGGAGCCTCCTACTTTGTGTTGTGGAGTTGAACCAAGAAGTTTGTAAGGGCAAGGAGATCGCCTACTTCGTGAAGATCTACCCATAGTGAGGCTAGTCCTTCGTGGACGGAAGCCATTATGGAATAGTCAAGGTTGCTACTTCGTGGACCCTTATGGGTGGAGCCCTCCGTGGACTCTCGCGACCGTTACCCTCCGTGGGTTGAAGACTCCATAAACGTGGATGTACGATAGCACCACCTATCGGAACCACGGGAAAAATCATCGTGTCTACATTTGTGTTTGATCTTCCAACCCTTTCCTTTCTATACATGCTTGTTGTTACTTTCCGCTGCTATACTCTTAGAACTTCCATGTGTAGGGTGTACTTGACTTGCCATGAATGTTAAAAACTGCCAACTCTAAAATTTGGGAAAAGGTAGAATTTTTATTTGGTCAAGTAGTCTAATCACCCCCCTCTAGACATACTTTCGGTCCTACAGCACTGACCGGTCAGTCCTCAAATTTGCTCGTCCACATCCGAGTCTCTTATATTTGACCCCCTAGATCCATACAAAGCATGCAAAAAACCTCCTACGTACTAGCCTAGTTTTCGTCGTCGGAGATGTCCACGACGTTGGTGCCGGGCGGCGGGTAGACGGATGCGTAGGAGGGCTTCGACTCCTCTTCCTCTTCCTCGAGATCATCCATGTAGGAGAGCATCTCCACCTCCTCCGCGGTCTGCTCCGCCTCCATCTCCTGCCGACGACGCCGTCTGGCCTCCGCATCCAACTCCGAGCGGATAGAGTCGAGGATGGCATGCTGCTCCGTCTGCAGATCCATGTCCCCGACATCCCCTACATCCTCCTCCGCCTCCTCCTCCTCCTCCTTCTCCTCCTCATCCTCCAAATCCTCCTTCGGATCCACTACATATAGAGGTAGCCCCGCGGCAATCCGGGCTTTGCCCTTGCCCGGACCTACTCAAGGAGCTGCAGCTAGCACTCCGACGTTAGAAAGTGGCAGCGACCGGGGGAGATGGCTTAAATAGCCGGGCTAGAGACGGGGGCAGCGAACGGGGAGTGGAAAGTGGTGCGACGATGGACGGGGGGAAGAAATGATGGAGGGGTAGGGTTTCAGTGCTGGTGGTCAGCTTAAATAGCTGGACTAGGGAGAACGCGTCCCACCGGAGCGGCACCACGCATCAACATCAGTCCGGCGAAGGAGATGAGTTTCGGACCGTTAGGGACCCAAGTGTTAGGCCGACGTGGCGGGCGTGCCCAGGCGCGCCCGGTCGCCCCCATATCCTCCCCGTATTTGGGCTGGATATGATGGGTGTTGGTCAACCCGGGCGTTTGAGGCCCGTTTGAGGCGCCCATCTGGGTCAAAATTTTGTGAAGGTCAGTAACCGGGCGACCCGCCCAGGAGTTTGAGGGGGGTTTGGGGTGCCCGATTGTAGATGCTTTTACTGGTCTACAAATAGCTAGCGCTGAACTCCCACGTGATGTGTGACAGCGACACCACGTGGCTCCAGCGCCCATGCAAAGATGCCTCACTACGTTTGATCGTATGGCTCTCGAGGCGGATGAAAACTCACGCATATCATCCGTCTGGCTAGTAGTGCTGGGATTAGGCCAACTCCAATGCAGAACCCCAAAACATTCGGATGTGTCCGCTTGGGCCCAAACGGGCAGAGGATACAACCCAACGCGCGGCCACATCCACATATTTTTTCGTTTTACGCCCGACCCGTCGCATTTCTGGAGCAAACTTGCTTCTGGCTTGCATCCAGATGGACAACTAACGGACGGGCGTGCCGAATCTTCTCGTCCACGAAGGGCCCGCATAGCGAGCGGCTACCTAGCTCCCACCGCCCAAATTTACTGCGTATGGGTGGGCGGTCCGCCTACCAGTCTCCCAGCCACGTGATCCTCGTCCTTTTTAATGTGGAAGTCATGGACCGACAGTCCACACTTCCTCTTCGTCCCTATCCTGCCTCCTCGAGCCCCGACACCAGCAAACCCCAGCCGCCGTTCCTCCTCCTCCTCTCGCCGGTGGCCATGGGGAAGTGTCATATGCTCGAAAAGGGGACGCACGACCATGAGACCGGCTCCACCTTAGGCCGCCGCTGCTCCATGCCCCCCTCGCGCATTTTCTATATCGCTTTCGGGGGCACTGACGTGCAACAGGCCGTACATCCATGCGGATGTGTGTCGCCGGTATTGGGAGACGGCGACGCCGCTGCCGTGGACATATGTCCACCTCCTGAACTACTAGCACTTGTCGGCGGACAGGGTGCCCATCCCGCCGATCATGGTGAGCGGCCACGCTCGCCGCGAGGAGATCGACTGGCCCCGCACCCACCTGCCGCCTGATCTCCTTTACGACCCCAGGTACGTGGTGGATTCATCGCTGTGGGATACGTGGCTCCACGATGAGCACGATCTCAGGTGGCAATCTTGCTTTGCCGGCCGTCCTTCGAGCCCACGTTGCCCGCGTCCTGCCCGCAGCGCGCGCACTCTAAGTCCGCCCCAGATGCGCGGGCACAGGCTCACTCCGACGTCATCCCCCTCCCCCTCCCCGCCGCCACCACCACCCATTACTGCTACTTTTGAGCTTCTTTGGGGTTTTCCCGAAGAGGAAGGGTGAAGCAATATAGTAGCGATAGGTAGTTCCCTTAGTGAGAACCAAGGTTATCGAACTAGTAGGAGAACCACAACAACTTGTCTTTCAAGCGGTACCTGCACACACAAAACAAAACACTTGCACCCAACGCGGGCAAGAGGGTTGTCAAGCCCCTTGAACTCGTTACTTGCAAGGATTACTTATGATAGTGGTAGATAGATAAAGATAAAAGAAAAATAAAATAAAAATAAATAAATTGCAGCAAGGTATTTTTCTGTTTTTAGATAATATGATTAAGTAGACCCGGGGGCCATAGTGTTCACTAGAGGCTTCTCTCTCGAAAGTAGCATACGACGGGTAGAAAAATTATTGTTGGGCAATTGATAGAAAAGCGCATAGTTATGATTATGTATTCATGGCAATGATCATGTATATAGGCATGATGAGAGATATTTTTACACTCATTTCAACCATGTTTAAACCGAGATATTTTGTTAAAAGAGAGATATTCATTCCGATATTGCCACTAATGACTAATGAATGCAAATGATTCCACAAATCCTCTCTTTGATATTTTCCACAGGAAATGGGCTAAAAAGGGAAGAAATCAGGTGGGAGAAAGGAAATGAAGGAGAATGGAGTAGAAACAAGTCACCAGGAGGCGTCAGAAGGACACCAGAGTCAAAGACGGTGTTCCATGCGGCTGCAGACGCCCGTTTGAGCGATCGTTTGGCATGGAAACCGAGGCAGGTCGTCCACCTGAACAACTTTTATAAAGGTGCCCCTGCCGAAATGTTAATAGAACAGCGTTGAGCACAACCATAACCTCTTCATCATCATCTCCATCCACAAACCCTAGTCGTCGCCATTTTCATCTCCATAGCCATCTCCATAGCCATCCACAAAGCGAGACGGTGTTCCATGGTATCTGCCATCGGGGTTAACAGTGAAACGTAAATTAGAATCAGGTTCGCGATGATCGATGAGATCGGTCAGATCAGAAAATCCGGTGTGATCGGAATACAGATTCGATCCGGGACCGCCGTGTGCGTAGCGCCTTGTATTTCATACACGATCACACAAACCGGTAGAATGCGCTTCTAGGTATAACTTTTTTTTGCAGGTTTGATGTGAATAGTATGGCTCATATGTATGTGATGCATGTGTGTAATTTAACATGACCTGCATGTCATGATTGTCAGCCGGCAGGAGCCAAAGTGCTGTCATTGTATTGTATAATGACCTGCGTGTCAACTTGTGATTCTCTGTAAATTCATTACTAGTTGTAGTAGTTGGAGAACATAGATCAAGTTCGAGGCTTTGGCGTCCCGGTGTGACGAACAAGATGGAGTTCCGCCTTGGTCATCGGAGTTGGAGCCGGCCTGGAAGAATGTCCATGAAGGAGCCATACTATTTCACATATTTATGTTTATATGTGATTGATATTGCTTCTTGTTTCTATGCATGTTAAAATGGTAGAAATATCCCTCGTTAATATCAAGCACATTGCCATTCCGGATGTTGCACCTTCGCACGTCAAGTACATCTAGTGGTGGGCTCATAAAATTGAGGTGCCACTAGGTGTCCTTGAACTGGAGGGTTCATGTCGGACACGGACATGCACTACATCAGGTTAACTTGACAAGGCTATCAAAACGGTTTTGGGCCTTGTGGCAAAGAAGGTCGGGAGCCGGGGTATGAGATACCTACCCGACCGATAGGAGTCGTATAGAGATACGATTAGCAAGGAGTTGCTTACCGAATAGGCAAGTTGGCTAGCAGTGATGCTAAAGCTCACTAGTCGCTCGCGCTAGACTGGTCCTAAATCACTGAGAGTTTGCGGAGGGATGCTGACTTCAGTGGGAGTAGTTCTGTTTAAGGCTTGAATTACTCTACATAAACACATTGCTTAGTGATTGCATATTTTCTGTTGTAGATCAATGGCACCACCTGCTCAACCCAATTTTGCATTGAAATCAATTCTGGAAAAGGATAAACTAAATGGAACAAACTTTACCACCTGGTATAGAAATTTGAGAATTGTTCTCAAGCACGATAAAAAGGAACATGTTCTAGAGGATTCACTTCCAGAGGAACCTGCAGATAATGCTAATGCCACAACCAAGAATGCCCACCAGAAACTCGTTGATGAATCAAACGAGATCAGCTGCCTGATGCTGGCTTGTATGGAGCCCGATTTGCAACAGCATTTCGAAAACGTTGAGGCTTTCAATATGATCGAGAGTCTCAAGAGCATCTTTCAGGTGCAGGCTAGGACCGAAAGGTTCAATGTCTGGCAATCCTTGATGGATTGTAAGCTGAAAGAGGGTGATCCACTGAGCCCGCATGTGATCAAGATGATCGGGTACGTGCAAGCTTTGGATCGGTTAGGCTTCCCACTTGGGGGATGAGCTGTCCACGGATGCAATTCTGGGTTCTCTTCCACCTAGCTATGGGACGTTCGTCTCGAACTATCATATGCACGACATGGATAAGAAGCTCACTGAATTGCATGGGATGCTTAAGGTGGCAGAACAAGATATTAAGAAAGGCACGCATCAAGTGTTGATGGTGTAGAACTTGGCTAAGTTCAAGAAGAGTTGGTCCAAGAAAAAGGGCAAGGCAAAGGGCACGAAGAAGGTTGTCTCCGCCGCTGCGCCGAAGCCAGGACCGGACTCAAAGACCATTTGCTTTCATTACAAGGAAACTGGTCACTGGAAGAGGAACTGTAGCAAGTGGCTTGCTGAGCATGGCAAGAAGGCCGGAAATGCTTCTTCAGGCAAAGGTACACTTGTTACATATGCTATAGACATTTACCTTGCTGACATACCTAGTAGCTCTTGGGTATTTGATACTGGATCGGTTGTTCATATTTGCAACTCAATGCAGGGCCTGATAAGAACTAGGCGTGTGGCACAAGGGGAGATTGACATCAGGGTCGACAACAAAGCAAGAGTTGCTACGTTGGATGTCGGCTCGGTGCAACTCAAGCTTCCTTCTGGATTTATTTTGGAATTGAATAATTGTTATTACATTCCCGCACTTAGTCGGAACATTATTTCTGCCTCATGCTTGATGAGTCAGGGTTATGAATTCAATTTAAAGGACAATGGTTGTTCATTTTATTTGAATGGAATGTTCCATGGCTTTGTGAAAGCACAATATGCTCCCTTGGTGGTTTTGATAATTCATGACAACATACATTGTCTCTTGGACTAATACTTTTACCTAGTGTATTTCAGATAAAAGTCCATGGAGAGAAGGGTTGGCAAAAAGTTTGTGGAGATACCCCAAGATGCAAGGAAATAGGTTGGCAAAGCTTCAAGGAAGAGGACTCTACATTTTACTTTGTGAGAAATCACTTTGAGTCCATAGGAAAGCCAATACTATTAAAAGGGGGTAAGGTTTTGTTGGTGAACAAAATGCTCATACGTGCACAAGTGATAGTCACCAAAAACACCCACAAGCTCTTCCACAAAAGTCTGTCCAAAGTCAAATATCCAAAATCGGTGCAACCAACACTTTCCACTCGGTGCCACCGATTCCCATACTCAGACAGACCTAAGCCAAACCCTAGCCTTTCGGTGCAACCGATTCTGCTTCGGTGCCACCGAGTTCAGCTTGCCAACTTTCTGTTATGCAAATTCACAAAATCGGTGTCACTGAGTTGGTCACTTTAGGTGTAACGGTTGGATTTTTGGAGATGCCTATATATACCCCTTCACCACCACCCACTCGAAAGAGAAGCACTCAGAACTATTCCATACTTGCCCCATCCAGTTTTCTGAGAGAGAGCCACCTACTCATGTGTTGAGATGATGCCATTCCATTCCTACCATATGAATCTTGATCTCTAGCCTCCCCAAGTTGCTTTCCACCAATCCCATCTCTTCCACCAAGCCAAATCTGTGAGAGAGTGATTGTGTGTTGAGGAGTCTATCATCTTGAAGCACAAGAGCAAGGAGTTCATCATCATTACCTAGCCTATTACCTTTTGGAGGGTGGTGCCTCCTAGATTGGTTAGGTGTCGCTTGAGAGCCTCCTACTTTGTGTTGTACGGGCAAGGAGATCGCCTACTTCGTGAAGATCTACCCATAGTGAGGCTAGTCCTTCGTGGACGGAAGCCGTTATGGAATAGTCAAGGTTGCTACTTCGTGGACCCTTATGGGTGGAGCCCTCCGTGGACTCTCGCGACCGTTACCCTCCATGGGTTGAAGACTCCATAAACGTGGACGTACGATAGCACCACCTATCGGAACCACGGGAAAAAATCTTTGCGTCTCCAATTGCGTTTGATCTTCCTATCTCATATCTTTACCTTCATGTGCAATGTCTTTACTTTCCGCTGCCATATTTGTTGACATGCATATGTTGGGTGTGGTAGACTTGCTATCTTGCTACAATTGTTAAAATCTGCCAACCAATTAACTTGGGAAAAGGTTAGGTTTTAAATTCCTGCTAGTAGTCTATTCACCCCCCCTCTAGACACTCTTCTAGTGATCCCACAATTGGTATCATAGCATTGGTCTCCATTGCTTCGGTTTAATCACCGTGGAGGAAGATGGATGTGTCTAGTATAGGGAGTTTGAGCTGTAGAGTGCCCATTCTTGATGGAGAGTACTATAGTCAATGGAAAACTTTGATGCTTGAGCTGTTTAATGAGTTTCAATTGAGCAAATATGTTAAGAACCCCTATGTACCTCCCATTGATCCTTTACATCCCACACACGAAGAGGAAATTGATATGCTATGCAATCTTAGAACTGTTAATCTCACTGTTAGAGCATTGCCTAGAAATGTGCTTAGTCAAATGAAGAATTTTGAATGTGCTTATACTTTGTGGAATGACTTGGAGAAACGATATCCAAGTTATTCATTGAGTAATCTTGATGAAATTCTTCATAAAACTATTGCCTTTCACAAAATGACGCCTAGTGATCCCAAGTTTGATGATTGTCTATTTGAGCTTAGAGACCTCATGCGTGCTAAAGGAGATGTCATAACTATCAGCAACATCATTGTAGAAGCCATTCGAATTCATAATCTTGAACATTGTCATGATCACAATCCTAACGAATCTCTTGTTCTTTGTGACGAGGATTTCCCACTTGATGATGACAATGTGGAACATGGTTACTATGATGAAGATGAGCTGTTCGACATCGAGTATGAGAAGATCATGAAGAATCTAAGTCTTATGGCAAACTTCAAGGATTACATGTCCGGAGGAAAGGAGTGGATTCTCGATAGCGGATGTACCGATCATATGACCGGAGATAGATAAATGTTTGAAGAGATCACACCAAACCATGGACCGCGAAGGTACGTAACGTTTGGAGACAACTCCAAGGGTAAGGTACTTGGTCTTGGTAAGGTGGCCATATCCCATGATAGCTCTATTCAAAATGTTATGCTTGTTGAATCTCTTGGCTACAATCTTCTTTCCGTATCTAGACTTGCCGACTTTGGTTTCAATGTGCTATTCACGAAAGTAGATTGCTAAGTGTTTCGTCAAGACAATCATAACAAGGTCTTTACCGGTTTCCGTAGAGGTGATCTTTACATTGTCGATTTCACTAAGAGATCCAAACCTCGTACTTGTCTCATTGCAAAATCTTCTAAAGGTTGGCTTTGGCATAGAAGACTAGGACACGTTGGCATGTGTAATCTAGACAAGCTTATCAAAGGTGATCATATACTTGGTGTTATAGATGTTATCTTTGACAAAGATAGACTTTGTAGTGCTTGTCAAGCTGGAAAGCAAGTAGGTGGAAGTCATCCCGTTAAGAATATCATGACTACTAGGAGACCACTCGAGTTACTTCACATGGATCTTTTTGGTCCCAATGCTTACAAGAGTCTCGGTGGAAATTCCTATGGTCTAGTTATAGTTGATGATTTTTCCAGATTTACCTGGGTATTCTTTCTTGATGATAAGTCTCAGGTTCAAAAGGTCTTCAAGAACTTCGTTCGCAAAGCGCAAAATCAGTTTGAAGTGAAGATCAAGAAGGTTCGGAGCGATAACGGATCGGAGTTCAAGAACACCCATGTGGATACCTTTCTTGACGAAGAAGGTGTTTCACATGAGTTCTCGGCTACGTACATGCCTCAACAAAATGGAGTTGTTGAGAGAAAGAACCGGACGCTTATTGAGATGGCTAGAACGATGCTTGACGAATACAAGACGCCAAGACACTTTTGGGCAGAAGCCATGGAAACAGCATGTCATGCCACAAACTGACTATACTTGCACAAGCTTCTCGGTAAAACGGCATACGAGCTACTCACCGGTAACAAACCCCAAGTTGGATACTTTCGGGTATTCGGCTCAAAGTGCTACATTCTTGATAAGCATCGTCGTACTAAATTTGCTCCTAAATCTCATGAAGGATTCCTACTTGGTTACGGATCGAACTCTCACACTTACCGTGTCTACAACAACTTCACTCGAAAAGTTGAAGAGACGGTAGATGTGAAGTTTGATGAATCTAATGGTTCGCAAGTCGAACAATTGCCAAATGATGTAGGTGATAAGGATCCTTCGGAAGCTATCCAAGACTTGTCCATTGGCAAGATTCGTCCCATGGAGGTGAAGGAAAGTACTTCATCAACTCAAGTGGAAGCCCCTACTTCACGTCAAGGTGAACCTCAACACCACATGGAGGCGTCCACAAGCGGTACACGACAAGATGATGAAGAGGAGGAAATACATCATGAAGATCCACCACAACCTCCTTCACCACCACCTCAAGGGAACGACACCTTCAACAACAACGAAGATGAAGGAGATGATGATGATGAAGAAGCTCCACCATCCAACAATCGGAAGCTGACCCGAGTTCGAGCACAAGTGACCAAGAACCATCCCCTAAACCAAATCTTTGGTGACATACAAACCGGGAGAATCACTCGCTCTAAAACTCGCCTAGCTAACTTTTGTGAGCATTATTCTTTCATCTCTAGCATTGAACCCTTGAAGGTAGAACAAGCTCTTGAAGACCCGGATTGGGTGAACGCAATGCATGAAGAGCTTCACAACTTCGAGAGGAATGAAGTGTGGACACTCGTGGAGAAGCCCAAGGACGAGCACAACATCATCGGAACCAAATGGGTCTTTCGAAACAAGCAAGACGAAGACGGTCAAGTCATACGCAACAAGGCACGTCTCGTAGCCCAAGGATATACGCAAGTCGAAGGTATGGACTATGATGAGACTTACGCCCCCGTCGCTAGACTTGAAGCTATTCGCATTCTTCTTGCTTATGCTAATCACCATGATATCACGCTTTATCAAATGGACATTAAAAGCGCCTTTTTAAGTGGTGAAATTGAAGAAGAGGTTTATGTTAAGCAACCACCTGGTTTTGTGAACCCTAAGAAACCTAATCATGTTTACAATCTTCGTAAAGCTCTTTATGGTCTTAAGCAAGCCCCTCGTGCTTGGTACAAATGCTTAACGAAGTTTCTTATTGAAAAAGGTTTTGAAATTGGTAAAATTGACGCAACCTTATTCACTAAGAGAGTTAATGGTGAATTATTTGTGTGCCAAATCCATGTGGATGATATTATCTTTGGATCTACTAACCCACAATTCAGTGAAAGATTTGGAAGGTTGATGTCCGAGAAGTATGAGATGTCCATGATGTGTGAGCTGAAATTCTTTCTTGGTTTGCAAATCAAGCAAACGAGAGAAGGAACTTTCATCTCTCAAACTAAGTATACCAAGGACTTGATCAAGAAGTTCAACATGCAGGAGTGCAAAGGTATGAAAACTCCTATGCCTACTAGTGGACATGTTGATCTTACCAAGGAGGATGAACCGGTTGATCAAAAATTTTATCGATCTATGATTGGTTCATTGCTATATCTATGTGCCTCTCGTCCCGATATTATGCTTAGTGTTTGCATGTGTGCTAGATATCAAGCAGCACCTAAAGAGTGTCATCTTTTGGCCGTGAAATGTATTGTGAGATATTTGATACAAACACCAAACTTTGGCATTTGGTATCCCAAGGGATCTTCTTTTAACCTTGTTGGCTATTCCGATTCGGACTATGCCGGTGACAGGGTTGATAGAAAATCCACCTCGGGTACTTGTCAATTTATTGGTAGATCTCTTGTGTCTTGGTCCTCCAAGAAACAAAATTCGGTATCTCTATTTACTGCCGAAGCTGAGTATATTGCTGCCGGATCATGTTGTGCACAATTACTATGGATGACACAAACGCTTAAAGATTATGGAATTCATGTTAAAAATGTTCCATTACTTTGTGACAACGAAAGTGCTATTAAAATAGGTCATAATCCTGTGCAACATTCTCGAACTAAACATATTCAAGTTAGACATCATTTTATTCGTGATCATGTTGCCAAAGGAGATATTAATCTTAAGCATGTTCGCACTAACAAGCAATTGGCCGATATCTTTACTAAGCCACTTGATGAGAAAACGTTTTGTCACTTGAGGAGTGAGTTGAACATCATAGATGCTTCAAATTTAAGCTAGACTCACTCGGATGCATGCAAGGGCATGAGCTTTCTTGACATTTCCATGATCTTGTGACATGTTATCTTATGCCATGGAATTCTATGCTTCCTTGTATTGCATCTAACCTTTTGTAGGTACTTGGAAGAACTTCATTCCACAAGATTGCCATCAACTCCAATCATAAGCAATCTTGTCAAGACCAAGTATCCACAACCCCTCTTGATGATGGAAGGAAGAAGACAACAAAAGCATATCCTTGACACATATTTGTATTTCACAATTGATATCATTAGGAATTGTGTCATATCATGTTCTTCCTTGCATGACTAACCTATGTAGGTGACAAGTGTACTAAAACGAGAAGGAATGCTCCCAACTCAAGATGATCTTCATCAACCTCGAGCATCCTCAACAAGTTCACCTACAAGCCACGTCATCAACATCACTCAAAGGTATGTACTCATATCCTTGAAGAGGCTTTACTCCAAGTCATGAGCTAAAGCAACTCAAGTGATATGAAGACATTAAAATGCTTAATCGAAAAATGGTAACCCCATTTTGAGCTTAACGATGAGTATGACCTATGATCAAGTATTCTTGCTTGGCTCCTATGTCAATATACTCTAATATAGGTGACCTAGTCACCGCCCATCATCTAGTTAAGTATTCTGAGTTGGTTCATTCTCTTTTTGCAAGATTTCTTGGAACCACTCAAACCTTCTCTAGTTGATATCTCGTTGTACAGTCTATTGCATTTTCTTTGAAAATTTTCTTTTAAAATCAATTGGCAAGATGATTTTGAGGTTTTCTAGAAGTTGCCAAGTTTCTGTTTTTGTCTCGGAACCGCCGGTACAAATAACTCAGTTCTACCGAATTAGCAGATGAGCTGCATCACAACATTTCGGTACCACCGATTTGTTTGCCTCGGCGCCACCGATTTGATTTCTTTTCTTATTTGTGTTCATATTTGCAAATCTGTGTCTTTAGTAATCCTACTAGAGATGGTTTTGTTTCTTCGATGATCCCTTATTATTATTAAAAAAGGGGGGGGGGGAGAAAACTTTATTCAAGGATCCCTAACTCAAAGGAGGAGAAGTCTTATAAGATCTTAGATCAGCGAAAGGGAGAGAAATTATTTTCCATGATTCCCACAAGTTTTATTTCTATGAACCTTACATTCAATGACCCTTGTTCTCAAGGATCCCTTCTTTATCAATGATCCCTGTATCTATCCCTCTGAATGGACCTTTTTGGAAATTAATGCCAAAGGGGGAGAAATAAACAAAGCTTCATGCTAAAGGGAGATACATGCTTACGCAAAGGGGGAGATATAATCAAGGAGGAGAGGAGTATATCCAAGTGTTTATTTATATAGACAAGGGGAGAACACCAAAGTAGGGGGAGAAAAGTTGTCATATTGAAATAAACATACTTTCTAATTCTAATGGTGATCATCTTAGATTTTTCTCAGCCTATCCAATCCCAATATCTACATGCTAAGATTCAGGGGGAGAGGATGATCTACTACTTACATATCTAAGGGGAGAAAGCTCTAAATGATCTTTGGAGACATATCAATCTTAAGGAATACTATCTTCTATATGATCTCCATATCTTGGTACTTTTGAGTTCTATTGCCTTGTTGATTGGTAGAATACTCTTGTGTTTCCTAACATTGTTTTCACAAGTGTGTTTCTACTACTAGAATGCTCAAGAACTTAAGGTAAGTATATGCATCATATCTTTGATCAAGATGATCTCTTGCTTCTTGCACATATTGTTTGCAAGAGTGAAGTCTTGAACAAGGATACATCTCATTCATATATATTTGATGCATATAGCCAAGATACACATGACTCTTTATATACCTTCTACTATATGTGTGTTCATGCATTCCAAAGCAACTATCCTTTAAAGGGATTGCACACATTTAGGGGGAGCAAGTCTAAGTCATGTGTCTCTCAAAGTCTTCATTATATCCATACATATCTTTATTTGAAGCTTTGATTGTATGTTGTCATCAATTACCAAAAAGGGGGAGATTGAAAGCACAATATGCTCCCTTGGTGGTTTTGATAATTCATGACAACATACATTGTCTCTTGGACTAATACTTTTACCTAGTGTATTTCAGATAAAAGTCCATGGAGAGAAGGGTTGGCAAAAAGTTTGTGGAGATACCCCAAGATGCAAGGAAATAGGTTGGCAAAGCTTCAAGGAAGAGGACTCTACATTTTACTTTGTGAGAAATCACTTTGAGTCCATAGGAAAGCCAATACTATTAAAAGGGGGTAAGGTTTTGTTGGTGAACAAAATGCTCATACGTGCACAAGTGATAGTCACCAAAAACACCCACAAGCTCTACCACAAAAGTCTGTCCAAAGTCAAATATCCAAAATCGGTGCAACCAACACTTTCCACTCGGTGCCACCGATTCCCATACTCAGACAGACCTAAGCCAAACCCTAGCCTTTCGGTGCAACCGATTCTGCTTCGGTGCCACCGAGTTCAGCTTGCCAACTTTCTGTTACGCAAATTCACAAAATTGGTCCGACCGAGTTTGTTGAATCAGCGTCACCGAGATTGGGCAATCTGACCGTTGGTCACCTTATCGGTGCAACCGAGTTTTATATATCGGTCTCCCCGAGATTTAAAAGTTACTGCCTTTTGGTCACTTCGGTACCACCGAGATTAACACATCGGTGTCACCGAGTTGGTCACTTTAGGTGTAACGGTTGGATTTTTGGAGATGCCTATATATACCCGTTCACCACCACCCACTCGAAAGAGAAGCACTCAGAACTATTCCATACTTGCCCCATCCAGTTTTCTAAGAGAGAGCCACCTACTCATGTGTTGAGATCATGCCATTCCACTCCTACCATATGAATCTTGATCTCTAGCCTCCCCAAGTTGCTTTCCACCAATCCCATCTCTTCCACCAAGCCAAATCTGTGAGAGAGTGATTGTGTGTTGAGGAGTCTATCATCTTGAAGCACAAGAGCAAGGAGTTCATCATCATTACCGAGCCTATTACCTTTTGGAGGGCGGTGCCTCCTAGATTGGTTAGGTGTCGCTTGGGAGACTCCTACTTCGTGTTGTGGAGTGAACCAAGAAGTTTGTGTGGGCAAGGAGATCGCCTACTTCGTGAAGATCTACCCATAGTGAGGCTAGTCCTTCGTGGACGGAAGCCGTTATGGAATAGTCAAGGTTGCTACTTTGTGGACCCTTATGGGTGGAGCCCTCCATGGACTCTCGCGACCGTTACCCTTTGTGGGTTGAAGACTCCATAAACATGGACGTACAATAGCACCACCTATCGGAACCACGGGAAAAAAATCTTTGCGTCTCCAATTGCTTTTGATCTTCCTATCTCATCTCTTTACCTTCATGTGCAATGTCTTTACTTTCCGCTGCCATATTTGTTGACATGCATATGTTGGGTGTGGTACACTTTCTATCTTGCTACAATTGTTAAAATCTACCAACCAATTAACTTGGGAAAAGGTTAGGTTTTAAATTCCTGCTAGTAGTCTATTCACCCTCCTCTAGACACTCTTCTAGTGATCCCACACTTTGCACCTATTGTAGATGGGCTATTTATTTTGAATCTAGAAACGGAACCAGTCTATAACATGAATGTCAAGAGGCATAAGCCTAATGAGATAAATCCGACTTACTTCTGGCATTGACGGCTTGGACATATTAGACTGAAACGCATGAAGAAGCTCCATGATGATGCACTCCTAACTTCGTCTGACTTCGGGTCGTTTGAGACATGCGAATCATGCTTGCTCAGCAAGATGACTAAGTCTCCTTTTGCAAAGAGTTGCGAAAGGGTGTCTGAGCTGTTTGAGCTTATACACCATGATGTGTGTGGTCCAATGAGCACAACGGCCAGAGGTGGCTATCAGTACTTCGTGACTTTTACCGACGACTTGAGTTGATATGGATATATATATTTGATGAGGCACAAGTCAGAAACTTTTGAAAAGTTCAAAGAGTTTCAAAACGAGGTTGAAAATCAGCTCGACAAGACAATAAAGCTTCTATGATCAGATCGTGGAGGTGAATACATGAGCCGGGAGTTTGATGATCATCTGAAAAGCTGAGGTATAGTACCTGAGCTCACACCTCTGGGTACGCCGCAGAGAAACGGCGTGTCAGAATAGAGAAATCGAACCTTGTTGGACATGGTCCGATCGATGATGAGTAAATCGGATTTACCCTTGTCATTCTGGGGATATGCTCTAGAAACTAGAGCTTTCACACTTAATACGGTACCATCAAAGTCCGTAGAAAATACACCACATGAGATGTGGACTGGGAAGAGTCCTAGTTTGTCTTTTCTAAAGATTTGGGGTTGTGAAGCATTTGTCAAACGACTCATGTCGGACAAGCTTACACCCAAGTCGGATAAATGCATATTCATGGGATATCCGAGGGAAGCCTTGGGATACAGCTTCTACAACCGAGAAGAGAACAAAGTGTTTGTTGCTCGGAACGGGGTTTTCCTAGAGAAAGAGTTTCTTAGTCGGGAAGCCAGTGGGAGAATGGTGCGACTCGAAGAAATTCGAGAGCCATTCGGGGACGACTCGGCTGGTGATGAGATCATACCGGAGTTGGTCAGGGAACCCGTAGAGGAATCGGCACCGGAGCCACGAAGGTCGAAAAGATTGCGTAGAGTGCGCGATGTGTTGTTGCTAGAAAGCGACGAGCCGGCCACGTATGCGGAAGCGATGGTGAGCCCAGATTTCGAGGCATGGCTGGATGCCATGAGATCCGAGTTAAAGTCCATGGATGATAATCAAGTCAAGGATTTGGTTGATCCGCCACCTGGCGTAATTGCCATTGGTTGCAAATGGGTCTTTAAGAATAAAACCGATGTGGATGGAAATGTTCAGATCCACAAAGCTCGACTTGTCGCTAAAGGTTATGGACAAGTTCAAGGAATTGACTACAACGAGACCTACTCGCCAGTAGCAATGCTAAAGTCGGTGACGTTCATACTAGCTATAGCTGCATATTTCGATTATGAGATATGGCAGATGGATGTCAAAATGGCTTTCCTTCATGGAAATTTAAAGGAGGATGTATACATTATATAGCCTGAAGGTTTTGTCGATCCAAATAATGCTAGTAAAATATGCAAGCTCAAGAGATCCATTTATGGATTGAAGCAAGCAGCTCGGAGTTGGAACATTCGTTTTGATGAAGTCATCGTTGACCTTGGTTTCATCAAGAACGAAGAGGACTATTGTTTATACAAGAAGTCTAGTGGGAGCCTGGTAGTATTTTTGATCCTGTATGTGGATGACATACTGCTGATCGGAAATGATGTTTCGATGCTGAACTAAGTCAAGGAATCATTGAATGGCAAGTTTTCCATGAATGACCTTGGAGAAGCAGTATACATTTTAGGCATCAAGATCTATAGAGAGTCACTGGGAAGCGGTGAAAACTATCCTGAAGTACCTGAAAAGGACTAAAGAGATGTTCCTAGTTTATGGAGGTGACGAGGAGCTCTACGTCAAGGGTTACGCTGATGCTAGTTTCCAAACCGACAGGGATGATTGTCGATCACAAACTTTATTCGTGTATGTCATGAATGGAGGAGCAGTGAGCTAGATGAGTTCCAAGCAAGATACGGTGGCCGACTCCACAACAGAGGCCGAATACATTGCGGCTTGTGAAGCCGCAAAGGAAGGTGTTTGGATTTGAAAGTTCCTGGAGGATCTTGGTGTGTTCCCGGGCTGGGCAAAACCGTTGGACCAGTATTGCGACAATTCAGGTGCCATCGCACAAGCCAAGGAGTCGAGACAACACCACAAGACCAGGCACATAGACCGAAAGTATCACCTGATACGAAAGCTCGTAAAGAATGATGATACTAATTTATGCAAGATTCATACGGATGAAAATGTTGCAGATCTGTTGACTAAGCCACTTCCACAACCCAAGCATGAGGGGCACGTTAGAGCTATGGGCATTCGATGCCTATTTGATGGACTCTAGTGCAAGTGGGAGACTGTTGGAGATATGCCCTAGAGGCAATCATGTATGATGATATTTCGTATGTGTTTATGAATAAAGATAGTCCTTGGACATTATCAATGATGTGTATTAACAAGTACATGACTTGTTTGTGAGACTATGCATTGTATGATGACTGTCCTAAATGGTCCATAGTCGAAAGGGTTGTGTGGACGCGCAGCCAGTTAGACTAGCATATGGCACGGTGGATGGTCCGGTCTCACTGACCATGTAGCATTGGATGCTAGCCAGATAATATGGACTCAGAAAGATCTGGTCGGATCCGACGTAGTCGGATCCGAGTCGAGATAAGGTCTGAGTTGGACAAACCCAACTATGAGACGCAGCGATAGGCCATCTGTGAGTCTCTAGTACAACATACGTTCTATGTCCTAAGACCTGAGCTGATGCATGTACTCGGGATGGTGATAGACCTGCTTTGGGCCTACCAAACGCTACTCCGTAACTAGGTAGTTATAAAGGTAGGTTTCGGGCTTGTCCTGACCCATGCCGCGAGACATGGTTGAGCAAGATGGGATTTGCCCCTCCGATCAGGAGAGATATACTCTGGGCCCCTCGGGTGATCCGACCTGGATAAGCATGGCCATGCGATGAGGATTATGAGATAATCTGAAGTGTTGGTCGGATTCATCGGAACGAGAAAGAGGTCGTGCTACAACAAGGATGACCATGTCGCCTTGAGCCCGACAACATATATCGTGTGGCAAAGGGAACAGAAGTATGATGTACAGGTTCGCCTAACCAGCTTCATCAGACACTTGGAGTCGGCACGCTTTGCTAGATGCCGCTACCGACTAGTCGGGTCGGTTGTGATCTGACTCGCAACCAAGTGAATGAGAACCTAAGGGGTCGTGCACTTAAGGGAAGGAACACGTGGGTTTTAGGATCTGTGCGAGGCCCAAGAGTTGAGCACGCGCCGGATGCCTATATATAGTGGAGGTGCGGCACACCCATCTGGTTGATCGCTTCGGCGCCGTCATTAGGGCTTTGCATGTGTTCCAACCAGCCACCTCCACTCGCCGCCGAACCGTGTGATTGGACCTCGCAGTCCGCCGCACGGTGTTCCTCCTGCACGCGCGGATACCATTAGAGGCGTTGCACTTCCGCCGCTCCGGCGAACCTATACATGGGATCCGGCGACCGGCAGTTCGAGGGAGATCGGACCGGCTATTCGAGGAAGATTGGACGAGGAGGAGACGGACCTCGTGGATGCGCTGTCCCAACTCTACTTCCATTGCACGGCACTGCGCGTCTAGTGGTATCGATATGTGATCCATCTCCGTAGCATGTTCTTGGATGTTCTGCGTGTAGGAAATTTTTAATTCACATGCGATGCACCTACGGTAGAACCCAACATGTTCACATGCTTAGGCTACTGTAGTAATCATGTTTTTTGTATTTTATTTCAATAATGTGCCAAGTAAAGCCTTTGGGATAGTATGGATGTTTTAACCAATGAGCTTTGGCACCTCTCCAAATCCATGCTTCCCTCTGTGAAGGGACATTCTATTTACTTTTATGCTATTTACTTTCATGTTATTTACTTTTCATGTTGAGTCAACTTCTTATTCCAACCTCAATCTCTAGTTGGCAAGCATCATGTGGTGGGGAAAGATCCAAACACATATACCCAGTCAGATATATTTGATCACGAGTTATTATTGTTGACAATTATCTTTATGATAAGTGTGTTGGGAGGCAAAACATTAAGCTCCTATCTTTCTCTGTGTTCGATGAATGTTGTTTGTTCTAAAAATATGCTTTGAGTACCAGCAATCATAGAAGACCATATCATAATTGAGTATGTGGAGCTCTTACTTAGACTTTGTAAAACTATAATTGTTGGATGACTAAGAACATAGGTTGTTAAGTCTCAAGAGAATGCATTGTTTGAACCATAGCATGTGAATTAATTGCTACTTTATCATGATGAGTTTATGAAAAAGAGTTGCTTTTTATGATGCTAGGAAAAGTGATTGAAATTTTCATTTATAAAACTTTTGTGCTATGCTAGCATTCACACTTCGTAAATTATTTCTTTTATCATTTACCTACTCGAGGACGAGTAGGAATTAAGCTTGGGGATGCTGATACGTCTCCAATGCATCGATGATTTATGAAGTATTCATGCCATATTCACCTATGTTTAAAATATTTTTATATGGTTTTGATGCACTTTATATCATTTAATTGGAACTAACTTGGACTGGCGCTGTTTTCAGCAGAATTACCGTGGTGTTGTTTTTGTGCAGAAAAATGAAAGTTCTCGGAATCGCCCGAAACTTTTTGATGATTTTTTTGGAACATGTGAGAAATACTGGAGCAAAGAACCACTGGAGGGGGGGCATCAGGTGCCCCCAAGCTAAGAGGGCGTGCCCAGGGGGGCTCCCTATTACCTTGGGAGCACTCCGTGGCTCCGTTTGACGTGATTCCAATGCTGAAAAATTCTATAAATACATAAACCCCCAAAGGTTAACCTATAATTTCTGCTCCACCGCCGCAACTCTATGTATCAAAGAAATCTCATCGGAAGCCCTTTACGGTACCCTACCGGAGGGGGGACTCATCAGCGGAGGCCATCTTCATCATCCCGGCGGTCTCCATGAGGAGGAGGGAGTAGTTCACCCTCGGGGCAGAGGGTATGTACCAGTAGCTATGTGTTTGATCTCTCTCTTTCTCTCTCTCGTGTTCTTGAGATGGCATGATCTTGATGTATCACAGGCTTTGTTAATATAGTTGGATCATATGGTGTTCTTCCCTTGCTATCTAGATGTTTTGAATTGTGTCTTTCCCTTTGAGATCTCGTTATGTTGGATTGAATACTTTGGATTTGAGAGAACTTGATATATGTCTTGCATGTGGATACCCATGGTGACAATGGGGTATTCTATTGATTCACTTGATATATGTCTTGGTAATCAACTTGCGGATTCCCATGGTGATATTGGGCTAATCTATGCATATGGGTGATACACGTTCTTGTCCTACTTTCTCTGATAGAAATCTTGGGGTACTCTTTGAAGTTCTTTGTGTTGGATTGAATATGATGAATCTGAAATTGTTTGATGCATGTCGAATAATTAACCCACGGATACTTGTGGTGACATTGGAGTATCTAGGTGACATTAGGGTTGATTGATCTGTATCATAGGTGTTATTCTAGTACGAACTCTAGGGATGTTTGTGACACTTATAGGGACGGCTCAATAGATTGATCTGAAGGGATAACTTTGAGGTGGTTTTACTACCTACAACAATTTCATCTTATGTTCTTCGCTAGATAGGAACTTTGGAGTGATTCTTTGTCGCACGTTGAGGGATGGTTATATGATTCAACTACGTTAGCACTATTGAGAAATTACACTAGCGAAAGTCTGAACCATTATTTCCAAGCATTTATATAATGTTTTGCTCATTGTTTGCCACTCGTTACCTTGTTTTTCTATTACAATTACAAAAAACTATTTCTACTATCCATACTACACTTATATCACCATCTCTTCACCAAACTAGTGCACCTATTTAATTTGCCATTGTATTAGGTGTGTTGGGGACACTAGAGATTTCTTTTATTTGATTGCAGGGTTGTTTGAGAGAGACCATCTTCATCCTACACCTCCCACGGATTGATAAACCTTAGGTCATCCACTTGAGAGAAAATTGCTATTGTACTACAAAACTCTACGCTTGGAGGCCCAACACGAGTCTACAAGAATAAAGTTGTGTAGTAGACATCATTTTTCGTGAATCCACGATCTACATGCCTAGCATTGCCTTGTCTAGGATATGCATATTTTTGATTCAAACTTGAGTTTAGCATGGATTTGTTGATGTTTTTAGAGGAGTATGATGTTATGAGTACCATAGGATCATTATTGTTTCATTGTATTGGACTGAAAAATTGTTTTGTTGATGTACACAGAGGTCTTCACGCGTACGCGGTGGTTCGAGTTCATCCACCGCACAACCGCAACAAGTTTTCACTCAGGGGATCGTCTTCATTGAGCATGGAGCAAGGAAGAAGTTCCAGAAGCTCACCGCAAGGAAGATCAAAGCAACCAAATGGGATTGTGCGAGTACTCTCGCCAAGCTAGGTATCACTCATGATTTTAACTTGCTTTGTCATAACGTCAGGTTGTATCATTTTGTTTATTAGGGATGTGAGACTTATGAACGATTGACGCTTGAGTTTCTTAGTACTTTCTCGCACAATGTTGGTTTAATGCCAAATGCATATGAGGAGGAGAGGATCACTTTCCGTCCCCTTGACCAAGATTTTAACATCACTTTTTATTGAGTGGTGTAACTACTTTGGCTTCCCCAACAATTATGATGATATTAGATATGTTTATGATTTCACTCACCCGCACCCAAGGCAACCCTTCTACCAGATGAGTCACCATGGTTCTAAGCAGAGAGCCAGTTGCATTGAAGGTCCTGCTATACGTTATTTCTACTATGTTATCACTAACTCTTTGCAGGCAAGGGAGAAGTTTCTAAGGTGAATGACGAGAACATGCTAGTTCTAGGGAAGGCAGCAAACCTGGACGTCGGTTATTCGCCCAACCTAGGGGTAATACTTTTGCTACACCTCGCGCATCAAGGAAGCCATGCACAAGGAGATAACCTGGGTGGAGGAGTGATCATCATGTTGGCCAACTCCCTTGGCCTCAACTACAATCACCTCCGCCCCATTGTCGGTAACACCCTTGTAAACATTTGTGTTCTTACTAGCGCTGGAATGGTAGTAGTTCGTAATGGCCGTCATTGTATCAAAATTCCTTGAGTGGCATACTTGTTACCCGTACATATGCCTAACTGTTACTCCATTGAAAATGGACAATTGCATTATGTTGCACAGGAAGGAGATGCAGCTTTTGACCAAGAAGGGCCAGAACCTGAACAAGTAGACGAAGGGGAGGAGCGGCCCCAACAAGACTACACCACCTACACGGACCTCGACAACCTTCAGGGCTCTATCCATGATATGAGCAACCTTGCATCATCCCTGAGTGGCAAGGCCTCCAACATGAACTTGGGCTTATCCAACGGTGGGCATGAGTGGGCTCCTAACCAACCGCCAGAATGATCTCGCCAGTTTGGGCTTGCAAGACACTCGTGTTGGTTTGTTCCATCACTTTGAATTCCATTTGAATATGGCGGTATTTGAATAAATTGTAATGATGTTGTACTTAAGCTGAAGGAGCTTCAAAACACTCGTGTTGGTTTGTTCCATCACTTTGCTTTTTTATTTTGCTTTTGCTTTTTATTTTTTATTTTTGCCTTTGCAATTTTTCGGTTGCAAGTTAGTTTTCAAAAACCAAAAAAATAGAATAATCTTTGCTTTGCTCTTGTGCTTCATTTTAGCCCCTTGGAGTTCATTTGCATTTTGTTCTCAGAGGAATTGATCTATGCCAGGACAACGAGGAATGCAAGAGTAATGAAGAGAAGTGTGTAAATTCGCAACCGTGAAGGTATGTCCTATGACCCCCGTCTTTTGCACTTGGATACTTCAAATAGATGTAGTAGTTGTATGTGTGATATGTGTAGATGGGAGTAAGTCTTGATAGTTGATACAAAGGTTTTGCTCTAGTAGCTGAAATAATTTTGTAGCCTTTGTTTCCTTTAGTTTAGACAACTAAGACTTGTCATGGGACAATTTTTGAATGAAATGTTATTAACCAAGTATAACTTTGCACAAGAGAAAGTCTTTCAAGACTTGGGAGTTGAGAAATTGTAGTGGAAGTGATGTTTGATATGCTCAACCTCATGTTGTTAATTTTAATATACTTGATAGCACTTGTGGATTGAATTGTCTAGAGGAACGTAGTTGAAAGATGGGTGAGATTTTGCCAAAAATCTGTGTTGTATATCTCAACATGGTATTACAGGCTCCAGCTAGTGCCATGGCCTTTGCTACCATATATGCGTTTACATGTGTAAATATGGCATCGTCACCCTTCTCGATATTATGTTGAGGACTCCGCTGGCCAATGAACGATCCACCAAGAGCGACAACTCGGATTTCGGCTATGAGTTTGTTACCGTACGTAGTGGCACACTACAAACGAATATTATTCAGCTTTCTCTTGAGTGGGTGTGTATGTGGTAAATAAAGGGGACTAATCAAAAGAGCTTGAAAGAGACATTATTGCTAAAGGTCCATGGTTCCCAAACATTAAGCCACAACAAAACCCTATGCATGATCACTTATTTGGCATAATCTCCTTGACGTGACAATCAAAGTTCTAGCAAACAATGATTGAAACAAAGTGTTGAAGAGCCTAGAGGAGGAGGCAATTGTGGGTGTGCTCATGAGCACTTGAGTATCATATTTTATTACATGCCTTCTACTCCCTAACTTTTGTTTTCATGGATCAATCTAAAGAAACTCTCCCGTGCATTCCCGACAAGCAAGTGTTGTCTAGATTAAATGAAATGAAGTGTTGCAAAGTTGTTTTATCTATGATAAGTTTTCAGGTCAAGAAGCGGAAGGGCTATCTAGGCATACCGATCGTAAGTGAACCAAAACCTTCTCGTTATTTCGGTTTAAACAACTGAGTTCCTTATGCTTCGGATTTCTCTCTATGTTGCTCGAGGACGATCAAGTTTAAGCTTTGGGAGTTGATGAGTGATATTTTTACACTCATTTCAACCATGTTTAAACCGAGATATTTCATTTAAAGGGAGATATTCGCTCCAATATTGCCACTAATGACTAGTGAATGCAAAGGACTCCACAAATTCTCTCTTTGATGTTTTTCCACAGGAAATGGGCAAAAAAGGAAAGAAATCACGTGGGAGAAAGGAAAGGAAGGAGAATGGAGAAGAAACAAGTCACCGGGAGGCGCCAGAAGGCCACCAGAGTCAAAGACGGTGTTCCATGCGAAAGCACACGCCCATTTGAGTGGTCGTTTGGCGTGGAAATCGAGGCAGGTCGTCCACCTGAACAACTTTTATAAAGGGGACCCCATCGAAATGTCAACAAAGCAGCGTTGAGCACAGCCAGAACCTCTTCATCATCATCTCCATCCACAAACCCTAGCCACCGCCTTTTTCATCTCCATAGCCATCTCAACCACCATAGTGCTCTCTCATCTAGTTCATACTTGTAACCGTGCATCACACAAGGCATCTATTGTAAGACATATTGCAACCAAACAATCCCAAGATGTGTTCTTTAATGATTTCTTCTCGCGATTTGATCTTGAAAGCACATATGCTCCCTTGGTGGTTTTGATAATTCATGACAACATACATTGTCTCTTGGACTAACATTTCTACCTAGTTTATTTCAGGTCTAGTTGTAGCGTCCCGACTCAAAACGAGTCAAGCCTCTGTGTGTCAGTGCCATCCCTCGATCAGTATGCTGGCACACACAGTACATCAATGTATATATCAAAGTGCAATCACATGTAAATAACACAAAACTGATATATACCTCTTAAATCTCAGCGGAAACAGTCAACGGGAGTGGAGTCCCAAATAACACCAACGGCAGGTTGAGTGTAGACCGTAACCCTGAATCGTACTCTTACCCGTCGTAGAAAAATATCTGCAACATAAGACGTTGCAGCCGTGTAGGTCAGTACATTGAATGTACCGGCAAGATCACCATAGAATAAATGATAAAGGCTAATCTATATGCAAAGGCTTTGTGGCTCTGTGTCTGAGTTTTTGCATAAAAGCTGGTTTTATTTTCCCTACAACAAAGGAGTCAACGGAAATATCACTACAAAAAAATTGGTTGTTAATGAGATGGTTCCACCAACCAATTCTCATGTCCCAAAATTATTAATAGACCCACTCATCATAAAAAAATTTATTACTTGTGTTGAGTCTGGCTGATAGTATCATCTCCGGTGCTCATGTTGTCCATAACCGGGGACACGGCTAATCAATTAGTTTGACACTCTACAGAGGTTTGTACACTTTACCCGCAAGATTCGATCCCTCTCGTTGTGTCCTCGCACTGCATGATGTTTGAGAACGAGACGATCGAAACATGGTCTTCCAAAGTGATCCTCTGATAGAAAGTCAGTGCCCATCCAATCCTACCGTTCTTCTACATCTCGTAGCAATCTGACCTACCAGAGTCACCACTAAGGTCAACCAAGCCAAAGCCCATATTGACTTGCGGTTGCACACATAAGCTTTCCGGCCTTGAAGTATCCATCCATCTCTTTGAGCCTGGGTGGCATTCCGTCGGGATGATCTCGGGTAGATACCAGGATTCCCGGGCATAACCATGATAGATATCAGGCTGCCAGATGCATGTACAATCCACCCAGAGGTATATTGAGTCCTTAAAGTCTTGAAGTATTGATCATCATGTAGGTCTTGAAGTAATTAATTAACCTCACAACACTCCTGAATCTCACAACCAAACCCCGTCTACTAAAGCATAGCAAATGCGAAGTAACGTCCCTTCCCGGGCATTGGTGACAGGGTGTTGGGATTCTCCTACCTCATGATACTACCACAAGTTCAAGCTCAATATCCTACTAGATGTATGATGGAGAGATTTATTCTAATGCAAATAAAAACATAGGTAATGTAGGATGATCAAAGTGAACTTGCCTGGTAAGTTGAAGAAGATGATATCGCTCTCAGAAAATAACACTTGATAGAACTATTCGTCACTCTCCGATGAAAATCTATATAATAAAACATTGCACTCATATAAGCAATCATACTAGCAATCAATACTAACAATCAATAAGCCAAACCAAAATTTTTAACACACTTGTGTTGTGATGAAGGAAATACTTAAGACAAAAGTTAAAACAACAAAACTTCATCAAAACAACCAAAGGTAGTTTTCCCTACAATAATCCTATTTGCAATAGCAACAAGACAACAACAAAGTAAAATCAAACAAAAGAATTTTAGTAAATATTTGACTAGCAAGAGAATTACTTTTGAAGAACAACTAAGAATTATGAAAAACAACACACTAAACACCATAAGTTTTCTAGTTAATAAACTTAACAACAAGTAAAACAAATAATAAGAAAATAAAATAATAGAAAACAAAATATAAAACAACTAAGTTAACAGAAAGTAAAACTTATAAAACAATTTATAATATTTTTTTTCAAATAGGAAATCAAACTAGCAATGAAATCAATTTGCAAGTTATTATGAAACTAGAATTGATTTCATGCTATAAAAATAATAAATGACATAAAAAAAACTTGGTTGAAATACTACTGCTAACTAACAGAAAACAAAGTAAAACTTGTCAACTAATATAAAAGAAAATAAATTAAAACAATTTAAAACAAAAGAAATAGAAATAAACCTAAAAAGAACTAAAACAGAACCTGTTTTGCTTTAAACCCTAATTTAAAATATTCTAAAAATTATCAAATTGAACAGGGTGATAACTATAACTAATACAAACTAGTATAAAAAAGATTCACTCAAAAATAATTTTTTAAACTAAAGTTATAAGCAAAACAAGTTTGAATTCAAATCTGTTTGAATCAAAATTTAAATATTCAAATATGGTCAAACTTGATATCTACAGAAACTATAATAAATTTGTGACCTTATGCAAAAAGAATCACCCAAAAATAATTAAAAACATAAAAGTTAGAGCAAAAACAAATTCAGAATCTATTCTGTCAAATAAAACAAAAACAGAAAAAGAAAACTAAAACCTAACGGTTACTAGTGTACGTGGCAACCTCTGGTTGGCTACGCGGGGGTGTGCGTGCGAGTGCTAGGAGCGGACGGACGGTGCATAAAAGAAAACGGTTCGCGTTATTAAACTTCTAACGTGGACCGAACGATCGAGATCCAACGGTGGGAGGGCGTCGCCTATGACTTACAGAGAGGGAAGGAGGTCCGGCGAGATCTCCGGCGAGGCCGAGGCGGCGAGGCGATGCGGGGCGGCGCTCCGGTGGTCGTCGTCGGCGGCTGAGGGGTCCAGGGGGCGGCGGGAGTCCTCCGGCGACGTTTGGCGGCGACAGCGAGGCGAGAGGGCGACGGGGACGAGCTCCTCGAGCTCCCGGAGCTTCGGGTGGAGTAGAGCTCCGGCGAGGGTGCTGGTGCGGCGTTCTGGCGAGGGAGCTTGGGGTTTTTCGGGCAAAACGAGCAGCGGGGAGGGTGGGGGTTTATATAGAGGCCTCGGGGTGCTCGGGGAAGGAAGGGAGAGGGAGATCCGCGCGGATCTGAGCCGGCTCCGGCGAGGGATGGAAGGAGGAGAGAAAGGAAGGAGAAGGGTGACCGGGATTCGGTGTCGGGCGGTGGGGTAGGGTGTTAGAGAGAGAGAGGGAGATCGCACGGGACCGGGCGGCCGATCCGGAGAGATTCGGATCTGCTCCGGATTGGATCGGGCCGGATCCTTTCCAAATGGGCCGGATCCTTTCCTAACGCACGCGCGCACTTTTCCTATTTAAAGTATTTTTCCAAATAAAAAATAACAGGAAAGTAAAAGTAGAAAAGGAAAATAAATACTAAACCAAAGATAGAAGTATTATATACCAAAATGATCAGTAAAATAAATTCAATAAGATGAACATTTTTTCCACGGCCAAAATAAAAACATAAAAAAATATTTTTCAGAAAATGCCTAAATTGTTTTTGTTTCTTTTGCAAATTTTTTTCAAATAACCCCCTGTGTTTTAGGGTTCAAATATTTCACAAAAATGCCCCTGGTATGGAGGGTGATGTTCCTCCTCTCAACTTTGAAATTTGGGGCAATGAACTTTGAATTCTTTCAAGCTTTGAAATAGAACAAAAAATGGAATAGATTCCAAAAACTTTCAAATCCACTTTTCAAATACTTTATTTGAAGAAATCATGTCATCTTCTCTCCATGATTTGAATTGGATGAATTTGAATTCAAAAGCAGAGGGGGAAAGTCATTTTGTTCCCTCTCATTCCAAGTTCAAAAAAAATGTTTTCAAAAGTTTCAAATTTTGACTCAATTCAATCACTCAATCAAACAATCATTCATTCAATTCATTTATTTAACATTCCAAATTTTGGGATGTTACAAACCTACCACACTTAAAATGAATCTCGTCCTCGAGATTCGAAGAGCTAGAAAGAAAAGGTTAGGGTTTGGGGGTCTTCTAGCAAATCCACTGGTCTGATAAGTGTGGGTGCTACCACACTTAAAATGAGAGTTACTGGTCTCTCAAAATCTTGACAGTCCTCTGGGGTCTTGACATCTGTCTCTTCACATTCTCCACAGAAAACTCTTTTGGTGATGCTCTTCCTTTATATTCACAACGTTTCCTGCAAAATCCAGTGTTTCCTTGGTCAATACAAACTTCTTCCGTTACTGGGTCTTCTTAACTGACAAGTCTCGTGATCATTTCTAATTAACTTATCGATGATCTCATGGTGGTCTACCATTTGTGGCTTTCCAACAGTGAAATGGCTATTGGCTTCATCCTCACCGTAAAATTCCTACGTTTGGCAACAGCTGCCATGTACAAGGGGTCTTCATCATACCATTCTAAGGCTTAAAACAAAAGCTTCAAAGAACGTCGTCTCTTTACTATGGGTAAGTCACTCGGATTTACCATTCCAAATAGCAAGAGAAATGATAAGAGTAAGTCGTCATGGTGATCAATCCATTCCGCACCCAAATCATTACTCTGTATAAGGTTTAGCGAATCTCGTATTCTAACACTTGGGCTTCCTCACAAGCATTGCAGATTTTCTCTTGTCCATGAACGAAGTTCGGATAAATCAATTGATTCTGCAAGCTGAACAAATGATCTATCGTTTCTTCACCACTCTCAGGTTTTCGTATCTTCTTAAGAAAACGTCTGCTGGTCTGTCATAGCTTCTTCCAAGTTCCTTCGTTCAATAAGGTAGGGCTTGCTCCTTATCAATCCTGAGGTTGTGGCTCACTTCAATACTTGTACGGCTTTAACTCACCCTTGGGGTTACTAGCATTTCATATTCCAACATTACCTAAAATTCATTCCATCATACCCTTGGGGTAATCAAATAATTCACAGACTTATTCTTGTCCAGGGTCCACTCTGCGGAATTCATTTTTCCTTTCCATTGGTCTGTTTTCCAATAAGGTATGGGTTCATCATAATCATTCCTTCAGTTCATCCTTATATTCTCAAAACTCCAACTGCAAAAGTACTTTATTACAAATGCTGTCGTCCACATAGTTTGATATGGTCCAGCATTTCCTTCTTCTTTATTCATTTATCCAAACTCCTTGGCATGAAGTGTACATTCTTTTTCCTTGGTTCTTGTGGTCTTTACGATTTCTACCACACTTAAAATGAATGACACTCATGCCTGCATAGACCATATTTTCTCACATCCTCGAAAATGGTCGAAGATCTTTGTTTATAGAGTAGCAACTCATACAGTTCAACATAGGAAAATCATGACAATAAATTCTATTGGTTCATGAAGTTATTACAATCTCTGAGACTTCCATCACATAATCCAACTTCATAACCTCAATAAAAATAAGAGTGCTTCCTATTACATTTTTTTTACTTCCAAAATCCAAAACTCAAGCTACTCATGTTTAGCCTTCTTCTCCGGGCAGGTATAGGAGTAGTGTCCTGTCTTGTTGCACCGATGACAAGTGATGTGGCTCAGATCCTTCCATGTAGAAAACCAAGGAGTCCTTTTCTTCTTCTTGGGTTGGGTTCCTTTCCTGATGCTTGGCTCATACCTCTCGCAAAAACAGTGGGGCCTCTCCAAGCTACAATGCAAACATTTGATGCCTCCACTTACTTGGCCTTTCTTCTTGTCCAGGTTGATCATCACTTCTATCTCCTTAGGATTGTATTGCACTTCTTCTGTCGGGAAGTCTCCAAGATACTTGTTCGGACAATCCTGGGAGATATGTCCTTCTTCTCCACATGAATAACATGACTTGGTATCTATGATTGGGTCTGGTATATCTCCCATCATCATGGGTTCTTCTAACTTTTTCCCGAGGGCTCCTTTCATTGCTTCCTTCTGCTGCTTCATGACTTCTTGTACCTTGGGGTAGAGTTGACATTGTGCCAGAAAATGAGTGGTTCCTTCACACAAGAAACATGTCACCTGCCCAGTTGGGCATTCCTCAGCTGGGTGATTTTCTTCACAATGTGGGCATCCATCCTTGTGTTCTTCCTGGTTGTGTCCTATCTCTCCACATATCTTGCATGCACAAATCTCCTTCACATCTTTGCAACGGGGCTTCCGGGTGTTGGTGACAACATGAGATTTTTGCAGAGTCATCTTGAATTCTTCCCAAGTGATTGATGCTTGCCTTCCATGGATAGCTTCATGCACCTTCCACCAAGTTGCAGCACCTTCTGCAAAGTGCTGCAGAGCATATTGGACCATCTCTTTCCTTGCAACAAAGTTATTCCTCAGGTGATCCTCCATGTTCTGAATCCATTGCTCCGTCTCCATGTGAGTCATTGATCCAGAAAACAAGAGTCTATCTTCATTCATCATCTATTGGGTCCAAGGTTTTGGGATGAGATGGGTAAGAGAGAGATAGCGAGAGAGAATGGATACAAACAACTCAAAGGCACAAAAACATCAAAAATCAATTCCACACATTCATAAAGTTCAATGAACTCTATAGTATCGCCACCCACATAAGGTTGGTATGGTCGATCACACAAATCACAAAACATTCATCTTTATTTCTCTCATGGTGGGGCTACTACTAAGCTAGTTTATATCATGTCTTCATTACCAGTGGGCTTCTTCTGGTCATTCTTGATCTTCTCAAGTTCTTCTGCCAGATTATCCCTGTTGACGCGTAGTTTCCGATGTCGTCCCTGTAGTTCTAGGAGTTGGTTCTTGAGCTTCTGGATTTCAACATCATCAGCATGTGCCATGGCCTGACTGTTCTTCAAGTCTTGACGAAGCTTCTGAATCTCGGGATCGTGTTTCTTCAGATTGGCTACCTTCAGCTTCTCGGCCTTGAGGTTCTCACGAAGTGCTTCGTTCTCAAATAACTCTGAGAGGAGGTCCATTTGAAGGTTCTTGATATAATGTTCCAGTTCTTGATTATACGCCAGTACCGGTGAACACTTCCTCTTCTGTTCATCTGTCAGGATGATGTGTGCTCCATCAGGCTTCTGCCATCCGAGCCTTCCAAAGTAGTGGGTACCTAACTCAGCACGATGACGATAGCTCAAACGTGCAATAGCATCATGGACGGCAGTGTTCATGCCCACCTCACATTCATGGTTCAGTGTGCCATAGTTGATGTCTTCAGTCTTGGGGTCTTCTTTACGTCCAAACACTTTAGTTCTGACGCCCCAGAATCTAGACTTCCTCTTGTTCACCGTGATCTCAGGTATTGGTAGCTTCATCATCTGCACCAGCTCCATGAGGAATGGACCTCCGAGAACATCCTCGTAGTCCTCTCTTTTGTTCAGAATGTAGCTCTCCATCTATAGTTTGAAATAAGGAAGGTTCAGTAAAAGAATTTAGAAGTTACGAGAGTAGTGAAAACAAAAGTTTTTCCTATCAAGGTCTTCATATTTCTGAGCCATTTCCTAGGGTCACGTCCTACAGTCAACATGTGCTCTGATACCATTTCTGTAGCGTCCCGACTCAAAACGAGTCAAGCCTCTGTGTGTCAGTGCCATCCCTCGATCAGTATGCTGGCACACACAGTACATCAATGTATATATCAAAGTGCAATCACATGTAAATAACGCAAAACTGATATATACCTCTTAAATCTCAGCGGAAATAGTCAACGGGAGTGGAGTCCCAAATAACACCAACGGCAGGTTGAGTGTAGACCGTAACCCTGAATCGTACTCTTACCCGTCGTAGAAAAATATCTACAACATAAGACGTTGCAGCTGTGTAGGTCAGTACATTGAATGTACCGGCAAGATCACCATAGAATAAATGATAAAGGCTAATCTATATGCAAAGGCTTTGTGGCTCTGTGTCTGAGTTTTTGCATAAAAGCTGGTTTTATTTTCCCTACAACAAAGGAGTCAACGGAAATATCACTACAAAAAAATTGGTTGTTAATGAGATGGTTCCACCAACCAATTCTCATGTCCCAAAATTATTAATAGACCCACTCATCATAAATTTTTTTATTACTTGTGTTGAGTCTGGCTGATAGTATCATCTCCGGTGCTCATGTTGTCCATAACCGGGGACACGGCTAATCGATTAGTTTGACACTCTGCAGAGGTTTGTACACTTTACCCGCAAGATTCGATCCCTCTCGTTGTGTCCTCGCACTGCATGATGTTTGAGAACGAGACGATCGAAACATGGTCTTCCAAAGTGATCCTCTGATAGAAAGTCAATGCCCATCCAATCCTACCGTTCTTCTACATCTCGTAGCAATCTGACCTACCAGAGTCACCACTAAGGTCAACCAAGCCAGAGCCCATATTGACTTGCGGTTGCACAAGTAAGCTTTCCGGCCTTGAAGTATCCATCCATCTCTTCGAGCCTGGGTGGCATTCCGTCGGGATGATCACAGGTAGATACCAGGATTCCCGGGCAACAAGACAACAACAAAGTAAAATCAAACAAAAGAATTTTAGTAAATATTTGACTAGCAAGAGAATTGCTTTTGAAGAACAACTAAGAATTATGAAAAACAACACACTAAACACCATAAGTTTTATAGTTAATAAACTTAACAACAAGTAAAACAAATAATAAGATAATAAAATAATAGAAAACAAAATATAAAACAACTAAGTTAACAGAAAGTAAAACTTATAAAACAATTTCTAATTTTTTTTTCAAATAGGAAATCAAACTAGCAATGAAATCAATTTGCAAGTTATTATGAAACTAGAATTGATTTCAAGCTATAAAAATAATAAATGATATAAAAATAAACTTGGTTGAAATACTACTGCTAACTAACAGAAAACAAAGTAAAACTTGTCAACTAATATAAAAGAAAATAAATTAAAACAATTTAAAACAAAAGAAATAGAAATAAACCTAAAAAGAACTAAAACAGAATCTGTTTTGCTTGAAACCCTAATTTAAAATATTCTAAAAATTCTCAAATTGAACAGGGTGATAACTGTAACTAATACAAACCAGTATCAAAAAGATTCACTCAAAAATAAAATTTTAAACTAAAGTTATAAGCAAAACAAGTTTGAATTCAAATCTGTTTGAATCAAAATTTAAAATATTCAAATATGGTCAAACTTGATATCTACAGAAACTATAATAAATGTTTGACCTTATGCAAAAAAGAATCACCCAAAAATAATTAAAAACATAAAAGTTAGAGCAAAAACAAATTCAGAATCTATTCTGTCAAATAAAACAAAAACAGAAAAAGAAAACTAAAACCTAACGGTTACTAGTCTACGTGGCAACCTCTGGTTGGCTACGCGGGGGTGTGCGTGCGAGTGCTAGGAGCGGACGGCTGGTGCATAAAAGAAAACGGTTCGCGTTATGAAACTTCTAACGTGGACCGAACGATCGAGATCCAACGGTGGGAGGGCGTCACGGATGACTTACAAAGAGGGAAGGAGGTCCGGCGAGATCTCCGGCGAGGCCGAGGCGGCGAGGCGATGCGGGGCGGCGCTCCGGTGGTCGTCGTCGGTGGCTGAGGGGTCCAGGGGGCGGCGGGAGTCCTCCGGCGACGTTTGGCGGCGACGGCGAGGCGAGAGGGCGACGGGGACAAGCTCCTTGAGCTCCCGGAGCTTCGGGTGGAGCAGAGCTCCGGCGAGGGTGCTGGTGCGGCGTTCTGGCGAGGGAGCTTGGGGTTTTTCGGGCAAAACGAGCAGCGGGGAGGGTGGGGGTTTATATAGAGGCCTCGGGGTGCTCGGGGAAGGAAGGGAGAGGGAGATCCGCGCGGATCTGAGCCGGCTCCGGCGAGGGATGGAAGGAGGAGAGAAAGGAAGGAGAAGCGCGACCGGGATTCGGTGTCGGGCGGTGGGGTAGGGTGTCGGAGAGAGAGAGGGAGATCGCACGGGATCGGGCGGCCGATCCGGAGAGATTCGGATCTGGTCCGGATTGGATCGGGCCGGATCCTTTCCAAATGGGCCGGATCCTTTCCTAACGCACGCGCGCAGCTTTCCTATTTAAAGCATTTTTCCAAATAAAAAATAACAGGAAAGTAAAAGTAGAAAAAGAAAATAAATACTAAACCAAAAATAGAAGTATTATATACCAAAATGATCAGTAAAATAAATTCAATAAGATGAACATTTTTTCCACGGCCAAAATAAAAACATAAAAAAATATTTTTCAGAAAATGCCTAAATTGTTTTTGTTTCTTTTGCAAATATTTTTTTTCAAATAACCCCCTGTGTTTTAGGGTTCGAATATTTCACAAAAATGCCCCTGGTATGGAGGGTCATGTTCCTCCTCTCAACTTTGAAATTTGGGGCAATGAACTTTGAATTCTTTCAAGCTTTGAAATAGAACCAAAATGGAATAGATTCCAAAAACTTTCAAATACTTTATTTGAAGAAATCATGTCATCTTCTCTCCATGATTTGAATTGGATGAATTTGAATTCAAAAGCAGAGGGGGAAAGTCATTTTATTCCCTCTCATTCCAAGTTCAAAGAAATGTTTTCAAAAGTTTCAAATTTTCACTCAATTCAATCACTCAATCAAACAATCATTCATTCAATTCATTTATTTAACATTCCAAGTTTTGGGATGTTACACTAGTCCACATGGATTGTTGGCAAAAGGGTGTGAGGAGATTCCCCAAGAAGAAGAAGAAGAAGAAGAATAGGATTGGCCAAGCTACAAGCATGGATAGTCTACATTTTACTTTGTGAGAAATCACTTTGAGTCCATAGGAAAGCCAATACTATTAAAAGGGGGTGAGGTATTGTTGGTGAACAAAATGCTCCAGTGCACAAGTGCTAGCTGACGTGGCTTGAGACTGCGTCGGTATTTCCCCAAAGAGGAAGGGATGATGCAGCACAGCGACGATAAGTATTTCCCTCAGTTGTGAAACCAAGGTATCGAACCAGTAGGAGGATCACCACCACTACGTAAACAACACCTGCACACAAAGAACAAATACCTGCAACCCGACGCGAAAGAGAGGTTGTCAATCTCTCTAGGGTAAAAAGATAGATTAGGATATGATAGGTTGGATAGATATATCTCTCAAGAACACAAAATAAAAAGGACAAGTAAAAAGTGCAGCAAGATATTTTTGGGTTTTTGGAATAATAGGTCTGAAAACAAAAGCGGCAAAAAGATAGATCGAAAAGCAATATGTTGGAAAAGTAGACTCGGGGGCCGTAGGTTTCACTAGTGGCTTCTCTCATGACTATAGCACACGGTGGGTGAACAAATTACTGTTGGGCAATTGATAGAAGATCAAATAATCATGACGATATCCAAGGCGATGATCATTATATAGGCATCACGTCCAAGATTAGTAGACTGAAACGATTCTGCATCTACTACTATTATTCCACACATCGACCGCTATCTAGCATGCATCTAGTGTATTACGTTCATGAAAAAATGGAGTAATGCAATAAGAACGGTGACATGATGTAGACAAGATCTATTCATGTAGGAATAGACCCCATCTTGTTATCCTTAATAGCAACGATACATGCGTGCCTCGCTGTCCCTTCTGTCACCGGGAGAGGACACTGCAAGATCGAACCCATCACAAAGCACCTCTTCCCATGGCAAGAAAAATCGATCTAGTTGGCCTAACTAAACCAAAGATTCGAAGAAGAAATACAAGGCTATAAGTAATCATGCATATAAGACATCAAAGAAGACTCAAATAATATTCATGGATAGAAACTGATCATGAACTCAAAATTCATCGGATCCCAACAAACACACCGCAAAAGTTTACATCAAATAGATCTCCAAGAGACCATTGTATTGAGAATCAAAAGAGAGAGAGAAGAAGCCATCTAGCTACTGCCTACGGACCCATAGGTCTATGGTGGACTACTCATGCATCATCGGAGAGGCACCAATGAGGATGATGAACCCCTCCGTGATGGTGTTAGATTGGATCTCGCGGTTCTGGAACTTGCGGCGGCTGGATTTGTTTTTCGTCGACTCCTCAAGGGTTTCTGGAATATTTGGGAATTTATAGGCGTCAGAGGCGGTGGAGAGGGGTCCCGAGGAGGGCACAACCCATTAGGGCGCGCCCGGGGCCTCTAGCACGCCCTGGTGGGTTGTGGTCTCCTCGACCCTCCCCTCTGGCACTTCTTTGGCCCACTGGATGTCTTCTGGCACAAAAAAAATCTTCAAAAAGTTTCGCGGTGTTTGGCTTCGTTTGGTACTGATATTCTGCGAAGTAAAAAACAAGCAAAAACAACAACTGGCACTTTGGCACTATGTCAATAGGTTAGTCCCAAAAATAATATAAAGTTGCTATAAAATGATTGTAAAACATCCAAGATTAATAATATAACAACATGGAACAAGCAAAAATTATAGATACGTTGGAGATGTATCACTAGCCACCAAAAACACCCACAAGCTCTCCCACAAAAATACTCTGTCTAAACCCTACTACACAAAATCGGTGCCACCAAGTTTTTCTACTCGGCCCAACCGATTTTCATCTCAGACAGAACCCAGCCAAACCCTAGCTTCTCGGTACAACCAAGTTCTTTATCGGTGCAACCGAGTTTTGGTGACCAACATTCTGGTGTCCCATTTTATAAAATTGGAATTTCCGAGTTTTATGATTCGGTGTCACCGAGTTTGGAAACTACCCTCGGCCACTCATATCGGTACTACCGAGAATCATATATCGGTCTCACCGAGATTCCTAAAGTTGCCACATTTTGAACAAATCGGTACGACCGAGTTTTACTTCGGTTTCACCGAGTTGGTCAATAATGGTGTAACGGTTGGATTTTTGGAGACTCCTATATATACCCCTCCACCACCACTCACTCGGGAGAGAAGCACTCAGAACTATTCCACACTTGCCATATCTAATTTTCTGAGAGAGAACCACCTACCCTTGTGTTGAGGTCAAGATCATCCACTCCAACCATATGGATCTTAATTTTTAGACTCCCCAAGTTACTTTCCACCCGATCAATCTCTTCTACCAAGCCAAATCTATGAGAGAGTGATGGAGTGTTGAGGAGTCTATCATCTTGAAGCACAAGAGCAAGGAGTTCATCATCATTACCACATCTATTACCTTTTGGAGGGTGGTGCCTCCTAGATTGGTTAGATGTCGCTTGGGAGCTTCCTACTTCGTGTTGTGGAGTTGAACCAAGAAGTTTGTAAGGGCAAGGAGATCGCCTACTTCGTGAAGATCTACCCATAGTGAGGCTAGTCCTTCGTGGACGGAAGCCGTTATGAAATAGTCAAGGTTGCTACTTCGTGGACCCTTATGGGTGGAGCCCTCCATGGACTCTCGTGACTGCTACCCTTCATGGGTTGAAGACTCCATAAACATGGATGTACGATAGCGCCGCCTATCGGAACCACGGGAAAAATCTTCGTGTCTACAATTGCGTTTGATCTTCCTATCTCTACTCTCTTACATGTGCTTGTCTTTACTTTCCGCTGCCATACTTGTTGACTAGCATGTGTAGGGTGCATTAGACTTGTTATAATTGCTAAAATCTGCCCACCAATTAACTTGGGAAAAGGTTAGGTTTTAATTCTTGCAAGTAGTCTATTCCCCCCCCCTCTAGACGTCTCTTCTATCGATCCTACAAGTGGTATCAGAGTTTTGGTCTCCATAGCTTCGGTTTCATCACCGTGGAGGAAGATGGATGTGTCTAGTTTGGGGAGTATTAGTTGTAGAGTGACCATTCTCGATGGGGAGTACTATAGTCAATGAAAATATGAGATGCTTGAGCTATTCAATGAATTCCATTTGAGCAAGTTTGTTAAGAGTCCCTATGTACCTTCCATTGATCCCTTACATCCCACACACGAAGAGGAAATTGATATGCTTCGCAATCTTAGAACTGTTAATCTTATCAATAAAGGATTGCCTAGAATTGTGCTTAATCAAATGAAGAATTTTGAATGTGCTTATACTTTGTGGAGTGATTTGGAGAAACGACATCCAAATTATTCATTGAGTAATCTTGATGAAATTCTTCATAAAACCATTGCTTTTCACAAAATGATGCCTAGTGATCCTAACTTTGATAAATGCTTATTTGAGATTCATGACCTCATGCGTGCTAAAGGAGATGTCATAACTATCAACAACATTATTGTAGAAGCCATTCGCATTCATAAACTTGAACATTGTCATGATCACAAATCTAACGAATCTCTTGTTTCTTATGACGAGGATTTCCCACTTGATGATGACAATGTGGAACATGGCTACTATGATGAAGATGAGTTATTCGACATCGAGTGTGAGAAGACAATGAAGAATCTAAGTCTCATGGCAAACTTTAAGGATTACATGTCCGGAGGAAAAGAGTGGATTCTCGATAGTGGATGCACCGATCATATGACCGGAGATAGAGACATGTTTGAAGAGATCACACCAAACCATGGACCGTGAAGGTATGTGACTTTTGGAGACAATTCCAAGGGTAAGGTACTCGGTCTTGGTATGGTGGCCATATCTCATGATAGCTCTATTCAAAATGTCGTGCTTGTTGAATCCCTTGGCTACAATCTTCTTTCCGTATCTAGACTTGCCGACTTCGGTTTTAATGTGCTATTTACCAAAGTAGATTGCCAAGTGTTTCGCCAAGATAATCATAGCATGGTATTTACCAGTTTTCATAGAGGTGATCTATACATTGTTGATTTCACTAAGAGATCCAAACCTCGCACTTGTCTTATTGCGAAATCTTCTAAAGGTTGGCTTTGGCATGGAAGACTAGGACATGTTGGTATGCGTAATCTAGACAAGCTCATCAAAGGTGATCATATTCTTGGTGTTAAAGATGTTATGTTTGACAAAGATAGACTTTGTAGTGCTTGTCAAGCCAGAAAGCAAGTAGGTGGAAGTCATCCCGTAAAGAATATAATGACTACTAGGAGACCACTCGAGTTACTTCATATGGATCTTTTTGGTCCCAATGCTTACAAGAGCCTCGGTGGAAATTCCTTTGGTCTAGTTATAGTTGATGACTTTTCCAGATTTACATGGGTATTCTTTCTTGATGATAAGTCGCAGGTGCAAAAGATCTTCAAGAACTTGGCTCACAAAGCTCAAAATCAGTTTGAAGTGAAGATCAAGAAAGTTCGTAGCGATAATGGATCGGAGTTCAAGAACACAAATGTAGACATCTTTCTTGACGAAGAAGGGATTCTACATGAGTTATCGACTACGTACACGCCTCAACAAAATGGATTTCTTGAGAGGAAGAACCGAACTCTTATTGAGATGGCAAGAACGATGCTCGACGAATACAAGATGCCAAGACACTTTCGGGCAGAAGCCGTTGAGACAGCTTGTCATGCCACGAACCGACTCTATCTTCACAAGCTTCTCGGTAAAACAGCATATGAGCTACTCACTGGTAACAAGCCCCAAGTTGGATACTTTCGGGTATTCGGCTCCAAGTGTTACATTCTTGATAAGCATCGTCGTTCTAAATTTGCTCCTAAATCTCATGAAGGTTTCCTACTTGGTTACGGATCAAACTCTCACACTTAACGTGTCTACAACAACTTCACTCGAAAAGTTGAAGAGACGGTAGATGTGAAGTTTGATGAATCTAATGGTTCGCAAGTCGAACAACTGCCAAATGATGTAGGAGATAAGGAACCTTCGGAAACTATCCAAGACTTGTCCATCGGCAAGATTCGTCCCATGGAGGTGAAAGAAAGTACTTCATCAACCCAAGTGGAAGCTCCTTCTTCGCGCCAAGGCGAACCCCAACACGACATGGAAGCATCCACAACCGGTACATGACAAGATGAAGAGGAGGAAGAAGTACATCATGATGATCCACCTCAACCTCTTTCACCACCACCTCAAGGCAACGACACCTTCAACAACGATGAAGAAGAAGATGATGATGAAGAAGCTCCACCATCCAACAAGCAAAATCTACCCCGAGTTCGAGCAAGAGTGGACAAAAACCATCCTCTAAATCAAATCTTCGGTGACATACAAACCGGGAGGATAACTCACTCTAAAACTCGACTAGCTAACTTTTGTGAGCATTATTCATTCATCTCTAGTATTGAGCCCTTGAAGGTAGAAGAAGCTTTTCAGGACCCGGATTGGGTGAATGCCATGCACGAGAAGCTACACAACTTCGAGAGGAACGAAGTGTGGACACTAGTGGAGAAGCCCAAAGACGAGCAAAACATCATCGGAACCAAATGGGTGTTTCGGAACAAACAAGACGAAGACAGTCAAGTTGTACGCAACAAAGCGCGTCTCGTGGCTCAAGGCTACACCGAATTCGAAGGTATGGACTATGGTGAGACCTATGCCCTTGTTTCTAGACTTGAAGCTATTCGTATATTGCTTGCTTATGCAAATCATCATGACATCACACATTATCAAATGGATATTAAAAGTGCATTTCTAAATGGGGAGATTGAGGAAGAAGTCTATGTTAAGAAACCCCCTAGTTTTGTGAATCCTAAGAAACCCAACCATGTTTACAATCTTCGTAAAGCTCTGTATGGACTTAAGCAAGCCCCTCTTGCTTGGTATAAGTGCCTAACAAAGTTTCTTCTTGAAAAGGGTTTTGAGAGTGGTAAAATTGACGCAACCTTATTCACTAAGAGAGTTAATGGTGAATTATTTGTGTGCCAAATTTATGTGGATGATATTATCTTTGGATCTACTAACCCACAATTTAGTGAGAAATTTGGAAGGTTGATGTCCGAGAAGTATGAGATGTCCATGATGTGTGAGCTGAAATTCTTCCTTGGTTTGCAAATCAAGCAAACGAGAGAAGGATCTTTCATCTCTCAAACCAAATAAACCAAGGACTTGATCAAGAAGTTCAACATGCAAGAGTGTAAAGGTATGAAAACCCCTATGCCTACCAGTCAACATGTTGACCTTACCAAGGAGGACAAACCGGTTGATCAAAAGGTTTATCGATCTATGATTGGTTCATTGCTATATCTATGTGCCTCCCGTCCTGATATCATGCTTAGTGTTTGCATGTGTGCTATATATCAAGATGCTCCTAAAGAGTGTCATCTTAAGGCCGTGAAAAGAATTGTGAGATACTTGATACATACACCAAACTTTGGCATATGGTATCCCAAGGGATCTTCTTTTGACCTTGTTGGCTATTCCGACTCGGACTATGCCGGAGACAAGGTTGATAGAAAATCAACCTCGGGTACTTGTCAATTTCTTGGTAGATCCCTTGTATCTTGGTCCGCAAAGAAACAAAATTTGGTATCTCTATCTACCGCCGAAGCGGAATACATTGCCGCTGGATCATGTTGTGCTCAATTGCTATGGATGACTCAAACTCTTAAGGATTATGGCGTACTGTAGGATCGAAAGTATGTCTAGAGGGGGGGTGATTAGACTACTTGACCAAATAAAAATTCTACCTTTTCCCAATTTTAGTTGTGGGCAGATTTTAGCAATGATAGCAAGTCAAGTACACCTTACACATGCATGTCTAAGAGTATAGCAGCGGAAAGTAAAGACAAGCACATGTAATAGAGGTAAGGGTTAGAAGATCAAACACAATTGTAGACACAATTTTTTTCCCGTGGTTCCGATAGGTGGCGCTATCGTACATCCATGTTTATGGAGTCTTCAACCCACGGAGGGTAACGATCATGAGAGTCCACGGAGGGCTCCACCCATAAGGGTCCATGAAGTAGCAACCTTGACTATTCCATAACGGCTTCTGTCCATGAAGGACTAGCCTCACTATGGGTAGATCTTCATGAAGTAGGCGATCTCCTTGCCCGTACAAACTTCTTGGTTCAACTCCACAACACGAAGTAGGAGGCTTCCAAGCAACACCTAACCAATCTAGGAGGCACCACCCTCCGAAAGGTAATAGGCTTGATAATGGTGATGAACTCCTTGCTCTTGTGCTTCAAGATGATAGACTCCTCAACACTCAATCACTCTCTCATAGATTTGGCTTGGTAGAAGGGATTGATTGGGTGGAAAGCAACTTGGGGAGGCTAGAAATCAGGATCCATATGGTTGGAGTGGATGATCTTGATCTCAACACAAGGGTAGGTGGTTCTCTCTCAGAAATTTGGATATGGGAAGTGGGGAACTGTTCTGAGTGCTTATCTTACGAGTGGGATGTGGTGGAGGGGTATATATAGGCATCCCCAAAAATCCAACCGTTACAACATTATTGACCATCTCAGTGAAACCGAAGCAAAACTCGGTTGTACCGATCTGTTCAAAATGTGGCAACTTTCGGAATCTCGGTGAGACCGATATAGGAATCTCGATGGTACCAAAACGAGTGGTCGTGGGCAGTTCCCAAAACTCGGTGAGACCGAAGCATAAACTCGGAAATTCTGATTTTATAAATTGGGTCACCAGAGAGTTGGTCACTGAAACTCGGTTGCACCGATGCAGCCTCTGTTGTACCGAAATGCTAGGGTTTGGCTAGGGTTCTGTCTTGGGTGGAAAATCGGTAGAGCCGGATGAAAACTTGGTGGCACCGATTTTGTGGATTAGGGTTTTGACAGAGTATTTTTGTGGGAGAGCTTGTGGGTGTTTTTGGTGGCTAGCACTTGTGCACGTGGAGCAATTTGTTCACCAACAATACCTTACCCCCTTTTAATAGTATTGGCTTTCCTATGGACTCAAAGTGATTTCTCACAAAGTAAAAAGAGAGTCTTCTAGCTTGAAGCTTTGCCAATCCATTCCTTGCATCTTGGGGTATCTCCTCACAATTTATAGCCATCCCATCATTGGACTTTTCCTGAAATATACTTAGTGGAAACATGAGTCCAATGACATATATGTTGTTATTAATTACCAAAACCACCAAGGGAGCAAATGTGCTTTCACATACATGTGAGACATGTACCATTGTTATGTGACAATGAGAGTGCAATCAAAATTGCTTGTAATCCCGTGCAACATTCACGAACTAAGCATATTCAAGTTCGACGTCATTTCATTCATGATCATGTTGCCAAAGGTGATATCAATCTTAAGCATGTTCGTACTGACAAACAATTGGCCGATATCTTTACTAAGCCACTTGATGAAAAAGTGTTTTGTCACTTGAGGAGTGAGTTCAACATCATTGATGCTTCAAACTTTAGCTAGACTCACTCGGTTGCTGCAAGGGCATGAGATTACATGACTATTCCATGATACTCTTGATATAATGCTATCATATACCTTGAATATACATGCTCCCTTGTATTGCAACTAACCTTTTGTAGGTACTTGGAAGAACTTCACTCCACAAGATTGCCAGCAACTCAAATCACAAGCAATCTTGTCAAAAGCCAAGTATCCACAACCCTTCTTTGATGATGGAAGGAAGAAGACAACACAAACTATATCCTTGACTTACATATGATGAAAATTTCATTCTTGTCATTTGGATATATCATGTTCTTCCTTGCACGACTAACCCATGTAGGTGAAAAGAGAACCAAAACGAACAATGATTGCTCCCAACTCAAGATGATCTTCATCAACATCGAGCACCCACAACAAGTTCTCCTACATGCTACGTCATCAACATCACTCAAAGGTATGTGCTCATATCCTTGAAAAGGCTTTACTCCAAGTCATGAGATAAAGCAACTCAAGTGATATGAAAACATTAAGATGCTTAATCGAAAAATGGTAACCCCGTTTTGCGCTTAACGATGAGTATGACCTGTGATCAAGTATTCTTGCTTGGCTCCTAAGTCAATATACTCTAATATAGGTGACCTAGTCACCGACCATCATCTAGATGAAGATTCTTGTGTGGTTTATCTTATAGTTGTTTGTTTTTTGGGAACCACTCAACCCTCATATGGTTGATATTTCTTTGTAAATTCTTTAGAATCCTATTTGCAAATCCTGTTGTAGTTTTATTACAAGTTTTCTAAAATCATTCGAGATCTTCTGAAAGCTGCCAAGTTTCTGTTTAGTCCTCAGAGTCTCCGATTCAAATCACTCGGTATCACCGGCTTTGCAGATAGGCTGTAGATCCACTATTCGGTTCTACCGATTCACTTGCCTCGGAGCTACCAATTTTGCTATCTTCCATACTCTTTGAAAATTTAGCAAATCTCCATCTCTTCAAGGATTCCTTTGTTAAAAAAATGAAGGAGGAGAAATTTTATTCAAGGATCCCTAAGATTAAGGGGGGAAATCTTACAAGCTTTTAGATAAGTGAAGGGGGGGGGAGAAATTACACTCAATGACCCCTCAGACTTGAATGCTCTCTATGATCCTTACATTATATGATCCCTACTTTCTATGCCCCTTGTTCTCTAGGATCCCTTCTCACTCCATGATCCCTTTTATCTGACCTTGTGTATGAACCTTTTTGGTAATTAATGTCAAAGGGGGAGAAATACCAAAGCTTCAATGCAAAGGGGAAGATAGACCAAAGGGGGAGATATAAAATTAAGGGGGAGAATACCAAAGTCTGTGCCTATCCATAGGGGGAGAGAGTATATCAAGTCTTGTTCTATCATTTAAGGAGAGAGAAAATATGTTTTATTCTATTTTGACTACTCATGTTAGACTTGTCTCACCCTACTTACTCCAATATCTACATGCTAAGATTTAGGGGAGAGGATGACCTAAAATTTCATATTTAGGGGAGAAAGTTCTAAATGATCTTGGAGACATATCAATCTTAAGGAATACCATCTTCTGTATGTTCTCCACATCTTGGTACTGTTGAGTCCTATTGCATTTTTGGTATGTAAAACACTCTTGTGTTCCCTAACATTGTTTTCTCAAGTGTGTTTCTACTATTAGGATGCTCAAGAACTCAAGGTAAGTATATGCATCATATCTTTGATCAAGATGATCTCTTGCTTCTTGCACATATTGTTTGCAAGAGTGAAGTCTTGAACAAGGATACAACTCATTCATATATATTTGATGTATATAGCCAAGGTACACATGACTCTTCACATCCCTTCTACTATATGTGTGTCCATGCATTCCAAAGCAACTATTCTCTAAAGGGATTGCACACATTTAGGGGGAGCATATTTTAGTCATGTGTCTCTCAAAGTCTTCATTATATCTTTGCGTATATTTACTTGAAGCTTTGATTGTATCTTGTCATCAATTACCAAAAAGGGGGAGATTCAAAGCACATATACTCCCTTGGTGGTTTTGATAATTCATGACAACATACATTGTCTCTTGGACTAATATTTCTACCTAGTTTATTTCAGGTCTAGTCCATAGGGATTGTTGGCAAAAGGGTGTGAGGAGATTACCCAAGAAGAAGCAGAAGAAGAAGAATAGGATTGGCCAAGCTACAAGCATGGATAATCTACATTTTACTTAGTGAGAAATCACTTTGAGTCCATAGGAAAGCCAATACTATTAAAAGGGGGTGAGGTAATGTTGGTGAACAAAATGCTCCACGTGCACAAGTGCTAGCCACCAAAAACACCCACAATCTCTCCCACAAAAATACTCTGTCTAAACCCTACTACACAAAATCGGTGCCACCAAGTTTTTCTACTCGGCCCAACCGATTTTCATCTCAGACAGAACCCAGCCAAACCCTAGCTTCTCGGTACAACCAAGTTCTTTATCAGTGCAACCGAGTTTTGGTGACCAACATTCTGGTGTCCCATTTTATAAAATCAGAATTTCCGAGTTTTATGATTCGGTGTCACCGAGTTTGGAAACTACCCTCGGCCACTCATATCGGTACTACCGAGAATCATATATCGGTCTCACCGAGATTCCTAAAGTTGCCACATTTTGAACAAATCGGTACGACCGAGTTTTACTTAGGTTTCACCGAGTTGGTCAATAATGGTGTAACGGTTGGATTTTTGGAGATGCCTATATATACCCCTCCACCACCACTCACTCAGAAGAGAAGCACTCAGAACTATTCCACACTTTTCATATCCAATTTTTTGAGAGAGAACCACCTACCCTTGTGTTGAGGTCAAGATCATCCACTCCAACCATAGGGATCTTGATTTCTAGCCTCCCCAAGTTGCTTTCCACCCAATCAATCTCTTCTACCAAGCCAAATCTATGAGAGAGTGATTGAGTGTTGAGGAGTCTATCATCTTGAAGCACAAGAGCAAGGAGTTCATCATCATTACCACATCTATTACCTTTTGGAGGGTGGTGCCTCCTAGATTGGTTAGGTGTCGCTTGGGTGCCTCCTACTTCGTGTTGTGGAGTTGAACCAAGAAGTTTGTAAGGGCAAGGAGATTGCCTACTTCGTGAAGATCTACCCGTAGTGAGGCTAGTCCTTCATGGATGCTACTTCTTGAGCATGCGTTGGTTTTCCCTTGAAGAGGAAAGGGTGATGCAGCAAAGTAGATAAGTATTTCCCTCAGTTGTTGAGAACCAAGGTATCAATCCAGTAGGAGATACAAGCAAGTCCCCAATAGATGTACCTACACAAATAATCAAACACTTGCACCCAACGCTATAAAGGGGTTGTCAATCCCTCACGGTTACTTGCAAGGATGAGATCTGATAGAGATAGATAGATATGATTTGCTAAAATGAAAAGTAAAACAAAAGTAAAAAGAATTGCAGCAAGATATTTTTGGTTTATAGATCTGAAAATATAATATGGAAAATAGACCCGGGGGGCATAGGTTTCACTAGAGGCTTCTCTCATGAAGCAAAATAATACGGTGGGTGAACAAATTACTGTCGAGCAATTGATAGAAAAGCGAATAATTATGAAGATATCCAAGGCAATGATTATGCATATAGGCATCACGTCCGTGTCAAGTAGACCGAAACGATTCCGTATCTACTACTATTACTCCACACATCGACCGACTCCTGCCTTCATCTAGAGTATTAAGTTCATGAAGAACAGAGTAACACATTAAGTAAGATGACATGATGTAGAGGGATAAACTCAAGAAATATGATGAAAACCCCATCTTTTTATCCTTGATGGCAACAATACAATACGTGCCTCGCTACCCCTACTTTCTCACTGGGTGAGGATACCGCAAGATTGAACCCAAAACTAAGCACTTCTCCCATTGCAAGAATTACCAATCTAGTTGGCCAAACCAAACCAATAACTCGAAGAGACTTGCAAAGATATGAAATCATGCATATAAGAATTCAGAGAAGATTCAAATAATATTCATAGATAAGCTGATCATAAACCCACAATTCATCGAATCTCGACAAACACACCGCAAAAGAGTATTACATCGGATAGATCTCCATGAAGATCATGAAGAACATGGTATTTAAGAACAAAGAGAGAGAAGAAGCCATCTAGCTACTAGCTATGGACCCGAAGGTCTGTGGTGAACTACTCACGCATCATCGGAGGGGCAATGGAGTTGATGTAGATGCCCTCCGTGATCGAATCCCCCTCCGGCAGATTATCGGAAAAGGCTCCAAGATGGGATCTCACGGGAACAGAGGCTTCCGGCGGCGGTAAAGTATTTTCGTGGCTCTTTTTGGTATCCAAGGAATATTTGGGAATTTATAGGCCGAAGAATAGGGTTAGGAGGGCTGCCGTGGGGCCACAAGCCAGGGGGGCGCGCCCCTATGGCTTGTCGCCACACGGCGGCTCCCCTGCCTTCATCTCCAATTCTGCCGGCTTTATTCTGGTCCAAGAAAAGTCATTTCAAAGATTTTATTCCGTTTGGACTCCGTTTAATATTCCTTATCTGCAATACTCAAAAACAAGGAAAAAAACAAAAACTGGCACTAGGCTCTAGATTAATAGGTTAGTCCCAAAAATAATATAAAATAGCATATTAATGCATATAAAACATCCAAAACAGATAATATAATAGCATGGAACAATCAAAAAATTATAGATACGTTGGAGACGTATCAAGCATCCCCAAGCTTAATTCCTGCTCGTCCTCGAGTAGGTAAATGATAAAAACAGAATTTTTGATGTGGAATGCTACCTAACATATTTATCCATGTAATATTCTTTATTTTGGCATGAATATTCAGATCCATAAGATTCAAAACAAAAGTCTAATATTGACATAAAAACAGTAATACTTCAAGCATACCAACAAGGCAATTGTGTCCTTTCGAAATAACATGGCCTTAGAAAGTTATCCCTACAAAATCATATGGTCTGGCTATGCTCCATCTTCCCCACACAAAGTATCTAAATCATGCACAACCCCGATGACAAGTCAAGCAATTGTTTCACACTTTTTATGTTCTCAAACCTTTTCAACTCTCACGCAATACATGAGCGTGAGCCATGGATATAGCACTATAGGTGGAATAGAATATGGTGGAGGTTGCAAGGAAAAAGGAGAAGATAGTCTCACATCAACTAGGCGTATCAACGGGCTATGGAGATGCCCATCAATAGATATCAATGTGAGTGAGTAGGGATTGCCATGCGACGAATGCACTAGAGCTATAAGTGTATGAAAGCTCAAAAAGAAAACTAAGTGGTTGTGCATATGAAAAATTCCACTAGCTATATGAAAGTGACAAAATAGGAGACTCTCTATCATGAAGATCATGGTGCTACTTTGAAGCACAAGTGTGGAAAAAGATAGTAGCATTGCCCCTTCTCTCTTCCTCTCATTTTTTTAAATTTTGGTGGGCATCTTTGGCCTCTTTTATTTTTTATATGGGCTTCGCTGGCCTCTTTTATTTTTTTGTAAAGTCCGGAGACTCATCCCAACTTGTGAGGGATTCATAGCTTCCATCATCCTTTTCTCTCACGGGACAAATGCTCTAATAATGGAAATCATCACACTTTTATTTACTTACAACTCGATACCTAAAACAAAATATGACTCTATATGCAATATGGAAGTGATGGTGCGTGTCATGAAAAACGGAACGGTGGAAGTTGCATGGCAATATATTTTGGAATGGCTATGGAAATGCCATAATAGGTAGGTATGGTGGCTGTTTTGAGGAAAGTATATGGTGGCTGTTTTGAGGAAGGTGGGTTTAATGCACCGGCGAAAATTGCGTGGTACTAGAGAGGCTAGCAAAGGTGGAAGGGTGAGAGTGCGTATAATCCATGGACTCAACATTAGTCATAAAGAACTCACATACTTATTGCAAAAGTCTATTAGTTATCGAAGCAAAGTATTAGACGCATGCTCCTAGGGGAGAGGTTGGTAGGAGTTAACCATCGCGCGCTCCCGACCCTCACACAAAGGTTGACAATCATTAAACAAATCATGCTCCGACTTCGTTACATAACGGTTCACCATACGTGCATGCTATGGGAATCACCAACTTTAACACAAGTATTTCTTCCAATTCACAATTACTCACTAGCATGACTCTCATATTACCATCTTCATATCTCAAAACTATATGCAAGGAATCAAACTTCTCATAGTATTCAATGCACTTAATATGAAAGTTTTTATTATATCCCTCTTGGATGCCTATCATATTAGGACTAAATTCATAACCTAAACCAATTACCATGCTGTTTAAAGACTCTCAAAATAATATAAGTGAGGTGCGAGAGTTCAATAATTTCTATAAAATAAAACACAACCGTGCTCTAAAAAGATATAAGTGAAGCACTAGAGCAACATTGCCTAGCTCAAAAGATATAAGTGAAGCACATAGAGTATTCTAATAAATTCATGATTCAGCGTGTCTCTCTCAAAAAATGTGTGCAGCAAGGATGATTGTGGCAAACTAAAAAGCAAAGACTCATATCATACAAGACGCTCCAAGCAAAACACATATCATGTGGTGAATAAAAATATAGCCTCAAGTAAATTTACCGATGGATTGAAGACGAAAGAGGGGATGCCTTCCGGGGCATCCCCAAGCTTAGGCTTTTTGGTATCCTTGAATATGGCTTGGGGTGCCTTGGGCATACCCAAGCTTAGGCTCTTGCCACTCCTTATTCCATAGTCCATCAAATCTTTACCCAAAACTTGAAAACTTCACAACACAAAACTTTACAGAAAACTCATGAGATCCGTTAGTATAAGAAAAATAAATCTCCACTTTAGGTACTGTTGTGAACTCATTCTTTATTTATTTTGGTGTAATATCTACTGTATTATAACTTCTCCATGGTTCATACCCCCCGATACAACCCATAGATACATCAAAATAAGCAAACAACACAAAGAAAACAGAATCTGTCTAAAACAGAACAGTCTGTAGCAATCTATAGACTTCGAATACTTATGTAACTCCAAAAATTCTGAAAAAATAGGAAAATCAGGGAAATTTGTATATCAATCTTGTGTAAACATTTCAGATCAAAATCACGTTCCAGTGAATTTACAAAATTCCTGGACTGAGAGCAAAAATTCTGTTTTTCAGCAAAATCAAATCACAAACACCGTAGACCATCCCAAAGGTCTTACTTGGCTCAAACACTAATTTAAACAATAAAACACAATTACTACAGAGGTAATAATGTGCAAAACACTCAAAAACATAAGCAAAAACAAAAGCATAAAATAAAATTGGGTTGCCTCCCAACAAGCACTATTGTTTAACGCCCCTAGCTGGGCATAACGCAATAGATCTAGGTATTGTCATATTTGGTATGCAACTCCTCAATTGCACACTTATAAACCCTAGGAGATTCTTTGGTTTTATCAATAATCATACTCCTAGGCAAGAAGTCAAGAAACTCACTTGTAGCAATTGGTTCCCGGACAATGTTAATAAAGTTAGGGTGGACACTTATCATCTTAAGATCTTCCCCTCTACTAGAGGATTCACCCTTATTCTTGGGAACATAAACAAACTTGGCAGTCTTAGGAGGAGGAAATTTTGGGGTGGTTTGGATAGAAGCAAAAGCAGAACCCAAGTTGGTAATAATGTCCTCTAGCTTTCCAATTCTAGAGGAATCTTGATCCAATTTTTCATTAACTATGGGTTCTTTTTCCCTTAGGTTTTTTAGAGTAACTCCTACCTTAGATCCATATTGAGTGATATGATTATGGATCTTTTTATCCAAGTTTTCAATGAGCTCTATAGTAGCAACTTTATTTTCAATGATATCAAGCCTTCGCATAACATGTTCCAAAGTCAAGATTGTTTCATTTACCATGAGCGGGGGTGAACCTACCAAATTTATCATAGCATTATAAGAATCAAAGGTATTACTTCCCAAGAAATTCCCTCCCGTAATGGTATCCAAAACATATCTATTCCAAGGAGAAACACCCACATAAAAATTGCGAAGGAGAATGGTAGTAGATTGCTTACGAGTAGATCTATTTTGAGCATTGCAAATTATATACCAAGCATCTTTTAAGTTTTCTCCCTCCCTTTGCTTAAAATTAAGAACTTCATTCTCGGGGGTACTAGCGATAGTAGCAAGGCTAGCCATGAGTTTAAGCGATCTAACACACAAGCAAACGAAGAGCAAACGAAAAGGCGAACGGAAGAAGGGCGAATAAAAAGGCAAATCTTTTTGGTATTTTCTGAAAATCGTTTTAAAAGTGGGGGAGAGGAAAACGAGAGGCAAAAGGCAAATAATGTAAATGCAAGAGATGAGTTTGTGATGGGTACTTGGTAGGCTTGATGTAGATCTCCCCGAAAACGGCGCCAGAAATCCTTCTTGCTACTTCTTGAGCATGCGTTGGTTTTCCCTTGAAGAGGAAAGGGTGATGCAGCAAAGTAGATAAGTATTTCCCTCAATTGTTGAGAACCAAGGTATCAATCCAGTAGGAGATACAAGCAAGTCCCCAATAGATGTACCTACACAAATAATCAAACACTTGCACCCAACGCTATAAAGGGGTTGTCAATCCCTTCACGGTTACTTGCAAGGATGAGATCTGATAGAGATAGATAGATATGATTTGCTAAAACGAAAAGTAAAACAAAAGTAAAAAGAATTGCAGCAAGATATTTTTGGTATTTTTGGTTTATAGATCTGAAAATATAATATGGAAAATAGACCCGGGGGCCATAGGTTTCACTAGAGGCTTCTCTCATGAAGGAAAATAATACGGTGGGTGAACAAATTACTGTCGAGCAATTGATAGAAAAGCGAATAATTATGAAGATATCCAAGGCAATGATTATGCATATAGGCATCACGTCCGTGTCAAGTAGAACGAAACGATTCTGCATCTACTACTATTACTCCACACATCGACCGACTCCTGCCTGCATCTAGAGTATTAAGTTCATGAAGAACAGTGTAACGCATTAAGTAAGATGACATGATGTAGAGGGATAAAATCAAGCAATATGATGAAAACCCCATCTTTTTATCCTCGATGGCAACAATACAATACGTGCCTCGCTACCCCTACTTTCTCACTGGGTGAGGACACCGCAAGATTGAACCCAAAACTAAGCACTTCTCCCATTGCAAGAATTACCAATCTAGTTGGCCAAACCAAACCAATAACTCGAAGAGACTTGCAAAGATATGAAATCATGCATATAAGAATTCAGAGAAGATTCAAATAATATTCATAGATAAGCTGTACATAAACCCACAATTCATCGGATCTCGACAAACACACCGCAAAAGAGTATTACATCGGATAGATCTCCATGAAGATCATGAAGAACATGGTATTGAAGAACAAAGAGAGAGAATAAGCCATCTAGCTACTAGCTATGGACCCGAAGGTCTGTGGTGAACTACTCACGCATCATCGGAGGGGCAATGGAGTTGATGTAGATGCCCTCCGTGATCGAATCCCCCTCCGGCAAATTACCGGAAACGGCTCCAAGATGGGATCTCACGGGAACAGAGGCTTCTGGCGGCGGAAAAGTATTTTCGTGGCTCTTTTTGGTATCCAGGGAATATTTGGGAATTTATAGGCCGAAGAATAGGGTTAGGAGGGCTGCCGTGGGGCCACAAGCCAGGGGGGCGCCCCCTAGGGCGTGCCCCTGTGGCTTGTCGCCACACGGCGGCTCTCCTGCCTTCATCTCCAAGTCTGCTGGCTTTCTTCTGGTCCAAGAAAAATCATTCCGAAGATTTTATTCCGTTTGGACTCCGTTTAATATTCCTTATCTGCAATACTCAAAAACAAGGAAAAAACAGAAACTGGCACTAGGCTCTAGATTAATAGGTTAGTCCCAAAAATAATATAAAATAGCATATTAATGCATATAAAACATCCAAAACAGATAATATAATAGCATGGAACAATCAAAAAATATAGATACGTTGGAGACGTATCAATGGACGGATGCCGTTATGGAATAGTCAAGGTTCCTACTTCGTGGACCCTTATGGGTGGAGCCCTTCGTGGACTCTCACGACCGCTACCCTTCGTGGGTTGAAGACTCCATAAACGTGGATGTACGATAGCGCCACCTATCAGAACCACGGAAAAAATCTTCGTGTCTACAATTGCGTTTGATCTTCCTATCTCTACTCTCTTACATGTGCTTGTCTTTACTTTCCGCTGCCATACTTGTTGACTAGCATGTGTAGGGTGCATTAGACTTGTTATAATTGCTAAAATCTGCCCACCAATTAACTTGGGAAAAGGTTAGGTTTTAATTCTTGCAAGTAGTCTATTCACCCCCCTCTAGACGTCTCTTCTATCGATCCTACAGATCTCAACATGCGAGTAGTTCGATAAGGTGGGGTGAGGCATGAGCCTTGCAACACCGGGTTTTTGGTGAGGGGATCAATGGAAGCCTTTGACACAATGTCTTATATGTGTGAAATAAAATTGTTTCGTGAAGTGCCTCTTGTATTGTCTGCGATCTTCATCCCTGCAGGTACCCAAGATCATGGAGATAGAGCACCGATGAGGCTAGGAGCAAGGGGACCGTGAAGTGTTATATCGAACACCGGTGACGGTAAGGTTTAGTAGAGTAACATGGATCATAACCTTGGGGATTCATGAGGTGTAGTCATTAAACACCCAGGCCCGGCCCTGAGGGGGGCGAGAGGGGCGGCCGCCCCGGGCCCTCCAATGCCAAGGGGCCCCTGACCATGAGATCCTTGTCCTGGTATTTACCCCCGCGAAAACTGAGCGTGTAGATCATTTTCCTTCTTGCTACACTCGAGGAATAGATCTGTTATTGCGTGCGATCAATTAGGAGTAGTTATGGAAACAACGCTCATGATTTTCCTTCCTTAATCTATCAGCTGAAAATTGTGCGTCCAATTGTTTTTTTGGAAGATGTACGCCCAGTTTTTGGAGTAACTAACTAGCGTACAACCAGGCCAAGGGATCGTTAGAAAAGGAACAGATCAAGCGGGAGGTTTATGGCACACACAAAAAAATACCAAGCGGGAGGTGGCATTGATCCACGCGGGCGAACATGAGTTGAGAGGCGAGAGAATAGATCGCCGCCGGTGGCAGCAGCGGGACGCCTGATATGCATCTGCTGTGTGTGTGCAGCGGGACGAAGGCCGGACAGCTGGAGATATCCATGTCGCTTCCTCCCACGCGACCTCGCCGACTCGCCGACAAGCGTCGCCGTGCGACGTTGCCATTGCGGTTGCATAGAAGACAAGGTGTGCTTCTGATATGTACGTATGTCGTATAAGATTTTCCTACGATGATTTATTAAAATATATAAATTATCATCAAAATTTCCTCTGCATTGTTGCAGTTGGGCCATTGATAATCAATTAATTGAAAATTGTTTATGGATACAAGTTGATAGTAAATTAATTACATAATGTTTATGGATAAAAGTTATTGAGGTTACAATTTATGTATTTGGCGACTCTCTGACAGTTCCTATGGAACGATAAATGACTATAAATTTTGAAGACAAGGATTTTACATAATTAGATGTTGACATCAACATGCGTACGTAATAAAAATGTGAGGGATCATGGGTTAAAATCCCATGATCATCAAGGAATATAGTAATATGTCCAACCGCTTTTTTTTTGCGGGGGCCAACCGCTTTATTATTAAAATTATCAAAAGAAAAGGCTTGCATACAATAAAAATTATTGTATTTCCTTTACCTAACAATTCAATATACTTCTTCGTATATATTTTAAGGTTTACGTTCAGGGCCCATAGGTTCCAGATTTACATGGGTATTCTTTCTTGATGATAAGTCGCAGGTGCAAAAGATCTTCAAGAACTTGGCTCACAAAGCTCAAAATCAGTTTGAAGTGAAGATCAAGAAAGTTCGTAGCGATAATGGATCGGAGTTCAAGAACACAAATGTAGACATCTTTCTTGACGAAGAAGGGATTCTACATGAGTTATCGACTACGTACACGCCTCAACAAAATGGATTTCTTGAGAGGAAGAACCGAACTCTTATTGAGATGGCAAGAACGATGCTCGACGAATACAAGATGCCAAGACACTTTCGGGCAGAAGCCGTTGAGACAGCTTGTCATGCCACGAACCGACTCTATCTTCACAAGCTTCTCGGTAAAACAGCATATGAGCTACTCACTGGTAACAAGCCCCAAGTTGGATACTTTCGGGTATTCGGCTCCAAGTGTTACATTCTTGATAAGCATCGTCGTTCTAAATTTGCTCCTAAATCTCATGAAGGTTTCCTACTTGGTTACGGATCAAACTCTCACACTTAACGTGTCTACAACAACTTCACTCGAAAAGTTGAAGAGACGGTAGATGTGAAGTTTGATGAATCTAATGGTTCGCAAGTCGAACAACTGCCAAATGATGTAGGAGATAAGGAACCTTCGGAAACTATCCAAGACTTGTCCATCGGCAAGATTCGTCCCATGGAGGTGAAAGAAAGTACTTCATCAACCCAAGTGGAAGCTCCTTCTTCGCGCCAAGGCGAACCCCAACACGACATGGAAGCATCCACAACCGGTACATGACAAGATGAAGAGGAGGAAGAAGTACATCATGATGATCCACCTCAACCTCTTTCACCACCACCTCAAGGCAACGACACCTTCAACAACGATGAAGAAGAAGATGATGATGAAGAAGCTCCACCATCCAACAAGCAAAATCTACCCCGAGTTCGAGCAAGAGTGGACAAAAACCATCCTCTAAATCAAATCTTCGGTAACATACAAACCGGGAGGATAACTCACTCTAAAACTCGACTAGCTAACTTTTGTGAGCATTATTCATTCATCTCTAGTATTGAGCCCTTGAAGGTAGAAGAAGCTTTTCAGGACCCGGATTGGGTGAATGCCATGCACGAGAAGCTACACAACTTCGAGAGGAACGAAGTGTGGACACTAGTGGAGAAGCCCAAAGACGAGCAAAACATCATCGGAACCAAATGGGTGTTTCGGAACAAACAAGACGAAGACAGTCAAGTTGTACGCAACAAAGCGCGTCTCGTGGCTCAAGGCTACACCGAATTCGAAGGTATGGACTATGGTGAGACCTATGCCCTTGTTTCTAGACTTGAAGCTATTCGTATATTGCTTGCTTATGCAAATCATCATGACATCACACATTATCAAATGGATATTAAAAGTGCATTTCTAAATGGGGAGATTGAGGAAGAAGTCTATGTTAAGAAACCCCCTAGTTTTGTGAATCCTAAGAAACCCAACCATGTTTACAATCTTCGTAAAGCTCTGTATGGACTTAAGCAAGCCCCTCTTGCTTGGTATAAGTGCCTAACAAAGTTTCTTCTTGAAAAGGGTTTTGAGAGTGGTAAAATTGACGCAACCTTATTCACTAAGAGAGTTAATGGTGAATTATTTGTGTGCCAAATTTATGTGGATGATATTATCTTTGGATCTACTAACCCACAATTTAGTGAGAAATTTGGAAGGTTGATGTCCGAGAAGTATGAGATGTCCATGATGTGTGAGCTGAAATTCTTCCTTGGTTTGCAAATCAAGCAAACGAGAGAAGGATCTTTCATCTCTCAAACCAAATAAACCAAGGACTTGATCAAGAAGTTCAACATGCAAGAGTGTAAAGGTATGAAAACCCCTATGCCTACCAGTCAACATGTTGACCTTACCAAGGAGGACAAACCGGTTGATCAAAAGGTTTATCGATCTATGATTGGTTCATTGCTATATCTATGTGCCTCCCGTCCTGATATCATGCTTAGTGTTTGCATGTGTGCTATATATCAAGATGCTCCTAAAGAGTGTCATCTTAAGGCCGTGAAAAGAATTGTGAGATACTTGATACATACACCAAACTTTGGCATATGGTATCCCAAGGGATCTTCTTTTGACCTTGTTGGCTATTCCGACTCGGACTATGCCGGAGACAAGGTTGATAGAAAATCAACCTCGGGTACTTGTCAATTTCTTGGTAGATCCCTTGTATCTTGGTCCGCAAAGAAACAAAATTTGGTATCTCTATCTACCGCCGAAGCGGAATACATTGCCGCTGGATCATGTTGTGCTCAATTGCTATGGATGACTCAAACTCTTAAGGATTATGGCGTACTGTAGGATCGAAAGTATGTCTAGAGGGGGGGTGATTAGACTACTTGACCAAATAAAAATTCTACCTTTTCCCAATTTTAGTTGTGGGCAGATTTTAGCAATGATAGCAAGTCAAGTACACCTTACACATGCATGTCTAAGAGTATAGCAGCGGAAAGTAAAGACAAGCACATGTAATAGAGGTAAGGGTTAGAAGATCAAACACAATTGTAGACACAATTTTTTTCCCGTGGTTCCGATAGGTGGCGCTATAGTACATCCATGTTTATGGAGTCTTCAACCCACGGAGGGTAACGATCATGAGAGTCCACGGAGGGCTCCACCCATAAGGGTCCATGAAGTAGCAACCTTGACTATTCCATAACGGCTTCTGTCCATGAAGGACTAGCCTCACTATGGGTAGATCTTCATGAAGTAGGCGATCTCCTTGCCCGTACAAACTTCTTGGTTCAACTCCACAACACGAAGTAGGAGGCTTCCAAGCAACACCTAACCAATCTAGGAGGCACCACCCTCCGAAAGGTAATAGGCTTGATAATGGTGATGAACTCCTTGCTCTTGTGCTTCAAGATGATAGACTCCTCAACACTCAATCACTCTCTCATAGATTTGGCTTGGTAGAAGGGATTGATTGGGTGGAAAGCAACTTGGGGAGGCTAGAAATCAGGATCCATATGGTTGGAGTGGATGATCTTGATCTCAACACAAGGGTAGGTGGTTCTCTCTCAGAAATTTGGATATGGGAAGTGGGGAACTGTTCTGAGTGCTTATCTTACGAGTGGGATGTGGTGGAGGGGTATATATAGGCATCCCCAAAAATCCAACCGTTACAACATTATTGACCATCTCAGTGAAACCGAAGCAAAACTCGGTTGTACCGATCTGTTCAAAATGTGGCAACTTTCGGAATCTCGGTGAGACCGATATAGGAATCTCGATGGTACCAAAACGAGTGGTCGTGGGCAGTTCCCAAAACTCGGTGAGACCGAAGCATAAACTCGGAAATTCTGATTTTATAAATTGGGTCACCAGAGAGTTGGTCACTGAAACTCGGTTGCACCGATGCAGCCTCTGTTGTACCGAAATGCTAGGGTTTGGCTAGGGTTCTGTCTTGGGTGGAAAATCGGTAGAGCCGGATGAAAACTTGGTGGCACCGATTTTGTGGATTAGGGTTTTGACAGAGTATTTTTGTGGGAGAGCTTGTGGGTGTTTTTGGTGGCTAGCACTTGTGCACGTGGAGCAATTTGTTCACCAACAATACCTTACCCCCTTTTAATAGTATTGGCTTTCCTATGGACTCAAAGTGATTTCTCACAAAGTAAAAAGAGAGTCTTCTAGCTTGAAGCTTTGCCAATCCATTCCTTGCATCTTGGGGTATCTCCTCACAATTTATAGCCATCCCATCATTGGACTTTTCCTGAAATATACTTAGTGGAAACATGAGTCCAATGACATATATGTTGTTATTAATTACCAAAACCACCAAGGGAGCAAATGTGCTTTCACATACATGTGAGACATGTACCATTGTTATGTGACAATGAGAGTGCAATCAAAATTGCTTGTAATCCCGTGCAACATTCACGAACTAAGCATATTCAAGTTCGACGTCATTTCATTCATGATCATGTTGCCAAAGGTGATATCAATCTTAAGCATGTTCGTACTGACAAACAATTGGCCGATATCTTTACTAAGCCACTTGATGAAAAAGTGTTTTGTCACTTGAGGAGTGAGTTCAACATCATTGATGCTTCAAACTTTAGCTAGACTCACTCGGTTGCTGCAAGGGCATGAGATTACATGACTATTCCATGATACTCTTGATATAATGCTATCATATACCTTGAATATACATGCTCCCTTGTATTGCAACTAACCTTTTGTAGGTACTTGGAAGAACTTCACTCCACAAGATTGCCAGCAACTCAAATCACAAGCAATCTTGTCAAAAGCCAAGTATCCACAACCCTTCTTTGATGATGGAAGGAAGAAGACAACACAAACTATATCCTTGACTTACATATGATGAAAATTTCATTCTTGTCATTTGGATATATCATGTTCTTCCTTGCACGACTAACCCATGTAGGTGAAAAGAGAACCAAAACGAACAATGATTGCTCCCAACTCAAGATGATCTTCATCAACATCGAGCACCCACAACAAGTTCTCCTACATGCTACGTCATCAACATCACTCAAAGGTATGTGCTCATATCCTTGAAAAGGCTTTACTCCAAGTCATGAGATAAAGCAACTCAAGTGATATGAAAACATTAAGATGCTTAATCGAAAAATGGTAACCCCGTTTTGCGCTTAACGATGAGTATGACCTGTGATCAAGTATTCTTGCTTGGCTCCTAAGTCAATATACTCTAATATAGGTGACCTAGTCACCGACCATCATCTAGATGAAGATTCTTGTGTGGTTTATCTTATAGTTGTTTGTTTTTTGGGAACCACTCAACCCTCATATGGTTGATATTTCTTTGTAAATTCTTTAGAATCCTATTTGCAAATCCTGTTGTAGTTTTATTACAAGTTTTCTAAAATCATTCGAGATCTTCTGAAAGCTGCCAAGTTTCTGTTTAGTCCTCAGAGTCTCCGATTCAAATCACTCGGTATCACCGGCTTTGCAGATAGGCTGTAGATCCACTATTCGGTTCTACCGATTCACTTGCCTCGGAGCTACCAATTTTGCTATCTTCCATACTCTTTGAAAATTTAGCAAATCTCCATCTCTTCAAGGATTCCTTTGTTAAAAAAATGAAGGAGGAGAAATTTTATTCAAGGATCCCTAAGATTAAGGGGGGAAATCTTACAAGCTTTTAGATAAGTGAAGGGGGGGAGAAATTACACTCAATGACCCCTCAGACTTGAATGCTCTCTATGATCCTTACATTATATGATCCCTACTTTCTATGCCCCTTGTTCTCTAGGATCCCTTCTCACTCCATGATCCCTTTTATCTGACCTTGTGTATGAACCTTTTTGGTAATTAATGTCAAAGGGGGAGAAATACCAAAGCTTCAATGCAAAGGGGAAGATAGACCAAAGGGGGAGATATAAAATTAAGGGGGAGAATACCAAAGTCTGTGCCTATCCATAGGGGGAGAGAGTATATCAAGTCTTGTTCTATCATTTAAGGAGAGAGAAAATATGTTTTATTCTATTTTGACTACTCATGTTAGACTTGTCTCACCCTACTTACTCCAATATCTACATGCTAAGATTTAGGGGAGAGGATGACCTAAAATTTCATATTTAGGGGAGAAAGTTCTAAATGATCTTGGAGACATATCAATCTTAAGGAATACCATCTTCTGTATGTTCTCCACATCTTGGTACTGTTGAGTCCTATTGCATTTTTGGTATGTAAAACACTCTTGTGTTCCCTAACATTGTTTTCTCAAGTGTGTTTCTACTATTAGGATGCTCAAGAACTCAAGGTAAGTATATGCATCATATCTTTGATCAAGATGATCTCTTGCTTCTTGCACATATTGTTTGCAAGAGTGAAGTCTTGAACAAGGATACAACTCATTCATATATATTTGATGTATATAGCCAAGGTACACATGACTCTTCACATCCCTTCTACTATATGTGTGTCCATGCATTCCAAAGCAACTATTCTCTAAAGGGATTGCACACATTTAGGGGGAGCATATTTTAGTCATGTGTCTCTCAAAGTCTTCATTATATCTTTGCGTATATTTACTTGAAGCTTTGATTGTATCTTGTCATCAATTACCAAAAAGGGGGAGATTCAAAGCACATATACTCCCTTGGTGGTTTTGATAATTCATGACAACATACATTGTCTCTTGGACTAATATTTCTACCTAGTTTATTTCAGGTCTAGTCCATAGGGATTGTTGGCAAAAGGGTGTGAGGAGATTACCCAAGAAGAAGCAGAAGAAGAAGAATAGGATTGGCCAAGCTACAAGCATGGATAATCTACATTTTACTTAGTGAGAAATCACTTTGAGTCCATAGGAAAGCCAATACTATTAAAAGGGGGTGAGGTAATGTTGGTGAACAAAATGCTCCACGTGCACAAGTGCTAGCCACCAAAAACACCCACAATCTCTCCCACAAAAATACTCTGTCTAAACCCTACTACACAAAATCGGTGCCACCAAGTTTTTCTACTCGGCCCAACCGATTTTCATCTCAGACAGAACCCAGCCAAACCCTAGCTTCTCGGTACAACCAAGTTCTTTATCAGTGCAACCGAGTTTTGGTGACCAACATTCTGGTGTCCCATTTTATAAAATCAGAATTTCCGAGTTTTATGATTCGGTGTCACCGAGTTTGGAAACTACCCTCGGCCACTCATATCGGTACTACCGAGAATCATATATCGGTCTCACCGAGATTCCTAAAGTTGCCACATTTTGAACAAATCGGTACGACCGAGTTTTACTTAGGTTTCACCGAGTTGGTCAATAATGGTGTAACGGTTGGATTTTTGGAGATGCCTATATATACCCCTCCACCACCACTCACTCAGAAGAGAAGCACTCAGAACTATTCCACACTTTTCATATCCAATTTTTTGAGAGAGAACCACCTACCCTTGTGTTGAGGTCAAGATCATCCACTCCAACCATAGGGATCTTGATTTCTAGCCTCCCCAAGTTGCTTTCCACCCAATCAATCTCTTCTACCAAGCCAAATCTATGAGAGAGTGATTGAGTGTTGAGGAGTCTATCATCTTGAAGCACAAGAGCAAGGAGTTCATCATCATTACCACATCTATTACCTTTTGGAGGGTGGTGCCTCCTAGATTGGTTAGGTGTCGCTTGGGTGCCTCCTACTTCGTGTTGTGGAGTTGAACCAAGAAGTTTGTAAGGGCAAGGAGATTGCCTACTTCGTGAAGATCTACCCGTAGTGAGGCTAGTCCTTCATGGATGCTACTTCTTGAGCATGCGTTGGTTTTCCCTTGAAGAGGAAAGGGTGATGCAGCAAAGTAGATAAGTATTTCCCTCAGTTGTTGAGAACCAAGGTATCAATCCAGTAGGAGATACAAGCAAGTCCCCAATAGATGTACCTACACAAATAATCAAACACTTGCACCCAACGCTATAAAGGGGTTGTCAATCCCTCACGGTTACTTGCAAGGATGAGATCTGATAGAGATAGATAGATATGATTTGCTAAAATGAAAAGTAAAACAAAAGTAAAAAGAATTGCAGCAAGATATTTTTGGTTTATAGATCTGAAAATATAATATGGAAAATAGACCCGGGGGGCATAGGTTTCACTAGAGGCTTCTCTCATGAAGCAAAATAATACGGTGGGTGAACAAATTACTGTCGAGCAATTGATAGAAAAGCGAATAATTATGAAGATATCCAAGGCAATGATTATGCATATAGGCATCACGTCCGTGTCAAGTAGACCGAAACGATTCCGTATCTACTACTATTACTCCACACATCGACCGACTCCTGCCTTCATCTAGAGTATTAAGTTCATGAAGAACAGAGTAACACATTAAGTAAGATGACATGATGTAGAGGGATAAACTCAAGAAATATGATGAAAACCCCATCTTTTTATCCTTGATGGCAACAATACAATACGTGCCTCGCTACCCCTACTTTCTCACTGGGTGAGGATACCGCAAGATTGAACCCAAAACTAAGCACTTCTCCCATTGCAAGAATTACCAATCTAGTTGGCCAAACCAAACCAATAACTCGAAGAGACTTGCAAAGATATGAAATCATGCATATAAGAATTCAGAGAAGATTCAAATAATATTCATAGATAAGCTGATCATAAACCCACAATTCATCGAATCTCGACAAACACACCGCAAAAGAGTATTACATCGGATAGATCTCCATGAAGATCATGAAGAACATGGTATTTAAGAACAAAGAGAGAGAAGAAGCCATCTAGCTACTAGCTATGGACCCGAAGGTCTGTGGTGAACTACTCACGCATCATCGGAGGGGCAATGGAGTTGATGTAGATGCCCTCCGTGATCGAATCCCCCTCCGGCAGATTATCGGAAAAGGCTCCAAGATGGGATCTCACGGGAACAGAGGCTTCCGGCGGCGGTAAAGTATTTTCGTGGCTCTTTTTGGTATCCAAGGAATATTTGGGAATTTATAGGCCGAAGAATAGGGTTAGGAGGGCTGCCGTGGGGCCACAAGCCAGGGGGGCGCGCCCCTATGGCTTGTCGCCACACGGCGGCTCCCCTGCCTTCATCTCCAATTCTGCCGGCTTTATTCTGGTCCAAGAAAAGTCATTTCAAAGATTTTATTCCGTTTGGACTCCGTTTAATATTCCTTATCTGCAATACTCAAAAACAAGGAAAAAAACAAAAACTGGCACTAGGCTCTAGATTAATAGGTTAGTCCCAAAAATAATATAAAATAGCATATTAATGCATATAAAACATCCAAAACAGATAATATAATAGCATGGAACAATCAAAAAATTATAGATACGTTGGAGACGTATCAAGCATCCCCAAGCTTAATTCCTGCTCGTCCTCGAGTAGGTAAATGATAAAAACAGAATTTTTGATGTGGAATGCTACCTAACATATTTATCCATGTAATATTCTTTATTTTGGCATGAATATTCAGATCCATAAGATTCAAAACAAAAGTCTAATATTGACATAAAAACAGTAATACTTCAAGCATACCAACAAGGCAATTGTGTCCTTTCGAAATAACATGGCCTTAGAAAGTTATCCCTACAAAATCATATGGTCTGGCTATGCTCCATCTTCCCCACACAAAGTATCTAAATCATGCACAACCCCGATGACAAGTCAAGCAATTGTTTCACACTTTTTATGTTCTCAAACCTTTTCAACTCTCACGCAATACATGAGCGTGAGCCATGGATATAGCACTATAGGTGGAATAGAATATGGTGGAGGTTGCAAGGAAAAAGGAGAAGATAGTCTCACATCAACTAGGCGTATCAACGGGCTATGGAGATGCCCATCAATAGATATCAATGTGAGTGAGTAGGGATTGCCATGCGACGAATGCACTAGAGCTATAAGTGTATGAAAGCTCAAAAAGAAAACTAAGTGGTTGTGCATATGAAAAATTCCACTAGCTATATGAAAGTGACAAAATAGGAGACTCTCTATCATGAAGATCATGGTGCTACTTTGAAGCACAAGTGTGGAAAAAGATAGTAGCATTGCCCCTTCTCTCTTCCTCTCATTTTTTTAAATTTTGGTGGGCATCTTTGGCCTCTTTTATTTTTTATATGGGCTTCGCTGGCCTCTTTTATTTTTTTGTAAAGTCCGGAGACTCATCCCAACTTGTGAGGGATTCATAGCTTCCATCATCCTTTTCTCTCACGGGACAAATGCTCTAATAATGGAAATCATCACACTTTTATTTACTTACAACTCGATACCTAAAACAAAATATGACTCTATATGCAATATGGAAGTGATGGTGCGTGTCATGAAAAACGGAACGGTGGAAGTTGCATGGCAATATATTTTGGAATGGCTATGGAAATGCCATAATAGGTAGGTATGGTGGCTGTTTTGAGGAAAGTATATGGTGGCTGTTTTGAGGAAGGTGGGTTTAATGCACCGGCGAAAATTGCGTGGTACTAGAGAGGCTAGCAAAGGTGGAAGGGTGAGAGTGCGTATAATCCATGGACTCAACATTAGTCATAAAGAACTCACATACTTATTGCAAAAGTCTATTAGTTATCGAAGCAAAGTATTAGACGCATGCTCCTAGGGGAGAGGTTGGTAGGAGTTAACCATCGCGCGCTCCCGACCCTCACACAAAGGTTGACAATCATTAAACAAATCATGCTCCGACTTCGTTACATAACGGTTCACCATACGTGCATGCTATGGGAATCACCAACTTTAACACAAGTATTTCTTCCAATTCACAATTACTCACTAGCATGACTCTCATATTACCATCTTCATATCTCAAAACTATATGCAAGGAATCAAACTTCTCATAGTATTCAATGCACTTAATATGAAAGTTTTTATTATATCCCTCTTGGATGCCTATCATATTAGGACTAAATTCATAACCTAAACCAATTACCATGCTGTTTAAAGACTCTCAAAATAATATAAGTGAGGTGCGAGAGTTCAATAATTTCTATAAAATAAAACACAACCGTGCTCTAAAAAGATATAAGTGAAGCACTAGAGCAACATTGCCTAGCTCAAAAGATATAAGTGAAGCACATAGAGTATTCTAATAAATTCATGATTCAGCGTGTCTCTCTCAAAAAATGTGTGCAGCAAGGATGATTGTGGCAAACTAAAAAGCAAAGACTCATATCATACAAGACGCTCCAAGCAAAACACATATCATGTGGTGAATAAAAATATAGCCTCAAGTAAATTTACCGATGGATTGAAGACGAAAGAGGGGATGCCTTCCGGGGCATCCCCAAGCTTAGGCTTTTTGGTATCCTTGAATATGGCTTGGGGTGCCTTGGGCATACCCAAGCTTAGGCTCTTGCCACTCCTTATTCCATAGTCCATCAAATCTTTACCCAAAACTTGAAAACTTCACAACACAAAACTTTACAGAAAACTCATGAGATCCGTTAGTATAAGAAAAATAAATCTCCACTTTAGGTACTGTTGTGAACTCATTCTTTATTTATTTTGGTGTAATATCTACTGTATTCTAACTTCTCCATGGTTCATACCCCCCGATACAACCCATAGATACATCAAAATAAGCAAACAACACAAAGAAAACAGAATCTGTCTAAAACAGAACAGTCTGTAGCAATCTATAGACTTCGAATACTTATGTAACTCCAAAAATTCTGAAAAAATAGGAAAATCAGGGAAATTTGTATATCAATCTTGTGTAAACATTTCAGATCAAAATCACGTTCCAGTGAATTTACAAAATTCCTGGACTGAGAGCAAAAATTCTGTTTTTCAGCAAAATCAAATCACAAACACCGTAGACCATCCCAAAGGTCTTACTTGGCTCAAACACTAATTTAAACAATAAAACACAATTACTACAGAGGTAATAATGTGCAAAACACTCAAAAACATAAGCAAAAACAAAAGCATAAAATAAAATTGGGTTGCCTCCCAACAAGCACTATTGTTTAACGCCCCTAGCTGGGCATAACGCAATAGATCTAGGTATTGTCATATTTGGTATGCAACTCCTCAATTGCACACTTATAAACCCTAGGAGATTCTTTGGTTTTATCAATAATCATACTCCTAGGCAAGAAGTCAAGAAACTCACTTGTAGCAATTGGTTCCCGGACAATGTTAATAAAGTTAGGGTGGACACTTATCATCTTAAGATCTTCCCCTCTACTAGAGGATTCACCCTTATTCTTGGGAACATAAACAAACTTGGCAGTCTTAGGAGGAGGAAATTTTGGGGTGGTTTGGACAGAAGCAAAAGCAGAACCCAAGTTGGTAATAATGTCCTCTAGCTTTCCAATTCTAGAGGAATCTTGATCCAATTTTTCATTAACTATGGGTTCTTTTTCCCTTAGGTTTTTTAGAGTAACTCCTACCTTAGATCCATATTGAGTGATATGATTATGGATCTTTTTATCCAAGTTTTCAATGAGCTCTATAGTAGCAACTTTATTTTCAATGATATCAAGCCTTCGCATAACATGTTCCAAAGTCAAGATTGTTTCATTTACCATGAGCGGGGGTGAACCTACCAAATTTATCATAGCATTATAAGAATCAAAGGTATTACTTCCCAAGAAATTCCCTCCCGTAATGGTATCCAAAACATATCTATTCCAAGGAGAAACACCCACATAAAAATTGCGAAGGAGAATGGTAGTAGATTGCTTACGAGTAGATCTATTTTGAGCATTGCAAATTATATACCAAGCATCTTTTAAGTTTTCTCCCTCCCTTTGCTTAAAATTAAGAACTTCATTCTCGGGGGTACTAGCGATAGTAGCAAGGCTAGCCATGAGTTTAAGCGATCTAACACACAAGCAAACGAAGAGCAAACGAAAAGGCGAACGGAAGAAGGGCGAATAAAAAGGCAAATCTTTTTGGTATTTTCTGAAAATCGTTTTAAAAGTGGGGGAGAAGAAAACGAGAGGCAAAAGGCAAATAATGTAAATGCAAGAGATGAGTTTGTGATGGGTACTTGGTAGGCTTGATGTAGATCTCCCCGAAAACGGCGCCAGAAATCCTTCTTGCTACTTCTTGAGCATGCGTTGGTTTTCCCTTGAAGAGGAAAGGGTGATGCAGCAAAGTAGATAAGTATTTCCCTCAATTGTTGAGAACCAAGGTATCAATCCAGTAGGAGATACAAGCAAGTCCCCAATAGATGTACCTACACAAATAATCAAACACTTGCACCCAACGCTATAAAGGGGTTGTCAATCCCTTCACGGTTACTTGCAAGGATGAGATCTGATAGAGATAGATAGATATGATTTGCTAAAACGAAAAGTAAAACAAAAGTAAAAAGAATTGCAGCAAGATATTTTTGGTATTTTTGGTTTATAGATCTGAAAATATAATATGGAAAATAGACCCGGGGGCCATAGGTTTCACTAGAGGCTTCTCTCATGAAGGAAAATAATACGGTGGGTGAACAAATTACTGTCGAGCAATTGATAGAAAAGCGAATAATTATGAAGATATCCAAGGCAATGATTATGCATATAGGCATCACGTCCGTGTCAAGTAGACCGAAACGATTCTGCATCTACTACTATTACTCCACACATCGACCGACTCCTGCCTGCATCTAGAGTATTAAGTTCATGAAGAACAGTGTAACGCATTAAGTAAGATGACATGATGTAGAGGGATAAAATCAAGCAATATGATGAAAACCCCATCTTTTTATCCTCGATGGCAACAATACAATACGTGCCTCGCTACCCCTACTTTCTCACTGGGTGAGGACACCGCAAGATTGAACCCAAAACTAAGCACTTCTCCCATTGCAAGAATTACCAATCTAGTTGGCCAAACCAAACCAATAACTCGAAGAGACTTGCAAAGATATGAAATCATGCATATAAGAATTCAGAGAAGATTCAAATAATATTCATAGATAAGCTGTACATAAACCCACAATTCATCGGATCTCGACAAACACACCGCAAAAGAGTATTACATCGGATAGATCTCCATGAAGATCATGAAGAACATGGTATTGAAGAACAAAGAGAGAGAATAAGCCATCTAGCTACTAGCTATGGACCCGAAGGTCTGTGGTGAACTACTCACGCATCATCGGAGGGGCAATGGAGTTGATGTAGATGCCCTCCGTGATCGAATCCCCCTCCGGCAAATTACCGGAAACGGCTCCAAGATGGGATCTCACGGGAACAGAGGCTTCTGGCGGCGGAAAAGTATTTTCGTGGCTCTTTTTGGTATCCAGGGAATATTTGGGAATTTATAGGCCGAAGAATAGGGTTAGGAGGGCTGCCGTGGGGCCACAAGCCAGGGGGGCGCCCCCTAGGGCGTGCCCCTGTGGCTTGTCGCCACACGGCGGCTCCCCTGCCTTCATCTCCAAGTCTGCTGGCTTTCTTCTGGTCCAAGAAAAATCATTCCGAAGATTTTATTCCGTTTGGACTCCGTTTAATATTCCTTATCTGCAATACTCAAAAACAAGGAAAAAACAGAAACTGGCACTAGGCTCTAGATTAATAGGTTAGTCCCAAAAATAATATAAAATAGCATATTAATGCATATAAAACATCCAAAACAGATAATATAATAGCATGGAACAATCAAAAAATATAGATACGTTGGAGACGTATCAATGGACGGATGCCGTTATGGAATAGTCAAGGTTCCTACTTCGTGGACCCTTATGGGTGGAGCCCTTCGTGGACTCTCACGACCGCTACCCTTCGTGGGTTGAAGACTCCATAAACGTGGATGTACGATAGCGCCACCTATCAGAACCACGGAAAAAATCTTCGTGTCTACAATTGCGTTTGATCTTCCTATCTCTACTCTCTTACATGTGCTTGTCTTTACTTTCCGCTGCCATACTTGTTGACTAGCATGTGTAGGGTGCATTAGACTTGTTATAATTGCTAAAATCTGCCCACCAATTAACTTGGGAAAAGGTTAGGTTTTAATTCTTGCAAGTAGTCTATTCACCCCCCTCTAGACGTCTCTTCTATCGATCCTACAGATCTCAACATGCGAGTAGTTCGATAAGGTGGGGTGAGGCATGAGCCTTGCAACACCGGGTTTTTGGTGAGGGGATCAATGGAAGCCTTTGACACAATGTCTTATATGTGTGAAATAAAATTGTTTCGTGAAGTGCCTCTTGTATTGTCTGCGATCTTCATCCCTGCAGGTACCCAAGATCATGGAGATAGAGCACCGATGAGGCTAGGAGCAAGGGGACCGTGAAGTGTTATATCGAACACCGGTGACGGTAAGGTTTAGTAGAGTAACATGGATCATAACCTTGGTGATTCATGAGGTGTAGTCATTAAACACCCAGGCCCGGCCCTGAGGGGGGCGAGAGGGGCGGCCGCCCCGGGCCCTCCAATGCCAAGGGGGCCCTGACCATGAGATCCTTGTCCTGGTATTTACCCCCGCGAAAACTGAGCGTGTAGATCATTTTCCTTCTTGCTACACTCGAGGAATAGATCTGTTATTGCGTGCGATCAATTAGGAGTAGTTATGGAAACAACGCTCATGATTTTCCTTCCTTAATCTATCAGCTGAAAATTGTGCGTCCAATTGTTTTTTTGGAAGATGTACGCCCAGTTTTTGGAGTAACTAACTAGCGTACAACCAGGCCAAGGGATCGTTAGAAAAGGAACAGATCAAGCGGGAGGTTTATGGCACACACAAAAAAATACCAAGCGGGAGGTGGCATTGATCCACGCGGGCGAACATGAGTTGAGAGGCGAGAGAATAGATCGCCGCCGGTGGCAGCAGCGGGACGCCTGATATGCATCTGCTGTGTGTGTGCAGCGGGACGAAGGCCGGACAGCTGGAGATATCCATGTCGCTTCCTCCCACGCGACCTCGCCGACTCGCCGACAAGCGTCGCCGTGCGACGTTGCCATTGCGGTTGCATAGAAGACAAGGTGTGCTTCTGATATGTACGTATGTCGTATAAGATTTTCCTACGATGATTTATTAAAATATATAAATTATCATCAAAATTTCCTCTGCATTGTTGCAGTTGGGCCATTGATAATCAATTAATTGAAAATTGTTTATGGATACAAGTTGATAGTAAATTAATTACATAATGTTTATGGATAAAAGTTATTGAGGTTACAATTTATGTATTTGGCGACTCTCTGACAGTTCCTATGGAACGATAAATGACTATAAATTTTGAAGACAAGGATTTTACATAATTAGATGTTGACATCAACATGCGTACGTAATAAAAATGTGAGGGATCATGGGTTAAAAGCCCATGATCATCAAGGAATATAGTAATATGTCCAACCGCTTTTTTTTTGCGGGGGCCAACCGCTTTATTATTAAAATTATCAAAAGAAAAGGCTTGCATACAATAAAAATTATTGTATTTCCTTTACCTAACAATTCAATATACTTCTTCGTATATATTTTAAGGTTTACGTTGAGGGCCCATAGGTTCTAGTTTCGCCCCGGGCCCCCAAACTCTCAGGATCGGCCCTGTAAACACCCAATGCTTTTATCTGATATTATTATCTTAATTATCGGGGCAACCCCGCAAGATGGATAGGGCCTTCGGTAGGACAACTGATTCTTGATGCAGGACACGAGCTAGTCAAGATGTTAGTTGGACACATCCCCCACTGCGATACGAAGCAAGCACCTTTTGATGGGTGACTTCCCGAGCACAAACTAATATCATTTTTTTCCCAACACCAATACATGGTTGTAATCAATAAGACCTCATCCCCGTACCTTCTTTTTGTTATAAATATTGAATCACAATTTGCTTGCTAATTCAGTCAAAAGCTGGATTGAGACTTTAACATACACTTGCTAGAGACCATTGCTTCAAGGGAGTCTTCCTCTCGTGGGTTCGATACCCTAGGTCCCCTCTGGGGAAATAGGTGTGGGATACCCTTTCTTGTTCTAATATTGGATCAATAAAAATGAGATACCAAGGCATCACGTCCGTGACAAGTAGACCAAAACGATTCTGCATCTACTACTATTACTCCACCAATCGACAGCTATCCAACATGCATCTATGGTATTAAGTCCATGACAAACAGAGTAACGCTTTAAGCAAGATGACATGATGTAGAAAAAGTACGTACAAGCAATATGTTCAAACCACGTCGTTTTACCCTTAGTAGCAACAATACAATACATGTCTTGTCCCCTTCTGTCACTGGGATACAGAGCACCGCAAGATTGAACCCACTACAATGCACACGTCCCACTGAAGATAAATCAATCTAGTTGGCCAAACCAAACAGATAGATCGGAGAGACTTGCAAAGCTATAACAATCATGCATAATAGAATTCAGAGAAGACTCAATTACTTTTCATGAATAATCTGATCATAAACCCACAATTCATCGGATCCCAACAAACACACCGCAAAAGAAGATTACATCGGATAGATCAATGCGAGAGAACTTTGTATTGAAGATCAAAGAGAGAGAGAGAGTAAGCCGTCTACATAGTAGCCATGGACCCGTAGGTCTATGGTGAACTACTCACACATCACCATGGAGGCAACAAGGTTGATGAAGATGGCCTCCGTGATGGATCCCCCCTTCGGCAGAGTACCGAAAAAGGCCTCCAGATGGGATCGCGGAAGAACAGAGACTTGCGGCGGCAGAAAAATTGTTTCGGGTGACTCTCTGTTGGTTTTGGGGTAATTGGGAATATATAGAAGTGGAATTAAGTAAGGAGGTGTAGGGCGCGCCCAAGTGGCTTGTGGCCACCTCGTGGGTCTTCTGGCCTCCTCCCGAAGCTTCGTGGGTCTCTTTTCTGGTCCAAAAATTACTCCCGCAAATTTTTATCCAATTTGGACTCCGTTTGATATTGATTTTCTGAAAAGTCCAAAAACAGGCAAAAAACAGAAACTGGCACTGGCACTGAGTTAATAGGTTAGTCCCAAAAATGATATAAAATAGCATATAATTGCATATAAATATCCATGATTGATAATATAATAGCATGAAACAATCAAAAATTATAGATTTGTCGAAGACATATCAATTACCGAAGAGGAGGAGGCCAAGATCATGAGGGGGGTCATGGAGGACTCCATGAATAGCCATGACGAACGACAGTGGGAGGGCCTCGAGACAGAGCTGGCCCTCTCCATGGCCAGTGACATCACCATCCGGGAGTAGGAGATGGTCGTCAAGGAGGAGATCGTCGAGGAGCCGCCCATCGCCGTATGGAACCCGCGGCCGGTGGGCCAGTGCTGAACTGTGGTCATCCACGGTGGGCGAGATGGCGGACTGGGTGGGCACGGAGTCACGGGCGCCCACATGGCCACGGTCACCGGACCAGTCTCCGCCATGCGAAGAGGTGGTACAGTCGCCTTCGGCCATGCAACCATCGCACGCGCCACTGATGACCCACAAGTATAGGGGATCAATCGTAGTCCTTTCGATAAGTAAGAGTGTCGAACCCAACGAGGAGCAGAAGGAAATGACAAGCGGTTTTCAGCAAGGTAATTTCTGCAAGCACTGGAATTGTAGGTAACAGATAGTTTGATAGCAAGGTAATTGGTAACGAGCAAGTAACGGTAACAGTAAACAAGGTGCAGCAAGGTAGCCCAATCCTTTTGAGGCAAAGGACGGGCCAGAACAATCACTAATAATAGGCAAAGTGTTCTTGAGGGTACACGGGAATTTCCTCTAGTCACTTTTATCATGTTGGTTTGATTCGTGTTCGCTACTTTGATAATTGGATATGTGGGTGGACCGGTGCTAAGGTGCTGTTCTTACTTGAACTAACAACCTACTTATGATTAACCCCCTCCCAAGCATCCGCAACTATGAGAAAAGTATTAAGACAAAGTCTAACCATAGCATTAAACATGTGGATCCAAATCAGACCCTTACGAAGTAGCGCATAAACCAGGGTTTAAGCTTTTGTCACTCTAGCAACCCATCATCTAATAACTACTCCACAATGCATTCCCTTAGGCCCATGAATGGTGAAGTGTCATGTAGTCGACATTCACATGACACCACTAAGGGAATCACAACATACATATCATCAAAATATCGAACACATATCAAATTCACATGATTACTCGCAACATGACTTCTCCCGTGACCTCAAGAACAAAGGTAACTACTACAAATAATAATCATGCTCAAGATCAGAGGAGTATTGAATAGCATAATGGATTTGAACATATAATATTCCACCAAATAAACCATATAGTAATCAACTACGCAAGGTAATCAACACTACTAGTCACCCACAGGTACCAATCTGAGGTTCCGGTACAAAGATTGAACACAAGAGATGGACTAGGGTTTGAGAGGAGATGGTGTTGTTGAAGATGTTGATGAAGATTGGCCTCCCAAAGATGAGAGGGGTGTTGGTGATGACGATAGCTTCGATTTCCCCCTCCGGGAGGGAAGTTCCCCCGGCGGAATTGCTCCGCCGAAGGGCAAAAGTGCTCCTGCCCAAGTTCCACCTCAAGGCGATGGCGCTTCGTCCCGAAAATCCTCTCTGATTTTTTCTAGGTCAAGAGTGACCTTATACCAGAAGATGGGCACCGGAGGTGGGCCAGGCTGAGCACAACCCATCAGGGCGCGCCCAGGGGTCCTGGCGCGCCCTGGTGGGTTGTGCCCACGTGGGAGGCCCCCTCCGGTGGTTTTTAGCCCCAGTATTTTTTATTAAATGCAAAAATAATCTCCGTAAAATTTCAGCTTCATTGGAGTTGTGCAGAATAGGTATCTCTGACGTGCTTTTCTTGGGTCCAGAATTCCAGCTGCCGGTATTCTCCCTCCTTGTGTAAACCTTGCATATGATGAGAGAAAAGGCATTAGAATCACTCCCCAAAGCATTATTATTCAACAAAACAAAGTAAATAACAGTAGGAAATCATGATGCAAAATGGACGTATCAACTCCCCCAAGCTTAGACCTCGCTTGTCCTCAACCGAAAGCTGATATCGAAAAGCATGTCCACATGGTTTGAGAGAGAGGTGTCGATAAAAAAAATACGGACATAGAAGCATCATGCTTATTAACATAGCAGCAAAAAACTCTAACATACGAACTTATTTCAATACATTTTTATCATAAGGCTTCTCGTGAACAAGTAATAATTCATCACAACATAGAAGTATGAAGCATAAACCTTATTGGGAACCAACAAACTATGTTCTCAGTCAACTTTGCAACTACAATTCATCATATTTTCAGGAAGGGTCTCATGTAGGAGCCTTTTGGAAAGTCCACATACTCAACCATCATTTAGTCTTCTATGATTGCTAACGCTCACGGCATACCCATGAACAAAAAGTTTCAACCGGACACGTAGGAAGATAGGGGCTTATATTTTCGCCTCCCAACTCCCTCAAGGGTGATGTCAACAATAATAACTCATGCTCACCCATATCCAACTGGATATATGTGCCTAGATCTTTCCTCACCACATGATACTAGCAAAAGAAAAAGGTAAAAAGGAATAGGGAGGAATACTTTGACTCTTGCATAAAAGTAAGTGCATAAAAGTAAAAGATAGGCCCTTCGTAGAGGGAAGCAAAGGTTGTCATGCGCTTATTGGTTTGTATGCCCAATCCCTTAATGTAAAAGAACGTCACGCTATATTGCCCCCTATGATAGCAACCTTTATTATGCAGTCCGTCGCTTTTATTACTTTGCCATCATAAGTTCGTATAACGCTCAATTTTCTCTTACACTAATTGATCAAAACACTTTTAGAAGCAATTTTCATTGCCTTGTTGCACCGATGACAACTTACTTGAAGGATCTTTCTCGATCCATAGGTAGGTATGGTGGACACTCAAAGAAAGAGTTTGGTTTGGGTTTTTGGATGCACAAGTAGTATCTCTACTTAGTGTGGAATTTTTGGCTAGCAAAGATATTGGGCAAGCACCACATGTTAAAGGATCTATGACAATATAACTTCTATGTGGATATGAACAAACATAAATCATTACGTTGTCTTCCTCGTCCAACGTCAACAATTTTGACATATAATATTTGATGGGGGCTCACAATCATAAAAGATGTCCAAGATAGTGTATTTGCATGTGACTCTTCTCTTCCTTTATTAATTCTTTCATGAATTGCATCATTGACTAATGCTATGTTTGTCAATCTCCAATAAATTTTACTACTTATACTTTTCTTTATGTGATGTCATTACTCACCATAAGATTAGCATATGATTCTTTTCATTTGTTTCTTTTCCTTTATTTGATTGCAACAAGAAAGTAGAGAGGCAAAAACTCAAACTAAACTTTATTATATAACTTTCACTCGATTACATAGATAGATAGGCCACGAAACTAACACACGAAAACAGATCATACTAAACTTTTATTCAGCTAAAGCAAAGGGAAACTAAAGATAAAACTAAAATAGGTAAAGGTGAATAAAAGTGGTGGTGATACGATACCGGGGCACCTCCCCCAAGCTTGGCTCAAGCCAAGGGGAGTGCCCATACCGGTGAGTTCAAGTCTCCTTTGGTGATGACGAAGGTGGAGGTGTTGTGACGTCACACTTTTGCTTCAAAAGATGCTCCAATTTGCGGATGACCCTCCTAAGGTTATTGATGTGTTCTTGCAGCAAGATATTTTCACGGATGAGAAATTTATTCTGAACACGAACCGCTTCGAAAGCTCTAAAGGCTTCGATTTCAATAGGGGTGAGATGATTGTAATAAGGTTGAAGGATATATTCTTCCTCTCCCTCCTTTGCTGACATGAATTGATCTCCTTCAGGGAGATGATCCACCATAGCCTCCTTGTCCTTCTCCTCCTTGTTAGCTTCCTCCGACTCCTCCCTCTTCAACTCTATCTTCATTAGCCAAGCATCTTCTTCCACGTTGTTAGAAGAGGGAGAAGACATGATGGCTGACTTGACAGATCTAATAGGAAAACAACCAGAAACAAGAAGAGAGGATTTTTCTGCGATGCGGTCTTCAAAACAGTCGGGGGTATATATAGAGAATTTTTATTCTTGGGAAACAAGTATTTGGAAGGAAAACGGAGTCGGGAAGGCATCCGAGGTGGGCACAACCCACCAGGGCGCGCCCAGGGGTGCCTGGCACGCCCTGGTGTATCGTGCTCACCTCGATCACCTTCCGGTTTATTTTTTTTATTTCCAAAATTCCAAAATATTCCAAAACTGACAAAAAATATTTTTGCGGATTTTTCAGAGTCCGTTTACTTACCGTATCACGTACCTCCTATTTTTAAATAATCTGGAGTGTTCCGGAAGATTTCTTTTATGTGTTCCTCCGGTGTCATGGTTTGGATAACATTGCTTTCAATGTTAATAGGCGTACCCGAGATATAATGCTTAATTCTTTGCCCATTGACCACCTTCGGGTTAGTACCTTCGGCGTTATTAATCTTGATAGCTCCAGAACGATAAACCTCTTCGATAATATATGGTCCTTCCCATTTTGAGAGAAGCTTCCCTGCAAAAAATCTTAAACGAGAGTTGAACAAAAGAACATAATCTCCTATTTTGAATTCCCGCTTTTGGATTCCTTTGTCATGCCATCTTTTTACTTTTTCTTTGAATAGCTTGGCACTTTCATAGGCTTGGATTCTCCATTCATCTAGTGAGCTAATGTCAAATAGTCTCTTTTCACCGGCAAGTTTGAAATCATAGTTGAGTTCTTTAATTGCCCAAAATGCTTTGTGTTCTAGTTCTAAAGGCAAATGACAAGCTTTCCCATATACCATTTTATATGGAGACATACCCATAGGATTTTTATAAGCTGTTCTATAGGACCAAAGTGCATCATCTAATTTCTTAGACCAATTCTTACGAGACCTATTAACAGTTTTTTGTAATATTAATTTTATTTCTCTATTTCTAAGTTCAACTTGACCACTAGATTGAGGATGATAGGGTGATGCAATTCTATGGTTAACATCATATTTAGCAAGCATCTTACAGAAAGCACCATGGATAAAATGTGAACCACCATCGGTCATTAAATATCTAGGGACTCCAAACCTCGGGAAGATAACCTCTTTAAGCATTTTAATGGAGGTGTGGTGATCGGCACTACTAGGTGGAATAGCTTCTACCCACTTAGTGACATAATCAACCGCAACCAAAATATGAGTGTACCCATTAGAGGAAGGAAAATGCCCCATATAATCAAAACCCCAAATGTCAAATGGTTCAACAACAAGTGAGTAATTCATAGGCATTTCCTGACGCTTACCGATATTACCAATTCTTTGACATTCATCACAAGACATGACAAACTTACGAGCATCCTTGAAGATAGTAGGCCAATAAAAACCAGATTGCAATACCTTATGAGCAGTTCTATCTCCCGCATGATGTCCTCCATAAGCTTCGGAATGACATTTCCGTAGGATTTGTTCCTGTTCATGCTTAGGTAAATAACGTCTAATGATACCATCTACTCCTTCTCTATAAAGATGTGGGTCATCCCAAAAGTAATGTCTCAAGTCATAGAAGTTTTTTTCTCTTTTGTTGATAAGTAAAGCTAGGTGGTATATATTTAGCGACAATGTAATTAGCATAGTCAGCATACCAAGGTGTGTGTTGTGAGACACTTATTGCAGCTAGCTGTTAGTCAGGGAAACTATCATCAATAGGTAGTGGGTCATCAAGAATATTTTCTAACCTAGACAAGTTATCAGCTACGGGGTTCTCAGCTCCTTTCCTATCAACGATGTGTAAGTCAAATTCTTGGTGCAAGAGAACCCACCTAATGAGTCTAGGTTTAGCATCTTTCTTTTCCATAAGGTATTTTATAGCAGCATTATTGGTGTGAACAATGACTTTGGAATCAACAATATAAGATCTAAATTTATCACAAGCAAACACAACTGCTAAAAATTCTTTTTTAGTAGTAGCATAGTTTCATTGGGCATTGTCCAGAGTTTTACTAGCATAATGGATAACATTTAATTTCTTATCAACTCTTTGTCCTAGGACAGCACCAACAACATAGTCACTAGCATCACACATAATTTCAAAAGGCAAGTTCCAATCGGGTGGTTGAACGATAGGTGCAGAGGTTAAGGCTTTCTTGAGTGCTTCAAAGGCTTCCACATAATCATCATCAAAGACAAAAGGAATATCCATTTGTAAAATATTAGTAAGAGGCCTAGAAATTTTAGAGAAGTCTTTAATGAACCTCCTATAAAAACCAGCATGACCAAGGAAACTTCGAATACCTTCAATATCTTTAGGACATGGCATTTTCTCAATTGCATCAACTTTAGCTTTATCCACCTCAATACCTCGTTCAGATATTTTATGCCCCAAGACAATGCCTTCATTAACCATAAAGTGGCACTTCTCCCAATTCAAGACGAGATTAGTTTGTTCACATCTCTGTAAAACTCGATCAAGGTTGCTTAAGCAATCATCAAAAGAAGTTCCGTAAATGGAAAAATCATCCGTGAAAACCTCCACAATCTTTTCACAAAATTCAGAGAATATACCAGTCATACATCTATGAAAGGTGGCAGGTACATTGCATAAACCAAAAGGCATACGTCTATAAGCATAGGTTCCGAAAGGGCAAGTAAAGGTAGTTTTCTCTTGATCAGATTGTGACACGGGTATTTGAGAGAAACCAGAATATCCATCTAAGAAACAAAAGTGTGTGTGCTTAGATAGTCTCTCTAGCATTTGATCAATGAACGGTAGAGGGTAATGATCTTTTCTAGTAGCTTTGTTTAATTTTCTAAAATCAATTACCATTCTATAGCCAGTGACAATTCTTTGTGGAATGAGTTCATTCTTATCATTGGGAACAACGGTAATACCTCCTTTCTTAGGGACACAATGAACGGGACTTACCCATCTACTATCAGCTATGGGATAGATTATACCTGCTTCCAGAAGCTTTAATATTTCAGTTCTTACCACTTCTTTCATCTTAGGATTCAATCGCCGTTGATGATCAACAACGGGTTTAGCATCAGGTTCCATATTGATCTTGTGCTGACATAGAGTGGGACTAATGCCCTTAAGATCATCAAGAGTATATCCAATAGCAGCCCGGTGCTTCCTTAGAACTTTCAATAATCTTTCTTCTTCATGTTCTGAAAGGTTAGCACTAATAATAACATGATATATCTTTTTCTCATCAAGATAAGCATACTTCAAAGTGTCAGGAAATTGTTTCAATTCAAACACAGGATCACCTTTAGGTGGAGGAGGACCTCCAAGGGTTTCAATAGGCAAATTGTGTTTCAAGAGAGGTTGTTATTCGAAGAAAATTTGATCTATTCCATTTCTCTCATGCAAGTGCATATCATTTTCATGGTCGAGCAAATATTGTTCTAATGGATCAGTAGGAGGCACAACAATGGAAGCAAGACCAATTATTTCATCTTTACTAGATAACGCTTTATCATGAGGTTGTCTACTAAACTTGGAAAAATTAAACTCATGAGACACATTACCGAAACTGACACCGACAGTTTGTTTCTCACAATCTATCTTAGCATTGACGGTGCTCAAGAAAGGTCTACCAAAGATAATGGGACAAAAGTCATCTTGTGGGGAACCAAGGACTAGAAAATCAGTAGGATATTTTACTTTCCCACACAAGACTTCAACATCTCTAACAATCCCAAGTGGCGTGATAGTGTCTCTATTAGCAAGTTTAATAGTGACATCAATGTCTTCCATTTCAGCAGGTGCTATTTCATCCAAATTTCTTGGTATAAGGTAAAAGGGATAGCACTCACACTAGCACCTAAATCACATAAACCATGGTAGCAATGATCTCCTATTTTGACTGAGACAACAGGCAAACCTTCTATGGGTCTATGTTTATCCTTTTCATCAGGTTTGGCAATTCTAGCAGCTTCATCACAAAAGTAGATAACGTGTCCATCAATATTTTCTACCAAGAGATCTTTAACCATAGCAACACTGGGTTCTACTTTAATTTGCTCAGGGAGTTTAGGTGCTCTTATATTACTCTTACGAACCACAGTTGATACCTTAGCATGCTCCTTTATCCTAACAGGGAAAGGTGGTTTTTCAATATAAGCGGTAGGCACAACTGGATCAACATTGTCAAAGATGGTTTCTTCTTTAGCTATGACCGGTTCTTTAATTTCTTCCTTAATAGGGGGATGATATTTAAGCCACTTCTCCTTAGGGAGATCAACGTGAGTAGCAAATGCTTCACAGAAAGAGGCTACTATCTCAGAGTCAAGTCCATATTTAGTGCTAAACTTGTGAAAAGTATCGGTGTTCATAAAAGATTTAACACAATCAAATTCAAGCTTTATACCTGACTCATTACCTTCGTCGAGTTACCAATCTTCATAGTTGCGTTTAATTCTTTCTAAGAGATCCCACTTGAATTCAATAGTCTTCATCATATAAGAACCAGCACAAGAAGTATCGAGCATGGATTGATCATTATGAGAAAGCCGAGCATAAAAGTTCTGAATGATAACTTCCCTCGGAATGTCATGATTGGGGCATGAATATAACATTGACTTAAGCCTCCCCCAAGCTAGAGCGATACTTTCTCCTTCACGAGGCCAAAAATTATATATATAATTCCGATCACGATGAACTAGATGCATGGGATAAAACTTTTGGTGTAATTCCAATTGCAAACGATTCCAGTTCCACGATCGAAGATCATCACATAGCGTATACCATGTCAATGCTTTTCCCTCCAAAGATAAAGGGAAAACCTTCTTCTTAACTTCATCTCCGGGCAAACCAGCAAGCTTAAATAATCCAGAAATTTCGTTCACATATAAAAGATGCATATCAGGATGTTCAGTTCCGTCTCGTGCATAAGGTTTAGCAAGCAGTTGTTCTAGCATACCCGAAGGAATTTCATAAGTAACATTTTCAGTAGGTGTTGTAGGTTGAGGGGTAACTAATTGTGGTTCTGGTCGAGGTGAAGATACCCCGAACAAACCCCTCAAAGGATAGTAGCAAGTAGCAATAAATTTCAGCACGTAGTATAAGTTTTTCCTTACCGATTTCCACTTACCAAGAGCGCTTCACTCCCCGGCAACGGCGCCAGAAAAGGGTCTTGATGACCCACAAGTATAGGGGATCAATCGTAGTCCTTTCGATAAGTAAGAGTGTCGAACCCAACGAGGAGCAGAAGGAAATGACAAGCGGTTTTCAGCAAGGTAATTTCTGCAAGCACTGAAATTGTAGGTAACAGATAGTTTGATAGCAAGGTAATTGGTAACGAGCAAGTAACGGTAGTGGAAAACAAGGTGTAGCAAGGTAGCCCAATCCTTTTGAGGCAAAGGACAGGCCAGAACAATCACTAATAATAGGCAAAGTGTTCTTGAGGGTACACGGGAATTTCGTCTAGTCACTTTTATCATGTTGGTTTGATTCGTGTTCGCTACTTTGACAATTTGATATGTGGGTGGACCGGTGCTAAGGTGTTGTTCTTACTTGAACTAACAACCTACTTATGATTAAACCCCTCGCAAGCATCCGCAACTACGAGAAAAGTATTAAGACAAAGTCTAACCATAGCATTAAACATGTGGATCCAAATCAGCCCCTTACGAAGTAGCGCATAAACTAGGGTTTAAGCTTCTGTCACTCTAGCAACCCATCATCTAATAACTACTCCACAATGCATTCCCTTAGGCCCATGAATGGTGAAGTGTCATGTAGTCGACGTTCACATGACACCACTAAGGGAATCACAACATACATATCATCAAAATATCGAACACATATCAAATTCACATGATTACTCGCAACATGACTTCTCCCGTGACCTCAAGAACAAAGGTAACTATTCACAAATAATAATCATGCTCAAGATCAGAGGAGTATTGAATAGCATAATGGATCTGAACATATAATCTTCCACCAAATAAACAATATAGTAATCAACTACGCAAGGTAATCAACACTACTAGTCACCCACAGGTACCAATCTGAGGTTCCGGTACAAAGACTGAACACAAGAGATGAACTAGGGTTTGAGAGGAGATGGTGCTGTTGAAGATGTTGATGAAGATTGGCCTCCCAAAGATGAGAGGGGTGTTGGTGATGACGATAGCTTCGATTTCCCCCTCCGGGAGGGAAGTTCCCCCGACGGAATCGCTCTACCGGAGGGCAAAAGTGCTCCTGCCCAAGTTCCGCCTCGAGGCAGCGGCGCTTCATCTCGAAAGCGCTCTCTGATTTTTTCTAGGTCAAGAGTGACCTTATACCAGAAGATGGGCAACGGAGGTGGGCCAGGCTGAGCACAACCCATCAGGGCGCGCCCAGGGGGGCCTGGCGTGCCCTGGTGGGTTGTGCCCACCTGGGAGGCTCCCTCTGGTGGTTTTCAGATCTAGTATTTTTTATTAAATGCAAAAATAATCTCCGTAAAATTTCAGCTTCATTGGAGTTGTGCAGAATAGGTATCTCTGACGTGCTTTTCTTGGGTCCAGAATTCCAGCTGCCGGTATTCTCCCTCCTTGTGTAAACCTTGCATATTATGAGAGAAAAGGCATTAGAATCACTCCCCAAAGCATTATTATTCAACAAAACAAAGTAAATAACACTAGGAAATCATGATGCAAAATGGACGTATCAGCCACCAATCCACCTCTGACAGCCACCACTGTACGTCGACCTCACCATGGATGACGACGAGGACGGCGACGCCTGAAGATGACGGCGGCATCCAAGACGACCATGATGGCAGCGGCTACTCTTTTTGTAAGTTCTTTTAAGTTTTATGTTATGTTTAATGTGTGCTCGGGACTTTTTAAAATTTATGTTAATGTATAATTATGTTTATATGCGTGTTTTTTAATCTCCGCGGTAGACTTTATTTAAAATAATACCCCCGACGCGGAAAGTTTGCGATGTGGTCGCTCGTTGGGTGCAGCGACCAGCCGAATGCCAAAACCGGACACGGACATCCGTTTTGCCGCCCCAAACGGACGTCCGTTTGGGTCGTGCGTTGGAGTTGGCCTTAGAGCATCTACAGTCGGGCGCGTCCGCGAGCACTGACTGGGCATATCTCATATTTGGCACTTTGCATTCGCGTATCTCATATCCGACACCTTATATACATACTACACATACAACGTTGAGCTACTTTACATGATCAAACATCGGAGAACAAAAATTAGCCACAAACGAACACAAGATCGGTTGCAAACGGACATTAACAAACTTTGCAACATCCAAAAGATCACCTTAGTTCTTAAACTTCTACAACTAAAAACAATATAAACATAGAGGAGGGGGGCGGGATCACCACTTCCTCGCCGGGCCTTTGCCCTTCCGGTCGCCGGCGCAGCTGTAGGCATCCGCGACCGGTGGAGAGTCTTGGTCGTCCGAGGAGAGGGTGCAGCCCCGCCGTAGCCGTCGTCGTTGTCGGAGTTCGAGAGGACGATGTGCCCCTTCATCCGACGGACCGCCCTGTCCTGCTCCCGCTTCAACTTGGCAACCCAAGCCTTCTCCGCCGCTGCCTCCTTCGTCTTGCACTCTGACTTCTTAATAGCAAGCCGTAGCGCCTTTGCATTCTTCCGTCGGAGGCGGCAAGCGTCCGTCTCCGCCGCCGTGATGGACCGACGGTAGACCCATGCAAGGAGACGCTCGTCCTCCTCGGGCTCCGCCTGCCTCCCGCGGTGGCGGCGCGCGGACTGCTCCGCCACATCCTCTCCCGTGCCGGCTACCTCTCATGGCACGCAGCGCGCGCCTCCAATTCTGGAGTGCACGTGCGGGCCGGCGGCGCGGGCACTAGCACCCACCACTGCCCGCGTAGAGGAGCGGTCGGTGGGGGAAGGAGATTGCGCGGGGGCGGTATGGACTGCGCTGTCCTGGCGGAGCTGCGCGCGGCCCAGGAGGGTCTAGTTCCAGCGTCCGCATTGCGCCGGCGCGTGAGCTGCGGCGATGCTCCAGATCCAGAGATGTCGTTGGTCTCCACCTTGGACCGCTCCAGCACAATACCGAGGGCCAGCTCCTCCTCGTAGTTGAGGTCGGATCCGGAGTGGTTGTCGGAGCTGGACATCGGAGTGGATGGGATCAGAATCGGAGAGGGAGAGAAGAGGACGATGTGTGTGTGAGAGAGGTAGGGTTCGAAACGAGGCACACGGATTCGGGTTTTTGTGGGGCAGCTGTGGGGTCGGTGGTGGGCCGGGCCTGTAAGGCGGACGCGCCCGGGCGTGCCCGGACCACCCTATATCCGCCCTATATTTGGGCTGCATATGAGGGGTGCCGATCAGCCCAGGCAATTGTCCGCGGTTTGAGAGGTCCGGTCAGGTCATTTTTTGACCGGTCATTGACCGAACGACATGCACAGGCGTGTGAGACGGGTATGAGAGGTTCGACTGTAGATGCTCTTAGGGAATATCCAACGTCGACCCTCAGACCTTCGGCAATCATTCGGACCGTGTTGTCTGGACCGCGGAAGCCATCCAACGCGGTCCTATATCGCTCCATGGAGCGGTCCGGACATGATTTCTCCCGCAAACCGGAGACATACGTGGGGGAGCTTTGCAGGAGTTCGAATCAGTACTTCGCCCGATTTTGACCGCCTGGCCCACCAAAAACCACTCCAGCATCCCGTGTGCGCCACCCACCGAAACGGTCAACACCTCTCCAGAGGCCAGAGCGTAAGTGCCCGCATTCTTGCCTGGCCAGAGCGGACGCGGCCGCTCACTCGCGCCGACATTGCAGCAGTGCGCCGGTCGAGAGAGCACCGCCCGCGCCGCTTCCCTGTGTAGGTGATTGTTGCGCATTCAAATGACACGATGGACGCTCGTCCGTATGTCTGTCGCCCACATTGATGGCACGTGGTTGCTGTGGCGTCTCCTCCGGCGCCACCCATCCATCCGTCCGTTGCCCGCCATTGCTATATAAACCGCGGGCACGGACAAGGCCGCAGTCAACAACCTCTGATCCCTCTCCGCACCAATCCCACCATTAATTTCTCCCCCGCCAAAGCTCTCTGGGACGGGTTGATGCCATGCCAAAAGAAAGAGATGACTGGCATTGATGCTGGCTGGCTGGCCGACAGGCAGCCGGAGGACGTCGACGACCTAATGAAGTATGCGGCCGACGATGGCCCAGTGCTACCCTCTTCTTCTTCCTCCGCCGTGCCACCCTCCTCCTCCATCATGCCTCCCTCGCTGGTGCACTGCACCATGACCATTGGCGAGGCTTGTGCCCATTACATGGACATGGTGCGGGAGGAGCGGGAGGAGCAGTTCCGGGAGGCGCAGACGACGCTGCCTACAATCACCACCTCTTTTAGGAGAACCTGCATGCGGAGGAGCAGCTCGGCGCCGGCAGGACGGTCGCGCCCGATGCAGACCTGGTGGAGCAGGAGGCACTTCTCTAGTCCTACCGCTCCGCCCGCGAGATCCCCCTCGCGCGATGGCGGTACCGACAGCAGGTGGCGCAGGTGACGTCGGCCGCGGCCAACGACGACGAGGCGTGCGACGAGCCGCTGTTCGGTGACATCGACGAACCACTGTTTGGTGACACCGACTTGGAGGAGGAGGACAACGCTGAGGCTGCGCCCAATTTCGGCACGTCCGCGGGCGCCGCCGGCAGTGAGGAAGAGTAGTGCATGGGAGGTCGCCGCCGCTCGGGTCCCAGGAAGGCTACCGCTCCTCCCCTCCCATCGATGCCAAGCTTTGTGGGCTCAACATTGGCGGCTGTTTAGTCGCTTGGAGGCGACGTGGAGGAAGACATCTGCGCTTGCCGGGTCTCCGGAGGAGCAGGTTATGAAGGCGGAGCTGGAGAAGGCGAAGCTTCAATTCTCTAGGCTCATGGCCGGACACGGGGAGCAGGCGCCGGCGACCATTTAGATTATGTATTAATTATACCTCCAAAGCCGGACTAGGATGTAAACGTAATGAAATCCGTCGTGTATATATGAAATCCGTCGTGTTTATACGAAATTCGCCTGTGTTTGATCGAATTTTGTGAGGTTGGTTCGAGTTGTTTGCCGGATGTATGCGACTAGCGTTGGATGGCAGCCTCCCGCATCCATGTCTACGGACTGATCGTCCCTGTCCGTGGACAGATGCGGGAGGAAATTTGCAGGTCACCGTTGAAGATGCCCTTAGTTCAGTGTCTAAAAAACTCGAGTTTAGTTTAGTGCCACCTCCCCTAAAAAAATTAGTAACACATCGCCTAACAAGAGGAGGCATGGTGGAGAGCCGCCTATATAACGAGTTCTAGGTGCAACATTGCAACATACTTACCTGGATGGGTTCATCAGCCAATCAAGCAAGGTTGTGGCCTTGATTAATGGCTCACATTGCACCTGATGAGTGTGTTGGTCTATCATCTTTCCAAGTGAAAAAGTGGATGTCGTAATTTGTGATGGAGGGGGTATACATTCGTGTGGCCCTTGCAAATCCTATAATTAAAGTTTAACCCTCTTTGCTTTTTTTAAAAGGGCAAAAGACTTGCTGCATTCATTAATTAAGAGAGAGTTTAGAACAGATTTTGGCCGCCGTATGGCAAGTACCTGGCAAAACAAAAAGCCTACTCTCCCGACATAAGATTACACAAATGGGTTGCGCCTGCCAACTCCCAATTCTTCGCCTCGCATCGGATTTTGGCCATGATTACTGTCGACGTGGCGAACTTGTTGTTGAAGATCCTTGTATTGCGCTCGTTTCATATCTCCCAAGACACAAGCATTGTAATAGAAGCCATAGCCTTATGACGTCCAAAGCCATCATGAACCATGGCGAACCACCAAGATTGGACATCTTCGAACCCATGCCAACTATTTGGGTGCAACCCTTCGAGCTGAAGCCAGTCGCGCGCCATGGTCCACACCCTTATGGAGAATCTACATTGAAAGAGAACGTGTGTCGCCGACTCCGGAACTTGGTTGCACAGTGAACAGTTACCACAATTTGGCCAACCACGTTTAGCAAGGCGGTCAGCCGTCCAAACACGATTCTGAGAGATCAACCAGGCAAAGAACTTGCATTTTGGCGGTGCCCAGTTCTTCCAAATTGTGCTCTTGAAGCTAGAAGCCATGATGCCGCAAAATTGTGCCTTGTATGCAGTGGCCGCCGAATAATGCCCCGAGGTGGTGAGCTTCCAAGTGATGGTGTCGGGGTGGTTATCTTGCAGTTGCACCCGGGACACCAACGTCCAAAGCGAGATGAATTCCTAGATGTGCGCCACTGTTAGACCATTTGAGAATCGAATTTTGTCCACCCAGGCACCATTCTGAATTGCCTTCCTTACACTCCACTTTTTGCTTCTAGAAATGTCAAAAATTAGTGGTGCAATGTGCTTAGGTCTCAGCCCATCAAGCCAGACCGACTCCTAGAAGCTCGCCTTGTGCCCATCTCCAATCGTGACCTTCGTGTGGGCATGAAAAAGGTCCATGTCCTCCTTGTCACAAGGGTTCCCTGAGCCCACCCAAGGTCTTTCCGGTGCGATCCACTCAAGCCATGGCCACCTTAGGCGAAGTGCACGAGCAAACTTTGCAAGGTTAAGGATACCAAGACCACCGAGGACCATGGGGCGACACACGGTAGTCTAGTTAATTTTGCATTTGCCCCCAGAAACCTTGTCGGAACCCGCCCAGAGAAAGGCCCTCCGGATCTTGTCAATGGCTTGCAGAACCTCAGCCGGAATGACAAGCGCCTTGATGTGGTAGATCGCGATGGCCGTGAGGACCGACTTGACCAAGGCATTTCTGCCCGCAACCATGCAGTATTTTCCCTGCCAAGGAGGTAACTTGCCAACGACTTGGTCCTCGAGGTGCTGGAAGTGAATCCTCTTTAACCACCCAATCGACAAGGGAAGCCCAAGGTAGCGCAAGGGGAACGTCGAGCACACCGCGGGCATGCCTTGCATGATATCATCAAGGTCCAATCCTTCACACCGGATGGGTGCCATGAGCATTTTCTGTAAATTTGTAGCTAGTCCGGTCACCTCTCCAAAGCTTTCCAAGATAGTAGAGATGGCCTCGACATCCTCCTTGATCGGCGCAACAAAGATTGTCGCATCGTCCATGTAGAGCGATGTCCGGAATTGCACCCCTCGCCCACCCAAGTCATGGAGGAGACCCTGCTCGGTTGCCAGCTGAAGCACCCGTTGTAGGGGGTCAATGGCAAGGACGAAGAGCAGCGGGGAGAGCGGGTCACCTTGCCGGAGGCCACGACCATGCCTAATGGGGTCCCCGGGGATGCCATTAAGTAGAACCCGAGAGGTGGAAGTCGAGAGGAGGGCGGCAATCCAATTTTGGAACCTCGATGGAAATCCGCGCTTTTGCAGGAGGTCGAAGATGTAATCCCATCCCACGCTGTCGAACGCCTTCTTGATATCAAGCTTGAGGAGCAAACATGGTTTCCGCCGTCGGTGAAGCCAATGTGCGTAGTTTCTAACAAACATGAAGTTATCCTGGATGCTTCTTGATTTGATGAAGGCGCTCTAATATTAAACGATGATGTTTGATATCGAAGTGGCAATTTTAGAGTTTCTTTGAAGCTCCGTGCAATGGCTCTACCCTTTTAGCTCAAACAAGTCAGATTGCTGGCTGGAAGACGATTATTCAAGCATGATCACGCCACCATTATCTCTTCATCCTAGGTGAGTGTAATGACCCCGTGAATGTATGTTTTGTGATAAGGACACGAAGAACTATAACAAGGTTCCACAGTTTTATTCGATGCACTTAAAACATCATCATAACTAGAAGGGTTAGACGCGCTTTGCTGCGCTGTTGATGTTGTTGGGTTTGCTTTTTTTCACTCCCTCTGTTTTAAAATATATGGTGTATTTGTTTTTCGAAAAGTAAAAACTCTTTTAAGTTTGATGAAATATGTAGAGAAATATATCAATATTCATAATATCAAATCGGTATCATTGGATTCATCATGAAATAAATTTTCATATTTTATTTATTTAGTACACCCTCCATAACTTAATATAAGACATTTTTTGACACTGTCTATGTCAAAAAAGTCTTATATTACTTACATAAATAGTATTGTGAATGTTGATATTTTTTGCTCTAAACTTGGTCAAAGTATAAGAAATTTGACTTTTCAAACACTTAACATTTTGGAATTGAGGGAATATTTGGTTTGGTGAGTGGGCGAGATGATAAAGTATGTTTTTTCTTTATTTAATACAATGTTTTGGTTGGTCTTTCATGGTGTGATTCTGTGTTATCTGCTAATCAATCCATATTTATGTGAGGAATTTTTCTGCAGGATTAACTACATATACTATATTGGTGCTACAGTATTACGTGTTGGCAATATTTTTCTCTAAGTGGTGAGAGGATGCAGTGGGTTGATATGTTTTTATTGGTCGGTTGCTGCCGATTGATTTGAGTAATTGTCAATCCCGTCAAAATGTAAACCAAATTCAAAATTGTATACGCCAATTAAATGTGTGAGCTCAAAAATTAGGAAGCATCTTAATTAAAAGAATTGAACGAGAATGCTCATTGAAAGATTGTTGACTCGGTCAAAATTGGGTGACCCAATTCTAAATTTCAACTAATTGTGAAGATTTAAAAATTAGGAAGCATAGTGTATTGTATAAAAAATTAAATGAGAGATTTTTGAGAAATTGTTGACCCGGACAAAATCGGGTGACCAAATTTCAATTGGAGACCTCAATTGATTGTGAGACCTCCAATCCCAAGGAGCTTAGTGATATAGTATATGTGACAGTTAACATGATGTGACGTTACAATTATTTCGGTAATCGACAGGGCATGGTGATGCGGCGGTGTTCTATGGAGCCAACCAGAGTTGCATCTTGCATCACTCGGTGCTAAGAACCTCAATCTCGAATATCAGCTTGGAGTTTGGACAAATTCCCCATGCTGCAAAGCCATGGGATCCATACGCGTAATATGTGGTGCGTTGCAATAGGAACACCAAAATTTCATATTCTTAAAAATAGTGATTTTTATGCAATCCAACGATTTTTCAGGCATGGCATTGGAACCCCCCCCCCCCTTACAAAACTTCCTGGGCATTTTGGGGCCCTTTTTATAAATTTTATGTGGGGAGGATCCCCTCCACCCACCCCTCCCCCCCAGCCCCAAAAAAAGTTGCTTTAGGCACAATTTTTCCAGGGCGAGATGGAAGCCCCGTGTATGCAATTAAACAATATGATGCCATGGAAATTGACACTAGTAATGAAGTGCCAAATGAATAAGAATGTGCTACACACAAGCAACCATTGAACACACATCAAATTGATTGAACATGTCCAAAGAACATATGATAAGACAGGTGATTTCGCGCAATTGCATGGTCTTAACTCCGTCATCCCATCCTGTAAGCAAGGAAGTAGTTGTTGTTACGTTAGTTCAGAAAGTTTAGTTGTAATCTAATGTAATGATCTTGATGTGTTGAAATATTAGACTGAAGAAGTCATCAAAATATAGGCTTTTTTACTTTATAAGAAAATAGTGAAAACTGGAAGACACGGCTTGATAAACTGTTTTTCGACACTTCAATCCCCCGGTAGGCTGAGACATGATACTGTAATGGACCCGATCTGGATTTGGTGAAGAGAGAAGGTTGGTAGGAGGAGGAAGGGAAAGGAGGCCAAGGAAGGAGAAGATCAGGTTCTATTCTTCGGTTCATTCAGATAAAATAATTCTCGATGCCTCCACAAGTCATAGCCAACGCCATTTAACTAACCCACTCAACACACAGGTCATCTCACGCACACACTCACTGAAAGGACGTGGATGTCGCCTAGAGGGGGGTGAATAGGCGCTTTAAAATAATTACGGTTTAGGCTTGAACAAATGCGGAATAAAACTATCGTTTAATTAGTCAAGCACAAAACCTAAAACAACTAGGCTCACCTATGTGCACCAACAACTTATGCTAAGCAAGATAGACAACTAAGTGATAGCAAGATATATAACAAGAAACAATATGGCTATCACAAAGTAAAGTGCATAAGTAAAGGGCTCGGGTAAGAGAAAACCGAGGCACGCGGAGACGACGATGTATCCCGAAGTTCACACCCTTGCGGATGCTAATCTCCGTTCGGAGCAGTGTGGAGGCACAATGCTCCCCAAGAAGCCACTGGGGCCACCGTAATCTCCTCACGCCCTCGCACAATGCAAGATGCCGTGATTCCACTAAGGGACCCTTGAGGGCGGTCACCGAACCCGTACAAACAAGGTTGGGGCAAACTCCACAACTTAATTGGAGGCTCCCAACAACACCACGAAGCTTCACCACAATGGATTGTGGCTCCGAGGTGACCTCAAATGCTCGGGGCAATCTCCACAACCTAATTGGAGACCCTGAAGCTTGCCCGGAGCTTTGCACCACAATGATTGAGCTCCGAGGCACCACCAACCGTCTAGGGCGCCAAAGCACCCAAGAGGAACAAGCTCAAGGGTGCTCAAACACCCAAGAGTAATAAGCTTCTCAAACTTCACTTCCACGTATCACCGTGGAGAACTCAAACCTATGCACCAAATGCAATGGCAAGGGCACACGAAGTGCCCAAGTCCTTCTCTCCCAAATCCCACCAAAGCAACAAATGCTAGGGAGGAAAATGAGAGGAAGAACAAAGAAGAACACGAAGAACTCCAAGATCTAGATCCAAGGGGTTCCCCTCACTTAGAGGAGAAAGTGATTGGTGGAAATGTGGATCTAGATCTCCTCTCCCTTTTCCCTCAAGAACTAGCAAGAATCATTGGAGGGATTGAGAGTTAGCAACCTCGAAGAAGGTCAACAATGGGGGGCAAACTCGAGCTGAAGAGATAAGGTTCAATGGGGAAGAATACCCCCTTTTATAGGTGGGGAAAAATCCAACCGTTATGCTCACAGCCCGCACAGAGCGGTACTACCGCTCATGGGAGCGGTACTACCGCTAGGGCGGTGGAAGCCCTTTGAAAAACAACAGCGAGGAGGCAAAAGGCCAGTAGAACCACCGGAGCGGTACTACCGCTCGTCCTCACGGTACTACCGCTAGGGATAGCGGTACTACCGCTAAGGGTAGCGGTACTACTGCTTGCGAGCGGTACTAAAAAAATACATCTGTGCCTACCACCGCTGGACTAAACACGAGATTTTGGTCCGGAGCGGAAGTAGCCAAGGTAGTAGCCGCGGTAGTACCGCTCTGGAGTGGTAGTAAAAAGTTACATCCGCTCCAAGCGGTAGTAGCCGCGGTAGTAGCCGCGGTAGTACCGCTGCAGCCTTTTAAGAACACCAAAACTGCCACAACTTCTGCAAACGGACTCCGAATTCAACAAAACCAAGTTTGTTGGAAAGATAACGACATGGGCTAACACAATCTTGATAGAAATATCAATAAGAAGCAAATGAGAAAAGGCCCATAAGAAAATGGTGAGAACCCTTTCTCGAATAAGACCGGTAAAACCTCCAACACCGAAAACGCAATAGAAGAAGCATATGAAATCCGTTTTCGATGTACTAGAGCTTGTCACAAAGATAACCACAAGCTCTAAAACCTCAAAAAGAGAAAATACAAATAAGAATCAAGAAATATGATGCAAGGATGCAATGGTTTGAGCTCTCGGCGAACGATACGATCAAGCTACTCACTTGAGAGCCCCCCTTGATAGTACGGCTATCGATCCTATAACCCTGTCTCCAAACTATCACCATGAGACCGGTAAAATAGAAAACCTATCAAGTGCAAACCTTTGCCTTGCACGAAGTCCACTTGAGCTAGATGATGACGATCTTGTCCTTCTCAAGATGGACCACCTTTCTTGATTGCGTCGGCTCGATGAAGACTAGCAGATTGCTCCCCCATTCTCCACTATGGGAGAGCCACTCTTCGGCACATCTTCACAAGTCCATTGTCACCACAATGGACGGCAAGCTTCAAGCATGATCTTTCCATGATGCTTCACTTCAACTTGCACACCGCAACCTTGATGACGATCACCACTTGATGTCATCCTCCATGGCTTGTATGAGATCTTCCTCTTGACGCAAACCCGTGGAAATATACCTAACCCCACAACGAACTCTCACGTAGACCATGGGTTAGTACACAAAGCGTAATGGACAATGCTTACCATACCATGGGATCACTTGATCCCACTTGGTACATCTTCTACGCTTTGTGTGTTGATCAACTTGAATCATTCTTTGCCTTAATCTTGATCAACCTTGTGTCTTCTATTCTCTCTTCACAAAGATGATGTCTTGAAGGTAAACATGAATGTTCACACAATCTTCTTCTTCAAGACATGCTTGCAATGAGATCTACTCTCACATGACCAATCTTTGGATAAAACCTTGAATACCACCTTGGTCACCATATAAACTCCTTGAAACCAACAGATGGACTTCAAGAAGTACCTACGGACAAATCCTTCGAATATAACTCAGGGCAACCATTAGTCCACAGGGATTGTCATCAATTACCAAAACCACACATGGATAAATGTGCTCGTACAATCTCCCCCATTTTGGTAATTGATGACAACCACTTTCAAGAGAGTTTATATAAGGAAATAAGCACAACCAAGCACACACATGCAAAGCAATAAAGCATGGGTATGAGATTCAAATGCTTAAGCAACAAAAGCAAAACTCTATAAACTTTCCAAACTAAACTCTCTAAACTTCTCCCCCATTGGCATTGATTGCCAAAATGGATGAAAAGCTTAGAAAGCCAATATAATAGGTGCTCCTCCAAAAAGTGTGTATTTCTCAAAATATGAGTGCAATGAAATACACATATCCAATTATAAGTAGTTGGAGGAAAACAAACTATATTGAGGATCCAAAGATTGCAAAAAGGATCGTATGGCACAAAGACATACAAAAGAAAAGCAAGCAAGCAAAAGATACCAATTGGAACAAACAACCACATGGACCTACGAGCCACATGAATTAAAAGATATTATGATATGGGCAATAGAGTGTTTTAGAGAACCTAGGGAAGCTCCCCATGATTTGTGTACTATTAAGATTTTTTTTTTGTATTTGGATACGAGAGCACAAAATAGGATCATCACTCCCCAAAAATCAATAAAAACACACAAAAAGTGCAAGCAAGTAGATAAGACAATAAGAATATCACTTGCACCAAACATATGGTTGAGCAACATGTAAAAGAGGCAATTTAAGAATAGGCTCAACCAAAATGATGTGTGTGAGTCATGGCAAAGCACTTTGAGAAGACTAGTATAAGGATGAGCATTAAGAATCAACATAGTCTTGAAGAAATGAGACACAAAGTGCAGGCCATATCCTTCCCACATACACAAACCACTGGCAAATGGGTCCACAAGCTTACTAATAAGAGAATTAAAAATCAAAGCTTGTGACAACCCCTGGTGAAGATAGGAAATAGTAGCATTGTCAGGAGGAGGGATACCAATCGAAATGGCAAAACCCTCGTGAAGACAAGCATGAGGAAAATAATCTTCAACACCAAAGAGTGCATCAAGATGCAAGGATATAAGATCCGCACTCAAGACAGATTCTTTCACGAAATCACCAAGTAAATAAAAAGGAAATGCAACGGTGGACGTGAAAGAAACGAGGATATCAACTAGAGATGTAACTTCTCTCATGTGTATAAGATTCTAGGTAGAGGGCAATCATGATGATATATCCACAAAGAATGATGTACACATGAAATAGTTACAAGAAGGAACAAACAAGATATTCAAAAGGAAGTCATAAATATACCAATAAGATCTTTGCTTGAAAGCATAGCACATAGCCTAATATTTTATTATTGTACATAAATGAACTACCAAGATACGAACATCAAAGACATCACAACTAGCAATATGACATCATCGTTGAGACGCTTTGAGAAAGGAAACAAGTACCACAAGAATGACTCAAGAAATTTATGCCATTATGCAACCTATAAAAGGTTGAATGCGAGAAATGTATGCATGAAGTAGATACTTGTTACCGAGATAGCATTGGACTGATGTAGTAGACAATGGTTCTTCGATCATCCTAGCATGGCTCCAATAAGCACATGGTGGCAACACCTTCCTTGTAAGTGAGCCGAGTGTCCAATGTATCTCCAATTGTTCCTAGAACAACACCACAAACAAAGTGGTACCCAAACTTATTGGGACCAAAAAGTTAGTGGACCAACAATACATAGGACAAAACTCCACATAAATATGTGCATATAGATATGAAATTGAATTTCATGCACACTTTAGCCAATTTATGTCATAGTGGAGTTTCCCTTATATATTGGGTCAAGGAAAGAGAACATGCCAACGAAAGTACATGTAGTAAATATGCATGCTCAAGGCTTTCAAGCATCAAATCAACACACAGTTGATAAGATACCAAAAGATAAGGTATCAAGTGAAAATAAGATACCAAACGAAGAATTATCACTTGACGGATACCAACTAAAAGATACATCAAGGAATGAGATATCCATTGACACATGCCAAATAGAAGGAAACAAGATACCAATTGAAGGAAAACAAGAGGTATCAAGTTCCCAAAAGAGAGCTAGGTTCCAAACAAACCAAACCCTCCGCAAATTTTCACGATGGCACAAAGCACCATAGAGAGAAGGCTTGCCTCCCACCAACACACACTTGATGAAGATCAAAAGATTTTATGATAAACGCATAAAGAGAGTGTTCTAAAGAAAATAGGATAGCTCCCCCAAGATATGTGCATTATATAGAATTTGCATTTGAATACAAAATGCACAAGATGGGATCATCACTTTTCCCTATATCTATAGAAACACAAGACATGCTCAAAACGATCCACAAGAGGCAGGGAAGACAAATGATAAACAAAATCCAATGTAAAGATGATTAGCAATTTCTACCACTTAAAAGGAATACCAATTGTCAAAGGACAAGAAGTATTTGGAAATAATTCCCATTGGTAGATTGCAAATAGATCCAACATCATCTTTACTCCTAAAACACAAACAAATGACACTTGTAGAGCTAGCATGCCACCTAGGAACAAGATAAATTATAATATCAAATCTAAGTGGCAATATCTCAAATGTACACATTCTCTGGGCTTGTAATATGCACATAGCATATTACTCCCCCATAATGTGGTAACCCAACGTTAATAACAAGTGGCAAATGAAATCCAACAAGAGATGATTAATGGACCATTTAGAATTTGACTTTCTCATGAGAAGACATACCACATAGAAGCTAGATAATCTTGTAATATCAATACTAAGTGTTATACCTCATGTACACACATTTTTAGGGTCGTGAAGTGCACAAAGCACATCACTCCCCCAAAATGGGATAATCCATTAATCTCTCAAAAGAGCCAACTAAGATACAACCAAAATGCAAAAAGGCTCAACACAAGACTCACACATACATGATGTGCATCCCATCATACATACTTGATTACTCAAGATAAAACAAATAGGAAGCACAACATATACAAACACATGAAAGGTACAAAACCACAACATGCAAAGGGGCAAGTAACTAATAATGTAAACAATTTAAGTACAAGTTACCGTAAGGAGGCACATTGGATATAAGATAGAAACTTGATAATCCAAATGACTTGGCTTGAGATAATATGAATGATGAAGATCCCTTAATTCTTCATGATGTAGCCAAGTCACCAATGCCCTCCAACAACACCTATTGATCAAGTATGAGCTTGTTGGTCCCCAACCAAGTTGGGTCCAAAGAGGTTAGTCACAATAGGCTTGGCTACCCAAATGGTTCTTTTCTTGACACCACTTTGAGTACCAACAAACTTGGCAAACACATTGCCAACCTTATCCTTCCCAAGAGAATAGATATCATCAATAATAATTGGGTTGGATAAGTTACCATTCGTGCATGAAGAAGCAAAGTGACCCTTCTCACGACATAAGTAGGAACATTTACCCTTTACTTTCTTCTCAATTGATTTCTCAACTTGAGGAGCGTTGACTTGGGTCTTCTTGGGAATATGCTTTGCTTCAACTTGCGGTTGAGCAAGAGATTGAACTTGTGGCTGCTTCCCTTGTTGCTTGTCACTATGGGGCTTCTTCTTCAATGGGCAAGATCTAACATGGTGCCCTTCTATCTTGCACTTGAAGCAAATAATCTTGGCCGAATTCTTGACTTGTTCTTGGCCCTTCTTTTTGTTGCTCTTGGACTTCTTCTTCTTATTGGAGTTAAATCCAAGTCCACCCTTATCATTTGGGGATTTTTTGCACACTCAAGATATTCTTGAGTGTGGACTTCCCTTCATGACTCTTTTCCAAGTCTTTCTTCAAAGAAGTGACTTGGGCCTTGAGCTCTTTGATTTCCTCTACATGGTTAGTGTCAACAGAAGTACTAGAGGAAGTATAAGCATCATTGTTAGAGCAACAAGGAAGTGAAAGCAATTCATCACAAGATGTACCAATGTTATGCATAGATGAATTACGAGGACTAGCACATGTCAATAAAGCATTTCTACTAGACTTAGTGCTAATGTCCACATGAGGCTCACTAGATGTTACCTTAGTAGTACTAGCCTCATGAGCTATCTTTAGCACATTATGGGATACTAGAAGATCACCATGAGAGCTCGAGAGCTTTTCATGACTTTCTTCCAATTTCCCATAATTGCTATATAGCAACTCAAGTTGAGCCCTTAGCTCAACATTCTCCTTATAAATGGATGCTTCACAAGAAATAGAGTTAGTAGCACAAGCATCATCATTAACAACAAAAGGAGAAGGCAACTTGGCAAGCTCTTTAGCATATGAAGCTTCAAGTTGAGCATGAGACTCGGTGAGTTCAATGAGCGAACTCTTAATGACCCTTAAGCCATTTTCGAGGTGCTCAGACTCGGTGAGTTCAATGAGCAAACTCTTAATGACCCTTGAGCCATCTTCGAGGTGCTCAAAGTCCTCAAGGAGTTTAGCATGTGCAACTGCAAGCTTATCATTTTTAGTTCTTTAGCATATGAAGCTTCAAGTTGAGCATGAGACTCGGTGAGTTCAATGAGCGAACTCTTAATGACCCTTGAGCCACCTCGAGAGCTCTATCATGGGATTCCTTTAATCTAGATAATTCTAGAGCAAAGGTCTCCTCAAGAGATTCCTTGGTAGTTTGTTCATTTTCAAGAGCTTGAGATAGCTCCACGATCTCATTAGCATAATCACGCTCATGACCTTCCATTTTATCAATGGTGGCCTCATGCTCCTCGAGATGAGCTTCCAGCTCCTCAATATATTTCTTGACCTTAATTGCAATAGACATGATTTCCATGAAGTTGGAACGAGCAATTTTATTCTTATGAAGAGATTTAAAAACCATTTCTCCCTTAATTTTTAAGGAAGCAATATCATCACTCTCTTCATCATCATCAACATCATCATCATGGGATATATTGGGATTCAAAGTAGGAGATACCTTTGAAGCCTTAGCCATAAGGCAAAAGTGCGAAATAATAGATGATGATGTAGGATCCCTTGACGCACCATTCAAGACCACATCTTGTTCCATGGAGTGTTGGGTTTCCTCTACATTGTTAGCACAACAACTCGAGGAAAGCAATGCATTTTTATCACGATAACAAGACATGGCAAGCATATCATCATGAGATTTAGTCAAGCAATTTCTACATGATATGCAAGGACTATCAACACAAGCATGTGAAACATTTAGAGTGCTCGAAGTGTTGAAGTCCAAAGATGAAGCATTGCAATAAGATAGTGATGAAGAATCATCAACAATAAGCCCACTATCATCATTACAATGAACACCACTACTCACCATATCATTACCTTGTGGCAATCCACATGTAGGTGAAGTAGATGAAGTTGAGAAGACAACACGACCGGAGGTGGAGGGAGAACAATTATCCCTACAAATCTTGGACACACCATATTTATCTTGAAGCTTTGTCCACAACTCATGAGCATCCCGGAACGGCATGAGTTGAAATATAACTACATTGCTCAAAGCATCGAAAAGCACATTAGAAGCCTGAGCATTGAGATAAGAGTTTTTCTCATCCTCTAAAGATATGTGTTGAGAATCCTTTGGAGGAGAAAAACCCATATCTACAATTCGCTCCAAATTTGGGTCCATGACCCTAAAGAGATTAAGCATGCGAATTACCCAAACATCAAAATTTGTGCCATCGAAACTAAGAGTTTCAAAGAATCCTAATTCCCTAGTCGACATCCTTACTCTCTAGGTGGTTAAACCTAATAATGAGAGACCTAGCTCTGATACCAATTGAAAGGACGTGGATGTCGCCTAGAGGGGGGGGGTGAATAGGCGCTTTAAGATAATTACGGTTTAGGCTTGAACAAATGCGGAATAAAACTATCGTTTAATTAGTCAAGCACAAAACCTAAAACAACTAGGCTCACCTATGTGCACCAACAACTTATGCTAAGCAAGATAGACAACTAAGTGATAGAAAGATATATAACAAGAAACTATATGGCTATCACAAAGTAAAGTGCATAAGTAAAGGGCCCGGGTAAGAGAAAACCGAGGCACACGGAGACGACGATGTATCCCGAAGTTCACACCCTTGCGGATGCTAATCTCCGTTCGGAGCGGTGTGGAGGCACAATGCTCCCCAAGAAGCCACTAGGGCCACCGTAATCTCCTCACGCCCTCGCACAATGCAAGATGCCGTGATTCCACTAAGGGACCCTTGAGGGCGGTCACCGAACCCGTACAAACAAGGTTGGGGCAAACTCCACAACTTAATTGGAGGCTCCCAACAACACCATGGATTGTGGCTTGTGGCTCCGAGGTGACCTCAAATGCTCGGGGCAATCTCCACAACCTAATTGGAGACCCCGAAGCTTGCCCGGAACTTTGCACCACAATGATTGAGCTCCGAGGCACCACCAACCGTCTAGGGCGCCAAAGCACCCAAGAGGAACAAGCTCAAGGGTGCTCAAACACCCAAGAGTAATAAGCTTCTCAAACTTCACTTCCACGTATCACCGTGGAGAACTCAAACCTATGCACCAAATGCAATGGCAAGGGCACACGAAGTGCCCAAGTCCTTCTCTCCCAAATCCCACCAAAGAAACAAATGCTAGGGAGGAAAATGAGAGGAAGAACAAAGAAGAACACGAAGAACTCCAAGATCTAGATCCAAGGGGTTCCCCTCACTTAGAGGAGAAAGTGATTGGTGGAAATGTGGATCTAGATCTCCTCTCCCTTTTCTCTCAAGAACTAGCAAGAATCATTGGAGGGATTGAGAGTTAGCAAGCTCGAAGAAGGTCAACAATGGGGGGCAAACTCGAGCTGAAGAGATAAGGTTCAATGGGGAAGAAGACCCCCTTTTATAGGTGGGGAAAAATCCAACCGTTATGCTCACAGCCCGCACAGAGCGGTACTACCGCTCATGGGAGCGGTACTACCGCTAGGGCGGTGGAAGCCCTTTGAAAAACAACAACGAGGAGGCAAAAGGCCAGTAGAACCGCCGGAGCGGTACTACCGCTCGTCCTCACGGTACTACCGCTAGGGATAGCGGTACTACCGCTAAGGGTAGCGGTACTACTGCTTGCGAGCGGTACTAAAAAAATACATCCGTGCCTACCACCGCTGGACTAAACACGAGATTTTGGTCCAGAGTGGAAGTAGCCACGGTAGTAGCCGCGGTAGTACTGCTCTGGAGTGGTAGTAAAAAATTACATCCGCTCCAAGCGGTAGTAGCCGCGGTAGTACCGCTGCAGCCTTTTAAGAACACCAAAACTGCCACAACTTCTGCAAACGGACTCCGAATTCAACGAAACCAAGTTTGTTGGAAAGCTAACGACATGGGCTAACACAATCTTGATAGAAATATCAATAATAAGCAAATGAGAAAAGGCCCATAAGAAAATGGTGATAACCCTTCCTCGAATAAGACCGGTAAAACCTCCAACACCGAAAACGCAATAGAAGAAGCATATGAAATCCGTTTTCGATGTACTAGAGCTTGTCACAAAGATAACCACAAGCTCTAAAACCTTAAAAAGAGAAAATACAAATAAGAATCAAGAAATATGATGCAAGGATGCAATGGTTTGAGCTCTCGGCGAACGATACGATCAAGCTACTCACTTGAGAGCCCCCCTTGATAGTACGGCTATCGATCCTATAACCCGGTCTCCAAACTATCACCATGAGACCGGTAAAATAGAAAACCTATCAAGTGCAAACCTTTGCCTTGCACGAAGTCCACTTGAGCTAGATGATGACGATCTTGTCCTTCTCAAGATGGACCACCTTTCTTGATTGCGTCGGCTCGATGAAGACTAGCAGATTGCTCCCCCATTCTCCACTATGGGAGAGCCACTCTTCGGCACATCTTCACAAGTCCATTGTCACCACAATGGACGGCAAGCTTCAAGCATGATCTTTCCATGATGCTTCACTTCAACTTGCACACCGCAACCTTGATGACGATCACCACTTGATGTCATCCTCCATGGGTTGTATGAGATCTTCCTCTTGACGCAAACCCGTGGAAATATACCTAACCCCACAACGAACTCTCACGTAGACCATGGGTTAGTACACAAAGCGTAATGGACAATGCTTACCATACCATGGTATCACTTGATCCCACTTGGTACATCTTCTACCCTTTGTGTGTTGATCAACTTGAATCATTCTTTGCCTTAATCTTGATCAACCTTGTGTCTTCTCTTCTCTCTTCACAAAGATGATGTCTTGAAGGTAAACATGAATGTTCACACAATCTTCTTCTTCAAGACATGCTTGCAATGAGATCTACTCTCACATGACCAATCTTTGGATAAAACCTTGAATACCACCTTGGTCACCATATAAACTCCTTGAAACCAACAGATGGACTTCAAGAAGTACCTATGGACAAATCCTTCGAATATAACTCAGGGCAACCATTAGTCCATAGGGATTGTCATCAATTACCAAAATCACACATGGATAAATGTGCTCTTACACTCACCCACTGGTGGGGTCCAGCCATCAGTGTCGTCATCTCTTGTTATGCGCATGTCTCCCTGTTCGGTGTGCCTTCAACCCTTGACCAGGCGGTGCCAGGGTGGTGACCACCCCGTGTACCGAGCCCCCGGAGTTGCATATCTCATCGTTGCCACTTGGCCCATGGTGCCCTGGTAAGGCGGACGATGGCGTCGGGGCCGGATGCACCATTTGCTCCTCCGTGGTGGGCGCCGAATCAACGAGCGCAGGGTGGAGTGCGATCCGCCCACTTGGGTACAGAGCTCGTCGAGTTGGCCTTGGAGGTTCTACACCGCCAGGCGCCATAGCTCCAGCGACTACTGAATCACCTCCAACTTGGCCTTGTTGGCGGCGCGGCCTTCGTTGACCGACTGGATCAGCGTCGCGAGTTGTTCCTCCATCACCGCCGTCTTGAGTGCCTACTTGATGGTGTAGCGCGGGCGACGGTACGCCGTCTTCAGGTCGTCTGGCCTCTGATACCAACTGTAACGGACCCGATGTGGATCTGAGAGAGAGAGAGAGAGAGAGAGAGAAAAGGGGTAGGAGGACGTCTTAAGGAAGGAGAAGATCATCTTCTTTTCTATGGTTCGTTCAGATACAATAATTCTCGATGCCTCCACACAACCAACGCCATTTAACTCACCCACTCGGCACACATGCTGGGTCACACACACACACTCATCCACTAGTGGGGTCCAGCCGTCAATGTCTTCATCTCTTCTTCCGCGCGTGTCTTCTTTTTCGGTGGGCCTTCAATGTCCGCGTCCACATCACAGCTGTGGCCTGCCGTATCAATCGTGACAGATACAATTTTGTTTCTGGATAGCCCCGGTCACCAACAAGCAGTCGGGTCTGATATGTCTCCAACGTATCTATAATTTTTTATTGTTCCATGCTGTAATATTATCATTCTTGGATGTTTTATAATCATTTTATAGCAACTTTATATCATTTTTTGGAACTAACCCGGACTGACGTTGTTTTCAGTAGAACTACCGTGGTGTTGTTTTTTGCGCAGAAATAAAAGTTCTCCAAATGCAACAAAACTTTTTGACATTTTTTTTAACAAAAGAGGCATTAGAAGCTTCGTGGGAGGGTCAGAAGAGCCACGAGGTGGCCACAACCCACCAAGGCGCGCCTGCCCCCTCCGGCGTGCCCTGGTGTCTTGTGGGCCCCTCGTAGCCCATCTTCGCGTGAAACCGACGCCCAAAAATCCTATATATTCAGAAACCTCCAGAAATAACCGAAGATCAGAAGTTCCACCGCCGCAACTCTCTGTATCGATGAAAACCCAATCTGAATGCGTTCCGGTACCCTGCCGGAGAGGTAGATCATCTCCAGTGGCCATCTTCATCATCCCGGCGGAGGCCATGACGAGGAGGGAGTAGTCCACCCTCGGGGCTGAGGGTATGTACCAGTAGCTATGTGTTCAATCTCTCTCTCTCTCTCGTGTTCTTGAGATGTCATGATCTTGATGTATCACGGGCTTTGTTAATATAGTCGGATCATATGATGTTATTCCCTTGCTATCATGTTGTGATTAATTGAATCTTTCCCTTTGAGATGTCGTTATGTTGGATTGAATATTTTGGTTGAGAACGCTTGATGTACGTCTTGCGTGGGATACCCGTAGTGACATTGGGGGTATTCTATTGATTTACTTGATATATGTTGAGGCATCAACTTGCGGATTCCGGTGACCTAGGGGATCTATGCATAGGGGTTGATTGCACGTTTTCATACCATGTTCTCCGATAGAAATCTTGGGGCACTCTTTGAGGTTCTTTGTGTTGGATTGAGTATTATGAATCTGAAATTGTTTGATGCGTATCGTACAATTAACTCATGGACACTTGTGGTGACATTGGAGTATCTAGGTGACATTAGAGTTGGTTGATGCGTATCATATGGTGTTATTTTAGTACGAACTCTTAGATAGATCGATCGAAAAGGATGACTTGGTGTTATTTTAGTACGAACTCTTGGATGGATCGATCGGAAAGGATAACTTTAAGGTGGTTTCGTACCCTACAAACAATTTCTTCTTATGTTCTCCGCTAGATAAGAACTTTGGAGTGATTCTTCGTTGCACGTTGAGGGGTGGTTATGTGATCCAATTATATTAGCATTGTTGAGAGATTGCACTAGCAAAAGTACGGACCCTAGGTCTTGTTTTCAAGCATTGCAATACCGTTTGTGCTCACTTTTGTTGCTTGCTACCTTGCTGTTTTTTATTGTTACTATTACAAAAATCAATACCTACTATCATTACTACACTTGTATCACCATCTCTTCACCGAACTAGTGCACCTATACAATTTACCATTGTATTTGGTGTGTTGGGCACACAAGAGACTTTTTATTATTTGGTTGCAAGGTTGTTTGAGAGAGACCATCTTCATCCTACACCTCCCACGGATTGATAAACCTTAGGTCATCCACTTGAGGGAAATTTGCTACTGTCCTACAAAACTCTGCGCTTGGAGGCCCAACACGAGTCTACAAGAACAAGTTGTGTATTAGACATCAGGGTCGGATTCGTCAATCGTTATCGTAATATTATCATAGTGGTGTTGACAAGCTAAATAAAGGCCCCAGTTCACCGCGCCAGTCTCAGCTTGATCATGGTACGTTTTTTTACTGTCAAGTATATTCTTGTTTTAGTCTAATTTGGTCATGGTACATAATCATGGCACTAGTTGCGTCGATTCTTTTTTTAGGGATTATTGCATAGGTAGAATAGTCACATAGCGCCACCAATTTCTCGTTTGCTTTGTGCGGATGATTCACTTATTTTCTTCCGTGCGGATCCAGACCAAGCGGCGGTTGTCAAAGATGTTTTGAGCACTTATGCTTCTGCTACGGGTCAACTTATTAACCCTTCCAATGGTTCCATCTTATTTGCTAATAATTGTCCTGGATTGGTGTCTCAGGAAGTGAAACATACACTTGGCGTTACCCAAATGACTTTTGAACCAAAGTACCTTGGCCTCCCAGTTCTGGATGGGAGGATGCATAAAGGGAGGTTTGAATCAATGCAATCCAGGCTAAGTAAAATTATGGTGGATTGGAGTGAAAGATATTCATCTTCGGCAAGTAAAGAAGTTCTTATTAAGGCGGTGGCCCAAGCTATTCCCACATATGTTATGAGTGTTTTCAAGCTTCCCTTTTCAGTTTGTGATGATTTGACAAAAATGATGCGCCAGTACTGGTGGGGAGTGGAGAACGGCAAAAAGAAAATGGCTTGGACAACATGGGATAAGTTGATCTTGCCAAAGGCCAAGGGTGCCATGGGTTTTAGAGATATGCATGCTTTTAACCAAGCTTTGCTAGCTTAGCAAGCTTGGAGACTTTTGGTGACACCAGATTCCCTGTGTGTGAGACTCCTGCGTGCTAAATATTTTCCAAATGGGAATCTGGTGGATACGGTCTTCCCGAGTAACTCCTCGGCTGTTTGGAAAGGCATTGAATATGGCTTGGAGCTTCTAAAGAAAGGTATGTTATGGAGAGTGGGAAACGGATCTCATATTCGAGTATGGCGCGGCCCATGGATTCCTCGCGGGGTACCATTTAAACCCATCTATCCAAAAGGAAATTGTCGTTTTAACAAGGTGTCTGGTTTTTTGGATGTCAATGGTGCATGGAAAGTTAACTTGCTAGAAAGGTTTTTTTGCCAAGCGGGTGTTGAAGCTATTCTAAAAATCCGCACGTCTCCAAGGTTACGAGATGATTTCATTTCATGGCCTTGGGAGAAATCTAGACTGTTTTCGGTCAGGTCCGCATATCATCTCGCTATGACCGAACACTATGACCGCTTCTGTCCAGGTAGTTCTAGCTTACGACCTGAGGGGGATCGGTCGCTTTGGAACTTGGTTTGGAAGGCATCGGTGCCCCCAAAGATGAAACAATTTGCATGGAAAGTTATTTCAGGCAATCTGCCGACGAACATGTTAAAAAGCAAGAGAAATATCAGCACACGAGCTACTTGTGCAGTATGTGGGAGGGAAGATGAATCTACTTTTCATGCACTTCTTGCATGTCCCGTTGCTGCTGCTTTATGGGATGCCATGCAGGAGATTTGGCCTCTTCCTCACCGGGTGAATGTTTCATGGTCCGGTGGTGAGTGGTTGTTCAATCTTCTTGATGGGCAATCAGATCAGTGTAGAGATATGATTATAATGGTGCTTTGGCGAACATGGCATCTTCGTAATGAGCGTGTGCATGGTAAAAATATTCCACCCATGGAGGTGTCATGTTCATACCTGAGTAGCTATTTTAATTCTATTCGGCAGATGGATACTATGAGTATTGATGAAGTGATCAAGGGTAAAATCCCAGTTGTTGTCGAAGCTTCTGTATAGGTTCCTAAAACAAAGTTGTTGCCGCAGTCATGGCCTTTACCGTTGGGTAGCACTTTCAGTTGATGGATCTTATTGTCACAGTGATGGTTCTGCTGGTTCTGGCATGATTCTACGAGATGACCAGGGAGCGGTAATATTTGCGGCCTTCCGTCACATTTTTCATTGTAACGATGCGCTAGAGGCGGAACTACATGCGATCATGGAAGGAGTTAGTCTCACGATCCAGCGCTCGGCGCTTCCGATGATGATCCAAGGAGATTGTACAACTGCATTGGCGACTATCAAGAATGGTTTCATGGATAGATCTGCTTATGGTCACATTATCGCTGAGTTTAAGGGTTTGTTGGAGAATAGGGTGTTTACTCTAGTTAAAATTTCTCGTGAACAAAATAGGGTTGCACATTGTTTAGCGACATATGGTCGTACTAGGGATAGTACTGCATGTTGGCTTAACCAATCCCCTCCTTTTATTGCTGAACTCGTTGCAAACGATTGTAATCCTGTGATATTGGAATAAAAACACTATGTTTCCTCGCAAAAAAAAAGAATAGTCACATCGTTTGCAAGGTTTTCTACCACGATATCCGGGGGGTTCATCGACCCAATTACAAGCAAGATTATTATCAAAAGCATATTTAGCTAAGCTATGTGCCACCTCGCTAGCTTCCCTCAAGCATTGCAGGAATTGAACAGAACCTATTATCCCAGCCAAAATAAAGCACGCTGCATAAATAGTTGAAGCTTCATTCCAAATTATGTCTTGTCCCGAGCATGCGTTAATCACTTCTAGTGCATCAGACTCAATTTGAATTGAGTGTAGTCCCATGTCGTTCGCCAGCGAAAGGCCATGTTTCACCGCTAGAGTTTCTGCTGTATGGGCATCAGATACATGGGACAGCAAAGAGCATGAAGCAGCAAGGAAAGTGCCATAACTATCTCGGATCACCACGCCTGTGGATCCGCTACCTGTTTCATCATGAAAATAAGCATCAACATTTAACTTAATATTACCCCTTGGTGGCTTGTTCCAGTGTATGTCCGTACGTATTGCAGGTACAGTTTTGACTGAAAGGCTTCTTTTATAATTCATGCAGATTGCTTTAACGGACATTGCACATGTTAGAGTACGTCATGGGCCTGCTGGGCCTGGGCTGGCAGTATAGCCCGTTAGTCTTAGGATTAATTAGAGATAAGGGTCGCTTGCTTAGGGGTCAAGTAAGCCTTGCTTGGGAGTCAAGTAAACCTCTCTATATAAGGAGAGGAGATGTATCAATCTAATCAAGCAAGAATTAAGAAGGAAATCCCTTCCCTCTTGCCCGGCCGTGGGCAAAAGGCCCCCGGCCGGCCTTCTCGCGCCCTCCTTCTAGCAGCCACATAACAGCACATCTGTTCACCAGTGAAGACTGATTGTGGGGAGTTTGCTGGCGTCTCATCCACCATAGATACCAACAGGTAGCCGCTATAGCTTCTTTCAGACCAACTGAAGGCATATTACAAAATACAAATGCATCAACGTTGCTACTATTATGTTCACAAGGGGGGTTCGAGAGAGGTCACCCTTAACAGAGCAGTTCTTGGCTTAAGTACTTCGTGCACGCTGATGGAAATGCCGTTATGGGTTCTGAGATCGATCAAGTGCACAGTGTGATAATTAACTTTTCTATTAACGTGCCGTTGAGTTTTTTTTTTTGAGGCAAACGTGCCGCTGGGTTGCTCATGCATGCTGAACTATTCGTGGATGTATGTGTCTCAGCCCATTTGAAGTCCAAAAGCTTCCTCTCTCTGTCAGCGACCGTTGATCCAGCAAACTGGGCCGTAGCACCGAAAGCCTACTTAAATCAGGTCCACGACCTTCCACCACACGGCTTAAGGATGACACTCGGGTTTAGTTTAGTACCACCTCGCCAACGGGGAGGTGGCAGGGGTGGGGGCGCCGCCTATATAATAATCTCTAAATGCAACATTGCAACGTACTTACGTTAAGGATTGCCCTTTTATGCCTTAAGGCAACTGTCTTTGTTCCCATGACGTGCGGGCCCAATAGATGGCTGACCCACATGTCAGGACCAAAGACCTGATCGGACCTGCCTATCAAAAAGGGTTGTAGCCTAGACAAAGGGCTCATGGTGCGTTGGTTTATCATATTTTCATACGTCGTACTTTGTGGTAGAGGGATACGTGTTCGTGTGGCCCCTGTTAATTCTTAAAATTGATGATTGTCCTTGCTTCTATCTGCTTAGGTATATGGCCATTGTTAACCGCTTTGACGCAGCGCTGCTGCATCTCGACCAAACCTCCACTTCAACTTTCATGGCGCACCGAAAGCTCCAATGCAGATCCTACTTCTATCTGCTTAGGTATATGGCCATTGTTAACCGCTTTGACGCAGCGCTGTTGCATCTCGACCAAACCTCCACTTCAACTCTCATGGCGCACCGAAAGCTCCAACGCAGCACCGACGACGTCCGGTGAAGCTCCAACGCAACTCCGGCAGAGGTTCAACACAACACCCACGCCCTCCGACGCTTCACTGGAGCTCCGGCAACGCTCCATTGCAACCCCGACGAAGTATCGACGACCCTCCGACGTGCTTCACCGAAGCTCCGACGGCTCCATTGCAACCTCGACGAACCTCCGACGCACTTCACTGTAGCTTCGGCGGCGCTTCACTGCAGCCGCGGCGGAGCTCCAATGGCCAGGCGACGGCCATGGCGGAAGTTGCAACGTAGCACGCGTCCACGACGAGGGAAGCTGCTTTGCAACGCGCGGGGACGTTACGATGCAGCTCGAGCGATGGCCATGGCGGAAGCTGCAACGTAGCACGCAGCGACGACAGTGAAAGCTGCTATACCCAGTCGCTCACTAATTGATCTTTACGGTGCTTTCTCTATCAATTTGAGAAACTTGCGGCAACAACGGCATAAGCTTCTATGCAGCGCGGGGACGCTACAATGCAGCTCCGGCGGCGCTTCAGTGCAGTCACGGCGGAGCATCGATGCAGCCACTGCCGACGGGTCGTCCCCCTCCTCCACTGCGGTGGTTTTGCTTGTCTCTCTGATGTGTGACGAACGAGAAGGGGAAAGAAACTGGTGGACGATATGCTTCGTGGAGAAGATAAGAGCATCTCCAACAGGCGCGCTTCGCTCGGCGCGGTAAAAACTGGTTTGCAGCGCGCGAGAAGCAGTTTTTAGCGCGCGGCCGAGCGCTGGCTCCAGCGGCCGCGGCATAATATAGCGCGCGCGCGGCGCTCCAGCAGACGCGCAAAACTGCAGCGCGCGCGAGCAGCCGGCGCTTGCAATATGCATTATTTTTCAAGACAATTTGATCATATTTGATAAAAAATGAAACACAAAAACACATAGAAAGTTCAAAAGCATTTCACATAGGAATTTCAAAAGCATTTCACATCATCTCATCATCCAAACAAGTTCACACAAACAAATGGCACATGATCAATCATGCCGCATCCTCATCTTCGTCCTCCGATTCATCATCCTCATCCGAAGTCTCATCTTCGTCCTCCTCTTCATCGTCTCTCGGAGATGCCGAAGGAGACACACCGGAAGGTGCTCCCATGCCTCCCATGAGTGTAGCAAAACTCATGCCGCCCATGCCTCCCATGCCTCCCATGCCACCCATGTTGCTCATGTCTCCCGGAGGTGCACCCATGGTGCTCATGCCTCCCGGAGGTGCACCCGTGTTGCTCATGCCTCCCGGAGGTGCACCCATGCTTCCCATGCCACCCATGGTAGCACCCATGTGTCCCATGCCTCTCATACCTCCCATGACCATGGCTCTTTTTTGGACCAAGACTTCTTCGCGGGCAAGATTGATGTACTCCATTTGCTTCTCATCGAGGGTAGATGTGTCCATGATGAACAAGTTCTTCTCCCATTCCAACAATCTAGTTCGCTCCTCCAATGCCACCTTCTTCTCCTCCAATGCCACCTTCCTCTCCTCGGCCGCCACCCTCCTCTCCTCGGCCGCCAACCTCCTCTCCTCGGCCGCCGCATCTTGATTCCTTGCCATCTTCCTATGCTCGTTCGCTTCCTTTCTTGCGTTCACAATAGCTTGCATAACATTTGATAGGTCATCATCTCCTCTTCTCTTCTTCTTTTCTTGTCTTTCTTTTTTGTCTCCCATTGGTCTTTTTGGCTTCGAGTAGGCAACCGAGTTTGGTGTAGGGCTTCTCTTGCCGTCATCGGTTGATGCCTCATCATCATCCAAATCAATAGTTCGCTTGCGTTTCTTGGTCTCCTCATCGACACCTTCACGTGGCTTCCATTTCTCATCATCCTTCAACTCTTCATAGCAATGGGGCAAGGTAAATGGTCTCCCTTTCTTGAGCTTCCCTTTCTTGTTCTTCTTCTCCTCTCCTTGAAATAAGTTTTGTGCGATAGTGAGATACACAACAAGCATGGACATGGAAGAAGAAGTTAGCACTTCAAACACCAAAGAAATAGCATGGACACGAAAGAAACATGAACATGAAAGAAATGACACTTACCCTATCGTTATCATTAGTTCCACTTGGGTTAAGCGTGTCAACCGCCTTAAGTGCGGCCGCCCATCTTTGACAATCTTTGTTGATTGTCGACCACCGGGAGCGAAGAGATCTTTTCGTGCGGTCCATTCCACTCGTGTTGTGCAAATCAAAGTGCTCCTTCATACGGATCCAATAGGCTTCTCTACTTTGATCCCCTCCAACGATGGCATCCCTAGACACTTTCAACCATGTTTGGCATATCAATTTGTCTTCGTCCGTGATGTAGTTTCCCGCTCTTCCTTTCGGTGCATCGAAGAGACCCTCACCATCCTCGTCCCCTTCAAACTCATCGGTTTGAGACCAATGAGAATTGTTGGAGCCAACACCCATAGTTGACATATAGGTCTCATCATTGAAACTACAAAGTATATATAACAAACAAATAAGCTATCTATATGTATCCATTCATGTAAAAAAACAACAACGAAAAAAATTGACGAAGTCATACCTTGTTGGCATTTCATCATACACCTTGTGCGCATCCTCCGCCGGCGCAACAAACGAGCTCGCCGGCGCTTCGCTCGCCCACGCGTCGGGCACACGCCCTGCAAGCTTCTTCCTCGGCCGCCTAGAGGAGCCATCCGCCGCCTTCTTCTTCTTCTTCCCGGTCACCTTCCCCGCCTTTGCCGCCGCCGCATTTGAGGGCTTGGTGAGGGGGTCCCGTGGCTTCACGATGGGCGCCGGCGCGACGCCACCCACCGAGGTTGGCCTTGGCGCCATGAATAGCCCGCGCGCGAGTCCGGTGCTTGGAGGAGCACCAGCGGAGGCGAAGCCAAAGCTCCCCGTGCTAGGGTTGGCGTCGGCGGCGGAGGGGTCACGGACGTAGGAAGGGGTGAGGGGGATGTCGCCGCTGTCTTCCATCGGCCGATTGCGCCGGCGGCGGCGTGGGGCGGCGCGAGAGAGGTGCGGCCGGCGGGAGAGGTGGAAAGGCGCGAGCGCTCGAGTGGTTCCGCGCGCGGGAACGGGCGCACGAAATAAGCCGCGCGCGGAACGACTTATGCCGCGCGCGCGGTTTTAGCGCGGCCGCTGGAGTGCCCAGTTTTGGAGCGCGCGCGCTAAAAGTGCAAATTATACAGCGCCGGGCGCTTTTTGGGCGCCTGTTGGAGTTGCTCTAAGATGGAGGGGAAGGAAGCGGTGGGGCGAGACTCACAGGGACATGCGGTGAACGGAGACGGAGGTTTACGGGAGAGAGATTTCATCCTGCTGAATCTAAACGCCCTCCTAGGTATATTTACCTTTGCTCTTTGTAATCCTGGTTACCTTTGCTCTTTGTAATCCTGGTTATTCATCTGGGCTTCAGAGAAGATATGATTTGCATGTGTAGGTTCCAGGTTTTGTGCATAAATCTTCCAAATCAACCCGTTTGTCCGTGTACTAAACGCAGGTTGCTGCTTCTAGTCTGCTGTTGATTATCATTCTTACCAGTTATGCTAATCAAAATTTCAACAGGTTACGTCCAGACTCTGTTCTTTTCCAATGCCCATGATGTGATTAGACTTATCTGTGTGAGTAATTTTGTTTGGACACTCAGGCTGGCCCTTTTAGCATCTTATAATGGGTTGGAACGTAGAAACCCACAAAATTAGATGAATTTTTACATAATTGAAGGGAAAATAGTACTCCCTCCGTCCCATATTAAGTGTCAATCAAACGGATGTATACATCTGTTTGAGCTAATGAACTGGTCTCAAACGATTCAAACTGTTGGCTGGGCTCCTAGGGAAGTCGAGGATTCAAGCAGGATCACACCACCGCTATCTCTTCATCCCCGGTAATGACCCCCTCAACGTAAATTTTACAACAAGGACACCCAAAAAAATAGTACCAGGATCACGAGAATATAATAGGGTTCCAAAGTTTTACTCGATGCACTTGGAACATCACGATAATGTGGCACTTAACATGATGTGACGTTACAATTATTTGGTACTCGATAAGCATGAGTGTTCTATAGATCCATCATGAATCGCATTGCTCATCACTTGGCGCTAAGAACTTCGATCTCGAATATCAGCTTGGAGTTTGGTTGAATTCCCCAGGCTGGAAAGCCACCAGATCCATAAGCGTAGTCTGGGGTGCACTGCAACATGAACACTAGAATATCAGATCCATAAGCATAATCTGCGGTGCACTGCAACTGATTCATTTGGCAAACATCTTCTTAGGCATGGACATGATATGGCACTGGAAAGACTGATTAATCTAAATTCAGCTGTTTTAGACACACTTCTGCCATGGCGAGATGCATTTAAAAAGTCCGATGCAATGGAAATTGACAGTAGTAACTAAGTGCCAAATGAATCAGTGAAGATATTGCCACACACAAGCAATCATGCAAACACATCAAACTTATTGGACATGTCCCAAGAACACACCGTAAGACGGGCGACTTCACCCAATTGCATGTCCATAACTCCCTCATCCCAACCTGTAAGCAAGGAAGTAGTTACTGTTACATTAGTTCCGAAAGTTTACTTGCACAATCTAGTGTAACATAATCCTCATGTGAGGCATTACACTGGACAAGTCATCAAAATGTAGGCTCTACTTTATAAGAAAATAGTGAAAACATGACTTAGTGATCTTATGACGTTAGTAGCATGAATCAAGGCTTTATAGGAGAACTTCACCAAGAGAAAACACAATTGGGACATGAACAAAGGTAAATAGACAGATAGGCAAACAGTGCATGGTTGCCGCTATATCATGAATTTCATTACATACTCTCAAGTGTGCAACACAAAGCAAAGAGCATTGAGCTTGTGGTTTGACGCATCAACAGCAAGCCAAACTAATTTGAAGGGAGAATATGCTACATTTAGTTGTAAAACAATCAAGACAGCTCGAAATTATTCATTTGTGGAATCTTCTGACCGAGTAAACAGCGCACCCTTTGATTACCGCTGAACTAATAATGTATGAGCCAATAACATACAGGTCAAATGATTGTGTATGAACTGAATAGCTCTTTGATAATGAGATCACCTTTGATCACTGAACCCAGGCCAATGTTGAAAGCGAATGGCTGCTGCCCAGGGTCCTTGGTACTGAAAAAAAAGAACATAATACCATCAGATAAATTTCCAAAATGCGAAACTTTTTCTGCAAAGTTGCATCCAAGAGTTATGGTTTGCATAGTAGCACAGTCCTTCCCGACGAAAGATTTACATACAAAACACGGAAGGAGAAATGCTGCATTTGCTCACAACGTTTGCAGCTATGGCCTACGGACCACGAAAAGATCAAGAAAAGTAACTATGATTTTACCTCCAAAACTTCTTAGACAGATCGCCGTCCTTGCCTGCAGGGGCCACAACATAGCAAGAAGCAAGAGTTAGCCAGCCCTCATCCAACACAGAGTTTACAAGGTCTAATAAAATCTATCAAAAGGTGGCTAGAACTGAATCAAGGTACACTTGACTGAATCTAGACTATTCTAGCAGGACCAAAATTTCACATCCAGTGAAGACCCCCCTTCGCGGAAGCGAAAATCGACGCCTAAACGACACCAAGGTTGCCCTTTTGGATGGATCTGGAAGCATCGAGCGCTAAACCCTAAGTTCGTCTCGACGGATCCAGGGAAAAGAAAGAAGGCGTAGAGGAGGGAAGGGTAGGGGCGTACCGTAGCCGGTGCAGTGGACGGTGACCTTCTGGCCCTTGACGGGCTTGGGGCCGGTGCCGGCTCTCAGGATCTCCTTCTCGATTCCCATCTTCCCGTCCTCCGCGTCTCCTCTCCACAGTTCGGCGGCGGCGCAGCGTTGGTGTGGTGGTTTCTGCTCGGTGGTGGAGCGAGTGCGACCTGTATTTCAGGATATATTCTTATCAACAAAACTTTGCAACGTGCACACGGCTTTTGCCCCCCAAGAGTTTCCCCTTTATCTTTTTTTTTTTTGAGGAAAGTTTCGAAAATCCAACTCTAAGCTCGGGCTCAGCTGCTCCCGCTGACGAAAAAAATCAAAAAAAATACTAGAAAAAATCAAAAAATTCCAATTTTTTTTGTGTGGTAGATATTTTGATGCGTGAGGTTCGCTCCAAATTTCAAGTTATTTGGACATCTGAGCAGCTCTCGGCAAAAAAGACAAATCGGGGTCCGAATAAGTTGAATTTTGGAGCTGCTCAAATCTCCAAATAAGTTGAATTTTGGAGCGCTCCTCGCGCATCAAATTACATACCACACAAAAAAAAATTGAATTTTTTTGAATTTTTTTAGTATTTGTTCTGATTTTTTCCGTCGGCGCGGGTGCAGATGCACCGAGAGCCGAAACGCCGCTCTCGGAAAGTTTCCCCTTTATCCTTTCTCCTCCAAGAAAAACATTGGTATATATGCCCCCTACAAAAGAACATTTTGCTAACAACACAGTTTAGTGATCTAATAAAACGTCTTATGTATTTTTACCTCTAATTTGTTCTAGACTCGAGCTTTTCTTGCGAGAAAGAACGTGAGTTTTATTCCTCCACGCACGGTAGGGTTACAATCGTGTGTTACAAGCATAGAACTAGAAGTGCCCCGATATGGATCAGTTTGCAGTCGTTAAATTGTGTATGTGCTAAATTCATTTTACAAACTATGATCTGATGAAACATAGGGCAAACCAAACTGCGTTAAAGCTAACTCTAATTAGCGCGTGACTTGATACATCCATTCCGTTTTTCTGCTATACTAGTACCGAACTAGACCAAGATTCTTCAGTCAAGCATACAAATATTGCTCAACCAAACCAAATTAAATCTCACATCCGTGCACGATGCGCCCGCACGCTTCAGGGTAAAATATATCGCGAGATGCAAGCTTCGGTGGGTCACGTACTGCTATGCCGCCATTGCAGCGCCGCTGGCCGCACCGGCGCGAGTCGCCGCCCGCCGGCCACACAGCGTCCGGCTCCCGCCGAGGACGCGGCGACGGCGCTCGTTGCTGCCGCGGAGGACACCTTGCTGCCCAGCAGCAGCAGCTCTGCCCCCATCTCGAGCGGGAACGCAGGTGGCGCGGATAAGAGGAAGAAGATACGGGGAGAACGAGTGGAAGCAACGGACGAGACCGGTGGCCTGGTGGGTGGGGACTGGGGAGGAAGAAGATAAACCTCTAACCACGGGGACAAGCATGCATGTGCAGTGGCCAAACCAGATCGGATCGGACAAGGAAACCAGGGATCCTTGCAACTTGCAAGCCCTGCTCACGTAACAATGTTTTGTACAAAACCATGTGCCCCATGGCACCGTGTTTTAGCTGATAGTAGCATACAACAATGATCAATTTACAAAACAGCGTGCACGATGTGCAGGCTTATTTCCACGGATCCCACAACCAATTTGGCAATTCCCATGCACGGAATGTACAGATCTGAGCAGTTATTCGGCCTCATCCAACCAAGCACTAACAAACAACATGGACGATAACATAAGACATACATAGTCTTGGAAGTGTGCAGTGAATTTGCACAGGAGTAGATACAGCACGGTGGCAACCTCAAAAAACATGACGTGGAACGCAACAACGAATGTTTGCTGGGCGGAGGATGGGTCAGGTGCCCTTGATCACGACGACGGGGCAGCCGACGCTGTTGATGCAGTAGTTGCTCACACTGCCCAAGAACATCCTGTGTTCAATCAAAGGAATCGGATCAGCTTGTGTCTTTCATACACGATAGGTAATGCCTATCAGACATGCAGGCAGGCAATTATCCCAAGAACTTCATGGTCGAAACACATCAACACTACTTAGATTACTACTAGATGAACTGACCTAGAAGGTTGCTAGATTACTGCTACATTACCCGCAAAAAAAAATAAAAATTACTGCTACATGACTGCACTAAAGAATGTGAGTATGCAGTTTTTGCTGTCAGGCTCATTATCAGTTTTGGCTGTGGAATTAGAGTTCTTCACTGTGAGAAGCAATGCAAGTTGTTTGCAGCAACTAAATTATTATTTTTGGAAAAGGAGGAAATCCCCCGCCTCTGCATCAGATGAAAGAGATGCGTTACAGATCAAGAGAAATTTGTCTGTACAGTCTCATGTCTGCGGGAGTAGATGTAACATATGCTACTTTACACTGTATCAGGTTCATACGCAAAATGATGTTTATATAATAGCACAACTTTCTGATAACCCAGTTTTGCCCAAATATTATAGCGTTGCGGTAAACACACGTGATATCTTCAGTCGAATTTGGATTCTGGAACAGACGAATTTCAACACAGGTGTTGTACTGGCAAGAAAACTGAATTCAGAAACCGCAATTTCGTTTGCAGTTCGTATTTGTGTAGGCAGCAAGCCAGCGCCAGAACAACCAGACATTCAGCTAACCAAAGCGCAGAAGACAGTGCTAGTGGTTGAATTACCTCTTGACAGGGCCAAAAGCACGGCACCCCATGACGAGCAGATCGGCCTTGAGCTCGGCCGCCACCTCGCAGATCTTCTCCTTGGGATCCCCCACCACCACCTGCGTCTTCACCTCCACCTTCAACAGACCAAGAATCCGATCCAATTTAAGCACCAATCAAGCATGAGCAGCCGGGATAATCAGAAGAAATCAGCATTCGGCACAGATACGTCCCGTTTAATCAACCCCCCTTACATTCTTCTCGGAGCAAATCTTGAGCGCGTGCTCCAGGATCGCGTCCGTGATCCGCCGCTGGTGCGACTCGATCGCCTGCGTGAAAGCCGGCACCTCCGCCACACCTGAGCAGCCAGCGCCGCGGCCCACCGGAGAAGCAGTCAGCAGGGTAACGGGCAAGAGCAAGGACGCGCACGCGCTTGAGATGGGAATTGCGTGCGAGGTTGCTTACTGGGGCCGCCGAAGGGGATGGGGCCGGGGTTGAGCCCCGCGGCGATGCCGGGCGGCGGCTGGACGTGGAGCACGACGAGCGCGCCGTCGGGGCGGAGGCGCAGGCTGTCGAGCGCCCAGCGCAGCGCCTTCATGCTCTCCTCGCTGCCGTCGACCGCCACCACCACGCTGGACAGGTTGGCGGTGGCCATGGCTGCCTCTGCCCCTTCGCTCGGCCTGGGAGACTCCTCGATCGATCGGGTCAATTGGGAAGCGTAGGGTGCGAGCGCTGGCTGATTGCGTGCTGCCTCCTCCCTTCTTGTGTGTTTCTTCACGGGATTAAAGAAACCTTCGCGGCGCGAGCTTCGGCTGTGGAGGGCGACACTTGCCTCTTGGTAAGGGTGACAGTCTGGCGGCACGCCGCATCCGGTTTGCGTTCGAGAGGTTTCAGCCGCGGTTCTGCAAGTCTGAAGAAGAAGTCGTAAAACATTTTAAGGGTCATCTGGCACATAGTAGAACAGATGCATATATAGCCATTTAAACGAGCAAAAAAACTCACAAAAAAAGATGTAATCGGAATTTATTTTTCGGTTCCAACGGACTATCCTCCTCCTCGATCTTCTTTCCTATGCCACCCCCGCCACCTCCCCGGATGCAAATTCTCAACTATGGCTTGTCATGTTTGGTATCCCATTATAATTAAAGGTATAACCGGCTACCCAGTGCCGAGCAAAATGATAAAGCTGGATTAAGGTAGGTAGTCTGTCCACCTCAATGACATGTCAAGCACAATCAAAAAAACTCTAAGACCGCCACAGAATCGTCCTAATCACTATTTCACTCTAACCTCTTTGCCACCCCGATGAGGTGTCAAGGTGAAAACACGAGCGATGCATGAACGAGAACGATGGCGGAGACAAAAGAGTAGCCTCGATGAAGTGAGAGGTTAAGGTCGGGGGGAGCACACCAGAGCTCTCAATCTTTATGGACTAGAAGGTTAACTAGCCTAGCAACTCGAAGGTCGAAATTAACACCCGCTAACCTGGTAGCCTTTAAAAAGTAGAATTGAAACAAATGTCTCAACAGAAACCAATTTTTTTGAATTAGTCTCTTCATCAAATTGAAAATAATAAAAACCCTTGGATGGGGTAGTCCTTAGAGGATGCATTGACTTTGTGGTGGAGACACATGGTTCTCTTTGGTATAAAGAACATACATGGTTCTAAAGGATGGAAGGGAAGGGGGTACATGTAGTCCAATCCCTTAACTCTTGAATTTAGGTAGGCCAGTAGTCATTTACAAGTCTATTGGTTGCCGCAACTATTCGCACATCGTGTGGCATGGATTTTTCGGATGGTGTGGGCATATGGTTTGGACGTGGATATTCTTTAAGTTGTGACTAGTGGTTTGGGGGGGGGGGGGGGGGGTATGGTTTGAAAGTTCCTCAAAGGATCAAAGATGTCGCCCAAAGGGTGAGTGAATAAGTGGTTGCATTTTTGTGCTTCCTTAGCTAATTTTAGGGAATGTGGAATTATAAGTTATGTAGAAATGCAAGTAAAGAGAATCAACCTAGATGACAGGAGCCACCGGCTAACAAGACAAAACAAGTAAGCATGCTAGTTAACACCAAAGCAACAGTAAAGCTAAGATCAGAACGACCAAAGAAGCACAATGATGGTGATTTAATCTGAAGTCCACACCCTGTGATGGACATTGATCTCCAACGATGGCGTGCAGAACACCGAGATGCAAATACACAAAGTCACGAGTTCTTCTCCTCGAGCCTTGACCAACCAAGTATGAGCTTTATACGTTCAAAACACATATATCACTTTAGGTGTTTCCATGTCAATTTCGTATTATTTTATGCATCCTTTAATGATTTTTTGACTAACATGCTAATAAATTACCAGTGTGTGAAAATACGTATTTTTATGTCTATGATTAGTTACACGAGCCTTTCCGATCTTAGAAAAATCGCCAAAAGGAGGACCCTGACTTTCTTGAAGAGAGCCACACATAAGGTGGGGCCACTGAAAAGTGCATCTTATACCCCTATCGATTTTGATGACTAATGACAATGCAGTCGAGAGTATGAATATATCACCAAGTTCATTTCAAGAATATAATCATCGCGAAATCATTAGTGATAGACCATGGTGGGGCAGGTAGGCTTGCATTCAACTTTTTTATACATGTCTAAATGGCTTTGCCCCTCAACATTTGCATATAATATTTAGAAATGAGCATGCACATGTCTGGAAATATCAAACTCTTTTTATATTTACAAAAACTTTTTCGGCACAAAGAAGTTTTCTAAGAATGAATGCATTAGTGCCATTTTTATTACCCTTTAAAAAGAAAGGAAGTGAAAGTAAATAAATAATGAAAAAATTGCACACAATTTCACAGAAACTATGCTTTTTATAATATATTAATATGCAAGAATAAGCATGTAATAGTGAAACAAAAATCACAAAGAGAAGTTTCTTAAGAAGGAATGAATTAGTGGCACTAGTGTTACCCTTAAAAAACAAATAAAATGAAATTAAGACCATGAAACCTAAATAGTGAAGTTTTCTAATGAAGATTGAATTAGTCACATTGATGTTGCCCTTTAAAGATAAATAAATAAATAAAATGACAACATTTTCACGCATTTTACACATAATTTGCACTTTTTTTTGTAAAATGCAAGAACAAGCATGTAATAGTGGAATTTTCATAAAATAAGTTTCCTAAGAAGGAATAAACTAGTGGCATTGGTATTACCCCTGAAGAAGAAAGAAAATTTAAAAATAAAATAATAAAATAATGAAGTTTTATAAGGAAGAATAAATTATTGGCATTCGTATTACCCTTTAAAATAAAATAAAATAAAAAAATATTCACAACAAATAGTGACAAAATGTGCACATAAATAATTGTGCCTTTTTTATAACATGTCTGAATAATCATATACTAGTTTTTTTTTGCAAAAAAAGAAGTTTCCAAAGAATGAATGAATTGGTGGAATTGATATTATCCTTAAAGAAGAAAGACAATGAAATGAAATCTGAAACACAATCAAAATAATGAACTTCTCTAAGGACGATTGAATTAGTGACATTAGTATTACCTTCAAAAAGAAATAGAATGAAAATAATCAAAATAAAAATGGAAAACAAATGCACATGAATAATTCTGCTTTTCTATAAAAGGCAAGAATAATCAGATTTTTTTTTTTTTTGCAAAAAGGAAGTTTCCTACGAACGAGTGAATTAGTGTAATGGACATTACTCTTAAAGAGGAACGAAAATGAAATAAAAAAACTTAAACAAAATTGTAATAATGAATTTTCTAAGAAAAAACTAAGTTAGTGGCATTGGTATTACCCTTTAAGAAGAAAGAATATAAAAAAACTTAAAAACGTGCACAAAACTCTGCACTAAATTGCATTACTGTAATATACAAAAAAAGCATATAATAGTGTATTTTTACTCTCTTGTACTCCCTCTGTCCCATAATAAGAGTCTTTGACTTAGTACAAATTATTTAGTACAAAGTTGTACTAGATCAAAGACTCTTATATTGGAACAGAGGGAGTATAGTTTAAGCATATATTGCATACTACTTGTGTGTATACATTAAACTCACCCAATATCCGAAAAATACCCATATAAAAAAAAGGAAAAACCAAAAACCAAACGCATAGAAATGGGAAAAACCGGCCAATGGTTATGGGCTTCAGGCCCAATAAAAATCAACTGACCCCAAACAAAGACAAGTAGAAATTTCAGCCCAAGAAGCCCTGAAACAACACAACGAAGAAAAATGAATTTTGATCCAAAAAAAATGTTAGAAAATTGACTGATCCAACTTAAAAACGATTTAGCTACAAACCGAACATCAGAATTTTTTTTTAGCATGATGAATCGAACATTTTTTTGTGGCAAATTAAGTTGTCGCGAAGATGATAATTTTCTAAAGATTTGCCATGCTTGCTGAAGAAAATTGGCATCATCAAAACAACATAATTTATGATCGAAAACATTTGGTTTGCCATGCTTTAAAATGAGACATCAGGATTTTAACATTTCAAAGTGGGTAAAAAGTTTCTAGACCGTGCAAACGAATCTGTACAGGCTATACTGTACGTTGTAGGTACCGGTGATGCAAAATCTGAAGAGCCCGGATTATCCCCCACCTCGACGAACTGACAGGGGTTTGGATGTGCATGCATGAACTGCTGCGCTATCAAGTGTGTTGGTAAAAAAGAAAAAGCTTCTAGACCATGCAAACAAATCAGTACATGTTGTACAGTACGTGTTGTACCTGGTGATGTAAAAACTGAACTGTTGGACTTGTGTGCAGCGCCGGTTCACGCACACTGACGCCTGGCCCAAGCGGGTACTGTGCAGGTCAGATGAATGAACCAGCGAACGAAGCCAGGACTGGGTTGCCCCTTCCGCCCCCGGGATGCGCTTGACCGTGATCGGTTCGTCACGAGTCTCCTTGACAAACTAAGCAGAAGTAGTACTATTATTGTTTTTAAGAAATGTCTCCGTCAGAAAACACCCCCAAAGATGAGTAAGACTACGCCCGCGACGCCGTCGTCCTACCGTGCTCCAGCGGTTATCGAATGCTCCCCTCAAAGATCTGCAAAAGCCATCAGTTCTTTTTTAAACTCCAAAAGAAAAGCTTGGAGTGCCCTGGAACAGGACACAAGTAGCGGTGCCCAAAAGCCACCCCACCATGTCATTTCCGGTCCAAAGAGAAAGAAAGAAAGGCACTGCGCGGCACTGCCACTGTCGCCCGGCCGCGCATCTCGCCACCACCAGGTACTACGAGTCTACGAGGGGGTCTCGCATCGCAGCGAGCGCACCTCCACCCGTGGGGTGGGGTGGCCTGTGCATCGCGTACGCGAGGACCGGGCAGCTTCGCCGCGACCGAGGGTTGTTGGACGGGACGGCTCGGCAGCTTTCCACGACGCTCTCAGCCATCGGCGGCAATAATCGCATGCGATGCCCAAGGGCGGATAGAATCACTGTTTTGACCGAGGTAATATCGTTAGGAGTCATGTAACTTGTGCTCGATGTTTAGTTTAAGACTAAAACTTTAAAAATACGGATTCGTGGTCATCTAGCTTGCGTCTACGTATAAATACGGTTACTTCGCTCCTATTCAGATGTATCCGCGCTTACATGGCTCCCCAGTGTGGCTATGGCCCACGGTCAGTGACCAGGACAACACGACACATGTTTTTTTTTATGCAGAAGCACCCCGCACTCTGTATTTAATTAAGAAGAAGCCACGTGTGAATCCTACTTGTCAGCATGAGGTGATGGGAGAAATGGGAATAAAGAAGTGCATGCGGAGATTTGATCTCCCTACCTCGGATTATTGCACGCACCAGCAAACGACTGCATCAACAACATATTCATGGCTAGAAAGAGGTACACTTGGTTTTATATTAGATGCAGATTTTTTTAGTTTTCCATGGTTCAGGCGAAAAAACCGGATACAGGAAATCTCGGTTTTTTCGTCTAAGGAAATCAAATTAAAAAAAACACATCAAAATGTATAATGTTTAACCCATGATGTACAAAACTTTTTCTTGAGCAAGATTTTTTGTATTCCTTTTCTTTCGAAGGCGTCGGAAAATCTATGTTTCAAAATATCTTGCACTTTCAGTCATCTTTTTGCCCGAAAACTAGAAATGAATTAACGTGTAAATATGGTTTAACAAAAAATAACGTTCAAGAGAAAAAGAATCCGAATACGAATAGTGGCGTGTCCAACATATAAAATTTTGCTTTTCTCTTCATCACCAGCGTCATCGCCGGGACCGGGGAAGAACACTGCGGCCATGCCCGCGAATCTCGAAGCCCACAAGCTCTTCTTCACAGATCTATGAGTACCTCGTTCATCTGTGTTATTCTTCTCACCAAAGTTCTTGTGAGTTCGTCGGTGTTTTTAAAGAAATGCGAGCATAGATCTATATTTGTCCATGAAACCTCATCCGTAAGATCCCAAAATACTTCTGCAATGTAGTTATTTACCATACAGATCCCTTTCGATTACTCCAATGAACTCCACTTCTCACCAAAGTCAAACTCATTTATTTTTGCCCTTTTGTAGTCATTTTTCAGATCTATGTTGATGTTGAACCTGTACAAAAGTTGTTTGTGACCCTCTCGACCCGGAATCTTCTTCATAACATTAGCTGGGTTGTAAACCGTAGTGATATTTCTACCGGTGTCACACCCTGAGTTTTGCATCACATTACTAAGTTAATAAAGCTCAAAAATTTGGACCAACAAAAAACTTTTTGTGTGCTTGTGATGTTTGACTTGATTGCTATTTGATTGCTTGATTGAGTGTGCTCTTAGTTCATAAAAAAAAACTACTTTCAAAACCCATCTCCTTGATCCAAAACCTTGCCCAATGATCATGCCATGTGTATAGGACGTAAAAATATTTTTATACAAAAATATTTTTGCCAAAAAGCATTTATTCAATTTAGGCTTTCAAAAACCAGTGAATTGAGGTTTGAACTACAAGTCCTCAAATTAGGGTAAATATTTTATAACAATGGTTTTATTTGAAACCTATTATATATAAGACTTCCCAAAATCACAAAAATATCATTTTAAAAGTTATTTTTGTATCTTATTTAAATGCCTTTTTCTGAGACCAGCAATGGTCTTTTATAGGGAAAAATATTTTAATGTTTCAAAAATATTTGAGAAAATTTAGGGAAACTCAGTGAACATATATTTTTCATATGTATGAGTTTCAACACATGGTCATGTTCAAAAGATTGGACAAAACCCTCCAAAACCTTTTTTGGATATTTAGAGTATTTGAAATAATTCTATAAGAAATATTGTCAAATAAATTTAGGAAAATTCCAGCAAGTCACATATGCTGCATGTGATGATCTTGCAAAGTTTCATCCCAATATAACTTGTGTTGGTTCATAAAAGTGCTCCCAAAACCCTCTTTGTTCAGATTCAACTTTGAACAACTTTGCATTGCCAAGTGTTTCCGTTTGAGCTCAAACTTTGTGGACATGTTCAAATGCTCTAATACTGCATGTACACCAAGTGGTGCGTCAAGGAGAAAATCGTAGCTTTGCTAGATCTATCCAAACCCCTTTCTGCTGATTTCCAGGGTTAGAAATAATTGCATTAGAAAGATTCTCCTATTAAGCTACAATTTCTACCACAAGTCGATTTGGTCATGATTCACATTCCTGGTAAGTATCAAAGCCATTGGATCTTTCTACCTTGCTCAAAAAAATATCGAACACCTTCTGGTGATTCCCTAAAGTTACTGTTTTGACCACCTACCTTGATCACCTTGACCTCAACTTTTCACCACATCATCTCCTAGTCCTCTTCTACACCCAGAAAGTTCTTCATGTGCACAACCCAATAATTGATGGGGTAAAACCCCCATTTCCTCCTCTGGTTCACCCTGGCAGACCCTCTCCTTCCCTCTATTTCTTTACTCCTACTCTTCCTTAGGAAGTCCCTAGGCACTAGAGGACATGCCAGAGCACGCGGGAGCAGGCCTTGCCGGCCATATGCACGCTCCAGAGCGTGCTACAGTGCACCAGGGCACTGTAGTCGCTCTCTGCACTGCCCCCGACCGCCTCGTGCTCCCCCCGCTCGCCGGACGTATTCCCTCGGCGTCCGTAACACATCAGCAGACCAACCCCCTCCTCCCTCTCGCTCCATTGACCTTGTCGGCGCGTGTCCGAGCGCCGCCCGGCTCGGCCACTCCCTGTCCATGCTCGGACCCCGCCCAAGAGCTCCCTCCACTCTCTCTCAGGCTTGAACTACCCCCATGAACGTCGTAGAAGAACCCCGGCACCCTCCCGTGGCCACCAGAGCCAATCTGGTGGGACTCCCAATCGAACGCTCATGTCTACTACGCAACTTTATTCTTGTAGACTTTGTTGGGCCTCCAAGCGCAGAGTTTTGTAGGACAATAGCAATTTTCCCTCAAGTGGATGACCTAAGGTTTATCAATCCGTGGGAGGTGTAGGATGAAGATGGTCTCTCTCAAACAACCCTGCAATCAAATACAAGAAATCTCTTGTGTCCCCAACACACCCAATACAATGACAAATTGTATAGGTGCACTAGTTCGGCGAAGAAATGGTGATACAAGTGCAATATGGATGGTAGATATAGGTTTTTGTAATATGAAAATATAAAACAGCAAGGTAACAAATAGTAAACAACGAGTAAAACAGCATATTAATGCTTGGAAACAAGGCCTATGGTTCATACTTTCACTAGTGCAATCTCCCAACAATGCTAACATAGTTGAATCATATGATCATCCCTCAAAGTGCAACAAAGAATCACTCCAAAGTTCCTATTTAGCGGAGAACAATAAGATGAAATTGGTGTAGGCAGTAGAACCACCTCAAAGTTATTCTTTCCGATCAATCTTTTGGGCTATTCCTATAAGTGTCACAAACAACCCTAGAGTTCGTACTAGAAGAACACCAATGATACATATCAATCCACCCTAATGTCACCTAGATACTCCAATGTCACCTCAAGTATCTGTGGGTAAATTATGCGACATGCATCAAACAATTTAAGGTCTATCATATTCAATCCAACACAAAGAACTTCAAGGTGCACCCCAAGATTTCTATCGGAGAACGTGGTATGAAAACGTGCAATCAATCCCTATGCATAGATCCCCAAGGTCACCGGAATCCGCAAGTTGATGCCTCAACATATATCAAGTGAATCAATAGAATACCCCAATGTCACTACGGGTATCCCATACAAGACGTACATCAAGTGTTCTCAAACCAAAATATTCAATCCAACATAACGAGATCTCATAGGTAAAGATTCAATTCATCACAACAAGGTAGCAAGGGAATAACATCATATGATCCGACTATATTAACAAAGCCCGTGATACATCAAGATCGTGACATCTCAAGAAGACGAGAGAGAGTGATATTGAACACATAGCTACTGGTACATACCATCAGCCCCGAGGGTGAACTACTCCCTCCTCGTCATGGCCTCCGCTGGGATGATGAGATGGCCACCGGTGATGGTTTCCCCTCTCCGGCAGGGTACTGGAACGTCTCTAGATTGGTTTTTCGTCGATACAGAGAGTTGCGGCGGCGGAACGGAGAGTCTCTATTTATTTCTGGGGTTTCTGAGATTTATAGGATTTTTCAACGTTGGAATCATGCGCAACGGAGCCACGTGGGGCCCACCACATATCAGGGCGCGACCTAGGGGGGCCGCGCTATGATGGCTTGTGCCCCACGTGTGGCTCCCCTCCCGTGGTTCTTTGTTCCAATCTGGCTTATTTCCTCCAGAAAAAACGCCAAAAAGTTTCAGGCGATTCCGAGAACTTTCATTTTCTGCACAAAAACAACACCACGGTAATTCTGCTGAAAAAACATCAGTCCTCGTTAGTTCTAAATAAAACATATAATGTGCATCAAAACCATATATAAGTATTGTAAACATAGGTGAATATGGCATGAATACTTCATAAATTATCGATATGTTGAAGACGTATCAGCATCCCCAAGCTTAATTCCTGCTCGTCCTCGAGTAGGTAAATGATAAAAGAAATAATTTATGAAGTGTGAATGCTAGCATAGTGAATAGTTTTGATCACTGATAATTTCAGTCACTTTTCTAGCATCATAATCAGCAACTTTTTCTCATAAAAATCATCATGATAGAGTAGCAATCAATTCCCATGTCATGGTTCAAACAATTCATTCACTTGAAACTTAACAATCTATGTTCTTGGCCACCAAACAATTTCAATGCATCATCAAGTCTAAGTAAGAGCTCCACATACTCAATTATCGCATAGTCTTTTATGATTGCTAATACTCAAATCATATTTTTAGAACAAACAATATTCATCAAACACATAGAAAGATAGGGGCTTAATGTTTCGCCTCCCAACATACTTATCATAAAGATAATTGTCAACAATAATGCATCACGATCAAATATATTTGAGTGTATATATATATGTTTGGATCTTTCCCCACCACATGGTGCTTGCTAACTAATAGATTGAGGTTGGAATAAGAAGTTGAATCAAGATGAAAGTAAGTAATCATGAAAATAAATAGATTGTCCCTTCGCAGAGGGAAGCAGGGATTTACAGAGGTGCCAGAGCTCATTGTTAAAAAAACAGAGACGAATAAGTAATTTTGAGTGGTGTGCCTTTCATGTCAACGTCACAATAGAGTTTTCAATATCTTCCAGGCTAATCACATTATTGGATGTTCTCACACTGAATTGAAATTTTTTACTCCCCCTCCACCATTTAAACACATTCCATGGCTGGCCGAATCCACGGTTGCCCTCCAAACAATCAACATTCTAGGGGGAGTTTTTGTTTATTTTTTTGTGTTATGCAGGACTGGGCATCCTTTTTACCAGCCTCTTTCGTGCAATGACAAGTGAATAAACAGTCATCTTGAGAATAAATCGCTTAGCATGGAAGATAATGACCGCCCCGTCGCTCCATGAGCGGTACGAGCACAAAAAACAGATGTTTATTTGAAGGTTTTAGAGGTTGCACATGCAAAATTACTTGGAATGGCAGTGAAATACCATATATAAGTAGGTATGGTGGACTCTCATGGAAGAAACTTGGCTCAAGGATTTGGATGCACAAGTAGTATTTCTACTTAGTACGAAGTTTTGGCTAGCAAAAGGTTCTAAACAAGCACCACATGTTGGAGGATCCATAACAATATAACTTCTATGCAAATATACCCAAACATAACCATTACGTTGTCTTACTTATCCAACTTCAACTATTTAATCAAGTTTGAAAATAATTAATGGGTATTCACAATCATGAAAGATGTCCGAGATAATATATTTGTATGTGAAAGTTGTCTTTCTTATACTAATCATTCATGAATTGCTCATATGACCAATACAGTGATTGTGAAACATCAATAGATTTTACTTTCTAAACCAAATGTGAACTTGCTACTAAGAATATAACACATTGATAATTTCATATTTATGATATTTCATTCATTCACAATTTACTCTTAGGATATAAGTGAAGCACAAGAGTAAACATCAAACTACTCTCAAAAGATACAAGTGAAGATCAATGGGTAGTCAAACAATAAAGTAGACATGTGAGGACTCTCTCTTTCTCTCTCAATAAAGATTTTCAGATATGAGTATTTTATTCAAACAACAAACTAAACAAAAATAGCGCTCCAAGAATAGCACATATCATGTGAACGAATAAAAATGTAGGCTCAATATAGGCTAACCGATAGTTGATGAAGAGAGGTGGGATGCGTAGCATCCCCAAGCTTAGATGCTTGAGACTTCTTGAAATATTTACTTGGGGTGCCTTGGGCATCCCCAAGCTTGAGCTTTTGTATCTCGTTCAATTTTCTCATATCCTGGTTTCACCTAAGTCTCAAAAACTTCATCCACACAAAACTCAAAAAGAAATCATGAGATAGGTTAGTACACATAAGAACAAATCAACACTTCATGTACTGCCAAGACAAGTTGCACGATAATTTTCTAACATAATCTACTGTTTACTATCATTTCCACAATTTATATCTACCAATATAGGCTATGGAAACTATAGGATAAGTAGATAACAAAGCTATGACAGCAATCTGTCCAAACAGAACAGTCTGTAGGAATCAATTAAACCAGTGTACTTCGGTAACTCAAAAAATTATGAAACTTTAGGAAATGATAAATAATTTATATGAAAATACTTTGTAAAAATTTCAGAAATTTTCCATGTTCCAGTAAAATATGAAAATTCAAACACTACAGCAAAAGGTTCTGTTTTTACACAGCACACATCAAACATGCAATAGAGACATCTTAAGGCAATTCTTGGAACTTTTTATTGAAAAACAAGATTATAAATAACATATAAGAGAGAACAACAAAACAAAATGACGCTCCAAGCAAAACACATATTATGTGACAAATAAAAATATAGCTCTAAGTAAGATATACCGATAGTGTTGAAGACAAAAGAGGGGATGCCTTCCGGGGCATCCCCAAGGTTAGGCGCTTGAGTCTTCCTTGGATATTACCTTGGGGTTGCCTTCGGCATCCCCAAACTTAGGTTCTTGTCACTCCTTATTCTCCTCATATCGGTGTCTCACCCAAAACTTGAAAGCTTCAATCACACAAAACTTAACGGAACTTCGTGAGATGGGTTAGTATAATAAATAAAGATCATTCACTTAGGTACTGTCAAGAAAAGATTCATAATTGTTCTAACATAATACCTACTCTATTCTACAATTCACATAATTTATATCACTTAATATAAGTTATGGGAACACTAAAACAAGCAAACTATGCATGCAAAACAGAATCTGTCAAAAATAGAACAGTCTGTGAAGATCTGTAGTATAACCATACTTCCCTATCTCTAAAAATTCTAAAAATTAGGAAAAAAATAGAATTTGCATATAAATACTGAGTAAAACTTTCAGAATTTTTTGACGCTCCATTAAAATCAGAGAAATTCTTTACTGAAGGCAAAAGTTTCTGTTTTTGCACAGAATCAAATCAACATGTATCCATACTATCCCAAAGGCTTTACTTGGTACTTTATTGATATAAAAGACACAAAATATGATTACCACAGTAGCTTAATCATGTGAACACACAAAAACAGAAAGTAAAAGTGTTGGGTTGTCTCCCAACAAGTGCTTTTCTTTAAAGCCTTTTAGCCAGGCATGATGATTTCAATGATGCTCACATAAAAATTAGTAATTGAAACATGCAAGAGAGAATCATGAATCTCATGACAAGCACATTTAAGTCTAACCCACTTCATATGCATAGGGATTTTTTGAGAAAACAATTTATGGGAGCAGGAATCAACTAGCATAGGAAGGCAAAACAAGCATAACTTCAAAACTTTGAACATATAGAGACGAAACTTGATATTATTGCAATTCCTACAAGCATAAGTTCCTCCCTCATAGTAATTTTCAGTAGCATCATGAAGGAATTCCACAATATAACTATCACATAAAGCATTATTTTCATGATGCACAAGCATAGAAAATTTATTACTCTCCACGTAAGCATTTTTGTTCTCATTCATTGTAGTGGGAGCAAACTCAACAAAATAACTATCATGAGACACTTGATTGACATAACCACATTCAATATTAAAATCATGATGAGAAGTTTCATGGTTAATATCACTCTTTATAGCATGCATGTTATCATCATAATCATCATAGATAGGAGGCATGCCATCGTCATAATAAATTTGCTCATCAAAACTTGGGGGACTAAAAATATCATCTTCATCAAACATAACATCCCCAAGCTTGTGGCTTTGCATATCATTAGCATCATGGATATTCAAAGAATTCATACTAGCAACATTGCAATCATGCTCATCATTCAAGGAATTCTCATTAAATATTTTCATAAATTCTTCCTCTACCAATTGAGCACAATTTTCCGAACCATCATTTTCACGAAAGACTTTATAAAGACGAAACAATTGATGCAACCTAAACTCTATTTTTTTGTATTTTTCTTTTATAAAACCAAGCTAGTGAAAAATAAGAAACTAAAAGATTTAATTGCAAGATCTAAAGATATACCATCAAGCACTCACCTCCCCGGCAAGGCGCCAGAAAACAGCTTGATGTCTACTACGCCACTTTATTCTTGTAGACTTTGTTGGGCCTCCAAGCGCAGAGTTTTGTAGGACAGTAGGAATTTTCCCTCAAGTGGATGACCTAAGGTTTATAAATCCGTGGGAGGTGTAGGATGAAGATGGTCTCTCTCAAACAACCCTGCAATCAAATACAATAAATCTCTTGTGTCCGCAACACACCCAATACAATGGCAAATTGTATAGGTGCACTAGTTCGGCGAAGAGATGGTGATACAAGTGCAATATGGATGGTAGATATAGGTTTTTTTAATATAAAAATATAAAAACAGCAAGGTAACAAATAGTAAACAGCGAGCAAAACGGTACATTAATGCTTGGCAACAAGGCCTAGGGTTCATAATTTCACTAGTGCAATCTTCCAACAATGCTAACATAGTTGAATCATATGATCATCCCTCAAAGTGCAACAAAGAATCACTCCAGAGTTCCTATTTAGCGGAGAGCAATAAGATGAAATTGGTGTAGGTAGTAGAACCACCTCAAAGTTATTCTTTCCGATCAATCTTTTGGGCTATTCCTATAAGTGTCACAAATAGCCCTAGAGTTCGTACTAGAACAACACCAATGATACATATCAATCCACCCTAATGTCACCTATATACTCCAATGTCACCTCAAGTATCCGTGGGTAAATTATGCGACATGCATCGAACAATTTCATGTCTATCATATTCAATCCAACACAAAGAACTTCAAGGAGCACCCCAAGATTTCTGTCGGAGAACGTGGTATGAAAACATGCAATCTACCCCTATGCATAGATCCCCAAGGTCACCGGAATCGATGCCTCAAAATATATCAAGTGAATCAATAGAATACCCCAATGTCACTACGGGTATCCTGTTGGGGAACGTTGCATGGGAAACAAAATTTTCCTACACTTCACCAAGATCAATCTAGGAGATGAGCATCTACGAGAGGAGAGATCGGATCCACATACCCTTGTAGATCGCTAAGCGAGAAGCGTTAAGAAACACGGTTGATGTAGTCGAATGTCTTCGCGATCCAAATCGCAAGCCGTCCCGCAATCCAATCACGATCTAGTGCCGAACGGACGGCACCTCCGCGTTCAGCACACGTACAGCTCGATGACGATCTCCGCCTCCTTGATCTAGCAAGCGAGGGCGGAGAGGTAGATGAGTTCTCCGGCAGCACAACGGCATGGTGGCGGTGGTGGTGAACTAATCCGGCAGGGCTTCGCCGAGCTCTACCGAACTAATCTAGAGGAGAAAGACGATCTAGAGAGGAGAGGGCAGCACGTGGCTTTTCAGGTGTTGGGCTGCCCTCAAACCTCCACTATATATAGGAGGAAGGGGTGGGAGGAGGCGCCCTAGGGTTTCTCCTAGGGCCTTGGCCGCCAGCCAAGAGGTGGAATCCACCTCCAACAAGGAGGTGGGGCGCGGGGAAGGAGTCCTACTCCAACAAGGACTCCTCCCACCCTCCACCTTTTTCCTCTTGGGCGCATGGGCCCTCATGGGGTCGTCTGCCCAGCCCACCAGGGGCTGGTGCGCCACCTATTGGGCCCATGTGGCCCCACGGGGTGGGTGGGCCCCCCGGTGGACCCCCGAAACCCATTCGTCACTCTCGGTACACTACCGGAAATACCCGAAACTTTTCCGGAACCCAAATACCACTTTCCTATATATAAACCTTTACCTCTGGGCCATTTCGGAGCTCCTCGTGACGTCTGGGATCTCATCTAGGACTCCGAACAACCTTCGGTCACCAACATACATAACTCAATAATACCGAAACGTCACCGAACGCTAAGTGTGCAGACCCTGCGGGTTCGAGAACTATGTAGACATGACCGAGACACCTCTACGGCCAATAACCAATAGCGAGACCTGGATGCCCATATTGGTTCCTACATATTCTACGAAGATCTTTATCGGTTGAACCTCTATGTCAGGGATTCAGTTAATCCCGTACGCTATTCCCTTTGTTTATCGTTATGTTACTTGCCCAAGATTCATCGTCGGTATCTTCGTACCTAGTTCAATCTCGTTACCGGCAAGTCTCTTTTCTCGTTCTGTAATACAAGATCCCGTGACTAACACCTTAGTCACATTGCTTGCTAGCTTCTTGTGATGCTGTATTACCGAGTGGGCCCAGAGATACCTCTCCGTCACACGGAGTAACAAATCCCAGTCTTGATCCATGCCAACTCAACAGACACCCTCGGAGATACCTGTAGAGCATCTTTATAGTCACCCAGTTACGTTGTGATGTTTGATACACACAAGGTACTCCTCCGGTGTCAGTGAGTCACATGATCTCATGGTCATAGGTACATATACTTGACATGCAGAAAACAATAGCAATAAACTGACACGATCATATGCTACGTTCATAGTTTGGGTCTTGTCCAGCACATCATTCTCCTAATGATGTGATCCCGTTATCAAATGACAACTCATGTCTATGGCCAGGAAACCTTGACCATCTTTGATCAACGAGCTAGTCCTATAGAGGCTCACTAGGGACACGGTGTTGTCTATATACCCACACATGTATTCGAGTTTCCAATCAATACAATTTAGCATGGATAATAAACATTTATCATGAACAAGGAAATATAATAATAACCATTTTACTATTGCCTCTAGGGCATATTTCCAACAGTCTCCCACTTGCACTATAGTCAATAATCTAGCTCACATCACTATGTGATTTACATTGTAATGAATCTAACACCCATACAGTTCTGGTGTTGATCATGTTTCCCTCGTGGAAGAGGCTTAGTCAACGGATCTACAACATTCAGATCCGTGTGTACTTTTCAAATATTTATGTCACCCTCCTCGATGTAATCGCGGATGGAATTGAAGCGTCGCTTTATGTGTCTGGTCCTCTTGTGAAACCTTGGTTCCTTGGCTAGAGCAATGGCACCAGTGTTGTCACAGAACAGAGTCATTGGGTCCAGTGTACTGGGCACAACTCCAAGATCCGTCATAAACTGCTTCATCTAGACACCTTCCTTCACCGCCTCCGAGGCAGCTATGTACTCCGCTTCGCATGTAGAATCAGCTACCATGCTTTGCTTGGAACTGCACCAGCTTACCGCTCCTCCATTGAGAATAAATACGTATCCGGTTTGAGACTTAGAGTCATCCGGATCAGTGTCAAAGCTTGCATCGACGTAACCATTTACGACGAGCTTTTGATCACCTCCATAAACGAGAAACATTTCCTTAGTCCTTTTCAGGTACTTTAGGATATTCTTGACCGCCGTCCAGTGATCCACACCTGGATTACTTTGAAACTTTCCGACCATACTTATGGCAAGGCTGACGCCTGGTCTTGTGCACAGCATTGCATACATGATAGAGCCTATGGCTGAAGCATAGGGGATGACACTCATCTTGTCTCTATCCTCTGCAGTCACTGGGCATTGAGTCTTACTCAACTTCACACCTTGTAACACAGGCAAGAACCCTTTCTTGGACTGATCCATTTTGAACTTCTTCAAAACTTTATCAAGGTATGTGCTCTGTGAAAGTCCTATTAAGCGTCTCGATCTATCTCTATAGATCTTGATGCCTAATATGAAAGCAGCTTCTCCTAGGTCCTTCATGGAAAAACTCTTGTTCAAATATTCCTTCACGCTTTCCAAAAATTCTATATTGTTTCCAGTCAGCAATATGTCATCCACATATAATATTAGGAACACTATAGAGCTCCCACTCACTTTCTTGTAAATACAAGCTTCTCCATAAACTTGTATAAACCCAAACGCTTTGATCACCTCATCAAAGCGCTTATTCCAATTCCGAGATGCCTGCACCAGTCCATAAATGGATCGCTGGAGCTTGCAAACTTTGTCAGCATTCTCTGGATTGACAAAACCTTCTGGCTGCATCATATACAACTCTTCCTCAAGGAAACCGTTGAGGAACGCTGTTTTGACATCCATCTGCCAAATTTCATAATCGAAAAATGCAGCTATTGCTAATATGATTCTGACGGACCTAAGCATCACTACGGGAGAGAAAGTCTCATCGTAGTCAATTCCTTGAACTTGTGAAAAACCCTTTGCCACAATTCGAGCTTTATAGACGGTGACATTACCGTCCGCGTCCATCTTCCTCTTAAAGATCTATTTATTCTGAATGGCCTTTCGCCCTTCAGGTAATACTTCCAAAGTCCACACTTTGTTTTCATACATGGATCTTATCTCGGATTTCATGGCCTCTAACCATTTGTCAGAATCCGGGCCCACCATCGCTTCTCCATAGCTCGTAGGTTCATCGTTGTCCAACAACATGACCTCTAAGACATGGTTACCGTACCATTCTGGAGAAGTACGTGCCCTTGTCGACCTACGAGGTTTGATAGCAACTTGATTCGAAGCTTCATGATCACTATCATTAGCTTCCTCTTTGATACGTCTCCAACGTATCTATAATTTTTGCTTGTTCCATGCTGTTATATTATCATTCTTGGATGTTTTACAATCATTTTACTACAACTTTATATTATTTTTGGGACTAACCTATTAACCTAGAGCCCAGTGCCAGTTTCTGTTTTTTCCGTGTTTTTGAGTTTTACAGAAAAGGAATATCAAACGGAGCCCAAACGGAATAAAAATCTACGGTGATTTTTTATGGACCAGAAGAAGCCCAGGGAGCGTTGGAGTTGGGCCAGAAGAGCCACGAGGCCACCACAAGCCTGGGGGGCGCGCCCCCTAGCTTGTCGTCGCCTCGTGGCCCCCCTGGACTTGTTTCCGCCGCCAAAAATTCTTATAAATAGAGAAAAACCCAGAAACAAACCTAGATCGGGAGTTCCACCGCCGCAAGCCTCCAGAGCCACGAAAAACCAATCGGGAGCCCGTTCCGGCACCCTGCCGGAGGGGGAAACCATCACCGGAGGCCATCTTCATCATCCCGACGATCTCCATGACGAGGAGGGAGTAGTTCACCCTCGGGGCTGAGGGTATGTACCAGTAGCTATGTGTTTGATCTCTCTCTCTCTCGTGTTCTTGAGATGGCACGATCTTGATGTACCGCGAGCTTTATTAATATAGATAAATCATATGGAGTTTTCCCCTCTCTATCTTCTTGTGATGAATTGAGTTTTCCCTTTGAAGTTTACTTATCGGATTGAGTCTTTAAGGATTTGAGAACACTTGATGTATGTCTTGCGATGGGATATCCGTGGTGACAATGGGATGTTCTATTGATCCACTTGATGTATGTTTTGGTGATCAACTTGCGGGTTCCGTGACCTTGGGAATCTATGCATAGGGGTTGGCACACGTTTTCGTCTTGACTCTCCGGTAGAAACTTTGGGGCACTCTTTGAAGTTCTTTATGTTGGATTTAACATGATGAACCTGAAATTGTGTGATGCATATCGAATAATCAAGCCCATGGGTACTTGTGGTGACATTGGAGTATCTAGGTGACATTAGGGTTTTGGTTGATGTGTATCTTAAGGTGTTATTTTAGTACGAACTCTAGGGCTGTTCGTGACACTTATAGGGATAGCTCATAAGATTGATCGGAAAAGATAACTTTGAGGTGGTTTCGTACCCTACAATAATTTCTTCGTTTGTTCTCTGCTATTTGTGACTTTGGAGTGAACTCTTTGTCGCACGTGAGGGATGTACATATGATTCAACTATGTTAGTATTGTTGAGAGAACTTGCACTAGTGAAAGTTTGAACCCTAGGCCTTGTTTTCAAGCATTGCAATACCGTTTTTGCTCACTTTTGTTACTTGCTACCTCGCTGTTTTTATATTTTCAGATTACAAAAACCTATATCTACCATCCATATTACACTTGTATCACCATCTCTTCGCCGAACTAGTGCACCTATACAATTTACTATTGTATTGGGTGTGTTGGGGACACAAGAGACTCTTTGTTATTTGATTGCAGGGTTGCTTGAGAGAGACCATCTTCATCCTACGCCTCCCACGGATTGATCAACCTTAGGTCATCCACTTGAGGGAAATTTGCTACTGTCCTACAAAACTCTGCGCTTGGAGGCCCAACACGACTCTACAAGAAGAAGGTTGCGTAGTAGACATCAGTTTGTCATCATTACAGAGAGTTGCGGCGGCGGAACAGAGAGTCTCTATTTATTTCTGGGGTTTCTGGGATTTATAGGATTTTCAGCGTTGGAATCACGCGCAACGGAGCCACGTGGGGCACACCACATATCAGGGCACGACCTAGGGGGGGGGGCGCCCTGATGGCTTGTGCCCCACGTGTGGCTCCCCTCCGGTCATTCTTTGTTCCAATATGGCTTATTTCCTCCAGAAAAAAACACCAAAAAGTTTCGGGCGATTCCGAGAACTTTCATTTTCTGCACAAAAACAACACTGATACGTCCATTTTGCATCATGATTTCCTACTGTTATTTATTATGTTTTGTTGAATAATAACGCTTTAGGGAGTGATTCTAATGCCTTTTCTATCATAATATGCAAGGTTTACACAAAGAGGGAGAATACCGGCAGCTGGAATTCTAGACCTGAAAAAGCACATCAGAGATACCTATTATGCACAACTCCAAAGAAGCTGAAATTTTACGGAGAATATTTTTGGAATATATAAAAAATACTGGAGCAAAGAACTACCGGAGGGGGCCACCCTGGTGGGCACAAGACACCAGGGCGTGCCAAGCCCCCCAGGCGCGCCCTGGTGGGTTGTGCCCTCCTTGGCCCACCTCCGGTGCCCATCTTCTGGTATATAGGGTCTTTTGACCTAGAAAAAAAATAAGGGGAGGACTTTCGGGACGGAACGCCGCCGTCTCGAGGCGGAACTTGGGCAGGAGCACTTTTGCCCTCCGGCGGAGCGATTCCACCGGGGGAACTTCCCTCCCGGAGGCGGAAATCGAAGCCATCGTCATCACCAACACCCCTCTCATCTTTGGGAGGCCAATCTTCATCAACATATTCAACAACATCATCTCCTCTAAAACCCTAGTTCATCTCTTGTGTTCAATCTTTGTACCGGAACCTCAGATTGGTACCTGTGGGTGACTAGTAGTGTTGATTAATTACATATTGTAGTTGATTACTATATGGTTTATTTGGTGGAAGATTATATGTTCAGATCCATTATGCTATTCAATACCCCTCTGATCTTGAGCATGAATATTATTTTTGAGTAGTTACCTTTGTTCTTGAGGTCATGGGAGAAGTCATGTTGCAAGTAATCATGTGAATTTGATATGTGTTCGATATTTTGATGATATGTATGTTGTGATTCCCTTAGTGGTGTCATGTGAACGTCAACTACATGACACTTCACCATTTTTGGGCCTAAGGGAATGCATTGTGGAGTAGTTATTAGATGATGGGTTGCTAGAGTGACAGAAGCTTAAATCCTAGTTTATGCGCTACTTCGTAAAGGGCTGATTTGGATCCAAACGTTTAATGCTATGGTTAGATTTTATCTTAATACTTTTCTCATAGTTGCGGATGCTTGCGAGGGGGTTAATCATAAGTGTGAGGTTTTTCAAGTAAGAACAGCACCCAAGCACCGGTGCACCCACATATCAAATTATCAAAGTAGCGAACACGAATCAAACCAACATGATAAAAGTGACTAGATGAAATTCCCGTGTACCCTCAAGAACACTTTGCCTATTACTAGAGACTGTTTTGGCCCGTCCTTTGCCAAAAAAGGATTGGGCTACCTTGCTGCACTTTATTTACCGTTGCCGTTACTTGCTCGTTACCAATTATATTGCTATCAAACTATCTGTTACCTACATATTCAGTGCTTGCAGAAATTACCTTGCTGAAAACCGCTTGTCATTTCCTTCTGCTCCTCGTTGGGTTCGACACTCTTACTTATCGAAAGGACTACGATTGATCCCCTATACTTGTGGGTCATCAACACTCTTTTCTGGCGCCGTTGCCGGTGAGTGAAGCGCTCTTGGTAAGTGGAAATCGGTAAGGAAAAACTTATACTTCGTGCTGAAATTTATTGTTACTTGTTACTATGGAAAACAATCCTTTGAGGGGTTTGTTCGGGGTATCTTCACCTCGACCGGAACCACAATTAGTTGCCCCTCAACCTATTGCACCTACTGAAAATATTGGTTATGAAATTCCTTCGGGTATGGTAGAACAACTGCTTGCTAAACCTTATGCAGGAGATGGAACGGAACATCCTGATATGCACCTCTTATATGTGAACGAAATTTGTGGATTATTTAAGCTTGCAGGTCTACACGGAGATGAAGCTAAGAAGAAGGTTTTCCCTTCATCCCATGCATCTAGTTCATCGTGATCGGAATTATTTATATAATTTTTGGCCTCGTGAAGGAGAAAGCATTGCTCTAGCTTGGGGGAGGCTTAAGTCAATGTTATATTCATGCCCCAATCATGACATCCTAAGAGAAGTTATTATTCAGAATTTTTATGCTCGGCTTTCTCATAATGATCAATCCATGCTCGATACTTCTTATGCTGGTTCTTTTATTAAGAAGACTATTGAATTCAAGTGGGATCTCTTAGAAAGAATTAAACGCAACTCTGAAGATTGGGAAATCGACGAAGGTAATGAGTCAGGTATAAAGCTTAAGTTTTTATTGTGTTAAATCTTTTATGAATACCGATGCTTTTCACAAGTTTAGCACTAAATATGGACTTGACTCAGAGATAGTAGCCTCTTTCTGTGAAGCATTTGCTACTCATGTTGATCTCCCTAAAGAGAAGTGGTTTAAATATCATCCCCCTATTAAAGAAGAAATTAAAGAACCGGTAAAAGCTAAAGATGAAACCATCATTTACAATGTTGATCCAGTTGTGCCTACCGCTTACATTTAAAAACCGCCTTTCCCTGTTAGGATAAAGGAACATGCTAAGGTATCAACTATGGTTCGCAAGAGTAATATTAGAGCACCTAAGCCCCCTGAGCAAATTAAAGTAGAACCTAGTGTTGCTATGGTTAAAGATCTCTTGGTAGAAAATGTTGATGGGCATGTTATCTACTTCTGTGATGAAGCTGCTAGAATTGCCAAACCCGATGAAAAAGATAAACATAGACCCGTAGTGGGCATGCCTGTTGTCTTAGTCAAAATAGGAGATCATTGCTATCATGGTTTATGTGATTTGGGTGCTAGTGTGAGCGCTATCCCTTTTACCTTATACCAAGAAAATATGAATGAAATAGCACCTGCTGAAATAGAAGATATTGATGTTACTATTAAACTTGCTAATAGAGACACCATCACACCACTTGGGATTGTTAGAGATGTTGAAGTCTTGTGCAGGAAAATAAATATCCTGCTGATTTTCTAGTTCTTGGTTCCCCACAAGATGACTTTTGTCCCATTATCTTTGGTAGACCTTTCTTGAACACCGTTAATGCTAAGATAGATTGCGAAAAACAAATTGACAGTGTTGGTTTTGGTGATGTGTCTCATGAGTTTAATTTTTCCAAGTTTAGTAGAGAACCACGTGATAAAGAATTATCTAGTAAGGATGAAATAATTGGTCTTCCTTCTATTGCCGTGCCTCTTACTGATCCATTAGAACAATATTTGCTTGACCATGAAAATGATATGCAGTTGCGTGAAAGAAATGAAATAGATAAAATTTTCTTTGAACAACAACCTCTCCTGAAACACAATTTGCCTATTGAAACTCTTGGAGGTCCTCCTCCACCTAAAGGTGATCTTGTGTTCGAATTAAAGCAATTGCCTGACACTTTGAAGTATGCTTATCTTGATGAGAAAAAGATATATCCTGTTATTATTAGTGCTAACCTTTCAGAACATGAAGAAGAAAGATTATTAAAAGTTCTAAGGAAGCACCGGGCTGCTATTGGATATACTCTTGATGATCTTAAGGGCATTAGTTCCACTCTATGTAAGCACAAGATTAATATGGAACCTGATGCTAAACCCGTTGTTGATCACCATCGGCGATTGAATCCTAAGATGAAAGAAGTGGTAAGAACTGAAATATTAAAGCTTCTGGAAGCAGGTATAATCTACCCCATAGCTGATGTAGATGGGTAAGTCCCGTTCATTGTGTCCCTAAGAAGGGAGGTATTACCGTTGTTCCTAATGATAAGAATGAACTCATTCCACAAAGAATTGTCACTGGCTATAGAATGGTAATTGATTTTAGAAAATTAAATAAAGCTACTAGAAAAGATCATTACCCTCTGCCTTTCATGCATCAGATGTTAGAAATATTATCTAAGCACACACACTTTTGTTTTCTAGACGGATATTCTGGTTTCTCTCAAATACCTGTGTCACAATCTGATCAAGAGAAAACCACCTTTACTTGCCCTTTTGGAACCTTTGCTTATAGAGGTATGCCTTTTGGTTTATGCAATGCACCTGCTACCTTTCAAAGATGTATGACTGCTATATTCTCTGATTTTTGTGAAAAGATTGTGGAGGTTTTCATGGATGATTTTTCCGTTTACGGAACTTCTTTTGATGATTGCTTAAGCAACCTTGATCGAGTTTTGCAGAGATGTGAACAAACTAATCTCGTCTTGAATTGGGAGAAGTGCCACTTTATGGTTAATGAAGGTATTGTCTTGGGGCATAAAATATCAGAACGAGGTATTGAGGTGGATAAAGCTAAAGTTGATGCAATTGAGAAAATGCCATGTCCTAAAGATATTAAAGGTATTTGAAGTTTCCTTGGTCATGATGGTTTCTATAGGAGGTTCATTAAAGACTTCTCTAAAATTTCTAGGCCTCTTACTAATCTTTTGCAAAAGGACATCCCTTTTGTTTTTGATGATGATTGTGTAGAAGCCTTTGAAACACTCAAGAAAGCCTTAACCTCTGCACCTATCGTTCAACAACCTAATTGGGACTTGCCTTTTGAAATTATGTGTGATGCTTGTGATTATGCCATTGGTGCCATTCTAGGACAAAGAGTTGATAAGAAATTGCATGTTATCCATTATGCTAGCAAAACTCTAGACAATGCCCAACGAAATTATGCTACTACTGAAAAAGAATTTTTAGCAGTTGTGTTTGCTTGTGATAAATTTAGATCCTACATTGTTGACTCCAAAGTTATTGTTGACACCGATCATGCTGCTATAAAATATCTTATGGAAAAGAAAGATGCGAAACCTAGACTCATTAGATGGGTTCTCTTGCTTCAAGAATTTGACTTACATATCGTTGATAGGAAGGGAGCTGAGAACCCCGTAGTTGATAACTTGTCTAGGTTGGAAAATATTCTTGATGACCCACTACCTATTGATGATAGCTTTCCTGATGAACAATTAGCTGCAATAAATGTTTCTCAAAACGCTCCTTGGTATGCTGATTATGCTAACTATATTGTTGCTAAATATATACCACCTAGCTTCACATACCAACAAAAGAAAAAAAATCTTCTATGATTTAAGACATTACTTTTGGGGTGACCCACATCTTTATAAAGAAGGAGTAGATGGTATTATTAGACGCTGTGTACCTGAGCATGAACAGGAACACATCCTACGGAAATGTCATTCTGAAGCTTATGGAGGACATCATGCGGGAGATAGAACTGCTCACAAGGTATTTCAATCTGGTTTTTATTGGTTTACTCTCTTCAAGGATGCCCGTAAGTTTGTCTTGTCTTGTGATGAATGTCAAAGAATTGGTAATATCGATAAGCGTCAGGAAATGCCTATGAATTATTCACTTGTTGTTGAGCCATTTGATGTTTGGGGTTTTGATTACATGGGACCTTTTCCTTCCTCTAACGGGTACACTCATATTTTGGTTGTTGTTGATTATGTCACTAAGTGGGTAGAAGCCATTCCAACTAGTAGTGTTGGTCACCAAATCTCCATTAAAATGCTTAAAGAGGTTATCTTCCTGAGGTTTGGAGTCCCTAGATATTTAATGACCGATGGTGGTTCACACTTTATCCATGGTGCTTTCCGTAAGATGCTTATTAAATATGATGTTAACCATAGAATTGCATCACCCTATCACCCTCAATCTAGTGGTCAAGTTGAACTTAGCAATAGAGAAATAAAATTGATAGTACAAAAAACTGTTAATAGGTCTCGAAAGAATTGGTCTAAGAAACTAGATGATGCACTTTGGGCCTATAGAACAGCTTATAAAAATCCTATGGGTGTGTCTCCATACAAAATGGTATATGGTAAAGCTTGTCATTTGCCTCTAGAGTTAGAACATAAAGCATTTTGGGCAATTGAAGAACTCAATTATGATTTCAAACTTGCTGGTGAGAAGAGGCAATTTAATATTAGCTCACTAGATGAATGGAGAGCCCAAGCCTATGAAAATGCCAAACTATTCAAAGAAAAGGTAAAAATATGGCATGACAAAAGAATCCAAAAGCGGGAATTCAAAATAGGAGACTACGTTCTTTTGTTCAACTCTCGTTTAAGATTTTTTGCAGGTAAGCTTCTCTCCAAATGTGAAGGACCTTACATTATCGAAGAGGTTTATCGTTCTGGAGCTATCAAGATTAATAATGCCGAAGGTACTAACGTGAAGGTGGTCAATGGACAAAGAATTAAGCACTATATCTCAGGTACGCCTATTAATGTTGAAAGCAATGTTATCCAAACCATGACACCGGAGGAACACATAAAAGAAACCTTCCGGAACACTCCAGAATTCTGAAAAATAGGAGGTACGTGATACGGTAAGTAAACGGACCCCAAAAAATCCGCAAAAATATTTTTTGTCAGTTTTGGAATATTAGAAAAAATTGGAAAATAAGAAATAAATCGGAAAGCAACCGAGGTGAGCACGATACACCAGGGCACGCCAGCCCTGCCAGGCGCGCCCTGGTGGGTTGTGCCCACCTCCGACACCTTCCCGACTCCATTTTTCTTCCATATGCTTGCTTTCCAAGAATAAAAATTCTCTATATATACCCCTGACTGTTTTGACGACCGCATCGCAGAAAAATCATCTGTTCTTGTTTCGTGCTGTTTTCTCGTCAGATCTAGATCTCCATGGCTCCACCAAGCTCCTCCAAGGACAAGTTCTTTGAGAAGGTCATCAACCCGTACTTGCCGGAGGTAATGAAGCACCCTCAAGCCATTGAGATGCGTCAGGGGGTGCTCCACATCCGCGATGTTCAAGGACCCAAGAGGACCGGAAGCGTGGAGGCTAGGCTCGAGGCGGTGGAACAAGACATCTTCAAGTGCCAAAAGATGGTGGAGCGTGGACTTAGTGCCAATCACTCCATGGTCACGGAATTCACCCATGATCAGATGGTGGATGGCCGGTATGTGAAGGACACCATCTCCACCCTCAACAAGCAAATCAATTTTCAGCAAAGTCAAGTTTATGGTCTTCAAAACCAAGTTTTTGAATATGAGGCAAGATTTAAAGGTATGAGTTTAGCTGCCAGTTGCAGGACTCAGGGGACTCCTGCGTCAACTTTTGATGGTGAGCCCTTGCCCTGGAAGCTGGAGGACAAGCCTACCACATCATCACCACCACCTACTTCATCACCACCACCAAAGGAGACTTGAGCACACGGGTATGGGCACTCCCCTTGGCTTGAGCCAAGCTTGGAGGAGGTGCCCCGGTATCGTATCACCACCACTTTTATTCACCTTTACCTTTTCTAGTTCGATCTTTAGTTCCTTTTTGATTTAGTTGAATAAAAGTTTAGCATGATCTATTTTCGTGTGTTAGTTTTGTGGTCTATCTATCTATGTAATCGAGTGTGAGTTATATATAATAAAGTTTAGTTTGAGTTTTTGCCTCTATACTTCCTTGTTGCAATCAAAGTAAAGGAAAAAGAAATAAATGAAAAGAATCATATGCTAATCTTATGGTGAGTAATGACATCACACATGGAAAAGTATAAGTAGTAAAATTTATTGGAGATTGACAAACATAGCATTGGTCAATGATGCAATTCATGAAAGAATTAATAAGGGAAGAGAAGATTCACATGCAAATACACTATCTTGGACATCTTTTATGATTGTGAGCCCCCATTAAATATTATATGTCAAAATGGTTGATGTTGGACAAGGAATCAACGTAATGATTTATGTTTGTTCATATCCACATAGAAGTTATATTGTCATAGATCCTTCAACATGTGGTGCTTGCTCAATATCTTTGCTAGCCAAAAATTCTGCACTAAGTAGAGATACTACTTGTGCATCCGAAAACCCAAAGACAAATTCATTCTTTGAGAGTCCACCATACCTACCTACGGATTGAGTAAGATCCTTCAAGTAAGTTGTCATCGGTGCAATAAGGCAATAAAAATTGCTTCTAAACATGTATTGATCAATTAGTGTAAGAGAAAATTGAGCGCTATACGAACTTATGATGGCAAAGTAATAAAAGCGACGGACTACATAATAAAGGTTGCTATCATAGGGGGCAATATAGCGTGACATTCTTTATTGGGCATACAAACCAAAAAGCGCATGACAACCTCTGCTTCCCTCTGCGAAGGGACTATCTTTTACTTTTATGTATTTACTTTTATGCAAGAGTCAATGTATTCTCCCCTATTCCTTTTTACTTTTCTCTTTTTGCAAGCATCATGTGGTGAGGAAAGATCTAGGCACATATATCCAGCTGGATGTGAGTGAGCATGAGTTATTATTGTTGACATCACCCTTAAGGTGAATACGTTGAGAGGCGAAACTATAAGCCCCTATCTTTCTATGTGTCCGGTTGAAACTTTTTGCTCATGTGTATGCAGTGAGTGTTAGCAATCATAGAAGACTAAATGATGGTTGAGTATGTGGACTTGCCAAAAGTCTCCAACATGAGACCCTTCCTGAAAATATGATGAATTGTAGTTGCAAAGTTGACTGAGAACATAGTTTGTTGGTTTTCAATAAGGTTTATGCTTTATACTTTTATGTTGTGATGAATTGTTACTTGTTCATGAAAAGTTATATTATGAAAGTTATATGAATAAGTTTTATGTTAGAGTTTGTTGCTGTTATGATAATAAGCATGATGCTACTATGTCCGTATTTTGTTTTTATCGACAGCTCTCTCTGAAACCATGTGGACAAGCTTTTCAATACCAGCTTTTCGCTTGAGGACAAGCGAGGTCTAAAGCTTGGGGGAGTTTATACGTCCATTTTGCATCATGATTTCCTACTGTTATTTATTATGTCTTGTTGAATAATAATGCTTTAGGGAGTGATTCTAATGCCTTTTCTCTCATAATATGCAAGGTTTACACAAAGAGGGAGAATACCGGCAGCTGGAATTCTGGACCTGAAAAAGCACATCAGAGATACCTATTCTGCACAACTCCAAAGAAGCTGAAATTTTACGGAGAATATTTTTGGAATATGTAAAAAATACTGGAGCAAAGAACTACCGGAGGGGGCCACCCTGGTGGGCACAAGACACCAGGGCGTGCCTGGCCCCCATGCGCGCACTGGTGGGTTGTGCTCTCCTCGGCCCACCTCCGGTGCCCATCTTCTGGTATATAGGGTCTTTTGACCTAGAAAAAATAAGGAGAGGACTTTCGGTACGGAACGCCACCGTCTCGAAGCAGAACTTGGGCAGGAGCACTTTTGTCCTCCGGCGGAGCGATTCCGCCGGGGGAACTTCCCTCCCGGAGGGGGAAATCAATGCCATCGTCATCACCAACACCCCTCTCATCTTTGAGAGGCCAATCTTCATCAACATCTTCAACAACACCATCTCCTCTCAAACCCTAGTTCATCTCTTGTGTTCAATCTTTGTACCGGAACCTCAGATTGGTACCTGTGGGTGACTAGTAGTGGTGATTACATCTTGTAGTTGATTACTATATGGTTTATTTGGTGGAAGATTATATGTTCAGATCCATTATGCTATTCAATACCCCTCTGATCTTGAGCATGAATATTATTTGTGAGTAGTTACCTTTGTTCTTGAGGTCACGGGAGAAGTCATGTTGCAAGTAATCATGTTAATTTGATATGTGTTCGATATTTTGATGACATGTATGTTGTGATTCCCTTAGTGGTGTCATGTGAACGTCAACTACATGACACTTCACCATCTTTGGGCCTAAGGGAATGCATTGTGGAGTAGTTATTAGATGATGGGTTGCTAGAATGACCGAAGCTTAAACCCTAGTTTATGCGCTACTTCGTAAGGGGCTGATTTGGATCCAAACGTTTAATGTTATGGTTAGATTTTATCTTAATACTTTTCTTGTGGTTGCGGATGCTTGCGAGGGGGTTAATCATAAGTGGGAGGTTGTTCAAGTAAGAACAGCACCCAAGCACCGTCCACCCACATATCAAATTATCAAAGTAGCGAACATGAATCAAACCAACATGATAAAAGTGACTAGATGAAATTCCCGTGTACCCTCAAGAACACTTTGCCTATTACTAGAGACTGTTTTGGCCTGTCCTTTGCCACAAAAGGATTGAGCTACCTTGCTGCACTTTATTTACCGTTACCGTTACTTGCTCGTTACCAATTATCTTGCTATCAAACTATCTGTTACCTTCAATTTCAGTGCTTGCAGAAATTACCTTGCTGAAAACCGCTTGTCATTTCCTTCTGCTCCTCGTTGGGTTCGACACTCTTACTTATCGAAAGGACTACGATTGATCCCCTATATTTGTGGGTCATCAAACACCATGGTAATTCTGCTGAAAGCAGCGTCAGTCCTCGTTAGTTTTAAATAAATCATATAAAGTGCATCAAAATTATATAAAAGTATTGTAAACATAGGTGAATATGGCATGAATACTTCATAAATTATTGATACGTTGGGGACGTATCAAACGCCCGCGCCGCCCACTCTCCTTTCCTCGCTCTCTGTGCTCGACTCCGAGCTAGAGCTCCTCCGCCTCGGGTCAACCCCGACCGGGAGGTACACAGCCCCTTTGGCTACCCTTTCTGCTCCCCTGGCTCTGTCTCACCCCCCTGAACCTAACCCCACCATCAATCAAACGGATTGCAAGCGATGGCGAGCAGTTCATCTCCACATCCCTCGGTCACCGCTTGGACTCGACGGTGTCGTCGGTGCGGTTATCGCCGGCGACTGTGCTCACCACCATCCGGCTGGTGACGACAATCCGTGCCCATCGATGCCTTTGGAACGCCTCCCCGTCAACCGTAGCACCATCGGTGAGCCCCTCCGCCTCCTCCACCGCAAGGAAGGAGGTGACAAGCGGGCCCCGCTTGTCATGCCCCCTTCCCTCTCCTCTCTCACTGATGGGTGGTGGCCCACCATCAGGTTTAAATGCGCCTGGCCGCGTGCGCACCGCTTCGGTGGAAGCGTATTCCGCAAATACGCGTCCGACGTGGCGCGCGGTGCAGCGCTGTGCCTGGGCCATTTTTCTTTGGGCCATCTCGGATCTGTCCATTTTCAGGCCATAGTGAACAGTATCATTTTCCTTTTTCTATTTTGCAGAATATTGCAAAAATTCTATATACTTGAATATTTGTCCAAATGCAAACTTCCAACTCCTATATTCTGCTAAAATTTTGACCTATTTAATGGTGCAACTTCCACATTTTCCATCACACTTTTCTGTACTGTTCAAATTTAAATTCAAATTGGAACTATGAAAAACCCACCTTGTAAATCCTTAGAGCATTCATGCTAGCTCCAAATGGGATTATTCCAATTTCTATGTGCTTTGAATATCATGTCCTATTTAACTAAAATCAGTGAACATTTTCTTAGTCATATAATCTGTTGGATCTATTAAATGGCCCATTTCTTCATATGATTCAACTTGGGAAAATTCCTAGAGTGTTCATAAAATGTCCAAATCCAGTGAAACCAATTTCTAAATATTTCTAAAATCGTGGCTAAATTAATGAGTGTCTTCACTCATTTTCATAAAAAGGCATTATGTGGACTCCTTGCAAGTCCTCACTCCCTTTTGACACCATCTAAATAAAATTCTTATTGATTCCCAAACCAGTAGGACTACTTTCATTATTTTTCATATAACCAGAGGTGTCCTAGAAAAATGAAACTCCTATTTTAGAATGCTTTTATTTTCTGTCTCGTTGTGTGCTTATAGTGATCGCTTTCAATGGTAGTTGACTAAGTAGACAGAGTGCTTGGAGTTGGAGCAGAAGCTTGTGAAGATCATGAAGACTTTGTCGAGCCAGGCAAGCAACCCTTTGACCATGTTGATGAAAACCTTGGCTCGACAAAGTCACCAGCCGGATGGTGGTGAGCACAGTCGCCGGCGATCACCGAATGTGGTCCTCGGGCAATAGTGGCACCCGATGGGGTCCTCATAAGTCGTGATCACCGAATGCACGTGTACAGTGATCCCAGAGATCAATGCTTTCATGAACAACATCTCCCTCGGGCATTAGTGGCACCCGATGGGGTCCTCATAAGTCGTGATCACCAAATGCACATGTACAGTGATCCCAGAGATCAATGCTCACTGAACACACAGAAGCTGGATAACAAGAGTCTTACATCCACATTTAGCGTCTTACACAAATAAGGACCATGAAGGTCAAGTCTTACATAGATAGGGCCACAAGGGCCAACCACTTAAACATAACAAGCAGCGGAAATCTTGATCGAAAGCGTGAACCCATGCCATCTGCCTTAAACCTACAGGCATTCTGACTGGGAAGCGTCCTAGTTCGCATGTTCGTCACCAACGAACTCTTCGCCATATTCCTGCTCTTCCATGCCTGGCCAATTAAATAACCAGTGGCAAGCCAATGAGTACTTTGAATGTACTCGCAAGCAACCCAAGTTGTGGAACAAGGTATAACAATGCATGATATAGCACTAAGTAGGTAAGTTTTGCAGAAAGCTGATTTTAAGTGCAATGATATGATCAAGTAACCTTAAGAAGACATGCATCAACTGTTGACAGGTATTCATGTGAACAAATCTCAGTTATCATCATAAGCAGAGGTTGAACATCTCATGTTCATCATTATGCTAAGTCATCGGACTTAGCTCAAGTACCATCTCTGTGTCATCCACACACGCTCACACACACCAAGTTTATGAAAACATCGGACGCAGTTTAAGCAGGACCTCCAACTGTCCATGACCGTGGACACGGCTATTCGAATAGTTTTACACTCTGCAGAGGTTCACACTTTACCCACAAGACTCGAGGAACTTCCGTGTCATCCACGACTCGCGGTACATCACATACCCGAGGTAAGCACCCGAACAATGCCTTTCCCCTAGCGATACTAAACAAAGAGTCCACTCATTGGTGCCATCCCTCATGATATACATCACACGTATCATCCATGAGGGCACGCAATGGTGTGCCCGGTGCCTGTGAAGACAGCGCATGATCGTCCATTCCGGTACGACCCCGTATCGAGAGTGACCATTTCAGTCCCGCCACTAGTAATGCGGGCTCTATGCTAGTACCCACCAAGGTAATCAACAAAGCCCCGTCCCATAAGGGGTATCGTGGTTGTACAGGTAAGGTTGGGACGGTCAGCAAATCTTAAAACTCTCCATTTTCGAAAACACACACACAACTTGCTCCGGTACACCACTTCTTTATCAAGTGGTTACCTAGCTCATCATCATCTCCCTCGGACATTAGTGGCACCCGACGGGGTTTTCGAAAAGTCTTTGAAAATACTTTTGCTTCCATCACCATGCATATTCCCGTCCCACTTTGCGTAGCATCTACTAAGCATCCTATCTACTCCCACCCGCACAACCCTCATAAGGTGGTAGGGTCATGCACGATGCAAGTATCAATGACAAAGTTATCAGAGGTAACCCACCGAAGTGGTCACCACATCAACATGATCAACATCACGGAAATAAGTGCTATATGCCATGCGAATAAAAATGGTTCTTAGTCATGGTCAAAGGGCTGCTTGCCTGGCTCAACAAAGTCTTCGGGGTCTTCAAAGTCTTCTTGTCCAATCCCTTCGTCAACAACGCAATCTATCGTCGCGGAATAAACGGGCAAAAATAAGCACCACACAAAAGCAGAGCACAAAAGCCACTCTAAAAAAGTTGCCCTACTCTGATAAATACTACAAACTATTCTACAAATATTTGTCTAAGGTTTTGTTGTGAAAAACATTTTGAAAACTATTTAAACAGAGGCTAAAAATATTAAAAACTAGGTTTTAATTAAAATTACTATGTAAAACACTAACACAAAAATGCACAAGGGGCACTGTTAAATTCTACAGAATATTCTAAGATATGTGGTGGAAAAATATTTGGCATTGGATTATTATTTGGAGCTGTGGGATTTTTGGAAAACCCCACAGAAAAAGAAAAAGAAAAAGGGAAAAGCCTTTGTGCCTGGGCCAGAGGCAGCCAACAGCTGGGCCGGCCCAGCTGGCCAGCCAGCCAGCCGCACGCGCGGCCAGGTTCAAACCTGGCGCGCGGGGCCCGGCTGTCGGTGACAGCGAGAGGAGAGAGGGAGGCGAGACAGAGGCCGACAGGTGGGACCTCCCTGTCGGGTCCGTCTCCCTCCTCGGGACCGAGGGTGGAGGAGCTCACCGGCGGCAGCTTCGTCCACGGTGAGGGAAGGCGAAGGCGGGAATGGCTTTAGGAGGTCGCCGCGGGTCGGGAGGTACCGGATTTGGTCGTCGGGGAGGCCTGAGTCGCCGGCGGCGAGGAAGCAGGGCGGCGGCGCTTCGGGAGGGGGAAGCCTCGGTCATCTGAGCTGCAAATGGAGGGGGATACGAGGGGAAATAGTCAGGAGCTCGCGCTGGATCTAAATTGAGTCAGAGCGCGGGCGGGGGAGGCCTCTACCGTGCGGTTGCCGACGAGCCGAGATGGCGGAGCTCCGGATCGATCTCGAGCTCGGGGCCTCCTTGGGGTGGATGGACTGAGCGCGGGCTCGATTAGGAGAGGGAGAAGGGGTCCGGAGGGTAGAGAGAGGTCCGGGAGGAGCTATTTATAGCCTCCCCACGGTCCACCAAACGGTGGTGCGCCGGTGAGGTCGTAGCCCACGGCACAGAGCACGGGGGCGAGCTTGCGCTTGTCTAGGGCATTCCTGGGAGGGGTCCAGGCACAAGGGAAGGGAGAGATGGAGCGGAGGCGCGCGCGCGTGCGAGTCCCACGATTGGCCGAGCTGGGCGGCGTCGGTCATGCGTGCGGGAGGTCGCCGGAGAGAGAAGGAGGAGGGGGACGGCGCCTTGGAGGATTGCGGACGTCGAGGGCATCTCGGGGGACAGCTTCCCCCATCCCAAAGCTGTCGGGGGGCCTCGGGATGCTCCTGCTACAGTGCGGACATGCACTATAGCGCGCTCCAGAGCGTGCCTTTGGCATGCCATGGCAGGCTTGCGTGCTCTGGACGCGTCCCTACATGTCTCATAGCTCGTGGACGATCTGTAGATGCTCTAGGAGCTAGGAGAAGCTAGGGAGAGTAGAGGTGAGAGGAGGGGGAGGCAAAATGGGTGCTGGCCATGCTGTCCAGAAGGTAAAAATGGGTTTTTACCCCACCTAAACATTGAGCCTTGGCCATTAGAAAGTTACTGGAGGTGAAGCACATCAGTAAGGGGCTGTGGTAAAATTTTGGAGGCAAGGAGAATAGTAGAAGGGGGTCAAACAAGGTTTTTACCACCTAGGCAAAAAGTGTTTGATGATGGTTTGGCTAAGCAAATGGAGTTTGCTTGCAATGAGTTTTAACAGAGTCAAATGGTGGTTGGAAATAGGGTTGACCACCAAGTTTGAGCATGATTGAAGAAAGTTTACAATGTAACTTTGTGAAACCCTAGAAATCAACAGAATCAGATTCCTGTAGATCTAGTCATGCATTTCACTTCCCACAAATCCACCACTTGGTGTGGCATCATTATTTGGGGTTTAGCACATGCCCACAAAGTTTGGGGTCAAGGGAAGAAACTTCACAATGTAAAGTTGTTCAAATTTGGCTCTGGACAGAAAGGGTTTTGGAATATTTTGATGAAGCAAATCAATTGGGATAGAGATGAAACTTTGCAAGATCATCACATATGACAATTGTGACTTGCTGGAATTTTCTTGGAATTTATTGAGAATATTTCTTATAGAAATATTTCAAAAGCTTGATTTGGCAGAAAGGGTTTTGAGGGGTTTTGCCCATGTTTTTGAACATGACCATGTGTTTAAACTCATATATATGGAAAATATATGTCCACTGAGTTTCCCTAAATTTTCTCAAATATTTTTAAAGCATTTAAATAATTTTTCCCTATGAAAAACCATTTCTGGCTTTAAGAAAAAGCCTTTAAATAAAATAGCAAAATAATCTTTAAAATAATATTTGGTGGTTTTGGGGAGTCATATATATAGTAGGTTTCAAATAAATCATTTGGGGAGAAAGGATCCACCCAATTTGAGGACTTGTAGTACAAACCTCAATTCAGGGGCTTTTGAAAACCTAATTTGAATAAAACCTTTTTGGCCAAAATAATATTTGATAAAAATAGTTTTGGGTACTATTCACATGGCATGATCATTGGGCAAGAAGTTTGGATCAAGGAAGATGAATATGAAGAGGAGTAGAACCTAAGAGTGCCAAACATTATCAACCAAACAATCAAACAAGCAACAATTCAAACAAGCATGCACTCGAAAAGTTTTAATTGGTTCCAAATTTTGTAAATCCAAGCATAGCAAAGTGATACAAACACAGGGTGTGACAGACCTACCCCCCTTACAAGAATCTCGTCCTCGAGATTCCTAGGCTAAGTGCTAAAAAGATAAGGGAACTCAGATCTAAGATAGTCTTCATGCTCCCAGGTTGCTTCTGCTTCAGTGTGGTTGCTCCATTGGACCTTGAAGTACTTGATGGTGCGGCTTCGGGTGCAATGCTCTGCTTCATCCAGAATGCGAACTGGCCTCTCATGATAAGTGAGGTCTGGCTGTAGGTCGATGGCTTGATGGTCGACGTCCTTGTAGAGGTCGGGGCGGTTGGGTACTTGAAGACACTTCTGGAGTTGCGATACATGGAACACGTTGTGCACATCTGATAGCTCGGAAGGTAGCTCTAGCTGGTAGGCAACTTCTCCTCGTGTAGCGGTGATCTTGAAGGGGCCGATGTATCTTGGTGCAAGCTTTCCCTTGACATGGAAACGCTTGGTTCCCTTGAGAGGTGTGACTCGGAGATAGACATGGTCACCGACACAGAAGTTCACTTCTTGGCGGTGAGAGTCGGCGTTACTCTTTTTTCTTGACTTGGCGGTCTCCAGACGTTCTCAGACAAGTTGAACTTGCTCTTCTGCTTCGCGGAGGATGTCTGGCCCAAAGACTAGTCCTTCTTCGGTCTCTGACCAGTTGAGGGGAGTACGGCACTTGCGTCCATACAACACCTCAAATGGTGCCATCTGAAGACTCGACTGATAGCTGTTGTTGTAGGAGAACTCTGCGAATGGTAGGCAATCTTCCCACTTGGCTCCATACGCCAATACACAGGCACGGAGCATATGCTTGAGTATCTGATTTACTCGCTCTGTCTGCCCACCGGTCTGGGGGTGAAAAGCAGTGCTGAAGGAGAGCTTGGTTCATATCGCTTCTTGGAACCTATTCCAGAACCTTGAGGTAAACTGGGTTCCTCGATCTGAGACGATCTCCTTTGGAACTCCGTGAAGACTCACGATGCGGTTGATGTAGAGGTTTGCAAGCTGGCTTCCATCATAGGTGGTCTTGACGGGAATGAAGTGGGCTACCTTGGTCAGGTGATCGATAATGACCCAGATAGAATCATGTCCCTTGCTTGACCTTGGTAATCCGGTGATGAAGTCCATCCCGACTTTGTCCCACTTCCATTCAGGCACTTTGAGAGGTTGCAATAGTCTAGCGGGTCACTGATGCTCAGCTTTGACTCTCTGGCATATGTCACACTTAGCAACAAAGGTGCCTATCTCCCGTTTCATGCCATGCCACCAGAATTTTGCCTTGAGGTCTTGGTACATCTTGGTTTCTCCAGGATGGATGGAATACGGAGTGTCATGAGCTTCTTGCAAGATCAAATTCTTGAGCTCTTCTTTGTTGGGTACGCAGATGCGATTTTCGAACCATACGACTCCTTGTTCATCCACTGAGAATCCTGGAGCCTTGCCTGCCTTGATCTTCCTCTTGATGCCTTCAATGCTCTCGTGTCCCTTCTGAGCTTCTTTGATATCATCCATCAAGGTAGGCTTTGCTTCAAGGTTGGCTAGGAATCCAGGTGCAACTAGTTCCAAGCCGAAGCTTTCAAGTTCTTCATACAGGGCGGGTAGCCTTTCCTTAATCATAGCATTCAAGGAACAAGCCTTTCTGCTTAAGGCGTCTGCTACCACGTTAGCCTTTCTGGGGTGGTATTGAACACTGAGGCCATAATCTTTGATCAACTCCAACCATCTTCGCTGCCTCATGTTCAATTCCCTTTGGGTGAAAATATACTTCAAACTCTTGTGGTCTGTGTATATCTCACATCGCTTCCCCAGAAGGTAATGTCGCCATGTCTTCAAGGCATGAACTATGGCTGCCAACTCAAGATCATGAGTAGCGTAGTTCTCTTCATGAGGACGTAGCTGTCTGGACAGATATGCTACGACTCTGCCTTCTTGCATCAGAACACCTCCAAGCCCGGGTCTCGATGCATCACAATATATCACAAACTCCTTGTGAATATCGAGGGTGGCCAAAACTGGGGCTGTGGTCAATCTCTTCTTGAGCTCTTGGAAGCTTTCTTCGCACTTTGGCGTCCATTCGAACTTCTTGTCCTTCTTCAAAAGCTGAGTCATGGGTCGGGCAATGCTCGAAAATCCTTCGACGAACTTGCGGTAATATCCCGCGAGTCCGAGGAAGCTTCTGACTTCCTTCACATTGGTTGGGGATTGCCATTCAGTCACGGCTTCAATCTTGGCAGGATCCACTGACAATCCCTCTGCTGTCAACACATGACCCAAGAATCCAACTTCACGCAGCCAGAATTCACACTTGCTGAATTTGGCATAAAGCTGGTGCTCTCGAAGATTGTCTAGGACCAACCTCAAGCGTTGCTCATGCTCTTCTTCAGACTTGGAGAAGACGAGTATGTCATCAATGAAGACGACAACAAACTTGTCCAGGTATTCCATGAAGACCTTGTTCATGAGGTACATGAAGTAGGCAGGGGCATTGGTTAACCCAAATGACATGACCGTGTATTCATACAGGCCATACCGGGTTACAAACGCCGTCTTCGGAATGTCTTGGGGCCTGATCTTCAACTGGTAGTACCCAGACCTGAGGTCGATCTTGGAGAACACCTTAACTCCATTCAGCTGATCGAACAGGTCTTCAATCTTAGGGAGTGGGTACTTGTTCTTTATCGTGACTTCATTGAGAGAATGGTAATCGGCACAGAGTCGGATAGTTCCGTCCCTCTTTGACACAAATAGAACAGGTGATCCCCAAGGAGAGGCACTAGGGCGAATGAACCCTTTTTTGAGCTGCTCCGCCAGTTGGTTCTTCAACTCAGCCAACTCTTCGGACCCCATTCTATAGGGCTTCTTATAGATGGGTCCTGCTCCGGGCATTAGCTCAATGATGAACTCAATGTCGCGGTCAGGAGGCATTCCGGGCAGCTCATCAGGAAATACATCCGGGTATTCACATACTACTGGCACTTGATCCAACTCAATTCCCGACAGACAATTAACCTGAGGGGCTTGAGTGGAGGCACAGTTGGGGACATACTTGACTTGCACTCCTTGGCTATTGGTTATGGTGACGGTCCTCTTGGCACAGTCCAAGTAGCCTCGGTTCTTGGTTAGCCAGTCCATGCCAAGGATCACATCCAAGCCTTCTGACTTTAGGATGATAAGGTCTGCTAGGAAGTCTACAAGGTTGATGTTAATCTCAACTCCTTTACAACCTATCCCAGACTTCATAACTGATCCCAGGGTTTGTATCAACATACGACTACCCAGGGGTGTAGGCTTCATGCCACTTTCTAGCGCAAACTTTTGAGTGACAAAAGAATGCGAATCTCCACAATCAAACAGTACGGTTGCTGGGGTTGAGTTGAGGAGGAACGTACCCAGTATGACGTCCGGGTCTTCCTGGGCTTCCTCAGCGGTGACGTGATTCACACGACCCTTGCCATTGTTGGGCTGGTTGCGGGGAGCGGGGTTCCTTGGTGGTGCTCCACGGCCTTGACCTTGGTTCGGCGCATTGGGGCGCGGTGCATCTGGCTTCTTGTTGGGACACAGCTTAGAGATGTGTCCAGGCTGACCACACCCAAAGCAAGTGACCTGACCAGGGTTGTTGTTGTAGTTCCCGCCACCGTTGTTGTTATTGGGGTTGTTGTAAGCTGGCCTGGGATTGGCATACTGCTGAGGCTGGTAGCTCGGACGAGGTGCAGGAGGTCTAGCCTGCTGCGGCTGATAGGTTGGCTTGGCTGGGGCTGGCTGCCAGGGGCGAGGCTTCTGGTTGCTGGAACTACCTTTGCTGATCATCTTGCGCTTGCGAGTGTCGTCTATGGCACGACGCTTGTATTCCAACATGAGGGCCTTGTTCACCAGGTCGAAGAATGTCCGACAGTCGCAGACGATGAGTTGATACTGCAGGGTCTGCTGAAGTCCTTCCATGAAGCGTTCCATCTTGGCAGCCTCTGTGTTGACATCTTCAGGTGCATACCTTGACAGCAGGTTGAACTTCTGCATGTACTCCTTGATAGAGCCACTTCCTTGCTTCAGCGCTCGGAATTCTCTCTTCTTGATAGCCATGATCCCAGAAGGAATGTGGGCGGTGCGGAATCCTTCCTTGAAGTTATCCCAGGTGATCACACGATCGCCTTGCATGACCTTGAACCCATCCCACCATGCTCTAGCGATACCTTCGAGGCAGTGAGAGGCATAAAGCACCTTCTCACGGTCCTCGTTGCAGTTGACCAGTGCAAGGAGGTCCTTGATGGTGCGGATCCAGTCATCGGCATCCAGGGGTTCAGCAGTCTCGGTGAAGGTTGGGGGCGAATTCCTCATGAACTCAGACAGAGTGGAGCGGCCATTTCCGTTCCTGCCTTGCTGTTGGTTGTTCACAAGGACTTGGACCATCTGCTGGATGGCAGCAGTGTTGGCTTGGCGTTCCTCCCGAAGGACTTGGAGAAACTGAGCTATGGTCATGTTCTCCGGTGGAGGTGGTGGTGGGGGAATGTCGCCTTGTGGCTGCTCCTGGTGTTCTTCAGCCTGAGCAGTCCCACCAGCTCCCTGTTGCTGGCTGGAGTTGCCGGCTTCAGGGTTGGTGAAGAAGCTATTGCGGGTTGCAGTCACCATCCTGTTTGGAGCAGCCAAGTCAAACAACTGGGATTGACGAGAGGAGAGGCAATACTGGAGAAAGCGCGCCTAAGGGGGTTGGTATAGTGCAAGTGTGGTAAAACGAAGGTCGAAAGACCGATACATATATTAAGATAAGATAGACGATGGAGTCTCTTACATGTTGCCTAAGGCAAAAGCGCGACTCGCATCGGGACACAAACAACAAAAGCAAACAACAAGCACACATGGTTTCATATGAACCATTACACGGACTCGACTTCGCATGAGGGGTACATGACTGATCCTACCCTAGGGGTTCTCGGACTCAGGTGGTGGAGTGCTCGGTCTCGTAGCTACGCTCCTCTGGGTCTTCCTCCTGTTCATCATCTGAACGGGCATCGTTTTCGGTCGAAGGGGTCGGAGAACGAGGAGGTCCATCCCGACGACACTTCGTCGGTGGGTCAGTGAAGAGCTCACGGTACTCCTTCGCACTCATGCGACGACGACGTGTGGGTGCATCTCTAGCTGGGGGTACTCCTCCTCGATAAGCGACAGCTGGTCGTCCCTCGGGGGCTCCATCTTTCTTGATCCCGTCTGGCTTCGTCTTGGCTTGACGAAGTAGCTCTCAGGTGCGGTGGAGTTCCTCGCGGAGCTTCATGGACTCCTTAATCAGGTTGTGAACCAGACTATCAGCGGAGAGGCTGAAGTAGGTCAGGAACCTGAGTGGTGTGCCATCCTCCTTGGATGGAATCAACGTCCAACTCTCGCCAAGATCATCCTTTCTGAAAGGTAGGTAGCGAGTAGTTTGCTCGTTAGCCATCTCGGGAATGATATCTCGAAGGTGTAGGAGTGCCTTGCGCGCAGCTGTCTCGACTGCGAGTGCCATGGTCTCCATCTGTGGTCCTTCAAAGAACCAACTAGTCGGGGAGTCGTTTGCCTTCACGACCACATCCACGTGGTACTCCTTCGTGACGGCATCGACCCAGTGCTCGTGGTAGAGGAAAATGGGTGATTGGCGAAACTGGCACTTCTCCAGGCTATCCTCAAGGAGTAGGGGAAAGCCGGATGTCAGGAGGGCTTCGGGTACGACGACCATCTACAAAGGTTTGAAGGGAGGAGAGTCAGTAGAGTGCTGTGTGAAGAATAGAAGAGGTTATAAGTGCAGAAATTCCTAAGTATAGGTGCTAGGTGTAGTTTTGGAAACGGTTTCATCCTAACTAACGTCCATGCTAACTAAGGCTTCCTACAGTCAGGATGGCTCTGATACCATCTCTGTGGGGACCCTGACTCATAAGTCGTAATCTCCGAATGCACGTGTACAGTGATCCCAGAGATCAATGCTCACTGAACACACAGAAGCTGGATAACAAGAGTCTTACATCCACATTTAGCGTCTTACACAAGTAAGGACCATGAAGGTCAAGTCTTACATAGATAGGGCCACAAGGGCCAAACACTTAAACATAACAAGCAGCGGAAATCTTGATCGAAAGCGTGAACCCATGCCATCTGCCTTAAACCTACACGCATTCTGACTGGGAAGCGTCCTAGTTCGCATGTTCGTCACCAACAAACTCTTCGCCATATTCCTGCTCTTCCATGCCTGGCCAATTAAATAACCAGTGGCAAGCCAATGAGTACTTTGAATGTACTCGCAAGCAACCCAAGTTGTGGAACAAGGTATAACAATGCATGATATAGCACTAAGTAGGTAAGTTTTGTAGAAAGCTGATTTTAAGTGCAATGATATGATCAAGTAACCTTAAGAAGACATGCATTAACTATTGACAGGTATTCATGTGAACAAATCTCAGTTATCATCATAAGCAGAGGTTGAACATCTCATGTTCATCATCATGCTAAGTCATCGGACTTAGCTCAAGTACCATCTCTGTGTCATCCACACACGCTCACACACACCAAGTTTATGAAAACATTGGACGCAGTTTAAGCAGGACCTCCAACTGTCCATGACCGTGGACACGGCTATTCGAATAGTTTTACACTCTGCAGAGGTTGCACACTTTACCCACAAGACTCGGGGAACTTCCGTGTCATCCACGACTCGCGGTACATCACATACCCGAGGTAAGCACCCGAACAATGCCTTTCCCCTAGCGATACTAAACAAAGAGTCCACTCGTTGGTGCCATCCCTCATGATATACATCACACGTATCATCCATGAGGGCACGCAATGGTGTGCCCGGTGCCTGTGAAGACAGCGCATGATCGTCCATTCCGGTACGACCCCGTATCGAGAGTGACCACTTCACTCCCGCCACTAGTAATGCGGGCTCTATGATAGTACCCACCAAGGTAATCAACAAAGCCCCGTCCCATAAGGGGTATCGTGGTTGTACATGTAAGGTTGGGACGATTAGCAAATCTTAAAACTCTTCGTTTTCGAAAACACACACACAACTTGCTCCAGTACACCACTTCTTTATCAAGTGGTTACCTAGCTCATCATCATCTCCCTCGGGCATTAGTGGCACCCAACGGGGTTTATGAAAAGTCTTTGAAAATACTTTTGTTTCCATCACCATGCATATTCCCGTCCCACTTTGCGTAGCATCTACTAAGCATCCTATCTACTCCCACCCGCACAACCCTCATAAGGAGGTAGGGTCATGCACGATGCAAGTTTCAATGACAAAGTTATCGGAGGTAACCCACCGAAGTGGTCACCACATCAACATGATCAACATCACGGAAATAAGTGCTATATGCCATGCGAATAAAAATGGTTCTTAGTCATGGTCAACGGGCTGCTTGCCTGGCTCAACAAAGTCTTCGGGGTCTTCAAAGTCTTCTTGTCCAATCCCTTCGTCAACAACGCAATCTATCGTCGCGGAATAAATGGGCAAAAATAAGCACCACACAAAAGCAGAGCACAAAAGCCACTCTAAAAAAGTTGCCCTACTCATAAATACTACAAACTATTCTACAAATATTTGTCTAAGGTTTTGTTGTGAAAAACATTTTGAAAACTATTTAAACAGAGGCTAAAAATATTAAAAACTAGGTTTTAATTAAAATTACTATGTAAAACACTTACACAAAAATGCACAAGTGGCACTGTTAAATTCTACAGAATATTCTAAGATTTGTGGTGGAAAAATATTTGGCATTGGATTATTATTTGGATCTGTGGGATTTTTGGAAAACCCGACAGAAAAAGATAAAGAAAAAGGGAAAAGCCTCTGTGCCTGGGCCAGAGGCAGCCAGCAGCTGGGCCGGCCCAGCTGGCCAGCTAGCCAGTCGCGCGCGCGGCCAGGTTCAAACCTGACGCGCGGGGCTCGGCTGTCGGTGACAGCGAGAGGAGAGAGGGAGGCGAGACAGAGGCCGACAGGTGGGACCTCCCTGTCGGGTCCGTCTCCCACCTCGGGACCGAGGGTGGAGGAGCTCACCGGCGGCAGCTTCATCCACGGCGAGGGAAGGCGAAGGCGGGAATGGCTTTAGGAGGTCGCCGCGGGTCGGGAGGTACCGGATTTGGTCGCCGGGGAGGCCTGAGTCGCCGGCGGCAAGGAGGCAGGACGGCGGCGCTTCGGGAGGGGGAAGCCTCGGTCACCCTGAGCTGCAAATGGAGGGGGGATACGAGGGGAAATAGTCAGGAGCTCGCGCTCGATCCAAATCGAGTCAGAGCGCGGGCGGGGGAGGCCTCTACCGTGCGGTTGCCGGCGAGCCGAGATGGCGGAGCTCCGGCTCGATCTCGAGCTCGGGGCCTCCTTGGGGTGGATGGACTGAGCGCGGGCTCGATTAGGAGAGGGAGAAGGGGTCCGGAGGGTATAGAGAGGTCCGGGAGGGGCTATTTATACCATCCCCGCGGTCCACCGCACGGTGGTGCGCCAGTGAGGTCATAGCCCACGGCACAGAGCACGGGGGCGAGCTTGGGCTTGTCTAGGGCGTTCCTGGGAGGGGTCCAGGCGCGAGGGAAGGGAGAGATGGAGCGGAGGCGCGCGCGCGTGCGAGTCCCATGATTGGCCGAGCTGGGCGGCGTCGGTCATTCGTGCGAGAGGTCGCCGGAGAGAGAAGGAGGAGGGGGACGGCGCCTTGGAGGATTGCGGACGTCGAGGGAATCTCGGGGGACAGCTTCCCCCATCCCAAAGCTGTCGGGGGGCCTCAGGATGCTCCTGCTACAGTGCGGACATGCACTGTAGCGCGCTCCAGAGCGTGCCTTTGGCATGCCATGGCAGGCTTGCGTGCTCTGGACGCGTCCCTGCATGTCTCATAGCTCCTGGACGATCTGTAGATGCTCTAGGAGGTAGGAGAAGCTAGGGAGAGTAGAGGTGAGAGGAGGGGGAGGCAAAATGGGTGCTGGCCATGCTGTCCAGAAGGTAAAAATGGGTTTTTACCCCACCTAAACATTGAGCCTTGGCCATTAGAAAGTTACTGGAGGTGAAGCACATCAGTAAGGGGCTGTGGTAAAATTTTGTAGGCAAGGAGAATAGCAGAAGGGGGTCAAACAAGATTTTTACCACCTGGGCAAAAAGTGTTTGATGATGGTTTGGCTAATTAAATGGAGTTTGCTTGCCATGAGTTTTAACAGGGTCAAATGGTGGTTGGAAATAGGGTTGACCACCAAGTTTGAGCTTGATTGAAGAAAGTTTACAATGTAACTTTGTGAAACCCTAGAAATCAACAGAATCAGATTCCTGTAGATCTAGTCATGCATTTCACTTCCCACAAATCCACCACTTGGTGTGGCATCATTATTTGGGGTTTAGCACATGCCCACAAAGTTTGGGGTCAAGGGAAGAAACTTCACAATGTAAAGTTGTTCAAATTTGGCTCTGGACAGAAAGGGTTTTGGAATATTTTGATGAAGCAAATCAATTGGGATAGAGATGAAACTTTGCAAGATTATCACATATGACAATTGTGACTTGCTGGAATTTTCTTGGAATTTATTGAGAATATTTCTTATAGAAATATTTCAAAAGCTTGATTTGGCAGAAAGGGTTTTGAGGGGTTTTGCCCATGTTTTTGAACATGACCATGTGTTTAAACTCATATATATGGAAAATATATGTCCACTGAGTTTCCCTAAATTTTCTCAAATATTTTTAAAGCATTTAAATAATTTTTCCCTATGAAAAACCATTTCTGGCTTTAAGAAAAAGCCTTTAAATAAAATAGCAAAATAATCTTTAAAAATAATATTTGGTGGTTTTGGGGAGTCATATATATAGTAGGTTTCAAATAAATCATTTGGGGAGAAAGGATCCACCCAATTTGAGGACTTGTAGTACAAACCTCAATTCAGGGGCTTTTGAAAACCTAATTTGAATAAAACCTTTTTGGCCAAAATAATATTTGATAACAATAGTTTTGGGTACTATTCACATGGCATGATCATTGGGCAAGAAGTTTGGATCAAGGAAGATGAATATGAAGAGGAGTAGAACCTAAGAGTGCCAAACATTATCAACCAAACAATCAAACAAGCAACAATTCAAACAAGCATGCACTCGAAAAGTTTTAATTGGTTCCAAATTTTGTAAATCCAAGCATAGCAAAGTGATACAAACACAGGGTGTGACACTGTCAATACAATTCTAGCATGAATAATAAACCTTTATCATGATTAATGAAATATAATAATAACCACTTTACTATTACCTCTAGGGCATATTTCCAATAGTCACTACATGAATCAGGCTCTTTGCCGTCTGCCATGGCAGACGGCAAAGGGCACAACCACAGACGGCAAAGGCCTTTGCCGTCAGCCAGCGGACGACAAAAGTTTGGGCCGAACAAACCCCGGCAAAGGGGTTCTTTGCTGTCTGCATTGGCACAGCGGACGGCAAAGATTTTTTGCCGTCAGCCTGCAGACGGCAAATACGGCAGACGGCGTAGTACTAACGTAGCACCGTTAGGTGGCTAACGGCCCCCTAGCCCTTTGCCGTCTGCCCCAGATGGCCCACACATGTCTTTGCCGTCTGCCCCTGACGCCCCCCACCCAGCCCATTGACCCACGGCCTAGCCCTTTGACGTTTGCCCCCGACGGCCCAGCCCAGCCCTTTACCGTCCGCTCCCGCTATGCCGACGGCCACCGTCGGCAAAGCAGCCAGATGGCCCCAGCCCTTTGCCGTCCGCCCCACGCTATGCCGACGGCCACCGTCGGCTAAGAAGCCAAATGGCCCAGGCCTGGCGCTCCCAGGTTTAACAGGTGGCTGGCACGTGTCTTCTTTGCCGATGGTGGCTTTGTCCGGGGCAGACGGCAAAGCAGCTGTATTGCCTCTTTTTTTTTTCTGTTTTCGTTATATTCAACATTTTCCACAGGCAAATTTATGGTATGTATATATATATTTCACATAAACAATATCCCTGCCATATGGATATGATCAACCAACAATTATACCAAATTGAAAGTATCAAATGTCACTTTTTTCACCATATTACAATAGTTTCAGCCATACATACATAGTCTCATACATATAGGTAGAAAGTTTCACGTAAGTTCATCGATACAAAATGAAAACTGAAAGTAAACACTAGCACTACATCAAAGCAAGCTGACGTGAACTCAATCAAATCTGCAAAATTGGAAATAAGAAAGTTAGAAAAAGAATACTAGAAGAAGTAGAAGAAGATCTAGAAGTAGAAGAAGATGTAGAAGAAGAAGATGAAGAAGCGTTTTTCTTCTCTCTCTGTCTCCTCTTGTTTTTCTTCTTCTTATTGCTTATTTGTGTCATTTTAGAGCTAACCTAGGTAATTATCACATTTTTGACCTAACTAAGCTTATTGTGTCCTTTTGCAAGAAAATAAGCTAAGTCTATGACATCTATGAGGTTACCAAGTCTATTATGCTATTTTTGAGTTAACTAAGCTTATTATGTCAGTGTGGAGGAAACAATGCTAAGTATAGGTCATTTTAGAGCTAACTTAGGTACAATATGTCATTTTGGAGGTAAGTAAGCTTACTATGTCATTTTAGAGGAAACAAAGCTAACTTAGGTAAAATATGACATTTGTCTAAGTGCTAAGTTTGTCATTGTGCTCAGTTTGTCTAAGTGCTATGTTTGTCTTTGTTTGAGAAAATGAGCCAAGTAAGTGGCATATTAGGGCTGACGGAGGTGAAGCACCAGGGTTGCTCGGGCCGGTGTCAGCTGGAGCACTACTTGGCCCTGGAGAAGGATCGTGCGATGCGGCTCGGGAGTTATGCTGTACCAAAGATCATTTGCGTTAGCATGATGATGCTGAAACATTAAGACTAGTAACTAATGAACATTGAAATGAAACTCACCGTTCCAGCCGTGGTAATGACTGGCATCGGTGGAGGGGTCTGGCCGGTCTTCTCGCACAAAGTCTACACATTTGGTTTTGACAAGTCAATCATATTGGTTATTAATGAAAAGAACATGTAGTGCATGATTTGGCTAATATGAAGAAGAAACTTACCACGATGAGCTCGTACATGGCCCGGTTAGACGCATCGTTCCGTGCCCTCTCCTCCTCCAACAACCTAGCCGTCCTCTCCTCCAAATCCCTCTTCTCCTCCGCCGCCTGCCGGGCCTGTTCCGCCAGAAGCGCCTGGGTTGTCTCTCTCTCTTTCTGCAGAGCAGCCTGCAACACAACTCCTCGTTAGCATTGTAATCATCTTTGTTCGCACACACAATGTAATGGAGGAAAGCTATCTGAGGCCGTATGACTAACCTCGATGGCGAGCTGGACTGGCCATGGTCGAGGCGTCATCTCAGGATAGGAGCTCGTTTGGCGCGCCTTGATCTGCCGGAGAGTGCGCAAAGACCGTATAAGTCCATCTCCAATGGCTATCGAGCCATGGGGCCTCCCGTCGCTAGCTATCATCACCAGGTCTGGATCAATAGGATGCTGGCTCGGGTTGAAGTCCTCCCCATTCACCGCCTTCCCCACATCTCTGTACCTCACGAGCTTGTTGTGGGAGGATATGTTGGTGAAGTTCTGGGGATTATCGAGGTCAGACTCAGAGAATGCCTTGGCCTTCTTGTACGAGGTAGTATGGGCCATGGCATAGAGGTCGTACACCTGTGGCACCTCCATCTTATTGTAATGCGCCTACAAGAGAGGAACAAAGTATTAATAAAGGGGTCAAGCTAGCATCAAAAAATGAATTGCAGGAATCATGAAGCAAACCACATACCCAGTTCCGCCCGAACTGAAATAAGTTGGCGCTGCCTTGATGGTGTGGCACACCTTCCATTTGGGCACGCCGTTCCTTGGCATCGTCGTGGACGGCTCGCCATTCGTCAGAGCACCACTCATTCACCAACGCCTCCCAACAATCCATCTTATCCGCACACCATCTCGGGGGCACCTAAGTTTGAGTGCTACGCCTACGAATCAAAGCAAGGAAACTAAGTACAAGGCCTTAAGAATAGATAATTACCTTCATGTACTGCTCCTTGTCCAGAAACTTTCGGCGGGACGACGACTTGTCCTTCATAATACGCCGCGAGGCATAGTAGTCTCGAACAGCCTGTACCCGAGCCTCGTGCCGTAAGTTCTGTAGTAGGCGCCTGCACTCGTAATCGATAAGCTTTGCCGCGGCCTCCTCGTATCCCTCCTCACACCTGTAGAAGGTCTGCAATCAAACGAGACAACACTGATTAGTACAATAAATAGCTATTATTGATTTTTAATTGTGTAAAGGAGAAATTACCCAGAACTTTCTGATCACCATGTCGGCCCTCGTGTGGCACAACACATCGTCGATCATCTCCTCCGGCAGGGCCGGGGCAGCCAAGTAGTGCTCCCATTTCAATCCTAACTCTGGAAGCTGACCCTCGCCGAGCAACGTGACAAACCCCGGGAAGTTATGCCGTAAAAGCACACCAAGGATGGAGTTGGGCCTGCGGACATCCTTGGCGTGAATCCAACCCCTGCAGTATGACAAAGCCAACGCATTAGATATGTGAAGAAACATGAAGGAAAAAGGTTTAAAAAGAGTAATGCACTTACTTCAGTGACTCAGGCCTAATCGGCCACCTATGCTCGCGGGTCGCCGGCACGGGCGGGAGCCGTGTACACCCACGCTAGTAGACGGTGGCCCCCTCAGCCACCTCGTCCCCGCTATCAGAAAGCTGATCCCCGCCACCATCAGCATGGCCACTCGGCTCCGGCTGATGTAGATCCGGCCAGGTATCCCATCCGGTCGAAGCGTGTGGAGTCTCGTAGGACGAAGCGTCTGGCACATGAGTCTCGCGGGACGAAGCGTCTCGCACACGAGTCTCGCGGGTCGAAGCGTCTGAGACAAAAGGATCGTCGACACGAGGCTCGTGGACAGGAGTCCTTGTAGCCTCCACCTCAGACAGGTCCACCGTAGCAGTCCTGTGCTCAGGTGAATCAGCTGGGGGTCACGGCGAGGAAGGCGTAGCAGCCTGTACCTGTAGGAGCCTTCCTACCTCTCCCCCGACCTCCTCTCCCGGTGGCCGACGAAGAAGCGCCCTTGGGTGTCCCAATACTGTCGTACAATGCTCTCCGGAGAGTTTGGGGTGGAATGGAAGTACCCCTCCCACCACGCGCCGACGAAGGAACCTCAGATCGCTCTCGACCCGCGCCCACCATCTTTCAACACCTGCCATGACAAAGAGTAAACAGAATTAGTACAACATAAAAAATTTGAATACCGACATGAATAATAATGTGTATATATATAATTTGAGTGTATCATCATCATGTATATAATAAAAATTGAATAATACCTGACATGAACTAATAATAATCTTCATCGTCTATATATGCTCCGGGATCAATAAATGCATTGTCATCATCACTATCATCAATAAATGCATCATCATCATCACTATCGGGAACAACATGTGGAAGGCCTCCTTTATGTAATCGGTCAAGCATTGACAGGTCATCCGCAGCAGTAACCTCTTCTTCTTCCGTCTCTTCTTGTTCTGGCTCAGGGGTGAAGTCGGATTCACTGTCGCTGTCTACTTCAATGTTCTGGGGTGAAGTAGAGCGGTTCTTAACATTTTTTGGAAAGACAGTTCCTTGGAAGAATTCTCCTTCATATGTGTCTGGGTTAATGTGAGGTTCATAATCATCTTCATTGAGGGGAGGTGGTCTAAAACGTGGCGGCACATCATAAACGGCATCCCAACCATTCAGATTTGGATCAGTTTGGCAGGTCCAGGCGTGTTCCGAATTATACCCTTTGAAATATCTTGCATGCTCTGGATTAGGCTCGAGAGCGTTTAACTGATCCAGGGTCTGTTGGCCTGTCAATGCAGGTGGTGCAGAGTTTTTGACAACTCTACCTTTGATGAAATTCTTCTTGTCTTTTCTGAACTTATGGCGAGGATCCAGGAACTGTCTATGCAAGTCGAAGCAAGAATACTTGCGACCCGCCTGCAGCCAACGGAACTGAAGAGCTGCCTTGCATGTGGGGCACGGGAACCTTCCATGCACACACCAGCCAACGAATAGCGCATACGCCGGCAAGTCATGCATGGAGTGCATGTACCACACATGCATTTTGAAGTTTTGTTTTGTAGCGGCGTCATATGTCTTGATCCCATTATCCCAAGCTTCTTGCAATTCATCCTTAAGCGGCTGCATGTAGACATTCATATTCTTTCCCGGATAGTTGGTCCCTAGAATTATCAACGTCAAGAAAATGTTCTTTCTTTTCATAATCTCTCTGGGGGGAGATTGAGTGGAATGACAAATACAGGCCAACAACTGTATTGGGTTGCCGTCATACAAAACACATTGTACCCATCCGTGCTGATGGCGACTCAAGGATGCCTTGGATCTGCCGCTTTATCCTTATGTAATGCATCGAAGTGCTTCCACGCAAAAGCGTCTGAAGTGTGTCCCAACATCGGATTCCCATCTACAACTAGTTCGGTTCTTTTGCCCAATTTGTGCCACGTCATCTGTCTGGCCGTCTCTTCGACCATGAAAAGGCGTTGAAGTCTTGGTATGATTGGCATATACCGAAGAACATTAACTGGGATTTTGGTCTGACTCTTCTCACCCATACCGTTGTCTACCACAACATACCTGGAAGACTTGCAAATGGGACAATAGTTCAAGCCCTCATACTCAAGCCTAAATAAGGCACATCCATTCTCACATGCATCTATCTTCTCATAGGACATCTTAAGCGCGCATAGGATTTTGTCCGACTGGTACAGGTTTGCAGGCAATACATGGCCTTTGGGTAGAAAGCGTCCAAATATCGTCATCATCGCGTCGTAGCATTATCTACCCAGGTTGAACTGAGCCTTCAGAGCCATTACTTGCGTGATGGCATCCAGCTGACAAAGCTCAGTGTGCTCGTGGAGAGGACGTTTTGAAGACTCCAACATTTCATAGAAGGCCTTTGCAGATTCCTCCATCTCATCGTCCGAATCCCTAGCATCATCAAAGTCTTGCACCATGTCTTCGATCCTGGTACCATTCTCGTCGTTGCGACGACGAACCACCTCAGCTCTGGCACGTTGGGCAGACTCACCATGAAATCTCCACACCGTATAATCAGGCATAAAACCCCACTTCTGCAAGTGTTTACCCATTTCATCCCGTGTCCACTTTTTATGGTTGTCGCACCGGACACAGGGGCACCAGGTTATTTCCTGGCCATTTGCAAATGCGGCTCTCAGAAACCCCTTGGTTTTTGTTGACCATTCAATGGTCATGTCTTTCTGACTAGGGTGACCAGTGTACATCCACACACGATCACTCATCTTGCCTACCTACTAAACGCACAAGAAATATATATAATTCATCATCTATATTCATCAGTTAATCAAGTTTGTCAGTTTTATTACGTCCATGCAACCTACACGCTAATTGGTAAAGACAGGTCCTAATCCCACCCGAGTATGTGTAGATTGGGTTCGTTTTCCCATGCTCTGCTCCGGATCCGACGCAGAATTTCGGCAGCACCTCCCCGCCGTTCTCCTGATACACGTCTCGGCAATAAGCAGAGAGGATGTGTACCCGGATAACAACAGGGAGGCACTGACGAAATTCCGCATCGGATCCGGAGCAGAGCATAAGGGAAAACGAACCCAATCTACACATACTCGGGCTGTCCATGGATAACGTTGGACAATTCGAAAGGATGGCGGTTATAAATATGCAAAGACATGCATATTTATAGACGCCTGATACGTCTCCAACGTATCTATAATTTTTGATTGTTCCATGCTATTATATTATCTGTTTTGGATGTTTTATATGCATTAATATGCTATTTTATATTATTTTTGGAACTAACCTATTAATCTAGAGCCTAGTGCCAGTTTCTGTTTTTTTTCCATGTTTTTGAGTATTGCAGATAAGGAATATTAAACGGAGTCCAAACGGAATAAAATCTCCGGAATGATTTTTCTTAGACCAGAAGCAACCCAGAAGACTTGGAGATGAAGTCAGGAGAGCCGCCGTGTGGCGACATGCCACAGGGGCGCGTCCTAGGGGGGGGGCCTGGCTTGTGGCCCCACGGCAGCCCTCCTAACCCTATTCTTCGGCCTATAAATTCCCAAATATTCCCTGGATACTAAAAAGAGAGCCACGAAAATACATTTCCGCCGCCGGAAGCCTCTGTTCCCGTGAGATCCAATCTTGGAGCCTTTTCCGGTAATCTGCCGGAGGGGGAATCGATCACGGAGGGCATCTACATCAACTCCATTGCCCCTCCGATGATGCGTGTGTAGTTCACCACAGACCTTCAGGTCCATAGCTAGTAGCTACATTGCCTCTCTCTTTGTTCTTCAATACCATGTTCTTCATGATCTTCATGGAGATCTATCCGATGTAATACTCTTTTGCGGTGTGTTTGTCAAGATCCGATGAATTGTGGGTTTATGATCATCTTATCTATGAATATTATTTGAATCTTCTCTGAATTCTTATATGCATGATTTCATATCTTTGCAAGTCTCTTCGAGTTATTGGTTTGGTTTGGCCAACTAGATTGGTAATTCTTGCAATGGGAGAAGTGCTTAGTTTTGGGTTCAATCTTGCGGTGTCCTCACCCAGTGACAAAGTAGGGGTAGCGAGGCACGTATTGTATTGTTGACATCGAGGATAAAAAGATGGGGTTTTCATCATATTGCTTAAGTTTATCCGTCTACATCATGTCATCTTACCTAATGCGTTACTCTGTTCTTCATGAACTTAATACTCTAGATGCAGGCATGAGTCGGTCGATGTGTGGAGTAATAGTAGTAGATGCAGAATCGTTTCGGTTTACTTGACACGGACGTGATGCCTATATGCATAATCATTGCCTTGGATATCGTCATAATTATTCGCTTTTCTATCAATTGCTCGACAGTAATTTGTTCACCCACCGTATTATTTTCCTTCATGAGAGAAGCCTCTAGTGAAACCTATGGCCCCTGAGTCTATTTTCCATATTATACTTTCAGATCTAAAACCAAAAATATCTCGCTGCCTTATTTTTACTTTTGTTTTACTTTACTTTCTAGCAATCCTATCTATCTATCTCTATCAGATCTCATCCTTGCAAGTAACCGTGAAGGGATTGACAACCCCTTTATAGCGTTGGGTGCAAGTGTTTGATTATTTGCGTAGGTACACCTATTGGGGACTTGCTTGTATCTCCTACTGGATTGATACCTTGGTTCTCAACAACTGAGGGAAATACTTATCTACTTTGCTGCATCACCCTTTCCTCTTCAAGGAAAACCAACGCATGCTCGAGAAGTAGCAATGCCGCCCTTTCGAACGGGAGATGCATACTGGTCATGCATACTGATGATTGAAGACACCTATAGCTAGCAAGTTTCATCAGCACGAAGACCGGAATAGAGCAAATTAAGGGGGGGAGGAGATGTCATTTGTGCTCACCCACGAACGCAGGGGAGCTCGTCAAACGCACGGGGAGGTTGTCGAACACCAGACCCTCACAGCGACGAAACAACTGCACATTGAAATCCACCCAATCAACACAAATATGATGTTTTTCATAACAACTAGAATCGGAATATATATATGACCTAACTCATAATTTACAAAACTATGACCCCGTCGGCCTCTGGAAGGCTGAAGAGCACCTTTTCGGTCAACAGGAGGCCGAAGAGGTTTCGGGGGTCGAGGGTCAGTGGCGTCGGGGGTCAGTGGCATCGGGGGTCGGGGGTCAGGCGTGTCGGGGGTCTTTTCCTTCTTCTTCTTCTTTTCCTTTTTTCCTCTTCTACTTCTTCCTTCTTTTCCTTTTTCCTCTTGTTCTTCTCCTCCTCTTCTCTTCTTCTTCTTCTTCTTCTTCTTCTTCTTCTTCTCTTCTTCTTCTTTTTCTTCTTCTTCTTCTTTTCCTTTTTCCTCTTCTTCTACTTATTCTTCTTTTCTTCTTATTTTTTTCATCTTTCTTCTTCTTCTTCTATTTATCTAAACCTAAACCTAAAACTACCACTAACCTAAACCATACACTAATTAACCTAAACCTAAACAGTAAAAAACAGAAAAAAAACTCACCTTGGGGCCGGTGGAGGAGGGTCGGCGCGGTGGTGGAGGATGGCCGGCGCGGGGGGGGGGGGGGGGAGAGGGGCGACGCCGTGTCCTGCTCCGGCGGTGGGGCGTCGCGGGGAGGCGCAGCCGCTCCGAGGTCGTCGGGGGAGGAGCGGGCGCACAGGGGCAGGGGCGTCAGGGCGCCGGTGGCGGCGGGGGGCAGGGGCACAGGGGGAGTCGGTGCGGCGGGGGGCAGGGGCGGCGGGGGCGGCCGGGCGGCGGGCGGCAGGGGCGGCGGGGGGCAGGGGCGCAGGGGACGTCGGTGCGGCGGGGGCGGCCGGGCGGCGGGGCAGCGGTGGAGTGGGGCGGCGCTCGGGGGCGAGAGAGAGAGAGAAAATGAGAGAAAGAGAGTGAGAGAGTGGGGCGGCGCCCGGGGGGGGGGGGGGGGTAACGGTCGTTAGTTAGGCAGTTTCTTTGCCGTCCACTAGCGGACGACAAAGGGCAAAGGGGCAGACGGCAAAGATTGGGCGGACGGCCTCCAGGCCGCCCATTTGACCTAACCGTCTTCACAGCCCAGTGGGGCCCAGCTGGTCTCTTTGCCGTCTGCCTCTGGGCCCTTTGCCGTCCGCGGGTCGACGGCAAAGAGTTGCCTGACGGCACCCCCTATCTTTGCCATCAACCTTGTCTTTACCGTCCGTTTTCTGTAAGCTGACGGCAAGGACTTTCTTTGCCGTCCGCTAGCCGACGGCAAAGATCTGGCTAACGGCAAATTTCCTGATTCCAGTAGTGAGTCCCCCACTTGCACTAGAGTCAATAATCTAGATTACATAGTAATGAATCTAATACCCATGGAGTCTTGGTGCTGACCATGTTTTGCCCTTGGAAGAGGTTTAGTCAACAGGTTTGCCACATTCAGATCCGTAGGTATTTTGCACATATCTATGTCTCCATCCTTGACCTTTTCACGAATGGAGTTGAAACGACGCTTAATGTGTTTGGTTCTCTTGTGAAACCTGGATAACTTGGCTAAGGCAATTGCTCCAGTGTTGTCACAAAAGATTGTCATTGGACCCGATGCACTCGGTATTACACCTAGATCGGATATGAACTCCTTCATCCAGACTCCTTCATGCGCTGCTTCCGAAGCAGCTATATATTCCGCTTCACATGTAGATCCTGCCACGACGCTCTGCTTGGAACTGCACCAACTGATAGCTCCACCATTCAATATAAATACGTATCCGGTTTGTGACTTAGAGTCATCCGGATCTGTGTCAAAGCTAGCATCGACGTAACCCTTTACGACGAGCTCTTTGTCACCTCCATAAATGAGAAACATATCCTTGGTCCTTTTCAGGTACTTCAAAATATTCTTGACCGATGTCCAGTGATCCACTCCTAGATTACCTTGGTACCTCCCTGCCAAACTTATGGCAAGGCACACATCAGGTCTGGTACAGAGCATGGCATACTTTATAGAACCTATGGCCGAGGCATAGGGAATGACTTTCATTCTCTCTCTATCTTCTGCCGTGGTCGGGCTTTGAGTCTGACTCAATTTCACACCTTGCAACACAGGCAAGAACCCTTTCTTTGACTGGTCCATTTTGAACTTCTTCAGGACTTTGTCAAGGTATCTGCTTTGTGAAAGTCCTATTAAGCGTCTCGATCTATCCCTATAGATCTTGATGCCTAATATATAAGCAGCTTCACCGTGGTCTTTCATTGAAAAATTCTTATTCAACTATCCTTTTATGCTATCCAGAAATTCTATATCATTTCCAATCAACAATATGTCATCCAAATATAATATTAGAAATGCTACAGAGCTCCCACTCACTTTCTTGTAAATATAGGCTTCTCCGTAAGTCTGTATAAAACCAAATGCTTTGATCACCTCATCAAAGCGTATATTCCAACTCCGAGATGCTTGCCCCGGTCCATAGATGCATCGCTGGAGAACACTTAGGTAGCACCCTTAGGATCGACAAAACCTTCTGGTTGCATCATATACAACTCTTCTTTAAGGAATCCGTTAAGGAATGCAGTTTTGACGTCTGACGTGGCTTGAGACTGCGTCGGTATTTCCCCAAAGAGGAAGGGATGATGCAGCATAGCGACGGTAAGTATTTCCCTCAGTTATGAAACCAAGGTATCGAACCAGTAGGAGGATCACCACCACCTAATAAACAACACCTGCACACAAGGAATAAATACTTGCAACCCGACGCGAAAGACAGTTTGTCAATCTCTCTACGGTAAAAAGATAGATTAGGTAGTGATAGATTGGAGAGATAGATCTCTCAAGAACACAAAATAAAAAGAACAAATAAAAAGTGCAGCAAGGTATTTTTGGTTTTTTGGAATGATAGATCTGAAAACCAAAGCGGCAAAAAGATAGATCAGAAAGCAATATGTTGGAAAAGTAGACCCGGGGGCCGTAGGTTTCACTAGTGGCTTGTCTCATGAGTATAGCACACGGTGGGTGAACAAATTACTGTTGGGCAATTTATAGAAGATCAAATAATCATGACGATATCCAAGGCGATGATCATTATATAGGCATCTTGTCCAAGATAAGTAGACCGACTCCTGCCTGCATCTACTACTATTACTCCACACATCGACCGCTATCCAGCATGCAGCTAGTGTATTACATTCATGGAAAAACGGAGTAATGCAATAAGAACGATGACATGATGTAGACAAGATCTATTCATGTAGGAATAGACCCCATCTTGTTATCCTTAATAGCAACGATACATGCGTGCCTCGCTGCCCCTGCTGTCACTCGGAGAGAACACCGCAAGATCGAACCCATCACAAAGCACCTCTTCCCATGGCAAGAAAAATCGATCTAGTTGGCCTAACTAAACCAAAGATTCGAAGAAGAAATACGAGGCTATAAGTAATCATGCATATAAGAGATCAAAGAAGACTCAAATAATATTCATGGATAGAAATTGATCATGAACTCAAAATTCATCGGATCCCAACAAACACACCGCAAAAGTTTACATCAAATAGATCTCCAATAGACCATTGTATTGAGAATCAAAAGAGAGAGAGAGAGAGAGAGAGAGAGAGAGAGAGAGGAAGCCATCTCGCTACTGCCTACGGACCCGTAGGTCTATGGTGGACTACTCACGCATCATCGGAGAGGCACCAATGAGGATGATTAACCCCTCCGTGATGGTGTTAGATTGGATCTCGAGGCTCTGGAACTTGCAGGGTATGGATGTGTTTTTTGTCGACTCCTCTAGGGTTTCTGGAATATTTGGGAATTTATAGGCATCAGAGGCGGTGGAGAGGGGCCCCGAGGAGGGCACAACCCATCAGGGCGCGCCCAGGGGCCCTGGCGCGCCCTTGTGGGTTCTGGTCTCCACGGCCCACCTCTCTGGCACTTCTTTGGCCCCGTTGGTGTCTTCTGGTCCAAAAAAAATCTCCAAAAAGATTCGTCGCGATTGGACTCCATTTGGTACTGATATTCTGCGAAGTAAAAAACAAGCAAAAACAACAACTCGCACTTTGGCACCATGTCAATTGGTTAGTCCCAAAAAATGATATAAAGTCTTCTATAAAATGATTGTAAAACATCCAAGAATGATAATATAATAGCATGGAACAAGCAAAAATTATAGATACGTTGGAGACGTATCAACATCCATTTGCCAGATTTCATAATCATAAAATGCGGCAATCGCTAACATGATTCTAACAGACTTAAGCATCGCTACGGGTGAGAAAGTCTCATCATAGTCAACCCCTTGAACTTGTCGAAAACCTTTTGCGACAAGTCGAGCTTTGTAGAAAGTGATATTACCATCAGCGTCCGTCTTCCTCTTGAAGATCCATTTATTCTCAATGGCTTGCCGATCATCGGGCAAGTCAACCAAAGTCCACACTTTGTTCTCATACATGGATCCTAACTCAGATTTCATGGCCTCAAGCCATTTGTCAGAATTTGGGCTCATCATAGCTTCTTCATAGGTTGCAGGTTCGCCATTGTCTAACAACATGACTTCCAGGATAGGATTTCTGAACCACTCTGGTGCGGAACGTGCCCTGGTTGCCCTACGTGGTTCAGTAGTAACTTGATCTGAAGTTACATGATCTTTATCATTTGCTTCCTCTCTTGTTGGTGCAGGCATCACGGGAACGGTTTTCTCTGATGTGCTACTTTCCAATTCGAGAGAAGGTACAATTACCTCATCAAGTTCTACTTTCCTCCCACTCACTTCTTTTGAGAGAAACTCCTTCTCTAGAAAGGATCCATTCTTGGCAACAAAGATCTTGCCTTCGGATCGGTGGTAGAAGGTATACCCAATTGTTTATTTAGGGTATCCTATGAAGACGCACTTCTCCGCTTTGGGTTCGAGCTTATTAGGCTGAAGCCTTTTGACATAAGCCTCGCATCCCCAAACTTTAAGAAACGACAGCTTAGGTTTCTTGCCAAACCATAGTTCATACGGTGTCGTCTCAACGGATTTAGATGGTGCCCTATTTAATGTGAATGTGGCTGTCTCTAATGCATAACTCCAAAACGATAGCGGTAAATCAGTAAGAGACATCATAGAACGCACCATATCTAATAAAGAACGGTTACAACGTTCGGACACACCATTACACTGTGGTGTTCCAGGTGGCGTGAGTTGTGAAACAATTCCACATTGTCTTAAATGAAGGCCAAACTCGTATCTCAAATATTCACCTCCGCGATCAGATCGTAGAAACTTTATTTTCTTGTTACGATGATTCTCCACTTCACTCTGAAATTCTTTGAACTTTTCAAATGTTTCAGACTTGTGTTTCATCAAGTAGATATACCCATACCTACTCAAATCATCTGTGAAGGTTAGAAAATAACGTTACCCATTGCGTGCTTCAACACTCATCGGACCGCATAAATCGGTATGTATTATTTCCAATAAGTCATTAGCTCGCTCCATTGTTCCGGAGAACGGAGTTTTAGTCATCTTACCCATGAGGCATGGTTCGTAAGTATCAAATGATTCATAATCATGTGATTCCAAAAGTCCATCCGGATGGAGTTTCTTCATGCGCTTTACACCAATATGACCCAAACGGCAATGCCACAAGTGTGGCGCACTATCATTATCAACTTTTCATCTTTTGGCATCAATATTATGAATATGTGTACACTACGATCGAGATTCAACAAGAATAGACCATTCACAAATGGTGCATGACCGTAAAAGATGTTACTCATATAAATAGAACAACTTTTATTCTCTGACTTAAATGAATAACCGTCTCGCAATAAACAATATCTAGATATAATGTTCATGCTCAACGCTGGCACCAAATAACAATTATTGAGGTCTAAAACTAACCCCGAAGGTAGATGTAGAGGTAGCGTGCCGACGGCGATCACATCAACCTTGGAACCATTCCCGACGCGCATCGTCACCTAGTCCTTAGCCAATCTTTGTTTATTCCGTAGCTCCTGTTTCGAGTTACAAATATGAGCAACCGAACCAGTATCAAATACCCAGGCGCTACTACGAGCATTAGTAAGGAACACATTCAATAATGTGTATATCAAATATACCTTTGTTCACTTTGCCATCCTTCTTATCCGCCAAAAACTTGGGGCAGTTCCGCTTCCAGTGACCATTCCCTTTGCAGTAGAAGCACTCAGTTTCAGGCTTAGGTCCAGCTTTGGGGGTTCTTCACAGGAGCGGAAACTTGCTTGCCATTCTTCTTAAAGTTCCCTTTCTTTCCTTTGCCCTTCTTCTTGAAACTGGTGGTCTTGTTAACCATCAATACTTGATGCTCTTTCTTGACTTCTACCTCCACCGATTTGAGCATCGCAAAGAGCTCGGGAATTGTTTTCTCCATCCCTTGCATATTATAGTTCATCACGAAGCCTTTATAGCTTGGTGGCAGTGACTGAAGAACTCTGTCAATAACACTCTCAACTGGAAGATCAATTTCCAGCTGAGTCAAGTGGTTGTGGTACCCAGACATTCTGAGTATGTGTTCACTAACAGAACTGTTCTCCTTCATCTTACAGCTAAAGAACTTGTTGGAGACTTCATATGTCTCAACCCGGACATTAGCTTGAAATATCAATTTCAGCTCTTGGAACATCTCATATGCTCCGTGGTGTTCAAAACGCTTTTGAAGCCCCGGTTCCAAGCCGTAAAGCATGGCACACTAAACTATCGAGTAGTCATCAGATTGAGCTTGCCAAGCGTTCATAACGTCTGCATTAGCTCCTGCAGCAGGTCTGCCACCTAGAGGTTCATCAAGGACATAATTTTTGTGTGCAGCAATGAGGATAATCCTCAAGTTACGGACCCAGTCCGTGTAGTTGCTACCATCGTCTTTCAACTTAGCTTTCTCTAGGAACGCATTAAAATTCAGGGGAACGGTAGCACGGGCCATTGATCTACAACATAGATTTGCAAAGACTATAAGACTAAGTTCATGATAAATTTTAGTTCATATAATTAAATTACTAATGAACTCCCACTTAAATCAGCATCCCTCAAGTTGTCTAAGTTATACATGATCCAAATCAACTAACCCATGTCCGGTCATCACGTGAGATGGGGTAGTCATCAATGGTGAACATCTCCATGTCGATCATATCTACTATATGACTCATGTTCAACCTTTCGGTCTCCAGTGTTCCGAGACCATGTTTGTACATGCTAGGATCGTCAAGTTTAACCCAAGTATTCTGCATGTGCAAAACTGGCTTACACGAGTTGTATGTGAACGTAGAGTCTGTCACCCCCGATCATCACGAGGTGCTTCGAAACGATGATCTTTAGCAACGGTGCATACTCGGGGAGAACACTTTTATCTTGAAATTCAGGTGAAGGGGTCATCTTATAATGCTACCGTCATCCTAAGCAAAATAAGATGCATAAAGGATAAACATCACATGCAATCAAAATATGTGACATCATATGGCCATTATCATCTTGTGCTTTTGATCTCCATCTCCAAAGCAACAACATGATTTCCATCGTCACCGGCATGACACCATGATCTCCATCATCTTGATCTTCATCATCGTGTCGTCACGTGGTCGTTTCGCCAACCAGTGCTTCTACAACTATTGTTAACTCATAGCGATAAAGTAAAGCAATTATATGACAATTTAATAAATTAATGACAACCCTATGGCTCCTGCCGGTTGCCGTACTCATCGACATGCAAGTCGTGAACTTATTACAAAACATGATCATCTCATACATCCACATATATCACATCATGTCTTGACCATATCACATCACAACATACCCTGCAAAAACAAGTTAGACGTCCTCTACTTTGTTGTTGCAAGTTTTATGTGGCTGCTATGGGCAACTAGTAAGAACCGTTCTTACCTACGCAAAATCACAACGGTGATTATTGATGACCCACAAGTATAGGGGGTCAATCGTAGTCCTTTCGATAAGTAAGAGTGTCGAACCCAATGAGGAACAGAAGGAAATGACAAGCGGTTTACAGCAAGGTAACTTCTGGAAGCACTAAAATTGTAGGTAACAGATAGTTTGATAGCAAGATAATTGGAAACAAGCAAGTAACGGTAACGGTAAGTAAAGTGCAGCTAGGTAGCCCAATCCTTTTGTGGCAAAGGACATGCCAAAACAGTCTCTTATAATAGGCAAAGTGTTCTTGAGGGTACACGGGAATTTCATCTAGTCACTTTAATCATGTTGGTTTGGTTTGCGTTCGCTACTTTGATAATTTGATATGTGGGTGGACCGGTGCTTGGGTGCTATTCTTACTTGAACAAACCTCCCACTTATGATAAACCCCCTCGCAAGCATCCGCAACTACGAGAAAAGTATTAAGATAAAATCTAACGATAGCATTAAATGTTTGGATCCAAATCAGCCCCTTACGAAGTAGCGCATAAACTAGGGTTTAAGCTTCTGTCACTCCAGCAACCCATCATCTAATAACTACTCCACAACGCATTCCCTTAGTCCCAAGGATGGTGAAGTGTCATGTAGTCGATGTTTGATACGTCCATTTTGCATCATGATTTCCTACTGTTATTTATTATGTTTTTTTGAATAAGAATGCTTTAGGGAGTGATTCTAATGCCTTTTCTCTCATAATATGCAAGGTTTACACAAAGAGGGAGAATACCGGCAGCTGGAATTCTGGACCCAAGAAAAGCACATCAAAGATACCTATTCTACACAACTCCAATGAAGCTGAAATTTTACGGAGATTATTTTTGTATTAAATAAAAAATACCGGAGTAGAAAAGTACCAGAGGGGTCCAGCCTGGTGGGCACAACCCACCAGGGCGTGCCAGACCCCCCTGGGCGTGCCCTGATGGGTTGTGGCCTCCTCGGCCCACCTCCGGTGCCCATCTTCTGGTATATAGTCACATTTAACCTAAAAAAATCAGGGGAGGACATTCAGGACGAAGCACCACAGCCTCGAGGTGGAACTTGGGCAGGAGCACTTTTGCCCTCCGGCGGAGCGATTCCGCCGGGGGAACTTCCCTCCCGGAGGGGAAAATCAAAGCTATCGTCATCACCAACACCCCTCTCATCTCTGGGAGGCCAATCTTCATCAACATCTGCAACGACACCATCTCCTCTCAAACCCTAGTTCATCTCTTGTGTTCAATCTTTGTACCAGAACCTCAGATTGGTACCTGTGGGTGACTAGTAGTGTTGATTACCTTGCGTAGTTGATTACTATATGGTTTATTTGGTGGAAGATTATATGTTCAGATCCAATATGCTATTCAATACCTCTCTGATCTTGAGCATGTTTATTATTTGTGAGTAGTTACCTTTGTTCTTGAGGTCACGGGAGAAGTCATGTTACAAGTAATCATGTGAATTTGATATGTGTTCGATATTTTGATGATATGTATGTTGTGATTCCCTTAGTGGTGTCATGTGAATGTCGACTACATGACACTTCACCATTCATGGGCCTAAGGGGATGCATTGTGGAGTAGTTATTAGATGATGGGTTGCTAGAGTGACAGAAGCTTAAACCTTAGTTTATGCGCTACTTCGTAAGGGGCTGATTTGGATCCAAACGTTTAATGCTATGGTTAGATTTTATCTTAATACTTTTCTCGTAGTTGCGGATGCATGCGAGGGGGTTAATTATAAGTGGGAGGTTGTTCAAGTAAGAATAGCACCCAAGCACCGGTCCACCGACATATAAAATTATCAAAGTAGCGAACACAAATCAAACCAACTTGATAAAAGTGACTAGATGAAATTCCCGTGTACCCTCAAGAACACTTTGCCTCTTACTAGAGATTGTTCTGGCCTATCCTTTGCCTCAAAAGGATTGGTGTTGGGGCACGAATGCTCACGATCACCTATGGGACCCGGAGGCCCCTTGTGGTTCGGCAAGGGGGGTCACGTTGCACAAAGAGCGGAGAGCGTGAGACGGCGCGACGATCAGGATGCGAGCATTTTACCCAGGTTCGGGCCACTGCTAAGCGTAAAACCCTACTCCTGATTTTTGGTGAATTGATTGGGAGAACACGAGTGGTGCCTCGTGCTCTATCCCCGCAAGGGTTGCCTTCGGGAAAAGAGCTGCTAGGCGAGTACAAATGTTTGGGGGTCCGAATACTGAGCTAGGTTGCCTTGGGCCTCCTTATATATTGCAAGGGGTTACCACAATGGCAAAACAGTCTTTATCTATCGATTAGATAGCTTAGTAGAGCTATCATACCTAACTATGGTATTTAGGACAAAATACCATGATTACCAACCTTGGTGGCGCTCGGGGGTGCATCCTCGGCAAGCTCTTGCCACCGCTTGGCCGGTCGTTGCTTACGGTCTTGACACGCTGCAGGGCGGGTGTCAACTGAGCATAACTTGCCTCCTAGTGTGTCACCACGTGCTTAGTGAGAGCTGATTAGTAGCTTGAGGGCTCGACACTGCATTGATATGTGACTGGCGTAGCGATGCGATGGAGCGGTGGCCGATCAGCTTGCGCCTGCCGGGGGATGGCTTGCCGGGTCTTCAGGAGATGTGCACGCCTCGGCCCCCGGCAAGTATCGGGGGCATGACTGGCGCGCTTTGGGCCCCTCCTGAGCCGTTGTGTTGGTGTTGCCAGCGCTTGCTTAGCCTTCTGCGGGTTGTTGCTGCCGGATGCTGGTTCTTGAACGTTTGCTTGGAGACGTGGTAGTCTTCCCATCGGGTTTTGTTTGCGGGGGTCGGAGGCTGTCTGTCCGTGCACAAGTCAGGGGGAATGAACACCCATGTTTGTATACCCCGACAGAAGCCCCGGGCCTGAGCCATATGTGTCGCTTGGCACGTTGGGTTAGGCCCCAAACAGTGCACGGACACGCGTCGGAGGGATTCTGTCCTCTCACCCCACGTCCACTCCGCGCAATTATAGCGGGTCATGGGATCGTCGAATGGTAGCCGTTGGAGAATAAAAAGAACTGCCAGTAATAAAACAACAGTTTTACGAAAAGATTGCGAAGAGCCAGCCCCCGTGCGGGTCCCCTAAGATAAAAAGGACATCACACAGGGGCGCTGCTCATTCACATCCTTTTCTCTGTCCTTCATCTTCCTCCTCAAGCCAAAGAACTGCTCCCACCGCCACTCTCAGTTTACCGAGCGCCGCCAGATCACCCGCCATCCTCGAAGACTTCAAGGATGGGGTGGAAAACGTCCGCCAACAAGGGGAAGGAGGCGGCCGCATCCGCGGACCTGGTGGCTGAGGAGCGGAAGAAGAAACCGGAAGAGCTCGAGAGGCGGCGACAGGGAGATGTGGTTATCTCTCCATCGAGCCTGGATGGCAACACCCTGATCAAGAGGTACGCCTATATGTGGGGGAGGGCGACGAAGGGGCACGGAGCGCCCCAGGTTTTGCCGGACAGCCCCAAGGAGAAGAAGCCCTCAGATTCGTACCACTTCTTTTGTGCGTACTTTTACTGCGGCCTCGTTCCTCCTTTCTCTGATTTCTTCTGCGCCATGATGGCGGCATATGGATTCCACCTTCTGGATTTTACGCCCAATGCAATGTCTTGTATGGCGATATTTGCCCACCTGTGCGAGAACTCTTATTGGAGTTGCCCCCAATGTAGACCTGTTCAAGCACTTCTTTATTCCTCGAATTGAGGACAAATCCCACCGCTCAGGGAACATAAGCTGGATCCCCCGGGGAAAAAGTATGATTCAGATTACCTTTCTGGACAGCTGCGCGGGAAGTGGGAAGAATGGAGGGGCGACTGGTGCTGGATCAAGGACGACAAGGCCCCCGCGTTCTGTCGGGCACGGACTGAATGTGCTACGCGCGACAGCGACTGGGGGAAGCTGGGCTCCTCTGATAGCAAGCTCCGCCTGGCGTTGAACATGATCGTCCGCCTCAAAGCTGCTGGGCTGACCATCGAGCACGTGGGGGCAGTCTTTCTTCGCCGCCGCATCACGCCCTAGCAGAAGAGAGACAGGCTTGCTTGGGAGTTCAATTGTTCCGCTGATTGGATGCGCCTGTATCCGGGGCCTGCCAACAACTTGACAGCTTACGGTCATGTCTGGCTGTGTGATCAGTTGTTTGGCCGCCTCGGGACATACCATCTGCCGGCGGGAGTTGTCCCGCTGCACCACAATTCCGCCCGGAACCAGATCCTCCAATGGATGCCGGATTGCGATGCTTCCGGTGTTAAGTCTGACTAGGAACTGCCCACCCTGGAGAGCGAGATTGTGTGGGTCTCCACCTTTGATGAGAGAGCCTCCAAACCGGAGGACAACTTGACCACGCCAACCAGGGAGGCGGAGAGAGCCTACATCTCCGGACGAATCGTGGAAGACAAGACTGTCAGGACCGCCAGGGGAGCAGCCTCCGGAGAAGAGGAGGTGGAGTCCGGGGACGATGGTTCTTCCGAGGAGGAGAGTGAAAAATCTTGCTCCGGAGGAGTCTGCCGGGTTAGAGCTTGCCGGGGCCAGTGGCTCCCAAGCCGCGGCAACAGGGACCCAGGGGCATGGCGAGGCGGAGGAGGCGAAGGGTCCGGAGGCGGAAGAGGAGGGGCTCGAAGAGGGGCCCCAAGCTCCGGAGCCGGGTCGCCGCCTCCGTCTACACTCCAACCGAGAGACAACGGCCTCCGCATCTTCGCGAGGTCCCTCGAAGGAGAAGAAGACGACTTCCAGGGGCGGCGGGCGCGAAGTGGCACGTCGCCAATCCTCCCGCCTTTCCCAGGCCAAGGCGTCCCCCGTCAAGCGACGAAAGGTTCATGGGGTGGACCCCAGCCCTCCGTCAAGCCCAACTTTGCTGCCAGGCTCGCCCTTGCCGGCAATCCTAGCATCTCCGTCAAGCCCTATACCTCCATCTCTGAAGAGGGGCTGGGCAACTCCACCGCCCGCGTCGTACGAGCTGGGCTCAATGCTCCTTGCCTCGGAGTGAGTCTAGTTGATCTCAGCTTCCGTCGTAAACACTTTGATCTTTAATCTTCCTGACTGATCTCACATGGTTGATCTTTACAGGGACGAGGATGAGGAGACTCTCGCGCACAGGGCCAAGAGGGCCAAATCCGCAATGGGACCAGACTTTGCGGCAGGCAGAGGCCCTGCGGGAGACGCGGAAGAGAATCCCGTGTCTAGCCCCCAGCCCAGTCCTCTCCTTGAAACCCATGTGCAGGTCTCGTCTACTGGCAGAGATGGGGAAGGATGCCTCCCTCCACCCGACAGGGAAACAGGAGAGGAAGATCGGAGGAAGGCTCGCCAAGAGGAACCTCTCCTCCAATATTCCCCGTCAACCATCGCCCATGAGGAGGATTCGCCGGCAAGGGCCTCCGCCGAGGAACCTGCCTGTGCAAAGGTCATTGCCGAAGGGACGGCGACAGACCGCACGCCGACAACTGATGTTGTCGGGGAAGGATAGGTCCTTCCACAGCAGTTTCCATCGGGTATCCCTCTTGCCGGTGCTCTTGTTTTTCCTGTATCTTTGCCTTATTAATTCTTGATTTCCATACTTCTGTTTTGTTGCTCCAATGCGCAATTCCGCTTTTTGAAGAGCCTAGACTACTGGAGGAGGTTGCTGGTATTGGGAAAGATGTTGCCGCAGAAGCGATGAAGATTGCTGCCGCGGAAAAACATGGCCCGGCTGCCGGGGATATTCAGGGGTCTTTAGAAGGAACGGTACAAAATCCCGACAGCATGCCTGGCCTGGGCCCAGTGGTCAAAGAGAAGATTCCCCTTCAAACCATGAAGCCCCTCGTCCAGTTATCCCCTGGCATCGGCCCTGCAATCCCCGCAGAGTCATCTGGCGTTGGTCACTGCTCCGTTAAGCCATACAGCTCCCGGCTCGCCCTTCTTAGTGGGTGCAGACCTTGACGAAGAGATTAACAAGATCCTGGCATCGCTATCTCAGAGAATCGAAGGAACCCACAGTACTGCTGACGCCGCCAAGGACTTGGCTTTCTTGGAGTCCATAGCGGCAGGTCTCAAGGACGTGCAGAGCAGGTACAACCTCCAGTGGCAGGCAGTCAAGGAGCAGCAAGACTCGGCCGAGCTTGTGGATCTACAGTTGAGGATCAAAGGGAGCGAGTTGCGGGACTGGTACAACCGGCAGGTTCACTCCCTTAAGAGGCAGCACGTGACGCTGTCCATGGCCAACGAAGATGTTTCCGCTTGGAAGGTTCGCCTAACGGAGCGCGAAGCTCTTCTGGACGCCGGGGAGGAAGGCATCTCCTTTCGGGAAGAGGCTCTTGAGGCTACCCTCCGTGCCAAGGACGAAGAGCTGGAGGCCCTCGTCCGGCAACACACCATGGAGCTGGAGGATAGCCACAAGATCGCTCTGGATGGACTTTCCCTGGAGTCTGCTGCTCAGCTGAAGAAGGTGACTGACGAGCTAGCTGCTGCATCCGCTGCCAAGGCCAAATTTGAAGCCCAACTGACCAAACTGACAGAGGATCTTGCTGGGAGCACCAAGGAGACTGAGGCCCTCAAAGAGGTGGTGCGAAAGACAACGGCAACTCTGGAAGAGATGCAATCACCACTTTCCTCCAAGGGCCAGGACCTTGATGCCGCTAACGGCACCATTTCCGACATGAAATCCAGGCTTGCTTCCTTGGAGAGTGACCTCGAATCGACTGGGGCTCATGAGAAACTACTGCTGACAGATGTGACCCACGCGAAGACCCTTCAGAAGGACGCCGAAGAAAACCTGGAGAACTTGGTTGAGCAGCGTGACCTCTGGATCAAGAGGATGGTTGATATCGCCGAGCGCCTCACTGCCCAGATTGCCAAGATGGACATGAAGAGCTGGGCCTACTCTGTTGGCAAACATGAAGCTCCGAGCGTCAAGATGACACTCTTCTTCGACGACCTAATCGAGGGGCTGAAGACGTATGAGGAGGACAGGGCTGCCTCCTTCGCCAACGAATCCCGGAAACTAGAACGCGATGCCCTTTTCCTGGTCTTGAGCAACCTCGCCTTCTTCCACCCGGAGCTCGATCTTCCTGATAGTTTCAAGAAGCTACCATCGGGTGCCGACACCTCGGCCGCCACGGAGAAGGCCGGTCCCCTTGCCGACAGGATCCTCAAAGTTTCAAGGACCCAGGGGAGCTACCGGAGCTAGCTTTGTGCCTTCCTTGTCGCCATGTCGCCCTGTACTTGAGACACAGTAGGTATCTCGTATTAGGGCGTGAACTTTCTTTATTTTATCGTTGCTGAACTGATGCTCTTGTGCAATCGCATACTATGCCCTTCATTTCCCTTCTGGCGTTCGTATGATAATCACCATTACGCATTTCTAGTTACCCGCCAACGACATGTTGCCGCAAATTGCTTTGAGGAACAGGTCCTTAGCTTTCTGCTGGCAAGAACACGCTGCCGGCAAGGTTACCTTTGGCAGTGTTGACGCTGCCACGCGTTTTGTTGAGCAGGCTCGAAACAAAACACGAGCGCGAACAAACACAGTAAGGCTCTGTCACACGCAAGGTTTATCATACGGAACCTTAGGTTTGGCGAAGGGACATACAAACGTATATCTTAATGGGAGTTGATTATTTGTGTCAACTTAGCTTTTGTCATGGCCTTTCATTCCACCCTGGCATCTTCCCTCTCCCGTGCTCCCTTTGGTGCATGCACAAGCATGTGCTCACCGCAGCCATGAAAGAGAAGGGACGTAGAGAAGAGAAAAACGAGGGTACTCGAAGACACGTTAGTTCTGAATATGGTCCGTGGCAGGAGTCTACTGGGTTAATGCAATATTCATGATCAGTTCGAGAATGGAAAAAGAAGCAGGTATGGCCAGTCCTTCCCTCCTTTTCTTCGCGCCCAACGGTCCCGTGGCGACCCGCAATAGGCATGCGGGACCTTGCCGTGGTTCACCTGCCGAGAGCGTCGACTAGCGGATGCACTCTAGCATTCAGTTCGGGATTTGTCCCCTGGCGGGACAAATGCAGGACCGAACCTCATGCGAGCTTATCGACACTGAAGACGTCGTCACCGCGTAGAGCTAACCACAGGCGGGGAAGGAGGAGGGAGAAGGGCTTAGCCAGGTACCTCTTTCTCCCCTTGGCCTGCTGGATTATGCCACATCTTCCTAGGGTCGAGCGGACCCATTTCCTTCTGGCGTTCTCCGCCCCGGCCTCGGTCGCGGGAGACACGACGGCGGCGCCGCCTGCGCCAGCTGCCTTGCCGACGGCGCCTTCTCCACTTGCAACCGCCGCGACGCCCGCTGCGTTCGTGGCTGCGTGCGAGGGAGCCTTTGAAGTGGATGGATGCGCGGCCATGCTGGGCTTCTTCTTGGGAGCCATGGCTAAAGAAGATGACGACGAGGGTCGATTCGCCGTTCACGAACTCGGGTTCACGCAAATGATGCACGCCCCCTACCTGGCGTGCCAAAGATGTTGGGGCACGGATGCTCATGATCACCTATGGGACCCGGAGGCCCCTTGTGGTTCGGCAAGGGGGGTCACGTTGCACAAAGAGCGGAGAGCGTGAGACAGCGCGACGATCAGGATGCGAGCATTTTACCCAGTTCGGGCCGCTGCTAAGCGTAAAACCCTACTCCTGCTTTTTGGTGGATTGATTGGGAGAACACGAGTGGTGCCTCATGCTCTGTCCCGGCAAGGGTTGCCTTTGGGAAAAGAGCTGTTAGGCGAGATGTTCGGGGGTCCGAATACTGAGCTAGGTTGCCTTGGGCGTCCTTTTATAGTGCAAGGGGTTACCACAATGGTAAAACAGTCTTTATCTATCGATTAGATATCTTAGCAGAGCTATCATACCTAAATCTTGAATTTAGGACAAAATACCATGATTACCAGCCTAGGTGGCGCTCGGGGGTGCATCCCCGGCAAGCTCTTGCCACCGCTTGGCCGGTCGTTGCTTACGGTCTTGACACGCTGCAGGGCGGGTGTCAACTGAGCATAACTTGCCTCCTAGCGTGTCGCCACGTGCTTAGCGAGAGCTGATTAGTAGCTTGAGGGCTCGACACTGCATTGATAAGTGACTGGCGTAGCGATGCGGTGGAGCGGTGGCCGATCAGCTCGCGCCTGCCGGGGGATGGCTTGCTGGGTCTTCAGGAGATGTGCACGCCTCGGCCCCTGGCAAGCATTGGGGGCGTGGCTGGCGCGCTTTGGGCCCCTCCTGGGCTGTTGTGTGGGTGTTGCCGACGCTTGCTTAGCCTTCTGCGGTTTGTTGCTGCCGGATGCTGGTTCTTGAACGTTTGCTTGGAGACGTGGTAATATTCCCATCGGGTTTTGCTGGCGGGGGTCGGAGGCTGTCTATCCGTGCACAAGTCAGGGGGAATGAACACCCCTGTTTGTATACCCCGACAATTTGGCTACCTTGCTGCACCTTATTTACCGTTACCGTGACTTTCTCGTTACAAATTACCTTGCTATCAAACTATCTATTACCTACAATTTCAGTGCTTGCAGAGATTACCTTGCTGAAAACCGCTTGTCATTTCCTTTTGCTCCTTGTTGGGTTTGACACTCTTACTTATCGAAAGGACTACGATTGATCCCCTATACTTGTGGGTCATCAAGACTCTTTTCTGGCGCTTTGGCGGGGAGTGAAGCGCTCTTGGTAAGTGGAAATCGGTAAGGAAAAACTTATACTACGTGCTGAAATTTATTGCTACTTGCTACTATGGAGAACAATCCTTTGAGGGGTTTGTTTGGGGTATCTTCACCTCGACCGGAACCACAATTAGTTGCCCCTCAACCATCTGCACCTACTGAAAATATTACTTTTGAAATCCCTTCGGGTATGGTAGAACAACTGCTTTCTAAACCCTATGCAGGAGATGGAACTGAACATCCTGATATGCATCTATTATATGTGAACGAAATATGTGGATTATTTAAGCTTGCAGGTTTACCCGGAGATGAAGTTAAGAAGAAGGTTTTCCCTTTATCTTTGGAGGGAAAAGCATTGACATGGTATAGGCTATGTGATGATCTTGGATCGTGGAACTAGAATCGTTTGCAATTGGAATTCCACCAAAAGTTTTATCCCATGCATCTAGTTCATCGTGATCGGAATTATATATATAATTTTTGGCCTCGTAAAGGAGAAAGTATCGCTCTAGCTTGGGGGAGGCTTAAGTCAATGTTATATTCATGCCCCAATCATGACATTCCGAGAGAATTTATCATTTAGAATTTTTATGCTCGGCTTTCTCATAATTATCAATCCATGCTCGATACTTCTTGTGATGGTTCTTATATGAAGAAGACTATTGAATTCAAGTGGGATCTCTTAGAAAGAATTAAACGCAACTCTGAAGATTAGGAACTCGACGAAGGTAATGAGTCAGGTATAAAGCTTGAATTTGATTGTGTTAAATCTTTTATGAATACCGATACTTTTCATAAGTTTAGCACTAAATATGGGCTTGACTCTGAGATAGTAGCCTCTTTCTGCGAAGCATTTGCTACTCACATTGATTTGCCTAAGGAGAAGTGGTTTAAATATCATCCCCCAATTAAAGAAGAAATTAAAGAACCGGTCATAGCTAAAGAAGAAACCATCATTTACAATGTTGATCCAGTTGTGCCTACCGCTTATATTGAGAAACCACCTTTTCCTGTTAGGATAAAAGAACATGCTAAGGTATCAACTGTGGTTCGTAGGAGCAATCTGAAAACATCTAAGCCCCCTGAGCAAATCAAAGTAGAACCTAGTGTTGCTATGGTTAAAGATCTCTTGGTAGAAAATATTGATGGGCATGTTATCTACTTTTGTGATGAAGCTGCTAGAATTGCTAAACCCGATGAAAAAGATAAACATAGACCCATAGGAGGCATTCCTGTTGTCTTAGTAAAAATAGGAGATCATTGCTATCATGGTCTATGTGATTTGGGTGCTAGTGTGAGTGCTATTCCTTTTACCTTATACCAAGAAATTATGGATGAAATAGCACCTGCTGAAATAGAAGACATTGATGTCACTATTAAACTTGCTAATAGAGACACCATCACACCATTTGGGATTGTTAGAGATGTTGAAGTGTTGTGTGGGAAAGTGAAATACCCTACTGATTTTATAGTTCTTGGCTCCCCACAAGATGACTTTTGTCCCATTATCTTTGGTAGACCTTTCTTGAGCACCGTCAATGCTAAGATAGATTGTGAAAAACAAACTGTCGGTGTCAGTTTTGGTGGTGTGTCGCATGAGTTTAATTTTTCCAAGTTTAGTACACATCCTCGTGATAAAGCGTTACCTAGTAAAGATGAAATAATTGGTCTTTCTTCCATTGTTATGCCTCCTACTGATCCATTAGAACAATTTTGGCTTGACCATGAAAATCATATGCACTTGCGTGAAAGGAATGAAATAGATCAAATTTTCTTTTAACAACAAACTCTCTTGAAACACAATTTGCCTATTGAAACTCTTGGAGGCCCTCCTCCACCTAAAGGTGATCCTGTGTTTGAATTGAAACAATTGCCTGACAGTTTGAAGTATGCCTATCTTGATGAGAAAAAGATATATCCTGTTATTATTAGTGCTAACCTTTCAGAACATGAAGAAGAAAGATTATTAAAAGTTCTAAGGAAGCACCGGGCTGCTATTGGATATACTCTTGATGATCTTAAGGGCATTAGTCCCACTCTTTGTTAGCACAAGACTAATATGGAACCTGATGCTAAACCCGTTGTTGATCACCAACGACGACTGAATCCTAAGATGAAGGAAGTGATAAGAACTGAAATACTAAAACTTCTGGAAGCAGGTATAATCTATCCTATTGCTGATAGTAGATGGGTAAGTCTCGTTCATTGTGTCCCTAAGAAAGGAGGTATTACCGTTGTTCCCAATGATAAGAATGAACTCATTCCACAAATAATTGTTACAGGCTATAGAATGGTAATTGATTTTAGAAAATTAAATAAAGCTACTAAGAAGGATCATTACCCCCTGCCTTTCATTAATCAAATGTTAGAAAGATTATCTAAGCACACACACTTTTGCTTCCTAGATGGATATTCTGGTTTCTCTCAAATACCTGTGTCACAATCCGATCAAGAAAAAACCACCTTACTTGCCCTTTTGGAACCTATGCTTATAGACGTATGCCTTTTGGTTTATGCAATGCACCTGCTACCTTTCAAAGATGTATGACTTCTATATTCTCTGACTTTTGTGAAAAGATTGTGGAGGTTTTCATGGATGATTTTTCTGTTTACGGAACTTCTTTTGCTGATTGCTTAAGCAACCTTGATCGAGTTTTGCAGAGATGTGAAGAAACTAATCTTGTCTTGAATTGGGAGAAGTGCCAATTTATGGTTAATGAAGGTATTGTCTTGGGGCATAAAATATCTGAGCGAGGTATTGAGGTGGATAAAGATAAAGTTGATGCAATTGAGAAAATGCCATATCCTAAAGATATTAAAGGTATTCACAGTTTCCTTGGTCATGCTGGTTTCTATAGGAGGTTCATTAAAGACTTCTCTAAAATTTCTAGGCCTCTTACTAATCTTTTGCAAAAGGATATTCCTTTTGGTTTTGATGATGATTGTGTGGAAGCCTTTGAAACACTCAAGAAAGCCTTAACCTCTACACCTATCGTTCAACCACCTGATTGGAACTTGCCTTTTGAAATTATTTGTGATGCTAGCGATTATGCTGTTGGTGCCGTTCTAGGACAAAGAGTAGATAAGAAATTGAATGTTATCCATTATGCTAGTAAAACTCTAGACATTGCTCAACGAAATTATGCTACAACTGGAAAAGAAATTTTAGCGGTCCTGTTTGCTTGTGATAAATTTAGATCATATATTGTTGACTCAAAGGTAATTGTTCACACTGACCATGCTGCTATCAAATACCTTATGGAATAGAAAGATGCTAAACCTAGACTTATTAGGTGGGTTCTCTTGCTCCAAGAATTTGACTTGCATATTGTTGATAGGAAGGGAGCTGAGAACCCTATAGCTGATAACTTGTCTAGGTTAGAAAATATTCTTGATGACCCACTACCTATTGATGATAGTTTCCCTAACGAACAGTTAGCTGCAATAAATGTTTCTCAAAACACTCCTTGGTATGCTGATTATGCTAATTACATTGTCGCTAAATATATACCACCTAGCTTCACATACCAACAAAAGAAAAAATTCTTCTATGACTTAAGTCATTACTTTTGGGATGACCCACATCTTTATAAAGAAGGAGTAGATGGTATTATTAGACGTTGTGTACCTGAGCATGAACAGGAACAAATCCTACGGAAATGTCATTCCGAAGCTTATGGAGGACATCATGCGGGAGATAGAACTGCTCATAAGGTACTACAATCTGGTTTTTATTGGCCTACTCTCTTCAAAGATGCCCGTAAGTTTGTTTTGACCTGTGATGAATGTCAGAGAATTGGTAATATCGGTAAGCGTCAGGAAATGCCTATGAATTATTCACTTGTTGTTGAACCATTTGATGTTTGGTGTTTTGATTATATGGGACCTTTTCCTTCCTCTAATGGGTACTCATATTTTGGTTGCTGTTGATTATGTCACTAAGTGGGTAGAAGCTATTCCAACTAGTAGTGCTGATCACCACACCTCCATTAAAATGCTTAAAGAGGTTATCTTCCCGAGGTTTGGAGTCCCTAGATATTTAATGACTGATGGTGGTTCACACTTTATTCATGGTGCTTTCCGTAAGATGCTTGCTAAATATGATGTTAACCATAGAAATGCATCACCCTATCATCCTCAATCTAGTAGTCAAGTTGAACTTAGTAATAGAGAAATAAAATTAATATTACAAAAAACTGTCAGTAGGTCTCGTAAGAATTGGTCTAAGAAATTAGATGATGCACTTTGGGCCTATAGAACAGCTTATAAAAATCCTATGGGTATGTCTCCATACAAAATGGTATATGGTAAATCTTGTCATTTACCTCTAGAATTAGAACATAAGGCATTTTGGGCAATTAAAGAACTTAACTATGATTTCAAACTTGCCTATGAGAAGAGGCTATTTGATATTAGCTCACTAGATGAATGGAGAACCCAAGCCTATGAAAATGCCAAACTATTCAAAGAAAAAGTAAAAAGGTGGCATGACAAAAGAATCCAAAAGCGGGAATTGAAAATAGGAGACTATGATCTTTTGTTCAACTCTCGTTTAAGATTTTTTGCAGGTAAGCTTCTCTCCAAATGGGAAGTACCTTATATTATCGAAGAGGTTTATCATTCTGGAGCTATCAAGATTAATAATGCCGAAGGTACTAACCCAAAGGTGGTCAATGGACAAAGAATTAAGCATTATATCTCAGGCACGCCTATTAACGTTGAAAGCAATGTTATCCAAACCATGACACCGGAGAAACACATAAAAGAAACCTTCCGGAACACTCCAGATTTCTTAAAAATAGGAGGTACGTGATACGGTAAGTAAATGGACTCTGAAAAATCCACAAATTGTCAGTTTTGGAATATTTTAAAATTTTGGAAATAAAGAAATAAACCAGAAGGTGATCGAGGTGAGCACGATACACCGGGGCGTGCCAGGCCCCCCTGGGCGCGCCCTGGTGGGTTGTGCCCACCTCGGATGCCTTCCCGACTCCCTTTTCCTTCCATATGCTTGGTTTCCAAGAATAAAAATTCTCTATATATACCCCCGACTGTTTTGACGACCGCATCACATAAAAATCATCTGTTCTTGTTTCGTTCTGTTTTCCTCGCGGATCTGAAAATATGTCATCTCAAGGTTCAGAGGGGGATCATTATGTTTCAGACCCAAAGATCTTTAGAGAAATTTACCCCTACCTTTGGGCATCTGAAGAAGAAGGAGATACCGATTTGGAGGAGATAGTGGATGCTTGTACGGATGCCAACTCTGAGGAAGAGGATGTCCCTCTACCTCAGCCGGGAGACATGCATGTGGAATTCAAGAAGTCAAGCCTCCCTAAAAGATACAAACCTGAGGTCCAATTTATCCCATCTCGTTTTCTGCAGGAGAGCAAGGCTGCATTATGGAAAAAGATATTAAAGCTCGAGTTGAAGAACGATGATCTAAGGGAGGAAAAATTTATTCTTAAATATAAGTTGAAGAAGAAGGCTTCATCACCATCACCTTCTTCATCACCACCACCAAAGGAGACTTGAGCACATGGGTATGGGCACTCCCCTTGGCTTGAGCCAAGCTTGGGGGAGGTGCCCCGGTATCGTATCACCACCACTTTTATTCACCTTTACCTATTTTAGTTCGACCTTTAGTTTCCCTTTGCTTTAGTTGAATAAAAGTTTAGCATGATCTATTTTCATGTGTTAGTTTCGTGGTCTATCTATCTATGTAATCGAGTGAAAGTTATATAATAAAGTTAGTTTAAGTTTTTGCCTCTCTACTTTCTTGTTGCAATCAAAATAAAAGAAAAGGGAAATAAATGAAAAGAATCATATGCTAATCTTATGGTGAGTAATGACATCACATAAAGAATAGTATAAGTAGCAAAATTTATTGGAGATTAAAAAACATAGCATTGGTCAATGATGCAATTCATGAAAGAATTAATAAGGGAAGAGAAGATTCACATGCAAATACACCATCTTGGACATCTTTTATGATTGTGAGCCCCCATTAAATATTATATGTCAAAATTGTTTACGTTGGACAAGGAAGACAACGCAATGATTTATGTTTGTTAATATCTACATAGAAGTTATATTGTCATAGATCCTTCAACATGTGGTGCTTGCTCAATATCCTTGCTAGCCAAAAATTCCGCACTAAGTAGAGATACTACTTGTGCATCCAAAAACCCAAAACCAAACTCATTCTTTGAGAGTCCACCATACCTACCTATGGATCGAGAAAGATCCCTCAAGTAAGTTGTCATCGGTGCAAAAAGGCAATAAAAATTGCTTCTAAAAGTGTTTTGATCAATTAGTGTAAGAGAAAATTGAGCGTTATACGAACTTATGATGGCAAAGTAATAAAAGTGACGGACTGCATAATAAAGGTTGCTATCATAGGGGGATATATAGCGCGACGTTCTTTTACATTAAGGGATTGGGCATACAAACCAACAAGCGCATGACAACCTCTGCTTCTCTCTGCAAAGGGACTATCTTTTACTTTTATGCATTTACTTTTATGCAGGAGTCAAAGTATTCTTCCCTTTTCCTTTTTACTTTTTACTTTTGCAAGCATCATGTGGTGAGGAAAGATCTAGGCACATATATCCAGTTGGATATGGGTGGGCATGAGTTATTATTGTTGACATCATCCTTGAGGTGAATACTTTGGGAGGCAAAACTATAAGCCCCTATCTTCTTATGTGTCTGGTTGAAACTTTTTGTTCATGGGTATGCCGTGAGTGTTAGATATCATAGAAGACTAAATGATGGTTGAGTATGTGGACTTGCCAAAAGGCTCCGACATGGGACCCTTCCTGAAAATATGATGAATTGTAGTTGCAAAGTTGACTGAGAACACAGTTTGTGGTTTTCAATAAGGTTTATGCTTCATACTTCTATGTTGTGATGAATTGTTACTTGTTCATGAGAAGCTATATGATAAAAATGTATTGAATAAGTTTTATGATATAGTTTGTTGCTGTTATAATAATAAGCATGATGCTTCTATGTCCGTATTTTGTTTTTATCGACACCTCTCTCTCAAATCATGTGGACATGCTTTTCAATATCGGCTTTCGCTTGAGGACAAGCGAGGTCTAAGCTTGGGGGAGTTGATACGTCCATTTTGCATCATGATTTCCTACTGTTATTTTTTATGTTTTGTTGAATAAGAATGCTTTAGGGAGTGATTCTAATGCCTTTTCTCTCATAGTATGCAAGGTTTACAAAAAGAGGGAGAATACCGGCAACAGGAATTCTGGACCCAAGAAAAGAACATGAGAGATACCTATTCTGCACAACTCCAATGAAGCTGAAATTTTACGGAGATTATTTTTGTATTAAATAAAAAATACTAGAGCAGAAAAGTACCAGAGGGGGCCAGCCTGGTGGGCACAACCCACTAGGGCGCGCCAGACCCCCCTGGGCGCGCCCTGATGGGTTGTGGCCTCCTCGGCCCACCTCCGGTGCCCATCTTCTGGTATATAGTCACATTTAACCTAGAAAAATCAGGGGAGGACTTTCGGGACGAAGCGCCGCCGCCTTGAGGCGGAACTTGGGCAGGAGCACTTAACTTCCCTCCCGGAGCGGGAAATCGAACCTATCGTCATCACCAACACCCCTCTCATCTTTGGGAGGCCAATCTTCATCAACATCTTCAATAGCACCATCTCCTCTCAAACCCTAGTTCATCTCTTGTGTTCAATCTTTGTACCGGAACCTCAGATTGGTACCTGTGGGTGACTAGTAGTGTTGATTACCTTGCGTAGTTGATTACTATATGGTCTATTTGGTGGAAGATTATATGTTCAGATCCAATATGCTATTCAATACCTCTCTGATCTTTAGCATTTTTATTATTTGCGAGTAGTTACCATTGTTCTTGAGGTCACAGGAGAAGTGATGTTGCAAGTAATCATGTGAATTTGATATGTGTTCGATATTTTGATGATATGTATGTTGTGATTCTCTTAGTGGTGTCTTGTGAACGTCGACTACATGACACTTCACCATTCATGGGCCTAAGGGGATGCATTGTGGAGTAGTTATTAGATGATGGGTTGCTAGAGTGACAGAAGTTTAAACCCTAGTTTATGCGCTACTTCGTAAGGGGCTGATTTGGATCCAAACGTTTAATGCTATGATTAGATTTTATCTTAATACTTTTCTCGTAGTTGCGGATGCTTGCGAGGGGGTTGTTCAAGTAAGAACAGCACCCAAGCACCGGTCCACCCACATATCAAATTATCAAAGTAGCCAACACGAATCAAACTATCATGATAAAAGTGACTAGATGAAATTCCCGTATACCCTCAAGAACATTTTGCCTCTTACTAGAGATTGTTCTGGCCTGTCCTTTGCCTCAAAAGGATTGGGCTACCTTGCTGCACCTTATTTACCGTTACCGTTACTTGCTCGTTACAAATTACCTTGCTATCAAACTATCTGTTACCTACAATTTCAGTGCTTGCAGAGATTACCTTGCTGAAAATCGCTTGTCATTTCCTTCTGCTCCTTGTTGGGTTCGACACTCTTACTTATCGAAAGGACTACGATTGATCCCCTATACTTGTGGGTCATCAACATTCACATGACACCTCTAAGGGAATCACAACATACATATCATCAAAATATCGAACAGATATCAAATTCACATGATTACTTGCAACATGACATCTCCCGTGACCTCAAGAACAAAGGTAACTACTCACAAATAATACTCATGCTCAAGATCAGAAGGGTATTGAATAGCATAATGGATCTGAACATATAATCTTCCACCAAATAAACCATATAGTAATCAACTACAAGATGTAATCAACACTACTAGTCACCCACAGGTACCAATCTGAGGTTCCAGTACAAAGATTGAACACAAGAGATGAACTAGGGGTTGAGAGGAGATGGTGCTATTGAAGATGTTGATGAAGATTGGACTCCCAAAGATGAGAGGGTTGTTGGTGATGACGATGGCTTATATTTCCCCCTCCGGGAGGGAAGTTCCCCCGGCGAAATCGCTCCGTCGGAGGGCAAAAGTGCTCCTGCCCAGGTTCCGCCTCGAGACGGCGGCGTTCCGTCCCGAAAGTCCTCCCTTCTTTTTTTCTAGGTCAAAGTACCTTAAGTACCAGAAGATGGGCACTGGAGGTGGGCTGGGCTGAGCACAACCCACCAGGGCGCGCCTGGGGGGCCTGGCACACCTGGGGGGCCTGGCACGCCCTGGTGTCTTGTGCTCACTAGGTGGCCCCCCCTCCGGTAGTTATTTGCTCCAGTATTTTTCATATATTCCAAAATATTTCTCCGTGAAGTTTCAGCTTATTTGGAGATGTGCAGAATAGGTATTTCTGATTTGCTTTTTCAGGTCCAGAATTCTAGCTGTCGGTATTCTCCCTCTTTGTGTAAACCTTGCATATTATGAGAGAAAAGGCATTAGAATCACCCCCTAAAGCATTATTATGCATTAAAACATTATAAATAACAGTATGAAATCTTGATGCAAAATGGACGTATCAACTATCAAGTTGCCTTTTAACCTTCTGCAAGGACCGCCGTAGTCAAATTCAATTCAACTAAAGTGAGACAAACTGACACCCGCCAGCCACCTATATGCAAAACAAGTTGCATGTCTGTTGGTGGAACCGGTCTCATGTACGTGGACATGTAAGGTTGGTCCAGGACGCTTCATCCCACAATAGTGCCGAATCAAAATAAGACATTGGTGGTAAGCAATATGAACGTCACCGCCCACAACTCCTTTGTGTTCTACTCGTGCATATCACCTACGCATAGACCTGGCTCATGATGCCACTGTTGGGGAACGTTGCATGGAAAACAAAAAATTTCTACGCACACGCAAGATCTATCCATGGAGATGCATAGCTACGAGAGGGAGAGAGCTTCTACATACCCTTGTAGATCGCTAAGCGGAAGCGTTTATCAACGCGGTTGATGTACTCGTACACCTTCACGATCCGTTCCGATCAAGCACAGAACGCATGGCGCCTCCGCCTTCAGCACACGTTCAGCTCGATGACATCCTCGCCTTCTTGATCCAGCAAGATTGGCGAAGTAGTAGATGAGTTCCGGAAGCACGATGGTGTGGTGTCGGTGGTGGTGAAACTATTTTCGCAGGGCTTCGCCAAGCACAACAGATTTAGAGCGGAGGATGAACTAGAGGAAGGAGATTAGAACCACACTGGGCTTCTAATTATGAGGTTTAGAGGTAGCTAGGTCTAGTTCTAATTAGTCAACTAGGACCAACTAGAACTAGAACTAGATCAACTAGAGGAGGCTCTAAAACTTGTGTTCTAGGGGCTAGCCCTACTCCTCTATTTATATGTTGAGCCCTGGGGTCATAACTTGGGGAGAGGGCTCCCCAAAGTCGGTTTGGAATGCAAGGAAGAGTCCTTCTCGGATTCCCGCACCAGACGCCACAGTCCTCGGCGTCCAGGGCCAGACGCCAAGGTCCCTGGCGTCTTGTCCCCGACCTCCGCAAAACTTGCTTTTGCACCGACCTAAAGCCCCGTGGGCCTTACCCCTTGGCCCAACCAAAGTGTCCTCGCACCAGAACATTTCTGGAAACATCCGAAACTCTTCCAGTGAATTCCGGAACCCTTCTGGAGACTAAATATTATCATCCAATATATCAATCTTTACCTCCGAACCATTCCGGAGCTCCTCGTTATGTCCATGGTCTCATCTGGGACTCTGAACAACATTCGGTCACCAACATACATAACTCATATAATACTATATCATCAACGAACGTTAAGCGTGCGGACCCTACGGGTTCGAGAATGATGTAGACATGACCGAGACGCCTCTCCAGTCAATAACCAATAGCGGGACCTGGATGTCCATATTGGTTCCTACATATTCTACGAAGATCTTTATCGGCCGAACCTTTATGACAACATATGTAGTTCCCTTTGTCTGTCGGTATGTTATTTGCCCGAGGTTCGATCGTCGGTATCTCAATACCTAGTTCAATCTCGTTACCGGCAAGTCTCTTTACTCGTTCCGTAATACATCATCCCGTAACTAACTCCTTAGTCACTTTGCTTACAAGCTTCTTGTGATGCTGTATTATCGAGAGGGCCCAGAGATACCTCTCCGTCATACGGAGTGACAAATCCCAATCTCGATCCATGTCAACTCAACACACACCTTGGGACATACCTATAGAGTACATTTATGATCACCCAGTTACGTTGTGACGTTTGATACACACAAGGCATTCCTTCGGAGTCCGGGAGTTGCACGATCTCATGGGTGAAGAAACATGTATTTGACAAATAAGAAAGCAGTAGCAATAAACTGAACGATCATATGCTATGCTAACGGATGGGTCTTGCCCATCACATCATTCTCCTAATGATGTGATCCCGTTATCAAATGACAACTCATGTCTATGGTTAGGAAACCTTGACCATCTTTGATCAACGAGCTAGTCTTGTAGAGGCTTACTAGGGACACGGTATTTGTTTATGTATCCACACATGTATTTAAGTTTCCTGTCAATATAATTCTAGCATGAATAATAAAACTTTATCATGATTAAGGAAATATAATAACAACCACTTTATTATTGCCTCTAGGGCATATTTCCAACAACTAGTGATATGTCTCCAACATATCTATAATTTTTGCTTGTTCCATGCTGTTATATTATCAATCTTCGATGTTTTAGAATCATTTTATAGAAACTTTATATCATTTTTTTTCTACGCAGAATATCAGTACCAAACGGAGTCCAATCGCGACGAAACTTGTTGGGAGGCAACCCAATGAATAAATTATTTTCATATTTTTCTTTCTGTTTTTGAGTGTTGACAAAATTATACCTCTTTTATGATTGTGTTTTGATGTTTTATTTAGTGTTTGTGCCAAGTAAAGCCTTTAGGATGATTCATAAGATGAGTAGAAACAATGCTGAATCTGAAACAGAAACTTTGCCTCAAGTGCACGAATTTTACTTTTTTACAGAAGCATGATAATGAGCTGAAATTTTAACACAGTGTTGCTATGAAGATTATTTATGTTGTCCTAATTTTTCAGAATTTTTCGATTTACATAAGTATGGTTAGAGTACAAATTACTACAGACTGTTCAGTTTAAGACATATTCTGTTTTCGTTGCATTGTATGCTTGTTTTGATGAATCTATGGTTTGTATTGAAGGGTATAAGCCATGGTAAAGTTAAAATAAAGTAGGTATAATGCAATAATAAAATTTTAATGAGTTTGCAACAGTACTTAAAGTGGTGATTTGCTTTATGATACTAACGGGTCTCACGAAGATTTTGTTGAGTTTTGTGTGATTGAAGTTTTCAAGTTTTTGGTGAGATCACGATGGATGAAGGAATAAGGAGTGAAAAGAGCCTAAGATTGGGGATGCTACAGAACGCCCAAGATATATCCAAAGAGAAACAAGCAACTAAGCTTGGGGATGCCCCGAGTGGCATCCCTTCTTTCTTCTAACGACCATCGGTATTTTACTTGGAGCTATATTTTTATTCATCACATATCATGAGCTTTGCTTGGAGCTTCTTGTATTATTTGAGTCTTTGCTTGCTTTGCTTTTTAGTTTGTCACTAGTATCGTTGCTGGACACACCTATTTGAGAGAGCCAAAATTATGCTATGATTTGTTAGAATTGCTCTATATGCTTCACTTAAATTTTTTGAGCTATGGAATTGCTCTATTGCTTCACTTATATCTTTTTGAGCACAGTGTGCGTTGAAAGTTTGAAGAAATACTCTCATGCTTCACTTAGATTAATTTGAGAGTTAGTAAATTTTGAAGAAACTCTCTCATGCTTCACTTATACTATTTTGAGAGATGAAATCTTTATGCTCATGTTCTTCACTTAAATTTGTTTGAGCTTGTCAAAAGCAATGGCAATATATGAAACTAGTCCCAAAGTGATAGATATTCAAGAGGGATATGATAAAAACTTTCATGAAGATCATTGGATAAATTAAACTTGATTCCTTGTAAAAGTTTTGAGACATGATGATAGTAATATGTGAGTCATGTTAGTGACTAATTATGCTTTAGTAAGAATATTGGTGTTAAGGTTTGTGATTCCCTATGCAAGTACGAAAGTCAATAGTTATGCAATGAAATTATATCCTACTTATGGTGCATTATTCGGTGTTAGTTATGCTCAATGCCCGATTATGTGAATTTTTGTTTCTTGGTTGGTTGCTTCTCAATCTATTTGCTAGCCTCCACTTGTACTAAGTAGAAATACTACTTGTCCATCCAAAATCCTTAAACCCAGTTTTGCCTTATGAGTCCACCATACCTACCTATATGCGGTATTTTCGTGCCGTTATAAGCAAATTTGTATGTGCCATCTCTAATTTTCAAAATAAATTTCCTTTTTGTGTGCTCGTACCGCTAATGAAATGGTAGGGGGTGTCCAATATTTTTCCATGCTACATGTGTTATTCTCAAGATGAGTGTTTATTCACTTGTCATTGCACGAGAGTACGGCAGTAATAGGGATGCCCAGTCCCGAAATGAAAAAAAAAAAGAAATTTACTTTATGTTGTCAAATAATAAATTCCTTGGAAAGTGTTGGTATGGAAGGCAACCGTGGATACGGCTAGCCATGGATAGTGAAAGAATGGTGGAAAAAGTAATAAACTTTACTTTATGTTTGGGAACCTCCTATGATGTATCTAGCATGGAAAGTATTGTGAACTACTTTGTCGGTTTCGTTACAGGAAAGGCAGGCCACTCAAAACATTTTTCTCTCTCAATTTAAACCTTGAGCTCTGGCACCTCTACAAATCCCTACTTCCCTGTGCGAAGGGCCTATCTATTTACTTTATGCAATTTTATTTTAAATTTGAGTCTCCATCTTCTCTTTTAAAAGCACCAACTAGGGGGCACTATGATCATACTTGTGCATTGGGTGTAGTTAATATTTAAGTGTGTTTCATGAATGGATCAATGATTGAGCATGATGGGCTAGGGATAACTTTCTTTAGTGTTGATATTTTGAAAGACATGGTTGCTTGTTGGCATGCTTGAGTATTAAAGTCTGTATTAAAGTCCAAATGTCCATGCTACAAAAGAAAAGAATATGTGATGAACATATTAGGCAGCATTCCACATAAAAAAATCTGTTTTTATCATTTACCTACTCGAGGACGAGTAGGAATTAAGCTTCGGGATGCTAATACATCTCCAACGTATCTATAATTTTTGCTTGTTCCATGCTGTTATATTATCAATCTTGGATGTTTTAGATTCATTTTATAGCAACTTTATATCATTTTTGGGGACTAACCTATTGACATAGTGCCAAAGTGCCAGTTGCTGTGTTTGCTTGTTTTTTACTTCACAAAATATCAGTACCAAACGGAGTCCAATCGCGACGAAACTTTTGGAGAATTTTTTCGGACCAGAAGAAGGCCAGTGGGCAAAAGAAGTAACCAGGAGGGAGCCCAGGCCGCCCACAACCCACCAGGGTGCGCCAGGGGCCCCGGGCGCGCCCTGATGGGTTGTGGCCGCCTCGGGAACCCACTCCACCGCCTATGAGCTCTATAAATACCCAAATATTCTAGAAACCCTAGAGGAGTCGACGAAAAATACATCCAGCCGCCGCAAGTTCCAGAACCGCGAGATCCAATCTAACACCATCACAGAGGGGTTCATCATCCTCATTGGTGCCTCTCCGATGATGCGTGAGTAGTCCACCATAGACCTACGGGTACGTAGGCAGTAGATAGATGGATTCCTCTCTCTCTTTTGATTTTCAATACAATGGTCTCTTGGAGATCTATTTGATGTAAACTTTTTGCGATGTGTTTGTTGGGATCCGATGAATTTTGAGTTCATGATCAATTTCTATCCATGAATATTATTTGAGTCTTCTTTGATCTCTTATATGCATGATTACTTATAGCCTCGTATTTCTTCTTCGAATCTTTGGTTTAGTTAGGCCAACTAGATCGATTTTTCTTGCCATGGGAAGAGGTGCTTTGTGATGGGTTCGATCTTGTGGTGTCCTCTCCCAGTGATAGAAGGGGCAGCGAGGCACGCATGTATCGTTGCTATTAAGGATAACAAGATGGGGTCTATTCCTACATGAATAGATCTTGTCTACATTATGTCACCGTTCTTATTGCATTACTCCGTTTTTCCATGAACTTAATACACTACATGCATGTTGGATAGCGGTCGATGTGTGGAGTAATAGTAGTAGATGCAGAATCGTTTCGGTCTACTAATCTTGGACGTGATGCCTATATAATGATCATCGCCTTGGATATCGTCATGATTATTTGATCCTCTATTAATTTCCCAACAGTAATTTGTTCAACCACCGTGTGCTATACTCATGAGAGAAGCCACTAGTGAATCCTACGGCCCCCGGGTCTACTTTTCCAACATATTGCTTTCCGATCTATATTTTTGCCGCTTTTGTTTTCAGATCTGTTATTACAAAAACCCAAAAATACCTTGCTGCACTTTTTATTTGCCTCTTTTATTTTGTGTTCTTGCGAGATCTATCTATCCAATCTATCACAACCTAATCTATCTTTTTACCGTGGAGAGATTGACAACCTCTCTTTCGCGTCGGGTTGCAAGTATTTGTTCTTTGTGTGCAGGTGCTGTTTACATAGTGTTGTGTGATCCTCCTACTGGTTTGATACCTTGGTTTCATAACCGAGGGAAATACTTACCGTCGTTGTGCTGCATCATCCCTTTGTGTTTGGGGAAATACCGACGCAGTCTCAAGCCATGTCAACTAGCACCAAGGTCACATAAAGCATTGCATTCATATTCTTTAAGCTTTATTTTGAAAGTAGGTTCCCGTTCATCATGAAACTTTCTAGGAATAGAAACTTCTTGCTCAAGTTTCTCATCATAAGCTTTTATCATCGCTTCTACTATATGTTCGATAAAAGCTTTATTTTGTTCATATGCATTGGGTGAGATAATAATGGATTGCAACAAGGAAATACATTCTACTAAAGAGAAACTTTCATAATTAAAGTCCTTGTAATCCAGGATAGTGGGCACATCGCTAGTTAATGTTTTGACCTCTCCAAACCCACTTTTTCAATTTTATCATTAGAATCATCACCCTCTGAACAAACGGGGCGCCTTATTGCTAAAGTGCACTCATCTCCAGTCCCTTTATCATTTTTTTCATATTACTAAACAAGGAATCAGTAGGAGAAGTACCAATCATTTTAAGATCTTCATCATGATTATGGTAAAAACCGGGTGGAAGAGCTTTTTCTAAGAATTCTTGCTTAGCTTTCAACTTAGCAGTCCTCTCCTTCCTTTCATTAATAGATATTTCGATAGATTTAATAGTCTCATTAAAATCATGCTTTGGTGGCAAATTTTTATTTTTAAGAGTTTCCACATCAAGAGAATTTCTATCCATGTTCTTAGCTAAGTCATCAACTTTATGCAACTTTTCTTCTACCATAGTAATAAAAATATTTTGAGAACTAATAAATTCTTTAATGGTGTTCTCATGATCAGAGGATAACCTATTATTATTGAAGAAGAATTTACATAAGAGTTGCCATAATTATTAGAGGAATTACCGGGATACGGTCTGGCATTGAAATTTCCTCTATAAGCATTACTATTGAAATTGTTTCGCGAGATAAAGTTCACATCAATAGCATCATTATTTTGCTCAATCAAGGTAGACAAAGTCATATCATTGGGATCAACATACGCATGTTCACTAGCAACCATATTCATAAGAGCATCCACTTTTCACTCAAAGTAGCGATTTCCTCAACAGAATTTACTTTCTTAACAATTGGAGCTCTTTCGGTATGCCATTGAGAGTAGTTTGTCATGATGTTGTCCAAAATTTTGGTGGCCTCTGATACGTCTCCAACGTATCTATAATTTTTGATTGTTCCATGCTATTATATTATCATTCTAGGATACTTTTTGAGTAATAATTTACCAATTTATATTATTTTTGAGCACTAACCTATTGACCCAGTGCTCAGTGCCAGTTGTTGTTTTCTGCGTGTTTTTTACTTTTTAGGTTTACAGTACCAAACGAAGTGCAATTGCCTCGAAACTTTTTTATGATTTTTTTGGAACAAAAGAAGACCTGGAAGCTTCGGGAGAAGACCGGAGGCCGCACAAGGAAAGCACAAGAAACCATGGCGCGCCCAGGGGGTCGACGCGCCCTGATGGCTTGTCCCTCCCTGGTGGACCTCCTACCCCCGTTCTCTGGCCTATAAATTCACATATATTCCAAAAACCATAGGGGGCATCCTGAAATACTTTTTCCACCGCCGCAAGTCTCTGTTCCACCACGATCCCATCTGGAGCTCCGTTTCGGCACCCTGCCGGAGGGGGGGTCGATCACGGAGGGCCTCTTCATCAACCTTGCTGCCCTCATGATGATGTGTGAGTATTTCACTACAGACCTACGGGGCCGTATTTAGTACCTAGATGGCTATCTCTCTCTCTTTTGATCTTCAATACAATGATCATCGCATCTTCGCTTTGATCTATCTGATGTAATTCTTTTATACGGTGTGTTTGTTGGGATCCGATGAATTGTGGGTTTATGTTTCAGATTATTCATGAAAAGTAATTGAGTCACCTCTGAATATTATGATTCTTATTTGCATGATCATTATAGCTTCATAAATCTCTCCGATCTATTGAAATAGTATGGCCAACTAGATTGATATTTCTTCAGTGAGAGGGGTGCGTTGTAGTGGGTTCAACCTGGCGGTGCTCTATATCACAGTGAATGAAACGGACAAGACACTTCTTTGTAATTTTGCCACTAAGGATAAAACGACGGGGTTAGTTCATATTAATAGAATTCTCTTTGTCTACATCATGTCAATGTTCTCCAAGCATTACTATGTTTTTTTTAATACTCTAGATGCATGCTGGATAGGGGTCGATGGGTGGAGTAATAGTAATAGGTGCATGCAGGAGTCGGCCTATTTGCTTATGTATGTGATTCCTATATATACATGATCATTGCCGTGAATATCACATAACTATGCGTTTTTCTATCAATTGCCCAACAGTAATTTGTTTACCCACCGTATGTTGCCTACATGAGAGATGCCGCTAGGGAAAACTATGACCCTCGAGTCTATTCACTTATATCTTTACAAAATCTATCATTACCTTGCTGCCATTATTTACCTTTTATTTTATTTTGAACATTACAATTATCTACACACTTCACTTGCTTGCAAATAACGAGATCAAGGGGATTGACAACCCTCTTGCCGCGTTGGGTGCAAGTGTTTGCTCTGTTGTGTGCAACCGCTGAAGACGGTTGTGGATTGATATTCCTATTGGTTCGATAAACCTTGGTTCTTAACTGAGGGAAATACTTATCCGTATTGTGCTGCAATTACCCGTTCCTCTTCACGGAAAACCCAATGCAGATCACAAGTATCAGGAAGGATTTCTGGCGCAGTTGCCGGGGAATATCATCAACCAACTATCAAGTAACTTCGCACAAATTATCATTCACTTGGTCTTCTTTTTATTTGCTGTTCTATTTAGTTTGCTTCATAAAAATAAATAATACAAAAAAATCTATTTGCTAGCTTGTCCAGTTATGATTTTTTTAGTTTTGTCTCACACAAACAGAAAGTAAAAAAGCAAGAAAAAATAGAAAAATGGATCCTCATCCACTTGCTAATCTTTTCAAAAGACCTGATTATGTTGAACCAATTTCTAGTGAGTTGAGTGCACTAGATTATCTTTATGAGGTCTTGCGTGAAAATCGTGAATCTAAAAATTGTGAAATTTATAAAGTGATTCACGATTGTTCCTCGAATGAAAAGCATGATTGAAATTTTGTTAGTACAAATTCTATGAATATCAATTGTGCTAATGATCATGATTGGGGTGATAATCATGATGTTTCTTGTGATCTTGATAATTCTAAGCTTCATGATGAATCTATTATTGATTGTGATATTTGCAATACTACTAAAAGTGGGTTTGGAGAGGTCATGACTTTAGTTAATGTTAATCCCACTATCTTGGAAGATTGTAAGTTTTTTTGTGCATTTGGATCGTGGAGAAAATATTTTATATGATAGCTATATTGTTGAATTTGAATATGATCCTACATGTAATTATTATGAGAGAGGCAAATATGGTTATAGAAAGTTTCATGTTACTCACTTACCTCTCTTTATATTCAAATTGCTAATGCTTTACTCTTCCCATTTGCTTTTCCTAGATTTCACTTTTCTTGAGAATTTGCTTTCCTATAAAATGCCTATGCATAGGAAGTATGTTAGATTTAGATGTGTTTTAACATGCTTTATGATGCTCTCTTTGTGCTTCAATTCTTGTCTATTATGTGAGCATCATTGAAATTTGAAGCCTATCTTAATGGCTATAAAGATTTGTTGGGAGACAACCCAATACTTTCTCTTTGTGTGTGATAAAATGATTATTGACTCTGTAATGATTGTGTTTTTATGTTTTAACTAGCAAGATGGCCCTCGCAAATGCGAGGGCTAGGGCTATTATAGTGAATATTTTGTATTTATTTTCTTAGTAGGATTAATTCCTTTTAAATTGGGTATTGGTGTTGATTTGCTTTAACCGGTAGGTTTGATTTATGTGGTTGCACCATAGTGTTACTGCTGTGGTGTGGGCAACATATTAAAACTATGAAGAATTACTATTTAAAGGTTAAAAACTCTTATGCGAAGAGTACTGGGGCTACATCTTTATTGCATGTAAGATGTTGATTACTTATTTTATCTTTTATATATATTTTATACTCCTATTTACCGCTTTCATTGTAAAATTCACAATATTTTATACACTGGTACATTTTTAAGGTTTTACTTCGATATTTATTCTATACATGAACATATGATTAGGTTGCATTTTTTAGAAAATATGATTAGGTTGCGCATAGATAATAAACAATGTATTATGAAAACATATATAATCATACCGTTTCATGCCATTCAAGTAATATGTTTATATATTCCGGGGCATAGAGAGCTCAAGAACACCAATCAAATTAACCAACAATTTGCACATTCGCTAGATCAGGTGTTCTTGTTCTCTAGATTAAGTCTCTAGATCTGTTGTTGTATTGTGTATCACCATATAAAGTGCTCTAACTTTATTCCTATTTGGTCTCCTTGTATGATTGATGCTTGCATTCATAACCGAGTTTTATAAAAGGTAAAAAAGTTAACAAATAAATTGCGAGCACAACCTAAGGCCTTCGGTTGGGCAATTAATTGCGCCAATTCACACGTCCAAAATAATTTATACTCCCTCCATTCCACAATGTAGTGCATATAGATTTTTCTGAAAGTCAAGGTTTGTCAACTTTGACCAAGTTTATAGAGAAAATTGTGTACATCTACACTATCAAGCATGTGCATTATGAAAATATAACTCATGGTGTATCCAATGATGTGCATTTGGTATTCTAGATGTACCTATTTTTCTCTATAAATATGGACAAAGTTTGTAAGGTTTGACTTTAAAAAAAATCTATAGGCACTACATTATGGAACAGAGGGAGTATTAAACAGAGGAATTTGTTATGTTGCCGACGATATAAATCGTGCAGAGAGCATAAGGTTGTGTGAGGATCATCGACATTCGCTATAAATTTGTAGACCTCCAATTGTCTTCTATTTAGAACTATGACATTATTATAAGTAAAGGTCAATTGCCTTCTATCTAGAGAAAATATTGATATAGGTAAAGGTCAATTGGAGGTCAATAATCGGGTTCTAAATAGAGAAAATTTGTAGACCTCCAATTGTTTATATATTTTCTCTAACTATCTTCATGTTACCTCAACCCATACTCTTTAATCCAGTCAATGTATGCTCTTGCCCACATGTACTTATTATGTCTTGTAATACTTCCAATTTTCATCTAAAAAACTAATTGACCTTTACTATCTTTTCACCCACGTAATATTTTTCCCTCCCATGTAACCAACGAATTTGGCATCAGACCGGTCATCAACACTACTTATTAATGTCGTTATACCACTGCAGTATTGTAGGCAGTTATTCACATGATTAGAAAAACCAAGCAAACATTATTTGATTCCGAGGAGACATTCTCTTAAATCACAGTAAATGCTTAGAAATCTTAGAAATATACATACACCTTTTTCAGATTATATTGTATAAATGAGTTATATTGGACCTCCAGAGTCTTTGAAAGTTTTCCAAAAGGTGGCATATGCACGTATTTATTTTTCTTGTGTTACTAAGGAAACTTTGTCATGCCTTTTTCTCTTATTAGACTGATAGCTTCTTGCATCAACATGGAATTTGTGCAAGTCTATGCCATAGGTGAATTTAGCATGTTTCAATAAGGAGTCTTTCATTTTTTTACCTATCTCATAGGTGAATTTAGCATGTTTCCCGATCACCTGGCTTGTATCTACTGGTGAATCATCTAGCACTTCTACCCATCACACATTTTTAGATCCCTATGCATATGTCACACCTTGTCGACCTAGTGTGGTAGGAAACATGTGCCAGGCAAGGAATGTCTAGGTATTCTTGCAGTTCTTTCATGCAAGGTCCTAGTGTACGTAGCGTTTTTTATTTTGTTTTTAGAGATGGAATTTAAAATAGTAAGAGTTTGCAAATCTGTGTATAGATGATGCAAAGGGACAATTCTAAAAAATATACTGAAGGGGGACTCTACCGATAACAACTTTGAGGTTTGTTTGCCACGTCCATACGTGCATGATCGGACCTTGTCGAACGGGATAATATTTACTTTACACATATCATTAAATCTTAGTCATAATTTACACATCTAACAGTTCGAATAATTTGAATGATGTATATCAACATGGTGTCTTGAAAGAAATTCCTATTGTGCTGGTAATGTACCAACGTGGTGTATGATATATATTTTTAAGTAAATATATGTAGCATATAGAAATAAGAAAAATAAAAAATCATTTTTTGTGAGTTTTGTAATTAATATGGAAATTTGTGAAGATTTAATATTTCCTATGTCTGCATTGCATTTTCAAGGCCACTACTATTAAATGACAGTATGGTGTGTAGCCTTTCGTGAAATTCTGTACTGAATAGAGTTCCGAAACATTTGTATTCCTTTTTGTGTTTTGTACCGAACGGCTATTAGACATATATTTGTGTGTGTTTATTTATTTTATAATGAACAATGCATATGCACAGATTAACACTCAACTACGTACTCACCAGCAAAGAAAAAAAATCTCAACCATGTACACCTATTAATTATTTCATTATATTGTATTTACATCCTATTAGTTTTTATCTTGCCACCACGTACTATTTTTTTGTGGGGGATCTTTGCACCACGTACTACCTAGCTAGCATGTGCAATCCTAGAAAAAAAACAAAAAAAAGTTCTTTGTGTAACATGTGTTTATGGATAGGTATTTTCTCAAACAAAGAGTCCTAGTCCTATAAGTTGCATATATATGCAAAAAAAAAAGATACCCCACGTACATGTGTATGTCCATGTCTAGGACGTGTACCTTTTCTACAGAATACTAATATCAATCAGCCGTGTCCGGCTATAATACTAACACACACACGCTGCTCTTCCTTTTTTTAGACGTAAGTATCTTTTACTTTTGCTAGGCAATCTGTACGTGATTCTTTAGGAAACCTGCACGTGTTGTAGTACTTATACTTTTTTTTTCTCAATGAAACACATATCCTATGTTAACGTGACATATGCTATTTGTTTCTACATATACATGTCATCCGAGGCCCAGCATGTTGTTACGTAAATTGAACGGTTATGGATTCAAAATTTAATAAGATCCACAAGATCAAGGGCTAGCATGTTCTATTAAGTGAGAATTTCTAGCATATTCTCTTCTTTTGACCCGTATTTTGATTTTAGTAGATAATAGATTAGTGTTTGTGCCAAGTAAGGCCTTTAGGATGACTCACGAGATGAGTAGAATTGATACAGTGCAAAAAAAGAAACTTTAGCGTCCAATGGAGAATTTCTCTGATTTTACTGGAACGCCTTTTTGATCTGATTATTTTACACAGTATTGCTATAAAAATTCTTCAGCTTTTCCTATTTTTTTAGAATTTTGGGACTTCCATAAGTACAGGTTCTTTAAAGATCTTTACAGACTATTCTGTTTTAGACAGATTCTGTTTTTTTTTTCATAGTTTGCTTGTTTTGATGATGCTATGGATTATATCGGTGGGTATAAGCCACGGAGAAGTTATAATACAGTACCTATTATGCTTATACTCAGTGGCGAAGCCAGAAATGGAGCAAACCCCGGGCCCAATTTTTTCGACAACATGAAAAACTTTGGCACTTAAAACAACCTCATACCATTTCTAAAAAATACCTGATGTGGAAGCATAGAAAATAAATTTAAGTTTCTCAATAAATCAATATTTTAAACTTGATGCTCAATGATCCAAGAAAAAAGATTAAACATGACAGAAGGACAAATGTTAATACAGAAATACGATAAATTACCAAGTTCATACACAGAGGTTAGCAGGTTAAATTGTACTCCCTCCGTCTCAAAATAAGTGTCTCAACATTAGTACAATTTTATACTAAAGTTATTAAAAAGTTGAGACACTTATTTTAAGATGGAGGGAGTAGAACGCATACTAGTACAAACTACAACGAATCAAAGAAAGGTCAGGCAGGGGAGGGGAAGAACATGATGGCGTGCCGCGCGTAGTGGCGAACGGCGCATGCATGGGCAAAGCTGGGCTGCCGGGGAGTAACCAGGGAAGCAGGGGCATGTGTGAGGAAGTAGATGGCGATGGTCGAAGAACGGAGATGGTGCCACGGTGGCCAAGCAGGGAGGCGGCAGCGCGAACGCTAAAGACGAGCGTGCCATGTGCCGCTGTGCGTATGAGTCAGGTTGATTGTCCGGTCGTGGGATCGTGCCTGATGCATGTAGTGCGTGCATGCCTTTGTGGATCGCTGGCTTTGGGCCTTCTTTCACGGGGCTGAACCTCGGGCCCAAAAGAAAATATATGTACATACTAGCTGGAAAAAAATCGCACGCCCCGGGCCCAGCTCCGCCCCTGCTTATACTAACGGATCTCATGAAGTTTTCTTGAGTTTTATGTGATTGAAGTTTTCAAGTTTTGCATGTTATCACGATGGACGAAGGAATAAGGAGCGGCAATAGCCTAAGATTGGGGATGCCCAAGGCACCCCAAGGTAATATTCTAGGAAGACTCAAGCGTCTAAGCTTGGGGTTGCCCCGGAAGGCATCCCCTCTTTTGTCTCAATCCATCGGCATGCCACTTGGAGCTATATTTTTATTCGTCACATGATATGAGTTTTGCTTGGAGCGTCGTTTCCTTTTGTTTGCTTTTATTTTTAGTTTGCCATAATCATCATTTGCTGGACACACCTATTTGAGAGAGACACAGCTTCATCATAATTTATTAGAATACTCTATGTGCTTCACATATATCTTTTCAGCTTAGTAGTTGCTCTAGTACTTCACTTATATCTTTTTGAGCACGGTGGCGTATAGATTTTGTAGAAATAATTGCACTCTCGTTCTTCACTTATATTTGTTTGAGAGTTAATAAATAGTGACGGTTGAGGGAGTCCGAGACTAAGGGGTCCTCGGACCGCCGACCTGTTTCCTATGGGCTGGACAGATGGGCCGCTTTGTGCCCGGTACGTGGACGCCGGACTACAAGTCAACCTCGTATTCGGGAAGGAAAGCTTTGGTGTTTTGGTGTGTCCTCCAAGTCAAGATGGCCAGATCAGCGGGATTATCCCTTGGTGATAACCGACTATGTGTAACCCTAGGTACCCCTGGTGTCTATAGAAACCCGAGGGTTTAGCTCGTAAAGGCAAGAACCATTACTCCGACTCCTTTAGGGTTTAGTTCATCTGATCTCTTGGTAGATTGACTCTGTAATAATCATACACTCATCAATACAATCAAAGTAGGATGTAGGGTTTTACCTCTTCGAGAGAGCCCGATCCTAGGTAAACATCGTCTCCCTGTTTCCTGTTCTCCATCGATCCAAGATCCACAGCTCGGGATCCCCAACCCAAGATCTGCCGGTTTTAACACCGACATTGGTGCTTTCATTGAGAGTTCTGCTGTTGGATAGCCAGCACGATCGATGGCTCGCTTGGTCATCAGCGAAAACATCCTCACCGGGGACATCTTTCTCCCCAGCCAGCCCTTTGTGTCTGGCAGTGTCGATCTACGTGACGATATGGCCGGCCATCCCAATCAGGTCGGCAGCTTCGCCCCTGGGCAAAATATCACGTTCGGCATCCTGGAATACGCCGCCGACGCCTGGGGCAACCTGTCCCTGGCCGGCATCACAGCCTCATCCGACAAGCCCAGAAACCCCGAAGCTTTAACTTCAGACCTCCTCCTCGACTCTGTCTCCGGATCAACCCTCGCCCCGGACCTAGCCTCAAGCTCGGATATGACCATAGTGGCTGGAGGACGGGGCTCGGCCTCGGCCGAATATGTACCCTGCTTTGACACGCTGGAGATCGACTTCAGAGGAATCCATGAGAACGACCCGGCCGACTTCTCGCTCTTAAGTGAGACGCTGGCCTAGATCCAAATGATGAATATTACACATGGCCTGCCCCCTCCCGATACTCGGACGGGCTTTGAGGCCGACCACCAAGAATTTTGCGTCCCACCCACTACCCACTTGGTAGCCACTGACGAGGACTTAACCAATATGCTGGACTACGCCTCTGAAGAGGCCGATGACTGATGACCCACAAGTATAGGGGATCGATCGTAGTCATTTCGATAAGTAAGAGTGTCGAACCCAACGAGGGGTAGAAGGAAATGACAAGCGGTTTTCAGCAATGTAATTTCTGCAAGCACTGAAATTATAGGTAACACATAGTTTGATAGCAAGATAATTGGTAACGAGCAAGTAACGGTAATGGTAAATAAAGTGCAGCAAGGTAGCCCAATCCTTTTGTGGCAAAAGGATAGGCCAGAACAGTCTCTAGTAATAGGCAAAGTGTTCTTGAGGGTACACGGGAATTTTATCTAGTCACTTTTATCATGTTGGTTTGATTCGTGTTCGCTACTTTGATAATTTGATATGTGGGTGCACCGGTGCTTGGGTGTTGTTCTTACTTGAACAACCTCCATTTATGACTAACCCCCTCGCGAGCATCCGCAACTACGAGAAAACTATTAAGATAAAATCTAACCATAGCATTAAACGTTTGGATCCAAATCAGCCCCTTACGAAGTAGCGCATAAACTAGGGTTTAAGCTTCTGTCACTCTAGCAACCCATCATGATTCTCCGGTAGTTCTTTGCTCCAGTATTTTTTATTAATTCCAAAAATAATCTTCGTAAAGTTTCAGCTCCATTGGAGATGTGCAGAACAGGTATCTCTGATGTGCTTTTTTCAGGTCCAGAATTCCAGCTGCCGGTTTTCTCCCTCTTTGTGTAAACCTTGCATATTATGAGAGAAAAGGCATTAGAATCACTCCCTAAAGCATTATTATTCAACAAAACATAATAAATAACAGTAGGAAATCATGATGCAAAATGGACGTATCAACTCCCCCAAGCTTAGACCTCGCTTGTCCTCAAGCGAAAAGCCGAAATTGAAAAGCATGTCCACATCGTTTGAGAGAGAGGTGTCGATAAAAACAAAATACGGACATAGAAGCATCATGCTTATTATCATAACAGCAACAAACTCTATCATAAAAATTATTCATATACTTTCATCATATAACTTCACATGAACAAGTAACAATTCATCACAACATAAAAGTATAAAGCATAAACCTTATTGAAAACCAACAAACTATATTCTCAGTCAACTTTGCAATTACAATTCATTATATTTTCAGGAAGGTTCTGATGTCTACTACGCAACTATATTCTTGTAGACTTTGTTGGGCCTCCAAGCGTAGAGTTTTGTAGGACAGTAGCAATTTTCCCTCAAGTGGATGACCTAAGGTTTATCAATCCGTGGGAGGTGTAGGATGAAGATGGTCTCTCTCAAACAACCCTGCAATCAAATAATAAAAAGTCTCTTGTGTCGCCAACACACCAAATACAATGGTAAATTGTATAGGTGCACTAGTTCGGCGAAGAGATGGTGATACAAGTGCAATATGGATGATAGATATAGGTTTTTGTAATCTGAAAATATAAAAACAGCAAGGTAACAAATAGTAAACAGCGAGCAAAACGGTATATTAATGCTTGGAAACAAGGCCTATGGTCCGTACTTTTGCTCGTGCAATCTCTGAACAATGCTAATATAATTGGATCACATAACCATCCCTCAACGTGCAACGAAGAGTCACTCCAAAGTTCTTATCTAGCAGAAAGCATAAGAAGAAATTGTTTGTAGGGTACGAAACCACTTTAAAATTATCCTTTCTGATCGAGCTATCCAAGAGTTCGTACTAAAATAACACCATATGATACGCATCAACCAACTCTAATGTCACCTTTATACTCCAATGTCACCACAAGTATCCATGAGTTAATTATACGATACGCATCAAACAATTTCAGATTCATAATACTCAATCCAATACAAAGAACCTCAAAGAGTGCCCCAAGTTTTCTATCGGAGAACGTAGGACAAGAACGTGCATCAACCCCTATGCATAGATTACCCCAATGTCACCACGGGAATCTGTAAGTTGAGTACCAAAACATACATCAAGTGAATCAATAGAACATCCCATTGTCACCACGCGTATCCCAAGACATATATCAAGTGTTCTCAAATCCAATGTTCAATCCAACATAATGATATCTCAAAGGGAAAACTCAATTCATCACAACAAGATAGAGAGGGAATAACATCATATGATCCGACTATATTAACAAAGCCCGTGATACATCAAGATCGTGCCATCTCAAGAACACGAGAGAGAGATTAAACACATAGCTACCGGTTCAAACCCTCAACCCCAAGGTAGATTACTCACACATTATCATGGTGAGAAAGAGAGAGTTGTTGATGTAGAGGTGCAGCCCCAAAGAAATGGAGGCGATGGCGGCCACGGCGCTGGCGACGGACGGCGGCGGCCCCTTGCCCCCCTTTCTTCCTTGGTCTTGGTGCTGCAATGGAGGAGCCTCTCTCCTTCTTGGCGGCTGCCAAGGGAGAGGCGAATTCGTGGCTCTTGGTGGCTATTCCGAAATTAGGATTTTTCACTCCTTATATGTGCCTCTGTGGTGCTTTATGTCCCTCCGATGGATGGACCCTTGATCTATTCAATCACGTCATCAATTCTCGTAATCCCGTAACCAGATATGTTCCTTCAGTAAAACGGGTCTATAGATTGCATCCGAACTCCGTTTTGGACGAATTTGGAGTCCAGAATCAATGCCATAAAATTCCCCACACTTTCCTAGTTTTAGATTTTTCCATTTGATGTCGTTTTCCGGGGTAAAACGGACGATCTCTAAAAACTGTTCGTGGACAGATTTCAGGAAAGTCAGAGTCCTCCTCCAACAAGGCTCCTTTTACGTTTTTTCGACAATTTTCAATTAATTCCTGCACATCAAAGTGTGAAATAAGAACTTGTGTACTTTTGCAACCATTAATAGGTTAGTCCCAATAAGTCATAAAGCCATAGTAAAAACATAGGCAAATATGACATGAATACTTCATAAATTATCGATACGTTGGAGACGTATCAGCATCCCCAAGCTTAATTCCTACTCGTCCTCGAGTAGGTAAATGATAAATTAAATAATTTATGAAGTGTGAATGCTAGCATAGTATATAAGTGTGATCAATGCTAATTCCAATCAATTTTTCTAGCTTCATAACCAGCAATATTTTCTCATAAAACTCATCATGATAAAGTAGCAACCAATTCACATATTATGGTTCAAACAATGAATTCTCTTGATCACATATCAATGGCATGAGGGTGCTTCATCACCTCCGGCAAGTACGGGTTGATGAACTTCTCGAAGAACTTGTCCTTGGAGGAGCTTGGTGGAGCCATGGAGATCTAGATCTGACGAGAAAACAGTACAAAACAAGAACAGAGGATTTTTATGCGATGCGGTCGTCAAAACTGTCGAGGGTATATATAGAGAATTTTTATTCTTGGGAAACAAGCATATGGAAGGAAAATGGAGTCGGGAAGGTGTCCGAGGTGGGCACAACCCACCAGGGCGTGCCGAGGGGTGCTGGCGCGCCCTGGTGTATCGTGCTCACCTTGATCACCTTCCGGTTTATTTCTTAAATTCCAAAATTTTCTAATATTCCAAAACTGACAAAAAATATTTTTGCGGATTTTTTGGAGTCCGTTTACTTACCGTATCACGTACCTCCTATTTTTCAGAATTCTGGAGTGTTCCGGAAGGTTTCTTTTATGCGTTCCTCCGGTGTCATTGTTTGGATAACATTGCTTTCAACGTTAATAGGCGTACCTGAGATATAATGCTTAATTCTTTGTCCATTGACCACCTTCGGGTTAGTACCTTCAGCATTATTAATCTTGATAGCTCCAGAACGATAAACCTTTTCGATAATATAAGGTCCTTCCCATTTGGAGAGAAGCTTACCTGCAAAAAATCTTAAACGAGAGTTGAACAAAAGAACATAGTCTCCTATTTTGAATTCCCACTTTTGGATTCTTCGGTCATGCCACCTTTTTACTTTTTCTTTGAATAGTTTGGCATTTTCATAGGCTTGGGTTCTCCATTCATCTAGTGAGCAAATATCAAATAGCCTCTTCTCACCGGCAAGTTTGAAATCATAGTTGAGTTCTTTAATTGCTTAAAATGCTTTATGTTCTAATTCTAGAGGCAAATGACAAGCTTTTCCATATACCATTTTTTAAGGAGACATACCCATAGGATTTTTATAAGCTGTTCTATAGGCCCAAAGTGCATCATCTAGTTTCTTAGACCAATTCTTTCGAGACCTATTGACAGTTTTTTGTAATATCAATTTTATTTTTCTATTGCTAAGTTCAACTTGACCACTAGATTGAGGATGATAGGGTGATGCAATTCTATGGTTAACATCATATTTAGCAAGCATCTTACGGAAAGTACCATGAATAAAGTGTGAACCACCATCACTCATTAAGTATCTAGGAACTCCAAACCTCAGGAAGATAACTTCTTTAAGCATTTTAATGGAGGTGTGGTGATCAGCACTACTAGTTGGAATAGCTTCTACCCACTTAGTGACATAATCAAGAGCAACCAAAATATGAGTGTACCCGTTAGAGGAAGGAAAAGGTCCCATATAATCAAAACCCCAAACGTCAAATGACTCAACAACAAGTGAATAATTCATAGGCATTTCCTGACGCTTACCGATATTACCAATTCTTTGACGTTCATCACAAGACAAGACAAACTTACGGGCATCCTTGAAGAGAGTAGGCCAATAAAAACCAGATTGCAATACCTTGTGAGCAGTTCTATCTCCCGCATGATGTCCTCCATAGGCTTCGGAATGACATTTCCGTAGGATTTGTTCCTGTTCATGCTCAGGTACAAAATGTCTAATAATACCGTCAACTCCTTCTTTATAGAGATGTGGGTCATCCCAAAAGTAATGTCTTAAATCATAGAAGAAGTTTTTCTTTTGTTGGTATGTGAAGCTAGGTGGTATATATTTAGCAACAATGTAGTTAGCATAATCAGCATACCAAATGGTGTTTTGAGAAACACTTATTGCAGCTAACTATTCGTCAGGAAAACTATCATCAATAGGTAATGGGTCATCAAGAATATTTTCTAACCTAGACAAGTTATCAGCTACGGGGTTCTCAGCTCCCTTCCTATCAACGATATGCAAGTCAAATTCTTGAAGCAAGAGAACCCACCTGATAAGTCTAGGTTTAACATCTTTCTTTTCCATAAGATATTTTATAGCAGCATGATCGGTGTGAACAATAAATTTTGAGTCAACAATATAGGATCTAAATTTATCACAGGCAAACACAACTGCTAAAAATTCTTTTTCAGTAGTAGCATAATTTCGTTGAGCACTGTCTAGAGTTTTGCTAGCATAATGGATAACATTCAATTTTTTATCAACTCTTTGTCCTAGAACAACACCAACAGCATAATCACTAGCATCACACATAATTTCAAAAGGCAAGTTCCAATCAGGTGGTTGAACAATAGGTGCAGAGGTTAAGGCTTTCTTGAGTGTTTCAAAGGCATCCACACAATCATCATCAAAAACAAAAGGAATATCCTTTTGCAAAAGATTAGTAAGAGACCTAGAAATTTTAGAGAAGTCTTTAATGAACCTCCTATAGAAACCAACATGACCAAGGAAACTTTGAATACCTTTAATATCTTTAGGACATGGCATTTTCTCAATCGCATCAACTTTAGTTTTATCCACCTCAATACCTTGTTCAGATATTTTATTCTCAAAGACAATGCCTTCATTAACCATAAAGTGGCACTTCTCCCAATTCAAGACAAGATTAGTTTGTTCACATCTCTGCAAAACTCGATCAAGGTTGCTTAAGCAATCATCAAAATAAGTCCCGTAAACGGAGAAATCATCCATGAAAACCTCCACAATCTTTTCACAAAAATCAATGAAAATTCTATGCTTGTGAAATATGAAAAGAATGATTTATGTGATAGTTATATTGTTGAATTACTTCATGATGCTACTGAAATTCATTATGAGGGGGGAACATATGCTTGTAGGAATTGCAATAATATCAAGTTTCCTCTCTATGTGTTTAAAGTTTTGAAGTTATGCTTGTTTTGCCTTCCTATGCTAGTTGATTCTTGTTCCCATAAATTGTTTTCTCACAAAATCCCTATGCATAGGAAGTGTGTTAGACTTAAATGTGTTTTTCATGAGATTCATGATGCTCTTTTGCATATTTCAATTACTAATTTTTATGTGAGCATCTTTAAAATCATCATGCCTAGCTAGGGGCGTTAAACAATAGTGCTTGTTGGGAGGCAACCCAATTTTATTTTTATGTTTTTGTTTTAGTTTCTATTCTTGAGTGCTTTACACATTATTACCTCTGTAGTAATTGTGTTTTATTGTTTTAATTAGTGTTTGAGCCAAGTAAGACCTTTGGGATGGTCTACGGTGATTGTTGATTTGATTTTGCTGAAAAAACAGAAACTTTTGCGCTCAGTCCAGGAATTTTATAAATTCACCATAGCGTCGAATGAGTCTGAAATGTTTACACAAGATTGATATACAAATTTCCCAGATTTTCCTAATTTTTCAGAATTTTTGGAATTACAGAAGTATTCGAAGTCTACAGATTGCTACAGACTGTTCTGTTTTTGATAGATTCTGTTTTCTTTGTGTTGTTTGCTTATTTTGATGTATCTATGGGTTGTACCGGGGGGTATGAACCATGGAGAAGTTGGAATACAATAGATATTACACCAATATAAATAAAGAATGAGTTCAAAACAGTACCTAAAGTGGTGATTTATTTTTCTTATACTAACGGATCTCACGAGTTTTCTGTTGAGTTTTGTGTTGTGAAGTTTTCAAGTTTTGGGTAAAGATTTGATGGACTATGGAATAAGGAGTGGCAAGAGCCTAAGCTTGGGGATGCCCAAGGCACCCCAAGAAATATTCAAGGATACCAAAGAGCCTAAGCTTGGGGATGCCCCGGAAGGCATCCCCTGTTTCGTCTTCAATCCATCGATAAATTTACTTGAGGCTATATTTTTATTCACCACATGATATGTGTTTTGCTTGGAGCGTCTTGTATGATATGAGTCTTTGCTTTTTAGTTTGCCACAATCATCCTTGCTGCACACATCTTTTGAGAGAGACATGCATTAATCATGAATTTATTAGAATACTCTATGTGCTTCACTTATATCTTTTGAGCTAGGCAATGTTGCTCTAGTGCTTCACTTATATCTTTTTAGAGCACGGTGGTGTTTTATTTTATAGAAATAATTGAACTCTCGTACTTCACTTATATTATTTTGAGAGTCTTTAAACAGCATGGTAATTGGTTTAGGTTATGAATTTGGTCCTAATATAATGGGCATCCAAGAGGGATATAATAAAAACTTTCATATTAAGTGCATTGAATACTATGAGAAGTTTGATTCCTTGCATATAGTTTTGAGATATAAAGATGGTGATATTAGAGTCATGCTAGTGAGTAATTGTGGATTGGTAGAAATACTTGTGTTAAGGTTTGTGATTCCCGTAGCATGCACGTATGGTGAACCGTTATGTAACGAAGTCGGAGCATGATTTATTTAATGATTGTCATCCTTTGTGTGAGGGTCGGGAGCGCGCGATGGTTAACTCCTACCAACCTCTCCCCTAGGAGCATGCGTCTAATACTTTGCTTCGATAACTAATATACTTTTGCAATAAGTATGTGAGTTCTTTATGACTAATGTGAGTCCATGGATTATACGCACTCTCACCCTTCCACCACTGCTAGCCTCTCTAATACCGCGCAACTTTCGCCGGTGCATTAAACCCACCTTCCTCAAAACAGCCACCATATACCTTCCTCAAAACAGCCACCATATACCTTCCTCAAAACAGCCACCATACCTACCTATTATGGCATTTCCATAGCCATTCCGAGATATATTGCCATGCAACTTCCACCGTTCCGTTTGTTATGACACGCGCCATCATTTTCATATTGCTTTGCATGATCGTAAGATAGCTAGCATGATGTTTTCATGGCTTGTCCGTTTTTGATGTCATTTGCTATGCTAGATCGTTGCACATCCTGGTACACCACCGGAAGCATTCATATAGAGTCATATTTTGTTTTAGGTATCGAGTTGTAATTCTTGAGTTGTAAGTAAATAAAAGTGTGATGATCATCATTATTAGAGAATTGTCCCATGAGAGAAAAGGATGATGGAAGCTATGATTCCCTCACAAGTTGGGATGAGTCTCCGGACTTTACAAATAATAAGAGAGGCCAATGAAGCCCAAATAAAAAAAGAGGCTAAAGATGCCCACCAAAATAAATAAAAAATGAGAGAAAAGAGAGAAGGGACAATGCTACTATCCTTTTTCCACACTTGTGCTTCAAAGTAGCACCATGATCTTCATGATAGAGAGTCTCCTATTTTGTCACTTTCATATACTAGTGGGAATTTTTCATTATATAACTTGGCTTGTATATTCCAATGATGGGCTTCCTCAAATTGCCCTAGGTCTTCGTGAGCAAGCGAGTTGGATGCACACCCACTTAGTTTCTTTTTGAGCTTTCATACACTTATAGCTCTAGTGCATCCGTTGCATGGAAATCCCTACTCACTCACATTGATATCTATTGATGGGCATCTCCATAGCCCGTTGATACGCCTAGTTGATGTGAGACTATCTTCTCCTTTTCCTCACAACCTCCACCATATTCTATTCCACCTATAGTGCTATATCCATGGCTCACGCTCATGTATTGCGTGAGAGTTGAAAATGTTTGAGAACATAAAAGGTGTGAAACAATTGCTTGACTTGTCATCGGGGTTGTGCATGATTTAAATACTTTGTGTGGGGAAGATGGAGCATAGCCAGACTATATGATTTTGTAGGGATAACTTTCTTTAGCCATGTTATTTTGAAAGGACACAATTGCTTTGTTAGCATGCTTGAAGTATTATTGTTCTTATGTCAATATTAAACTTTTGTTTTGAATCTTACGGATCTGAACATTCATGCCACAATAAAGAAATATTACATGGATAAATATGTTAGGTAGCATTCCACATCAAAAATTCTGTTTTTATCATTTACCTACTCGAGGACGAGCAGGAATTAAGCTTGGGGATGCTTGATACGTCTCCAACGTATCTATAATTTTTAATTGTTGCATGCTATTATATTATCTGTTTTGGAAGTTTTATATGCATTAATATGCTATTTTATATTATTTTTGGGACTAACCTATTAATCTAGTGCCTAGTGCCAGTTTCTGTTTTTTCCTTGTTTTTGAGTATTGCAGATAAGGAATATCAAACGGAGTCCAAACGGAATAAAATATTTGCGATGATTTTTCTTGGACCAGAAGAAACCTGCCAGACTTGAGGAGGGGGGCAGGAGACCTGCCGAGAGACGACAAGCCTGCAGGGCATGCCCTAGGGGGGGCCTGGCTTGTGGCCCCCCTGCAGGGCTCCTAACCCTAATCTTCCTCCTATAAATTCCCAAATAATCCCCCAATACCAAAGAGAGCCACGAAAATACTTTTCCGCCGCCGGAAGCCTCTGTTCCCGTGAGATCCCATCTTGGAGCCTTTTTCGGTAATCTGCCGGAGGGGGATTCGATCACGGAGGGCATCTACATCAACTCCATTGCCCCTCCGATGATGCGTGAGTAGTTCACCTCACACCTTCGGGTCCATAGCTAGTAGCTAGATGGCTTCTTCTCTCTCTCTATGTTCTTCAATACCATGTTCTTCATGATCTTCATGGAGATCTATCCGATGTAATACTCTTTTGCGGTGTGTTTGTGGAGATCCGATGAATTGTGGGTTTATGATCAGATTATCTATGAATATTATTTGAATCTTCTCTGAATTCTTTTATGCATGATTTCATATCTTTGCAAGTCTCTTCGAGTTATTGGTTTGGTTTGGCCAACTAGATTGGTAATTCTTGCAATGGGAGAAGTGCTTACATTTGGGTTCAATCTTGCGGTGTCCTCACCCAGTGACAAAGTAGGGGTAGCGAGGCACGTATTTGTATTGTTGCCATCAAGGATAAAAAGATGGGGTTTTCATCATATTGCTTGAGTTTATCCCTCTACATCATGTCATCATACTTAATGCGTTACTTTGTTCTTCATGAACTTAATACTCTAGATGCAGGCAGGAGTCGGTCGATGTGTGGAGTAATAGTAGTAGATGCAGAATCGTTTCGGTCTACTTGACACGGACGTGATGCCTATATGCATAATCATTGCCTTGGATATCGTCATAACTATGCGCTTTTCTATCAATTGCTCGACAGTAATTTGTTCACCCACCGTATTATTTTCCTTCAAGAGAGAAGCCTCTAGTGAAACCTATGCCCCCCGGGTCTATTTTCCATATTATATTTTCAGGTCTATAAACCAAAAATACCAAAAATACTTTGCTCCAATCTTTTTACTTTTATTTTACTTTTCGTTTTAGTAATCTTTTATATCTATCTCTATCAGATCTCATCCTTGCAAGTAACCGTGAAGGGATTGACAACCCCTTTATAGCGTTGGGTGCAAGTGTTTGATTATTTGTGTAGGTACATCTATTGGGGACTTGCTTGTATCTCCTACTGGATTGATACCTTGGTTCTCCACAACTGAGGGAAATACTTATCTACTTTGCTGCATCACCCTTTCCTCTTCAAGGGAAAACCAACGCAAGCTCAAGAAGTAGCAGATCACCTTTAGGTGGAGGAGGACCTACAAGAGTTTCAATAGGCAAATTGTGTTTCAGGAGAGGTTGTTGTTCAAAGAAAAATTGATCTATTTCATTTCTTTCATGCAAGTGCATATCATTTTCATGGTCAAGCAAATATTGTTCTAATGGATCAGTAGGAGGCATGGCAATAGAAGCAAGACCAATTATTTCATCCTTACTAGATAACGCTCTATCATGAGGTTGTCTACTAAACTTGGAAAAAATAAACTCACGAGACACACCACCAAAATTGACACCGACAGTTTGTTTTTCACAATCTATCTTAGCGTTGACGGTGCTCAAGAAAGGTCTACCAAAGATAATGGGACAAAAGTCATCTTGTGGGGAACCAAGAACTAGAAAATCAGTAGGGTATTTTACTTTCCCACACAAGACTTCAACATCTCTAACGATCCCGAGTGGTGTGATGGTGTCTCTATTAGCAGGTTTAATAGTAACATCAATGTCTTCTATTTCAGCAGGTGCTATTTCATTCATAATTTCTTGGTATAAGTTAAAAGGGATAGCACTCACACTAGCACCCAAATCACATAAACCATGATAGCAATGATCTCCTATTTTGACTGAGACAACATGCATGCCTTCTATGGGTCTATGTTTATCTTTTTCATCAGGTTTGGCGATTCTAGCAGCTTCATCACAAAAGTAGATAACATGCCCATCAATATTTTCTACCAAGAGATCCTTAACCATAGAAACACTAGGTTCTACTTTGATTTGCTCAGGGGGCTTAGGTGCTCTAATATTACTCTTATGAACCACAGTTGATACCTTAGCATGTTCCTTTATCCTAACAGGGAAAGGTGGTTTTTCAATATAAGCGGTAGGCACAACTAGATCAACGTTGTAAATGATGGTTTCATCTTTAGATATTTAAACCACTTCTCTTTAGGGAGATCAACGTGAGTAGCAAATGCTTCACAGAAAGAGGCTACTATCTCAGATTCAAGTCCATATTTAGTGCTAAACCTGTGAAAAGTATCGGCATTCATAAAAGATTTAACACAATCAAACTCAAGCTTTATACCTGACTCATTACCTTCGTCGAGTTCCCAATCTTCAGAGTTGCGTTTAATTCTTTCTAAGAGATCCCACTTGAATTCAATAGTCTTCTTCATATAAGAACCAGCACAAGAAGTATCGAGCATGGATTGATCATTATGAGAAAGACGAGCATAAAAATTCTGAAATGATAACTTCTCTCGGGATGTCATGATTAGGGCATGAATATAACATTGACTTAAGCCACCCCCAAGCTGGAGCGATGCTTTATCCTTCACGAGGCCAAAAATTATATATATAATTCCGATCACGATGAACTAGATGCATGGGATAAAACTTTTGGTGGAATTCCAATTGCAAACGATTCCAGTTCCATGATCCAAGATCATCACATAGCCTATACCATGCCAATGCTTTTCCCTTCAAAGATAAAGGGAAAACCTTCTTCTTAGCTTCATCTCCGGGTAAACCTGCAAGCTTAAATAATCCACAAATTTCGTTCACATATAATAGGTGCATATCAGGATGTTCAGTTCCATCTCCTGCATAAGGTTTAGCAAGCAGTTGTTCTACAATACCCGAAGGAATTTCATAACCAATATTTTCAGTAGGTGCAGTGGGTTGAGGGGCAACTAATTATGGTTCCGGTCGAGGTGAAGATACCCCAAACAAACCCCTCAAAGGATTGTTTTCCATAGTAGCAAGTAACAATAAATTTCAGCATGTAGTATAAGTTTTTCCTTACCGATTTCCACTTACCAAGAGCGCTTCACTCCCCGACAACGGCACGAGAAACGAGTCTTGATGACTCACAAGTATAGGGGATCGATAGTAGTCCTTTCGATAAGTAAGAGTGTCGAACCCAACGAGGAGCAGAAGGAAATGGCAAGCGGTTTTCAGCAAGGTAATTTCTGCAAGCACTGAAATTGTAGGTAACAGATAGTTTGATAGCAAGATAATTGGTAACGAGCAAGTAACGATAATGGTAAATAAAGTGCAGCAAGGTAGCCCAATCCTTTTGTGGCAAAGAACAGGCCAGAACAGTCTCTGGTAATAGGCAAAGTGTTCTTGAGGGTACACGGGAATTTCATCTAGTCACTTTTATTATGTTGGTTTGATTCGTGTTCGCTACTTTGATAATTTGATATGTGGGTGGACCGGTGCTTGGGTGCTGTTCTTACTTGAACAACCTCCCACTTATGATTAAACCCCTCGCAAGCATCCGCAACTATGAGAAAAGTATTAAGATAAAATCTAACCATAGCATTAAATGTTTGGATCCAAATCAGCCCCTTACGACGTAGCGCATAAACTAGGGTTTAAGCTTCTGTCACTCTAGCAACCCATCATATAATAACTACTCGACAATGCATTCCCTTAGGCCCAAGAATGGTGAAGTGTCATGTAGTCAACGTTCACATGACACCACTAAGGGAATCACAACATACATATCATCAAAATATCGAACACATCAAATTCACATGATTACTTGCAACATGACTTCTCCCGTGACCTCAAGAACAAAGGTAACTACTCACAAATAATAATCATGCTCAAGATCAGAGGGGTATTGAATAGCATAATGGATCTGAACATATAATCTTCCACCAAATAAACCATATAGTAATCAACTACAAGGTGTAATCAACACTACTAGTCACCCACAGGTACCAATTTATGGTTCCGGTACAAAGATTGAACACAAGAGATGAACTAGGGTTTGAGATGAGATGGTGCTGTTGAAGATGTTGATGAAGATTGACCTCCCAAATATGAGAGGGACGCGCCTGGGGGGGGGGGGGGGGGGCTGGCGCGCCCTGGTGTCTTGTGCCCACCAGGGTGGCCCCCTCCGGTAGTTTTTTGCTCCAGTATTTTTTATTAATTCCAAAAATAATCTCTGTAAAGTTTCAGCTCCATTAAAGATGTGCAGAATAGGTATCTCTGATGTGCTTTTTTCAGGTCTAGAATTCCAGCTGCCGGTATTCTCCCTCTTTGTGTAAACCTTGTATATTATGAGAGAAAATGCATTAGAATCACTCCCTAAAGCATTATTATTCAACAAAACATAATAAATAACAGTAGGAAATCATGATGCAAAATGGACGTATCAATGACATCGACGAAGATGTCGACAACATCCCTACCTCCACTGGACGGTGGACAGCTACCTCCACCTACGATGTCTATATGGTAGACACCCCCAATACCACGGGGAAGAACGGTGAAGGCACCCCCAGCGAGAACGACAATAACCACGGTGAGGTGCTTCCCAAGCGCCGGCACCAGCGCAAACGATCCAGGGGGCGCAAAGGAAAGGAAAGCAATACGGTCACCGGAGAAGATGATACCCCGTACAACATGCAAAACCTCGACGACCCCGTCTCCCCCGACCAACAGCTAGATGTCGCACAGGGACCCGAGGATCGGTATAACTCTGAAGACCTCAATGACTCCGAAGATAGCAATTATCTTCCTCCCTCAGAAGATGAGGTCAGTCTCGGGACCAAGGATTTCATCGTCCCCGAAGACCCGCTGGATCAAAAACGGTTCAAGAGGCAGCTGATAGCTACCGCCCGGAGTGTGAAGAAGCAGCAACAACAAATAAAAGCTGAACAAGCTACCCTCAACGACAGATGGACAAAAGTCCTAGCAACCGAAGAAGGGTTTGGCAATGAATGGCCGGATCAAAACAAAAGCTACCCGCGCCGACGCCTGCTACCACAATTTGATGACGAGGCCCCTGAGCCCGCACCCCTAGGCGTACTCAGGACAAGCAGCCAGACCGCCCCCCTCGAGGACGGGACGGGACCGCTGGAAGGGCTGACGATAGACCTACCCCCCTCGTAGGAGAGGAAGGGAGCCAACATATCCCGAGGACCCATACGACCTACGACATGGCCTGGACGCTAGAGCAGGCCAGACAAGATCCATCTACGGATCCAGAGGGCACATCCCCGTTAGACGGGACGATTATCAAGCTTGGCTCGACCAAAACAATAGAGTTTGGGAGGAGCATCATGTCCGGATGGCATCCGACCTCCGGAACGATGTAGCCCGAGTTCGGGGCGCCGCTCACCCATTGTGCTTCACAGACGAGGTGATACGGCACCAGTTCCCCGAAGGGTTTAATCCAGTCAACATTGAAGATTGAACAATACGACAGGACAACAGACCCGGCGGTGTGGATCGAAGATTTCCTTATCCACATTCATGTGGCTCGGGGAGATGATCTCCATGCCATAAAATATTTGCCTTTAAAGCTTAAGGGACCAGCGCGGCACTGGTTAAACAGCCTCCCCGAAAACTCCATCGGGAGCTGGGAAGAGCTCGAGGATGCTTTCCGAGCTAACTTCCAGGGCACTTATGTCCGGCCCCCGGACTCCAATGACTTAAGCCACGTCTTTCAACGGTCCGACGAGTCAGCCAGACAATTCTGGAACCGGTTCTTAACTAAGAAGAACCAAATTGTTGACTGCCCGGACACCGAGGCAATAGCCTCTTTCAGGCATAACATTCGGGATGAATGGCTAGCTCGACAACTCAGTCGGGAGAGGTCGAGGACAATGTCAGCCCTAACCTCACTTATGACCCACTTTTGCGCGGGCGAGGACAGGTGGCTCGCTCACCGACACAGCAATCCCGGAGACCCCGGGACCTCTGAAGCTCGGGATAGAAACGGGAAAGCACAGCGCAATAGGAACAAACGCCGATAGAACTGCGGTGACACTAAAGACACGACAGTTAATGCCGGATTCAGCAACTCCAAATCAGGAAAACGGAAGAATCCCACCAAAGGGAATAGGGATGGACCTACTCAGTTGGACAGGCCATGCCAGATCCACGACACTTCAGATAAGCCCGCCAACCACACCAACCGTAATTGTTGGGTGTTCAATCATGCTGGCAAACTAGTAGCCGAGGACTAAGGCAAGGGCCCCCGTAGTGAGGACGACAACAAGTCCCACAGTCAAAACAACGGAGGACAGAAAAAATTCATTCCTGAGGTAAAAACCATGAACATGATCTATGTCATTCACATACCGAAGAAGGAGAGGAAGCGCGCTCTCCGCGAGGTCTACGCCGTCGAGCCCATAGCTCCAAAATTTAACCTATGGTTGGCATGTCCGATCACTTTCGATCGCAGGGACCATCCGACCAGTATCCATCATGGAGGATCGGCACATGTGGTTCTTGATCCCATCATCGATGGGTACCATCTAACTAGAGTCCTCATGGATGGAGGCAGTAGCCTCAATCTGATTTACTCGGACAAGGTAAAAAGGATGGGTATCGATCCGTCAAGGATCAAACCCAGCAATACCACCTTTAAAGGGGTCATCCCAAGCGTGGAAGCCCGCTGCTCGGGCACCATAACTCTAGAAGTAGTGTTCGGTTTGCCCGATAACTTTCGTAGCGAAGACTTAATCTTCGACATCGTCCCTTTCCGCAGCGGTTACCACACCCTCCTCGGTCGTACAACATTCGCTTGCTTAAAAGCCGTTTCCCGCTATGCATACATGAAGCTCAAGATGCCCGGACCCAAGGGCGTCATCACGGTCAACGGCAACATGGAGCGCTCCCTCCGGACTGAGGAACACATAGCGGCCCTAGCAGCCGAAATACAGGTCGGCAAGGAGATGTTGAACTCCCAGCCCGCCGTGAAGGCACGAAAGGTGAGCAAGCGAGCCCGGGCTCTGTTTCAATTATCAGAGCCTTCCCACGCCCAAGATAAATAGGAACACGCCACCCACAACAAAGCCCTGCTGGCCATAAGGTACGCACCCCGAAGGCATAATTTTGCGCTTAAAATACCATGGGCGGTTGTGGGGGCTCGCCAAGTGTTCAGCGAGACCGAGCTACGGTCAAATTCGTCTTCAGGCGAACAACATGCCCCATGACAGACCGATCAAGCATCAAACTAACATACTACGTCGACTTCACAAGACCAAAGGTCCGCTCGCCAATTACCACCTCCTCTCAAGGAGATCCAGAGCAAAGGTGCAGGCATGCGGCAGGGCGCAGTAGGGATGTAAAACCACTCCCTGTATAAACCTTTCCTCTGTAAAAACTTTATTTTACAATAAAGTATCCATAATAGTTGCTTCGGCAGTGCGGATTGTACGGTTCGATGTCATGAGTGCATCGGAAAGTTAAAACCATTTTCGCCGGTCTTACCGCGATCATTTGTGTTGCATAGTCTTTTCTCCCCTCTCCGCTCTTCGATGCCAAAGCAACCTCGTTCGGTACACATTTTAGATGCAGCCGGTTAATATACCGGGGTCTTGACAATCGCAATCGCCCCAAAGCATCATTCCGGCACCTTTTTTATCTGCCCTGAAGTCTCGGATATTGCGTTATATGCATCGGTCCCGAATTATGTCTTGGGTCAATAGTTGGGTTGACCGGCTCCTATGTTTGCCCTCTTATGTTCCACACGTTCGGCTATGAGGGTAAAGGGAGAACCACTGCGATTGTACTTCCAGCTTGCCCGGTTAAGTACCTCAGTGGAGAAAGCCGAAAACTGACTGTCATAACACACGAGGACTGGTCTGCGATCCGATGACAAGTGTCAAACTAAAAATCGTTGGAGGTTACACCGTGTCACACGAAGGGTTTGTATTCACACAAATCAAGTGGTTATGGTACTAACCTCGGCACTCCCGAACACCACAAACACTGGGGGGCTAGTCACGAGCCTCCGCAGTCAAGCTCCTACGGCTAAGTGAAACCAATAAAGCCACATAGTCCGGTTGCCTCGTTTTCCTTGTGCACTACTGCCTATGGGCACCGAGACGTCGGCTAAGGGTTAAAGTGCGAAGGTCGAAACACCCCTTGTAGCATCTACAAGAAGGTTGAAGCCGAAGACTGGCAGCTTTCAGAATAATACGGTCACACAGGAGTCAATATAAACAAAGCTAAGCATGATATACCATACAAAGCACCTGCATTATAATTTGCAAAAGCTTAACTGTCATTTGATACATGATAGCTCTATCACTCCAAAATTACATCTTTTGAGCACTCGGCCTCTATCGCCCGAGCACCAACCATAGCAATAGGGAAATATTGCTCGGGGCGCTTGTGCTCCTTTCTAGGAGGCGGGGGCCCGATGGCCATCTCTGTTGGCTTGATCTTCGGCAAGTGCATCATGGTCTTTGCAAAGGCCATCCGAGCTCCCTCGATGTAGATAGAGCGCTTCAGGACATTGATCTGAGGCGCAACATTGCGGAGCCTCTGCACCAGGTCGAAGTAGCTGCTCGGCAGCGGCTCCGCAGGCCATAGCCTAATGAAGAGGTCTTTCATGGCTGGCTCCGCCATCCGGTGCAGCTCCATCAGCTGCTTCATTTGGTCAACCAGGAGGGGAGGATGTTGTGGGGCCTAAAACTGTGCCTAGAACAGCCGCTGTTCGACGTCCCCGTCCCGAACGGCAAAATGTCTGGTTGCATCCGCCACACTCTTCAGCAGATCCGAGAAAGCGGTTGCAGAACGCCGCAGTCGAGTAAGCAATATGAAGTTGTTGCCACCAAAAGGGCATTGAAGTAAGTACGGCTTACCGTCCGCAATGAGCTGGACCTCGTGGAGCTCCTTTTGGCAATCTTGCACCTCGATCCGTGCTTCTTGAGCCGCCAACTTAACCGAGGTTAGCTCGAAGGCTTGCTCTTTATTTTTAAGCTCAAGGGCCTCACATTTAGTGATGGCATCCTTGAGCTCCTGCTGCACCTCGGCCACCCTAGCCTTGTGCTTCGACCTGGCCGTCCTTGCCGATGTCAGGTCGACGACTGCTCGTTCGGCCGCCTTTTTCTACTCTTTGGTCTCCTGCCTCACCCTCTGCAGCTCAGCCTTGAGGCTCTCGACCACCGTGGTGACAGCTGCAAGTCATAACAGGTATCCCGCGCTTAGGGATAACAATCCGAATACTTCAGATACGGAGGAAATTCAAGATATTAAGACAATCTAGCTCGGACTTACCTTGCACTTCGTCGAACCGCTTGTTGAGACGGTCGAGCTCTTTATCGGAGCTCTTGAGCTTCTGATTCATCTCAGCCAGCTCCATGCATTGGACGCATAAATCTTACTTCTGATCATCGGACCTATACTTCTGGAACTCAAAAAACTCTGAAAAATTTGGACAACCTCGAAAATTTGTATAGCAACACCGTGTAAAAAATTTCAGATCATTATCACGCTCCAGTAAAAAATGAAAATTCCTGTAATGGAGTCAAAACTTTATGTTTTGTTTCATCATCGATTCTACTCATCTTGTGAGTCATCCCAAAGGCTTTACTTGGCAAAAACACTAATTTAAACATAAAAACATAATCATTACAAAGGCAATAATCATGTTATTGATAACCCACAAGTATAGGGGATCGCAATAGTTTTCGAGGGTAGAGTATTCAACCCAAATTTATAGATTCGACACAAGGGGAGCCAAAGAATACTTGAGAGTATTAGCAGTTGAGTTGTCAATTCAACCACACCTGGAGATTAAATATCTGCAGCCAAGTGATCAGTAGCACAGTAATATGATAGTTTGATAGCAGTAGTGACAGTAACAGTAGCGGTAGCAGTAGTAGCAGTAGTTTTGTAGTAGTTGAAACAACAGCAGCAGCAATAGTAACTTAGCAAGAACAATAAGTGGAAAGCTCGTAGGCACTGGATCGGTAACTCGTTGGATGATATTCATCATGTAACAGTCATAACCTAGGGCGATACAAAACTAGCTCAGTTCATCAATGTAATGTAGGCATGTATTCCGTAAATAGTCATACGTGCTTATGGAAAAGAACTTGCATGACATCTTTTGTCCAACCCTCCCGTGGCAGCGGGGTCCATAAGGAAACTAAGGGATATTAAGGCCTCCTTTTAATAGAGAACCGGAACAAAGCATTAACACATGGTGAATACATGAACTCCTCAAGCTACGGTCATCACCGCGAAGTATCCCAAATATTGTCACTATGGGGTTGACGGATCATAACACGTAATCGGTATATATGACTAGGCAAGATTGGATCATGAACATGGATATAGAGATGATAACATAAATGGTTCAGATCTGAAATCATGGCACTCGGGCCCTAGTGACAAGCATTAGGCATAGCAAAGTCATAGCAACATCAATCTCAGAACATAATGGATACTAGTGATCAAGCCCTAACAAAACTAACTCGATTACATGATGAATCTCATCCAACTCCTCACCGACCAGCAAGCCTACGAAGGAATTACTCACTCCCGTGGGGAGCATCATAGAATTGGCGATGGAGAAAGGTTGGTGATGACGAAGGCCGAAGATTCCCCTCTCCGGAGCACCAAACGAGCTCCAGATCTGGCCTCCCGATGAAGAACAGGAGGTGGCGGCGGCTCCGTCTCGTGAAATGCGATAATTCTTTCTCTTTGATTTTTCTCCGAATTTAGGAATTTATAGTGGCGGAGTTAGGGCAAGTGGGGCCACGAGGTGGGCACAACCCACCAGGGCGCGTGCCCTGGTAGGTGATGCTCGCCCTGGCCCCCCTCTGCGGTGTATTTTGGCTCCAATAATTCTTATTTATTCTGAAATAAATCTCCAAAAAGTTTCATTTCATTCCGAGAACTTTTATTTCTGCACAAAAACAACACCATGGTAGTTCTGCTGAAAACAGCGTCAGTCCGGGTTAGTTCCATTCAAATCATGCAAATTAGAGTCCAAAACAAGGGCAAAAGAGTGAGGAAAAGTAGATACGTTGGAGACGTATCAACTCCCCTAAGCTTAAACCTTTGCTTGTCCTCAAGCAATTCAGTTGACAAACTGAAAGTGATAAAGAAAAACTTTTATGAACTCTTTTGTTCTTGTTTACATATATATGCTTAAGTAGTACCCATGTTTTTAGCAAATATTATGACTAACCATGTCAACCATAACTCTTAGAAATTATATTTACTCATAACAATAACATAAGCAACTAGCGAGCAATAATAAGATATCTCAAGCGCCAACACTTTGTCAAAACAATCATGATACAATATGACAATAGTGGTATCTCTCTAGCCCTTTCTGAGACCACAAAACATAAATGCAGAGCACCTCCAAAGTTCAAGCAGCGACTAAACATTGTAATTCATGGTAGAAAAGATCCAGTCATGCTGCACCGAACATCAACTATACACAATGCATGAGGATGACAATAGTGCTCTCAGGTCTGGCGCTTATTTCACAAGGTGATGACTCAACATAAAAGTAAATAGATCGTCCCTTCGCAGAGGGAAGCATGGATTTGCAGCGGTGCCAGAGCTCAAAGTTTCAAACAGAGATAGATATAATTTTGAGAGGTACACCCTTCCTATCAATGTCACGACCAAGAGTTATCAATATCTTCCATGCTAAACAAATTAGCGGCGGTTCCCAAGCGGTAAAAGTAAAGGTTTACTCCCCCTCCACCAACAATCACACTCCACGGCGAGCCGCATCCACGGGTACCGTCCAAACTAAGAACATTCCTAGGGGAGTTTTGTTTAATTATTTTTGATTTTTTATTTCGGGACGGGGAATCCCTATTACCGCCCCTCTTGTGTAAGGACAAGTGAATAAACACTCATCGTGAGAATAACCCGCTTAGCATGGAAGATACTGAGTGCCCCCTGTCGCTTCATGAGCGGTCCAGGCACACAAAACAGATGTTCATTTCAATTTTTAGAGGTAGCACATGAAAATTTACTTTGGAACGGCAGGGTAATACCGCATATAGGTAGATATGGTGGACTCATCTGGCATAACTTGATTTAAGGGTTTTGATGCACAAGCAGTATTTTCGCTTAGTACAGGCGAAGGCTAAAAATTAGATTGAGAAGCGGCCAGCTAGAGAGCGAAGACGGTCATGAACATGCATTACATATAATCAACATTGAATACTAGCATGAGTAGGATATGAACACCATGAACATAAATATCATGAAGGCTATGTTGGTTTTGATTCAACTACATGTGTGAACACGTGCCAAGTCAAGCCACTTGAAACATTCAGAGGAGGATACCATATCATCATACCGCATCACAACCATTTTAATGCATGTTGACACCCAAGATAAATCATTATCCACTCCTAGCTACTTAAGCATTGCATGAACAACTATAATCTCTAATGGTCATTGCAAACATGTTTGATCATAAAGAGTTGAATCAAGGGATACTAGGTTAAACATATTTACAAAAACAAAAACAAGTTGAGTTCATACCCGCTTTTCTCTGCCACAGTCAATTCATCAAATGTCGTCATTATTGCCTTTCACTTGCACGATCGAACGATAAGAAGATAATAATAGTGCAAGAGTGCTGTGGACTAAGCTGGAATCTGCAAACATTTTATTCAAAAGGAGAATACAAAGTAACATGGGCTCTTTGTTAGATAAATGATAATGCAGATGAGAACCATTCAACGATTTCATTGTGGTCTTCTCCTCGGTACGACTCAAGTAAACAGAAAAGAATTTCAGAGAAACACACTGAAATATTTTTGGATTTTTTTGGTTTTTCATGAAGAAAGCAATTTAAAGAAGAAAAAAAAATGAGAAAAACTATTTACACGGGAAAGCTCCCAACAAGTAAAAGAAGAAGCAAGAAATCTTTTTGGGTTTTCTGTTGATGCTACAATTAAACTAAGCTAGAAAGAAAAACTAAAAAGAAGTAGGAAATATTTTTGGGTTTTCTCAAAGTTTTTCAAACACACAAGAAGAAAGCGAGAAAACAAATCTAGCATGGATAATACAATGAAAAAGTATGAACACCGACAACTGGAATGAAATGTGTGAACATGAATGTAATGTCGGTGGAAATACGTACTCCCCCAAGCTTAGGCTTTTGGCCTAGCTTGGTAATCACCATCCGTAGTAGCCATCCGGTCCCAAGTCGTAGTGAGGCGGAGGCGGCACCTGAGCATCCCACCCCTGGGGCTCCTCAGCGGCTGCTAGGTTGTTCCGGTAAGCTATAATGTCATCTGGCATAATCCTGTATCCGTTCCTGGCAATAGGATCAAACAAAGCAGGTGCAGGCAATGGAATAACATCACGTGTTTCCTTGCTAAATACTAGGTTATAATGAATATCACGTGGAGAGTCAGTTACATCAAGGAATTGGTGAGCCTACAGGATCAAGGTAAACTCAGGATAAGAGATAATCATGTGGGCGAAATAGGATTCTAAAGTGGTCCGTGATACGTCTCCAACGTATCTACTTTTTCAAACTCTTTTGCCCTTGTTTTGGACATTAATTTGCATGATTTGAATGGAACTAACCCGGACTGACGCTATTTTCAGCAGAATTGCCTTGGTGTTATTTTTGTGCAGAAATAAAATTTCTCGGATTGACCTGAAAATTTATGGAGAATATTTTTGGAATTAATAAAAAAATACTGGCGAAAGAATCAACCGGAGAGGGGCACCACCTGGTCACAAGCCACGGGGGCGCGCCCCCTGTCTTGTGGGGCCCCTGAAGCTCCTCCAACCTCGTTTCCATTTCTATATATTCCTATTCGAGGAGAAAAAAATCAAGAAGAAGAGTTCATCACGTTTTACGATACGGAGCCGCCGCCACCTTCTATTCTTCCTCGGGAGGGCAGATCTCGAGTCTGATTTGGGCTCCGGAGAGGGGAAATTGACGTCGTCGTCATCACCAACCATCCTTCATCACCAATTTCATGATGCTCTCTGCCGTTCGTGAGTAATTCCATCGTAGGCTTGCTGGACGGTCATGGGTTGGATGAGATTTACCATGTAATCGAATTAGTTTGGTTAGGGTTTGATCCCTAGTATCCACTTTGTTCTGAGATTGATGTTGCTATGACTTTGCTATGCTTAATGCTTGTCACTAGGGCCCGAGTGCCATGATTTCAGATCTGAACCTATTATGTTTTCATGAATATATATGTGTTCTTGATCCTATCTTGCAAGTTGTAGACACCTATTACGAGTTATGATCCGCATCCCCCAGGGTGACAATAACTAGGATTCTTTCCGGTGATTACCGTAGTTTGAGGAGTTCATGTATTCACTAAGTGCTAATGCTTTGGTCCGGTTCTCTATTAATAGGAGGCCTTAATATCCCTTAGTTTCCATTAGGACCCCGCTGCCACGGGAGGGTAGGACAAAAGATGTCATGCAAGTTCTTTTCCATAAGCACGTATGACTATATATGGAATACATGCCTACATTACATTGATGAATTGGAGCTAGTTCTGTGTCACCCTATGTTATAACCGTTGCATGATGAATGCCATCCGACATAATTATCCATCACTGATCCATTGCCTACGAGCTTTTCACATATTGATCTTTGCGAAGTTTCTTTTCCGTTGCTACTGTTACAATCACTACAAAACTGCTACTATTACTTTGCCATTGTTACCGTTACTTCCATACTACTTTGCTACTGAATACTTTGTTGCAGATATTAAGTCTTTCAGGTGTGGTTGAATTGACAACTCAGCTGCTAATACTCGGGAATATTCTTTGGCTCCCCTTGTGTCGAATCAATAAATTTGGGTTGAATACTCTACCCTCGAAAACTGTTGCGATCCCCTATACTTGTGGGTTATCAAGACCTTTTTCTGGCGCCGTTGCCGGGGAGCATAGCTCTATTCTCTGAGTCACTTGGGATATATATCTGTTGATCACTATGAAGAATCTAAAAGATGCTAAAACTAAGATCTACCCCTCTACTACGAGGAGAGGTAAGGAACTGCCGTCTAGCTCTGCACTTGATTCACCTTCTGTTATGAGTAAATTTGCGACACCACCACCTGCTATTGAATCCGATACGTCGCAAGTAATTGATGATGCCACTTCTGCTATGCATGATGCTTATGATGATACTTTGCTTGATAATACTATGCCACTGGGTGAATTTCTTGATGAACAAATTGCTAGAGTGAATGCTAAAACTGATAATATTTCTGAGTCTGATGAAATTATTGAAACTGAACACTATGAGACACCTGCTAGATCTAGCTCTCCTAGATATGAAATGCCTGATATACCTGAAGGTTATGTTATGGAAGGAGAGGTAGCTAGGGACTTTCTTGCTTGTAAAGATAGGGATGATCTTAAGAAATTGCTATGCAAGTGGAAGGAAAAATCTTTGAATGCTAGAATGCAATATGATCCTAAGTTTGCTACTTCACCTATCTTTGTTACTGATAAGGATTATGAATTCTCTATCGATCCTGAGTTAATTACTTTGGTTGAATCTGATCCTTTCCATGGTTATGAATCTGAAATTGTTGTGGCACATCTTACTAAATTGAATGATATAGCCACCCTATTCACTCATGAGGAAAAAATTCGCTATTACTATATTCTTAAGTTGTTTCCTTTCTCATTAAAGGGTGATGCTAAGATATGGTTTAATTCTCTTGCTCCTGGTTGTGTGCGTAGTCCCCAGGATATGATATATTACTTCTCTGAAAAATATTTTCCTGCCCATAAGAAACAAGCTGCCTTGCAGGAAATATTTAACTTTGTGCAAATTGAAGAAGAGAGTCTCCCACAAGCTTGGGGGAGCCTTCTCCAATTACTTAATGCTTTGCCTGATCATCCTCTCAAGAAAAATGAAATACTTGATATCTTTTATAATGGACTAACCGATGCTTCTAGGGACCACCTAGATAGTTGTGCTGGTTGTGTTTTCAGGGAACGAACTATTGAACAAACTGAACTACTATTGAATAATATATTGATCAATGATAATGATTGGACTATTCCCGAACCACCTCCAAAGCCAACTCCGAAGAAAGAGGTATTCTATTTCTCAGTCCTGAAGATATGCAAGAGGCAAAGAAATCTATGAAAGAAAAAGGTATTAAAGCTGAAGATGTTAAAAATCTACCACCTATTGAAGAAATACATGGTCTTGATAACCCGACACAGGTAGTAGAGGTAAATTATCTCCGTAGATTTGATGAAGGTGATATTCCTTATAATAAGTCTGCTAGTCAATGCTTGGATGAGTTTGATAACTTTATTGTTAAGCAAGAAAATTTCAACGCTTATGTTAGTAGACAACTGAAACATAATGCTTACATGCTTGATCGCTTGGGTGAGTATTTGAGTAGAACTATCAATGATCTTAAGCTTATTAGTAAACATGCTTCCATGGTAACCACGCAAGTAGAACATGTACTTAAGGCGTAGAATGATTTGCTTAATGAGATGATTAATAAGAACAATGATCATTCTGTTAGAGTTGTGACTAGAGGTGGCAGAATGACTCAGGAACCTTTGTATCCTGAGGACCATCCTAAGAGAATTGAGCAAGATTCTCGGAGAGTTAATACAGATGCACCTAGTAGTTCCAGTAATAGTAGGAAAAAGAATGACGATAGGACTTTGCATGCTGCTAGTGAACCTGTTGTAGATTCACAAGAAAACCCAAATGATATTTCTATTTCAGATGCTGAGACACAATCTGGTAATGAACATGAGCCTAGTGATGATATTAATGATGATGTTCATGTTGATGCTCAACCTAGTAATGATAATGATGTGGAGATTGAACCTGCTGTTGATCTTGATAACCCACAACCTAAGAACAAGAGGTATGATAAGAGAGACTTTGTTGCTAGGAAGCATGGTAGAGAAAGAGAACCTTGGGTTCAGAAACCCATGCCCTTTCCTCCTAAACCATCCAAGAAAAAGGATGATGAGGATTTTGAGCGCTTTGTTGAAATGCTTAGACTTGTCTTTTTGCGTATGCGCTTGACTGATATTCTGAAAATGTCTCCTTATGCTAAGTATATGAAAGATATTGTGACAAATAAAAGAAAGATACCGGAAGCTGAGATTTCCACCATGCTTGCTAATTATACTTTTAAGGGTGGAATACCAAAGAAACTAGGAGATCCCGGAGTACCTACTATACCTTGCTCTATTAAAGGAAATTATGTTAAAACTGCTTTATGTGACCTTGGAGCTGGTGTTAGTGTTATGCCTTTCTCTTTATATCGTAGACTTGATTTGAATAAGTTGACACCTACTGAAATCTCCTTGCAAATGGCTGATAAATCAACTGCTTTACCCATCGGTATTTGCGAGGATGTGCATGTCGTAGTTGCAAACGTTACTATCTTGACGGACTTTGTTATTCTTGATATTCCCGAGGACGACAGTCTGTCGATCATCCTTGGTAGACCCTTTTTGAATACTGCAGGGGCTGTTATTAATTGCAACAAGGGCAATGTCACTTTTCATGTTAATGGTAATGAGCATACGGTACACTTTCCGAAGAAACAATCGCAAGTTCATAGTCTCAACTCCATTGAAAAAAATTTAACAATTATTATTGGAGGCTTTGAATTCCCTCTCCCTACTATCAAGAAGAAATATGATATACTTATTGTTGGGGACATGCATATCCCCATTGAGGTAACCTAGTGTCATTCGAAAATTCTCCGGTTCCGTGTCATTCGAAAAATTTTTGTCAATAAGACTTGATCAACCTTATTGATGGATTCTTTTTGATGAGCACGAGATGGATGAATTAATAAGACACAACCTTCTGCACCCAACTTTTACTTTCTGTTATTTAGTTTAAATAACGCAAGAATGCTATTATTTCTCTGTTTTTTGATTTATCCGTGCAATAGAAAATGACCCGAAAATAAAAATTATCAGAATCCCCTGAAAATTTAGTATGATTTTTTCTAGAATATTTAAAAAAAATTGGCACTGAGAACACATCAGGGGGCTGCACCAGTGGGCCACAAGCCTGCAGGGCGTGGCCACCCCCCCTAGGCGCGCCCCCTGGCTTGTGGGTCCCACGTGGGACCCCCTCACTTATTCCTGCACCCATCCACTTCGTCTTCCTCTAGAAAAAATCCCACCATTGCTCAAACCCGTGTTCTAGCTCATCTTGCTGCCATTTTCGATCTCCTTGCTCAAGGCTCCATTTGCAAAACTGTTTTAGGGGATTGCTCATCGGTATGTGACTCCTCCAATGGTCCAATTCGTTTTTATTCTAGTACTTTATATATTGCAAAATTTTGCTGCTGTGGTTACCTTGTTCTTGAGCTTGCATGTCAAATTTGTATGGTCCCAAGTAGTTTTGATGCATGATATAGCCTCTAGGCACTTGTGGGAGTAGTTGCTATAAGTTTTGTTGAGCTTTGTTCACTTTTATTTGGAGTCACTAAAATTTCAGAATTATTTTTCAGAGAAAGAAAAATGTTAAGGAGAATATACCAAGAGGGTTCCTCGAGCAAGAAGACCCCGAGACACGCGATACGTGAACCCAACTTTGAACCACCGAGGGAAGCTCAAGTGCGGCCTTGTGAATGGCCGTCAAATCACTTTATGGTTCAAGCCGGTTTCCAGGAAGAGTTTTACGCGTATATACGAAATGCTAGCCTTGAAGATTTGCTTTCAGACCAATGCAAGCAATATTACCAACTCACTGATTTCTTCGTGCGGAGGTTTGAATTTCCATCCAGGCGTAATAATCATAATGTTCTATTCAATCTCTATGATGAATCATATACCATGGACCTGGAAGATTTTAATGATGCATGTAAAATTCCACAATGGGGCAACCATAGTGACCCTCACAAAACTGAATATAATGATTTTCTTGCTAGTATCACTGTGGGAGAAACTAGAAACATTACACAGGCTACCTTGGGGAGCATTCATTTTCCTGCTATACACTATTTTGCTCTCTTCATAGGTAGATGTATTAATGGTAAACATGAACATAGCCACCTTTGTGTACCTGATCTCAGTATTCTTAAAAGTGCGGTAATGGGCGATAGACGATATAACTTGGGGGCTATTGTTGCTAGGAGACTACATAAAAATGCTAAGGACGGAGATTTCTTTAGCGGGATTTATGCCACCCGTGTAGCCAATTATCTTGGGGTACCCATAAGGGAGAATGATATTGAGTTACCACCTGCTTTTCTTGATTATGAGGCCATGGTGCGCTACCAGTTTCTTGAGAGAAACGAATAGTCCCTCATGTACCGACTAATTTTTGACAGACGGCGTGCTGACCATATTACCCTTCCTGCTCCTGCCTTCTTTAACTTTCAGGAAAAACGGAGACATTTTATAACCAGAGAGGAGGCAAACGAGTACGAGAGAGAGACGGAAGCCGCTCGCCTCCGCGCTGCAGCCGTTCAAGCGGTAGCAGCAGCAGCCCAGTACAACCCCGACTATGACTTTGGATATTATCCGGCCCAGCCGTGGCCCTAGACCAACTTAGGCCAAAAGCCTAAGCTTGGGGGAGTACGTATTTCTCACCGACATTACACTCATGTTCACACACTCATTCCAGTTGTCGGTGTTCATACTTTTTCATTGTACCATCCATGGTAGTTTATTTCTTCTTTATGCTTTCTTCTTGTGTGTTTAATTAATCTTGAGAAAATCCAAAAAATTAGTTCTAGCTTTACATTCTAGTTTGTTCAGTTGTAGTATTAAAAGAAAACCCAAAAAGATTTCCCGTTCTTCTTTTGCTTGTCGGGAGCTTTCCCGTGTAAATAATTTTCCTTTCTTCTTTGGGTCGTAAGGAGAAGACCGCGATGACATGTTGAGTGGCTCTCATATGCATTATTGTTTATCCATCAGAGAGCCCATATTACCTTGCCTTCTCCTTTGAGTTATTGCTTGCAGATTCCATCTTAGTCCAATGCACGTGCACCCTTATTATTATTCACACTGTTCGGTCGTGCAAGTGAAAGGCAATAATGACGATATATGATGAAATGATTGAGATGGAGAAAAGCTGGTATGAACTCGACCTATTTTATTTTTGTAAATATGATTAGCTCATCGTTCTGGATTCAGCTCGTTCTGGATTGAACATGTTTGCAATGACAATTAGAGATTATAGTTACTCATGCCATGCTTAATTAGCTAAGAGTGTATAATGGTTTGTCTTGGGTGCCAACATGCATTTTAAAATGGTTGTGATGTAGTATGATAGGATGGTATCCTCCTCTGAATGATTCAAGTGGCTTGACTTGGCACATGTTCACGCATGTTGTTGAAACAAAACCAACATAGCCTCCACGATGTTTATGTTCATGGTGATTTATATCCTACTCATGCTTGCATTCAATGTTGGTTAATCTCAAAGCATGTTTATGACTGTTGTCGCTCTCTAGTTGGTCGCTTCCCAGTCTTCTGCTAGCCTTCACTTGTACTAAGCGGGATTACTGCTTGTGCATCCATTTCCATAAACACAAAGTTGTTCCATATGAGTCCACCATACCTACCTATATGCGGTATTTACCTGCCGTTCCAAGTAAATTTGCATGTGCCATACTCTAAACCTTCAGACAAATATTCCGTTTTGTATGCCCAAATCGCTCATGTGGCGACTGGGGGCTGTCAGTATCTTCCATGCTAGGTGAGTTATTCTCACGATACGTGTTTATTCACTATCATTCATGAGAAAGTGGCTGGTATTCGGGATGCCTAGTTCCATGCTCAATGTTCAAATCAAATATAATAAAACAAAACTCCCCCAGGATTGTTGTTTGTATGGACGGTACCCGTGGATTCGGCCCGCCGTGGAGTGTGATTGATTGGTGGAGGGGGAGTAAAATCTTTACTATTCTGTTTGGGAACCGCCTATAATGTATCTAGCATGGAAGATATCGAGATCTCTTAGTTGTTACGTTGGCAATGAAAGCATACCTCTCAAAAGTATTATTCATCCCTGTTTTAAAAGCTCGAGCTCTGGCACCTCTGCAAATCAATGCTTCCCTCTGCGATGGGCCTATCTATTTTATTTACTGTTGAGTAATCATCCTCTTATAAAAGGCACCAGTTAGAGAGCACCTCCATCATTTGTATGCTTTGTTATTAATTGATATTGAGTATGAGTGTGACTGGATCTCTTTTACCATGAATTACAATGTCTAGTCAGTCCTTGTTCTCTAGAGGTGCTCTGCATTTATGTTTTGCGGTCTCAGAAAGGGCTAGCGAGATACCATTATATCATATTATATCATGATTGTTTTGATAAAAATTTTGTCATCCGAGACTTATTATTATTGCTCGCTAGTTGATTACGCCATTGATATGAGTAAATGTGAGACCTAAATGTTATTGTGAAGGTGGTTAGTCTATAATCCTTGCTGAAAATCTGAACATCAGTTAGACATATTTACAACAGCAAGATCAAACAGAGTTTGTAAAAGTTTTTCTTTATCACTTTCTGTTTATCAACTGAATTTCTTGAGGACAAGCAAAGGTTTAAGCTTGGGGGAGTTGATACGTCTCCAACGTATCTACTTTTCCAAACTCTTTTGCCCTTGTTTTGGACTCTAATTTGCATGATTTGAATGGAACTAACCCGGACTGACGCTGTTTTCAGCGGAATTGCCTTGGTGTTATTTTTGTGCAGAAATAAAAGTTCTCGGATTGACCTGAAAATTTTCGGAGAATATTTTTGGAATTAATAAAAAATACTGGCGAAAGAATCAACCGGAGAGGGGCCACCACCTGGTCACAAGCCAGGGGGGCGCCCCCCCGCTAGGGCGCGCACCCCTGTCTTGTGGGGCCCCTGAAGCTCCTCCGACCTCGTTTCCACTTCTATATATTCCTATTCGGGGAGAAAAAAATCAAGAAGAAGAGTTCATCACATTTTACGATATGGAGCCGCCGCCACCTCCTGTTCTTCCCTGGGAGGGCAGATCTGGAGTCTGATTTAGGCTCCAGAGAGGGGAAATCGACGCCGTCGTCATCACCAACCATCCTTCATCACCAATTTCATGATGCTCTCCGCCGTTCGTGAGTAATTCCATCGTAGGCTTGCTGGACGGTGATGGGTTGGATGAGATTTACCATGTAATCGAGTTAGTTTGGTTAGGGTTTGATCCCTAGTATCCACTATGTTCTGAGATTGATGTTGCTATGACTTTGCTATGCTTAATGCTTGTCACTAGGGCCCGAGTGCCATGATTTCAGATCTGAACCTATTATGTTTTCATGAATATATATGTGTTCTTGATCCTATCTTGCAAGTTGTAGACACCTTTTACGAGTTATGATCCACATCCCCCAGGGTTACAATAACTGGGATTCTTTCCGGTGATTACCGTAGTTTGAGGAGTTCATGTATTCACTAAGTGCTAATGCTTTGGTCCGGTTCTCTATTAAAAGGAGGCCTTAATATCCCTTAGTTTCCATTAGGACCCCGCTGCCACGGGAGGGTAGGACAAAAGATGTCATGCAAGTTCTTTTCCATAAGCACGTATGACTATATATGGAATACATGCCTACATTACATTGATGAATTGGAGCTAGTTCTGTGTCACCCTATGTTATAACCGTTGCATGATGAATGCCATCCGACATAATTTCCATCACTGATCCATTGCCTACGAGCTTTTCACATATTGATCTTTGCTAAGTTACTTTTCCGTTGCTACTGTTACAATCACTACAAAACTGCTACTGTTACTTTGCCATTGTTACCGTTACTTCCATACTACTTTGCTACTGAATACTTTGCTGCAGATATTAAGTCTTTCAGGTGTGGTTGAATTGACAACTCAGCTGCTAATACTCGAGAATATTCTTTGGCTCCCCTTGTGTCGAATCAATAAATTTGGGTTGAATACTCTACCCTCGAAAACTGTTGCGATCCCCTATACTTGTGGGTTATCGGTCCGCTAAATGAGTAGCATAAATACCACCATGTATCTTTCCCTTAGTTTTTTTAAGATGTAAGCGTCGAGCAATAATAGCTCCCATACTAAAGGTGTGATCATCATAAAGTGCACGACGTAAAATAGCAAGGTCAGGAGCACTGAGTGCGCCGACCTTCTCCCTAGCGGTTAAACACTTAGTGATGACCAAAGCGAAATAATGCACAGAGGGAAACTTCAAACTAGTAGCAGTGGCGCTTGACACGCCTCTATCCTCACCCACGGTTAACGCGAGGAGAAAATCCTCAAACTCAGATGGCCTCGGTTCTCTCAGGTCCCCATCAGAAGGAATCAAGCAAATGTTACAGAAGTAGGTTAGCGACATTCTGTAAGTTTCATCATAAAGATTAAACTCCACTTCAGGAGGATTGTTTCTTCCTAGATAATTAAAGCTTTGCACGAAGGAATTTGTAAGGATGTGATATTGAGCACACTTAGCTGCGAGGAACTCGGTTAACCCAGCATTTGCGATGAACTGAGCGAACTCTTGATGGAACCTGGCCTCCTCCATGAAGGCATCATGCGGCCATTCACACGGCCGCACCTCCACCTTTCTTGGGGTGTGAAGGTCATTGTCCGATGATTCCCCAATGACTCCCTTGGCATTTTTCTTGGAGGAAAACTTCCTAAAGATTTGCATTTTATTCCTATAAAAATTCTGAAAAATTTTAGTCCACAATAAAATTTGTGAACAAAACTTTGTAAAATTGTTAGCAACTACTCCCAAGCATGCATAGAGGCCATATTGAGCATTCAAACTACTTAGAACTCTAAGAATTCAACATGCAAGCTCATCTACAGCAGCACCAAGAGTAGCTAATTACTCTAAAAATAACCCACTAAAACAAAAACTAATTGGGGTATTGGAGGAGTCACATACCAAGAAGCAATCCCTCCAAATAGTTTCGGAAACGGAGCTTCGAGCAAAGAGATCGAAATCCACGGGTTTGAGAGCAAGAACACGAAAATGGTGGATGTGGTGATTTTTTGCTGGAGGTAGGTGATGATGTGGGCTAAAGAGATAAGTGAGGGGGCCCACTTGGGGGCCACAACCCACCAGGGCGCGCCTGGGGGTGCTGGCGCGCCCTGGTGTCTTGTGGGCACCAGGTGCACCCCCCTCTGGTGTTATTTGCACCAAAAATTCAGAAATATTCAGAAAAAATCGTGTTAAATTTTCAGGGCATTCTGAGAATTTTTATTTTTGGGTCATTTTTTTATTGCACGGAGAAAACAGAAAACAGGATAATCATGGCATTTTATTTTATTTAACTAACTAAAACAGAAAATAAAAGGTGGGAGCAGAGAGTTGTGCTTACTAGATTCCTCAACTTCATACCTCTCAAAAATGATCCATTAATAAGGTTGATCAAGTCTTATTAACAACCACTTCTGATTAGCATGAAACCGAAGAACTTTCGTAAAACACTAAGTTACCTCAATGGCGATGTGCATATCCCCGACAATAAGTATATCATATTTCTTTTTGGCAGTAGGTAGAGGTAATTGAAAACTTCCAATAGTGATGGTCGGAGATTCTTCAATAACATTTATACCATTCACTTGGAATTGTTTCTTCGGAAAGTGCACCGTGTGCTCATTACCATTTATATGAAAAGTGACTTTGCTTTTATTGCAATCAATAACAGCCCCTGCAGTATTCAAAAAGGGTCTACCAAGGATAATCGACATGTTGTCGTCCTCGGGCATCTCAAGAATAACAAAGTCCGCTAAGATAGTAACATTTGCAACAACAATGGGCACACCCTCACAAATACCGATAGGTATGGCCGTTGATTTGTCAGCCATTTGCAATGATATCTCAGTAGGTGTTAGTTTATTCAAATCAAGTCTTTTGTATAAGGAGAAAGGCATAACACTAACACCGGCTCCCAAATCACACAAAACAGTTTTGACATAGTTTCTTTACTGGAGCAAGGTATAGTTGGTATTCCAGGATCTCCAAATTTTTTAGGTACTCCATCCTTAAAAGAATAATTAGCAAGCATGGTGGAGATTTCAGCTTCCGGTATCTTTCTTTTATTTGTGATGATGTCTTTCATATACTTAGCGTAAGGGGCCATCTTTAAAATATCGGTTAAGCAGGTGAGCAAAAAGACTGGCCTAATCATTTCAGCAAAGCACTCAAATTCTTCATCATCCTTTTTCTTAGATGGCTTAGGTGGAAATGGCATAGGTTTATGAACCCATGGCTCTCTTTCTTTACCATGTTTCCTAGCCACGAAGTCTCTTTTATCATACCGTTTATTTTTAGGTTGTGGGTTATCAAGATCAGGAGCAGGCTCTATATCATCATCATTATCTGGTTCTACATCATTACTAGGTTGAGCATCATCATGAATATCATCATTATCATTTTCATTATCACTAGGTGAATGTTCACTACCAGATTGAGTTTCAGCATCAGAAATAGAGACATCATTATTATCAGGAGGTTTTTGTGTCTCTGGTTCACTAGAGGTATGCAAAGTCCTATCGTTTTTCTTTTTCTTTTTCTTCTTAAAACGACTAGGTGCATCACTATTAATTCTCTGAGAGTCTTGTTCGATTCTCTTAGGATGACCCTCGGGATAAAGTGGCTCTTGGGTAATTCTACCTCCTCTAGTTACTACTCTAGCAGCAAAATCATGCATATTATTATTCATTTCATCAAGCAATTCTTTTTGAGACTTAGCAACTTGTTCTAACTGAGTATGAACCATAGAGGCATGCTTTTCTACACCTCTAACATCATTACTGATTCTAAATAGCAAGTCACTCAAGCGAGCAATCATATCATAATTATATTTCAATTGTTTCGGAACATGAGCATTGAAATGATCTTGCTTCATAATATAGTTGTCAAAGTCATATAAGCATTGACTAGGATGTTTATTGTGAGGGATGTCACTTTCATTGAACTTTAATAAAGAATTTACCTCTACCACCTATGGAGGTGGTGGTGTGTCAAGGCCATGTATCTCTTCAATAGGTGGCAAATTCTTAACATCCTCGGCTTTAATACCTTTTTCCTTCATAGATTTATTTGCCTCTTGCATATCTTCAGGACTGAGAAATAAGATACCCCTCTTCTTCGAAGTGGGTTTAGGCGGTTGTTCAAGAAGAGTCCAATCATCATAATTCTTCAATATTTTATTCAATAATTCCTCAGCTTGTTTAACAGTTCGTTCCCTGAAAACACAACCAGCACAACTATCTAGGAAGTCCCTAGAAGTATCGGTTAGTCCATTATAAAAGATATCAAGTATTTCATTTTTCTTGAGAGGGTGATCATGCAAAGCATTAAGCAACTAGAGAAGCCTCCCCCAAGCTTGTGGGAGACTCTCTTCTTCAATTTGCACAAAGTTAAATATTTCCTGTAAGGCAGCTTATTTCTTATGAGCAAGAAAATATTTTTCAGAGAAGTAGTAGATCATATCCTGGGGACTACGCACACAACCAGGAGCAAGGGTATTGTACCATGTCTTAGCATCACCCTTTAATGAGAACGGAAATAACTTCAAGATATAATAGTAGTGAATCTTCTCATCATGAGCAAATAGGGTGGCTATATCATTCAGCTTAGTAAGGTGTGCCACTACAATTTCGGTTTCATAGCCATGGAAAGGATCAGATTCAACAAAAGTAATTAACTCTGGGTCGACAGAGAATTCATAATCGTTATCGGTAACAAAGATAGGTGAAGTAGCAAACTTAGGATCACATTTCATTCTAGCATTCAAAGTCTTTTCCTTATACTTGCATAGCATTTTCTTAAGATCGTCTCTATCCTTGCAAGAAAGAATTTCTCTAGTTATCTCTTCGTCCGTAACATAACCTTCAGGTATCTTAGGCATTTCAAATTTAGGAGAGCTAGGACTAATAGGAGTTTCATAATTATCATCAGTTTCATAAGCTTCATCAGTTTCAGCAATCTCATCAATTTCAGCAGTTTCATTCTCTTTAGCTCTAGCAATTTGTTCATCAAGAAATTCTCCTAGTGGCACATTATCATCAAGCATGGTACTAGCATCATCAATAGCATAGTTCATAGCAGAGGTAGCATCATCAATAACTTGCGACATATCAGGATTACTAGCATGTGGTGGTGTTGCAAGCTTACTCATAACAGAAGGTGAATCAAGTGCAGAGTGTGATGGCAGTTCCTTACGTCCCCTCGTAGTAGAGGAAAAAATCTTGATCTTAGTATCCTTCAGATTCTTCATAGTGATAGATTGATATAAATCCCAAGTGACTCAACAAATATTGCTATGCTCCCCGGCAACGGCGCCAGAAAAAGGTCTTGATAACCCACAAGTATAGGGGATCGCAACAGTTTTCGAGGGTAGAGTATTCAACCCAAATTTATAGATTCGATACAAGGGGAGCCAAAGAATACTTGAGAGTATTAGCAGTTGACTTGTCAATTCAACCACACCTAGAGATTAAATATCTGCAGCAAAGTGATCAGTGGCACAGTAATATGATAGTTTGATAGCAGTAGTGACAGTAACAGTAGAGGTCAAAGTAGTAGCAGTAGTTTTGTAGTAGTTGGAACAACAACAGCAGCAATAGTAACTTAGCAAGAACAATAAGTGGAAAGCTTGTAGGCACTGGATCGGTAACTCGTTGGATGATATTCATCATGTAACAGTCATAACCTAGGGCGATACAAAACTAGCTCAGTTCATCAATGTAATGTAGGCATGTATTCCGTAAATAGTCATACATGCTTATGGAAAAGAACTTGCATGACATCTTTTGTCCTACCCTCCCATGGCAGCGGGGTCCATAAGGAAACTAAGGATATTAAGGCCTCCTTTTAATAGAGAACCGGAACAAAGCATTAACACATGGTGAATACATGAACTCCTCAAACTACGGTCATCACCGCGAAGTATCCCAAATATTGTCACTATGGGGTTGACGGATCGTAACACGTAATAGGTGCATATGACTAGGCAAGATTGGATCAAGAACATGGATATAGAGATGATAACATAAACGGTTCAGATCTGAAATCATGGCAATCGGGCCCTAGTGACAAGCATTAGGCATAGCAAAGTTATAGCAACATCAATCTCAGAACATAATGGATACTATTGATCAAGCCCTAACAAAACTAGCTCAATTACATGATGAATCCCATCCAACTCCTCACCGACCAGCAAGCCTATGAAGGAATTACTCACTCCCGGTGGGGAGCATCATGGAATTGGCGATGGAGAAAGGTTGGTGATGACGAAGCCGAAGATTCCCCTCTCCGGAGCTCCAAACGGGCTCCAGATCTGGCCTCCGGATGAAGAACAGGAGGTGGCGGCGGCTCCGTCTCATGAAACGCGATAATTCTTTCTCTCTGATTTTTTTCTCCAAATATAGGAATTTATAGTGGCGGAGTTAGGGCAAGTGGGGCCACGAGGTGGGCACAACCCACCAGGGCGCGTCCAGGGGGCCTGGCGCGCCCTGGTGGGTGATGCTCACCCTGCCCCCCCCCCCCCCTCTGTGGTGTATTTTGGCTCCAATAATTCTTATTTATTATGAAATAAATCTCCAAAAAGTTTCGTTCCATTCCGAGAACTTTTATTTCTGCACAAAAACAACACCATGGTAGTTCTGCTGAAAACAGTGTCAGTCCGAGTTAGTTCCATTCAAATCATGCAAATTAGAGTCCAAAACAAGGGCAAAAGAGTGAGGAAAAGTAGATACGTTGGAGACGTATCAGTTATCAAAAATAAACAAAAAGTTTAAAGCAAAAATTTAAAGATAACTATTGGGTTGCCTCCCAACAAGCGCTATTGTTTTATGCCCCTAGCTAAGCATAATGCATAGTTTCAAGTATTATCACCTTTGACACTCCACCCATAAGTAGCTATCATGATTGATTCATAAGGTGGTTTAATTCTCTTTCTAGGGAAGTGTTCCATCCCTTTCTTCAATGGGAATCGGAACCTTATGTTTCCTTCTTTCATGTCAATAATTGCACCTATAGTTCGTAGGAAAGGCCGACCAAGTATTATGGGACAAGTAGGATTGCATTCAATATCAAGCACAATGAAAACTACAGGCACATAATTTTTATTTGCAATAATAAGCACATCATTAATTCTACCTAGAGGTTTCTTAATGGTAGAATCCGCAAGATGCAAGTTGAGGGAACAATCTTCAATATTAGTGAGACCAAGCACATCACAAAGATTTTTAGGAATAGTTGAAAGACTAGCACCAAGGTCACACAAAGCATTGCATTCATATTTATTTATCTTAATCTTGATAGTAGGTTCCCACTCATAATGCAATTTTCTAGGAATATAAACTTCAAGCTCAAGTTTCCCATCATACGCTTTTATCATAGCTTCTACTATATGTTCGGTAAAAGCTTTATTTTGTTCATAAGCATTGGGTGAGCTAATAATGGATTGAAACAAGGAAATACATTCTAAAAAAGAGCAATTATCATAATTAAAGTCCTTTTAATCCAAAATAGCGGGCACATCACTAGTTAAAGTTTTGACCTCTCCAAACACACGTTTTTCAGTTTTAGCATCAAAATCATCACCCTCCAAGAAAACGGGACGCTTATCAATTAGAGTTGAATCATCTCCAGTCCCTTAATCATTTATATTCAGAGATTTAAACAAAGATTCAATAGGAGAAGTACCAATCATTTTAATATCTTCAGCATGATTCCGGTAAAAACCGGGTGGAAGAGCTTTTTCTAACAATTCCCGCTTAGCTCTCAACTTAGCGTTCCTCTCCTTACTTTCATTAATAGATATTTGGATAGATTTAAAAGCATCATTAAAATCATTCTTGGGTGGCAAATCTTTGAATTTAAGAGTTTCCACATCAATAGCAATTCTATCGATGTTTTTAGCCAAAGTATCAACTACATGCAATTTTTCTTCTACCATAGTGTTGAAAACCTTTTGAGAATTAATATATTATTTAATTGTGTTCTCAAGATCAGAGGGTATCCTTTTATAATTTGTAGAAGGATTTCCATAAGAATTTTCATAAGAGTTTCCATAGTTGTTAGAGGAATTACCAGGATACGGTCTAGAATTGAAGTTTCCTCTATAAGCATTATTGTTGAAATTATTTCGCGAGACAAAGCTCACATCAATAGCATCATTATTTTTCTCAATAAAAGTAGACAAGGGCATATCATTGGGATCAACATGAGCATTTTTACTAGCAACCATATTCATAAGAGCATCCACTTTTTCACTCAAAGTAGCGATTTCTTCAACATAATTTACCTTCTTACCGGTTGGAGCCCTTTCGGTATGCCATTGAGAATAATTTGTCATAATGTTGTCCAGAAGTTTTGTGGCCTCTCCTAAGGTCACATCCATAAAGGTACCACCTGTAGCAGAATCTAGAAGATTTCTAGACCCAAAGTTTAGTCCAACATAGAAGTTTTGGATAATCATCCACAAGTTTAAACAATTGAGTTGGACAATTTCTTATCATCAATTTCATTATCTCCCAAGCTTGTGCAACATACTCTTGATCTGGCTGATTAAAATTCATTATTTGATTTCTAAGGGAGAAGATCTTAGCAGGAGGAAAATACTTGGCAATAAAAGCATCTTTACACTTATCCCATGTTCCAATACTATTATGAGGTAAAGATGAAAACCAAGCCTTGGCTTTATCTCTTAGTGAAAAAGGAAATAATTTCAACTTCACAACATCATTATACATATCCTTTTTCTTTTGCATGTCACATAATTCAACAAAGGTATTAAGATGTGACGCGGGATCCTCATTAGGACTTCCCGAAAATTGATCTTTCATGACAAGATTTAGCAATGCAGCATTAATATCAAAAGCCTCCGCACTAGTGGCGGGTGGTATAGGAGTACTAAAAAAATCATTATTATTAGTATTTGAGAAATCACACAACTTAGTAGTATCTTGAGACATGGTGACCGAGCAAGCAAGGTAACAAGCAAGACAAGTAAACTAGCAAGCGAAGAAGTAAACTAGCGACAAGCAAAGATAAATATTTTTATCTTTTTATTTTTATGAGACAAGCTAAATATAAAAGCAAATAAAAAGAAGAACAAGTGAATTAAAATTTGTGTGAAGTTACTTGATAGTTGATGATGATATTCCCTGGCAACGGCGCCAGAAATCCTTCCTGATACTTGTGATCTGCGCTGGGTTTTCCGTGAAGAGGAACGGGTTATCGCAGCACAAAGTGGGTAAGTATTTCGCTCAGTTATGAAACCAAGGTTTGTCGAACCAATAGGAATATCAATCCTCAAACGTCTTCAGCGGCTGCACACAAATGAACAAACAACTTGCACCCAACGCGGGCAAGAGGGTTGTCAATCCCCTTGATCTCGTTATTTGCAAGCAAATGAGTTGTGAAGATAATTGTAAATTGCAAAATAAATAAAAAGTAAATAGAGGCAGCAAGGTAATGGTAGTGTTTGTAAATATATAAGTGAATAGACCCGGGGCCATAGTTTTCCCTAGCGGCATCTCTCATGTAGGCAACATACGGTGGGTAACAAATTACTGTTGGGCAATTGATAGAAAAGCGGATAGTTATTCGATTTTCACGGCAATGATCATGTGTATATAGGCATCACGTCCATAAATAAATAGGCCGACTCCTGCCTGCACCTATTACTATTACTCCACTCATCGACCGCTATCCAGCATGCATCTAGAGTATTAAGTAAAATAGAGTAATGCATGGAGAACGATGACATGATGTCGACAAAGTAAACTCAAGCAATATGAATGAACCCCGTCATGTTATCCTTATTAGCAACAACACAAAGATGCATCTTGTCCCCTACTTTGTCAATGGGATATAGAAACTCGCCAGGTTGAACCAACCACAACGCACCACTCCCACCGATGAAATATCAATCTACTTGGCCAAAGCACATCAATTAACCGGAGAGCATTACGAAGCTATAATGATCATGCAATTAAGAGACAATATATATCAGAGGTATCTCAAATACTTTTCATGAATAATCTGAATGTAAACCCACAATTCATCGGATCCCAACAAACGCACCGCACAATAGGATTACATCGGATAGATCAAAGCGAAGATGCAATGACCATTGTATTGAAGATCAAGAGACCCGTAGGTCTATGGTGAACTACTAGCTATAGACCCGTAGGTCTATGGTGAACTACTCACACATCATCATGACGGTAGCAAGGTTAATGTAGAGGCCCTCCGTGATCGATCCCCCCTCCGGCTGGGTGCCGAAACGGAGCTCCAGATAGCCTCACGACGGAACAGGGACTTGCGGCGGTGGAAAAAGGGTTTCGGGACTGCTTCTGGGTTTTTTGCAATATTAGAGAATTTATAGGCCAAAGAGGGGCGTCGGGAGAGCCACGAGGGGACCACCACATATCAGGGCGCGGCCCCCCTAGGGCATGCCCTGATGTGTGGTGGGGCCCTCATGTGCCTCCCGACCTCCTTCTGAAGCTTCCAGGTCTTCTTTTGGTCCAGAAAAATCATCAAAAAGTTTTGTGGCAATTGGACTTCGTTTGGTAATGTAAACCTGAAAAGTAAAAAACATGCAGAAAACAGCAACTGGCACTGGGCACTTGGTCAATAGGTTGGTGCTCAAAAATATTATAAATTGGTAAATAAAGACCCAAAAAAGTATCCTAGAATGATAATATATCAGCTTGGAACAATCAAAAATTATAGATACGTTGGAGACGTATCAGCGGCTGCCGCCGAGGACGAGGCCTGCATAACAGTTTATGTCCGTTAGACTCCTGAGTTATCGGTTTTTCGACCCTCTGCTCAAATTTAGTTCAATCTGGCCAGAGACTCGGGGACTACGATTCATTTTCCTTGCTATTATCGATGGTCCTTGCACTATTTTCGACCCCCGCTCGAGTTTGTCAAACTGAATTAGGGCTCGGGGGCTGCCATATATAAGGATTACACAAAGACAATTCTCTTTGTAAAAGGATATTACATTATTTACCTTGAAGCCAATCAAGAGGCCTCCGAAAGCCTCCTTCAGTCCGCTGTCGACGGACTGAATGCTTTGCAAAACCACACCCAGGAGAGTGCGATGTTCTTCAGTAATGGAGGGGCCATTTAAAGCGTCCTCCATCCCGGTCGGCCACCCGGTCTTGGCCTGCTCCACTGCAGGTGACGCTCGTAGCGGCACCTCGGCTCCCCCTTCGGTGGAGTCAGGAATGGATGACTCTGGGGCAGTCTTCGGGGCCTGCTCTGGGTGAAAGCACAATATGCTCCCTTGGTGGTTTTGATAATTCATTACAACATACATTGTCTCTTGGACTAATACTCTTATCTAGTGTATTTCAGATAAAGTCCACAGAGAGTGATGGGATGGCAAAAGGATTGTGGAGAGACCCCTAGATGCAAGGAATAGGATTGGCAAAGCTTCAAGCAAGAAGACTCTACATTTTACTTTGTGAGAAATCACTTTGAGTCTATAGGAAAGCCAATACTATTAAAAGGGGGTGAGGTATTGATGGTGAACAAAATGCTCCACGTGCACCAGTGATAATCACCAAAAACACCCACAAACTCTTCCACAAAAGTGTGTCAAAGCCTATCATGCAAAATCGGTGCCACCAATATTTCCCACTCGGCCCTACCGATTTTCACCTCAGACAGATCCCAGCCAAACCCTAAGTTTTCAGTACAACCGATTCTGCATCGGTGCCATCGAGTTTCAGTTGCCAACTTTCTGTTGCCCCTTTTCTTCAATTCGGAATTTCCGAGTTTTTTGGATCGGTGCCACCGAGTTGCATTCTGACCGTTGGTCACCTTTGTCGGTACTGCCGAGAATTATATATCGGTGTGACCAAGATTCAAAAGTTGCTGCCTTTTGAGCAACTCGGTACCACAGAGTTTTATACTTTGGTCTCATCGAGTTGGTCAGTAAAGGTGTAACGGTTGGATTTTTGGAGATGCCTATAAATACCCCTTCACCACCACTCACTCGACAGAGAAGCACTCAGAACTATTCCATACTTGCCCCATCTGATTTTCTGAGAGAGAGCCACCGACTCATGTGTTGAGATCAAGCCATTCCACTCCAACCATATGAATCTTGATTTCTAGCCTCCCCAAGTTGCTTTCCACCCAATCAATCTCTTCCACCAAAGCCAAATCTATGAGAGAGCGATTGAGTGTTGAGGAGTCTATCATCTTGAAGCACAAGAGCAAGGAGTTCATCATCATTATCGAGCCTATTACCTTTTGGAGGGTGGTGCCTCCTAGATTGGTTAGGTGTTGCTTGGGAGCCCCCTACTGCGTGTTGTGGAGTTGAACCAAGAAGTTTGTACGGGCAAGGAGATCGCCTACTTCGTGAAGATCTACCCATAGTGAGGCTAGTCCTTCGTGGATGGAAGCCGTTATGGAATAGTCAAGGTTGCTACTTCGTGGACCCTTATGGGTGGAGCCCTTCGTGGACTCTCGCGACCGTTACCCTCCGTGGGTTGAAGACTCCATAAACGTGGATGTACGATAGCACCACCTATCGGAACCACGGGAAAAATCTTCGTGTCTCCAAATTGCGTTTGATCTTCCTATCTCTACTCTCTCTTACATGTGCTTGTCTTACTTTCCGCTGCCATACTTGTTGACTAGCATGTGTACGGTGCATTAGACTTGTTATAATTGCTTAAACTGCCCACAAATTAACTTGGGAAAAGGTTAGGTTTTAATTTGTGCTAGTAGTCTATTCACCCCCCTCTAGACACACACTTCTAGTGATCCCTCAATTGGTATCAGAGCAAGGTATCCATAACCTAGGTTTAATCACCTTTGGAGGAAGATGGATGTGTCTAGTTTGGAGAGTTCGAGTTGTAGAGTGCCTATTCTTGATGGGGAGTACTATAGTCAATGGAAATATGAGATGCTTGAACTATTCAATGAACTCCATTTGAGCAAGCATGTTAAGAGCCCCTATGTACCTCCCATTGATCCTTTACACCCCACATATGAAGAGGAAATTGATATGCTATGCAAACTTAGAACAGTTAATCTTATTATTAGAGGATTGCCTAGAATTGTGCTTAATCAAATGAAGAATTTTGAATGTGCTTATACTTTGGGGAATGATTTGGAGAAACGATATCCAAATTATTCATTGAGTAATCTTGATGAAATTCTTTATAAAACTATTGCCTTTCACAAAATGATGCCTAGTGATCCCAAGTTTGACGACTATCTATTTGAGCTTAGAGACCTCATGCGTGCTAAAGGAGATGTCATAACTATCAACAACATCATTGTTGAAGCCATTCACATTCACAATCTTGAACATCGTCATAATCACAACCCTAACGAATCTCTTGTTTCTTATGACGAGGATTTCCCACTTGATGATGACAATGTGGAACATGACTACTATGATGAAGATGAGTTGTTCGACATCGAGTATGAGAAGATAATGAAGAATCTAAGTCTTATGGCAAACTTCAAGGATTACATTTCCGGAGGAAAAGAGTGGATTCTCGATAGTGGATGCACCGATCATATGACCGGAGATAGAGACATGTTTGAAGAGATCACACCAAACCATGAACCGCGAAGGTATGTAACTTTTGGAGACAAGTCCAAGGGTAAGGTACTTGGTCTTGTTAAGGTGGCCATATCCCATGATAGCTCTATTCAAAATGTCATGCTTGTTGAATCCTTGGCTCCAATCATATTTCCGTATCTAGACTTGCCAACTTCGGTTTTAAAGTGCTATTTACCAAAGTAGATTGCCAAGTGTTTCGTCAAGATAATCATAACATGGTCTTTACCGGTTTCCGTAGAGGTGATCTATACATTGTCGATTTCACTAAAAGGTCCAAACCTCGCACTTGTCTTATTGCAAAATCATCTAAAGGTTGGCTATGGCATAGAAGGCTAGGACATGTAGGCATGCGCAATCTAGATAAGCTTATCAAGGGCGATCACATTCTTGGTGTTAAAGATGTTATCTTTGACAAAGATAGGCTTTGTAGTGCATGTCAAGCTGGAAAGCAAGTAGGTGGAAGTCATCCGGTCAAGTACATCATGACCACTAGGAGACCACTCGAGTTACTTCACATGGATCTTTTTGGTCCAAATGCTTACAAGAGCCTTGGTGGAAATTCCTATGGTCTAGTTATAGTTGATGATTTTTCCAGATTTATGTGGGTATTATTTCTTGATGATAAGTCGCGGGTACAAAAGATCTTCAAGAACTTCGCTCGCAAAGCACAAAATCAATTTGAGGTGAAGATCAAGAAGGTTCGGAGCGATAACGGATCGGAGTTCAAGAACACCCATGTAGATACCTTTCTTGACGAAGAAGGTGTTTCACATGAGTTCTAGGCTACGTACATGCCTCAACAAAATGGAGTTTTTGAGAGGAAGAACCGAACTCTTATTGAGATGGCAAGAAGGATGCTTGACGAATACAAGACGCCAAGACACTTTTGGGCAGAAGCCGTGGAAACAGCATGTCATGCCACAAACCGACTCTACTTGCACAAGCTTCTCGGTAAAACAACATACGAGCTACTCACCGGTAACAAACCCCAAGTTGGATACTTTCGGGTATTCGGCTCTAAGTGCTACATTCTTGATAAGCATCGTCGTACTAAATTTGCTCCTAAATCTCATGAAGGATTCCTACTTGGTTACGGATCGAACTCTCACACTTACCGTGTCTACAACAACTTCACTCGAAAAGTTGACGAGACGGTAGATGTGAAGTTTGATGAATCTAATGGTTCGCAAGTCGAACAATTGCCAAATGATGTAGGAGATAAGGATCCTTCGGAAGTTATCCAAGACTTGTCCATCGGCAAGATTCGTCCCAAGGAGGTGAAGGAAAATACTTCATCGACCCAAGTGGAAGCTACTACCTCGCGTCAAGGCGACCCACAAAATTACATGGAGGCATCCACAAGTGGTACATGACAAGATGAAGAGGAGGAGGAAGTACATCATGAAGATCCAACACAACCTCCTTCACCACCACCTCAAGCAAACGACACCTTCAACAACAACGAAGATGAAGGAGATGATGATGAAGAAGCTCCACCATCCAACAAGCAAAAGCTACCCCGAGTTCGAGCAAGAGTGACCAAGAACCATCCTCTAAACCAAATCTTCGGTGACATACAAACCGGGAGAATCACTCGCTCTAAAATTCGCTTAGCAAATTTTTGCGAGCATTATTCTTTCATCTCTAGCATTGAACCCTTGAAGGTTGAACAAGCACTTGAAGACCCGGATTGGGTGAACGCAATGCATGAAGAGCTTCACAACTTTGAGAGGAACGAAGTGTGGACACTCGTAGAGAAGGCCAAGGACGAGCACAACATCATCGGCACAAAATGGGTGTTTCAGAACAAGCAAGATGAAGACGGTCAAGTTGTACGCAACAAGGCGCGTCTCGTAGCCCAAGGATATACACAAGTCGAAGGTATGGACTACGGTGAGACCTATGCCCCCGTTGCTAGACTTGAAGCTATTCGAATTCTTCTTGCTTATGACAATCACCATGATATCACTCTTTACCAAATGGACATTAAAGGTGCCTTTTTAAATGGAGAAATAGAGGAGGAGGTCTATGTTAAACAACCTCTCGGATTTGTGAATCCTAAGAAACCTAACCACGTCTACAAACTTCGCAAAGCTTTATATGGTCTTAAGCAAGCTCCTCGTGCTTGGTATAAATGCTTAACGAAGTTTATCATTGAAAAGGGTTTTGAGATTGGTAAAATTGACGCAACCTTATTCACTAAAAGAGTTAATGGTGAACTATTTGTGTGCCAAATTTATGTGGATGATATTATCTTCGGATCTACTAACCCACAATTTAGTGAAAGATTTGGAAGGTTGATGTCCGAGAAGTATGAGATGTCCATGATGTGTGAGCTGAAATTTTTCCTTGGTTTGCAAATCAAGCAAACGAGAGAAGGAACTTTCATCTCTCAAACCAAGTATACCAAGGACTTGATCAAGAAGTTCAACATGCAAGAGTGTAAAGGTATGAAAACTCCTATGCCTACTAGTGGACATGTTGATCTTACCAAGGAGGATGAACCGGTTGATCAAAAGGTTTATCGATCTATGATTGGTTCATTGTTATATCTATGTGCCTCCCGTCCTGATATTATGCTTAGTGTTTGCATGTGTGCTAGACATCAAGATGCACCTAAAGAGTGTCATCTTCTGGCCGTGAAATGTATTGTGAGATATTTGATAAATACACCAAACTTAGGCATTTGGTATCCCAAGGGATCTTCTTTTAACCTTGTTGGCTATTCCGATTCGGACTATGCCGGTGACAAGGTTGATAGAAAATCCACCTCGGGTACATGTCAATTCCTTGGTAGATCTCTTGTGTCTTGGTCCTCCAAGAAACAAAACTCGGTATCTCTATCTACCGCCGAAGCTGAGTATATTGCCGCCGGATCATGTTGTGCACAATTGCTATGGATGACACAAGCGCTTAAGGATTATGGAATCCATGTGAAAAATGTTCCATTACATTGTGACAATGAAAGTGCTATTAAGATTGGTCATAATCCCGTGCAACATTCTCGAACTAAACATATTCAAGTTCGACATCATTTCATTCGTGATCATGTTGCCAAAGGAGATATTAATCTTAAGCATGTTCGTACTAACAAGCAATTGGCCGATATCTTTACTAAGCCACTTGATGAGAAAGTGTTTTGTTACTTGAGGAGTGAGTTGAACATCATTGATGCTTCAAACTTGAGCTAGACTCACTCGGATGCATGCAAGGGGATGAGCTTACTTGACCATTCCATGCTATCATTACCATGAATCTCATATATCTTGGAATTCTATGCTCCGTTGTATGCATCTAACCCTTTTGTAGGTACTTGAAAGAACAACACTCCACAAGATTGCCATCAACTCATATCTTAAGCAATCTTGTCATGGCCAAGTATCCACAACCCCTCTTGGTCATGGAAGGAAGAGGACAAGAAAACATATCCTTGACACATATTTAAATTTCTCAATTGGTATCAACTCACAATTGGTATCGTGTCATTTTGATATAGCAAGTTCTTCCTTGCGTAACTAACCTATGTAGGTGATAAGTGAACCAAAACAAGAAGGATTGCTCCCAGCTCAAGATGAACTTCATCAACCTCGAGCATCCTCATCAAGTTCACCTACAAACCACGTCATCAACATCACTCAAAGGTATGTACTCATATCCTTGATATAGCTTTACTCCAAGTCATGGGGTAAAGCAACTCAAACGATATGAAGACATTAAAATGCTTAAACGAAAAATGGTAACCCCATTTCGAGCTTAATGATGAGTATGACCTATGATCAAGTATTCTTGCTTGACTCCTTAAGTCAATGTACTCTAACATAGGTGACCTAGTCACCGCACATCATCTAGTTATAAGAATTGAATGGAGAATTTTTGTTTTGTTGATCATTGACATTTCCATTCAACTCTAACCTAGATGAAAATTCATTGCAAATCTTTCTGAGAATTCATTGAAAATCCTTGTGATCTTTTTGAGACTTTCTGAAAAACTGCATATGACAAAATAGCCAAGAACAATTTTGCCAAGTTTCTGTTTCACAACTCGGAGCCTCCGATCAAAGAATCTCGGTCTCACCGATGAAGCAGTAATGTTGCACAACCACTCATCAGTGCTACCGACTCCTTTTTCCTCGGAGCCACCGACTTTTTGCAAAACTTCTGTGCTCTTTGTCTCTTTTCGAATTTTCCAGTCAAAATCAATGATCCCACAATGATGCAGGGGGAGAAACATCAAGAGGTATAATCTCAAATATTCAAGGATCCCTACATCAAAGGAGGAGAAATCTTAATAGTTTTCAGATCTTAAGGGGGAGAAAATTGTTTTCAAGGAACCCTTGTCTCAAATGCTCTCAATGACCCTTACTCTCTAGGATCCCTTCCCACTCAATGATCCCAGTTATCTGACCCTTGATGTGACCCTTTTTGAAAATTAATGCCAAAGGGGGAGAAATATCAAAGCTTCAAAGCTTATACTCATACCAAAGGGGGAGATACTCATACCAAAGGGGGAGATATAATATTAAAGGGAAGAAATATCAAAGCATTCATGCTTCAGGGGGAGAGATAATCATGAAAAGTAGAAGTGTACACTTAACAAGATAAAGGGGGAGAAATATCAAGGATCCCTTATCTCAGAAACACTTCTTCAGGAGAAGAGAGCAGAATAAATCTGATTGAATTTGATTCTTATCTATTTTAGACTTTTCTCAGCCCTACCTACTCTCAATATCTACATGCTATGACTCTAGGGGAGAAAGTTCTAAATGTTCTTGGAGACATATCAATCTTAAGGAATATTATCTATATGTTCTCCACATCTTGGTACTATTGAGTTCTATTGCTTTTTGATTGGTAGAATACTCTTGTGTTTCCTAACATTGTTTTCTCAAGTGTGTTGCTACTACTAGAATGCTCAAGAACTCAAGGTAAGTATGTGCATCATATCCTTAATCAAGATGATCTCTTGCTACTTGCACATATTGTTTGCAGGAGTGAAGTCTTGTACAAGGATGTAACTCATTCACACATATTTGATGCATATAGCCAAGATACACATGACTCAGTTTATCCCTTTCCACTACATGTGTGTCTATGCATTCCAAAGCAACTATGCTTTAAAGGGATTGCACACATTTAGGGGGAGCAAGTCTTAGTCATGTGTCTCTCAAAGTCTTCATTATATCTATGCATATCTTTATTTGAAGCTTTGATTGTATGTTGTCATCAATTACCAAAAAGGGGGAGATTGAAAGCACAATATGCTCCCTTGGTGGTTTTGATAATTCATGGCAACATACATTGTCTCTTGGACTAATACTCGTATCTAGTGTATTTCAGATAAAGTCCACAGAGAGTGATGGGATGGCAAAAGGATTGTGGAGAGACCCCTAGATGCAAGGAATAGGATTGGCAAAGCTTCAAGCAAGAAGACTCTACATTTTACTTTGTAAGAAATCATTTTGAGTCTATAGGAAAGCCAATACTATTAAAAGGGGGTGAGGTATTTTTATGGTGAACAAAATGCTCCACGTGCACAAGTGATAGTCACCAAAAACACCCACAAACTCTTCCACAAAAGTCTGTCAAAGCCTATCATGCAAAATCGGTGCCACCAATATTTCCCACTCGGCCCTACCGATTTTCACCTCAGACAGATCCCAGCCAAACCCTAAGTTTTCGGTACAACAGATTCAGCATCGGTGCCACCGAGTTTTAGTTGCCAACTTTCTGTTGCCCCTTTTCTTAAATTCGGAATTTCCAAGTTTTCTGGATCGGTGCCACTGAGTTTGCATTCTGACCGTTGGTCACCTTTGTCGGTACTGCCGAGAACTATATATCGGTCTCACCGAGATTCAAAAGTTGCTGCCTTTTGAGCAACTCGGTACCACCGAGTTTTAAACTTCGGTGTCACCGAGTTGGTCAGTAAAGGTGTAACGGTTGGATTTTTGGAGATGCCTATATATACCCCTTCACCACCACTCACTCGACAGAGAAGCACTCAGAACTATTCCATACTTGCCCCATCTGATTTTCTGAGAGAGAGCCACCTACTCATGTGTTGAGATCAAGCCATTCCACTCCAACCATATGAATCTTGATTTCTAGCCTCCCCAAGTTGCTTTCCACCCAATCAATCTCTTTCACCAAAGCCAAATCTGTGAGAGAGTGATTGAGTGTTGAGGAGTCTATCACCTTGAAGCACAAGAGCAAGGAGTTCATCATCATTATCGAGCCTATTACCTTTTGGAGGGTGGTGCCTCCTAGATTGGTTAGGTGTCGCTTGGGAGCCTCCTACTTCGTGTTGTGGATTTGAACGAAGAAGTTTGTACGGGAAACATCATCATTATTGAGCCTATTACCTTTTGGAGGGTGGTGCCTCCTAGATTGGTTAGGTGTCGCTTGGGAGCCTCCTACTTCGTGTTTTGGAGTTGAACCAAGAAGTTTGTACGGGCAAGGATATCGCCTACTTCGTGAAGATCTACCCATAGTGAGGCTAGTCCTTCGTGGATGGTAGCCATTATGGAATAGTCAAGGTTGCTACTTCGTGGACCCTTATGGGTGGAGCCCTCCGTGGACTCACGCGACCGTTACCCTCCGTGGGTTGAAGACTCCATAAACGTGGATGTACGATAGCGCCACCTATCGGAACCACGGGAAAAATCTTCGTGTCTGCAAATTGCATTTGATCTTCCTATCCCTACTCTCTCTTACATGTGCTTGTCTTACTTTCCGCTGCCATACTTGTTGACTAGCATGCGTAGGGTGCATTAGACTTGTTATAATTGCTTAAACTACCCACAAATTAACTTGGGAAAAGGTTAGGTTTTAATTTGTGCTAGTAGTCTATTCACCCCCCCCCTCTAGACACACACTTCTAGTGATCCCTCACTGGGGCAGTCTCCGGGGCGATCTCCGGAGCAGTCTTTGGGAGAGTTCGGATTGACCGGGTTCCCCATTTTTATCTGCCAGAAGGGAACCTCCTTCCTTGTCTTCGGCGATCGAGGCATTGACCTCGGCCATGATATCGTCACCACCGCCCCCCGTATTCGATACGGGAGGGGTCCTTCGGGACAACACCCCCGCGGCCTCATCGGCAGCAGGGGGGTGGTGCACGACGCAGTCCCACTCTCCGCCAACTCGGATGGCGGAGAATCTCCCACTGAGGTATGCTCGGTAGGGAGCTCACGTGGTGGGATACAATGTGAGAGGCAGTTTTTTGGTTAATAACACACCTCGACATGAATGCAAGGAAGAGTCTTCGGATTAATACCTTGTAGCCGGGGGCTTGACCCTGGGGTTCCTTTGAGAAACCAGCTCATAAGCCTCGGACCCTTCCGCGGAGTCCGGGCTGTCGTCGGATAGGACCAACTTGGTCCTACGCGGCTTCTTCGGGGCGGGAGAAGGCAGTCCCTCATCGGCACCGTTAGACGCCGTCCTCCTCCTTGTTCGGGAGGAATCGCTCTCCTCCCTGTCCTCCTCCTGCTCTTCATCATGAGCGGAGGAAGCATGTGTTTCCCCGCGCCTAGTGTCCGAAGGTCCTCGGGGGCGGAGGCCCTCTCATGCCTCCCTCTTCTTCTTCTCCTTCTTCTCAGGCACCGAGTACAGCGCCTCGACCAGCATCGCCGTCAATAAGGGCGACCTGGGGTCCTCGGGCAGTGGGGCCGGGCCGTCAATCTTCACGGCCTTCGCCAGCCATTTATGCAAAGGCAAGGAATAAGGGGTTAAAATTCCTTGTTAGAAGGAAGAACCTAAATGAAAGATGTAAACTTTATTATACCGCGTTAGGAGGGGTCTCGGAGTCGAGACCAATGTCTACCTCCCGGTCCGGCCAGTCCTTCTGGGGCTTGAACAGCACCTTCCACAGCTTTTCGTGAGTGGTGCGGTAGAAGTGGTTCACGGTGGCAGGGTCATCGGCCTTGTAAGCCCACATTGGGGAGGCCCGATGTTGGCAAGGTAGGAGGCGACGCCGGAGCATGACCTGAATCACGTTTGTCAGGGCCCCCAGTCGGCCCCCAGTCTATTATCTGGGAGATCCACTTCTGCAGCAACTTCACCTCCGCTGTCGGCCCCCAGCCGAGTGCCTTCTTGACCCACGAGACCAACCTCTTGGCAGGTCTGGATCTGAATTTGGAGGGAGCCGCCCACTCCGCTTCACGTGGCTCGGTAATGTAAAACCACTCCTTCTTTAAGACCTTGAAAGTGTCGATGAAAATGCCGTCCGGCCACTTGACATGGGGGAGTTTGCTGATCACCATTCCCCCACAGTCTGCATGTTGACGGTTGACAATCTTCGGCTTGACGTTGCAGATTTTCAGCCACAAGCCAAAGTGTGGCTGGACCCGTAGGAAGGCCTCGCATACGAGGATGAAGGCCGAGATGTGTAGAAAGGAATTTGGGGGGAGATCATGGAAATCTAGCCCGTAGAAGAACATCAGCCCCCTGACGAAGGGATGGAGCGGGAAGCCGAGACCTCAAAGGAAATGGGGGATGAATACCACCCTCTCGCCCTGCCGTAGCGTGGGGATGACCTGGCCCTTCTTGGGAGCACGGTGGATGACGTCGGCTGAGAGCTACCCGACATGCTTCAGCTCAATGATGTCGTCGTTGGTGATGCAAGAAGCCTCCCACTTGCCCCTGGAGCATGAGCCGGCCATGGCCAAGCTAGGGGTATGGCTGGGGAGAACGGGGGAAGAGTGGATCTGAGTGCTAGAACTCTGAAGATTGGGAAGGCAATGGCTATGGAGGATCTGGGAAGCGTGTGGAGGCTTTGGTGGCTTTTCCCCTTTTATAGGCAGCCGTAATACCAAGAGTCCCTTTGTTACGTCGTAGACCTCGCCACGCCCCGATAAAATCGTGTCGTTATGGACGCATGGGATAACCCAAATCATTGATCATATCCCGTAAAGAAGGGGGCACGATCTCTATGTTGATGAGACGTGCGAGTAAAGAGACGGCCTCGACCCGCGAATCGAGTTTTCATAACTGATGAGGATGTCTACCCTAGGTAGGGTCACACACCTGACATCTGGGGCCCACCAATGGTCCCACATGGGTATCAAAGTTCAGAAATAGAAGTGCACTCGGTCAGACCTGAGGAGTCACTCGGACGCACCTGAAGACGCACTCGGATGGATACATCTACACTCGGTCGACAAGAACTTAATGGTCCAGGAGACGTAGCGTTGAGTAATATGAAGAGACGTCCTCTGGGATTGATTAGACATACGTTACCAGTAACGTACTAGTTAAAGCGGCTGTTTCTATAACGAAGCTTTAACTAGCATTCAATGCGGCGCTTGGTCAGTGGTGGCGCACTCTATATAAGCCACCACCGGAAACAAACCAGCCCCCGAGCTCGAGACGTAGGGCTTTTACCACTTCCGAGTGGGGCCTGAACTCGTACACATCCGAGTGAAACACCTGAGCCGCAGCTAGACTTCGCCCCTCCATTCGTACCCCTAGTTCTATTGTCAGGGACATTCCCACGACAGTTGGCGCCCACCTTGGGGCCGCGCATCTAGCGAATTTCGGCGCATGTGGAATTTCCATTTTTCCTGTTCATCATGAACACTTTCGGCAGCGAGATCCTCTTCGGGTCACTCAGCTTCGTCGTCGACGATTCGGCGAGGCTGCAGGAGGCACCGCTGGACGCTGAGGCACTGCCCGCCCGCGGCGCTGTGCACTTTAGCGTAACGTCATTCAGAGTTCTTCTCCGGCAGCCATCCACGCCTTATCGACCGGTTTCCCCTACACGTCTCGCGGCTTTTCGCCGGCACTCCGGGCGCTCTAGGCTGCAGCGCTGGATCAAACACGATGTGGCGGTGCAGGCCGCGGGGCAGCAAGCGACTGCACTCAGAGCAGACGAGGCAGTCCACTGTCTTTTCTCCTCTTCGGGAGATGACTCCTCCGATGCCGCTGGTCTCGAGAGCAGCGGAGAAGTGGCGGAGGTCTTTATGGCCGGCCCGTCCCGAGATGCTGCACCTCCAGGGTATTCGGCCGGAGGCGCCCGTGATCGGGACGGCGATCATCGTGACGCCAGTACCGATGGCTACATCCCTCGACCGCTCACTCGGGAGCAGCGGGAGGAAATCAGGCATAGGAACGATGAAGTCCTTCAGACGCCCATTACGGGGAACACCCCCGAGCAGATAGCCCTCGAGGCCGCTTGCCAAGCCACTCTGGCCGAGCGCGAGCGTCTCGAGCGGTTACAGCACTCACTCGATGAGCGCGCGGCAAGGGAACTTCCCAGTTCCAGCCGTAGCCGCCGCCAGTTGACGTTCTCAAAGGAACACCCATACACCATCCCAACGATGCGCACCCCTTTGATCAACCTGGCCGCGGCCACTCGGATCGCAGATTCGATCCAGCCATCCAACTCGGCGGCGGGCGAGGGCATTCGGCAGATCCAAGCTCTACTAAAGACCGCCCTACAGCAAAATTCAGAGGTATCGCAATCTCACCAGCGTATTCATAATGAATCCACTCGGGCAGATACTATGCAGTCGGCTCACAGTCCTCTTGCGCCGAGGAGAGACCCGCGAACTCCTCCTCATCCGAGAGGCCAGTATGGAGGACGCGGGCACGACGATCGTGATTTCAGTCGGACTCCCCCTCCGAGGGGCGGTCCGCGTGGCCAACGTCCATATGACGGGGGCTATCCCCTCGGCAGAAACCGTGAGCGGAGTCTTGTCAGACACAGAGGTTACGACGCCCGATCGGAGATTACTCAGCGAGTGGTCGATCGGAATAGATATGATAGAGACCGAGCGAGCGGATGGGGAGTTACCGGTCTCGGGTGCTTCAGCAGAAACATCCGAGAGGCGGAAATACCCCCTAACTACCGACTGGCAACCGGGATTGGCAAGTTCAATGGAGAGTCCAAGCCAGAAACTTGGCTGGAGGATTATTGAGTCGCTGTCCAGATCGGCAGCGGCGACGATTTCGTTAACATGAAGCACCTTCCGCTCATGTTGGAAGGGTCTACGCGGGCGTGATTGAATCAGTTGCCTGCCAACTGCATTTACTGTTGGGAAGACTTGGCCCGAGTGTTCATCAAAACATTCGAGGGCACCTACAAGCGTCCGGGCTGACGGAACTCCAGCACTGTGTTCAAAAGAACACTGAAACTCTCCGAGAGTACATTCAGCGCTGGACCACGTTGCATAACACCGTGGAGAATGTCACCGAGCATCAGGTCGTGTGTGCCTTCAAGGCAGGCACTCGGTATCGGGAGTTAATCTTGAAGTTCGGTCGGTCTGGGGATCTGTCCCTCAGTTGAGCCATGGAGATTGCAAACAAATACGCCAATGGTGAGGAAGAAGACCGCCTCCAAAGCGGCAAGGTGAGAGCCGGCAACGCCCCTCAATCGGGAGGCAACGCCGGGAAGAATCAGAAGTGGAAAGCTGACGCCTCTGGCAAGGCAGAAGTCGCAGCCGTCCAGGGACAAGGGCAAGGCAAGCCGAAGCCCAAGAAAAAGAAGAAAGAGTGGACTCCCAAGAAGAAGTCCGAGTTCAAATCCGACATCCTTGACCAACCGTGCCAGATTCATACCAAGACGGATGAAGAAGGCAACGTTGTGCTTCCGAAGCATACCACTCGAGAATGTCGCCTGCTCAAGCAGGAGATGGGCACTGAGCCCTCGGGTGAGAAAGTCGATGTCGAGGATGAGGAGGATACTTCCGAGTATCCGAAGGTTGATAAAGTCCTCAATGTGATCTTCGCTGATGTGGAGAGCAAGAGGCAGCTGAAGGTAATCAATCGGGAGGTTAATATGGCGATTCCGACTGCTCCCAAATACCTCAACTGGACGAAGACGCATGTCACCTTTGACCAGTCCGATCACCCGCCCCACATTGCCACCCCTGGGAGGCAGACGCTGGTGGTTGATCCAACGGTGGGCGGTGTCCGACTGCGCAAGGTCCTAATGGACGGAGGCAGGGGCTCAATATCATCTACGCTGATACGCTCAAGGCTATGGGCATCCCGATGTCCCGATTGAGCAAGAGCAACATGCATTTTCAAGGGATCGTCCCTGGAAAGAAGGCAGAGTCACTCGGCCAGATCGCTCTGGACGTAGTGTTTGGCGGCGAGAAGAACTTCCGAAAGGAAAAGCTGACTTTCGAGGTGGTAGAATTCCGCAGTGCATACCACGCCATCCTGGGTAGGCCCGCCTACGCACGTTTCATGGCCAGACCATGTTACGTGTATCTCAAGCTCAAGATGCCGGGGCCTAAGGGTGTGATTACAGTCACTGGTGATCGGAAGGTCGCCGAAGAGTGCCTCCAGCAATGCACAAAGATAGCCAATGAACAAGTGCTTGTAGTCGAGCTTGAAGGGTACAAGAAGGAGGTGGATACGGCTGATCTGCTCAGGTCAAAGCGGCCGGCTTCAGAATCGGCCTTCCAGTTAGCCGGCGAGACAAAGCAAGTTCATGTTCATCCGAGTGACCCGAGCGCCGCTCCGACGAACATCTCCACTTCACTCGGAGACAAATAGGAAGCCGAGCTCATCCAGTTCCTCCGTGAGAACTGGGACATCTTCGCATGGAAGCCGTCTAACATGCCTGGTGTACCCAGGGAACTGTCTGAGCACCGACTCCGAACCGATCCCAAGGCCAAGCCAGTTGAGGAGTACTTGCGCCGATCCTCCATCAAGAAGCGCAAGGCGATTGGTCAAGAGATAGCTTGGCTTCTTGCTGCTGAGTTCATTCATGAGATCTACCACTCCGAGTGGCTTGCGAATGTGGTCTTGGTACCGAAGAAGGACAAGTCACTCCGCATGTGTATTGACTTCAAACATCTCAATCAGGCCTGCCCGAAGGATCATTTTCCTCTACCCCGGATAGATCAGATAGTAGACTCTACAGTCGGATGCGAACATCTGTCGTTCCTGGATGCGTACTCCGGGTACCACCAGATCCGAATGTACGGTCCCGATGAAATAAAAACAGCCTTTATCACCCCATTCGGGTGTTTTTGCTATGTCACGATGCCATTCAGTCTGAAGAATGCTGGAGCCACTTTTCAGCGTATGATCTAGAAGTGTTTGCAAGAGCAAATCAGTCGGAATGTGGAGGCATATATGGACTATAGAGTAGTCAAGTCTAGGAAAGGTTCTGACCTCCTGACTGACCTTGTCGAAACCTTTGCAAACCCGCGGCGCTTCGGGATCAAGCTGAATCCAGCTGAGTGCACATTCGGAGTGCCTGCCGGAAAGTTACTCGGTTTCCTTGTTTCCGAACGAGGAATCGATGCTAACCCAGACAAAATTGGCGCTATAGTCCGAATGAAGCAGCCAGAATGCTTACATGATGTGCAAAGGTTGACAGGATGCTTTGTGGCCCTGAGCCAATTCATTTCAAGACTCAGAGAGAAGGCACTCCCTCTCTACCGATTGATGAAGAAGTCAGACAAATTCGAGTGGACCAATGAAGAGCAAGCCACGTTCACAGAGCTCAAGGCATTGCTTTCCACCCAGCCGGTGTTAGCTGCTCCGGGCAGCCAGGAACCTTTACTCCTGTACATTGCAGCGACCAGCCAGGTGGTGAGCATAGTCCTTGCGGTAGAGCGCGAAGATCCAGAAAAAGCATTCAAAGTTCAAAGACCTATATATTATATATCAGAAGTGCTAACTCCTTCAAAGCAAAGGTACCCGCACTATCAAAAGCTGGTCTATGGCATTTACCTGACTGCCAAAAAGGTGGTTCGTTACTTCCAAGATCACTCGGTCACGGTCGTTAGCAGTGCTCCCCTGTCGGAGATCCTGCACAACAGGGACGCCGCTGGCCGAGTGGCAAAGTGGGAAATCGAGCTCCTTCCGCTGGAGATCAAGTTCGAAGCTAAGAAAGCTATCAAATCCCAGGCACTGGTTGATTTTATGGCCGAGTGGATCGAGCAGGAGCAACCAATTCCGAGTGTTCCCGAACACTGGACTATGTTCTTCGATGGATCCAAGATGCTCAATGGCTCGGGGGCTGGCGTGGTTCTTGTCTCTCCCAAAGGAGACCGACTAAACTATGTCCTCCAGATCCATTTCGACTCGTCAAACAATGAGGCCGAGTACGAAGCCCTCCTGTACGGGCTCCGCATGGCTATATCACTCGGCATTCGTCGTTTGATGGTATATGGTGACTCGGACCTTGTCGTCAACCAAGTGATGAAGGAGTGGGACATTCGGAGTCCAGCAATGATCGGATATTGCAACGCAGACAGGAAGCTGGAGAAGAATTTCGAAGGCTTAGAACTGCATCACATCCCTCGAGCAAAGAATCAGGCTGCAGACGACCTGGCTAAGATTGGGTCCACTCGGCGAGCAGTCACGAAAGATATATTCCTTGAACATCTTCGTGCTCCAACGATCGCAGAGGATCCTTTCACAGAAGAGCCCCCGCAAGCAGTCGGTCCATCTGATCCGACTGAGGTTGAAGTCCCAGCTATAGTGGATCTGGTCCACGAAATGCTGGTAATCACTCCCGAGTGGACTCAACCTTATTTGGCATACATACTCAGGCAAGAACTCCCAGAAGATGAAGAAGAAGCCCGTCGGATCGTCCGTCGATCCAAGTCATTCGAAGTTATGGGCGACCAGTTGTACAAGAAAAGCACCATAGGAGTCGTCCAAAAGTGCATCGCCCCAGAGGAAGGGCAGCAAATCTTACATGAAATTCACTCGGGAACTTGTGGCCATCATGCGTCCTCTCGGACTCTGGTCGCTAAAGCTTTCCGAGCGGGGTTTTATTGGCCCCGAGCCAACGAAGCAGCTAGGGACCTAGTAGACCTATGTGTCGGGTGTCAGTTCTACAAGAACAAGTCCCACAAGCCGGCGTCCGCGCTCAAGACAATCCCGATCACCTGGCCGTTTGCAGTATGGGGCCTAGATATGGTCGGCCCCTTTCGGACTGGGTCGAGTGGATTCACACATCTACTCGTCGCGGTTGATAAATTCACCAAGTGGGTCGAAGCGAAGCCCATCAAGAGTTTGGATGCAGGCACTGCCGTTAGTTTCATTCGGCAGATCATCTTCAGGTTCGGAGTACCACATGATATTATCACCGATAATGGGAAGAACTTTGACTCAGAAGAGTTTCGCGAATTCTGTTTCTCTCAAGGCACTCAGGTTAATTACGCCTCAGTGGCTCACCCGCAGTCGAATGGACAGGCAGAGCGCGCAAACGGAATGATTCTGCAAGGTTTGAAGCCCCAATTGATGAGAGACCTGAAGTATGATGCCGGAGCTTGGGTTGAAGAATTGCCTTCTGTCTTATGGGGTATTCAGACAACCCCAAACCGCTCTACAAAGCGCACGCCTTTCTTCATGGTGTACGGGTCAGAGGCGGTGTTACCGAGTGATCTTCAGCATAATTCCCCCCGAGTGGAACTATATGATGAAGCTGAAGCCGAAGCCGCTCGGCAAGATGGCCTCGACCTTCTTGAGGAAGAGAGAGAGCTGGCCCTCATCAGATTGACGCTCTACCAGCAAGATCTAAGGCGTTATCATGACAGACACGTCCAGGGCCGAGCCTTTCAGGAAGGAGACCTGGTTCTCCGACTGGATCAGCAGAGACCTCATAAGTTAGCGCCTCCGTGGCAGGGGTTGTATGCAATCTCTAAGGTCTTGCATAATGGAGCCTACCGGCTGTACAATATCAAAGATGGAGTAGAAGAGCCTCGGACTTGGAACACGGATCTGCTCCGCAAGTTCTACACTTAGAACATAACTATTCTAGTTTGTCATTCCAGTAATGAATCCGAGTGATCTCGACGAATAAAGTTTTATTTCATTATGTCTTATTGAAATCTGACTGCCACCCCCTGTGGGTGTAAAACACAAAAGACTTAGCTGCAAACCTGATTTTGCCTAAGTATAAACTACTCCGAGTGAGGGTCTCGCCCACACTCGGGGGCTTAGCCGCGGCTCCGCGTCGCCTAAGTTAGAAAACATTTCGAGTGGGACATCCTCCACACTCGGTTGTCAAGATGAACAGGACCATAATTGTTCATCTAACAACAAACTAATCCGAGTGAGGATATCTCCCACACTCGGGGGCTTAGCCGTGGCTCCGTGTCGCCTAAGTTAGAAAACCTTTCGAGTGGGAAATCCTCCACACTCGGTTGTCAAGATGAACAGGACCATCATTGTTCATCTAACAACAAACTACTCCGAGTGAAGGTATCACCCACACTCGGGGGCTTAGCCGCGGCTCCGTGTCGCCTAAGTTAGAAAACCTTTCGAGTGGGACATCCTCCACACTCGGTTGTCAAGATGAACAGGACCATAATTGTTCATCTAACAACAAACTACTCCGAGTGAGGCTATCGCCCACACTCGGGGGCTTAGCCGCGGCTCCGTGTCGCCTAAGTTAGAAAACCTTTCGAGTGGGACATCCTCCACACTCGGTTGTCAAGATGAACAGGACCATCATTGTTCATCTAACAACAAACTACTCCGAGTGAAGGTATCGCCCACACTCGGGGGCTTCGCCGCGGCTCTGTGTCGCCTAAGTTAGAAAACCTTTCGAGTGGGACATCCTCCACACTCGGTTGTCAAGATGAACAGGACCATCATTGTTCATCTAACAACAAACTACTCCGAGTGAAGGTATCGCCACACTCGAAGGCTTAGCCGCGGCTCCGTGTCACCTAAGTTAGAAAACCTTTCGAGTGGGACATCCTCCACACTCGGTTGTCAAGATGAACAGGACCATAATTATTCATCTAACAACAAACTACTCCGAGTGAGGGTCTCGCCCACACTCGGGGGCTTAGCCGCGGCTCCGTGTCGCCTAAGTTAGAAAACCTTTCGAGTGGGACATCCTCCACACTCGGTTGTCAAGATGAACAGGACCATCATTGTTCATCTAGCAACAAACTACTCTGAGTGAAGGTATCGCCCACACTCGGGGGCTTAGCCGCGGCTCCGCGTCGCCTAAGTTAGAAAACCTTTCGAGTGGGACATCCTCCACACTCAGTTGTCAAGATGAACAAGACCATCATTGTTCATCTAACAACAAACTACTCCGAGTGAGGGTATCGCCCACACTCGGGGGCTTAGCCGCGGCTCCGTGTCGCCTAAGTTAGAAAACCTTTCGAGTGGGACATCCTCCACACTCGGTTGTCAAGATGAACAAGACCATCATTGTTCATCTAACAACAAACTACTCCGAGTGAAGGTATCGCCCACACTCGGGGGCTTAGCCGCGGCTCCGTGTCGCCTAAGTTAGAAAACCTTTCGAGTGGGACATCCTCCACACTCGGTTGTCAAGATGAACAGGACCATAATTGTTCATCTAACAACAAACTACTCCGAGTGAGGCTATCGCCCACACTCGGGGGCTTAGCCGCGGCTCCGTGTCGCCTAAGTTAGAAAACCTTTCGAGTGGGACATCCTCCACACTCGGTTGTCAAGATGAACAGGACCATCATTGTTCATCTAACAACAAACTACTCCGAGTGAAGGTATCGCCCACACTCGGGGGCTTAGCCGCGGCTCTGTGTCGCCTAAGTTAGAAAACCTTTCGAGTGGGACATCCTCCACACTCGGTTGTCAAGATGAACAGGACCATCATTGTTCATCTAACAACAAACTACTCCGAGTGAAGGTATCGCCACACTCGAAGGCTTAGCCGCGGCTACGTGTCACCTAAGTTAGAAAACCTTTCGAGTGGGACATCCTCCACACTCGGTTGTCAAGATGAACAGGACCATAATTGTTCATCTAACAACAAACTACTCCGAGTGAGGGTATCGCCCACACTCGGGGGCTTAGCCGCGGCTCCGTGTCGCCTAAGTTAGAAAACCTTTCGAGTGGGACATCCTCCACACTCGGTTGTCAAGATGAACAGGACCATCATTGTTCATCTAGCAACAAACTACTCTGAGTGAAGGTATCGCCCACACTCGGGGGCTTAGCCGCGGCTCTGTGTCGCCTAAGTTAGAAAACCTTTCGAGTGGGACATCCTCCACACTCGGTTGTCAAGATGAACAGGACCATCATTGTTCATCTAACAACAAACTAATCCGAGTGAGGGTATCGCCCACACTCGGGGGCTTAGCCGCGGCTCCGTATCGCCTAAGTTAGAAAACCTTTCGAGTGGGACATCCTCCACACTCGGTTGTCAAGATGAACAGGACCATCATTGTTCATCTAGCAACAAACTACTCTGAGTGAAGGTATCGCCCACACTCGGGGGCTTAGCCGCGGCTCTGTGTCACCTAAGTTAGAAAACCTTTCGAGTGGGACATCCTCCACACTCGGTTGTCAAGATGAACAAGACCATCATTGTTCATCTAACAACAAACTACTCCGAGTGAGGGTATCGCCCACACTCGGGGGCTTAGCCGCGGCTCCGTGTCGCCTAAGTTAGAAAACCTTTCGAGTGGGACATCCTCCACACTCGGTTGTCAAGATGAACAGGACCATCATTGTTCATCTAACAACAAACTACTACGAGTGAAGGTATCGCCCACACTCGGGGGCTTAGCCGCGGCTCCGTGTCGCCTAAGTTCGAAAACCTTTCGAGTGGGACATCCTCCACACTCGGTTGTCAAGATGAACAGGACCATAATTGTTCGTCTAACAACAGACTACCTTGAGTGGGGGTCTCACCCACACTCGGGGACTTAGCCGCGGCTCCGCGTCGCCTAAGTTAGAAACCTTTCGAGTGGGACACCCTCCACACTCGGCTGCTAAGATGAACAGGACTATCATTGTTCATCTAAGAACATATTACTCCGAGTGAGGGTCTCGCCCATGCTCGGGGACTTAGCTGCAATACCTCATCGCTTAAGTTTAAAACATCCGGAAACCAAAGATCGAAAAAAGCCAAGACAAATAAAGACTGCATCATTCGAATCGAAAGTATGGATAAAGGTTCAGATGATGAGAGCCTCAAGCTCACTTAAAGTTTTGCGGTTATAGCAACCACTCGGCATTCCGAGGCAAAATACTTAAAGTTTTTGACCGGACGGTCACTCCGGCGGGGGCACTGCTTCCATGAAGGTGTCCAGGTCGATGATGTCCGCTATCCGAGTGGCAGCCTCCATGAACATCTCCATGAAGTCATCAATCTTGGCGTGCTTCCTGTTAGCCACCTCGAGGGACTTCAGCTTCTTCTCATCCACCCCCGTGCAGTGGATGCGGACCAACGAGAGGGCGATGTCAGCACCAGCCCGGGCCGCGGATTTCTTCCAGTCTTTCACTCGGCTTGGCACTGCCTTCACTCGAGCTAACACTGTTTCTAGATCCTTCGAAGGCTCGTCGTCGGCAAAGACGTCGCGATCAATCACAGAGATGGCAATGCTAAGCTCCCTGATATACAAGGCCACTTGCTCAACACGCTCTTCCAAGCGAAGCACGCTCATGGCAGCACTGTCTTTGAGCAAACCCTGGGTAGGGTCCAGCTCCTTCTCGATTTTGTCTGTCTCTTCCGCCACATCATCACAAAATGCTGGATTCGGACAAATGAAGAAAGAGGTCAGGAACATACAAATTTCATTCGGTTTAATCAAGTTCCATGAATGTCACTCGGAAAGGTTACCTTTGAGCTTTTCATTGGCCTCGCCGCTGAACTCGTCAACATACTGCTCCAGCTCAGCTTTCTTGGCAGTAATGTGCTTGAGTTTGGTCTCCCATTCGGTTTGCAACCTCTTTAATTCCACAAGCTCTGCCTTGGATTTCTGAGCAGCGGCCTCCAAAGCATTCTTCTCCTCCTCCAGTTTTCCGATAGACCTTAATTTCTCCTCGGCCTCCTTGGCTTTTCGGCTGGCTTCCTTCTGAGCGGCCGCCAGTTCAGTATCATTCTTCTCAAGAGCAATCTTTACAGTTTCTAAAGAAATAGAATTCTTTAGCCGTTAGACAAGTTCACGATTTTCTCTACGAAATTCTGATGAAGCATATTCAGTCGGATGGAGAAGGGAAAAGATATTATTACAGTCGGGCAGGAAGAACATACCTTCAAGTGCCTTTTTCTCCTCCTCCAATCGGGTGTTCTTGGTCTTCTCGGCCTCAAGGCTAATGCGCAGGTCCAGCACCTCCTTCTCCAGGGTTTTGTAGTGGCTTCCGAGCTCACAAACAGACTGCAAACGAGATTTAAAGCAAAGGATATTGGTCAATATTTCGACTTGAACTCTAAGACTCCTGCCGACTGCTTCAGTCGACGGTAGCCTCGGGGACTACACCCAGTGGGTGCGCTCAGCGCGCCCCATTGGAAAATAAAAAACAAAACAGATGGATTAAACACTACATTCATTCGGACTTCAAGACTCCCGCCGACTGCTCCAGTCGACGGCAGTCTCGGGGACTACACCCAGTGGGTGCACTCAGCACGCCCCACTGGAACTCAGACATTCCCAGCTAGTGTACTCGAACTCGGATACGAATCCTTACGAGACAGAAACATAAATTTTTTGACTACGGAGGGTACTTACAAGAGTACTTACTCGGACATTCTTCTTCAAAGCCTCACTTGCATCGTACGCCGTCTTCAGTCGGTCGCTCATTATCTCCAGCTGGATCAGCGCCTCTTTGCTTGCTCCCACTTGGTCCTCCGGGACATGGTGTAGCGAAAAGATATTGGGCGCAGAAGGAGTCAACGAGTGAGATGAAGTAACGGTACCGAGTGCTGCCCCGGTTCCCGAGCCGACCTCTTGTGTGGGCACCAAAGTATCGGCGAGCGATGTCTCCTGCATCACAACGTCTACGTTGGCCGGAGGGTTCGGTGGGTCAACCTTGTCGGTTGCATCAAGGTCGATCACTTCATGCAGCGCTGCAAGTGTTCAAGACACTCGAAGATAAATAAGCATTCGGAAATTTACTTACAATTACCGAGTGAGATTGGGGCTTACCTTTCGAAGACGCAACATCAACGTCGACCCACTCTTTCTCCAGAGTTTGAGGATCGGGCGATGCAGTCGAGGTGTCAGCTCTGCAAAAGAAACACTCGGATCATTCATCACTCGGATCGGAATAGACAACAACCATTGGAATGAAAACACTTACGCTGAGTCCACTGGGATGGCCATCTTAATCTTCGGGACGAAGACCGCCTTCCGAGGTTTGGTTGTGGCAACTTTAGGCTGCTTTGCCGTCTTCTCAGGAGAAGAGACAAGCTCGCCACGCCCGCGCTTCAAAGTACGGGTTGGAAGGGCAGACCCAGTTGGTTTGGCGGCTTTCGATCCTTTGGGACCACCACTGCGAATTCCCGGATCATGACGCGATTTGGAACGGGACTCGGGTGCTTTGTCTTCCGAGCGCGACGACTCCACTTCGTCGCCTTCCTCCGAGCCTTCCTCGTCGTCTTCCTCGGCGTCTTCGTCATCATTCGGCTCTTCATCCTCTCCTGCTTCGGCCGATTCATCTGGATGGTCGGTGTCGCTGGCAACATCAACCGGACCCCTATCCATGAGTGGCACCTGGCTGTTCATTTGCGTGAAGGCCTGTCGAATGGAGAAAAGGATCAGTCGGATCAACTACAACAAATATGCAAATATCACTCGGTTGATAAACCTTCGGAATTTACCTCATTCGCCGGATTCTCTAATGAGAGTGGGGCCACCTGCCTGCTCCCCCCGGGGTTGTCGCGCGCTGGGGTGATCGCCTTGATCTTAGCCTCCACCTCATCCTCCTTGAGCTCCTCCGGGTGAGTTCCAGTGGGATCATCCGGCCCAGAGTATTCCCACATGGGGTGACCTCTGGCTTGCAGCGGCTGGATCCGCCTCTGGAGGAAAACCTCTAACGGGTCGAGGCCGTTAACGCTGATACGTCTCCAACATATCTACTTTTCCAAACTCTTTTGCCCTTGTTTTGGACCCTAATTTGCATGATTTGAATGGAACTAACCCGGACTGACGCTGTTTTCAGCAGAATTGCCTTGGTGTTATTTTTGTGCAGAAATAAAAGTTCTCGGATTGACCTGAAAATTTACGGAGAATATTTTTGGAATTAATAAAAAATACTGGCGAAAGAATCAACCGGAGAGGGGCCACCACCTGGCCACAAGCCAGGGGGGCGCCCCCCCTTATTTTGTGGGGCCCCTGTGGCTCCTCCGACCTCGTTTCCACTTCTATATATTCCTATTCGGGGAGAAAAAAATTAGAGAAAAGAGTTCATCGGGTTTTACGAGACGGAGCCGCCGCCACCTCCTGTTCTTCCTCGGGAGGGCAGATCTGGAGTCTGATTTGGGCTCCGGAGAGGGGAAATCGACGCCGTCGTCATCACCAACCATCCTTCATCACCAATTTCATGATGCTCTCCGCCGTTCGTGAGTAATTCCATCATAGGCTTGCTGGACGGTGATGGGTTGGATGAGATTTATCATGTAATCGAGTTAGTTTTGTTAGGGTTTGATCCCTAGTATCCACTATGTTCTGAGATTGATGTTGCTATGACTTTGCTATGCTTAATGCTTGTCACTAGGGCCCGAGTGCCATGATTTCAGATCTGAACCTATTATGTTTTCATGAATATATATGTGTTCTTGATCCTATCTTGCAAGTTGTAGACACCTATTACGAGTTATGATCCGCATCCCCCAGGGTGACAATAACTGGGATTCTTTCCGGTGATTACCGTAGTTTGAGGAGTTCATGTATTCACTAAGTGCTAATGCTTTGGTCCGGTTCTCTATTAAAAGGAGGCCTTAATATCCCTTAGTTTCCATTAGGACCCCGCTGCCACGGGACGGTAGGACAAAAGATGTCATGCAACTTATTTTCCATAAGCACGTATGACTATATATGGAATACATGCCTACATTACATTGATGAATTGGAGCTAGTTCTGTATCACCCTATGTTATGACCGTTGCATGATGAATGCCATCCGACATAATTATCCATCACTGATCCATTGCCTACGAGCTTTTCCCATATTGATCTTTGCTAAGTTACTTTTCTATTGCTACTGTTACAATCACTACAACACTGCTACTGTCACTTTGCCATCGTTACCGTTACTTCCATACTACTTTGCTACTGAATACTTTGCTATAGATATTAAGTCTTTCAGGTGTGGTTGAATTGACAACTCAGCTCCTAATACTCGAGAATATTCTTTGGCTCCCCTTGTGTCGAATCAATAAATTTGGGTTGAATACTATACCCTCGAAAACTGTTGCGATCCCCTATACTTGTGGGTTATCAAACGCCTTTTTGCACCAGAGCCACCAACGCTATCACTAAGATATCTACTTCGGTCTTCTCCTCTTTGGTCACAGTCAATCGGGGAACTGGCCGAATGCGCTCAGAAGAATATGGGGGAAAGTCCCGACTGACCCTCACCGACTGGGATGTCGTGGCAGTAGAACCAGTTCTCCTGCCACCCCTTTACTGAGTCGGGAAATGTCATCTGCGGGAAGCAAACCTTCCCCCGCAGTTGGATTCCGAGCCCCCCACACAGCTGGGCCACATTGGTTTTGTCTCTCGACCGAGTGGGTTTTTTCACGGTCATCACTCGGCAAGTGAAAAGATGTTTAAACAAACCCCAATGAGGATGACAACCCAAGAAGTTTTCGCACAAGGAAACGAAAGCGGCTAGATAGACGACAGCATTGGGTGGGAGATGGTGAAGTTGAGCACCGAAGAAACCTAAGAATCTTTGGAAGAAAGGATGGGGCGGGAGAGAGAAACCTCGCTCGAGGTGAGTCACCAAGAGCACGCGCTCGTCTCCCTTCGGTGAGGGCTCGTCCTCGCCCGTTCCCGGCAGCCGCCAGCTTCCCTCAGGCACGAGTCCTTGACCCTCCAACTCCAGCATCCGGGCCTTGGTAACCCGCGATGGCAGCCACTCGCCCTGCGTCCATCCGGCCGGCGCTCCGGCGCTGGAGGAGGAAGCACGTGAGCTCTTCTTCGCTCGCTCGGCCTTCGCGATCGCGGATGCCGAGCGCATCTTCGCCGATGAGCTCAGAGTCGCTTTCGGCGAGGATCGGAAGAAGATGGGTAGATGGGCGACGGAGAAGACGAAGGACGAGGGGAAGATGGGATCTGTTCTCGCCCCAATAGTTTTCCCCGTTATTTATACCGAAGATCCGGCGCGATCTCTGGCCGTCAAACGAACGGAGCGAGATCCGCAGATCTATTGTACAGGATCTCGTGGACGCGTGGCGTAATTCCCGGCGCTGTTATCGAGGCGTCATGCCCATTACCCCAAATTATCGGGGCACGGCCGTTCCGCCGCGCGCCCACACGCAATTTTGGCGATTTCGAACGCGCGGAAATCTCTCCATGTTCAAATGAGGCAGGCACCACACCGCGAGTGCCCTGATGACACCCTCTTTCGAACCGAGTGAATGGTTCACGCCAGCTGGTCACTCGGATTAAAACAACAAGATAATTTTCATCGAAGACATTGATCCTGAATCCATCTTGGTTTGAGGGCGACTGTGGAACGACATGATCGTCTCTCAAACTTTTCTGAAAGATCGTCGATGCTTCTGAGTGTCGATCACTCGACTAATAAAACCTCATGGATTCGGGGGCTACTGATGAGGATGTCTACCCTGGGTAGGGTCACAGACATGACATCTGGGGCCCACCAATGGTCCCACATCGGTATCAAAGTTCAGAAATAGAAGTGCACTCGGTCAGACCTGAGGAGTTACTCGGACGCACCTGAAGACGCACTCGGATGGATACATCTACACTCGGTCGACAAGAACTTAACGGTCCAGGAGACGTAGCGTTGAGTAATATGAAGAGACGTCCTCTAGGATTGATCAGACATACGTTACCAGTAACGTACTAGTTAAAGCGGCAGTTTCTATAACGAAGCTTTAACTAGCATTCAATGCGGCGCTTGGCCGGTGGTGGCGCACTCTATATAAGCCACCACCGGAAACAAACCAGCCCCCGGGATCGAGACGTAGGGCTTTTACCACTTCCGAGTGGGGCCTGAACTCGTACACATCCGAGTGAAACACCTGAGCCGCAGCTAGACTTCACCCCTCCATTCGTACCCCTAGTTCTATTGTCAGGGACATTCCCACGACAATAACTGGTCAGGAGTCATGACCGACCGCGACCCTTCGCCAAAAGTTGTCAGGCGAAAGTACTATTCGCATTCGAGCTGATGGCCTTTGTGGCTGGGAAACGCATAGTTTTCGAACAAGGAGGAATAATCGGTGGTCAGACTAATCATCGGCCGAACATAGAGGTGGATGAGAACTCACCCCGCAAGCCGAAGACTTTTGCAGGATTGCTGGTGATCGAGGACATCGGCATTGGAGGCTAGTTCGGGGGCTACTAAGGGAGTCCGGGAAAAAGGGGTCCTCGGACCGCCGGCCTGTTTCGAATGGGGCGGACAGATGGGCCGCTTTGTGCCCAGTACGTGGACACCGGACTACAAGTCAACCTCGTATTCAGGAAGGAAAGCTTCGGTGTTTTGGTGTGTCCTCCAAGTCAAGGTGGCTAGATCGGCGGGTTTATCCCTTGGTGATAACCGACTATGTGTAACCCTAGGTACCCCTGGTGTCTATATAAACTAGAGGGTTTAGATCGTAAAGGCAAGAACCATTTCTCCGACTCATCTAGGGTTTAGTTTATCTGATCTCATGGTAGGCCGACTCTGTAATCATCATACGCTCATCATTACAATCAAAGCAGGATGTAAGGTTTTACCTCTTCGAGAGGGCCCGAACCTGGGTAAACATCGTCTCCATGTTTCCTGTTCTCCATCGATCCAAGATCCACAGCTCGGGACCCCCTACCCGAGATCTACCGGTTTTGACACCGACAACGGTAATTTGCATGGGTCATAAGACTAGTCCAAAAATACCAGGTATTCAATGAGTGATAATCAAAACCATCATGTAGCACATAAAAGAGAAATTGTGGGTTAACAATATTGATGTGGTAATGTGAAAAAGGTGTGAGTGCATGATTGTTGATTCGTAGAAGTATCGATATTAAGAGGTGTTAATTTCCCGTTTCTCTAAATATTAAAAAGACATGGTGGGGATGTGTGAGCATTTCCATTCCTCGTTGAAATCTTAGTGTTGTTTCGTGTCGGAGGCGCACGATGATTAACTCCTCCCAACTTCCTCCCTCGGGGCATGCGACTGGTACTTTGATTTGTGATAAAACTTTGCAATAAGCATATGAGTTCTTTATGACTAATGTGAACCCGTGGACATACGCAATGTCACCACCTCATATTTTGCTAGCCTCTTCGGTACGGTGCATTGCCCATTCTCACCTCGAGTACCGGTGCAAACTTTGCCGGTGAATCCAATCACCGTGACATGATACGCTTTGTCACACATAAGCCTTCTTATATCTTCATCAAAACAGCCACCATACCTACCTATTATGGCATTTCCATAGCCATTCCGAGATATATTGCCATGCAAATTCCATCGTTACATCATATGACTAGTTCGTTCATTATCATATTGCTTTGCATGATCATATAGAGCTGACATAGTATTTTTGGCAAAGCCACCATTCATCATATTTTTGATACATGTCTCGCTAGATGATTGCACATCCTGGTACACTGCCAGAGGCAATCATATTGAATCATATTGTTTCATAGTTCTTCATATTAAGTTTTCATGTTGAGTTGTAAGTAAATAAAAGTGTGATGATCATCATTATTAGAGCATTGTACCAGTGAGGAAATAAAAATGGGGGAGGCCAAATGAGCCCACCATAATAAAAAAGAGAGAGAAGGGACTTTGCTACTATCCTTTACCACACTTGTGCCTCAAAGTGACACCTTGTTCTTCATATAGAGAGTCTTCATGCAAAGTTTTATTAGTTTTATCACAAATCAAAGTACTACTCGCATGCCCCGAGGGAGGAGGTTGGGAGGAGTTAACCATCGTGGGCCTCCGACCCGAGACAACACTAGGATTTCAACGAGGAATAGAAATGCTCACACATCCCCACCATGCCTTTTTAATATCTAGACAAGTGGTAAATTAACACCTTTTAGTATCGATACTTCTACGAATCAACTATGATGCACTCACACCTTTTTCATATTACCACATCAATATCATTAACCCACAATTTCTCTTTTATGTGCTACATGATGGTTTTGATTATCACTCATTGAATACCTATTATTTTTGGACTAGTCTTATGACCCATGCAAATTACCATCACTATTTATTAACTCTCAAACAAATATAAGTGAAGAGCGAGAGTGAAATTATTTCTATTAAATCTACACGCCACCGTGCTCAAAAGATATAAGTGAAGCACATAGAGTATTCTAACAAATTATGATGAAGGTGTGTCTCTCTTAAATAGTTGTGTCCATCAAACAATGATTATGGTAAACTGAAAGTAAAAGCAAACAAAAATAAACGACGCTCCAAGCAAAACTCATATCATGTGACGAATAAAAATATAGCTCCAAGTGACATACCGATGGATTGAGACGAAATAGGGGATGCCTTCCGGGGCATCCCCAAGCTTAGATGCTTGAGTCTTCCCAGAATATTACCTTGGGGTGCCTTGGGCATCCCCAATATTAGGCTCTTGCCACTCCTTATTCCTTCGTCCATCGTGATAACACCCGAATCTTGAAAACTTCAATCACACAAATCTCAACAAAACTTCATGAGATCCGTTAGTATAAGAAACATATCAAATACTTTAGGTACTGTTATAAATTGATTCATATTTCATTTTTGCATAATAGCTACTGTATTCTAACTTCTCCATGGCTTATACCCCCCGATACAATCCATAGCATCATCAAAACAAGCAAACTATGCAAGCAAAAACAGAATCTTTCTAAAATAGAACAGATTGTAAAGAGTTGTAAAGAACCTATACTTATGTAACTCTAAAAATCTGAAAAATAGGACAAAATGAAGAATTTGTATAGTAATACAGTGTAAAAAATTAGATCAAAAAGACGTTCCAGTAAAATCAGAGAAATTCTGCACTGAACGTTAAAGTTTCTGTTTTTGCACCGTATCAATTCTACTCATCTTGTGAGTCATCCCAAAGGCTTTACTTGGCACAAACACTAATTAAATAAAAACACAATCATTGCAGAGGCAATAATCATGTTCTCACTCACAAACAGAAAGTAAAAACCAAAATAAAGATAACCATTGGGTTGCCTCCCAACAAGCGCTATTGTTTTATGCCCCTAGCTAGGCATAATGCATAGTTTCAAGTTTTGACATCTTTGACACTCGGAACATATTGTTCACGCTTGCTATTGAGAGCCTTAATTTCATCCTTCAAAATGCTAAGAGCATCAATCTTTTGGTACCACCCATTGACCGCTATTCAGCATGCATCTAGAGTATTAAGTAAAATAGAGTAATGCTTGGAGAACATTGACATGATGTAGACAAAGAGAATTCAATTAATATGAACTAACCCCATCATTTTATCCTTAGTGGAAACAATACAAAGACGTGTCATCTCCCCTTCTGTCACTGGGATGTAGAGCACCGCCAGATTGAACCCACTACAACGCACCCCTCTCACTAAAGAAATATCAATCTAGTTGGCCAAACTATTTCAATAGATCGGAGAGATTTACGAATCTATAATGATCATGCAAATAAGAATCATAATATTCAGAGGTGACTCAAATACTTTTCATGAATAATCTAAAATATAAACCCACAATTCATTGAATCCCAACAAACGCACTGTACAAAAGAATTACATCAGATAGATGAAAGCGAAGATGCAATGATCATTGTATTGAAGATCAAAAGAGAGAGATGGCCATCTAGGTACTAACTACGGACCCGTAGGTCTAAGGTGAACTACTCACACATCATCATGAGGGTAGTAAGGTTGATGAAGAAGCCCTCCGTAATCGATCCCCCCTCCGGCAGGGTGCCGGAACGGAGCTCCAAATGAGATCTCGGCGGAACAGAGACTTGTGGCGGCAGAAAAAGTGTTTCGGGATGCCCCTCTAGGGGTTTTGGAATATATGTGGATTTATAGGCCATAGAACGGCGTCAGGAGACCTGCCAGGGAGGGACAAGCCATCAGGGTGCGAACACCCCCCCTGGGCGCGCCCTGTTAGCTTGTGCCTCCCTCGTGCGGCCTCCGGTCTTCTCCCGAAGCTTCGAGGTCTTCTTTTGATCCAGAAAAAATCATAAAAATGTTTCGGGGCAATTGGACTTCGTTTGGTACTGTAAACGTGAAAAGTAAAAAACACGTAGAAAACAACAACTGGCACTGGGCACTGGGTCAATAGGTTAGTGCACAAAAATAATATAATTTGGTAAATTATTATTCAAAAACTATCCTAGAATGATAATATAATAGCATGGAACAATCAAAAATTATAGATACGTTGGAGACGTATCACACTCCCTCCCCCCTCCCTCTCGCCACTAACGCCTACCCAAAGGGCTACGGACACTCTGGTGACCGCAAGGGCAAAGTCCCGACGAGGAAATGGTGAATTCATCGGCCCTCTTCGTCTCCGTTTACATTTTCAATTTAAATCTTTGTCCATGAACTGTGATGTTTATGCCCGTTTGTGTCTATGCCGGGATGAATTTGGCTGATCTATGTCCGTGTGTTCCGTTGCTAGTATGATCAATCTATGTAGTTATTTCACATTGTATGGATAATATGAATTTAGATAACCGGATATGAGGTATACGGTTATGGACACACTTTTAAGAATGGACCAGTCACTGTCCGCGCCAACGCGTCTGCGGACGTGTAAAGGGCCGGATTAGCTATGTCCGATTGTAGATGCTCCAAGTTAGAATTGCACCCCTACCTTAAAATTGCACCACGTATTCTCTAATCGCGATCTATTTTTTTTTTGAAAAGGAGGTTAAAATCCCCGGCCTCTAATCCCGATCTATTAAGGTTGATTTCCCAGTCATCGTCCACTGGCGGCATAGGTCGGGGTCTCTCTCGCATAGAGTTGACTACGCAACAACAAATGTTGTTTCAAACTGCTTTGTCAAGAATATTCTGGCTCAACTGTACAACTAGCTGCAGCCGGCACATGTACGTACGATCAGCCTCTAAGTGAGTTGAACATCAGACATGGAGACAAACAAACAACAAGTGTGAGACGTACGATCAGCCTCTAAGTGAGTTGAACATCAGACATGGAGACAAACAAACAACAAGTGTGAGACGGTATTTGGAAAGAAGAAAATGTGAAACGGGAAAGCCCGATCGTTGCATCGCGCGGTGCTCCATATTAGGAAAGAAGTAAATACATTACTCATCTTGGATTAGGCAAAGAAGGTTTCTAAATACTAGTACTCCCTCTTATCCTTTTTACTTCGCGTATTAGATTTGTGTCAAGTCAAACTTTACGAAGTTTGACCAAATTTATATTAAAAAATATCAACATCTAAAATACCAAATATATATATTATGAAGCCACAATTCATAATGAATCTAACAATATTAATTGACAGTGTAAATGTTGATACTTTTTTTCCATAAGTTTGGTCAAAATAGAGATACTTTGATTTCAGACAAAACTTATGTGCAGATTAAAAAAACGAAGGGAGTACTATTGATCGGGGCTAGGCACGGAGCAACTAAAAAGGTCAAAATAGCAGTAGCTTTTCATTTTGAGTTGGAAGTAGGAAAGACTCATCAACTGAGCTAGGAACAAATGCTGGGCTATATGGCGTTTCGAGAAACGCGGCTTTGCCACATAAGCGCCAACTGGATAAATATGGGCCAGGGCTGAACGTCATGGACCGTGGCATCACCCGTGCAATCAAAACGCTAGGAATGTTGGCGTGACAAAAAAAATCAGATCCAGAAAATACTTTTCAAACAGATCAAATCGTGCTAATTTTTGCGTCCAAGGTCAAAACATAGATTTCGTCCCCCCAGGGCATCCATCCAGAGAGATCTCCGTGTATCCGTGTCCCGGATCGCCGTAGGCTTTCAGGGCGGCCAGGCCTAGCCGTTTCCACTTGTGGCCGGGGGGTTTGCCATGGCAGACGGTGCGTAGGCTTTCGTGGCGCCCAGGCCTAGCGTTTCCAGTTGCGGGATTGCGTGTGTCTCGGGTCCGGGTGCCTCGGCTCCCTTCACCCAACACGCGCGTACCGCCACCCACCCCAGGGTCACGATGACACCATCGGCACGGCCTCGTTGCCGAAACAAGGGATGGGGTAAAGCGGGAGCGGGGTACTACTTTGATGATTCCCCCGCTGCTGCGTCAGGGCCTCATCACCGGGTCGAAAGCAGCCAACGCAGCACAAAAGAGGCTGCGTCGCGTACGCCGTGACAGGACCGGATGCACTGTTGCGGCTTTGACTGGCCGCGACCGGTGAAAATAAACAAGCGAGGCCCCGGCGCCAGCTTTCAGCTTTGCGTGGTCGCGGTGCATGTTCGCCGGAGAACGATTTGTTAAGATGCTGTATACGTATTTCCCATTATCCTGCTGTTACCACGATTCCGTTTACCACTTCCAGCTAGTGCGGCTGGGCCGCGGCGTGATGTCTTTTTCCTTCCCAGTAAACTAATGTCGAAAGCTTCGCTAGATAGATGGCCCTTTTGAGCGAATGATCGTATACGTAGGCTGGGTTAGACTAATAATATAGCAAAAGGGGTAGGGGTGAGATTATAGATTTTTTTTTTTTGAGGATAGGCTTCAGCCTGTTGAAGCCCCCTCCCCCTGCTAGAATCGCCAATGGGGACTTCAGAAGCTGCTTTGGGGCGTTCATCGATCGATCTCATACAATCAAGAAATTTGTTCGAGCAAGCTTTCTTAAAACCTACCCGCAAAAAAAAAAGCTTTCTTAAAACCTTCAAGGTGAGGCCCTTTGTTCCTGCAACCGGCAACCTCACTAGAGTTGCATGTGCCACCGTCTCTCCTTGACATGCATAAGAAAAGTCCATCACGTCATGGAAACATCCATAAAAATAAATACCTCAACATTCTACCATGCTACATATTTACAACTATACAATAATCAAAGACAACAAATTGTATGTACTCTCAGTTTTAATTCTCATATGTTACTTAAAATATTCATGTTTCATGCAATCAAATCGCAGTGAAAATGTGTTGTAAAACATTCCACAGCAACGTGTGGGTTATCTTCTACTACCTCTTTACCGAAATATCAGACCGCATTGAAAATGTATTGTAAAACATTCCACAACAATGTGTGGGTTATCTTCTACTACCTCTTTACCGAAATACTTGTAGCTGGGGGAAACTAGTGCAAGTTCCCCCAACTACAAGTATTTTGGTACACTCGGAGTAGTTTCTTTGCATATCTTTTCTCGTGAAGAATGTACTTCACTTTCGCTGCACAATTAGCCAAGGTAGTGAGACATCGACATGAAATATTAGCAACCAGAGACATTGCTTCACTACATGCCACAACTTTGAGGATCTCTGGATCCGTAAAGTTAGCAATACATACTGCAGAGGAGCCCATACACTCTCCAGTTTGGCTCCTAAAAATAGCATTTATAGCACCCCTATCACCATGTCAGTTTATTGTTGGATCAACATGAATCTTAACTGAACTTTGACAAGCGCGGTTTGTTGGTGCAGTCCAATGCCCCCTTGTGTTTTGAATATTGTTGTCAGAAACAATGAGAGACTGGTTTATTTACTAGTGCACACACAGAGAAATAGTCCGTGGAGTTTTGAGAAGATTGCTATAATCTCTAGAGAAGTTTGTCATAAACTTTCGAGAGAGTTATCCGCGTTGCAGAGAAGATTGCTATGCTTCGAGGAGTTTGATACCGAGAAGATTGCGTGACCGAGACGACTCCTACAAATGTTACTCAAGTGAAGCAACTGCTACAGAGTGCGGTCCGGGAGAATTGACTACATCAAAGAAGAATGAAGACGAAGAGAAGACGTAGCATTTTCTTCCGTAGTTCATTTTATGTCTTCGAGTCATAAGACCACCGTACTATTAAGAGGGGTTCAAGTATTTTGAGATTTTTTTTTTCTGATGTGATGCTTAACCGAAACTTATCCCATGTAAGTGGAGAGAAATCTCTTTGTTTACAAAATCACTTACTTGTCAGCCAGAGACGATGTTCTTATGCGCTGCGAGAGAAATGCTCTGGCACATGAGTCAACTTTACTTGTTCCTCAAGTAAAGTTCACGGAGTGTTTGAAATCCGACCATTGAAATCATGTCGGTTGGCCATTGGTTGGGTCGAGTGTCCTAAATAATCCTTTCCCCCTTCGGGATTGCTCCGGCTATAAATAGCCACCACACACCAATTGATATGATTGGCTGCTCTGCTTAAGACTCTGAGAAGATTGATTGACCACCCCTATGTGAGAGATTTGAGAAAATCCTTCTGAGAGAAACTCAATAACCATATGATTTAGATAGTGGTTGAGCATCATATAGATCTAAGTTGAGAGTTCTTGTGCCTATTACTCTTGAGAGTGCCGACTCTCTAGACGATTAGGTGTTTGTTTGAGTGACCAAGAGTACTTGTGGTCTCCGAAGACAACATCTGTTGAAGGTTTGGAGATTGTCGATAAGAATTTACCACGGGAAAAATCAACTGAAGTTCGAGGAACTTCACGTTGAGGAGAAGAGGATGGAGAGAGATTAGCTCTTGTGGTCAACACAAGTGCCTCCAACAATACACACCTCTTTTGCATAAGATTGAGCTGCTCTACTAAATCACTTGTCTCCATCGAGCACCACTGGGCTCCATTTCTCTCCGCAGTTTACTTCGGTAATTTACTTACGGTTGAGGTATCTCTCGGTAGTTGTTCTTCGAGATTGTGTTTCTCGCATATCTATATGTGTTGTTTCTTGGACGATCATTCCTGATGATCCCATGTGGTTGCCTTGAACGTACTTCACTTTCGCTACACAATTAGTCAAGATAATGAGACGTCAGCGTGAAATATAAACAGCCAAAGACATTGCTTCACTACATGCCACAACTTCGAGGATCTCTGGATCCGTAAAGTTAGCGATATAGAATGCAAATACTCTCCAGTTTCACTCCTACAAATAGCAGCGATAGCACCCCTATCACCATGCCTATTTATTGCTGCATCAACGTGAATCTTAACTGGACATTGACAAGGTACGGTCCGTCTTCCAGCCCGAGCTGGAGCATGAGCTCGGACATTGTTCTTTTCACTGGAATTTAGTCCAGGTCACTCATATATCGCTGAATAAACAGAAACATGGCTAGGGGAGATTGAAAATCTACTTCATGGATCGCTTTACGCCTCGCCCACTAGATCGATACTAACACTAAAGTTTCCAGAAGAAATATCCTAGCCCATTAATTCTTGTAGCTCAATCAGCCATAGCCGAGCACCCCCAAGTCTACAAGCAATCGGGTGCTTCACGAGCTCTTCATCTACTAAGGATCATATGACTTAGCCATATTACATTCTACAAGGGCATGCTTCAATGCATCCACTTCAGCATTACAAACTGGATAAACTTCTGTATCTCACATGTTCCTGTTGCGACGCAAAGCTTCTGTTGGAATGGAATTATGAGAGGTTCTTGACTTTCATGTGAAGATGAGAGCCTTCGGAGGAAGAGCTTCCTATGGGGTGATGGGCCATAGCCACGCCTTGGCCTGCTGGGCCTCGAAGCCGGCCCATCTATCGACTTCCTATCGGCCCGGCCATCCCCAGTAGCTAGCATGTATCATCACATATTGCAATATTTGTTTTTATTTTCAAGATCCTGTTTGCAATATAGAAGAATGTGGTCATATTTTATTTTCCTTTAATTTCATGGTTCTTTTTCGTTCGCCGTATCAATTCTGACTTAAACGCAAGCAAATTTGGGGACCTTTGCCCCCCCCCCCTTTATTTAAAGTAAATAAATATTGGACAACAACCGTTTTTTAATAATAGAATTAATCCCCTTTCCCCCCCCCCCCTTCGCCTCCACTATTTGCTTCGGCGTTGTGGGATGAAGGGGTGAGTTTTTCAGCTCTTGTCTTTTGTGTTAGTAGGTTTTTGTCTCGAGGCGACGTCGTTCTGACGGTGATGGCTATGTTATCACGCATAAAAGCCATTCTGCTCCAATCTTGTCTCAGTGACGCTTTTTGCGGCGTTGTCGAGGAACTTGGAAGTTTTTGTCTACATTGTTCTTCATGGATGATGGGTTGGTTATTTGTGTTACGGCCCTTGAAGCTTCAACAACCTCTTATCAAGACTTTGCGAGCAAGATCGCCGACTTGGTCTGGTAATACTAGTGTTGATACCTGCCTAGATCGGCGTGACCCCCCCCCCCCTCGATATGCTTGGTGCGGTTGCGAATCTCCGTCGTACTTGGCATCTACTGTTGCGTTCAATAGAATTCTTTCCTCTACAAGTCTTCGCAAGAACTTCAGTGGTTGGATTTTTTTTATGTTGTTCATTGTCGGCGAGAGTTATGGTGATGCAACAACAACGAGTCTACCTATGACTTGGGTAATAATTTTGAGGCATATAGTCATAATTGTAATACCCCCTATGTTAAGGGTCGTTTTTTGTGTCTTTGAATATAGGTACCCTATGTATATGTTAAGGGCCATTTTGTCTATGAGTCTAAACATAGTCGTAACCGTAATAATTTGGGGTATATAGTTGTAATTGAGGTTTTATCTAACGTTCTATTCTGATCTTATAGTATAACCCATGTTTGAGGGGGGGGGGGGGACGGCTGATTGAGTTTCTTTTTTACCAAGCAAGTGGGAAAACTCCGCCATTTTTTAGAGGGATTTCCCCCGGAAAACTCTTCCTCCAGCAAGCCACACATTTGATTTCTTGCCGATAACCCACCCAACTTCATTAGGATCATCAGAGACAGGGTGACATTAACCTCAACACACATATCACCCCAATGCCGAGCAAGAACAGGATGCTTTCTATTCTTCTAAAATTAGGAGAAGGATTCACCGACCAAGCGTGCAATCTTGCGCATTGCAGATCTCAAAGATCCAAGGATACTCATCCCCAAAAGCCAACTTAATTGTACTGCCATTCAAGGAATCTTCACAACGTCCAGCAATCTATCTGAATTTCATGGAACAGCCGAGCTAAGAGCAACTCCAACGGGCCGATCCAACGGACGGCGGATTTGTCCGCTTTTTGTCCGTTTGGGTCGGCCCGGCGGACATCAACGTCCGCTTCCATGTTTGGGTCGGCGCGTGCGCCCAACGCTGGCCCGACCCATTTTGACGGCAGGCAAAAAAAATGCATACATTTCAAAAATAAAGAAAAACATTAATTAAACATTAAAGCTGGCCACGAAGGCCGGCGATAGTCCATGCGTCCACATAAACATTAAAAAAACATAACTACGAGGGCCCTAGGCGTCCTCGTCCTCGTCGTCGTCGTCGGGGCCGGTGAGGTCGACGAGCGTCGGCGCAGGGCCGGCCCAGGGGAACGCCGTGTTCCAGAGGGCGTTGATGTCGGGCGCGGGCTGTGCCACCGCTGCCGCTACCTGTGCCGCCGCTTCCTGGGCGCGGCGTGCCTCGGCCTCGCGCTGCTCCTCCTCGGCGTTGCGCTCGAGCTTCTCGAGGTATTCGCCGTGGCGGCGCTCCTCATCGAGCCATCGCCGGCGCCATTCCTCAAGGTGCTCCGCCTCCTCCTCCACCGTCGCCCCCATCCAGACGGGCGGAGCGCTGACCCACTCGCGCACGACGCAGGTCCACTTGTAGCCATCGATGGGGGTCGGCTCCGGCTCAGCCTTGACGGGGGAAGGCGGGGCCACCGGCGGCACGACGCAGTCGCCCGCCGCGGAGAGGGCCATGGCCTCCGCCATGACCGCCTGGTACGCCGCCTCCTCCTCTTCCTCCTTGCGGCGCTCCTCCTCCTCGCTCTCCCGGAGGACGGCCGCCAAGGCCGCCTGGTAGGCCGCCTCCGCCTCCTGGTCCTCGTCGCGGACGACGAGGGGGTTCGGCGGCGACCTGCGGTCGACTTCGTGGACGCCGCGCCGCCTGGCCTCCTCGTGCTCGAAGGCGAACCATCGAGCCCAGTTGGGCGAGTCGAAGGCATATGCGGCGTCGCTGCGCTACTCCGGCGTCAGCTGCGCCCGCCGGCGACGCACCTCCTCCGCGTGCGCCCTTGCCGACCGCGGCGCCGCCGGCACTGGGATCCTCTTCGGATCCAGATGCCAGTCGTACGGCAGGGTGACGTCGGGGTACGGGAGAGGCACCCGGTTCTGCCAGTGCCACTCCGCCTGGTGCACTGGCACGTTGACGCGCTGCCGCTACCGGCGAGCTGGCGCCGGCGGAGGGAGCTGAGGGGGAAAAGGGGTGGCGGGGGCCTTGCCCTTGCCTTTGCCGGAGAAGAGCCCCATTGGAGTTGGCTAGGGTGGCTAGGGTTTGCCGCCGACGGGGGAGCGAGATGGGGACGAGATGTGTTCTGGAAGCGGATGAGGGGGGGGGGGGAGGGACGGCTGATTGAGTTTCTTTTTTACCAAGCAAGTGGGAAAACTCCGCCATTTTTTAGAGGGATTTCCCCCGGAAAACTCTTCCTCCAGCAAGCCACACATTTGATTTCTTGCCGATAACCCACCCAACTTCATTAGGATCATCAGAGACAGGGTGACATTAACCTCAACACACATATCACCCCAATGCCGAGCAAGAACGGAATGCTTTCCATTCTTCTAAAATTAGGAGAAGGATTCACCGACCAAGCGTGCAATCTTGCGCATTGCAGATCTCAAAGATCCAAGGATACTCATCCCCAAAATTCAACTTAATTGTACTGCCATTCAAGGAATATTCACAACGTCCAGCAATCTATCTGAATTTCAAGGAACAGCCGAGCTAAGAGCAAATCCAACGGGCCGATCCAACGGACGGCGGATTTGTCCGCTATTTGTCCGTTTGGGTCGGCCCGGCGGACATCAACGTCCGCTTCCATGTTTGGGTCGGCGCGTGCGCCCAACGCTGGCCCGACCCATTTTGACGGCAGGCAAAAAAAATGCTTACATTTCAAAAATAAAGAAAAACATTAATTAAACATTAAAGCTGGCCACGAAGGCCGGCAATAGTCCACCCGTCCACATAAACATTAAAAAACATAACTACGAGGGCCCTAGGCGTCCTCGTCCTTGTTGTCGTCGTCGGGGCCGGTGAGGTCGACGAGCGTCGGCGCAGGGCCGGCCCAGGGGAACGCCGTGTTCCAGAGGGCGTTGATGTCAGGCGCGGGCTGTGCCGCCGCTTCCTGGGCGCGGCGTGCCTCGGCCTCGCGCTGCTCCTCCTCGGCGTTGCGCTCGAGCTTCTCGAGGTATTCGCCGTGGCGGCGCTCCTCATCGAGCCATCACCGGCGCCATTCCTCAAGGTGCTCCGCCTCCTCCTCCACCGTCGCCCCCATCCAGACGGATGGAGCGCTGACCCACTCGCGCACGACGCCGGTCCACTTGTAGCCCTCGATGGGGGTCGGCTCCGGCTCAGCCTTGACGGGGGAAGGCGGGGCCACCGGCGGCATGACGCAGTCGCCCGCCGCGGAGAGGGCCATGGCCTCCGCCATGACCGCCTGGTACGCCGCCTCCTCCTCTTCCTCCTTGCGGCGCTCCTCCTCCTCGCTCTCCCGGAGGACGGCCGCCAAGGCCGCCTGGTAGGCCGCCTCCGCCTCCTGGTCCTCGTCGCGGACGACGAGGGGGTTCGGCGGCGACCTGCGGTCGACTTCGCGGGCGCCGCGCCGCCTGGCCTCCTCGTGCTCGAAGGCGAACCATTGAGCCCAGTTGGGCGAGTTGAAGGCATACGCGGCGTCGCTGCGCTGCTCCGGCGTCAGCTGCGCCCGCCGGCGACGCATCTCCTCCGCGTGCGCCCTTGCCAACCGCGGCACCGCCGGCACTGGGATCCTCTTCGGATCCAGATGCCAGTCGTACGGCAGGGTGACGTCGGGGTATGGGAGAGGCACCCGGTTCTGCCAGTGCCACTCCGCCTGGTGCACTGGCACGTTGACGCGCTGCCGCTGCCGGCGAGCTGGCGCCGGCGGAGGGAGCTGAGGGGGAAAAGGGGTGGCGGGGGCCTTGCCCTTGCCTTTGCCAGAGAAGAGCCCCATTGGAGTTGGCTAGGGTGGCTAGGGTTTGCCTCCGACGGGGGAGCAAGATGGGGACGGGAGGTGTTCTGGAAGCGGATGAGGGGGGGGGCGGCTGATTGAGTTTCTTTTTTAGCAAGCAAGTGGGAAAACTCCGCCATTTTTTAGACGGATTTCCCCCGGAAAACTCTTCCTCCAGCAAGCCACACATTTGATTTCTTGCCGATAACCCACCCAACTTCATTAGGATCATCAGAGACAGGGTGACATTAACCTCAACACACATATCACCCCAATGCCGAGCAAGAACGGGATGCTTTCTATTCTTCTAAAATTAGGAGAAGGATTCACCGACCAAGCGTGCAATCTTGCGCATTGCAGATCTCAAAGATCGAAGGATACTCATACCCAAAAGCCAACTTAATTGTACTGCCATTCAAGGAATCTTCACAACGTCTAGCAATCTATCTGAATTTCAAGGAACAGCCGAGCTAAGAGCAACTCCAACGAGCCGATCCAACGGACGGCGGATTTGTCCGCTTTTTGTCCGTTTGGGTCGGCCCGGCGGACATCAACGTCCGCTTCCATGTTTGGGTCGGCGCGTGCGCCCAACGCTGGCCCGACCCATTTTGACGGCAGGCAAAAAAAATGCATACATTTCAAAAATAAAGAAAAACATTAATTAAACATTAAAGCTGGCCACGAAGGCCGGCGATAGTCCACGGGTCCACATAAACATTAAAAAAACATAACTACGAGGGCCCTAGGCGTCCTCGTCCTCGTCGTCGTCGTCGGGGCCGGTGAGGTCGACGAGCGTCGGCGCAGGGCCGGCCCAGGGGAACGCCGTGTTCCAGAGGGCGTTGATGTCGGGCGCGGGCTGTGCCGCCGCTGCCGCTACCTGTGCCACCGCTTCCTGGGCGCGGCGTGCCTCGGCCTCGCGCTGCTCCTCCTCGGCGTTGCGCTCGAGCTTCTCGAGGTATTCGCCGTGCCGGCGCTCCTCATCGAGCCATCACCGGCGCCATTCCTCAAGGTGCTCCGCCTCCTCCTCCGCCGTCGCCCCCATCCAGACGGGCGGAGCGCTGACCCACTCGCGCACGACGCCGGTCCACTTGTAGCCCTCGATGGGGGTCGGCTCCGGCTCAGCCTTGACGGGGGAAGGCGGGGCCACCGGCGGCACGACGCAGTCGCCCGCCGCGGAGAGGGCCATGGCCTCCGCCATGGCCGCTTGGTACGCCGCCTCCTCCTCTTCCTCCTTGCGGCGCTCCTCCTCCTCGCTCTCCCGGAGGACGGCCGCCAAGGCCGCCTGGTAGGCCGCCTCCGCCTCCTGGTCCTCGTCGCGGACGACGACGGGGTTCGGCGGCGACCTGCGGCCGACTTCGCGGACGCCGCGCCGCCTGGCCTCCTCGTGCTCGAAGGCGAACCATCGAGCCTAGTTGGGCGAGTCGAAGGCATACACGGCGTCGCTGCGCTGCTCCGGCGTCAGCTGCGCCCGCCGGCGACGCACCTCCTCCGCGTGCGCCCTAGCCGACCGCGGCGCCGCCGGCACTGGGATCCTCTCCGGATCCAGATGCCAGTCGTACGGCAGGGGTGACGTCGGGGTACGGGAGAGGCACCCGGTTCTGCCAGTGCCACTCCGCCTGGTGCACTGGCACGTTGACGCGCTGCCGCTGCCGGCGAGCTGGCGCCGGCGGAGGGAGCTGAGGGGGGAAGGGGTGGCGGGGGCCTTGCCCTTGCCTTTTCCGGAGAAGAGCCCCATTTGAGTTGGCTAGGGTGGCTAGGGTTTGCCGCCAACGGGGGAGCGAGATGGGGACGGGAGGTGTTCTGGAAGCGGATGAGGGGGGTGTGGGAGGGACGGCTGATTGAGTTTCTTTTTTACCAAGCAAGTGGGAAAACTCCGCCATTTTTTAGAGGGATTTCCCCCGGAAAACTCTTCCTCCAGCAAGCCACACATTTGATTTCTTGCCGATAACCCACCCAACTTCATTAGGATCATCAGAGACAGGGTGACATTAACCTCAACACACATATCACCCCAATGCCGAGCAAGAACAGGATGCTTTCTATTCTTCTAAAATTAGGAGAAGGATTCACCGACCAAGCATGCAATCTTGCGCATTGCAGATCTCAAAGATCCAAGGATACTCATCCCCAAAAGCCAACTTAATTGTACTGCCATTCAAGGAATCTTCACGACGTCCAGCAATCTATCTGAATTTCAAGGAACAACCGAGCTAAGAGCAACTCCAACGGGCCGATCCAACGGACGGCGGATTTGTCCGCTTTTTGTCCGTTTGGGTCGGCCCGGCGGACATCAACGTCCGCTTCCATGTTTGGTTCGGCGCGTGCGCCCAACGCTGGCCCGACCCATTTTGACGGCAGGCAAAAAAAATGCATACATTTCAAAAATAAAGAAAAACATTAATTAAACATTAAAGCTGGCCACGAAGGCCGGCGATAGTCCACGCGTCCACATAAACAATAAAAAAAACATAACTACGAGGGCCCTAGGCGTCCTCGTCCTCGTCGTCGTCGTCGGGGCCGGTGAGGTCGACGAGCGTCGGCGCAGGGCCGGCCCAGGGGAACGCCGTGTTCCAGAGGGCGTTGATGTCGGGCGCGGGCTGTGCCGCCGCTGCCGCTACCTGTGCCGCCGCTTCCTGGGCGCGGCGTGCCTCGGCCTCGCGCTGCTCCTCCTCGGCGTTGCGCTCGAGCTTCTCGAGTTATTCGCCGTGCCGGCGCTCCTCATCGAGCCATCACCGGCGCCATTCCTCAAGGTGCTCCGCCTCCTCCTCCGCCGTCGCCCCCATCCAGACGGGCGGAGCGCTGACCCACTCGCGCACGACGCCGGTCCACTTGTAGCCCTCGATGGGGGTCGGCTCCGGCTCAGCCTTGACGGGGGAAGGCGGGGCCACCGGCGGCACGACGCAGTCGCCCGCCGCGGAGAGGGCCATGGCCTCCGCCATGGCCGCCTGGTACGCCGCCTCCTCCTCTTCCTCCTTGCGGCGCTCCTCCTCCTCGCTCTCCCGGAGGACGGCCGCCAAGGCCGCCTGGTAGGCCGCCTCCGCCTCCTGGTCCTCGTCGCGGACGACGACGGGGTTCGGCGGCGACCTGCGGCCGACTTCGCGGACGCCGCGCCGCCTGGCCTCCTCGTGCTCGAAGGCGAACCATCGAGCCCAGTTGGGTGAGTCGAAGGCATACACGGCGTCGCTGCGCTGCTCCGGCGTCAGCTGCGCCCGCCGGTGACGCACCTCCTCCGCGTGCGCCCTAGCCGACCGCGGCGCCGCCGGCACTGGGATCCTCTCCGGATCCAGATGCCAGTCGTACGGCAGGGTGACGTCGGGGTACGGGAGAGGCACCCGGTTCTGCCAGTGCCACTCCGCCTGGTGCACTGGCACGTTGACGCGCTGCCGCTGCCGGCGAGCTGGCGCAGGCGGAGGGAGCTGAGGGGGAAAAGGGGTGGCGGGGGCCTTGCCCTTGCCTTTTCCGGAGAAGAGCCCCATTGGAGTTGGCTAGGGTGGCTAGGGTTTGCCGCCAACGGGGGAGCGAGATGGGGACGGGAGGTGTTCTGGAAGCGGATGAGGGGGGTGGGGGAGGGACGGCTGATTGAGTTTCTTTTTTACCAAGCAAGTGGGAAAACTCCGCCATTTTTTAGAGGGATTTCCCCCGGAAAACTCTTCCTCCAGCAAGCCACACATTTGATTTCTTGCCGATAACCCACCCAACTTCATTAGGATCATCAGAGACAGGGTGACATTAACCTCAACACACATATCACCCCAATGCCGAGCAAGAACAGGATGCTTTCTATTCTTCTAAAATTAGGAGAAGGATTCACCGACCAAGCATGCAATCTTGCGCATTGCAGATCTCAAAGATCCAAGGATACTCATCCCCAAAAGCCAACTTAATTGTACTGCCATTCAAGGAATCTTCACAACGTCCAGCAATCTATCTGAATTTCATGGAACAGCCGAGCTAAGAGCAACTCCAACGGGCCGATCCAACGGACGGCGGATTTGTCCGCTTTTTGTCCGTTTGGGTCGGCCCGGCGGACATCAACGTCCGCTTCCATGTTTGGGTCGGCGCGTGCGCCCAACGCTGGCCCGACCCATTTTGACGGCAGGCAAAAAAAATGCATACATTTCAAAAATAAAGAAAAACATTAATTAAACATTAAAGCTGGCCACGAAGGCCGGCGATAGTCCATGCGTCCACATAAACATTAAAAAAACATAACTACGAGGGCCCTAGGCGTCCTCGTCCTCGTCCTCGTCGTCGTCGTCGGGGCCGGTGAGGTCGACGAGCGTCGGCGCAGGGCCGGCCCAGGGGAACGCCGTGTTCCAGAGGGCGTTGATGTCGGGCGCGGGCTGTGCCACCGCTGCCGCTACCTGTGCCGCCGCTTCCTGGGCGCGGCGTGCCTCGGCCTTGCGCTGCTCCTCCTCGGCGTTGCGCTCGAGCTTCTCGAGGTATTCGCCGTGCCGGCGCTCCTCATTGAGCGATCACCGGCGCCATTCCTCAAGGTGCTTCGCCTCCTCCTCCGCCGTCGCCCCCATCCAGACGGGCGGAGCGCTGACCCACTCGCGCACGACGCCGGTCCACTTGTAGCCCTCGATGGGGGTCGGCTCCGGCTCAGCCTTGACGGGGGAAGGCGGGGCCACCGGCGGCATGACGCAGTCGCCCGCCGCGGAGAGGGCCATGGCCTCTGCCATGGCCGCCTGGTACGCCTCCTCCTCCTCTTCCTTCTTGCGGCGCTCCTCCTCCTCGCTCTCCCGGAGGACGGCCGCCAAGGCCGCCTGGTAGGCCACCTCTGCCTCCTGGTCCTCATCGCGGACGACGACGGGGTTCGGCGGCGACCTGCGGCCGTCTTCGCGGATGCCGCGCCGCCTGGCCTCCTCGTGCTCGAAGGCGAACCATCGAGCCCAGTTGGGCGAGTCGAAGGCATACGCGGCGTCGCTGCGCTGCTCCGGCGTCAGCTGCGCCCGCCGGCGACGCACCTCCTCCGCGTGCGCCCTAGCCGACCGCGGCGCCGCCGGCACTGGGATCCTCTCCGGATCCAGATGCCAGTCTTACGGCAGGGTGACGTCGGGGTACGGGAGAGGCACCCGGTTCTGCCAGTGCCACTCCGCCTGGTGCACTGGCACGTTGACGCGCTGCCGCTGCCGGCGAGCTGGCGCCGGCGGAGGGAGCTGAGGGGGAAAAGGGGTGGCGGGGGCCTTGCCCTTGCCTTTGCCGGAGAAGAGCCCCATTGGAGTTGGCTACGGTGGCTAGGGTTTGCCGCCGACGGGGGAGCGAGATGGGGACGGGAGGTGTTCTGGAAGCGAATGAGGGGGGGGGCGGCTGATTGAGTTTCTTTTTTACCAAGCAAGTGGGAAAACTCCGCCATTTTTTAGAGGGATTTCCCCCGGAAAACTCTTCCTCCAGCAAGCCACACATTTGATTTCTTGCCGATAACCCACCCAACTTCATTAGGATCATCAGAGACAGGGTGACATTAACCTCAACACACATATCACCCCAATGCCGAGCAAGAACAGGATGCTTTCTATTCTTCTAAAATTAGGAGAAGGATTCACCGACCAAGCGTGCAATCTTGCGCATTGCAGATCTCAAAGATCCAAGGATACTCATCCCCAAAAGCCAACTTAATTGTACTGCCATTCAAGGAATCTTCACAACGTCCAGCAATCTATCTGAATTTCATGGAACAGCCGAGCTAAGAGCAACTCCAACGGGCCGATCCAACGGACGGCGGATTTGTCCGCTTTTTGTCCGTTTGGGTCGGCCCGGCGGACATCAAGGTCCACTTCCATGTTTGGGTCGGCGCGTGCGCCCAACGCTGGCCCGACCCATTTTGACGGCAGGCAAAAAAATGCATACATTTCAAAAATAAAGAAAAACATTAATTAAACATTAAAGCTGGCCACGAAGGCCGGCGATAGTCCACGCGTCCACATAAACATTAAAAAAAACATAACTACGAGGGCCCTAGGCGTCCTCGTCCTCGTCGTCGTCGTCGGGGCCGGTGAGGTCGACGAGCGTCGGCGCAGGGCCGGCCCAGGGGAACGCCGTGTTCCAGAGGGCGTTGATGTCGGGCGTGGGCTGTGCCGCCGCCGCCGCTACCTGTGCCGCCGCTTCCTGGGCGCGGCGTGCCTCGGCCTCGCGCTGCTCCTCCTCGGCGTTGCGCTCGAGCTTCTCGAGGTATTCGCCGTGCCGGCGCTCCTCATCGAGCCATCGCTGGCGCCATTCCTCAAGGTGCTCCGCCTCCTCCTCCGCCGTCGCCCCCATCCAGACGGGCGGAGCGCTGACCCACTCGCACACGACGCCGGTCCACTTGTAGCCCTCGATGGGGGTCGGCTCCGGCTCCTGTTGGAAATATGCCCTTGAGGCAATAATAAATTGGTTATTATTTTATTTCCTTGTTCATGATAATCGTTTATTATCCATGCTATAATTGTATTGATTGGAAACTCAAATACATGTGTGGGTACATAGACAACACTGTGTCCCTAGTATGCCTCTAGTTGAATAGCTCGTTGATCAAAGATGGTTAAGGTTTCCTAGCCATTGACATGAGATGTCATTTGATAACGGGATCATATCATTAGGAGAATGATGTGATGGACAAGACCCAAACTGTAAACGTAGCATTTGATCGTGTCAGTTTATTGCTATTATTTTTGCATGTCCAAGTATCTGTTCCTATGACCATGAGATCATGCAACTCACTGACACCGGAGGAATACCTTGTGTGTATCAAACGTCGCAACATAATTGGGTGACTATAAAGGTGCTCTACAGGTATCTCCGAGGGTGTCTGTTGGGTTGGCATGGATCAAGACTGGGATTTGTTACTCCGTGTGACGGAGAGGTATCTCAGGGCCCACTCGGTAATACAACATCACAATGAGCCTTGCAAGCAATGTGACTAAAGTGTTAGCCACGAGATCTTGTATTACGGAACGAGTAAAGAGACTTGCCGGTAACGAGATTGAACTAGGTATAGAGATACCGACGATCGAATCTCGGGCAAGTAACATACCGAAGAAACAAAGGGAACAGCATACGGGATTAACTGAATCCTTGACATAGAGGTTCGACCGATAAAGATCTTCGTAGAATATGTAGGAGCCAATATGGGCATCCAGGTCCCGCTATTGGTTATTGATCGTAGAGGTGTCTCGGTCATGTCTACATAGTTCTCGAACCCGCAGGGTCTACACACTTAACGTTTGGTGACGATAAGTATAATTGAGTTATTTTGTTGGTGACCGAAGGTTGTTCGGAGTCCCGGATAAGATCCCGGACATGACGAGGATCTCCGGAATAGTCCGGAGGTAAAGATTGATATATGTGATAATAGTGTTTTGATCTCCGGAAGAGTTCCGGAGTTCACCGGAAGGGGTTCCGGATGTTTACCGAAGTGTTCGGGTGCGAGAACACTTTATATGGGCCAAGGGATAAAAGCCCACGAGGTATTGGAAAGTGCAAAAGTAGTTTTGCTGCCGCGTAAGCGGTACTACCGCTTGATGAAGCGGTACTACCGCCCGAGCGGTACTACCGCTTGTATGAAGCGGTACTACCGCCCAAGCGGTACTACCGCTTGTGTGAAGCGGTACTACCGCTTGTGCGCGGCTGTGCACGGTTCGGCAGGGATCCGAGTTGGACTCTTTCCCTGCGGGCCAAACCGACCTTGTGCGGGCAAAACCGACCTGGAGGAGGCTTTTACTCCAAGTTTAGACCCCAAGGCTCAACATATAAATAGAGGGGCAGGGCTAGCACACGGGATACATCAAGATTTCCCCAAGCCGTGTGCGACAACCCTAACCCTCTAGTTCCTCCGTCATAATCTCCGTAGCGCTTGGTGAAGCCCTGCAGAGATTGTTCCTCACCACCATCACCACGCCGTCGTGCTGCTGGAACTCAACCACTACTTCACCATCGCTCGCTGGATCGAGGAGGTGAAGGCGTCATCAAGCCATACGTGTGTTGAACGCGGAGGTGCCGTCCGTTCGGCGCTAGTTCGTGATCGGATCGAGGGACGACTTGCGATTTGGATCGCGGAGACGTTCGACTACATCAACCGCGTTTCTTAAACGCTTCCGCTTAGCGATCTACAAGGGTATGTAGATTCACTCTCCCTCTCGTAGATGCTCATCACCATGGATAGATCTTGTGTGTGCGTAGGAAAATTTTTGTTTCCCATGCAACGTTCCCCAACAGTGGCATCTGAGCTAGGTCTATGCGTAGATGAGATCTCGAGTAGAACACAAACGAGTTGTGAGCGTGGGTGTATACATAATGCTTGCCGTTACTAGTTGATATTTGATTCGGCGGTACTGTGAGATGAAGCGGCCCGGACCGACATTACGCGTACACTTACGCGAGACAGGTTCCTTCAACTGACATGTAACTTCGTTGCATAAAGATGGCTAGCGGGTGTCTGTCTCTCTCACTTTAGTTGAATCGATTTCAATGAAGAGGGTTCTTTTAGAAGATCAAAAAGCAATCACTACACCACGTTGTGGTTTTGCGTAGGTAAGAACGGTTCTTGCAAACCCGTAGCAGCCACGTAAAATTTGCAACAACAATTAGAGGACGTCTAACTTGTTTTTGCAGGGTATGATGTGATATGATATGGCCAATTACATGATGAGATATATGTGATGTATGAGATGATCATGTGTTGTATAGAATATCACGACTTGCATGTCGATGAGTACGGCAACTGGCAGGAGCCATAGAGTTGTCTTTAATTATTGTATGACCTGCGTGTCAATCATTAAGCGCTATGTAATGCTTTACTTTATCGCTAAACGTTAGCAATAGTCGTGGAAGCAACAGTCGGCGCGACAACCTTATGGCGACACGTTGATGGAGATCATGGTGTCATGCCGGTGACGATGGAGATCATGCCGGTGCTTTGGAGATGGAGATCAAAAGCACAAGTTCATGGCCATATCATGTCACTTATGATTTGCATGTGATGTTAATCCTTTTATGCATCTTATTTTGCTTAGGACGACGGTAGCATTATAAGGTGATCCCTCACTTAAATTTCAAGATAAATTGTGTTCTCCCCGAGTGTGCACCGTTGCGAAAGTTCGTCGTTTCGAGACACGCCGTGATGATCGGGTGTGATAGACTCCACGTTCACATACAACGGGTGTAAGCCATGTTGCACGTGCGGAAACACTCGGGTTAAACTTGACGAGCCTAGCATGTACAGACATGGCCTCGGAACACAAGAGACCGAAAGGTCGAACATGAGTCATATAGTAGATATGATCAACATGAAGATGTTCACCATTGAAACCACCTCAACTCACGTGATGATCGGACTTGAGTTGGTGGATTTGGATCATGTTACACTCGAATGACCGGAGGGATGTCAATTTGAGTGGGAGTTTTTTAAGTAATATGATTAACTAAACTCATTATCTAAGAACAATAGTCTAAGTTGTCTTTGCTATATTTATGTTGTAGATCATGGCTCGCGCAGTAGCACCCCTGAATTTTAATGCGTTCCTAGAGAAAGCTAAGTTGAAAGATGATGGAAGTAACTTTGTGGACTGGGCCCGTAATCTAAGGATTATCCTTACGGCTTCCCAGAAGGCTTATGTCCTTGATGCACCGCTTGGTGATCCACCCGCTCCAGTTGAGTCTCTAGACGTTGTGAACGCCTGGCAGGCTCGTTCTGATGATTACTCAATAGTTCAATGTGCAATGTTGTATGGCTTAGAACCGGGACTTCAAAGACGTTTTGAACGTCATGGAGCATATGAGATGTTCCAGGAGTTGAAGTTTATCTTTCAGAAGAATGCCCGGATCGAGAGATATGAGATCTCCGATAAGTTCTATACTTGCAAGATGGAGGAGAACGGGTCTATCAGTGATCACGTGCTCAGAATGTCTGGGTACTCCACCCGTCTGGCTGAATTGGGGATGCCCCTTCCGCCAGAGGCTATCACTGACAGAGTTCTTCAATCATTGCCACCTAGCTACAAGAGCTTCGTGTTGAACTATAACATGCACGGGATGAACAAGTCAGTCGCCGAGCTGTTTGCGATGCTGAAAGTCGCTGAGTCTGAAATTCAGAAGGAGCATCAAGTGTTGATGGTCAATAAAACCACTAGTTTCAAGAAAAATGGCAAGGGTAAGAAGGGTAAATCTAAGAAGGGTGGCAAAGCAGTTGCTGCTCCTGTGAAGAAACCCAAGGCTGGACCCAAACCAGAAACTGAGTGCTTTCATTGCAAGGGAACTGGACACTGGAAGCGGAATTGCCCCAAGTATTTGGCTGACAAGAAGGCGGCCAACAACAAACAAGGTATATATGATATACATGTTATTGATGTGTACCTTACCAACTCTCGTTGTAGTGCCTGGGTATTTGATACCGGTGCGGTTGCTCATATTTGCAACTCAAAACAGGAACTGCGGAATAGACGGAGGCTGGCAAAGGACGAAGTGACGATGCGCGTGGGAAATGGTTCCAAGGTTGATGTGATCGCCGTCGGCACGCTCGCTCTTCGATTACCGTCGGGATTAGTGATGAACCTAAATAAGTGTTATTTGGTGCCTGCGTTAAGCATGAACATTATATCTGGATCTTGTTTATTGCGAGACGGTTACTCATTTAAATCAGAGAATAATGGTTGTTCTATTTATATGAGTAATATCTTTTATGGTCATGCACCCAATGTGAGGGGTTTATTCTTATTGAATCTCAATAGTAATGATACACATGTTCATAACATTGATGCCAAAAGATGTAGAATTGATAATGATAATACCACTTTCTTGTGGCACTGCCGTTTAGGTCATATTGGCGTAAAACGCATGAGGAAGCTCCATGCTGATGGACTTTTGGAGTCACTTGATTTTGAATCACTTGACACATGTGAGCCATGCCTCATGGGCAAGATGACTAAAACGCCGTTCTCTGAAACAATGGAACGGGCAAGTGACTTATTGGAAATCATACATACTGATGTGTGCGGTCCGATGAGTATTAAGGCGCGCGGTGGTTATCGTTACTTTCTCACCTTCACTGATGACTTAAGTAGATATGGGTATATTTACTTAATGAAACACAAGTCTGAAACATTTGAAAAGTTCAAACAATTTCAGAGTGAAGTTGAGAATCATCGTAACAAGAAGATTAAATTCCTGCGATCTGATCGAGGAGGAGAATATCTGAGTTATGAGTTTGGCAGTCACTTAAGACAGTGTGGAATTGTTTCACAATTGACACCGCCTGGAACACCACAGCGTAATGGTGTGTCCGAACGTCGTAATCGAACCTTATTGGATATGGTGCGATCTATGATGTCTCTTGCCGATTTGCCACTATCGTTTTGGGGTTATGCATTAGAGACAGCTGCATTCACTTTAAATAGGGCACCATCGAAATCCGTTAAGACAACGCCATATGAACTTTGGTTTGGCAAGAAGCCAAAGCTGTCGTTTCTTAAAGTTTGGGGATGTGATGCTTATGTCAAAAAGCTTCAGCCTGAAAAGCTGGAACCCAAAGCGGAGAAATGCGTCTTCATAGGATACCCAAAAGAGACAGTTGGGTATACCTTCTACCTCAGATCCGAAGGCAAAGTGTTTGTCGCTAAAAACGGAACATTTCTTGAGAAAGAGTTTCTCTCGAAAGAATTGAGTGGGAGGAAGATAGAACTTGATGAGGTTGTTGAACCTTTACTTCAACCTGAGAGTAGCGCAGCGCAGAAAGTTGTTTCTGTGGAGCCTACATTAGCTGAAGAGGAAGTTAATGATGATGATCATGAAGCTTTGGATCAAGTTGCTATCGAACCTCGTAGGTCGACAAGGACGCGTACTGCTCCCGAGTGGTACGGCAACCCTGTATTAGAGGTCATGTTGTTAGACAACGATGAACCTACGAGCTATGGAGAAGCGATGATGGGCCCGGATTCCGAGAAATGGTTAGAGGCCATGAAATCCGAGATGGGATCCATGTATGAAAACAAAGTATGGACTTTGGAAGTATTACCTGAAGGGCGTAAGGCCATTCAGAACAAATGGATCTTTAAGAGGAAGACGGACGCGGACGGTAATGTCACCGTCTATAAAGCTCGACTTGTGGCAAAGGGTTTTTCACAAGTTCAAGGAGTTGACTACGATGAGACCTTCTCACCCGTAGCGATGCTTAAGTCCGTCAGAATCATGTTAGCAATAGCTGCCTTTTTCGATTATGAAATTTGGCAGATGGATGTCAAAACAGCGTTCCTTAACGGTTACCTTAAGGAAGAGTTGTATATGATGCAACCAGAAGGTTTTGTCGATCCAGAGAATGCTGGCAAAGTTTGCAAACTCCAGCGATCCATTTATGGACTGGTGCAAGCATCTCGGAGTTGGAATCTTCGTTTTGATGAGGTGATCAAAGCGTTCGAGTTTATACAAGTTTACGGAGAAGCTTGTATTTACAAGAAAGTGAGTGGGAGCTCTATAGCGTTTCTAATATTATATGTGGATGACATATTACTGATTGGAAACAATATAGAAATGCTGGAAAGCATAAAGGAATATTTGAACAAGAGTTTTTCAATGAAGGACCTAGGAGAAGCTGCTTTCATATTAGGCATCAAGATCTATAGAGATAGATCGAGACGCTTAATAGGACTTTCACAAAGCACATACCTTGACAAAGTTTTGAAGAAGTTCAAAATGGATCAGTCCAAGAAGGGGTTCTTGCCTGTATTGCAAGGTGTGAAGTTGAGTAAGACTCAATGCCCAGTGACTGCAGAAGATAGAGAAAAGATGAGTGTCATCCCCTATGCTTCGGCCATAGGCTCTATCATGTATGCAATGCTGTGCACAAGACCCGATGTCAGCCTTGCCATAAGTATGGTCGGAAGGTTTCAAAGTGATCCAGGAATGGAACACTGGACGGCGGTCAAGAATATCCTGAAGTACCTGAAAAGGACTAAGGACATGTTTCTCGTTTATGGAGGTGATCAAGAGCTCGTCGTAAAGGGTTACGTCGATGCAAGCTTTGACACTGATCCGGATGACTCTAAGTCGCAAACCGGATACGTATTTATTCTTAATGGGGGTGCGGTTAGCTGGTGCAGTTCCAAGCAAAGCGTGGTAGCAGATTCTACATGCGAAGCGGAGTACATCGCTGCCTCGGAGGCGGCGAAGGAAGGTGTCTGGATGAAGGAGTTCATGACAGATCTTGGAGTAGTGCCTAGTGCGCTTAACCCAATGACTCTGTTTTGTGATAATACTGGTGCCATTGCTCTAGCCAAGGAACCAAGATTTCACAAGAGGACCAGACACATAAAGCGACGTTTCAATTCCATCCGCGATTACATCAAGGAGGACGACATAAATATTTGCAAAGTACACACGGATCTAAATGTTGCAGATCCGATGACTAAACCTCTTCCAAGGGCTAAACATGAACAACACCAGAACTGCATGCGTGTTCGATTCATTACAATGTAAATCACATAGTGATGTGAACTAGATTATTGACTCTAGTGCAAGTGGGAGACTGTTGGAAATATGCCCTAGAGGCAATAATAAATTGGTTATTATTTTATTTCCTTGTTCATGATAATCGTTTATTATCCATGCTATAATTGTATTGATTGGAAACTCAAATACATGTGTGGGTACATAGACAACACTGTGTCCCTAGTTTGCCTCTAGTTGACTAGCTCGTTGATCAAAGATGGTTAAGGTTTCCTAGCCATTGACATGAGATGTCATTTGATAACGGGATCACATCATTAGGAGAATGATGTGATGGACAAGACCCAAACTGTAAACGTAGCATTTGATCGTGTCAGTTTATTGCTATTGTTTTCTGCATGTCAAGTATCTGTTCCTTTGACCATGAGATCATGCAACTCACTGACACCGGAGGAATACCTTGTGTGTATCAAACGTCGCAACGTAATTGGGTGACTATAAAGGTGCTCTACAGGTATCTCCGAGGGTGTCTGTTGGGTTGGCATGGATCAAGACTGGGATTTGTTACTCCGTGTGACGGAGAGGTATCTCAGGGCCCACTCGGTAATACAACATCACAATGAGCCTTGCAAGCAATGTGACTAAAGTGTTAGCCACGAGATCTTGTATTACGGAACGAGTAAAGAGACTTGCCGGTAACGAGATTGAACTAGGTATAGAGATACCGACGATCGAATCTCGGGCAAGTAACATACCGAAGAAACAAAGGGAACAACATACGGGATTAACTGAATCCTTGACATAGAGGTTCGACCGATAAAGATCTTCGTAGAATATGTAGGAGCCAATATGGGCATCCAGGTCCCGCTATTGGTTATTGATCGTAGAGGTGTCTCGGTCATGTCTACATAGTTCTCGAACCCGCAGGGTCTACACACTTAACGTTTGGTGACGATTAGTATAATTGAGTTATTTTGTTGGTGACCGAAGGTTGTTCGGAGTCCCGGATAAGATCCCGGACATGACGAGGATCTCCGGAATAGTCCGGAGGTAAAGATTGATATATGTGATAATAGTGTTTTGATCTCCGGAAGAGTTCCGGAGTTCACCGGAAGGGGTTCCGGATGTTTACCGAAGTGTTCGGGTGCGAGAACACTTTATATGGGCCAAGGGATAAAAGCCCACGAGGTATTGGAAAGTGCAAAAGTAGTTTTGCTGCCGCGTAAGCGGTACTACCGCTTGATGAAGCGGTACTACCGCCCGAGCGGTACTACCGCTTGTATGAAGCGGTACTACCGCCCAAGCGGTACTACCGCTTGTGTGAAGCGGTACTACCGCTTGTGCGCGGCTGTGCACGGTTCGGCAGGGATCCGAGTTGGACTCTTTCCCTGCGGGCCAAACCGACCTTGTGCGGGCAAAACCGACCTGGAGGAGGCTTTTACTCCAAGTTTAGACCCCAAGGCTCAACATATAAATAGAGGGGCAGGGCTAGCACACGGGATACATCAAGATTTCCCCAAGCCGTGTGCGGCAACCCTAACCCTCTAGTTCCTCCGTCATAATCTCCGTAGCGCTTGGCGAAGCCCTGCAGAGATTGTTCCTCACCACCATCACCACGCCGTCGTGCTGCTGGAACTCAACCACTACTTCACCATCGCTCGCTGGATCGAGGAGGTGAAGGCGTCATCAAGCCGTACGTGTGTTGAACGCGGAGGTGCCGTCCGTTCGGCGCTAGTTCGTGATCGGATCGAGGGACGACTTGCGATTTGGATCGCGGAGACGTTCGACTACATCAACCGCGTTTCTTAAACGCTTCCGCTTAGCGATCTACAAGGGTATGTAGATTCACTCTCCCTCTCGTAGATGCTCATCACCATGGATAGATCTTGTGTGTGCGTAGGAAAATTTTTGTTTCCCATGCAACGTTCCCCAACAGCTCCGCCTTGATGGGGGAAGGCGGGGCCACCGGCGGCATGACGTAGTCGCCCGCCGCGGAGAGGGCCATGGCCTCCGCCATGGCCGCCTGGTACGCCGCCTCCTCCTCTTCCTCCTTGCGGCGCTCCTCCTCCTCGCTCTCCCGGAGGACGGCCGCCAAGGCCGCCTGGTAGGCCGCCTTCGCCTCCTGGTCCTCGTCGCGGACGACGAGGGGGTTCGGCGGCGACCTGCGGCCGACTTCGCGGACGCCGCGCCGCCTGGCCTCCTCGTGCTCGAAGGTGAACCATCGAGCCCAGTTGGGCGAGTCGAAGGCATACGCGGCGTCGCTGTGCTGCTCCGGCATCACCTGCGCCCGCCAGCGACGCACCTCCTCCGCGTGCGCCCTAGCCGACCGCGGCGCCGCCGGCACTGGGATCCTCTCCGGATCCAGATGCCAGTCGTACGGCAGGGTGACGTCGGGGTACGGGAGAGGCACCCGGTTCTGCCAGTGCCACTCCGCCTGGTGCACTGGCACGTTGACGCGCTACCGCTGCCGGCGAGCTGGCGCCGGCGGAGGGAGCTGAGGGGGAAAAGGGGTGGCGGGGGCCTTGCCCTTGCCTTTGCCGGAGAAGAGTCCCATTGGAGTTGGCTAGGGTGGCTAGGGTTTGCCGCCGACGGGGGAGCGAGATGGGGACGGGAGGTGTTCTGGAAGCGGATGAGGGGGGGGAGGGACGGCTGATTGAGTTTCTTTTTTACCAAGCAAGTGGGAAAACTCCGCCATTTTTTTAGAGGGATTTCCCCCGGAAAACTCTTCCTCCAGCAAACCACACATTTGATTTCTTGCCGATAACCCACCCAACTTCATTAGGATCATCAGAGACAGGGTGACATTAACCTCAACACACATATCACCCCAATGCCGAGCAAGAACAGGATGCTTTCTATTCTTCTAAAATTAGGAGAAGGATTCACCGACCAAGTGTGCAATCTTGCGCATTGCAGATCTCAAAGATCCAAGGATACTCATCCCCAAAAGCCAACTTAATTGTACTGCCATTCAAGGAATCTTCACAACGTCCAGCAATCTATCTGAATTTCAAGGAACAGCCGAGCTAAGAGCAACTCCAACGGGCCGATCCAACGGACGGCGGATTTGTCCGCTTTTTGTCCGTTTGGGTCGGCCCGGCGGACATCAACGTCCGCTTCCATGTTTGGGTCGGCGCGTGCGCCCAACGCTGGCCCGACCCATTTTGACGGCAGGCAAAAAAATGCATACATTTCAAAAATAAAGAAAAACATTAATTAAACATTAAAGCTGGCCACGAAGGCCGGCGATAGTCCACGCGTCCACATAAACATTAAAAAAACATAACTACGAGGGCCCTAGGCGTCCTCGTCCTCGTCATCGTCGTCGGGGCCGGTGAGGTCGACGAGCGTCGGCGTAGGGCCGGCCCAGGGGAACGCCGTGTTCCAGAGGGCGTTGATGTTGGGCGCGGGCTGTGCCGCCGCCGCCGCTACCTGTGCCGCCGCTTCCTGGGCGCGGCGTGCCTCGGCCTCGCGCTGCTCCTCCTCGGCGTTGCGCTCGAGCTTCTCGAGGTATTCGCCGTGCCGGCGCTCCTCATCGAGCCATCGCCGGCGCCATTCCTCAAGGTGCTCCGCCTCCTCCTCCGCCGTCGCCCCCATCCAGACGGGCGGAGCGCTGACCCACTCGCGCACGACGCCGGTCCACTTGTAGCCCTCGATGGGGGTCGGCTCCGGCTCAGCCTTGACGGGGGAAGGCGGGGCCACCGGCGGCACGACGCAGTCGCCCGCCGCGGAGAGGGCCATGGCCTCCGCCATGGCCGCCTGGTACGCCACCTCCTCCTCTTCCTCCTTGCGGCGCTCCTCCTCCTCGCTCTCCCGGAGGACGGCCGCCAAGGCCGCCTGGTAGGCCGCCTCCGCCTCCTGGTCCTCGTCGCGGACGACGAGGGGGTTCGGCGGCGACCTGCGGCCGACTTCGCGGACGCCGCGCCGCCTGGCCTCCTCGTGCTCGAAGGCGAACCATCGAGCCCAGTTGGGCGAGTCGAAGGCATACGCGGCGTCGCTGCGCTGCTCCGGCGTCAGCTGCGCCCGCCGGCGACGCACCTCCTCCGCGTGCGCCCTAGCCGACCGCGGCGCCGCCGGCACTGGGATCTTCTCCGGATCCAGATGCCAGTCGTACGGCAGGGTGACGTCGGGGTACGGGAGAGGCACCCGGTTCTGCCAGTGCCACTCCGCCTGGTGCACTGGCACGTTGACGCGCTGCCGCTGCCGGCGAGCTGGCGCCGGCGGAGGGAGCTGAGGGGGAAAAGGGGTGGCGGGGGCCTTGCCCTTGCCTTTGCCGGAGAAGAGCCCCATTGGAGTTGGCTAGGGTGGCTAGGGTTTGCCGCCGACGAGGGAGCGAGATGGGGACGAGAGGTGTTCTGGAAGCGGATGAGGACGGCCCCGCCGCACGGTCGGCTTAAAAAAGGACGACCGTCGTCGTTGACGCGTGGGCCCGAGATGGGCGGTCGTCATAAATTAAGCTGACCAAACTGGCCGCTGGGTAGTTGGACGATCGCCAGGTGGGGACGCGGCGGACATCCAGAAGGCGCGCGTGGCGTCCGCTTCGCGTCCGCGCTGACGCATTTCGGCCGCAAATTTGGGCCAGAAACGCGTCGGCGCGGACGCGTTTTGGGTTTAGGTCGGCGCGTTGAGCCTCCACTTTTGTTTGCGCCGACCCAAACGAACGCAGGTGGATAAAATGGATCGCCCCATTGGAGTTGCTCTAGAGAGGAGACGGAGGACGGGTCACAAGATTGAAGACGAAGGACTAGACCAGAGACAGCAAAAAACCCAGCGGAAAACGAGCGAAGCCAAAAGCCAGGGAGAGCGAGCAAGCATCGCGGCGCACGGAGCCGGGGCCGGAACAGCGAATCCGGGCGTCCGCGGTGGCACCACGCGGCCGTGGGTGCCGCCCAACCCGCACGCACGGGCGCCGAGGGAAACCGAAGCGAAAACAAAGGAGGGAGGGGAGGAAGGCAAGCAAGGCAAGCGAGCCACAGAGTGGTGGCCGGAACAGGGAATCCGGGCGTCTGCAGTGGAGTACGCGCGCGGCCGTGCCCGTGCGCGCTGCCCGCCCATGCAGCAAGGAATCAATCCTCCCCTACGACTCTACTACTCCACGCTGCCACGCTCTGGCTTCCCTTTCCTTTCCGACCTCCCTCGATTCCTCCCTCCCGCCCGCCCGCCCATCAGGCACGGCCGCCTGCTACAGCCAGTACTGTTCTGGTCCGGCCGCGCCACCCTTTCCATTTCCGGCACCCTCCCCTTCCTCCCCCCCTTCCCCCATCCATCCACCCACCCACCCACCCACCCACCCCCATCGTCCCCCCCGCCAGCTACTCTACTCCCCCCTAGGTAGCCAGCCAGCCAGCCGTCCGCTCTGTGCTCCGGCGGGCCCGGCGCCGCAGTCGCGGGTCGCATGCATAAAAAATGACTGGGCCGGCGGTTTAATAACGCCCTGACCGCGCTTTGTTTATGCTTAATCCTCGCGTGGGCTGGCCCGGGCCGCGGCTGGCCCGGTTTTTATTAGTGGCAGCCCCCCGCTTGCCAATAGGAGCAAAGCGAGGCGCTGGACCCCGTCTCGAGACCCCCAACCCCCCGCGTCCACTCCACCTCCCCCTTTCCTCTCCCCTCCGCTCCTTTCGCATCCCTCCCTCCGGCTCCCATCCCCATCGCATCGCATCGCATCGCAACCGCCGCATCGGTGAGTGAGCCGCGCTCGGTGCTCCGGGCCTGCCTGCCTGCCTGGGCGAGCCTCGGCGCGGGTGGTGGCCGGCGGGGAGCGGGGGAGGGGGCGAGGAGATCGATCGGTTGGTGGCCGGGACCTAGGAGGGGAGGGAGGAGACGCGATGGCGCGGGAGCGGAGGGAGATAAAGCGGATAGAGAGCGCGGCGGCGCGGCAGGTCACCTTCTCCAAGCGCCGCCGGGGCCTCTTCAAGAAGGCCGAGGAGCTCTCCGTCCTCTGCGACGCCGACGTCGCGCTCATCGTCTTCTCCTCCACCGGCAAGCTCTCCCAGTTCGCCAGCTCCAGGTACATGCGTCTCTCCTCCTCCGCGCCGCTCGCTCCCCTCGGTTCCTCCCCTCCCGTCCTTTTCCGTCTCGTCGTCTCGCGACGGCCCGTAGATCTGCCCGCCTCTCTTCCCCTCCGGCCTTCCCGGGCGCAGGATCCGGCCCGCCTAGGGTTCATGCTGCGCCTCCTCGCGGGTCGCGCGTCTGTCTCGTGTGCTTCTCCGCGCCTCGCGCGCCCGGCGTGCACCATGCGACGTGCTAGCGGGGCGGATCGCGTTGCTTAATTAGCACCGCCCGCAACGGATTCTCTGGTTACGTCCGCGTATGCCGTCTTTTTTTTTTGCCGAAATGGGGATTTTGTTTCCGTTTACTGTAGTATGGTGGTATAATACTCCTGTAGCTGGTTGCAGATTTTTCTGTTGAGTTTCTTTTTTTGCCGATCGAGCGGTGTGTTAAGACTAAGAGCACGCGCGCCTTTGCAAGCGCTGCAGCTTCTGTTTATATTTGCTGCGTATGTTTATGCATCGTCCGTTCTTGTGGTCTCATCGAATAGGATGCCCCTCGAGTGCTCCGGTGGGGCAAACTTGCGCCTGCTAATTGCGTACGGCCGGACTTGTGATTTTATGTGCTGCTACTCCTACGTCGCGTCGCCGGCTGATTCTAATGCGGACTTCGTGTTCTGTGCAGCTTGTTATTTTTATTTGTACTCGTATATACAGTAGGAGTATATCGGTTACTGTTGTTTGATGAGATGTTATTTGTACTCTTGCACGCATTGTTCGTCGCCTCTTTTCTTTTCTTCCTTACTAGTTTGGGTGTGAAGGCTTCCTCGACGGGAGAAAGCAATGATATATTTGTGGTCCATATATAGATTGTTGTGCTGATGTCCTCCACTTGTTTTGTTCAGGTCCCATTCTCTGCTGTTCAGTGTGGCCGTTGGGGGATTGTTTGTCCTAGTTTGCTACCTAGTATTCTAACTTTCTAACACAGTAGCATCTTGTGCATTATGTTTGTTTACGAGATTCTTATGTAACTTCAAACGGTTCTTGAACTTATGTGCTGGCTTTACATGTTGATGTCACCGTACTGAAAGTTTTTTTTCTTTCAAAAATGGTGCTGACAGAATTTATTAAAGATGAAACAGTCTTAGTTGTGCTGTATATGTTGGCATTGAAAAAATTCCTCAGCTTATCAAATGATACACATTTGTTTAGCTGAGAAAGTTGAGATCATACACAATTAGTGTGTATGATCTCAACTTCTTTTACTTGAAACAGTAGCTGTCTGGTTAAACAATAGCAACATTTTGAGGAGTCCTCTGGTGTTCTAATTTTTTTTTGGATGATTGTGGATCATACCAGTACATGCCAACTTCAGCAATTATCAATAACCATGCATTTGTCTAACATAGCATTACAAGGAAAGCACTATGACTTGGAACTCTTATTAGCGGCAAACTATAGGAGCTAACAAAATGTAAGGACACTTGAGTCCAGTATTAATTTCCTCCGCGGCGCAATATATTTTTCGTCACTTCTAGGAACCTGAATGCTACGAGTAATTAGTCATTGTTTAGGCAATTAAAGAATAATCTGAACTGAATGATACCTAATGAAGAGACTATCTAACTACTGCTATACAAAGTTAATGGGAAAATGATGTAGACTAAGTTTTGATGCTTTCTCATTAAGCTATTTGGATTCAAAAACCAATCTGACTTTCAATCTGGGTAAGGAGAGTCTCTTCATTTAAGAAATGAACATGCTTTAGCTTTCTCTTCTGTTTGTTTAGTCGTAGTCCATGGCACTAACGGGTATCATCTTATATATGTAGAAATATTATTAGTTATGGGCTGTTTTTTTTTTTGTCACAGTCATTGTTACAATGAACTGTCAAAGCGACTATAGTTAATGTCATGGTCTGCCCCTGCATAATTCTGAACATCACCGTATCACTGTTGTTTTAGTCATTTCCTTTTTTTTTGTTTAGTTGCATTTTCATGTGGTACTGATATTGCCTTTCCTTGGACAGTATGAATGAGATCATCGACAAGTACAGCACGCATTCTAAGAACCTGGGGAAAACAGACCAGCCTACTCTTGACTTGAACGTAATAATCATTTCTCACCCTCAATGATGTTACCCAGCAAATTAAAGTTCTTTGTTTATAGCATCCCAATACTTGTGAATCTACATGAACAATATAAGGATGTGGCCCAAAATAAAGTATCTTGTATTCAAGGACTAACCTACCACAAACCTTTATATAAATGCATTTTTCCCATCTAAAACCATTGAAGCAAAACTTTGCTTTGTACCCTTTAAGAAGCTATAAAGAATACTTCAAAGTTGAAACAGCAGTTTCTTCTATACCCTTTTCAAGTTTTTTCGAGTTGGGTGATAGGCACATATAACCTAATGATCGGTCTGGTATTGTTCATGATAGCTGTAAAAAATGGTATACTTCATACTTCTCTTGCTTTCATTAATGGGTGTCAACACTCTATTAAGTTGAACCCTTGGGCACAATAAAACTTTTGTTTGGATTGTCCATGTCTATTTTTTTTCTTGGTTTGTGAAATGATTATTCATTTGTAAGGAATATGAGCAAAAAAATTGTCAGCTATTGCATATGATAATTAATGCCTTTTCTGAATCCATCGGGAGTACTCATTTTTAAACTCCTCTTGGTATGAAGATAGTTGTGATTTGGACTGACATGCTGGCTCATTTCTGTTTTCAGTTAGAACATAGCAAATATGCAAATTTGAACGATCAGCTTGCAGAAGCTAGTCTTCGGCTAAGGTTATGTTCTACCCAGTTATATATTTTTTATGTGATCCATGGTGAATTTATTTTGCAATTCCATATATAATAATGGAAATTCTTGTCCAACCTATAGACAGATGAGAGGTGAGGAGCTTGAGGGATTGAGTGTGGATGAACTCCAGCAGTTGGAGAAAAACCTAGAAACTGGTCTGCACAGGGTGCTTCAGACAAAAGTACGGTAACTGAACATATCATTTTTCAAAGTTTCCTTCTAGTTAGGCTCAAAATGAGCAACTTTTTAACGGGCTGTATGATTTTGCAGGATCAACAATTCTTGGAACAGATAAATGAACTACATCGAAAGGTACAACTTATTGCAAGATCAATTTTGAAGTCATTATTTTAGGTGAAGAATCATGGATTTTGTTTTTAAATAAATAAAATCTTATGCTTTGGTTTAGGGTCAGCTACACATGTTTCTCATGTTTTCAGAAACCAAATGTTATTACATTAATTTCTTACATGTTTACATTTTTACATCCACTGATTCATTTTTAATAGAATATTTTTCTATAAAAACATGGATTGATTCTAAATTATGAATCCAAAATCCTGATCTCGCAAAGGATCCGCAATAGCTGTGTGTACTCGAGGACTCTTAGGGAAAGAAAAGCACTTTTCTCTCTCAGCAGTTAGACCGGCTATGGGTGGGTTGGTTATATACTGTGCCTTCCTTCTTCGAACCTTTTGGTATGTATTGCCCCCTAACTATAGATCAGATCCACCGGACCAGAAACTCAATTCCGCACTGCTGCTGAGTCGTCGGACTTATCCACCTCAGGGATTCGTGGAATTTCCGTTTTTGAATTGCGTTGGGGGAAATCTACCAAAGCTAGGCCTCTAGTGTATTGTATGCTAACCAAGAAGAAACTATTCATGTTTTTGTGGGTTCGACAGTACAACTGGATTTTTGCAACTTTATTAGCCTTGTATACTGAAATAGGAAAATAGGGATATATGTTCAGAGTCTGAATGCTTGAGCACCATCCTTTGAAAATAGCAAATATAACAGATCATGTGAGAGTGCTTAAACCAGAGAGAAGATGGTATGAGAATTTGGTGTTTACATATGTGGACAGTCTTTTTAGCTTTATTGTGCCTTTCAGTACCAAAGCAAGAAAGTACTTAGTATATTCTTTTCTGTTGTTTACATGTGTAGATGACTGTAAATATTCTTATTCTTTATCCACCACTAACATTTTGAGGTATTTGTGTGTTCTACTTATGGTTTCAGTTTACCAGACCATACTATTAGTTATATTTGCTGTCCCTTTTCACCTTATATAGACTTAATTATTTTGACTGATTTGAAGATGGAGGAATAAGTTCTCATTTCACGGAATAAAGAACTCAATGGCAAGCTGTAGATGTTGTAGTTGATCTGTCATCATTTACCAATGTAGCATGCAAAATAAGAACTACCTCAACATTGTGGCAGCTATATGCCTATGAAGGGAAAAGCTTGCACTTACTGCTTGAAAGGTTCATTATGATGTTTGAAGCTAATCACATATAGAATTAGATGAACGGTAGAATGTCGATTTGTTGGTTTGAAGTACACCCTTATCTGTAGAGATAAGATGTAAAACTAATAAATGTTGCACCATTTGCATATTGTACCACAGAGTTCACAGCTGGCAGAGGAGAACATGAAACTGAGGAACCAAGTATGGACTTGAAACTCAACTTTCTTTAGTTAACATCTGTGTTATTATTTTTCAGTCCAGTTCATCTGAATACTAATTACTATTTGCTTTGTTATTTCTGGATGCAGGTAGCCCAGGTTCCAACAGCTGGCAAGCAATTAGTGGTTGCTGATACCGAAAATGTTATTGCTGAAGATGGACAGTCCTCGGAATCTGTCATGACTGCATTGCACTCTGGAAGCTCACAGGATAATGATGATGGTTCCGATGTTTCCCTGAAATTAGCGTGAGTTTCCAAGAGCGATGTTGCTTCTACGAAATTATCAAGTCTTTTCGAAGATCCATATAGTTCTATACTTAGTAGCTTGGTATCTGTCATTGGACAGTGGTATAGATATGGGTTGCAGCTTCCTGGTTGATATTGATGTGGATATGATCGTATGAGCTGAGCTCTGTTAATAAATTATTAAAAAGTTACTAATACTAGATCAATGTAAGTATATCCCTTATTTTAGCTTAGAACTTTAATTTACTCAAAGAGTTTTAGATGGGGATCCATAACCATAGACGTTACAATTCATATTCCATGGGAGAGTCTGCAACCTACCCACTGTTCAATTGCTTGTATTTTGGTTTTATTCATCTGTTAAGACTTAACCCTGGACCCAAACAATATTTAGGTTAACCCCTATTAGCAGTTTAACACTAATCCATATATGTAGGATTTGAGAGGAAATATTTGGTTCGGACTTGAATCAAACCCTGATTAATTGGTATCCCTGTGAAGTTGGAACCATTCAAATTACAAACTCATACTATGGACATGATCTTACCATCTGATTGAAATAAATCATGTTTTTGAGTTCCATAGTAATGCTAAGCATCTGTTTTTGTTATCTTCATGCAAACTCATGATAACATATTTACATGGGATACATCATTTTGATTGCGATAAATTGTAAGACTAGGGACTAGAATCTCATGTCATATCTCACTTTTTCTTTCGCTTGTCAAATTAGAGAAATGTAGGGCATATTTAGCTATTTGGGATAACCATTCTTTTACTTGGAAAATTCGAATAACAATTTGTTGCAGGATACTAGTTTGTACTACCTTCATTCGGAAATAAGTGACGTTGTTTTAGTTGTAATAAAGTAGGAGTATTGCAGAAACGTCTGTGGTACATTGTAATACTGCCCAAAGTTTCATTTGTCATGATTCCCTCTTTCGCCTGTATCTCTATTTCATGAAGGAACATGTCATTTTGAACATTTTACATTTTGATAATTTCTTGCAGATTGCCCTGTCTTCCGTGGAAGTAACAATAGATGTCATCCGTTCGGTTCTTCATGGAGCTGCAGCATCAGTGGAGAAGCTCTTGTGTTATGGACAAACCTGGGCTGCAATAATCTTGCAGCGGAAGCGAGATCAGTTGACCTGATTTACCATCCTTGTGGCTGCATGATGCGATGTTCCCGTTTTTACTGTTTGGCATTTGCTAGGACCGTAACTAAACTTCTAGAGCTACCTGATGTTCTTCTCGTCGCTGTTGACACTTTTCATGCTATGTATGTACCTTGTTGGTATCTTAAATTATGATCTATAAATATCTGTCTTGGTCATCGTTCTAATGTTCTGGTGAAGAAGAATGTCTAACAGCGCTCAGAAGCCAGAAGGGCATGTTCTCTTCGAATTTATCCTGTTGTCAGATTTTAGAAACTTTATTTGGCGTCATTTGAAACTTTATTTGGTTGTTTGAGATGAGGAACTAAAGTTAGGGTTATGGCATCCTGATCTACTTTTGACAAGAGCACGAGGTGGTAATGGGTTCTCTCCGTTGATGGGATTGCGGTGCTCTCGATTTTGATGAGGTGGCCAATGACAACACTTGTGTGTGAGACACAAACATCGTTACCATTTTTACATTTTTTATGTTTGTAATGCTAAAATGTGGGCCCCATAGAATATAGAATATAGTTTTGCAAGTTCATAAAGAACACATTGCAAAAGAGAAAAAAAACATGTCAATCACAGCAACAAAAAACTTCGTTTTGGACGCATGCTTCCTTAGACATCTTTAAGACGGATCACCAAATGGACTTGATCAAATGTATGCATGACACGTCTTCGTGACTATACCCCCAAAATCCCCTACTTATCTGCCCCTTGTCCAAATGGATAGAGAAGAAAGAAGGGGAGGAAGGAAAAGGTCGGTTTGTTGTGGGGTTCGAGGCTGAGTTGTCGGAGTCCACGCACTGTCCAGACGCCCCATAGCTCCCCTTGATTTGGTGACTGTTTGTGGTATTTGGGACAGTCCATATTGTACGGAGAGATTTGGGTCTGATTTGATTGCTAGTGCATGTAGAGAGAAATAGTCCCTGGAGTTTTGAGAAAATTGCTATAATTTTTCGAGAAGCTTGCTATAAACGTCAGAGAATGTTATCTCCGTAGTAGAGAAGATTGCTAAGCTGCGAGAAGTTTGATACCGAGAAGATTGCTACTTTCAAGAAGTTTGCTATAAATATCTGCGAAAGTTATCTGCTAAGTTTCGAGAAGACTGCTACCGAGAAGATTGCTACTTCTGAGAAGTTTGCTATAAACTCATGTGAAAGTTATCTACGCAGCAGAGAAGATTGCTAAGCTCGAAGAAGTTTGCTACCTAGAAGCTTGCTACTTCTGAGAAGTTTGCTATAAACTTCTATGGAACTTATTTGCGCTGCAGAGAAGATTCACATGTTTCGAGGAGCTTAGTCTCGAGAAGATTGGGTGTCGGAGACGACCCCTAAAAAGATTGCTAAGGTGAAGCAATTGTTTCGTGAGGTGTCCGAGAAGAAATGACCACAACTATGAGAATGAAGACGAAGTGAAGACGTCACATTTGTTTCGTTGTTTCATTTTCTTCCATTGAGTCATAGCACCACCGTACTATTAAGAGGGGTATTATATCTTCACATTCCAAAGGGCATCGAGGGCACTAACTAAACGTGATAATATATATATTTGCCAAAACATTGTGGTAGGGAATAAATCCCAGCAAAGTTTGCCACCCAATTTTTTTAACGTTTGCTGCCATGTCAGATGACCACATTGTTTTCCAAGTTCTCAATGCAATCGATCCACCCTACCGACTTAGGTTCTCTTATGTGCCAAATTGGTGATTCCACTGTACATGGTTCACGGAACTTACAGAGAAAATACCATTCTTTGTAAATTTCCATGTAACAACATACTGCATGCCATTTTGTGACAGTGGGATCGCAAGGATCCTTGATGCATCGATCGCCAAAAAAGTATCTCTGACTAGCTGCTAGTCCCATCCTCCTGTTGCCGGATCAATCAAATTAGAAACCATGGTCAAAATATTATTCCCTCTTAGTGTAATTACTTTGCTTGAGTGACTGTTTGAAATCCAATAATCCTCCCAAATTTTTATTGGCTTCCGTATCCAACGCGCCAAATACATCCCCTATTCAATGTTTGGACACCTGCAGGGGATGCTTTGCCATGTGAACAAGGCATCACTCTTCATTCTTGCATTCAACAATTTTCCATCTGGATAATATCTTGCTCTCAAAACTTTTGCACATAGTGATTCTGGATTGCATAACAGACTCCATACTTGTTTGGATAGCAAGGAAATATTGAAGCAATGCGGATCCCGGAATCCTAAACCACCTCTCAACTTGGGTATACATAGTTTCACCATGAGAACTAGTGCATTTTCTTATTGTTGACATCATCTCCCCACAAACATCGCGAGATTGCATCTATGACTCCTTTACAAAAAAATCGAAAGTTTGAATACACACATCACAAAAGCTAGTATGGCCCGAGCCACCGCCTTGAGTAGCACTTCTTTCCCCTGCTGATAAGATTTTTTGCTTCCAACCACCAATCCTTTTGATCACCCTTTCCACTAAGTGCATAAAACATTCACTTCTATCCACACCCACCATGGTCGGTAATCTCAAATACTTATCTGAAATAGCCCCAGTTAAAATGTACAACATGATGCACACCTCTTCTCTTATTTCCACTTCAGTATTAGGGCTAAAAGTACACTAGATTTTGCAACAATCACCAGCTGCCCCGAAGACTAACAGTAAGTATCAAGAATACTTCTCATGCCATTAGCATTATCCGTACTGGCATTATAAGAATAAGAGAATCGCCTGTGAATAAGAGGTGAGACACTGACGATGCGTCACGGGAAGCCTTGACCCGTGAAAGATCTCTTGTAGCTTCATCATTAGATAGCATATTGGAAAGTCCTTCTGCATAAATTAAGAATAAACAAGGGGACAATGGATACCCCTGACTCAGTCCCCTAGTAGGAAAAAATTGCATGTCTCCATAGAGTTGAAACGAACTCTATAGCTTACTGAAGACACACACACACACACACACACACACACACACACACACACACACACACACACACACACACGCACACACACGAGCGCGCGGGCGCACACACACACACACACACACACACACACAATTATAAGATTGATCCACCTTACCTCAAATCCCATCTTCTCCATCATAGAATGTAAAAAGCACCATTCTACCCTGTCATGCGCGTTGTGCATATCAAGTTTTATCGCACAACCTTGTTTACCTTTCTTCTTCTTTATGGAATGAAAACACTCATAGGCAACAAGAATACTATCAGTGATAATTGTCCCTGGAACAAACACACTCTGATGTTCACCTATAATCTCTGACAGAGTCAGTTTGAGCCTATTAGCCGGAACCTTGCTCATAATTTTGTAAACCACATTACATAAGCTAATAGGCCTATACTGAGTGACCTCTTTGGATCATCATTTTTCGGGATAAAAACAGTTACAGTTTCATTCCATGCTTCAGGTATCTTACCCGAGTTTAAAGCATTCATCACTTCCCTAATTAGATCCTCTTCAAGCATTGGCCAATACTCTAATAGAATATTGCATGTACATTTGGCCCTCGGACCTTCATATCTCCTATACCGAGCAGTGCCTTTTTGATCTCCTTAGCCGTATGGGGATTTGACATCATCTCATTCATGGACGTTGTCACCCTTGGATGAATCCCATTCATCATTTCCTCATTCGGAGCAACAACTTCTGTAGTGAACAGAGAGCAAAAATATCAGAGACATGAGCTCACAGTTTATTATTACCTTGAATAACAACACCTATGTCGCTTGTCAACTTATTTTATAATATTCTTCCTTTTCCTTTCAGTAGCAAACCAATGGAAAAACTCTGGATTTTTGTCGCCTTTACGCAAGAAATCTTCCCTTCCCCGTTGAAGCCAGGCTATCTCCTCTTGTTCAAATAGAGCTTCGAGTGCTGCTAAAATTTCCTGTTGGCGCCCTAAAGCTGAATCCAACATAGGTCCCAGCCGCAGTTCCTCAAGTTCTTTTTTCAGCTTGTTAATAAGTTTCCGTGCCCCCTTCAGGATAGTTCTATCCCATACATGGAGATCTTTATGGACATCAGCCAAATTTGCATTCAGGTTCCTTCCTTTCTCTCGTTCTCTCTCCGTGCCTTTTCTACTATCTCATTCACCGAAGGTTCTTCAAGCCACCTAGCTTCAAACCGTTCACACCTAGTTTCTGTTCCTCCAACATGCATGTGCACATGGTACAAAATATCTACTAGCATAGGCCGATGATCAGATTTTGTGTATTCACCACTGATAGATGCAGTATGCGGGAACATAATACGCCACTGTTGGTTGCACACCGACATGTCGAGTCACTCTTGAATCCTCCCTCTGCGCCAAGGAAACCCATCACCCACATACTCCATACCCTCCAAATCGCAATACGGTAAAGTATCACGGAAAGCTTCTGTGATTCTTTTGGGCCTTGCATTGCCCCTCCTTCTCTATATTAAATAGGATCTCATTGAAATCCCTCAAAAGCAACCACTCTGAATGTTGATTCGTATGGAGAGAACGGATGTCAGTCCAAGTTCTATGCTTGTGCTCCCAGTCTGGTTCTCCTATATACCAGGAAGACGCCATCCTAACCCTTGGTTAACTTCGACATCAATATATTGGTTGGTCACACTTTTTTGTACAATGTTAATACTCCTATCCTACATCATGAACACACCACCACTTCTTCCATTGCTTTCATGAAAAAGCAGATGATGGAAGCCACATGTCCTCATCAGAACGTTCCTGTCAGATGTTCACAACATCCACAGACGATGCTTGAGGGGGCGCCGCACTGAGCGGTGCATCAAGGAGATAAGCCTTCCGTGCAGCAATGAGGACAATCCTCAGATCACGGACCCAATCCGCATAATTGCTACCATCATCTTTCAACTTACTTTTCTCTAGGAACGTATCAAAATACAGGGGAGCTACAATGCGAGCTATTGAGCTACAACATAATTTGCAAAGACATTTTAACTATGTTCATGATAATTAGTTCAGTTTAATCAAATTACTAATGAACTCCCACTCAAATCAACATCCCTCAGGTTGTCTAAGTGTGACATGATCCAAATCCACTAACCCAAGTCCGATCATCACGTGAGATGAGGTGGTTTCAATGGTGAACATCTCCATCTTGATCATATCTACTATATGACTCATGTTTGACCTTTCGGACTCCTGTGTTCTGAGGCCATGTTTGTACATGCTAGGCTCGTCAAGCTTAACCCAAGTATTCCGCATGTGTAAACTGTCTTACACCCGTTGTATGCGAACGAAGAGTCTATCACACCCGATCATCACGAGGTGCTTCGAAACGACGAACTTTCGCAATGGTGCGTACTTGGGGAGAACACAATTTTATCTTGAAATTAAATGAGGGATCATTTTATAATGCTACCATCGTCCTAAGAAAAATAAGATGCATAAAAGGATAAACATCACATGCAAATCAAATAAGTGACATGATATGGCCATGATCGTCTTGTGCTTTTGATCTCCATCTTCAAAGCACCGGCATGATCTCCATCTTCACCGGCATGACACCATGATCTCCATCATCATGATCTCCATCATCGTGTCGTCATGTGGTTGTCACGCCAACTATTGCTTCTACAACTATTGCTAACTCATAGCGATAAAGTAAAGCAATGACGTGAAATAAATTAAAGACAACCCTATGGCTCCTGCCGGTTGTCGTACTCATCGACATGCAAGTCGTGATAACTATACAAAACATGATCATCTCATACATCACATATATCAAATCACGTCTTGGCCATATCACATCACAACATGCCCTGCAAAAACAAGTTAGACGTCCTCTACTTTGTTGTTGCAAGTTTTACGTAGCTGCTATGGACAACTAGCAAGAACCGTTCTTACCTACGCAAAGCCACAACAGTGATAATCAAGTTGCCTTTTAACCTTCTACAAGGACCGCCTTCGCCGAATCTGATTCAACTAAAGTGGGAGAGACAGACACCCGCCAGCCACCTTTATGCAAAACAAGTTGAATGTCAATCGGTGGAACCGGTCTCTTGTGCGAGGACAAGTAAGGTTGGTCCGAGCCGCTTCATCCCACAATACCGCCGAATCAAAATAAGACTAAGGAGGTAAGAAATCTGAACATCAACGCCCACAAACACTTTGTGTTGTAATCGTGCATATCATCTACTCATAGACCTAACTCATGATGCCAGTGTAGGGGAACATTGCATGGGAAACAAAAAAATCCTACGCACATGCAATATCTCTCCATGGAGATGCATAGCTATGAGAGGGGGAGTGTATCTACATACCTTTGTAGATCACTAAGCGGAAGCGTATATAACGCGGTTGATGTAGTCGTACTCTTCACAATCCAATCGCGATCCAATCCGATCTAGCGCCGAACGGACGGCACCTCCGCGTTCATCACACGTGCGGCTCGATGACATCTTCGCCTCCTCGATCCAGCAAGCGAGGGCGGAATAGTAGATGGAATCTCGACCAGCACGACGACATGGTGGAGATGGTGGTGGAGCAGTGCCAGCAGGGCATTGCCAAGCGCTACTAGAACTGCGAACGGAGGAGCAACGGAGCAACGGGAGAGAGAGGGGCACCAAGGGCTTGGTGTGTCCTCTTGGGGAGCCCCCTCCCCTCTATATATAGGTGGAGGGGCGTGGAGGACAGCCCCTCCAAGCCCTAGGGGCGCAGCCAAGGGGGAGGAGGTGGAATCCCTGTCCTCCTCCTCCCCTTCCATACAAAGGTGGACTTTCCACCTTTCCCAACTGCATGGGCCTTGAGGGACTTGTGCGCCTGGCCCAATAAGGTCAGGACACCTCCCCTTAGCCCATTCTGACCCTTCAGACATGGTGGAACCCTTGGTGGACTTCCGGACTCCACCGGAAGTTTTCGGAACCTTCTGGAAGCTTCCCGGTACAATATCGAAAAAACTAAAACTTTTTTCGGAACCCTGAAAACAACTTTCCATATATAAATCTTTACCTCCGGACCATTCCGGAGCTGCTCGTCATGTCCGGGATCTCATACGGGACTCCGAACAACATTCGGTCACCAACATACATAACCCAATAATACTATATCGCCATCGAACGTTAAGCATGCGGACCCTACGGGTTCGAGAATCATGTAGACATGACCGAGAAACCTCTCCGATCAATAACCAATAGCGGGACCTGGATGCCCATATTGGTTCCTACATGTTCCACGAAGATCTTCAATGGTCGAACCACGATGTCAAGGATTCAGTCAATCCCATCTGCAGTTCCCTTTGTCTATCGGTATGTTACTTGCCCGAGATTCGATCGTCGGTATCTCCATACCTAGTTTAATCTCGTTACCGGCAAGTCTATTCACTCGTTCTATAATACAAGATCCCGTGACTAAGTCCTTAGTCATATTGCTTGCAAGCTTCTTGTGATGTTGTATTACTGAGAGGACCCAGAGATACCTCTCCGTCATACGGAGTGACAAATTCCAGTCTCGATCCATGCCAACCCAACAGACACCCTTAGAGATACTTGTAGAGCACCTTTATGATCACCTAGTTACGAAGTGACATTTGATGCACACAAGGCATTCCTCCGGTGTCAGGGAGTTGCATGATCTCATGGTCTTAGGAACAGATACTTGACATGAAGAAAGTAGTAGCAACAAACTAAGTGATACGATCAAATGCTATGCTTACGGTTGGGTCTTGTCCATCACATCATTCTCCTAATGATGTGATCCCGTTATCAAATGACAACTCATGTCTATGGTTAGGAAACCTTAACCATCTTTGATCAACGAGCTAGTCTAGTAGACGCTCACTAGGGGCACGGTGTTGTTTATATATCCACACATGTATTTAAGTTTCCGGTCAATACAATTCTAGCATGGATAATAAACGATTATCATGAACAAGGAAATATGATAATTACCACTTTATTATTGCCTCTAGGGCATATTTCCCACAGGGCTGCTGCACTGCAACCCAAGCGGTAGTACCGCTCCGGCGGCACTACCGCCTCGTGGCTTCGTGCCATTGCATGTGTGTCTGGCTCAGCCGCCCAAGCGATAGTACCGCTCCCTTGAGCGGTAGTACCGCTTGTGTGCGGGCTGAGAGGGGATAACAGTTGGATTTGTTCCCCCACTATATAAAGGGGGTCTTCTTCCCCAAGAAGACCATATCTTCCCACCCCAAGCTCCATTTTTGCTTGATCTCTCTCCCTAAACAACAAAATTTCTTGATACTCTAGGGTTTGGGTGAGATGGCCCCGATCTACACTTCCACCAAGAGAAATTTGATCCCCTCCACTAATCTCTTGCGGATCTTGTTACTCTTGGGTGTTTGAGCACCCTAGATGGTTGAGGTCACCTCGGAGCCACATTCCATTGTGGTTAAGCTTTGTGGTGGTGTTGGGAGCCTCCAATTAAGTTGTGTGGAGATTGCCCCAACCTTGTTTGTACAGGTTTGGTCGCCGCCTTCAAGGGCACCACTAGTGGAATCACGACATCTCGCATTGTGTGAGGGCATGAGGAGAATATGGTGGCCTTAGTGGCATCTTGGGGAGCATTGTGCCTCCACACCGCTCCAACGGAGACGTACTTTCCCTCAAAGGGAAGGAACTTTGGTACCACATCCTCGTCTCCACCGGATCCACTTGTGGTTATCTCTTACCTTTACTCTGTGCAAGCTTTACTTGTGTTATATCATTTGCTTGCGTGTATCTTTTTGTTGTTAGCATCATATAGGTTGTTAACTTAGTTGCATATATAGACAACCTATTTGTTGCTAAACCTATTTCTTTGAGAAAAGCTAAAAATTGGTAGTTGCCGATTCACCCCCCTCTAGTCAACCATATCGATCCTTTCAACTGGTATCAGAGCTACGTCTCTTTATTAAGGGCTTTACCGCACGAAGAATATGGTTAACGACGGGGATTGGGTTGTGGACTTACCCGAGGCCGAGGGAGTGAGCACGGTCTCTTGTGAGGATTTAAATGAGGCAATTGCCTCAATTAAATCTTCTATGACAACCGAGGTCAAATTCTTGTTTAAATAATTCCTGATGGTCTCAACTTTCTACCGATCCGTTGCTAGTGGTTAATCCACTAACTTGGAGTCGGATGCCAACTCTGGTAAGGAGGGGGCTAGTAGTGATAAGGATAGGTTGCCTCAAGGAAAGAATGTGACGGGAACCTTTGCCTCGGTCCCCCTCCCCCGGTCTATGGAGGACCGGTCCACACACCTCATATTAACAACCTAGGTCCTCTTCCTAAACTTGTGAAAAATGATTTCGCTAATTGGATTTTTTGTATCAAGTCTCATTTGTATCACAACTCAACTCAACTCTGGAGAATCATTGAGCAAGGGTACTACCCGCATGATCCAAACAACCTCACCCCAAGAGAAGAGGCTGACAATCAACTCAATCACTCCGCCTTGTTCATTTTTCAGTCCGCGGTGCCTCCTGAAGATCTAGCTCACTTGCGTCCTTTCACTCGTGCAAAGGATTTTTGGGAACACATTGTCTCTTTATATAAGGGAAGCTCGAGTATTCAACGGCCCAACTTTGAGGTAATACTTGATGAGGCCGATGAGTTTGTGATGATTGAAGATGAGGATCCTCGTGAGATCTACCGGAGATTGACAACTCTTGCGATCTCCCTTCAAGATCACGGGAGTAAGCATATGGATGACAATTGGATCAAGCGTCAGTTTCTCAAGGCCATCATGCCATTCAACAAGGCCATGTCCTCCGTTATTCGTCAAAGACCAGACTTCCACACCTTGTCCTCGAGTGATGTGTTGGATGAATTTATTGCTACGAACATCTTGAATTAGACCGCCGACGACGCTCTAGATCATGTCCAACGTCAAATAAAGCTTCACCCAACCTTGCTTTGAAGGCCAAGGCAATTCCGGAAGAAGAAGAAGAAGATGAAGAAGAGGATGGCTGCCCCGAAGACACCAAGTATGCATACCACGAGCATATGTCTCTTGCGTCAAGGCAATTTTGGGGCAACAAGAGAAACTCAAGGCAGAACTTCTCCAAGAACAACTCAAGTGGCTCTAAAAGCAAGCAACGTGTGAGAACGTGTTACAATTGTGGCAATGTGAGTCACTTTTTGGTGGATTGCCCATATGAGAAGAGGGAAGACAATGGTGGAAGCTCATCCGCAAAGACAAGGCCAAGTCCTTCCCCAACAAGAACAACTTCACCAAGAAAGGGCCTCACAAGGTGTTGGTGGCACAAGAAGAGTATGTCTCTGATGATGGTGATGATGATGAAGATACAAGTGTTGGAGGAATTGTGATGGCCACGGTGGCCATTGCAACCTCTTCTCCAACCAAGGTGTCTCTCTTCGACCCCCCCAACGAGAACCACATTGCTAAGTGCCTCATGGCCAAAGGTATCAACAAGGTAACCTCCAACATCAAGACTTCCATTACCACTACTTCTCCTTCGTTGGAATGTGAGGATTAACATGACGAGGTGAACCTTGATGAGAATGAGTTCGACAAGTTCATGGCTAAACTCAAGGGTAAGACCAAGAAGCACTTTGTTGCTCTCTTGGAACAACTTAGTGAAGCTAGTGATCTCATTGAGTCTCATGAGGAAACATCTCCAAATTGGAGGGGCATAGTCGTGACTATGCCGATGAGATAGCGGATCTTTCCATTGCTCTTGAGGAAGAGCGAGATCTTCGTTTGGCTCTTGAGGAGCCACACAACGATGATCTTGCTAAATTATGAAAAGATCATGATCATACTATTGTTCTTACTCGTGTGCTCAAATTCGAAAAGGTTGCACTTGGGGTTGACCATGATAGACTCAAGGAAGAGTTTAACACACTCGACAAAGCTCACAAGGCTTTGAAGAGTGCTCATGCTTCTCTTAAGGAGTCTCATGATCAACTCCACGTAAAACTTACCAAGGAAATAGCCACATGTGCTCCTTTTGTGTTAATTGATAATGCCAATGCTAGTAACCCTTGTTGTGAGCATGCGCACCTTGTGGAGGAAAATGCCAAGTTGAAAGAGCAACTTGAGAAAGGCCTTGTGACATGTATCCAAGGTGAGAAGAATCTCAATGAGCTTTTGAGCAATCAAAAGGAAGTTGTAGCAAAGGAAGGGGTTGGGTTCGCACCCAATTCTAAGAAGAAGAAGTTCAAGACCAAGCAACCTCTCTTGCTCAAGGAAACCTTTGTCAAAGCAGGGGAGGATACTCATGAGAAGAACGATAGGGTTGTGGGTGGTAATGCCAAGAAGGGCAAGATCACCTCTGCCAACAAAGCCGGCGACTTTAACCCCTCTTATGTTTTATGTCGTGCTAGTGATGGGCATGTTTATGCCAAATTTGTCGATTCTTCTTATGAGTACATTGAATGGTTTATTTGGGTTCCTAAGACCCTTGTTACTAACATGAAAGGACCCATTAAAGAATGGGTACCTAAATCCAAGCATTGATATTATGTAGGAGTTTGCTTCCGGAGGAGGTTCATGGTTGCTTGATAGTGGAGAAACAAATCATATGACCGGAAGCAAGGACTTGGTGGTGGACATTCGAACTGACACATCCTTGGCCACTCAAGTTTCCTTCGGTGATGACACAATTTCAAAGGTATTGTGTCTTGGCAAGGTGGTGATCTCTTCAGATTTAACCATTGAGGAAGTCATGCTTGTTGAGACCTGATGGGGATATGACCCCTGGGTATACCAAAGCAGAGGTGTCATCGTTTTCTCACAACAGATGCCAGGGGGTGGCTTATCGAGGTGAGAGCAAAGCTACCGTGGAAGATCCGGGACGGGATAGGGTAGTAGCACGCGGTGGTTTACCCAGGTTCGTGGCACTCGCGTGGAGGTAACACCCCTAATCTTGCATGTCTGATGATATATGCGATGTATCTGGCAGTACAAAGTTGTTCCTAGAGCTGTATGGGGGAAGAGAGCCATGGGCTCCTCTTCTCATGCGTGTGTGTGTGTGTATGAGAGGGAAATGAGAGAGCCTGGGAGAGTGAGGCGTGAGTGCCTTGAGAGACTTGGCCATCGCCCTTGTGTAAGTGGTGGATGCTATTTATAGCGAGCATGCCTTGGTGGCCAAGTGAGAGCCTTGGCCACCAAGTCATAGCCTTGCAAGCCAAGTGAGCCGACAGGACACATGATGCGGGCTACAGTGTCTTCATGTCGCGTCCAACGGGACGCTGCGGTTGACTTCGCGTATCTTGCCAACTGGAGGAGCCGAACAAGGAGCCAGCCGGGGAGCCGGATGGGGAGCCAGCTGGAGCAGCCGGACTGGGGAGCCAGCCAACCTGGGAGCTAGCCGGACCTGGGAGCCAGCCAACCTGGGAGCCAGCCGAAGCGGGGAGCCGACCAACCTGGGAGCCGGCCATCCTGGGAGCCAGCCGGACTGAGGAGCCAGCCGGAGCGGGGAGCCAGCCAGACCGGGGAGCCGGCCAACCTGGGAGCCAGCCGAACCTGGGAGCCGACCGACCTGGGAGCCAGCAGGACCGGGGAGCCAGCAAGATCGGGGGGGGGGGGGGGCGTTGGCTGCCTCGATGTTTTAAAAAAGTTGAGTCGTCTCCTTGAGCCTACCCGGGGTTCATCCCCCTGACAGTAGCCTCCGAGCCTCCGGGCGACTTGGAGAGTCGGTCAAAGGGTTATCGCTGTTGTCGTAGCAGAGTTTGTTGATGACGGTCGGCTGCGGGCGACTCGAAGAGTCGGGTGGAGTGTCTTCGTTGTTGCTGAAGCAGACGGTGGCGTCCAAGATGCCGGGCGTGGACGTGGAGTCTGACGGCTGGTGGGCGCGGAGCCCTGCCGTGCGCGGGTGAAAGCACAACATGCTCCCTTGGTGGTTTTGATAATTCATGACAACATACATTGTCTCTTGGACTAATACCTTTACCTAGTGTATTTCAGATAAAGTCCATAGAGAGGGCTGGCAAAAGGATTGTGGAGATTGTGGAAATACCCCAAGATGCAAGGAAATGGATTGGCAAAGCTTCAAGCAAGAGGACTCGACATTTTACTTTGTGCGAAATCACTTTGAGTCCATAGGAAAGCCAATACTATTAAAAGGGGGTAAGGTATTGTTGGTGAACAAAATGCTCATACGTGCACAAGTGATAGTCACCAAAAACACCCACAAGCTCTTCCACAAAAGTCTGTCCAAAGTCAAATATCCAAAATCGGTGCAACCAACACTTTCCACTCAATGCCACCGATTCCCATACTCAGACAGACCCATGCCAAACCCTACCTTTTCGGTGCAACCGATTCTGCTTCGGTGCCTCCGAGTTTAGGTTGCCAACTCTCTGTTTAGCCATCTTCAGTCTTCGATACAACCGAGATTTGCCTTTCGGTCTCACCGAGTTTCTGGACCAACTCTCTGGATAGCCATTCACCTGATCGGTAACACCGAGAAGTGTGGATCGGCGCCACCGAGTTTCTGGATCAACTCTCTGGTAAGCCTTGGTCAAGAATCAGTACCGCCGAGATGTAAAGATCGGCGCCACCGAGTTTGCGCAATCTGACCGTTGGTCACCTTATCGGTGCAACCGAGAGTTATATATCGGTCTCACCGAGATTCAAAAGTTGCCACCTTTTGGTCACTTCGGTACCACCGAGATTAACACATCGGTGTCACTGAGTTGGTCATTTTGTGTGTAATGGTTGGATTTTTGGTGATGCCTATATATACCCCTTCACCACCACCCACTCGAATGAGAAGCACTCAGAACTATTCCATACTTGCCCCATCCAGTTTTCTGAGAGAGAGCCACCTACCCTTGTGTTGAGGTCAAGATCATCCACTCCAACCATATGGATCTTGATTTCTAGCCTCCCCAAGTTGCTTTCCACCAATCCCATCTCTTCCACCAAGCCAAATCTGTGAGAGAGTGATTGTGTGTTGAGGAGTCTATCATCTTGAAGCACAAGAGCAAGGAGTTCATCATCATTGCCGAGCCTATTACCTTTTGGAGGGTGGTGCCTCCTAGATTGGTTAGGTGTCGCTTGGGAGCCTCCTACTTCGTGTTGTGGAGTTGAACCAAGAAGTTTGTACGGGCAAGGAGATCGCCTACTTCGTGAAGATCTACCCATAGTGAGGCTAGTCCTTCGTGGACGGAAGCCGTTATGGAATAGTCAAGGTTGCTACTTCGTGGACCCTTATGGGTGGAGCCCTCCGTGGACTCTCGCGACCGTTACCCTCCGTGGGTTGAAGACTCCATAAACGTGGATGTAAGATAGCACCACCTATCGGAACCACGGGAAAAATCTTTGTGTCTCAATTGCGTTCGATCTACCTATCTCAACTCTTTACTTCATGTGCAATGTCTTTACTTTCCGCTGCCATATTTGTTGACATGCATGTGTAGGGTATATAGACTTGCTAGCTTGCTAAAACTGTTAAAATCTACCAACCAATTAACTTGGGAAAAGGTTAGGTTTTAAATTCCTGCTAGTAGTCTATTCACCCCCCCCCCTCTAGACACTCTTCTAGTGATCCCTCAGCGGGCGTGGAGTCCGCCGGCTGGCTGTTTCCAGCGGGGGCGCGCCAGCGTACCCGCTGGGTGTAGCCTCCGAGCCTCTGGGCGACTCGAAGAGTCGGCGGAGGGTCTTTCCTGTCGCTGAAGTAGACGGTGGTGTCGAGCATGCCGGGAGCGGACACGGAGTCCGCCGATTGGTGGGCACGAAGCCCCGCCGTGCGCGGGCACCGAGCCCACCGGCTGGCTGTTTCCAACGGGGGCGCGCCAACGGACCCGCTGGGTGTAACCTTCGAGCCTCCGGGCGAATTGAAGAGTCGGGCGGAGGGTCTTTGATGTTACTGAAGCAGACGATCGCGTCGAGGATGCCGGGCACGGACGGGGAGTCCGCCGACTGATGGGCGCGAGGCCCTGCCGGGCGAGGACGCGGGGTCCGTCGGTTGTTGGGCACGGGGCCCTACCGGGCGAGGACGCAGAGTCCGCCGGCTGTTGGGCGCGAGGCGCTGCCGGGCGCGGGCGCGGAGTTCATCGGCTGATGGGTGCGAGGCGTTGCCGGATGCGAGGACGCGGAGTCCGTCAGCTGATGGGTGCGAGGACCGGAGTCCACCGGCTGATGGGCGCGGGGCGCTGCCGGGCGCGAGGACGTGGAGTCCGCCGGCTCATGGGCGCGGGGCGCTGCCAGGCGCGAGGACGCGGAGTTCGCCGGCTGATGGGCGCGGGGCGCTGCCGGGCATGAGGACGCGGAGTCCGCCGACTGATGGGCACGGGGCGCTGCCGGGCGAGGACGCGGAGTCGACCGGCTGGTGGGCGCGGGGCCCTGCGGGGTGCGGACGCGGAGTCCGCGGGCTGGTGGGCACGGGGCCCTTCCGGGCGCAGACGCGGAGTCTGTCGGCGGGTTGTTTCCAGCGGGGGTGCGCCAGCGCGCTCGCTGGGTGTAACCTTCGAGCCTCCGGGCGAGGGGGGTTCCCTATGGAAATTATCGTGCAAATGACAAGGTTAGTCGGCGCAGATGTGTCAAATATTTGGTTTCGGCAGTGCAAGTTTTATGCAGAGGTTGCCGACTCGGTTTCGTCCGAGCCTCCTTCAATCGTTTTCATGTCCTCTCCGCTCTTTGGCTCTTGCTCTTGCCAGCCGGACAGCCGGGAGCCGGTCTATAGCTGAGGTGAAGAGTGGGCCGCGGGATGGAGCGTACAGTACTCGAACTACGGGAGCAGACTCGACTGAGTAGACACTCACAAATGAAATGACCGGGTCGCCCAAGCCGTTTTTCCTCGGACGTTTTTCGCGTGTGGTGACCTCCATCTTTTGCTCTCGCTAGCCAGACAGCCATGGTGCGGTCTGTAGCTGAGCCAAAGAGTGGGCCTTCGGTACCGTACACGCTACTAAGCCATCTTGTGGAACGAACCGGGCCAAGCGGCAAGCCCCGAGCCGAGACTAGTTGGCGCTGGGGCGAACAGTAAAACAATCGAATAAATGCAGCGACAAACCCGAGGGTCGCTCGGGGTTATCCGTTTGTGTGCATGGTGCGAAGATATGCGGGTGAAGAGCTCACATTGCTTTTTGCGTAGGCGAGGCGGGTGTTGTCGATGACAGCCGGCGCGACTTTTTGCTAGTGGGGTGCACTGGCGCACCCACTAGGTGTAGCCACCGAGCCTCCGGGCGGCCGATGGGTGTACTAGCCGGTCGGGCCCGACCGGCCGGGCGTCGAAGCGGATGGGCAGTCGGGCTAGGTCTCCAGTCGGTCCGGTGTCGAAGCAGGCGGCCAGGCCAGGCGGCGACGCAGGTCAACTGACCGAGCGGTGACGCGGACAGGCGGGCACAATTTTTTTCTTCTTTTTTTGTTGGCAGCCGGCCTCACTTTTTACTTTTCTTCTATTCGGGCAGTCGGCCCCTCACGTTTTTTTTACCGGCCTCACTTATTTTTTTTCCAGCTGGCCCCATTCTTTCCTTTTCCTATCTGGGCAGCCGGCTCGTGGCTTTTCTTTTTTCTCCAACCGGTCCTCTCTCCCTCCCGACGGCAGCCGGTCCGGGAGGGAGCAGCCGGCGCGGCGCTGGAGACGGGCCGGGAGCGCGAGGACGAGCCGGCCTGGGCCGGCGGGCGCTCGAGCAGGCGGGGCGGAACCACCGGGCGCCGGCCAGGGGTGCGAGGGGCGACGCGGAGGCGGAGCCGGCGGGCGGCCGGAGCAGGGCGGTCTCGGGGCGATGGGGAGGCGGAGGCGAATGGCGCGGCGGGGCGACGCGGAGGCGGAGCCGGCGGGCGCGCGGATCGGACGTGGAGGCCGGCTGGAGTGGTAAGCCGGCATGCGGGCGACGTGGAGGTGAAGCCGACAGACGACCGGGGGCTGCGGACGCGCGGAGCCGGCGCGGACATCGGCCAGAGGGCGGGGAGGCACGACGAGGCGGCGCGAGCGCGTGACCGGCGCGGGAGGAGGGCCAGGCGGCACAACGTCACTGTGCCGGTGTGCGTGGGCCACGGGCGGAGCGGCGCGGGAGGACAGGGCAGCGCGCGGGGGCTCTCGGACGGAGTGGCGCTGGAGGGGTGGCGAGGGCCCGGCCATGGGGGCGCTCGCGGAGAGGTGCTTGTGCGTGGTCGGCACACGGTCGTGCGGGCGGGCGCAAAGGCCGCGGGTATGGGGGTGGTGTGGGGGCCCGAGCCGTGCGAACGCGTCAGCAGGGGTCGACGCCGTCGTAGGACTCGGCGTGTTTGAAGCCGCCGCGGGACTGCTCGAGGGAACTGGCGAGGTGGATCTCCTCCGACAGCTTGGAGTTGAGGAGGGCGCCATGGCGGATGTGTAGCTGCACCACGAGCAGGCGCGACGGGCGCGCGGGGTCGAGGAGGGCGGAACGGCAAGCCGCTGGAGCACGACAGAGCCGCCGTGGGAGGAGTTGCGCATCATGATAGGTGAGCTGACGTAGTTGCGGACGCTAGAGGGCCTTGCGTGCTCCTCCTGGCACTGACGAGGGCCACCTCATGCGCCTGCTCCTGCATGCGGATGAGCTTGGCATATGCGCCGTTAACCCATGTGGCCATGAGGTCGTCGTGCGCGCCCATCTCGGAGACGGCACCGGCCTGCAGGACGGTGATGAGGTCGGCCTTGCGGATGGTGGATAGCCTGTGCGCAATGACGAGGGTGGTGCAGCCGATCATGAAGCAGTCCAGTGCCTCCTGCACGAGCTTCTCAGACTCGGAGTCCAGCGCGCTGGTGGCCTCGTCCAGTTGGAGGATGGCCGGGTTCTTGAGCATCGCACGGGCAATGGTGATCCGCTGTTTCTGGCTGTCGGAGAGCTGCAGGCCGCGCTCGCCCACCTACGCGTCGTAGCCGTCAGGGAGCTTGATGAGGAAGGAGTGGGAATTGGCGACCCTGGCGGCCTCCTCCATCTCCACCTGGCTCACCCCTCCTCCCTCCCGAGCAGCAGGTTCTCGCTGATGCTTGTCGCGAACAGCGCCGGCTCCTGGCTCACCAGGCCTACTATCGGGGGAGAGGAGGAGCAGAGCTTGATTTTTCCAGCATGGAGAACGTGCGGGGGCGAGCCTGCTTTTTTCGTGAAGAAGGTCGAGCGCGAGCTCTTGTCCGCGGGATTTTTTCTGTGATGTCGAGGAAATTTGGAGTAGAGGATGAGCGTTGGCTGCTGCAGGCGTCGGCGCGAGCGCGACGGCTAGGAGCAGTGCTAGCGCGAGGAGGATGCGACGGCGGCCCGTCATGACCGCGAGAGCGCCGAGGACGGACGCGGGCGAAGGAACGCGGGAGCGACGACGGGCGGCCGGCGTCGCGGTGGTGGTGACGAAGAGGGTCCCGTCCGGACCGCGGTTCTAGCAGCAGCTTGCCCCATGGTGGGCGCCAACTATATTGTTTTCTCACAACAGATGTCAGGGGGTGGCTTATCGAGGTGAGAGCAAGTCTACCGTCGAAGATCCAGGACGGGATAGGGTAGTAGCACATGGTGGTTTACCCAGGTTCGGGGCCCTCGCGTGGAGGTAACACCCCTAATTCTGCATGCCTGATGATATATGCGATGTATCTGGCAGTACAAAGTTGCTCCTAGAGTTGTATGGGGAAGAGAGCCATGGGCTCCTCTTGTGATGCGCGCGCGTGTGTATTTGAGGGAAATGAGAGAGCCTGGGAGAGTGAGGCGTGAGTGCCTTGAGAGGCTTGGCCATCGCCCTTGTGTATGTGGTGGATGCTATTTATAGTGAGCATGCCTTGGTGGCCAAGTGAGAGCCTTGGCCACCAAGTCATAGCCTTGCAGGCCAAGTGAGCCCCCTAGTGCCTCTTATAAAAGGAGGCCCAGGGGACAAGGGGTGGCCCACATGGCCAACTACACTATTGGAGATGACATGCGAGGTGACGCATGATGAAGGCTACAATGCGTCACTATTGGTCAATAGTGATGGACGCATGACACGGGCTACAGTGTCTTCATGTCGCGTCCGACGGGACGCTGCGATTTACTTCGCGTATCTGGCCAGTTGGAGGAGCCGGACATGGAGCCAGCCGGGGAAACAAATGAGGAGCCAGCTACAGCAGCCGGACCGGGGAGCCAGCCGACCTGGGAGCCGGCCGACCTAGGAGCCGGCCGACCTGGGACCCGGCCGGACCGGGGAGCCGGCCAACCTTGGAGCCGGCCAACCTGGGAGCCAGCCGAACCGGGGGGGGCGGCCAACCTGGGAGCCAGCCGGACGTAGGTGCCGGCCGACCTAGGAGCCAGTTAGAGCGGGGAGCCCGCCGGACTGGGGAGCGAGCAGGATCGGGGGGGGGGGGGGGGGGCGTTGGCCGCCTTGATGTTTGAAATATGTTGAGTCGTCTCCTTGAGCCTACCCGGGGGTCATCCCCCCGACAAGAGGAGATCAAACTCCAAAAAGTTCGGTGGCAGGCTGGCCCCCAAGGCCGCCTGGCGAGCCGGCCGGCTGCCCTCGCGGGCCGGCCTTACCACCGCCGGCCGGCTGAGAGGCGGCCGGCCCGGCCGACCGGCCACTACGACAGTCGGCGGGTCATCGCCCATCCCATCCCCCCATACCGGCGTACGGCGACAAGACAAGACCCCCACGACGAGGCGCGCATGGCTACATGACCAGTTGACAGGGCACGCGTGGCTACAGGACCCCCTGACGCGAGCAGGACAAGGCTACAGGGCCACGGGTACCGCTGACCTTGACCAGGCGGGCCGACCCTGTAGCAGGTGTGCGCCTACCTACTCCATGACGACGGCGCGTGCTGGCCACAGTGGCGCGCAACCAGCGGGTCCCGTGCTCGACAAGACCCGGTAGCCTGTGGGCCCCACGGCCGACCTGAGAGGTTGGCTACCGGGGCCCGCACCCCTTTACTCCCTATATTGTAATAGACCGGCTGCACTATAAAGCCAACCCCCAGCCCCCCTGAGAGGGGGTCAAAGTTTAGTTCATCTACACACACACCCCCCACTAGAGGCGGCGAGGCTGGTAGCGAGAGCTCCATCTTCCCCCTCACGAACAGCTCAAGGAGCACTCTGTACTGTGATCATCTACAGTGACTCCGGCAGGACTAGGGGTCTTACCTCCATCGGAGGGCCCTGAACCTAGGTAAGCCTGCATCATGTGTCTCACACCCTCACCCGTCTCGGGACGCCGCCAGTGCCCGTCGGCCCCAAACCACGACTTAAGCCACCCCCTGGCATCTGCCATAGAAATACCACGACAGTTGGCGCCCACCATGGGGCCGGCAGCGACGTCGGTCAGAGTTATGTTCTGGACGGGACCCTTCACCCCGTCCGGCACGCACATCGCACACGACTTGGTTGTGCGTTACGGCGCACTCGACTGCATCAACGATAATGCCCGCCACCTTGAGGACATGGACTTCCCCGAGGGCGGCTCCACCATCCCCTTTGGCGACCACCGTGTCTACGTCACGATCGTCCCCGATGAGTACCCTGCCGAGGTGCTCAGCTATGACGAGCTCCGACGACATCGACGACCTCTGCACCCATATGGAGGTAATGACAACCCCCTCTTTTGGCGGCGGGTCGACATGGCAGACCCCGCTGCGTGCGCCCATCCCGCTCGTGGCTGACCCGACAGCCGGGGACGAGGAGCTGGATGGCCATCGCCAGCGCCTGCTCACGGAGGCGGAGGCGCTGGAGGCCACACAACGCGAGTTCGAGGCCGCGCAGCGCGAGTACAACGCAGCCCATGGCCTCACACCGACTGGCGTCGGACCCAGCCAGCTGGGGGAAGTGCGGCGCCGCGGCGGCACCATCGGCCAAGAGCTGGCCGGTGCCCGTCTGGTCTACAACACGCCCATCAAGAACATGAGGGCCACACGGGCCGCCCCCAACGAGCTAGTGGAGCTCGACACGCCGGCCCGCGAGACATAGCAGGAACGCATCCGCATCCTCATGGAGGCTGCAAACTTGTAGCAGGAGCAGCCGGTCCAGTCGCTTCGGGACTGGGCGGGCTCCCGCTTGAGGACCAATGCCACAATCATCGACCCTCGCCGGCCCGTGGGCGGCTGGCGGGTCATGCAGCAAACATCCTCGTCCACCGCCGGCAACCGTCGTCGTGACAGCCGACGTACGGGCAGCCGAACCGGCACGACAGCAGCCCGTCGGCTGTGGACAGCTGTGCAAACGAGCAGGCTGGCCGGGGCAACCACCGGCCGGCGCAGAGCGACCCGCGCGGGGCACGAGACCGCGGCCCGGCGCCCGGTAAGCGAGCTCGTCGGCCCACGCCTCCTGGACAATCAGGACGCCCGTTTCTGCCTCGAGCGGCTCATGGAGTCCCAGGCCATGGAGGAAGAAAGCACTGTCGGCCGGCCGTGCTTCAAGCCGCGCATTCTGAAGGAACCATTCCCCAAGGGCTTCACCTTGGAGCGCGACACCCCCAAGTACCACGGCTCGACCAAGCCCGAGGATTGGTTGGCCGACTACATCACCGCCGTCGATATCGCCAGTGGCAACACGCGCATGGCGGTGTGCTATGCGCCCCTCATGCTGCTCGGCTCGGCCCAGACCTGGCTCAACAGCCTCGCGGCCGGGAGCATAAATGGCTGGCTGGACTTCCAGGAGGCATTTGTGCGCAACTTCACCGGCACGTACAAGCGTCCCGGCCGGCCCCGCCAGGTGGCCCTCTGCGTCCAGGGGCCGACTGAGCTCCTCCGCGACTACCTCACGCATTGGACCGAGCTCCACAACTCTTACGAGGGTGTCCATGAGGTGCAGGCGATCCAGTACTTCATCGACGGCTGCCGAGACGGCACCCTCTTCAAGCATAAACTCATGCGCCGGGAGCCGACGACCCTCGCGCAGCTCATGGCTGTTGTGGACGAGTAAGCCATGGCCGAGTCCTCCATGAAGGTTCTGGTCCAAGTCGACGCGGCCGGCAAACTGACCCAGGACAAGCCGGCCGCTACTCCGGCGGCCGGCGACGGCTCCTCCAGGCGCCGCCAGGACGATTAGGGCAAGCGCAAGTCCGACCAGACGGATGCCTGCTACGACAGCTAGCAAGTCGCCACCGTAGAGGACGGCAAGATGGCAGACGGCCTGGGCTCCAGCCGGTGTCAATGCACCAATGAGGGCAAGCAGCCCTGGCAGTCCAGGTACACCTTCGAGCAGATGCTCGACGGGCCCTGCAAGTTCCATAGCGGGGCCAAGCCGGCCACGCACACGGCTCGCTAGTGCAGCTGGTTACACCAAGATCGTATGGGGTGATGCGCTGCCCCCCGCTCCGGCCCAACAGCCGCCGCCGCCCGCCCCGGGAGCCGGCGGCGCCCGAGATGATTACCCACACCAGGACGCGACCTACGTTGTCTTCACCTCAGAGGATAACGACAAGCACAGCCAGCAGGCATGCGCAGAAGGTCAATGCCATCGCCCCTTCGGTCCCCCCAGTACACGCACAGGTCGAACAAACCCATCACCTGGGGACGCAAAGACCACCCGGCCGTGATGCCCATGCCGGGCGGCTACGCGCTGGTCCTCGATCCCACCTTCGTTTCAGAGTGAAGCACCTGTCGCTTCATGTGGGTTCTCGTCGACGGCGGTAGCAGCATCAACATCCTCTACCGCGACACAGGACAAGCTGGGCATCTGGCAGTCCGAGCTCCAGTCGACCCAAACGGTATTCCACGGCATACTTTTTGAGTATTTATTTACCAATTTATAATATTTTTGAGCACTAACCTATTGACCCAGTGCACAGTGCCAGTTCTTGTTTTCTGCGTGTTTTTGCCTTTTCATAGTTACAATACTAAACGGAGTCCAATTTCCACGAAATTTTTTGGTGATTTTTTCTGGACCAATACAAGACCTAGAAGCTTCGAGAGGAGGGCTAGGAGATGCACCAGGGGCCCACAAGCCATATGGCCGTGCCCCTAGGGGGGGGGGCGCGGCCAAATATGTTGTGGCCCCCTGGAGCGTCTCCCGACGTCGTTCTCTGGCCTATGAATTCACATCTACCCTAAAAACACCAGAATGCTAATGTTGATCCCAATGATATGCCTTTGTCTACTTTTATTGAGAAAATTAATGATGCCATTGATGTGAACTTTATCTCGCGAAATAATTTCAACAACAATGCTTATAGAGGAAATTTCAATGCTAGACCGTATCCCGGTAATTCCTCTAACAACTATGGAAATTCTTAAGGTAATTCATATGGCAATGCTTCTACAAATTCTAATAGGATACCTTCTGATCTTGAGAACACAATTAAAGAATTTATTAATTCTCAAAAGGTTTTCAACACTACGGTAGAAGAAAAGTTGCATATGATTGATACTTTGGTTAAAAACATGGATATAATTGCTCTTGATGTTGAAACTCTTAAAAATAAGTCTTTGCCACCCAAGCATGATTTCAATGAGACTATTAAATCTATCCAATTATCTATGAATGAAAGTAAGGAGAGGACCGCTAAGTTGAGAGCTAAGCGAGAATTCTCAGAAAAAGCTCTTCCACCAGGTTTTTACCAAAATCATGATGAAGATCTTAAAATGATTGGTGTTTCTCCTATTGAATCTTTGTTTACATCTCTGCATATAAATGATAAGGGGACTGGAGATGAGTCAACTTTAGTTAAGGAGCGTCCCGTTTGCTTGGAGGGTGATGATTCAAATGCTAAAACTGAAAAAGTGGGTTTGGAGAGGTCAATACTTTAACTAGTGATGTGCCCACTATCTTGGATTACAAGGACTTTAATTATGATAAATGCTCTTTAGTAGAATGTATTTCCTTCGTGCAATCCATTATTAGCTCACCCAATGCTTATGAACAAAACAAGGCTTTTACCGAACATATAGTCGAAACTATGATAAAAGCCTATGATGAGAAACTTGAGCTTGAAATTTCTATTCCTAGAAAATTGCATGATGAGTGGGAACCTGCTATCAAAGTAAAGATAAATAAATATGAATGCAATGCTTTGTGTGACCTTGGTACTAGTGTTTCAACAATACCAAAAACTTTATGTGATGTGCTTGGTCTCACTAATATTGAAGAGTGTTCCCTAAACTTGCATCTTGCGGATTCTACCATCAAGAAACCTTTAGGTAGAATTAATGATGTGCTTATTATTGCAAACAAAAAATATGTCCCTGTAGATTTCATTGTGCTTGATATTGATTAGAATCCTTCTTGTCCCATAATACTTGGAAGGCCATTTTTACGAACTATAGGTGCAATTATTGATATGAAAGAGGGAAACATAAGTTTCCAATTCCCATTAAAGAAGGGGATGGAACACTTCCCTAGGAATGGAATTAAACCACCTTATGAATCAATCATGAGATCTACCTACGGGTTGAGTGTCAAAGATGACAACACTTGAAACTATGCATTATGCCTAGCTAGGGGCATAAAACAATAGCGCTTGTTGGGAGGCAACCCAATATGTGTCTTTATTTTTGTTTTTACTTTCTGTTTTTGTATGATAACATGATTGTTGCCTCTGTAATGATTGTGTTTTTATGTCTTAATTAGTGTTTGTGCCAAGTAAAGCCTTTGGGATGACTCACAAGATGAGTAGAAACGATGCTGAATCTGAAACAGAAACTTTGACTCAGTGCAGGAATTTTCATTTTTTACTGGAGAGTGATAATGATCTGAAATTTTAACACAGTATTTCTATACAAATTCTTTACGTTTTACTAATTTTTCATAATTTTTAGAGTTACAGAAGTATGGGCTATTTACCAATTGCTACAGACTGTTCTGTTTTAAACACATTCTATTTTGCTTGCATAGTTTGCTTGTTTTGATTATGCCATTGACTATATTGGGGGTGTAAGCCATGGGGAAGTTAGAATACAGTACCTATTATGAAAAAATTAATTTGAATCAATTTATCACAGTACCTCAAGTATGCAATATGTTTCTTATACTAACGGATCTCACGAAGTCTTGTTGAGTTTTGTGTGATTGAAGTTTTCAAGTTTTGGGTGTTACCACGATGGACTACGGAATAAGGAGTAGAAAGAGCCCAAGCTTGGGGATGCTCAAGGCACTCCAAGTATAGTTCTAAGGAGACTCAAGCGTCTAAGCTTGGGGATGCCCTGGAAGGCATCCCTTCTTTCGTCTCAATCCATCGGTATGTCACTTGGAGCTATATTTTTATTCATCACGTGATATGTGTTTTGCTTGGAGCGTTGTTTGCTTTTGTTTGCTTTTACTTTCAGTTTGTCACAATCATCATTTGCTGGACACACCTATTTGAGAGATACACACCTTCATGATAATTTGCTAGAATACTCTATGTGCTTCACTTATATCTTTTGAGCTAGGCAGTTGCTCTAGTAGTTCACTTATATCTTTTTTAGCACGGCGGCGTGTATATTTTATAGAAATAATATGCTCTCGTTCTTCACTTATATTTGTTTGAGAGCTGAGTAATAGTGACGGTAATTTGCATGGGTCATAAGACTAGTCCAAGAATATTAGGTAGCCTCTTCGGTACCGTGCATAGCCCATTCTCACCTCGAGGATCGGTGCAAATATTCGCCAGTGCATCCAAACCCCGTGACATGATACACTCTGTTGCACATAAGCCTCATTATATATTCCTCAAAACAGCCACCATACCTACCTATATATTATGGCATTTCATAGCCATTCCAAGATATCTTGCCATGCAAATTCCATCGTCACTTCGTATGACTAGTTCGTTCATCATCATAATGATTTGCAAGATCGTATAAAGCTGACATAGTATTTGTGGCAAAGCCACCGTTCTTCATATTTTTGATACATGTCACGCTAGATCATTGCACATCCTGGTACACTGCCAGAGCCATTCATACAGAGTCATATCTTCCTATCAGTTCGTCATGTTGTGTTGTAAGTAAATAAAAGTGTGATGATCATCATTATTAGAGCATTGTCCCAGTGAGGAAAGGATGATGGAGACCATGATTCCCCCACAAGTCGGGATGAGACTCCGGACGAAAAGTGAAATAAAAATGGGGGAGGCCAAATGAGTCCGCCATATATAAAAAAAGAGAAAATGGGGGAGGAAAAAATATAGAGAAAAGCCCACCATATAAAATAATAATAAAATGAGAGGAAAGAAGAAGGGACTCTGCTACTATCCTTTACCACACTTGTGCCTCAGAGTGGCACCATGTTCTTCATATAGAGAGTCTCCTATGTTGACACTTCCATATGCTAGTGGGAATTACCTTTTCATATAATAAACTTGGCTTGTATATTCCTATAACGGGCTTCCTCAAATGCCCGAGGTCTTCATGAGCAAGAAAGTTTGACGCACACCCCACTTAGCTTCAGTTGAGCTTTCATACACTTATATCTCTAGTGCATCATTTGCATGGCAATCCCTACTCCTCGCATTGATATCTATTGATGAGCATCTCCATAGCTCGTTGGTACGCCTAGTTGATGCGGGACTATCTTCTCCACTTTTTACCCCTTTGATACCTACCACCATATTCTATTCCACCTATATGCTATCTAGAATGGTTCACGCTCATGTACTGCGTGAAGAATAAAAAGTTGATGCATATTGAAAAAGTACGATCCAATTGCCTGACTTGGACACCATGGTGCTTAACATTTGTATCTATGTGGTGAAGACGGAGTCATGCCTTGCTAATATAATAAGATGAATAGGGGTAAAACATTCTTTTAGGATCGTATACTTTGAATAATTAATGATTTTTTTTCTTATACTTATAAATATTACTATGTTGCTGTTTGTTAATTCATCATTTCTCAATGAGCATACATACCAAAGATTACATAATGGGTAACATGTCAAATCAAAAATTCTGTTTTTATCATTTACCTACTCGAGGACGAGTAGGAATTAAGCTTGGGGATGTTGATACGTCTCCAACGTATCTATAATTTTTTATTGTTCCATGCTGATATATTATCATTCTAGGATAATTTTTGGGTACATATTTGCCAATTTATAATATTTTTGAGCAATAACCTATTGACCCAGTGCCCAGTGCCAGTTCCTGTTTTCTACATGTTTTTGCCTTTTCAGAGTTACAATACTAAACGTAGTCCAATTGCCACAAAACTTTTTGGTGATTTTTTCTGGACCAATACAAGACCTAGAAGCTTCGGAGGAGGGCTAGGAGATGCACCAGGGGCCCACAATCCATCTGGTCGCGCCCCCAGGGGGGCGCGGCCAGATATGGTGTGGCCCCCTGGAGCATCTCCCGATGTCGTTCTCTGGCCTATAAATTCACATCTACCCTAAAAACACCAGAAGCGCTCCCGAATTCACATCTACTCTCTCTTGATCTTCAATACAATGTTCATTGCATCGTTGCCTTGAGCTATTCGATGTAATCCCTTTGTATGGTGTGTTTGCTGGGATCCGATGAATTGTGAGTTTATGTTCAGATTATTCATGAAAAGTATTTGAGTCAAACCTGATTACTATCATTCTTATTTGCATGATCATCATAGCTTCATAATGCTCCCCGGTCTATTGAGATAGTTTGGCCAACTAGATTGATATTTCTTTAGTGGGAGTGGTGCGTTGTAGTAGGTTCAACATGACGAGTTTTTATATCCCAGGGGCAGAAGGGGACAAGTCGCGTCTTTGTGTTGTTTCTACTAAGGATAAAACGATGGGGTTTATTCATATTAGTTGAGTTTACTTTGTCTACATCATGTCATCATTCTCCAAGCATTACTCCGTTTGTCATGAGCTTAATACGTAGAGAGGCAAGCATAGAAGCGCTCTTGAAGTGGAGTAATAGTAGTAGGTGCAGGCAGGAGTCGGCTTATTTGCTTATGGACGTGATGCCTATATACACATGATCATTGCCGTGAACATCGCATAATTATTTGCTTTTCTATCAATTGCCCAACAGTAATTTGTTTACCCACCGTATGCTTTGCTTATGATAGATGCCACTAGAGAACTCTACAACTATCTACACAACTATCATTGTCTATTCACTTATAAATTCACAAACGCTATCATTACCTTGCTGTTATTTATTACCTTTTATTTGCACTTTACTATTATCTACAACTATCTACACAACTCACTTGCTTGCAAATAACGAGATCAAGGGGATGGGATTGACGACCCTCTTACCGGCGTTGGGTGCAAGTTGTTTGTTCTTTTGTGTGCAGCCGTTGAAGACGGTTGAGGATTGGTATTCCTATTGGTTCGATAAACCTTGGTTTCATAACTGAGAGAAATACCTACCCACTTTATGCTGCGATTACCCGTTCCTCTTCACGGAAAACCCAACGCAGATCACAAGTATCAAGGGATTGAGGCCAACCTAGAGAAGATCCGGGCCATCGAGTGCAAGGCCCGGCCGGCCACTCTGGCCGGAGTCCAAAAGATCACGAGCTGCCTGGCCTCGCTCAGCCGCTTCATCAGCCGGCTGGGGGAAAAGGCGCTCCCCCTCTACCGCCTGCTCAAGAAGACGAACACCTTCGACTGGTCGCGCTGGCGGATGATGCGTTCCACGACCTCAAGTGTGCACTCTCCACCGCACCCGTCCTAGACGCCCTGGCTGACAAGGAGCTGATGCTGCTCTACATCGCAGCTACCAGCCGGGTGGTCAGCGTCGTCATGGCTGTCGAACGGCCGGAACCGGACCACGCCCAGCCGGTCTAGCGGCCGGTCTACTACCTAAGAGAGGTCTTGTCCGCCTCGAAGCAGAACTATCCCCACTACCAAAAGATGTGCTACTGTGTGTTCCTGGTGGATTGGAAGCTCAAGCTCTACTTCCCGGAGCATCCCGCCACGGTGGTGAGCACCGCACCCCTTGGGGAAATCATGGGCAACTGAGACGCAGCTGGCCGGATCGCCAAGTGGGCCATCGAGCCGGCCGACCACCACATCACCTACGAGCCTCGCACGACCGTCAAGTCTCAAGCCTTGGCGGATTTCCTCGTCGACTGTGTGGAGACGGAATACCTCCCATCGCCTCCCGACTCCACTCATTGGTGCATGCACTTTGACGGATCAAAGATGCGCACCGGCCTCGGAGCCAACATCGTCCTCACCTCTCCGAAGGGAGAACGGCTGCAGTACATCCTGCAGATCCACTTTGCCGCCTCGAACAATGTGGCAGAGTACCAAGCGCTCACCCACGGCCTTCGGCTGGCCAGGGAGATCGACGTCCGGCGCATCTTGTGCTTCGGCGACTCCGACCTGGTGGTGCAGCAAGTCACTGGCGAATGGGACGCCAGGGACGCGAACATGGCCAGCTACCGTTTCTTGGTCCAGCAACTGACATGCGGCTTTAAGGGTTGTGAGTTCCATCACATCCTTCTTGCCGACAATGAGGCCGCAGATACACTCGCCAAGATCGGCTCCACCCAGCAACCCATCCCAGCCGGAGTGTCCCTCGAGCACCTGCGCAAGCCCTCCATCAAGCCGTCCCCGGACTCTGAGTCCATCTTCATCCCGGTTGATCCGGGGATTCCCGACCACGCCCCGCCAACAACCGGCTCCGGCTCGGGGACTGCCCCGTACGGCCCGGGGGCTGCCAGCTCTGGCCCGGGGACTGCTCCGTCTGGCCCGGGGACTACTCCAACTGGCCCGTGGGCTGCCGACCCCGGCCCAGTCGGACCGGAGGCAGCAGCCGTCCTAACGGTGGTCACGGCCCCGTCCTGGGCACAACCTTTCCTCACCTACCTCGTAAGTGGCAAGCTGCCTGCCGACAAGGTCGAGGCCCATCAAATCCAATGGCGATCAACTCCCTACACCATCATCAACAACGAACTTGTCAAGCACAACGTGACTGGCGTGTTCCAGCGCTGCGTTGAGCCAGACAAGGGCCGCGAAATCCTTTGAGATATCCACCAGGACGAGTGCGGCCACCACGCAGCCTCACGCGCTTTGGTGGCCAAAGCCTTCCGCCACAGTTTTTACTGGCCGACCGCCCAGGAAGATGCCAAGGAGCTGGTCGAAAAGTGCAATGGATGCCAACGCTTCAAGGCACGTAGTCACTGTTGGGTTCTACCGTAGGTGCATCGCATGCAAATTAAAAAAATTCCTATGCATAGAACAACCAAGAACATGCTATGGAGATGGATCATAGATTGTTACCACTAGACGCGCAGTGCCGTGCAGCGGAAGTAGAGTTGGGGCAGCGCGTCCATGAGGTCCGTCTCCTCCTCGTCCGACCTCCCTCGAACAGCCGGTCCGATCTCCCACGAACTACCGGTCGCCGGATCCCACGTGCAGGTTCGTCGGAGCGGCGCAAGTGCACCGCCTCTAATGGTATCCGCGCGTGTAGGAGGAACACCGTGCGGCGGACTTCTAGGTCCGATCACACAGTCGGCAGTGAGTGGAGGTGGCTACTTGCAACACATGCAAAGCCCTAATGACGGCGCCGAAGCGATCTACCAGATGGGTGTGCCGCACCTTCACTATATATAGGCATTCGTCGCGGGCTCAACTCTTGCGCCTCGCACGGATCCTAAAGCCCATGTGTTCCTTCCCTTAAGCACGCGACCCCTTAGGTTCTCATTCACTTGGTCGCGAGTCAGATCACATCCGACTCGATTAGTTGGTAGCGGCCTCTAGCAAAGCATGCCGACTCCAAGTGTATGATGAAGCTAGTTAGGCGAACCTGTACATCATACTTCTGTTCCCTTTGCCACATGATATATGTTGTCATGCTCAAGGCGACATGGTCATCCTTGTGCAGCACGACCTCTTTCTCGTTCCGGTGAATCCGACCAACACTTCAGATTATCTCATAATCCTCATCGCATGGAAATTCTTATCCAGGTCGGATCACCTGAGGGGCCCAGAGTATATCTCTTCTGATCGGAGGCGCAAATCCCATCTTGCTCAACCATGTCTCGCAGCATGGGTCCGGACAAGCCCAAAACCTACCTTTATAACTACCCAGTTACGGAGTAGCGTTTGGTCGGCCCAAAGCAGGTCTATCACCATCCCGAGTACACGCGTCAGCTCGGGTATTAGGACATAGAACGTATGTTGTACTAGAGACTCACAGATGACCTATCGCTGCGTCTCATAGTTGGGTCTGTCCAACTCAGACCTTATCTCAACTCGGATCCGACTACGTCGAATCCGACCAGATCTTTTTGAGTCCATATTATCCGGCTAGCATCCAATGCTACATGGTCAGTGAGACCGGACCATCCACCGTGTCATATGCTAGTCTAACTGGCTGCGCGTCCACACAGCTCTTTTGACTAGGGACCATTTAGGACAGTCATCATACAATACATAGTCGCACAAACAAGTCACATACTTGTTAATACATATCATTGATAATGTCCAAGGACTATCTTTATTCCTAAACACATAGGAAATATCATCATACATGATTGCCTCTAGGGCATATCTCCAACAGTCACCTGCTGGCTGCCGCCCTCAAAACCATCCCGCTCACGTGGCCATTAGCCGTCTAGGGGCTGTACATGGTGGGCCCATTCAGAACCGCCCGAAGCGGCTTGATACACCTATCGGTGGCCGTTGACAAATTCACAAAGTGGATCGAGGCCAGGCCAATCAAGAAGATCGATGGCCCGATCGTCATCGCGTTCATCAAAGACATCGCCGTCCGCTACGGCCTACCGAACATCATCATCATCGACAACGGCACAAACTTCGCCAAGGGCGCGCTAGCTTGCTACTGCGAAGCGCAAGGGGTCTGGCTGGACCTCGCATCCGTGGCCCACCCACAGTCAAATGGCCAGGCGGAGAGGGCCAATGGTCTGATCTTGGCCGGCCTCAAGCCACGGCTGGTCGAGCCGCTGGAGCGCTCGTCCGGCGCATGGGTCGAGGAACTGTCGGCTATGCTTTGGAGCCTCCGGACCATGCCCAACTGGTCGACCGGCTTCGCCCACTTCTTCCTGGTGTACGGGGCGGAGGCGATCATCCCCACCGATATCGACTTCGACTCGCCGCGCGTCACCCTCTGCACAGAGGCTGACGCAAAAGAAGCACGAGAGGACATCGTCAATCTCCTCAAGGAGGCACACGAGCTGGCCTTGTCCAGATCGGCCATCTACCAGCAAGGCATGCGCCGCTACCACAGCCGGTGGGTCAATCCCCTCTCATTCCGAGAAGGCGACCTTGTGCTCCAGCTGATACAGCGGACAACCGGACAACACAAGTTGTCCGCCCCATGGGAGGGCCCGTTCATCATCAGCAAGGCGCTGAGCAACAACGCGTACTACCTAATTGACGCACAAAAGGCCAGAAAGAACAAGAGAGACGCCAACGGCTCTAAGACAGAGCGTCCGTGGAACGCCGAGCTCCTTCGCTCACTCTACAATTGAAGCAAGTGTATGTATGTATCCTCCCTTTTGCGCAATCAATGGAACAACCGGCACCCCCGAGCAGGCCTCCGGGACTGCCCTTCCGAGCATATTACTCGCAAGTTTCTTTTCCTCCGCCGCCCACCCCTGGACCGACACCGCTGGCTCGGGGACTGGCCGGCTCGCCCAAACCTCCCCAACCAGAATTAGCTAAGTACTATGTCCCCACCCCTGCGGCCCAATCTTTGACCTGGCTACAGACCGCAACCCGGCTGTCCGGACGGCAGGAGCACAAGCCAAAGGGGTGGGGCGGATAGGAAAAATGACTAAGGGATGGGCATGGTCTGGCCGAGCTAAGTTGACTGTTCCAATCCAAGCTCGCAAGGGTCCAAAGTACCATGTCCCCCCCCCCCCCCGCAGCCCACTCCTTGATCCGGCTACAGACCGCAACCCGGCTGTCCGGCCAGCGGGAACAAAGACCAAGGGAGCGAGGTGAATGGGAAAAAACGGCTAAGGCAAGTAAAGTGGCGAACGGGCCAACAACCGGCAACTCACAGCATGAAAACTAAGAGCACTTAAATAAATATAGCGGCACAAGGCCGTAAGTGCATTACAATAATCATACACCCCCAGTGGGTGGACTTGTTCATTAAAACTAATCAAAGGAAAGAGGAGGACGAAGGCTCTAGGCGGCCGGCGGAGTCTGCTGGCTCACTTCCGCGTCGCCAGTCGGTGGGGCCTCCGCCCCCGCAGAAGACGCGGCCGCCCCACCGGCGTCTGCCTCGTCCACCGCTATGTCTTCATCAACAGGCTCCCTCGAGCTGGAGTCAATCTCCTCATCATCGTAGCCGAGCGAGACGCCGAACTGGTCCTTCGGGACGGGCGCGCCATCCTCCCCAACTCCGGGAAGTACACGTCCAGCGACGCGTAGCTGGCAAGTTCATTGGCTCGGAAGCCGATGGCCTCGTCGCGCCGCGCCACGTTGCTCCGCGCCTCAGCCCGCAAGGCCGCTAGCTGGCTTAGGTTGATGCCTGGATACCAGGAGAGGGTGAAGGACAAGGCCATTCGGGTGCCGGCTCGCACTGCGGAGGCCCTCCATGCATCAAACCGCCCCACGGCATGCTCGAGCCACCCGGACGACAGGGATCGGCACCGTCTAGCCAGGCCAAAGGACCTTGATGAGGTCCTCACCCACCACACGGAGCCTCTCCACGAACGCCTTCATGTGGTCCAGCTGGATCTCGCAGGAAAGGGCCACCTGTCTGTGTCAAAACCGGCGGATCTCGGGTAGGGGGTCCCAAGCTGTGAGTCTAGGATCGATGGTAACAGGGACGAAGGAGACGATGTTTTACCCAGGTTCGGGCCCTCCTATGGAGGTAAAACCCTACGTCCTGCTCGATTATATTGATGTGTATGAAGGTTACAGAGTTGATCTACCACGAGATCGAATAGCTAAAACCCTAGATGAGTTTCCCTGTCCTACAATCTAAAACCTCCCCGGTTTATATAGACACCGGGGGGGTACCTAGGGTTTACACATGATAGTTCTCATTCCGGGGGTGGAGATGCCGATTTCCTCATCTTGACTTGGAGTGCACGACGCGCCTTCGAGGCTTCCTTCTAGAACACGGGGTCGTGGCATATCCGGCCCTTCCTGCGATAGTTAGAGAGCGGCCCACCAAGCCGGCCTATTGAGAGATAGGCCAGCGGCCCGAGGACCCCTTAGTCCAGGACTCCCTCAGTAGCCCCCGAACTAGCCCCCAACGCCAAGGGTCATAGTACCAGCAGCTCCATGCGATCGGAGTCTTCGGCTTGCGGGGTGAGTTCTTCTTCTCCTTAATGATCGGCTGAGACTAGTCCGGCTTCCGATGACAAGTAATTTTTCCGATCATACAATCGTCCAGACGCCATGAGTTGCTTAGCCCCAAAGGCCAAACGTCAAAGTGTAAACAGTGTTTCCTGTCAGCCCTTTTGACGAAGGGTCACGGCCAATCATGACCACTGAACCAGTTATGGAAATTTGATTCGCGGTTCGAGGCCGTTTTTTACATTGGCACGACTCATCAATGTACATATCGTGCTCCGTTTCACACGGGATATGATTAACGCCCTAGGTTTTCACACGCGTGCGTAACGGCACGGATATCTCGGGAAGCAGAGAGGCTTGCGGCGCAGTAGAGGGAAGCTCGTCGGCGGCACGCCTTATAAAAGGAAAAAAAAATTCCGAGGACTATTCACGCTTCCCATTCGCATCCCTTGCTTCCTCAATCTTCCCAAGCTCCAAGAGCCCAGATCCAGTTCTCCTTCAATCTCTCCTCCGAGCTTAGCCATGGTGGGTTCAGGCTCTATGGGCAAGTGGGAGGCCTCCACGATCACCGACAAGGACATCCGGGAGTTAAAGCTCGTCGGCTACCTCCCCGCCAAGGTCTTCCACCGCGCTCCAGAGGCGAACCAAGTGGTCCCCACCCCTAAGCCAGGCGAGAGGGTGGTGTTCGTCCCCCACTTCCTCCGAGGACTAGGCTTTCCGCTCCACCCCTTCGTTAGGGGGCTCATGTTTTTCTACGGGCTGGATTTCCACGATCTTCCCCCGAACTCCTTCATGCATATTTTGGCTTTCATCATTCTTTCCGAAGCCTTCCTGTGGGTCGAGCCGCACTTTGGCCTGTGGCTCAAGGTTTTCAATGTCAAGCCAAAGATAGTCGCGGGTGAGCACACGGACTGCGGAGCGGCGGTAATCAGTAAGCTCCCCCGCGTCGAATGGCCGGCCGGTACCTTCATCGATACAATCAAGATCTGGCAAAAGGAATGGTTCTACATCACCGAACCAAGGGACGAGGGCTGGGCGGCACCTGGCGAGTTTAGATCTGGACCTCCTGCGAGGCTAACCTCGTGGCTCAGGAAGGGCCTTGACTGGGGTCAGACGCAGAGGTGAAATTGCTGCAAAAGCACATTTCCTCGGTGATCGCGGCCAAGGTCGAGCTGGTCAATGTTGTCCAGGTCATGCTCCACTGCCGCCTTCTTCCCTGCCAGCACCGGGCCTCCCCCATGTGGGCCTATCAGCTCGAGGACCAGCCTACGGTGCAAGGATTCTGCCGCACTACCCACCAGAAGTTGTGGAAGGCATTATTCAAGCCCCAGAAGAGCTGGCCAGCCGAGGAGGAGGACTCGGGCCTAAGCGTCGATAACCCTCCTACCCAGGTATGATATTATTTTGATACTCCGGCCTTGTTGTTTGACAAAGAGCTGAACAACCTCCCTCTTATCTTTACAGAAGTGACTGAGCAAGGCCGTCAAAATGGATTGTCCGGCCCCACAGCCCAAAGGCCCCGGTTCGGATCTGCTGACGGCGATGCTTGTCGTTGTGCCGTACATAGCGCCGGAGAAGAAGGAAAAGAAGAAAAGCCGAGAAGGCCTCCGCATAAGGGACCCGCCGGACACTATGTCCGAAGAAACCCATCCCTCCTCGACTCACGAGGAAGAGCACGAGGACGGGAGGGAAGGCGATTCCCCTCTTGCAAGAAAGAGGACGTCTGTCAGCGTTCTGGGAACGGGGGTACCCAGACCTGCCTGCCTGCGGCCCAGGGCATGGCCCACTTCATTAGCCAAGCACAACCAGATGCAGCCCCTCTCAAGACAAGGCCCTCGCAAGGACCCTAGGCTCGCGAGGGAGAGCAGCGCCAAGATCGGCAAGCGGAGGGCCTCCCCAGGCCCCCTCCGGAGCGGCGGAGATCTCTATGCAGGGCCCGGCCTCAGGAGTCAAGGGTGACGCAAGGAAGGACAGGCGGGCACCAGCGCGCCAGGCGGAGCAGTTTCCCCTTTAGTGCAAAGGGGGAAAGGACGTACGCGGGTTCCCAGAGCACCTGCCAAAGGTTTCCATTCCGGTGCAACGAGACCACGACCACGAGCCCCGCAGGACGGATGTCATCGCCGAGCCCACCTCTGCACCGTCGACAGCTACTTTGCAGGCGAAGACCGCCTTTGGGCAGGGCGGGGATGTACTCCTGTCCCCCTTCAAATTTGGCCATTGTGGGATCCTTTCCCGCCATTGCGATAAGGGAAGAGGACCCGGACCACCGCTATATATAGAGACTAGGTTGCACCATAGAATGGGATCCGATCCGAAACCAGTCGGTCCATGCGATCCACCACAAAGCTAGCAGAGAGCCAAGAACACCTCAATAGCACCCTCACGAGGCTCCTCAACCTTGTACTAGTTCATCCACCATAACCTCCACGAGAGGCAATCCACCAAAGCAGGAGTAGGGTATTACGCTTCGCAGCGGCCCGAACCTGGGTAAACCATCGTGTTCATCTTCTTCCTCGTCATCGTGCGAGTTCGTCATCTTAGCCATCGAGTAGTGAGCTTGGTAGGGCGAAGCTACAGGGGAATCTTCGCACACGCCCCTGTGTTCGAACCTTGAGGGTTTTGGGGAGCCCAAAATCCGACATTTGGCGCACCAGGTAGGGGACGTGTCGGAGCTTCCCCGCTCGCGGCGACAGCCGAGCCCCGGTTCAGCAACCCCTTGGCGAAAGAGATCCCCGGCGCCGGCCGGCCCCTGGCGCGCGATGGCGCCGGGATGCACAGGGCCGGCCCCGTGGTCGACTGCATCCTCGGTGGGTCGCAGGCGCCGTCCTCCGGCCGCCAAGTCAAGCATTTCCTACGCCACGTAGGAGCAGTTCGGCCGCGGCCCGAGCCCACGCCGCACCACGCCGCACCTTCAAGGCCCTTCTCTGGGGTGGTCGGCGGATCCGTCGCCCCCGTGGGGCGGGTGCGCCTCCCCGTCACCTTCGCCACCCGCTCCAACTTCCGCACCGAGCAGGTTGATTTCGATGTCTCCCACATCCACCTCCCGTACAACGCGATGCTTGGCTACCCCGCCCTCGCCCAGTTCATGGCGGCAACGCACCTGGGCTACAACGTCATCAAGATGCCCGGGAGCGGCGGCATCCTCACCGTCGTGGGGGATGTCAAGGATGCGTCCCACGTGCTCAAGCTCTCCTACAAAGCGGCGGCCGCGGCGCGCACCAGTCGTTGGGACACCGAGCAGGCCGCGGAGGACCCTGGGGGTATCCTCGACGTCGTGCCGGTGAAGAAGAGGCAGCTGTTCTCCCAGAGTCGGGCGGAGACGAATCAGGTACCGGTGGACGAAGGAAACCCTGGCCCTACCTTCACCATCGGCGCCGGCTTGCCTCAGGATCAGGAGGAGGCGTTGGTGGCCTTCCTCCGTGCGAACAAGGACGCGTTCGCGTGGAGCGCCTCCGACCAGGTGGGGGTCCCAAGGGACGTGATCGAGCACTGATGTCTACTACACAACCTTCTTCTTGTAAACTCGTGTTGGGCCTCCAAGTGCAGAGTTTTGTAGGACAGTAGCAAATTTCCCTCAAGTGGATGACCTAAGGTTTATCAATCCGTGGGAGGCGTAGGATGAAGATGGTCTCTCTCAAACAACCCTGCAACCAAATAACAAAGAGTCTCTTGTGTCCCCAACACACCCAATACAATGGTAAATTGTATAGGTGCACTAGTTCGGCGAAGAGATGGTGATACAAGTGCAATATGGATGGTAGATATAGGTTTTTGTAATCTGAAAATATAAAAACAGCAAGGTAACTAATGATAAAAGTGAGCACAAACGGTATTGCAATGCTTAGAAACAAGGCCTAGGGTTCATACTTTCACTAGTGCAAGTTCTCTCAACAATACTAACATAGTTGAATCATATGTAAATCCCTCACGTGCGACAAAGAGTTCACTCCAAAGTCACAAATAGCGGAGAACAAACGAAGAAATTATTGTAGGGTACGAAACCACCTCAAAGTTATCTTTTCCGATCAATCGTATGATCTATCCCTATAAGTGTCACGAACAGCCCTAGAGTTCGTACTAAAATAACACCTTAAGATACACATCAACCAAAACCCTAATGTCACCTAGATACTCCAATGTCACCACAAGTACCCATGGGCTTGATTATACGATATGCATCACACAATTTCAGATTCATCATGTTCAATCCAACACAAAGAACTTCAAAGAGTGCCCCAAAGTTTCTACCAGAGAGTCAAGACGAAAACATGTGCCAACCCCTATGCATAGATTCCCAAGGTCACGGAACCCGCAAGTTGATCACCAAAACATACATCAAGTGGATCAATAAAACATCCCATTGTCACCACGGATATCCCATCGCAAGACATACATCAAGTGTTCTCAAATCCTTAAAGACGCAATCCGATAAGAAAACTTCAAAGGGAAAACTCAATTCATCACAAGAAGATAGAGAGGGGAAAACTCCATATGATTCATCTATATTAATAAAGCTCGCGGTACATCAAGATCGTGCCATCTCAAGAACACGAGAGAGAGAGAGAGAGAGATCAAACACATAGCTACTGATACATACCCTCAGCCCCGAGGGTGAACTACTCCCTCCTCGTCATGGTGACCGCCGGGATGATGAAGATGGCCTCCGATGATGGTTTCCCCCTCCGGCAGGGTGCTGGAACGGGCTCCCGATTGGTTTTTCATGGCTACAGAGGCTTGCGGCGGCGAACTCCCGATCTAGGTTTGTTTCTGGGGGTTTCTATATTTATAGGAATTTTTGGCGGCGGAAACAAGTCCAGGGGGGCCACGAGGTGACGACAAGCCAGGGGGCGTGCCCTAGGGGGGGCGCACCCCCTAGGCTTGTGGTGGCCTCGTGGCTCTTCTGGCCCAACTCCAATGCTTCCTGGGCTTCTTCTGGTCCATAAAAAATTACCGTAGATTTTTATTCCGTTTGGGCTCCGTTTGATATTCCTTTTCTGTAAAACTCAAAAACACGGAAAAAACAGAAACTGGCACTGGGCTCTAGGTTAATAGGTTAGTCCCAAAAATAATATAAAGTTGTAGTAAAATGATTGTAAAACATCCAAGAATGATAATATAACAGCATGGAACAAGCAAAAATTATAGATACGTTGGAGACGTATCAGCATCCCCAAGCTTAATTCCTGCTCGTCCTCGAGTAGGTAAATGATAAAAACAGAATTTTTGATGTGGAATGCTGCCTAACATGTTCATCATATTCTTATCTTCTTTGTATAGCATGGACATTTGGACTAGTAAATGATTCAAAGCAATAGTCTAGTTTTAACATAATGACTTCAATACTCAAGCATGTCAACAAGCAACCATGTCTTTCAAAATATCAACATTAAAGAAAGTTATTCGTAGCCCATCATGCTCAATCATTGATCCATTCATGAAACACACTCAAATATTAGCTATGCCCAATGCTCAAGTACGATCATAGTGCCCCCTAGTTGGTGCTTATAAGAGAAGATGGAGACTCAAAGCAAAAATAAAAATTGCATAAAGTAAATAGATAGGCCCTTCGCAGAGGGAAGTAGGGATTTGTAGAGGTGCCAGAGCTCAAGGTTTAAATTGAGAGAGAAAAATATTTTGAGTGGCATGCTTTTCCTGTCAATGAAAACGACAAAGTAGCTCACAATACTTTCCATGCTAGATACATTATAGGCGGTCCCCAAACAGAATGGTAAAGTTTTTACTCCCCCTCCACCAATCAATCACACTCCACGGCGAGCCGAATCCACGGGTACCGTCCATACAAACAACAATCCTGGGGGAGTTTTGTTTCATTATAATTTGATTTGATTTTTGAGCATGGAACTGGGCATCCCGAATACCAGCCACTTTCTCGTGAATGATAGTGAATCAACACATATCGTGAGAATAACACACCTAGCATGGAAAAATATTGGATACTCCCCACCGTTTCATGAGCGGTACGGGCACACAAAAGAGAAAATTTATTTTGAAAATTTAGAGATGGCACATACAAATTTGCTTGGTACGGCATGGAAATACCGCATATAGGTAGGTATGGTGGACTCATAAGGCAAAACTTGGTTTAAGGATTTTGGATGCACAAGTAGTATTTCTACTTAGTACAAATGAAGGCTAGCAAATAGATTGGGAAGCAACCAAACCAAGAAACGAAAATTCACATAAGTGAGCATTGAGTCATAACTAACACCGAATAATGCACCACAAGTAGGATATAACTTCATTGCATAACTATTGACTTTCGTGCATGCATAGGGAATCACAAACCTTAACACCAATATTCCTACTAAGCATAATTACTCACTAACATAACTCACATATTACTATCATCATGTTTCAAAACTATTACAAAGAATCAAGTTTAATTTGTCCAATGATCTTCATGAAATTTTTATTATATCCTCCTTGGATATCTATCACTTTGGGACTAGTTTCATATATTGCCATTGCTTTTTGGCAAGCTCAAACAAATTTAAGTGAAGCACATGAGCATAAAGATTTCATCCCTCAAAAAGGTATAAGTGAAGCATGAGAGGAAATGACAAGCTACTCTCAAAAGATATAAGTGAAGATCAATAAGTAGTCAAACAATTAAGTAGCTATGTGAGGACTCTCTCTCTCTCAATAAATATTTTCAGATCTGATTATTTTATTCAAACAGCAAACTAAACAAAAATAGAACTCCAAGAATAGCACGAATCATGTGAACGAATAGAACTTTAGGCTCCACATAGGCTAACCGATAATTGTTGATGAAGAGAGGTGGGATGCGTAGCATCCCCAAGCTTAGATGCTTGAGACTTCTTGAAATATTAACTTCGGGTGCCTTGGGCATCCCCAAGCTTGAGCTTTTGTATCTCGTTCAATCCTCTCATATCCCGGTTTTACCTATTCTCAAAAACATCTTCCACACAAAACTTGAAAAGAACTCGTGAGATAGGTTAGTACACATAATAATAAATCAACTCTTTATATACTGCCAAGACAAGTTGCATAATAATTTTCAAACATTAGGTACTGTATACTATCATCTCCACAATTTATATCTACCAATATAGGCTATGGAAACTATAGGATAAGTAGATAATGAAACTATGACAGCAATCTGTCTAAACAGAACAGTCTGTAGCAATTTATGTAAACAGTGTACTTATGTAACTCAAAAAATTATGAAAATTTAGGAGATGCTATAAAATTTATATTACAACACTGTGTAAAAATTTCAGAAACTTTCCACATTCCAGTAAAATATGAAAATTCAAACACTACAGAAAAAGTTTCTGTTTTTACACAGCACATATCAAAACATGCAATGCAAGCATCCTAATGCAATTCTTGGAACTTTTTATTGAAAAACAAGATTCTAAATAACACTTAACAGAGAACAACAAAATAAAATGACGCTCCAAGCAAAACTCATATTATGTGACGAATAAAAATATAGCTCCAAGTAAGATATACCGATAGTGTTGAAGACGAAAGAGGGGATGCCTTCCGGGGCATCCTCAAGCTTAGGCGCTTGAGACTTCCTTGAATATTAACTTGGGGGTGCCTTGGGCATCCCCAAGCTTAGGTTCTTGTCACTCCTTATTCTTCTCATATCGGTGTCTCACCCAAAACTTGAAAACTTCAATCACACAAAACTTAACGGAACTTCGTGAGAAGGGTTAGTGTAGTAAAGATAAATCATTCACTTAGGTACTGTCAAGACAAGATTCATAATTGTTCCCACATGATACCTACTATATTGTATCATTACCATAATTTATATTACTGAATATAAACTATGGGAACACTAAAACAAGCAAACTATGCATGCAAAACAGAATCTGTCAAAAACAGAACAGTCTGTGAAGATCTGTAGTGTAACGATACTTCCCTGTCTCTAATAATTCTGAAAAATTAGGAAAACCTGAGAAATTTGTATATCAATCATGTGTAAAAAATTCAGATCAAAATCACGTTCCAGTGAATTTACAAAATTCCTGGACTGAGAGCAAAAGTTTCTGTTTTTGCACAGAATCAAGTCAACTATCATCCACACTATCCCAAAGGCTTTACTTGGCACTTTATTGAAACAAAAGCTATAAAACATGATTGTACAGTATCTTAATCATGTGGACACACAAAAACAGAAAGTAAAAGTGTTGGGTTATCTCCCAACAAGCGCTTTTCTTTAATGCCTTTTAGCTAGGCATGATGATTTCAATGATGCTCACAAAGGAATAATAATTTACATGCAAAAGAGCATCATGAATCTCATGACAAGCACATTTAAGTCTAACCCACTTCCTATGCATAGGGATTTTGTGAGCAAACAATTTATGGGAGCAAGAATCAACTAGCATAGGAAGGCAAAACAAGCATAACTTCGACACTTTGAACACATAGAGAGGAAACTTGATATTATTGCAATTCCTACAAGCATATGTTCCTCCCTCATAATAATTTTCAGTAGCATCATGAAGGAATTTCACAACATAACTATCACATAAAGCATTATCTTCATGATCCACAAGCATAGAAAATTTGTCACTCTCCACATAAGCAATTTTCTTCTCATTCATAATAGTGGGAGCAAACTCAACAAAATAACTATCATGAGGTACTTGATTGACATAACCACTTTGAATATTAAAATCATGATGACAAGTTTCATGGTTACTATCACTCTTTATAGCATACATGTCATCATCATAATCATCATAGATAGTAGGCAGGTCATTATCATAACAAATTTGCTGATCAAAACTTGGGGGACTAAAAATATCATCTTCCTCAAACATAGTATCCCCAAACTTGTGGCTTTGCATATCATTAGGATCATGGATATTCAGAGAATTCATACTAACAACATTGCAATCATGCTCATCACTCAAAGATTTAGTGCCAAACATTTTAATAACTTCTTCTTCTAACACTTGAGCACAATTTTCTTTTCCATCATTTTCACGAAAGACATTAAAAAGATGAAGCATATGAGGCAACCTCAATTCCATTTTTTTTGTAGTTTTCTTTTTTAAAACTAAACTAGTGATAAAACAAGAAACTAAAAGATTCAATTGCAATATCTAAAGATATACCTTCAAGCACTCACCTCCCCGGCAACGGCACCAGAAAAGAGCTTGATGTCTACTACACAACCTTCTTCTTGTAGACTCGTGTTGGGCCTCCAAGCGCAGAGTTTTGTAGGACAGTAGCAAATTTCCCTCAAGTGGATGACCTAAGGTTTATCTATCCGTGGGAGGCGTAGGATGAAGATGGTCTCTCTCAAACAACCCTGCAACCAAATAACAAAGAGTCTCTTGTGTCCCCAACACACCCAATACAATGGTAAATTGTATAGGTGCACTAGTTCGGCGAAGAGATGGTGATACAAGTGCAATATGGATGGTAGATATAGGTTTTTGTAATCTGAAAATATAAAAACAGCAAGGTAACTAATGATAAAAGTGATCACAAACGGTATTGCAATGCTTAGAAACAAGGCCTAGGGTTCATACTTTCACTAGTGCAAGTTCTCTCAACAATACTGACATAGTTGAATCATATGTAAATCCCTCATGTGCGACAAAGAGTTCACTCCAAAGTCACAAATAGTGGAGAACAAACGAAGAAATTATTGTAGGGTACGAAACCACCTCAAAGTTATCTTTTTCAATCAATCGTATGAGCTATCCCTATAAGTGTCACGAACAGCCCTAGAGTTCGTACTAAAATAACACCTTAAGATACACATCAGCCAAAACCCTAATGTCACCTAGATACTCCAATGTCACCACAAGTACCCATGGGCTTGATTATACGATATGCATCACACAATTTCAGATTCATCATGTTCAATCCAACACAAAGAACTTCAAAGAGTGCCCCAAAGTTTCTACCGGAGAATCAAGACGAAAACATGTGCCAACCCCTATGCATAGATTCCCAAGGTCACGGAACCCGCAAGTTGATCACCAAAACATACATCAAGTGGATCAATAAAACATCCCATTGTCACCACGGATATCCCATCGCAAGACATACATCAAGTGTTCTCAAATCCTTAAAGACTCAATCCTATAAGAACACTTCAAAGGGAAAACTCAATTCATCACAAGAAGATAGAGAGGGGGAAACTCCATATGATTCATCTATATTAATATAGCTCGCGGTACATCAAGATCGTGCCATCTCAAGAACATGAGAGAGAGAGAGAGAGAGAGAGATCAAACACATAGCTACTGATACATACCGTCAGCCCCGAGGGTGAACTACTCCCTCCTCGTCATGGAGACCGTCGGGATGATGAAGATGGCCTCCGGTGATGGTTTCCCCCTCCGACAGGGTGCCGGAACGGGCTCCCGATTGGTTTTTCGTGGCTACAGAGGCTTGCGGCGGCGGAACTCCCGATCTAGGTTTGTTTCTGGGCATTTCTATTTTTATAGGAATTTTTGGCGGCGGAAACAAGTCCAGGGGGGCCACGAGGTGACGACAAGCCAGGGGGCGCGCCCTAGGGGGGGGCGCCCCCCAGGCTTGTGGTGGCCTCGTGGCTCTTCTGGCCCAACTCCAATGCTGCATGGGCTTCTTCTGGTCCATAAAAAATCACCGTAGATTTTTATTCCATTTGGGCTCCGTTTGATATTCCTTTTCTGTAAAACTCAAAAACACGGAAAAAACAGAAACTGGCACTGGGCTCTAGGTTAATAGGTTAGTCCCAAAAATAATATAAAGTTGTAGTAAAATGATTGTAAAACATCCAAGAATGATAATATAATAGCATGGAACAAGCAAAAATTATAGATACGTTGGAGACATATCAAGCACCACCTCATGGTGTGCCCGAACGCACGTCCGGTAAAGCAAAAGGCAAGGAGGCTAGCTCAGGAGAAGCAGGCGTTCATCGCCCAGGAGGTCGGCAAGCTGAAGGAGGCCGGGGTCATCCGGGAGGTGCGTTACCCGGAGTGGGTGGCCAACCCGGTGGTCGTCCCGAAGAAAGGCGGGAAGGAGCGTATGTGCGTCGACTTCACGAGCCTCAACAAAGCCTGCCCCCAAGACCCATTCCCGCTGCCGCGCATCGATCAGATCGTGGACTCCACCGCGGAGTGTGACCTCCTATGCTTCCTGGACGCCTTCTCGGGCTACCATCAAATCAAAATGGCGGTGGAGGACGTCGAGAACACGGCCTTCCTCACCTCGTGCGGGGTATTCTGCTACACGTGCATGCCCTTCGGGCTGCGGAACGCCGGGGCAACCTTCCAGCGACTGATGCACATCGCCCTGGGGCCGCAGCTCAGGAGGAATGTGGAAGCCTACGTCGACAACATCGTGGTCAAGTCCAGGGCGGCCAAGACCCTGATTGAGGAGTTGAAGGAGACATTCGCCAGCCTGAGGGAAGTGAACCTGAAGCTCAACCCCGAGAAGTGCGTCTTCGGGGTCCCCTCGGGCAAGCTGCTCGGTTTCCTGGTATCGCACCGGGGAATCGAGGCAAACCCGGAGAAGGTCAAGGCCATAAACAAGATGAGCGCGCCCCAGACCCTCAAGGAAATGCAAAAATTGGCGAGATGCGTGACCTCTTTGGGGCTTTTCATCTCCAAGCTAGGCGAGCGGGCCCTGCCGTTCTTCAAGATCATGAAAAGGAAGGGCCCTTTCGAATGGACCCCGGAGGCGGACGCAGCCTTCGAGGAGCTCAAGCAGTACCTCACGAGCCCGCCGGTGATGGTGGCGCCTCGCCCTCGGGAGCCCCTGCTGCTATACCTGGCTGCCACCCCCCACTCCGCCAGCGCTGCACTGGTGGAGGTCAGGGAGGAGCGAGCCGGCACATGCGCCACCTCGGCAGGTGCCGGCGGGGCCCCAAGCATGGGGCAAGGGGGCTCGCAGGATCCCAAGGAGCCCGCTTCTCCCCAATCCGGAGCGCTGAGGCCCCAGCCACTCCGACGGCCCCTGAAGCGCTCAACCCTCATGAGGCCCCAGCCACTCCGACGGCCCCTGAAGCGCTCAACCCTCATGAGGCCCCAGCCGCACCGACGGCCCCCGAGGCGCCCGGGCCTCTTGGGCCCGCCACGAGACAGGACACCGCAGGGGGCCTCACCCTCGTCGAACACCCGATGTACTACGTCAGTACAGTGCTGCGGGATGCACGCTCACGCTACCCCATGCAACAGAAGCTCCTCCTAGCGCTTCTTGTCGCTTCGAGGAAACTGCACCACTACTTCCAGGGACACCCCATCAAGGTCGTCTCTGCCTACCCCTTGGAGAAGATCCTGCAAAACCCCAACGCGGCAGGCAGAGTCGCCGAATGGAACATCGAGCTGCAGGCCTTCAACATAGAGTTCAACACGACCAGGGTCATCAAAGGGGCAGCCCTAGTGGACTTCGTGGCAGAGTGGACGGACGCCCCTGACCGGGGCTAGACGGGAGCCAGTCCCTCACCCCTGGCGATGAGGCCCCCGAGGGTTGGGTCATGCATTTCGATGGGGCCTTCACGCATAAGGGAGCAGGGGCTGGGGTCGTGCTCACTTCCCCGACAGAAGACAAGCTCAGTTACGCTGTGTAGCTCTGTTTCCAGCGTGGAGAGAAGGTCTCGAACAACATCGCGGAGTACGAGGGCCTCATCGCCGGCCTCAAGGCAGCGGTGGCCTTGGGGGTTCGGTGCCTCACCGTCATGGGCGACTCCCAGCTCCTCGTCAACTTCTCCAACAAAGAGTATACACCCAAGGACGAGCACATGGAGGCGTATTTGGAAGAGGTACGTAAGATTGAAAAACGTTTTTAGGGCTTGGAATTGCAGCACATTCCGCGCGGCGCGAACAAGGAAGCCGATGACATCGCTAAGAGGACCTCGCGCCTCGAGCCCCAGGAGCCAGGCGTCTTCGAGGAACGGCTCTTCAAACCCTCCGCGGCGCCACCCCCTAGAGACCTGGCACCACGAAGTGAGGAGCTCCCCCCGGCGCCACACTCGGGGGCTCCGGACTGTGGCCAGGCCTCAGGGGCCAGACTGCTCCTGGCCCTGGAGCCTCAGGCCGACAGCTGGATGCAGGAGTTCAGGGCGTACCTACTTCATGGCACGCTACCGGAAAAGGAGGAGGACGCAGAGCGCGTAGCACGGCAGGCTACGACCTACTGTTTGCAGGACGGCGACTTGTACCGCAGGCACCCGAACGATGTCGCGCTGCGGTGCATCTCCAAGGAGCAAGGGTGCGAGCTGCTGGCCGACATCCACGGAGGAGACTGTGGGCATCACTCCTCTTCTCGCACCCTTGCAGGGAAGGCGTTCCGATCAGGCTTCTACTGGCCCTCGGCGCTTGACGACACCATCGAGCTGGTCCGGTCTTGCGAGGCCTGCCAGTTTCATGCCCAGCAGATTCACCAGCCCGCGCAGGGCCTCCAGACCATCCCGCTCTCCTGTCCCTTTGCGGTCTGGGGGCTGGACATACTGCGGCCCTTCCCACGAGCATGTTGGGGAACATTGCATGGGAAACAAAAAATTTCCTATGCACACACAAGATCTATCCATGGTGATGAGCATCTACGAGAGGGAGAGTGAATCTACATACCCTTGTAGATCACTAAGCGGAAGCGTTAAGAAACGCGGTTGATGTAGTCGAACGTCTCCGCGATCCAAATCGCAAGTCGTCCCTCGATCCGATCACGAACTAGTGCCGAACGGACGGCACCTCCGCGTTCAACACACGTACGGCTTGATGAAGCCTTCACCTCCTCGATCCAGCGAGCGATGATGAAGTAGTAGATGAGTTCCGGCAGCACGACGGCGTGGTGATGATGGTGAGGAACAATCTCTGCAGGGCTTCGCCAAGCACTACGGAGATTATGACGGGAGAACTCTAGGGTTAGGGTTTCCGACACACGGCTTGGGAAATCTTGATGTGTCCCGTGTGCTAGCCCTGCCCCTCTATTTATATGTTGAGCCTTGGGGTCTAAACTTGGAGTAAAAGCCTCCTCCAGGTCGGTTTTGCCCGCACAAGGTCGGTTTGGCCCGCAGGGAAAGAGTCCAACTCGGATCCCTGCAGTACCGCGCACAAGCGGTAGTACCGCTCACGAGCGGTAGTACCGCTTGAGCGGTAGTACCGCTTCACACAAGCGGTAGTACCGCTTACGCGGTAGTACTGCCTTACCAGCGGTAGTACCGCTTAAGGCAGCAGCAAAACTTCCTTTTGCACTTTCCAATACCTCGTGGGCTTTACCCCTTTGGCTCATATAAAGTGTTGCTGCACCCGAACATTTCGGTAAACATCCGGAACGCCTTCCGGTGAATTCCGGAACTCTTCCGGAGATCAAAACACTATTATCACACATATATCAATCTTTACCTCCGGACTCTTCCGGAGATCCTCGTCATGTCCGGGATCTTATCCGGGACTCCGAACAACCTTCGGTCACCAACAAAATAACTCAACTATACTAATCGTCACCAAACGTTAAGTGTGTAGACCCTGCGGGTTCGAGAACTATGTAGACATGACCGAGACACCTCTACGGCCAATAACCAATAGCGGGACCTGGATGCCCATATTGGCTCTTACATATTCTACGAAGATCTTTATCGATCGAACCTCTATGTCAAGGATTCAGTTAATCCCGTATACTGTTCCCTTTGTTCTTCGGTATGTTACTTGCCCGAGATTCGATCGTCGATATCTCTATACCTAGTTCAATCTCGTTACCGGCAAGTCTCTTTACTCGTTCCGTAATACAAGATCTCATGGCTAACACTTTAGTCACATTGCTTGCAAGGCTCATTGTGATGTTGTATTACCGAGTGGGCCCTGAGATACCTCTCCGTCATACGGAGTAACAAATCCCAGTCTTGATCCATGCCAACCCAACAGACACCCTCGGAGATACCTGTAGAGCACCTTTATAGTCACCCAGTTACGTTGTGACGTTTGATACACACAAGGTACTCCTCCGATGTCAGGGAGTTGCATGATCTCATGGTCATAGGAACAGATACTTGACATGCAGAAAACAATAGCAATAAACTGACATGATCATATGCTACGTTCGTAGTTTGGGTCTTGTCCATCACATCATTCTCCTAATGATGTGATCCCGTCATCAAATGACATCTCATGTCCATGGCTAGGAAACCTTCACCATCTTTTGATTAACGAGCTAGTCAACTAGAGGCTTACTAGGAACACAGTGTTGTCTATGTACCCACACATGTATTTGAGTTTCCAATCAATACAATTATAGCATGGATAATAAACGATTATCATGAACAAGGAAATATAATAATAACCAATTTATTATTGCCTCTAGGGCATATTTCCAACAGTCTCCCACTTGCACTAGAGTCAATAATCTAGTTCACATCACTATGTGATTTACATTGTAATGAATCGAACACCCATACAGTTCTGGTGTTGTTCATGTTTAGCCCTTGGAAGAGGTTTAGTCATCGGATCTGCAACATTCAGATCCGTGTGTACTTTGCAAATATTTATGTCGTCCTCCTTGATGTAATCGCGGATGGAATTGAAACGTCGCTTTATGTGTCTGGTCCTCTTGTGAAATCTTGGTTCCTTGGCTAGAGCAATGGCACCAGTATTATCACAAAACAGAGTCATTGGGTTAAGCGCACTAGGCACTACTCCAAGATCTGTCATGAACTCCTTCATCCAGACACCTTCCTTCGCCGCCTCCGAGGCAGCGATGTACTCCGCTTCGCATGTAGAATCAGCTACCACGCTTTGCTTGGAACTGCACCAGCTAACCGCACCCCCATTAAGAATAAATACGTATCCGGTTTGCTACTTAGAGTCATCCGGATCAGTGTCAAAGCTTGCATCGACGTAACCCTTTACGACGAGCTCTTGATCACCTCCATAAACGAGAAACATGTCCTTAGTCCTTTTCAGGTACTTCAGGATATTCTTGACCGCCGTCCAGTGCTCCATTCCTGGATCACTTTGAAACCTTCCGACCATACTTATGGCAAGGCTGACATCGGGTCTTGTGCACAGCATGGCATACATGATAGAGCCTATGGCTGAAGCATAGGGGATGGCACTCATCTTTTCTCTATCTTCTGCAGTCACTGGGCATTGAGTCTTACTCAACTTCACACCTTGCAATACAGGCAAGAACCCCTTCTTGGACTGATCCATTTTGAACTTCTTCAAAACTTTGTCAATGTATGTGCTTTGTGAAAGTCCTATTAAGCGTCTCGATCTATCTCTATAGATCTTGATGCCTAATATGAAAGCAGCTTCTCCTAGGTCCTTCATTGAAAAACTCTTGTTCAAATATTCCTTCACGCCTTCCAACATTTCTATATTGTTTCCAATCAGTAATATGTCATCCACATATAATATTAGAAACGCTATAGAGCTCCCACTCACTTTCTTGTAAATACAAGCTTCTCCGTAAACTTGTATAAACTCGAACGCTTTGATCACCTCATCAAAGCGAAGATTCCAACTCCGAGACGCTTGCACCAGTCCATAAATGAATCGCTGGAGTTTGCAAACTTTGTCAGCATTCTCTGGATTGACAAAACCTTCTGGTTGCATCATATACAACTCTTCCTTAAGGAAACCATTAAGGAACGCTGTTTTGACATCCATCTGCCAAATTTCATAATCGAAAAAGGCAGCTATTGCTAACATGATTCTGACGGACTTAAGCATCGCTACGGGTGAGAAGGTCTCATCGTAGTCAACTCCTTGAACTTGTGAAAAACCCTTTGCCACAAGTCGAGCTTTATAGATGGTGACATTACCGTCCGCGTCCATCTTCCTCTTAAAGATCCATTTGTTCTGAATGGCCTTACGCCCTTCAGGTAATACTTCCAAAGTCCACACTTTGTTTTCATACATGGATCCCATCTCGGATTTCATGGCCTCTAACCACTTCTCGGAATCCGGGCCCATCATCGCTTCTCCATAGCTCGTAGGTTCATCGTTGTCTAACAACATGACCTCTAAGACAGGGTTGCCGTACCACTCAGGAGCAGTATGCGTCCTTGTCGACCTACGAGGTTCGATAGCAACTTGATCCAAAGCTTCATGATCATCATCATTAACTTCCTCTTCAGCTAATGTAGGCTCTACAGAAACAACTTTCTGCGCTACGCTACTCTCAGGTTGAAGTAAAGGTTCAACAACCTCATCAAGTTCTATCTTCCTCCCACTCAATTCTTTCGAGAGAAACTCTTTCTCAAGAAATGTTCCATTTTTAGCGACAAACACTTTGCCTTCGGATCTGAGGTAGAAGGTATACCCAACTGTCTCTTTTGGGTATCCTATGAAGACGCATTTCTCCGCTTTGGGTTCCAGCTTTTCAGGCTGAAGCTTTTTGACATAAGCATCACATCCCCAAACTTTAAGAAACGACAGCTTTGGCTTCTTGCCAAACCAAAGTTCATATGGCGTCGTCTCAACGGATTTCGATGGTGCCCTATTTAAAGTGAATGCAGCTATCTCTAATGCATAACCCCAAAACGATAGTGGCAAATCGGCAAGAGACATCATAGATCGCACCATATCCAATAAGGTTCGATTACGACGTTCGGACACACCATTACGCTGTGGTGTTCCAGGCGGTGTCAGTTGTGAAACAATTCCACATTGTCTTAAGTGACTGCCAAACTCATAAATCAGATATTCTCCTCCTCGATCAGATCGTAGGAATTTAATCTTCTTGTTACGATGATTCTCAACTTCACTCTGAAATTGTTTGAACTTTTCAAATGTTTCAGACTTGTGTTTCATTAAGTAAATATACCCATATCTACTTAAGTCATCAGTGAAGGTGAGAAAGTAACGATAACCACCGCGCGCCTCAATGCTCATCGGACCACACACATCAGTATGTATAATTCCCAATAAGTCACCTGCCCGTTCCATTGTTCCAGAGAACGGCGTTTTAGTCATCTTGCCCATGAGGCATGGCTCGCATGTGTCAAGTGATTCAAAATCAAGTGAATCCAAAAGTCCATCAGCATGGAGCTTCCTCATGCGTTTTACGCCAATATGACCTAAACGGCAGTGCCACAAGAAAGTGGTATTATCATTATCAATTCTACATCTTTTGGCATCAATGTTATGAACATGTGTATCATTACTATCGAGATTCAATAAGAATAAACCCCTCACATTGGGTGCATGACCATAAAAGATATTACTCATATAAATAGAACAACCATTATTCTCTGATTTAAATGAGTAACCGTCTCGCAATAAACAAGATCCAGATATAATGTTCATGCTTAACGCAGGCACTAAATAACAATTATTCAGGTTCATCATTAATCCCGATGGTAATCGAAGAGCGAGCGTGCCGACGGCGATCACATCAACCTTGGAACCATTTCCCACGCGCATCGTCACTTCGTCCTTTGCCAGCCTCTGTCTATTCCGCAGTTCCTGTTTTGAGTTGCAAATATGAGCAACCGCACCGGTATCAAATACCCAGGCACTACAACGAGAGTTTGTAAGGTACACATCAATAACATGTATATCATATATACCTTGTTTGTTGTTGGCCGCCTTCTTGTCAGCCAAATACTTGGGGCAGTTCCGCTTCCAGTGTCCAGTTCCCTTGCAATGAAAGCACACAGTTTCTGGTTTGGGTCCAGCCTTGGGTTTCTTCATGAGAGGAGCAACTGCTTTGCCACTCTTCTTGGAGTTACCCTTCTTACCCTTGCCATTTTTCTTGAAACTAGTGGTTTTATTGACCATCAACACTTGAAGCTCCTTCTGAATTTCAGACTCAGCAGCTTTCAGCATCGCAAACAGCTCGGCGACTGACTTGTTCATCCCGTGCATGTTATAGTTCAACACGAAGCTCTTGTAGCTAGGTGGCAATGATTGAAGAACTCTGTCAGTGATAGCCTCTGGCGGAAGGGGCATCCCCAATTCAGCCAGACGGGTGGAGTACCCAGACATTCTGAGTACGTGATCACTGATAGACCCGTTCTCCTCCATCTTGCAAGCATAGAACTTATCGGAGATCTCATATCTCTCGATCCGGGCATTCTTCTGAAAGATAAACTTCAACTCCTGGAACATCTCATATGCTCCATGACGTTCAAAACGTCTTTGAAGTCCCGGTTCTAAGCCATACAATATTGCACATTGAACTATTGAGTAATCTTCAGAACGAGCCTGCCAGGCGTTCACAACGTCTAGAGACTCAACTGGAGCGGGAGGATCACCAAGCGGTGCATCAAGGACATAAGCCTTCTGGGAAGCCGTAAGGATAATCCTTAGATTACGGGCCCAGTCCACAAAGTTACTTCCATCATCTTTCAACTTAGCTTTCTCTAGGAACGCATTAAAATTCAGGGGTGCTACTGCGCGAGCCATGATCTACAACATAATTATAGCAAAGACAACTTAGACTATTGTTCTAGATAATGAGTTTAGTTAATCATATTACTTAAAAACTCCCACTCAAATAGACATCCCTCCGGTCATTCGAGTGTAACATGATCCAAATCCACCAACTCAAGTCCGATCATCACGTGAGTTGAGGTGGTTTCAATGGTGAACATCTTTATGTTGATCATATCTACTATATGACTCATGTTCGACCTTTCGGTCTCTTGTGTTCCGAGGCCATGTCTGTACATGCTAGGCTCGTCAAGTTTAACCCGAGTGTTCCGCACGTGCAACATGGCTTACACCCGTTGTATGTGAACGTAGAGTCTATCACACCCGATCATCACGGCGTGTCTCGAAACGACGAACTTTCGCAACGGTGCACACTCGGGTAGAACACAATTTTATCTTGAAATTTAAGTGAGGGATCACCTTATAATGCTACCGTCGTCCTAAGCAAAATAAGATGCATAAAAGGATTAACATCACATGCAAATCATAAGTGACATGATATGGCCATGAACTTGTGCTTTTGATCTCCATCTCCAAAGCACCGGCATGATCTCCATCGTCACCGGCATGACACCATGATCTCCATCATCTTGATCTCCGTCAACGTGTCGCCATGAGGTTGTCGCGCCGACTGTTGCTTCCACGACTATTGCTAACTCATAGCGATAAAGTAAAGCAAAACGGCGAAAATAATTAAAGACAACTCTATGGCTCCTGCCAGTTGCCGTACTCATCGACATGCAAGTCATGATATTCTATACAACACATGATCATCTCATACATCACATATATCTCATCATGTAATTGGCCATATCACATCACAACATACCCTGCAAAAACAAGTTAGACGTCCTCTAATTGTTGTTGCAAGTTTTACGTGGCTGCTACGGGTTTGCAAGAACCGTTCTTACCTACGCAAAACCACAACGTGGTGTAGTGATTGCTTTTTGATCTTCTAAAAGAACCCTCTTCATTGAAATCGATTCAACTAAAGTGAGAGAGACAGACACCAGCTAGCCATCTTTATGCAACGAAGTTACATGTCAGTTGAAGGAACCTGTCTCGCGTAAGCGTACGCGTAATGTCGGTCCGGGCCGCTTCATCTCACAATACCACCGAATCAAGTATCAACTAGTAACGGCAAGCAATATGTATACACCCATGCCCACAACTCGTTTGTGTTCTACTCGAGATCTCATCTACGCATAGACCTAGCTCTGATACCACTGTTGGGGAATGTTGCATGGGAAACAAAAAATTTCCTACGCACACACAAGATCTATCCATGGTGATGAGCATCTACGAGAGGGAGAGTGAATCTACATACCCTTGTAGATCGCTAAGCGGAAGCGTTAAGAAACGCGGTTGATGTAGTCGAACGTCTTCGCGATCCAAATCGCAAGTCGTCCCTCGATCCGATCACGAACTAGTGCCGAACGGACGGCACCTCCGCGTTCAACACACGTACGGCTTGATGACGCCTTCACCTCCTCGATCCAGCGAGCGATGATGAAGTAGTAGATGAGTTCCGGCAGCACGACGGCGTGGTGATGATGGTGAGGAACAATCTCTGCAGGGCTTCGCCAAGCACTAAGGAGATTATGATGGGAGAACTAGAGGGTTAGGGTTTCCGACACACGGCTTGGGAAATCTTGATGTGTCCCGTGTGCTAGCCCTGCCCCTCTATTTATATGTTGAGCCTTGGGGTCTAAACTTGGAGTAAAAGCCTCCTCCAGGTCGGTTTTGCCCGCACAAGGTCGGTTTGGCCCGCAGGGAAAGAGTCCAACTCGGATCCCTGCAGCACCGCGCACAAGCGGTAGTACCGCTTCACCCAAGCGGTAGTACCGCTTATGCGGTAGTACCGCTTCACACAAGCGGTAGTACCGCTTACGCGGTAGTACTGCCTTACCAGCGGTAGTACCGCTTAAGGCAGCAGCAAAACTTCCTTTTGCACTTTCCAATACCTCGTGGGCTTTACCCCTTTGGCTCATATAAAGTGTTGCTGCACACGAACACTTCGGTAAACATCCGGAACCCCTTCCGGTGAATTCCGGAACTCTTCCGGAGATCAAAACACTATTATCACACATATATCAATCTTTACCTCCGGACTCTTCCGGAGATCCTCGTCATGTCCGGGATCTTATCCGGGACTCCGAACAACCTTCGGTCACCAACAAAATAACTCAACTATACTAATCGTCACCAAACGTTAAGTGTGTATACCCTGCGGGTTCGAGAACTATGTAGACATGACTGAGACACCTCTACGGCCAATAACCAATAGCGGGACCTGGATGCCCATATTGGCTCCTACATATTCTACGAAGATCTTTATCGGTCGAACCTCTATGTCAAGGATTCAGTTAATCCCGTATACTGTTCCCTTTGTTCTTCGGTATGTTACTTGCCCGAGATTCGATCGTCGGTATCTCTATACCTAGTTCAATCTCGTTACCGGCAAGTCTCTTTACTCGTTCCGTAATACAAGATCTCGTGGCTAACACTTTAGTCACATTGCTTGCAAGGCTCATTGTGATGTTGTATTACCGAGTGGGCCCTGAGATACCTCTCCGTCATACGGAGTAACAAATCCCAGTCTTGATCCATGCCAACCCAACAGACACCCTCGGAGATACCTGTAGAGCACCTTTATAGTCACCCAGTTACGTTGTGACGTTTGATACACACAAGGTACTCCTCCGATGTCAGGGAGTTGCATGATCTCATGGTCATAGGAACAGATACTTGACATGCAGAAAACAATAGCAATAAACTGACACGATCATATGCTACGTTCGTAGTTTGGGTCTTGTCCATCACATCATTCTCCTAATGATGTGATCCCGTCATCAAATGACATCTCATGTCCATGGCTAGGAAACCTTCACCATCTTTTGATTAACGAGCTAGTCAACTAGAGGCTTGCTAGGAACACAGTGTTGTCTATGTACCCACACATGTATTTGAGTTTCCAATCAATACAATTATAGCATGGATAATAAACGATTATCATGAACAAGGAAATATAATAATAACCAATTTATTATTGCCTCTAGGGCATATTTCCAACAGAGCAGCGGGCGGGTACCGCTACCTCTACGTCGCCATCGACAAGTTCACCAAGTGGGCGGAGGTGGAGCCCGTGCGCACCATCCCGGTCGGGTCGGCCGTCAAGTTCATCAAGGGCCTCGTAAGCCGATTCGGCGTCCCCAACCGCATCATCACCGACAACGATTCGCAGTTCACAAGTAACCTCTTCAAGACCTATTGCGCTAACCTTGGAACGCAGATATGCTACGCCTCGGTAGCCCACCCCAGGAGCAACGGCCAGGCGGAGCGCGCCAACGCGGAAGTCCTGCGAGGCCTCAAGACAAGGAGCTTCAAGAAGAAACTGGAGGCTTGCGGCAGGGGTTGGGTCGATGTGCTCCTGTCCGTGTTGTGGTCCATCCGCACCACCGTGACTAAGCCCACCGGCGAAACCCCGTTCTTCCTCGTCCACGGAACCGAAGCCGTCCTCCCCCATGAGGTCAAACACCGCTCCCCGCGGGTCTTGGCATTCGACGAGGAGTGTCAGGACGCCGCGCGGGGAACGGATCTCGTGCTTGGGGAGGAGGCGCGTCGCCGAGCCTCGCTCCGAGCTGCGAGGTATCAGCAAGCGCTACGGCGCTACCACTGCCGTAATATCCGCTCCAGGACCCTCGAAGTCGGAGACCTCGTCCTGAGGCGGGTTCTCTCCAGGGAGGGCTTGCACAAGCTCTCGCCCATGTGGGAGGGCCCGTTCAAGGTTGCTCATGTCTCCAGGCCTGGCGCCGTGCGCCTGGAGACTCAGGACGGGGTCCCCATCCAGAATGCCTGGAACATCCAGCACCTCCGGAAGTTCTACCCATGACACTCTCACGTAATAATTAGTGGGTTGTATACACCCGGAGCCCCCCGAGGACGCGGAGGGGTTCCTCCCACGCAACGTGGAAGCCGTCAGTAGCCCCCTGAACCGGTCTTCAAGTTAGGGACGCTACTTGGTTCTTCCAAACAGTTCTTCGTCTTCGGTCGTCGGTCTTGAAAATTGGTTCAATAAATCTTCCCATCACTGATCTTGAGGATCACCGAGGTGAATCAGAAGAGTTCACAAGTCGGGCATCCGAGGAGCCCCTTTAAGTTATCGGCCTGTATTAATGCCTCATTATTTTTATGCCACAACTCGGGTCCGAAGTGTTTCCCATGTGGCGGTATCCTCTTGTGTCCGAGCTCCAACGCCGAATTGAATCCGAGGTGTCTTTCTGAGCCCGAGCTCCAACGCTGGTCGGCATCCGAGGTGTCATAGGATACCTCGGTTTCTGAATATTTGAAGTAGTTCATCCGAGCTTAAATATCGGGATAGTCTTTTATGCAGCCAGCCGTCCGCATTCGAGCTTTATGCTGGACTGCTTCTGAAGTGTCTTCGATCTTGAGCTTTATGCCGGAATGCTTCCGAGCTCCAACAATGATCAGCGTCCGAGGTGTCATAAACTACCTCGGTCTTTAAAAGATTGAACGAATTCAGCCGAGCTTAATGCCGGAAACGCCCTCTATGGAGCCAGCCACTTGCGCCCGAGCTTGTGCCGGACTGCTTCCGAGGTGGTGCACCACCCTGACCGCGGGCTGATTTTTTGTGGATATTTTTGATTGGTGCAATTTATTCTCTGCCGAGATATATAGCCGGTAGCCCTCAAGGTGCGTGTCGGTCTAAAACCTGAGATGCCCCTGAAGGAAAAAAGAAAACCACTAATCCCAGTAGCCCCTGAGACTCAGGTCGATTCGCGAAATCGGCGTGAGGATCGATTCCTTGCTCGGCAGCATACTTTAGGATTTAAAACGCGGCGTGCAATAGTTCCCAAGACTCTGGTTGGGTGCGGCCGACCAACCCGAGGATTGTAATCTCGTCGGGAACTGTTTTGCACTTAAATTTTCTACATTGAATCATCAATGCAGTAGCCCCCGAGCCTTAATTTGGGCACGGGTGGTCAAATTGAGGATCGATATTTGTTTGACATAATTTATGCGTAATGATTCTATGTATCCAAGTACTTTACATCATTAATGCTCGAATCTACATTGCACACGACTTTGTTGACTGACCATCGGCTTCAACCTCCCCGGCTAGTAGCCGAGGAGTGTTTGTATTACTTTATAAAGCCTTTATAGGGGCAAACATTTACGGCAAACAAGGCAATCCGGCCATACGGTTTTATAAACAAAGGTACGCGGAGAGATATGTTATAAGAAACATCTTTTGGGAAAAATAGTTCATTTATAAGTTCCTTTTCCCAGGATATCATGTTGACCATGATCGTGAAACCTCAACTCCGATCAATGTGGGAGGAAAATATTGAGCATTTAGTTCAGAAAATGTTCCCGAACTCTGTGGTCTTTAATGAACCGAAATTTTCACTTCCATCGTTGCCGACCAATTATGTTCTTAAGATGGCTAGCTTTCGACTTCACCCAGTCTGAGGTACTAACACGGATGACCCAGAAGTAACAATCGCAGAGGTGCTCCTTTTACCCCCTAGCCGAACAATCGGGAACGTAGGGGATAAGCACAGGAGCTAGGCAACCCAGCTTGGCCAAAATCTTAAGTTAAATTGATGCATATTTATGGCTTTATAACGATGATTACGGAAGGCAGCACTCGTATATTGAATACAAATGCTTTTATGCTATATGCTATTTTGACTCCTTTGTGACCGTTTATCATTTGAGAGTGGCCCATCGTCGGCTTCTACCCCTTTGTAGATGCTATGCAGGGTGTTTCCGCAGTAACAAGACAACCCTTAGCCGACGTCTCGGTGCCCGGAGGCGGTTGTGTTAGCAGAAACGAAGCAATCAGATATCTAGGCTTTATAACTTTCACTTGGTCATGGGAGCTTAAAGTTTGGGAAGCCAGTTACTAGCCCCCGGTTAGTGTTCGGCGTCAGCCGAGGTCAAGCCGTTAACACTCTGGCCAATTTTATGAAAGGCCCGTTATTTAATACGGTCATCGGATCGCCGACCAGTTTATGCTTATTGCGACAGTCAGTTTTCGGCTTTCTCCACTGAGGCACTTGACCAGTTAACCCGGAAGTGCAATCGCAGTGGTTCTCCCTTTGCACTCCTAGCCGAACAAAGCGGAACGTAGGAGGCAAGCACAGGAGCCGGGCAACCCAACTATTGACCGAAGACACAATTCGAAACTGGTGCATATAAAGCAATATCCGAGAACGTTTTGCCGAGGACTCCTCGGAGTGCCTTGGCTTTTGGTGGGTTTGGCTCTAGTCGCAGCCCCTCGTTGATACTGCCGATGCTTTAAAAGTGTTCTGCGAGAATTATGCTCGGAAAAAACAAAAGTTTATGCAAAAAACTTTATGTTTAGATAAAAGAAAATTGTGCCAATCCGAAACTGGTCTTAAAATTAATATGTGCTTCGGTCGTGCTTTGACATGATACATCCGATCTCCGGCCTCCAAGCGGGCCAGCCTTTGGCTTCAACCTCCATATCCCGAAGGCGGAGTGTTTCTCCGAGACCTGTTTAGTGAACTAAACTCGAGCGGCTTTAGAAAGAAACCAGGCTATCCGGCTATTGACCACACACTAGTGTCGGAAAAAGGAGTAGTAGAAAAAGACTTTGCAACGACCAAGAAGAAAACTCATTTATTATAAAACAGCTCATACAAATTTAAGAGCCCCCAAGTGACTTGGGTAAAACAATTTTATGTATAATGATTGTACGTACCGAAGTACTTATATCATATATGTGTTCGCCTGAACTTTAAACGCGTCTTTAACCGACCGTCGGCTTCTCCCTCTTCGGCCAAGGGCCGAAAAGTGTTATCTACTACGCCATCCGAGGATATAGGAGGTGTTTCGAATAACCAGACAATCAGGCCATTAGGCTATAACAGACAAAGCGCGCCCAGGGAACTTATGCTATATTACTATTTAATGTAAGAAGCATCTTCAAAGAAAATAGTTCCGCCAACGGTTCCTTTCTTTGGGTTCTCATGATTACCATGAGGGGTGTGCAATAGATTTATGTATGCTTTTCTTCCGTCGTGGCCGACCATAGTTGAAAACAGTAAGAGCGCTAGCTTTCGGCTTCACCCGTCTGAGGTACGAGTTCGGATGACCCGATCGTAACAATCGCAGAGGTGCTCCCTTTACTCCCTAGCCAAACAATCGGGGACGTAAGGGTAAGCACAGGAGCAAGGCAACCCAGCTTTGTGGAACACTTAAGTCAACATGATGCATATATTGGCGTAAACACGAACAAGGAAGGGTGCGATACACTAATAATCATATGCAAGAGGAATGGCTTCATAAAGGAAGCCCCCAAGTAAACGGGGTATTTGAATTTGTTTGTAACAAACAAAGTTTTGACAAAGAAAGTTTTTCGCAAACAACTTTTTGTCAAAAAAGTATAATGCTTGGTCGAACCGAACAAAATTTAAAACTGAAAGTTTTTGAGCATGAAAGCGACTTAGCTGGTTAATGTGCTCGGTGTCGATGACGCGATCCGGGCATGTGGCGGGACGAGGACGCCCATCGAACTTTGACAGATCCGGTGTGTAGTCTTCGGCATGACCGAGGTCCCAGCCCCCAAGCCCGTCCCGGGGTGACCGAACGAGGAGTTTGGCACTCCGAAGTAGTGTCACGGCTCGGCCGATGTGGCAAGGCGAAGCCCTTGGCCCAGCCGAGGTGGTGGAGTAGGTCGGCAAGGTGATGCCGGGGTGACCGTGTGACAGCAGTCGAAGTCGATTTCCTGCACTCATAAAATAGTGCAAGCCAAAAGTAATAACAAAGAAAGATAATCATATATTTTAAAAAAATTCTTCTACTTAGTTAATTTAAGTGAAGCAAATAAGTAAAGGAATATGGCCTGGGCGCCGAGGTGCCTGAACGAAGAGTTCGGCTTGACGAAGTGGCGACGCTGCACGGTCGATGTGCCGAGATGAAATCCTCGGTCCAGTTAATATGGCGAAGCTGTGATCGGCGGACGCCGAAGTCTCATGCGGGTCGGCTGGTGACGCCGAAGTCTCATGCCAGCCAAGGTGCTGAAGCAGGTCGGCTGGTGACGCCGAAGTCCCCGGAGCAGGTTGATGAAGGGATGCCAAAGCCCCGGTCTAGCCGAGGTGACGGAGCAGAATGGTAAGGTGACGCTAGAGCCCCATGCCAGCCGACGTGTCAAAGCAGGTCGGCATGGTGGACGTCATCTTGAAAAAGTAACGGCGCGGCGATGTTAACGCAGGTCGGAATTTGTGATGAGGTCAATGCTGGCTTGATGAAGCAACGGAGCGCCCGACCCGTACAACCTGCGGATGACGAGGTTCGCTTGATGATTATTCGGCCCTCGCGATGCCGAACTCTTGGTCGGATGACCAAGGTGATGAGAAAATTTCCTTCAAAAAGGACGTCTGACAACCCGTTCATGAAAAAGATGAACTTGGGTCGGATTCGTTTTCACGCAGAAAATAGATCCAAAATTCGTTGTACTAATCGGATGTTTCCCGGAGTTTGGACGGTCGGATCGAGCTGAAATTTGAGGGGTGATCGGTATAGGAATTCTGCAGCCGATGAACGGTGGGATTTGCCAACGGATGCCCGAGCTAGATACTGGACTCCTCGCCCTAAACTCATCCAGATTCCCGTCAAGATTTGACACGGCTCCGGTATATCGGAGAATACCGGAGATTCCTCCATCGGAACGCGACGAAATTTGGCAAGATTGTTGTAGATACAATTCTGCACAATTCCACCAAAGCAATCATCAAAGCGACGCTCGAGGAAACGGGGACGACGAACACAAATTCGCTGTCCAAAAAAACAGCAATCTGCAGACGAGCCATCGATCCTTCTAGCGATCCCACAACGGAACTCTCAATGAAAGCACCAATGTCGGTGTCAAAACCAGCGGATCTCGGGTAGGGGGTCCCGAGCTGTGGGTCTTGGATCGATGGGTAACAGGAGACAAGGGAGACGGTGTTTACCCAGGTTCGGGCCCTCCTATGGAGGTAAAACCCTATGTCCTGCTTTGTTTGTATTGATGATGGTGTATCGAGTACAGAGTTGATCTACCAAGAGATCGTATGTAGTGGTCTAAACCCTAAGAGCTATGCTCGTATGATGATATGATCTATGATGATCTGATCGTCCCTAATGACTAGCCTGGCCTCAGCTTATATAACACACCAGAGGCCTAGGATAACAAGAGTCCTAGTCGGCTACGTCGGTGGAGAGGAGTCCTTGTCTTGATCACCAAGTCTTGTGGAATCTTCCTCGTATGCATCATGGGCTGCCTGAACTGGCCCATTAATGAACCACCCTGGGGGTCCTCGGCCCGACCCACTGGTCGGGAGACGACGTGGTGAGTACTCCCTAGTCCAGGACACCGTCATCGACGCAGAGCTACATGAGCGTCAACTCGGAGCCTCGGGAGGCTCGCCCCTCCCGGGGCAGGAAGCAAAATTTTTTGGGAGCCGCTTGAGCATCAAAGGGGGCTCCTGAGCATCACGCCTCAGGAGCCTTACTGGTCATAAAGCCACTCGCCCCCTTGGTGTCGTCCTTGGTGATCCGGTCGGCATCAAGGGTGTCGGGGCCTCGCCTCGTAAGGTGCGTCCAGGTGATCCAGTCGTACCTTACGGCGGTAGGGAAATGTGCGGGACTGGGACCTGCCGACGTAGAGCTGCTTGAGCGTCGAAGGGGGCTCCTGAGCATCACGCCTCAGGAGCCTTACCGGTCGTAAAGCCACTTGCCCCTTGATGTCGTCTTTGGTGATCCGGTCGGCATCAAGGGTATCGGGGCCTCGCCTCGTAAGGTGCGTCCAGGTGATCTGGTCGTACCTTACGGCGGTAGGGAAATGTGCGAGACTGGGGCCTGCAGACACAGAGCGCCGACAGGGCTCCCAACCTACCTCGCTCGTAAGAAGAAGAAGCCCGCAGGACGTACGGACTCTCCGAGCGCCGTAGCCGTGCCTCCACAACCCCGAAGCCTACCGCGAGCATGTCAAGCTAAGTATCCTAATCACGACCGGAGGGCAATTTCAACCAACAAAACACAGAGGCCAGGACACATGACAAAAGTGCTGATAAAGAGAGGCAAGCGCCCAAATTCATTACACGCCCGCAGGGCCTCCCTTGGTTCTTTGATTGCAGGAACAGGAAAAGAGGAGGAGAAAGAAAGTGAAAAGACCCCCACGGGGGCTGACGCCTCAGGAGCCCCGGCGTCGGCGCACCAGCGCTCAGTCGGAGTCCTCCTCTTCCTTCACAGGCCCATGGAGGCGCGCCGGCACGGATGCCCCTGGGGCGGAAGAGCGGTGCCGCGGCGGCTGGCTACCCCCCGAGGTCCGGGCACGCCGGTGTGGCGGCGCGTCATAGCTGCTATCGCTACTGTCACTCGGGCTCCCTTCGGAGGGGGTGTTGCTGCTGCTGGAGGCGCGGCGTCCGTCGTGAAGGGCAAGCTCGTCTCCAAGATCGCCGCAGCCGACGTCTTCCGGGCAGCACCCCAGGCGCTCGCCCTCTTCCCTGAAGATCTTGACGAAGAGTGTCGCCTCCCCATCATACTTGAAGTGAAGGGTGCGCCTCCCCTTCAGGCCGCGGGCGCGGGCAAACGTCTGCCACCCGCGGTTCAGGTACACGTAACCCCCGGGGGTGACCTCGACCTCTACCCACGACGCCGCGCTGCAGCAGCCATCGGCCTGCAGCCATAGGCCGGCGGGCACTCGGCTGGCCACGCCCCCGCGAAGAAGCTCGGGAGTTGGAACCAAGCAGCCTCCGGCCTCTCCGCCCACATCACGAACTCCTGGGCCGTGTCGGCTGAATGGAGCCGCGGTCGGGGCGGCCGGGTGGCCACCGCCGACCTTCCACCACGGGCGCCCCCACCTCGACTACTACGGCCGCCCCTGCTGGACGACGCCCCACCGCGGCCGCCGATGGTGACCCCGAGCCGCGCAGAAGCACGGCCGCGCCCACCGGGAACCACTGCCGGTGTCGCGGCATGCTTCCGGGGACGACCACGGCCCATCCTGGGCGGCGGGGCGGCTAGACACTCCCCGGAGGCCTTCCCCTTCTCGGCGGCAGAGAACTTCCTCACTGAAGCCATGACCGGGAGAGCGACGGCTTGTAGATTGGGAGGTAAGGAAGACAAAGATGTGCTGAGGGCTTTCTCGCCCTTGCCCGCTTATATACAGCCAAGGGCCGACCGGCGCCCCCTCGCATCCAGGGAGGCGTGCGGCCTCTGAAGGGTCACATCCGCGTGGCCTGAAGGAGCAGCAGCATTCAAGGAAGGGCAGTGATGGCCGGCGCTGCACACGGGCGTCGCCTCAATTTGGCTTGGAGCGTTTCCTGACACCCTCGGGGAGCGGGGGCGTCACCGCCCAGGCGCTCGACGCTTGTAAAGCCTGGCCCGCAGGCGTTTGGGGCCCGCGGCGCTTCAGGCCGCCCTCAAGGCATTGCCCAAAAGCCAGCTTGAGCGCGCCTTGGGCCCGGGGGCTACTGTCGTCGTTCTGGGAACGGGGGTACCCAGACCTGCCTGCCTGCGGCCCAGGGCATGGCCCACTTCATTAGCCAAGCACAACCAGACGCAGCCCCGCTCAAGACAAGGCCCTCGTGAGGACCCTAGGCTCGCGAGGGAGAGCAGCGCCAAGATCGGCAAGCGGAGGGCCTTCCCAGGCCCCCTCCGGAGCGGCGGAGATCTCTATGCAGGGCCCGGCCTCAGGAGTCAAGGGTGACGCAAGGAAGGACAGGCGGGCGCCAGCGCGCCAGGCGGAGCAGTTTCCCTTTTAGTGCAAAGGGGGCAAGGACGTACGCGGGTTCCCAGAGCACCCGCCAAAGGTTTCCATTCCGGTGCAACGAGACCACAACCACGAGCCCCGCAGGACGGATGTCATCGCCGAGCCCACCTCTACACCGTCGACAGCTACTTTGTAGGCGAAGACCGCCTTTGGGCAGGGCGGGGATGTACTCCTGTCCCCCTTCAAATTTGGCCGTTGTGGGATCCTTTCCTGCCATTGCGATAAGGGAAGAGGACCCGGGCCACCGCTATATATAGAGACTAGGCTGCACCGTAGAATGGGATCCGATCCAAAACCAGTCGGTCCATGCGATCCACCACAAAGCTAGCAGAGAGCCAAGAACACCTCCGGAGCACCCTCACGAGGCTCCTCAACCTTGTACTAGTTCATCCACTAGCACGCTTCGCAGCGGCCCGAACAAGGGTAAACCATCGTGTTCATCTTCTTCCTCGTCATCGTGCGAGTTCGTCGTCTTAGCCATCGAGTAGTGAGCTTGGTAGGGCGAAGCTGCAGGGGAATCTTCGCACACGCCCCTGTGTTCGAACCTTGAGGGTTTTGCGGAGCCCGAAATCCGACAGCGGCGTCGCAGGATGCCATGGAGGACCTGCCTCCTCCTGCCCAGAAGAGGGCACGTCGGCCGAGGTTAATCCTGGCCGACGACAGCTCGGACTCCAACGCTGAGTCCGAGGACTTTGAGAGGGTTCCCCGAAGGAACCTAAGGGTCAAGCCCCCAGCCTAAAGGTATGAATCCGAAGACACCCTGGGTCATTTATGTGAAGTTTTTAATGTTTTTAAATGGACGAATGCCTTTTAGTCTGCAGCCCACCGCGCGTTCTCCCCACCGAGCAAATATCGGATGGGGAGTCTCCACCCGCCGAGCTAGCGGAGAGCGGGACTACGTCGCACCCCACACCTCCAGGGGCCGCGAAGGAGGCCGCGGACGTGTCATCCTGCCCGGCTCGTGTGGAGCCGAACACCGGTGGCGGGGGTGACGATGTTATGGACGAGGCTAACGCCTCGACCGCCGAAGACCAGGAGGGGGAAACTCCCCTGGCTACTGAGGAGGGGGGACGAAATACTGTCCAGTCCCCTCCGAGGACATCTCCGGAGGGCACTGTTCCTCCGGAGCTACCGGCTCAATCCCCCATCAGAGATCGGGTTGGCCGGTCACCACCGGTGCCACCCATGACTGGGTGGCCAGTCAAGATGGAGGAGGCTTTATCAAGCGCCTCCATCTCCGAGGATCACCGCACTCTTATGGGTACGGTTTTGCAAGGTATTCAGTCCGTTAACAGCGGACTGAAAGAGGCCTTCAATGGTCTCTTGACGGGCTTCAAGGTGAGCCACGTAATACCCTTTTCCCGAAAAGTTTAATTTTATTAAGTTTGCCCTATCTTTATATATGCAGTAGCCCCCGAGCCCTGGGTTGGTTTGCAAAAACCCACCCGGGGGTCAAATACCCCGGAGTGACCAACGATGCCTAAGGCACCATTTGTCCCGTACTGTTCTTAAAGCCCTTAAGAGGACCGAGCACAGGGTCATATTCTTAACAGTTCGGGGGTTTGAACCCACATAGCTTGATATTGTATAATTTATTTTTTGCAGGCCTCATCGTCGGAGCTTGCCGAGCTAAATCGGAAGCTCAAGAGCTCCGATGAGGAGCTCGACCGCCTGAATAAGAGGTTCGACAAGGCGCAAGGTAAGTCGAATTAAAATATCCGGGCTATCTATCGTTACTAATCCAGACTCTTAACCCAGTATAATGACTCATTTACTGCTAACACAACTTCGGCTGCGGAGGTCGAGAACCTCAAGGCCGAGCTAAAAAAGATGAAGCAAGCGGCCGTGGATGAGAAGGCGGCGGCCAAACAAGCAACAGCCGCGCTATCCGCACTAAAAACTGCGAGCGATAAGCATGAGGCCCGGGTGGAGGAGGTGCAGCAGGAGCTCAAGGATGCCAGCACGAAGTGCGAGGCCCTTGAGCAAAAAGGCAAAGAGCAAGCCACCGAGCTATCCGCACTGAAATCTGAGCTCCAAAAGGAGCGGGTGGACAGGCGGTCCTTTGAAGAAGAGGTTCGCCAAGTCAAGGCTATCACAGATGGTAAGCCGTATTCACTACAATGCGCCTTTGGTGGTAGAAGGTTTGCTTTGCTCACCCGGGTGTGGCGTTCCTCAGGCGTCTGTGTGGATCTCCAGAAGGGTGCAGCAGACGCGAACAAGTTCTATGCTTCGCGGGAGGAGGATGATGAGGCTTGGCTATTCTGGGCACAGTTTGAGTCCCCCGAGCGTTCTCCTCTTCTGATCGAGCAGATGAAGCAACTGATGGAGTTGCACAGGATGGCGGAGCCGGCCATGAAGGATCTCTGCATCTGGTTGTGGCCTGAAGAGCCGTTGCTGAGCAGTTACTTCGGCTTGGTGCGAAAACTGTGCGATGCTGCGCCTCAGATTGATGCGCTAAAGCATTCTACATGCATCGAGGGAGCTCGAATGGCCTTTGCAAATACCGTGGTGCACTGGCCGAAGCTCAAGCCGACCGAGATGGCCACCGCACCTCCGCCCCCTGGAAAGGGGCATAGGCGCCCCGAGCTATACTTCTCCGCAATGATGGAGGGTGCTCGGGCGATAGAGGCCCAATGCTCTAAGGATGTATTTTATGAATGAGCACGTTGTAATATGTCCGAAGACTGTTAACGCTTTATAATGAGGCTGCATGGTTTATCATGTCTTTTTGAGTTTTGTATTTATTGTGACTCCTATATGGCCGTTTTATCTAAAAGTTGCGATTCGTTGGCTTCAGCCCCCACGTAGATACTACGCGAGGTGTTTCTGCCTCTGCACTGTGACCCTTAGCCGAGGTATCGGTGCCCGAAGGTGGTAGTGCGAGGGGAACAAGGCAATCGGACTATGATGCTTTATTGCTTTCACTTAGCCGTAGGAAAAAAATGCGGGGGCTGATGACTAGCCCCCAGTGTTTTGTGATGTTCGGATATACCGAGGCTTAAGCCAGCATCACATGGCTCATACAAGTACGAAACCCATCGTATGACACGAAATAACCTCTATCGATTTTTTTAGTATGACACTTATGCTCGGATTTGCAGACCGGTTCTCGCTTACCATGACAGTCAGTTTTCGGCTTTCTCCCCTAAGGTGCTTGACCAGGCGAGCTGGAAGCACAATCGCAGTGGTTCTCCCTTTGCCCTTTTAGCCGAACGAGCGGAACGTAAAAGGGCAAACACAGGAGCCGGGCAACCCAACTATTGACCCAAGACATAGTTCGGATCCGATGCATATAAAGCAAAATCCAAGACGCCGAACACACGATCAATTGTGTCGGGGTGATGCTTAGGGTGATATTTTAAATTCAATCCCCCGGTCTATTAGCCGGTTGCATCGTAATGTATACCGAACAGTTTCGCAAGAAGCGTTGATGAGGGAAGAACAAAGCATGTAGCATAAAATACGGCGAAGAAGCCATGTACAATGGTCTATTATTTGCTCATTAATTCTTATAACCCCGAATTGCCGGATCCACTGTTTACAGGTATTTGATGTCTACTACACAACCTTCTTCTTGTAGACTCGTGTTGGGCCTCCAAGCGCAGAGTTTTGTAGGACAGTAGCAAATTTCCCTCAAGTGGGTGACCTAAGGTTTATCAATCCGTGGGAGGCGTAGGATGAACATGGTCTCTCTCAAACAACCCTGCAACCAAATAACAAAGAGTCTCTTGTGTCCCCAACACACCCAATACAATGGTAAATTGTATAGGTGCACTAGTTCGGCGAAGAGATGGTGATACAAGTGTAATATGGATAGTAGATATAGATTTTTGTAATCTGAAAATATAAAAACAGCAAGGTAGCAAGTAAAAAAAGTGAGCAAAAATGGTATTGCAATGCTTGAAAACAAGGCCTAGGGTTCATACTTTCACTAGTGCAAGTTCTCTCAACAATACTGACATAGTTGAATCATATGTAAATCCCTCAAGTGCGACAAAGAGTTCACTCCAAAGTCACAAATAGCGGAGAACAAACGAAGAAATTATTGTAGGGTATGAAACCACCTCAAAGTTATCTTTTCCGATCAATCGTATGAGCTATCCCTATAAGTGTCACGAACAGCCCTAGAGTTCGTACTAAAATAACACCTTAAGATACACATCAACCAAAACCCTAATGTCACCTAGATACTCCAATGTCACCACGAGTACCCATGGGCTTGATTATACGATATGCATCACACAATTTCAGATTCATCATGTTCAATCCAACACAAAGAACTTCAAAGAGTGCCCCCAAAGTTTCTACCGGAGAGTCAAGACGAAAACGTGTGCCAATCCCTATGCATAAATTCCCAAGGTCACGGAACCCGCAAGTTGATCACCAAAACATACATCAAGTGGATCAATAGAACACCCCATTGTCACCACGGATATCCCATCGCAAGACATACATCAAGTGTTCTCAAATCCTTTAAAGACTCAATCCGATAAGAAAACTTCAAAGGGAAAACTCAATTCATCACAAGAGGATAGAGAGGGGAAAACTCCATATGATTCATCTATATTAATAAAGCTCGCGGTACATCAAGATTGTGTCATCTCAAGAACACGAGAGAGAGCGAGATCAAACACATAGCTACTGGTACATACCCTCAGCCCCGAGGGTGAACTACTCCCTCCTCGTCATGGAGACCGCCGGGATGATGAAGATGGCCTGCGGTGATGGTTTCCCCCTCCGGCAGGGTGCCGGAACGGGCTCCCGATTGATTTTTCATGGCTACAGAGGCTTACGGCGGCGGAACTCCCGATCTAGGTTTCTTTCTCGGGATTTCTGTATTTATAAGAAAATTGGGCATTGGAAACAAGTCAAGGGGGGCCACGAGGCGTCCACAAGCCAGGGGGCGCGCCCTAGGGGGGCGCCCCCTAGGCTTGTCGTGGCCTCGTGGCTCTTCTGGCCCAACTCCAATGTCATGTGGGCTTCTTCTGGTCCATAAAAAATCATCGCCAGTTTTTATTCCGTTTGGACTCCGTTTGATATTCCTTTTCTGTAAAACTTAAAAACAAGGAAAAAACAGAAACTGGCACTGGGCTCTAGGTTAGTAGATTAGTCCCAAAAACAATATAAAATAGAATATACATGCATATAAAACATCCAAGATGGATAATATAATAGCATGGAACAATCAAAAATTATAGATACGTTGGAGACGTATCAAGCATCCCCAAGCTTAATTCCTGCTCGTCCTCGAGTAGGTAAATGATAAAAACAGAATTTTTGATGTGGAATGCTACCTAACATATTTATCAATGCAATCTTCTTTATTGTGGCAAGAATGTTCAGATCCATAAGATTCAAAACAAGAGTTTAATATTGACATAAAAACAATAATACTTCAAGCATACTAATAAAGCAATCATGTCTTCTCAAAATAACATGGCCAAAGAAAGTTATCCCTACAAAATCATATAGTCTGGCTATGCTCCATCTTCATCACACAAAGTATGACATCATGCACAACCCCAGTTTTAGCCAAGCAATTGTTTCATACTTTAGTATTCTCAAACTTTTTCAACTTTCACGCATTACATGAGCATGAGCCATGGACATAGCACTATAGGTGGAATAGAATATGGTGGTTGTGGAGAAGACAAAAAGAAGGAGATAGTCTCATACCAACTAGGCGTATCAACGGGCTATGGAGATGCCCATCAATAGATATCAATGTGAGTGAGTAGGGATTGCCATGCAACGGATGCACTAGAGCTATAAGTGTATGAAAGCCCAAAAAGAAACTAAGTGGGTGTGCATCCAACTTGCTTGCTCACGAAGACCTAGGGCAATTTTGAGGAAGCCCATCATTGGAATATACAAGCCAAGTTCTATAATGAAAAATTCCCACTAGTATATGAAAGTGACAATATAGGAGACTCTCTATCATGAAGATCATGGTGCTACTTTGAAGCACAAGTGTGGAAAAAGGATAGTAGCATTGCCCCTTCTCTCTTTTCTCTCATTTTTTTATTTTTTTTCATTTTTTTTCTTTTGGTGGGCATCTTTGGCCTCTTTTTTTATTTGGGCTTCTTTGGCCTCTTTTATTTTTTGTAAAGTCCGGAGACTCATCCCGACTTGTGAGGGAATCATAGTCTCCATCATCCTTTCCTCACATGGGACAATGCTCTATAATGATGATCATCACACTTTTAATTACTTACAACTCAAGAATTACAACTCGATACTTGAACAAGACATGACTCTATATGAATGCCTCCGGCGGTGTACCGGGATGTGCAATGATCTAGCGTAGCCATGAAAACATCATGCTAGCTATCTTACGATCATACTAAGCAATATGACAATGATGGTGCGTGTCATGATAAACGGAACGGTGGAAGTTGCATGGCAATATATCTCGGAATGGCTATGGAAATGCCATAATAGGTAGGTATGGTGGCTGTTTTGAGGAAGGTGGGTTTAATGCACCGGCGAAAGTTGCGCGGTACTAGACAGGCTAGCAAAGGTGGAAGGGTGAGAGTGCGTATAATCCATGGACTCAACATTAGTCATAAAGAACTCACATTCTTATTGCAAAAGTCTATTAGTCATCGAAACATAGTACTAGATGCATGCCCCTAGGGGAAGGGTTGGTAGGAGTTAACCATCGCGCGATCCCGACCTCCACACAAAGGAAGACATTCAATAAATAAATCATGCTCTGACTTCGTCACATAACGGTTCACCATACGTGCATGCTACGGGAATCACAAACTTTAACACATGTATTTCTACCAATCCACAATTACTCACTAGCATGTCTGTAATATCACCATCTTTATATCTCAAAACAATCATAAGGAATCAAACTTCTCATAGTATTCAATGCACTTTATATGAAAGTTTTTATTATATCTCTCTTGGATGCCCATCATATTAGGACTAAATTCATAACCTAAGAAAATTACCATGCTGTTTAGAGACTCTCAAAATAATATAAGTGAATCATGAGAGTTCAAAAATTTCTATAAAATAAAACCACCGCCGTGCTCTAAAAATATATAAGTGAAGTACTAGAGCAAATTGACAAACTACTCCAAAAGATATAAGTGAAGATTAATGAGTAGGTAAACAATCAAGTAGCTATGTGAGGGCTCTCTCTCAATAAATATTTTTAGATCTGAGTTTTTTTATTCAAACCGCAAACTAAATAAAAATAGCACTCCAAGAATAGCACGCATCATGTGCATGAATAAAAATTTAGGCTCAACATAGGCTAACCGATAATTGTTGATGAAGAGAGATGGGATGCGTAGCATCCCCAAGCTTAGATGCTTGAGACTTCTTGAAATATTTACTTGGGGTGCCTTGGGCATCCCCAAGCTTGAGATTTTGTATCTCATTCAGTCCTCTCATATCATGGTTTCACCTATTCTCAAAAACTTCATCCACACAAAACTCGAAAAGAACTCGTGAGATAGGTTAGTACACATAAGAATAAATCAACACTTCATGTACTGCCAAGACAAGTTGGACAATAATTTTCAAACATCATCTACTGTTTACTATCGTTTCCACAATTTATATCTACCAATATAGGCTATGGAAACTATAGGATAAGTAGATACCAAAACTATGACAGCAATCTGTCCAAACAGAACAGTCTGTAGCAATGTGTTAAACCAGTGTACTTCTGTAACTAAAAAAAATATGAAAATTTAGGGCATGCTAAATAATTTATATGACAATACTGTGTAAAACTTTCAGAAACTTTCCACGTTCCAGTAAAATATGAAAATTCAAACACTACAACAAAAGTTTCTATTTTTACACAGCACACATCAAACATGCAATGCAAGCATCCTAAGGCAATTCTTGGAACTTTTTATTGAAAAATAAGATTATAAATAACACCTAATAGAGAACAACAAAATAAAATGATGCTCCAAGCAAAACTCATATTATGTGACGAATAAAAATATAGCTCCAAGTAAGATATACCGATAGTGTTGAAGACGAAAGAGGGGATGCCTTCTGGGGCATCCCCAAGCTTAGGCGCTTGAGTATTCCTTAGATATTGCCTTGGGGTGCCTTGGGCATCCCCAAGCTTAGGTTCTTGTCACTCCTTATTCTCATCATATCAGTGTCTCACCCAAAACTTGAAAACTTCAATCACACAAAACTTAACGGAACTTCGTGAGATGGGTTAGTATGATAAAGAGAAAATCATTCACTTGGGTACTCTCAAGACAAGATTCAGAATTGTTCCCACATGATAAATACTGTATTATACCATTCCCATAATTTATACCATTAAATATAAGCTATGGAAACACTAAAACAAGCAAACTATGCATGCAAAACAGAATCTGTCAAAAACAGAACAGTCTGTGAAGATCTATAGTGTAACCATATTTCCCTGTCTCTACTACGCAACCTTCTTCTTGTAGACTCGTGTTGGGCCTCCAAGCGCAGAGTTTTGTAGGACAGTAGCAAATTTCCCTCAAGTGGATGACCTAAGGTTTATCAATCCGTAGGAGGCGTAGGATGAAGATGGACTCTCTCAAACAACCATGCAACCAAATAACAAAGAGTCTCTTGTGTCCCCAACACACCCAATACAATGGTAAATTGTATAGGTGCACTAGTTCGGCGAAGAGATGGTGATACAAGTGTAATATGGATAGTAGATATAGATTTTTGTAATCTGAAAATATAAAAACAGCAAGGTAGCAAGTAACAAAAGTGAGCAAAAATGGTATTGCAATGCTTGAAAACAAGGCCTAGGGTTCATACTTTCACTAGTGCAAGTTCTCTCAACAATACTGACATAGTTGAATCATATGTAAATCCCTCACGTGCGACAAAGAGTTCACTCCAAAGTCACAAATAGCGGAGAACAAACGCAAAAATTATTGTAGGGTACGAAACAACCTCAAAGTTATCTTTTCCGATCAATCGTATGAGCTATCCCTATAAGTGTCACGAATAGCCCTAGAGTTCGTACTAAAATAACACCTTAAGATACACATCAACAAAAACCCTAATGTCACCTAGATACTCCAATGTCACCACGAGTACCCATGGGCTTGATTATACGATATGCATCACACAATTTTAGATTCATCATGTTCAATCCAACAGAAAGAACTTCACAGAGTGCCCCAAAGTTTCTACCGGAGAGTCAAGACAAAAACGTGTGCCAACCCCTACGCATAGATTCCCAAGGTCACGGAACCCGCAAGTTGATCACCAAAACATACATCAAGTGGATCAATAGAACATCCCATTGTCACCACGGATATCCCATCACAAGACATACATCAAGTGTTCTCAAATCCTTTAAAGACTCAATCCGATAAGAAAACTTCAAAGGGAAAACTCAATTCATCACAACAAGATAGAGAGGGGAAAACTCCATATGATTCATCTATATTAATAAAGCTCGTGGTACATAAAGATTGTGTCATCTCAAGAACACGAGAGAGAGAGAGAGATCAAACACATAGCTACTGGTACATACCCTCAGCCCGAGGGTGAACTACTCTCTCCTCGTCATGGAGACCGCCGGGATGATGAAGATGGCCTGCGGTGATGGTTTCCCCCTCCGGCAGGGTACTGGAACGGGCTCCCAATTGATTTTTCATGGCTACATAGGCTTGCGGTGGCGGAACTCCCGATCTAGGTTTCTTTCTGGGGGTTTCTGTATTTATAAGAAAATTGGGCGTTGGAAACAAGTCAAGGGGGGCCACGAGGTGTCCACAAGCCAGAGGGGTGCGCCCTAGGGGGGGCGCCCCCTAGGCTTGTGGTGGCCTCGTGGCTCTTCTGGCCCAACTCCAATGCCATGTGGGCTTCTTCTGGTCCATAAAAAATCATCGTAAGTTTTTATTCCGTTTGGATTCCGTTTGATATTCCTTTTTTGTAAAACTTAAAAACAAGGAAAAAACAGAAACTGGCACTGGGCTCTAGGTTAGTAGGTTAGTCCCAAAAACAATATAATATAGCATATACATGCATATAAAACATCCAAGATGGATAATATAATAGCATGGAACAATCAAAAATTATAGATACGTTGGAACGTATCAGTATTTGACGAGGAAATATAAAGTTTACAGAGGAGGGGTTGTACCATGGGTCTTCGATGGGTGGCTTGACGACCTCGATGTGCCCAGCCGCATGTCCGCTCCTGCGCCTCCTTGGGAGTTGTATTCCTTTAAGGGTGATGGTGTCGGCGAACGGACCTTGGGAAGAAGATCTTGAGAAGTCGCCGAAGTATGGATGAGCTTTACGCTTTAGCAGGTCCTTGATGGTACCTGTGGTATGTCCGAGGACATGTGCTGGCAGTAGTTCGGTCCAGCCGAACACTTTCCCTTTGATAGTTGTTCCTCACTGCTGCCCATGGAATTTTGAGTGCAAAGTTGTGCCGTCTTGGCACATATTTGACGGGCACTAGGGCTGCGCAGTGAGGAGCGTGTCCCTATTTCTGGGGAGGATAAGATTCCGGGAGTTTGGACTGAGACCGAGGTCGTTTGTCAGCCTTACGTGCCTTTATGGCAGATTTCGATGTTGGCCGATCGTCATCGTAATGGAATTCGGCCTCCATGGCCAATGCATGTTCCTCAGTTCATAGGGAACGCTCTGTGTTGCCGTTGACAGTATTGACCCCCTTGGGCCCGGGCATCTTGAGCTTGAGGTGTGCGTAGTGTGGGACGGCATTAAAGCGAACGCTGTGCGGCCCAGCAGGGCGTGATAACCGCTGCGGAAGGGGACAATATCGAAGATCAAGTCCTCGCTGCGGAAGTTGTCGGGCGAACCGAACACTACTTCCAGGCTAACAGAGCCCGTGGACCGGGCTTCGACGCCTGGGATCACTCCTTTAAAGGTAGTGTTGCTGGGCTTGATCCTTGATGGATCTATACCCATCTTTTTCACCGTGTCTAAGTAAATCAGATTGAGGCTACTTCCTCCGTCCATCAGGACTTTAGTGAGGTGATACCCATCGATAATGGGGTCTAGGACGAGGGCCGCCGAACTCCCATGACGGATACTGGTCGGATGGTCTCGTCGATCGAAGGTGATCGGGTACGCCGACCATGGGTTGAACTTCGGGGCTACAGGCTCTACGGCATAGACCTCTCGAAGGGCGCACTTCCTCTCCTTTTTAGGTATATGAGTGGCATATATCATGTTCACAGTCTTTACCTCTGGAGGGAACTACTTATGTCCTCCATTGATCGGACCGCGGGAGTCGTCATCATCCTCGCTGCGTGGGCCCTTGCCTTGCTCTTCAGCTGTGAGTTTGCCGGCTTGTTCGAACACCCAACAGTTACGGTTGGTGTGGGTGGCGGGTTTGTCTTGAGTGCCGTGGATCTGGCAGGGCCTATCCATGATCTTGTCCAGCGGGGTAGGTCCATCACGATTGCCTTTAGAAGGCTTCTTCCGCTGCCCGGATCGGGGGTTGCGGAAACCGGCGTTAACAGCCGTGTCGTCGGCATCACCGTTGTTGTGCCCGTGTTTACTTTTGTTGCGTCGAGGTTTGCCGTTTCCATCCCGAACTTCAGAGGTGCCGGGGTCTTCGGGGTTGTGGCTTCGTCCAGCTAGCCAGTTATCCTCGCCCGCGGAAAAGCGGGTCATGAGTGATGTAAGGGCGGACATGGTCCTAGGCTTGTCCTGACCGAGCTGGCGAGCCAGCCATTCGTCCCAAATATTGTGCCGGAAGGAGGCTATTGCCTCGGCGTCTGGGCAGTCGACAATCTGGTTCTTCTTGGTCAAGAACCGATTCCAGAATTGTCGAGCCGATTCGCCTGCCTTCTGGACAACATTGCTTAGGTCGGAGGAGTCCGGCAGCCGGACATAGGTCCCCTGGAAGTTAGATCGGAAAGCGTCCTCGAGATCCTCCCAACTCCCGATAGAATTTTCGGGGAGGCTGTTTAACCAGTGCCGAGCTGGCCCCTTAAGTTTTAGGGGCAGATATTTGATGGCGTGGAGATCATCTCCTCGTGCCATATGAATGTGGAGGAGGAAATCCTCGATCCATACTGCTGGGTCAGTTGTCCCGTCGTATTGCTCTATGTTCACGGGTTTAAACCCTTCTGGGAACTGATGCTGCATCACCTCGTCGGTGAAGCACAGTGGGTGGGCAGCGCCTCTGACCCGGGCTATGTCACGCCGGTAGTCGGCACCTGATCTAGCCCGGTTAGGTACCCGACCTCTGTTGTTGTGGTCGAGCCGAGGCTGGTACCCGTCCCGTCTATTGGGGGAGTGCCCTCTAGATCCGTAGATGGATCTCGTGCGGCCTGTTCTATAGTCCAGGTCGTGTCGTAGGTCGTACCTGTCCTCGGGCTCTATTGGCTCTTTTCCCCATCTGCAGGGTATCGCCGGCCTATAACCGGCGTCGCCAGCTGTCCTATCTCGTCCTCGGGGAGGGCGGTCCGGCTAGTCGTATGGAGTGTGTTTGGGCGACGGTGTATTAGAGACCTCGTCATCGAACTGCGGCAGCAGCCGTCGGCGTGGATAGCTCTTGGGTTGGTCCAATAGACCGGTACCGTACCCTTCCTCGGCTGATAGGACCCTTGTCCATCTATCATTGAGGGTGTCATGTTCGGCCTTAAGCTGCCGTCCTTTTGCCTTCAGGCTTCGGGCAGTGGCTATAAGCTATTACCTGAATCGTTCCTGATCCTCAAGGTTTTCGAGGACGGTGAAGTCTTCGGCTTCCAGGCTATCCTCCTCCTCGACAGGGGGGAGGTAGTTGTCATCCCCGGAATCGTATAGATCCTCGAGGCCGTGCTGGTCTTCCGGCCTCTCCTGGTCCTCTAGCGGATGCTCGGGGAGATCGGGGTCGTCGAGGTCTTCCGGGGTGTCGTTTTCCCCGGTGTCAGCAATGGCTTCCCTTCCCTTTTTTGCCTTTGACCGTTTGCGCAGTTTCCGGCGCCATGACGGCTCCTCGCTAGATTTATCGCCATTGTTTTTGGGTGTGTGATCGCCCTTATCGGCTGGAGTATCCACCATGTAGACGTCGTAAGTAGAGGTGGTCGTCCATCGCCCGGTGTTGACGGGGGCGGGAGCGCAATCCTCTTCATCCATGTCTTCTGCCTCCTCGGAGGCGTAGTCCAACATGTTGGTTAAGTCTTCGACACTGGCTACTAAGTGGGTGGTGGGTGGGATGAAAAATTCCTCTTGAGCTCCCGCCTTCAGACCGATCTGAGCGTGGATCGGGGTTGAGTTATCAGTGATTTTCATCGATAAGATCCGATCTAGAGCCTCGTTGAGTGTCAAGAGCTCGATCGGGTCCATCTGCCCAGAGCTTTCGGAGTTAACCTCCGGTGCGTCCGAACAAGGAGTGTGTTTGGCAGGAGCTGACCCCCGACCATCCGGTACTATGACCGGATCCGGACTAAAAGCCAGATCGTCGTCGGGGTTGGTCCCGTGGGCGGGGTTGAGAGCGAAATCCGAAGTCAAGGCCTCGGAGTCCTTGGGCGCATCAGATGAGATTGCAATCCCGGTGAGCAAAAGATCGCCCCGAGAGTCTACGAAGAACTCTAGGTTCCCGAATCTGACCTCTTGATCAGGGGCGAAAGTCCCGACCCGGCCAAGACGGCCGGTCGGGTCGGCGTGCAGCATGACGCTGCCGAAAGCGAAGATCTGTACGGGGACAAAGGAGTCCATATTGTGGACTTCCTCGCTAATGACTAAGCGAGCCATCGATTCCTTTGGCGATCACAGCGGAACTCTCAATGAAAGCACCAATGTCGGTGTCAAAACCGGCGGATCTCGGGCAGGGGGTCCCGAGCTGTGAGTCTAGGATTGATGGTAACAGGGACGAAGGAGATGATGTTTTACCCAGGTTCGGGCCCTCCTATGGAGGTAAAACCCTACGTCCTGCTCGATTATATTGATGTGTATGAAGGTTACAGAGTTGATCTACCACGAGATCGAATAGCTAAAACCCTAGATGAGTTTCCCTGTCCTACAATCTAAAACCTCCCCGGTTTATATAGACACCGGGGGGTACCTAGGGTTTACACATGATAGGTCTCATTCCGGGGGTGGAGTTGCCGATTTCCTCATCTTGACTTGGAGTGCACGACGCGCCTTCGAGGATTCCTTCTAGAACACGGGGTCGTGGCATATCCGGCCCTTCCTGCGATAGTCAAAGAGCGGCCCACCAAGCCGGCCTATTGAGAGATAGGCCAGCAGCCCGAGGACCCCTTAGTCCAGGACTCCCTCACCACCTCCTCCATCGCCCAACCGGTGCCCTCGTCCACCTCACTGCTGCTCCAGAGAAGATCCTCCCGGCGTTGCATGATGGCTCGGTCCGCCCGCTGCTGAGTCTTCGGAAAGTGTCCTGACCCAACGAAGACAGTAAGAAAAGAGAAGCGAAATGTCGATCGGCAACGGCCGCCGGCCGGACATGACCGAGCAAGGACCGAAGCACTTACGGGAGAAGGACTCGTCGACCTCGTGGAAGAGCTTGAGCGCGTCGGCCGCCTCCCTCTCCACCTGCGCCTTGGCCGCCTCCGCCTCCTGCTCCTTCATGGTTGACGCTTTCACCTCATCCTCTGTGTCCGCCGCCTCCTTCTGGAGCATCGCGGCAAGGCGCTCCAACTCCATCGCGTGGCTGGACTTCAGTTGCTCCGCCGCCGCCCGATCTGCCTAGAGTTCCTTCCCCAGCCGGTCCTGATCGCCGGCGACCTCGTCACGTTTCCGCTGGACCTCCACGAGCGCGCGATGCAGCTCCTCTGTCGAATTTCGGGCTCCGCAAAACCCAAAGAGGTTCGAACTCAGGGGCGTGTGCGAAGATCCCAACCAGCCTCGTCCTCAAGCCCACAGGTCCACAGCCTAGGCGAATTGAACTCTCTCAATCACGGGGAGAAGACTAACATGCAGATTTACCCAGGTTCGGGCCGCTGTTGGTGTCAAAACCGGCGGATCTCGGGTAGGGGGTCCCGAGTTGTGGGTCTTGGATCGATGGGTAACAGGACACAAGGGAGACAGTGTTTACCCAAGTTCGGGCCCTCCTATGGAGGTAAAACCCTACGTCCTGCTTTGTTTGTATTGATGATGGTGTATCGAGTACATAGTTGATCTACCACGAGATCGTATGTAGTGGTCTAAACCCTAAGAGCTATGCTTGTATGATGATATGATCTATGATGATCTGATTGTGCCTAATGACTAGCCTGGCCTCGGCTTATATAACACACCAGAGTCCTTGGATAACAAGAGTCCTAGTCGGCTACGTCGGTGGAGAGGAGTCCTTGTCTTGATCACCAAGTCTCGTGGAATCTTCCTCGTAAGCATCATGGGTTGTCCGAACTGGCCCATTAATGAACCGCCCTGGGGGTCCTCGGCCCGACCCACTGGTCGGGAGACGAGGTGGTGAGTACCCCCCTAGTCCAGGACACCGTCAGTAGCCCCCTGAACCGGTCTTCAAGTTAGGGACGCTCCTCGGTTCTTCCGAACAATTCTTCGTCTTCGGCCGTCGGTCTTGAAAACTGGTTCAATAAATCTTCCCATCATTGATCTTGAGGATCGCCGAGGTGAATCCGAAGAGTTCACAAGTCGGGCATCCGAGGAGCCCCTTTAAGTTATCGGCCTGTATTAATGCCTCATTATTTTTATGCCACAACTCGGGTCCGAAGTGTTTCCCATGTGGCGGTATCCTCTTGTGACCGACCTCCAACGCCGAACTGTATCCGAGGTGTCTTTCTGAGCCCGAGATCCAACGCTGGTCGACATCCGAGGTGTCATAGGATACCTCGGTCTCTGAATATTTGAAGTAGTTCATCCGAGCTTAAATATCGGGATAGTCTTTTATGCAGCCAGCCGTCCGCATTCGAGCTTTATGCCGGACTGCTTCCGAAGTGTCTTCGATCTTGAGCTTTATGCCGGAATGCTTCCGAGCTCCAACGATGATCAGTGTCCGAGGTGTCATAAACTACCTCGGTCTTTAAAAGATTGAACGAATTCAGCCGAGCTTAATGCTGGAAACGCCCTCTATGGAGCCAGCCACTTGCGCCCGAGCTTATGCCGGACTGCTTCCGAGGTGGTGCACCACCCCGACCGCGGGCTGATTTTTTGTCGATATTTTCGATTGGTGCAATTTATTCTCTGCCGAGATATATAGCCAGTAGCCCTCAAGGTGCATGTCGGTCTAAAACCTGAGATGCCCCTGAAGGAAAAAATAATAATCAAAATAAAACCACTAATCACAGTAGCCCCTGAGACTTAGGTCGATTTGCAAAATCGGCCTGAGGATCAAGTTCTTGCTCGGCGGCATTCGTTAGGGATGTAAACGCGGTACGCAGTAGTTTCCGAGACTCGGGTTGGGTGCGGCCGACCAACCTAAGGATCGAATCTCCTCAGAAACCGTATTGCACTTTGAATTTGCTGCATTGAATATGCAATGCAGTAGCCCCCGAGCCTTGATTTGGACACGGGTGGTCGAATTAAGGATCGATATTTGTTTGACACAAACTTTGTTACGTTTGACACAATTTATGTGTAATGATTCTACGTATCCAAGTACTTTACATCATTAATGCTCAGATCCGTATTGTACAAGACTTTGTTGACCGACCATCAGCTTCAACATCCTTGGCTAGTAGCCGAGGAGTGTTTGTCCTACTTTATAAAGCCTTTATAAGGGCAAAGATTTACGGCAAACAAGGCAATCCGGCCATGCGGTTTTATAAACAAAGGTACGCGGAGAGATATGTTATAAGAAACATCTTCTGGGAAAAATAGTTCATTTATAAGTTCCTTTTCCCAGGATATTATGTTGACCATGATTGTGAAACCTCAACTCCGATCAATGTGGGAGGAAAATATTGAGGATTTAGTTCGGGGAATGTTCCCGAACTCTGTGGTCTTTAATGAACCAAAATTTTCACTTCCGTCGTTGCCGACCAATTATATTCTTAAGATGGCAGCTTTCGGCTTCACCCAATCTGAGGTACTAACCCGGATGACCCAGAAGTAACAATCACAGAGGTGCTCCCTTTACCCCCTAGCCGAACAATCGGGAACGTAGTGGGTAAGCACAGGAGCCAGGCAACCCAGCTTGGCCAAAATCTTAAGTCAAATTGATGCATATCTATGGCGTTATAACGATCACTATGGAAGGCAGCGTTCGTATATTAAATACAAACGCTGATGATATGTTGGGCTCTCTAGGAATCCCAATGTATCTATGACGAGGTGCCACAAGGAACCCTCGATATGGTTTATTTTGACTCCGTCACGACTGTTTATAATCTGAAAGTGGCCTATCGTCGGCTTCCACCCCTTTGTAGATGCTACGTAGGGTGTTTCCATACAAACAAGACAACCCTTAGCCGACGTCTCGGTGCCCGGAGGCGGTTGTGTTAGTGGAAATGAGGCAATCAGATATTTAGGCTTTATAACTTTCACTTAGTCATAGGAGCATATGTTTGGGGGCAACTTATTAGCCCCCGATATACGTCGACTCCTCAGATTATTCGAGGTCGAACCACCCACAACTTGGCCTTTTCAAGAAAGAAAGGCCCTTTGTTTTACTCGGATAACCTCGATCGGCTATATTTGGTTGAACACCGCCTGCGGTTCGCTGACCGATTTACGCTTGTTGTGACAGTCAGCTTTCGGCTTTCTCCAACTGAGGCACTTAACCAGTTAAACCGGAAGTGACAATCGCAGTGGTTCTCTCTTTACCCCTTAGCCGAACAAAGCGGAAACGTAAGGGGTAAGCACAGGAGCCGGGCAATCCAGCTATAGACCAAAGACACAACTCGAAATCAATGCATATAAATGCGAAATATAGAGGATATTTTGCCGAGGACTGCAAGGAGTACCTCTGTGTTTGGTGGGTTCGGTGTTAACCGCAGACACCCTTTAATACTGCCGATGCGTGAAATGCATCTGGCATTGTACTGCAAGAGTTATGCTCGGAAATACCAAAAAACTTATGCAAAAAACTTTATGTTTAGATAAAAGAAAATTGTGCCAATCCAAAATTGGTCTAAAATTTAATTTGTGCTTCGGTCGTGTTTTAACCTGATACATCTGATCTCCGGACTCCAAGCGGGTCAACCTTTGGCTTCAACCTCCATATCCCGACGACGGAGTGTTTCTCTGAGGCCTGTTTAGCGAACTAAACTCGAGCGGCTTTAGAAAGAAACCAGGCTATCCGGCTATTGACCACACGCTAGTGTCGGAAAAAGGAGTAGTAGAAAAAGACTTTGCAACGACTAAGAAGAAAACACAGTTATTATAAAACGGCTCATACAAATTTAAGAGCCCCCGGTTAAATCGGGTAAATAAATTTTTAACAAACAAAGTTTTTTTGTTTAACAAAAAATATAATGTTTGGTTGCACCGAACAAAAAATAAAATTTCAAAGAGAGCTGAGCACGAAAACGACTTAGCTGGTTAATGTGCTCGGTGCGGTTCGGGGTTGTGGCGTGACGAAGACGTAGTCCACGGCCTGGCAGAGGTCCCAGCCCCCAAGCCCGAGGTAATCGAGCGAAGAGCTCGGGTCGAGAAGTGGCAACGCAACACGGTTGTTGCGGCGAGGCAAAGCCCCCGGTCCAGCCGAGGAGAGTAGTTTGGCAGCGTGACAGTGAAGCCCCCAGGTCCGTCGACCATGTCGATGACACAATTTTGTTGATGGAGGCGGGACGACGATGTAGGCACGCCAAGGTGACCGCATGACGCAGCCGAAGCCAATTACCTGTGCACACAATATAGTGCAAACCAAGAGTAATAACAAATAAAGGTAATAATATATTAAAAAAATCTTCTACTTAGTTAATTTAAGTGAAGCAAATAAGTAAAGGAATATGGCCTGGGCGCCAAGGTGCCTGAGCGAAGAGTTTGGCTTGACGAAGTGGCAACGCTGCACGGTCGATGTGGAGAGGCGAAGTCCCTAGTCCAGCTAACATGGCGAAGTTGGTCGGCTGGTGACGCCGAAGTCCCTGGAGCAGGTTGATGTAGAGATGCCAAAGCCCCCGGTCTAGCCGAGGTGACGGAGCAGGTCGGCTGATGACGCCGAAGTCTCATGCCAGACGAGGTGTCGAAGCAGGTTGACTGGTGACGCCGAAGTCTCACGCCAGCCGAGGTGTCGAAGCTGGTCGGCTGGTGATGCCGAATTCTCATGCCAGCCGAGGTGTTGAAGCTGGTCGGCTGGTGACGCCGAAGTTCCCGGAGCGGGTTGATGAGGAGATGACGAAGCCCCCGGTATAGCCGTGGTGACGGAGCAGATCGGTAAGGTGACGCTAGAGCCACATGCCAGTCGACGTGTAAAAGCAGGTCGGCGTGGTGGACGTCAGCTTGAAAAAGTAACGGCGCGGCGATGCCGATGCAGGTCGGAATTTGTGACGAGGTCAATGCTGGCTTGATGAAGCAATGGAGCGCCCGACCCGTACAACCCGCGGATGACAAGGTTCTCTTGATGATTATTCGGCCCTCGCGATGCCGAACTGTCACAGCCCTAGACTTAGCTTTGTTGTCATTGCATTTCATGCATGCATATTTTTTTAAATTCAATTGAATTTGAATTGAGGAAGTGATCAAGCCTCATAAGGAAAATTTTGTCAAATAAGCAATATAAAAATTGCTTCAAATTGATCCAAGAAAATGTCCCTGCTTTTATAATAAAATATTGGACTGAGATAAAAAATGCCACCCAATATTTTGGAATAACAGAAACATTTTATTTGGGCTTTTGAATTAACCAAACAATTAATTGCATTGGATTTATATCTGTTATATATAAAATATAAGTTCAATAATTCTGAAACCTTTTATGTGGCACTAGTTATTTATACCTAGCTCACATGACAATTTTCAGGATTTTGCAAATGGCTAAATATTTTATTTTGAGCCAGAACAAATGTCAGAAATAGAAAAGAAAAACAATACAAGAAAAAGGCCTACCTGGCCACTTACCTGGCCCAAGTGGGAGGCCCAGCCCACCCTGGCGAGCGGTCGTCTTCAACCTCTGCCAGTAGGCAGAGGCGAAGCCGTGCACGCCCGAGCCGGGAGGCCTCCACCTCCTGCTTTGCCGTGGCACGGGCGGGCTTTCTAGCAACGCCACGAGGACGCCCAGACCCCCTGGCTCCATTCCCCACCCCCCTTTTGTTCCCTCTCCTCTGCTCTCTCACCCGGACCCGAGCCGTCGCCGCCGCGCGCTAAACCATCGCACCCATCACCGTTGCCTCGCCTCCCCGTGCTGCCCCGAGCTCCGCCGCATCGTCTTGGACCTCTCCGCCGAAGGAATCCAGACCAGAGGCCCCGCATCGTCGTCTTCGTCGCCGTCTCCACCGACGGGCACCGAAGGTCGCCGGCCTCGATTTGCCACCGTCCCCGCTTCCCCGAGCTCGCCGACCCACCCAGTGACCCCGCCGTGAGCTCTCTGTCCGTTTCCCTCTTCCCCCTGCTCTTTCCGCGCCCCCTAGGCCATAGCGCCACCGCGGCCGAACTCCGGCCGCCGCTCAGCTCGTTGCCGGCCTCACGTCCGGTGGCCCCGAGCCCAGATGTTGCCCCCACTGGATGCGGCGCATCACCAGCTACCCATAGCAGCAAACCGCGGGCCAAACCGAGCACCGTAGCCAATTCCGGCGCTCTGCCGCCGTGGTTTTGGTCGCCGCCGGCGCAGCTCCGGTGAGCGCCGACGTGGCCTCTTAATTAGGCACTTACTAACCCCCCTGACACTGACATATGGGCCCGGGCACCCTAAATAAGCAATGTCCAGCTTAATCTAACAGGGATTAGCCCCTGAGTGTATGAAAGGTTGGTCCCACATGTCAGATTTGACTGTGGTTGACCTGCTGACGTCATGCTGACGTAAAGCTGATGCAGTAATGAATTTCTAGATTTTATATAATTCAAGATAATCCAGAAAATAGTAAAATCTTTGAAAATTCATAGAAAATAATCTGTAAGTCACATTAAAATAAGTTATATATGAAAAATGATCAGAAAAATCCAATGAACCTGTTTATGCCATGACCATGCATGTTTGAGCAAGTTAACATCACCAAGTAGGACATTTTATGAGTAGGGCTATGTATGTAATATCATTTGGAGTTGGAATTCAAACTTGTTTGAGTTCCACTTCAATTAACTTGGTTAATTATGCCTCTAGGTCAATTCAGTACCTTCACATACCATATCATACATCATGTTTGTTGCATCACATTGAATGTGCTCCTTCTTCTTGTTTGTCGGTGTTACTCCTTCTCGGTAGACGATGGTTCCGACGTTGTGATCGCTGACACTGATGAAGAGAAATACTATCTTCAGAACTGTCAGGCAAGCAACCTCCCCTTGAGCATACTGATATGAACCCACTCTCTCGCTCCTGCTCTCTTTTACTGCATTAGGACAACAACGATTCAACTGTTACATGTTCTCGGTAGTTGAACCCATTCCTTTGCATGACCCGTCCTTGTCACAGTAAATAGTTGAAACCACTTAGCATGAGTAGCAACTGATTGAGCCTTGTTGTGCTTACTCATCCATGCTTGCCTACTGTGCCTGCTATGCTTAGAGTCGTGTCGGGTCTGATCCATCTGGGTGATGAATCGGAATGGATGTGTTCATGTCCTGCCGTGTGAGAGCCAAGTGTGTGAATCCGATTTGGTAAAGGTAGCGATGAGAGGCCATGTAGGAGTACATGGCGGGTTGTCTCATTGGGACCTTCCTTAAGAACTGAGTTCTGTGTTTGTTATCCAAGAAAAGATACTACCGCACATTGGGATCCTTAATTGACTCTCTCGGCTTATTAATCGCCTTGGTCTCTGTCCAGGAGTTGCAACTAGTTTCTGGTGTTTGTAGGATGTGCTGGCGGCTGTGCATAGCGCTGACCGGAGGGGTAGGCTATGGCGCGGTAGATGCACCGTGGCCCGGTGTACCAAGCGTAGTACCATCCGTCGAGGTGGGCTTGGGAACCTTGCACACATCGTTTGGGGCCGTAATGGAAACTTCGGCCGGACTTCCTTGCGGGTTCAGTCTCAAATAGGCGATAAACCTGGACTAGAGTCTTGTGTGGTTAGTCAGGCCGTGGTGGACTCCCTCGCTAGGCTTCCGCTTGAAGGTTGCCGAGGTGCCCTTTTATGTGCACATAGCGGTAAGTGGCGGGAGCGTGTGTGAAGAAGTATACCCCTGCAGGGTGAATTAATATGTTCGAATAGTCGCGTCCTCGGATATGGACTACTTGGATTGCTTATGTGGTACATAGACAAGTGAAATGGATACTCTAAAATGCGCAAGATAAGCGTGAGTGCTATGGATGGCCTTCTCATAGGGAGACGGGAGTGAATCCATAGTGGTGTATTGATTTGGTGAATATGTGGACTCGTGTGCGCTATCCCACCTCAAAGATACTACTTGTAGTCGTAGTACAGGTTAGCCAAGAGTCAAAGTTGGCTTGCTGCAATAAACTCCACAACCCCCTTTATTGACAATGATGCATATGTAGATAGTTCTGATGTAAGTCTTGCTGAGTACCTTTGTACTCACGGTTGCTTAATTTATGTTTTTGCAGAGGAGACGTCAGTCTCATTAGTGATTTTTACGACGTGAAGTTCAACGTTGATCGGATTAGCTTGGGAATCCCAGACAGAGGTCTGGCTCCTATGGTAGGGTCGTTGTAGCTTTTCAGGCTCTTCCAGCCGCTTTTATTAGTTGTCTGTACCTAGACATGTAACTTCCGCTAGTTGCTTGTATGCTCTGAATGTTGGGTCATGTGACCCCTTCTGCTTGTAACATTATACTATGTTGGCTCTTCGGAGCCACCTAAATAAATGTTATGTTGTAGAGTTTTGTTGTGATGCCATGTTGTATCTACGCATATCGTGCATAGTGCGTGTATGATTGAAATGCATTGGTATGTGTGGGATTCGACACCTAGTTGTGTGCCTTTAGTAGCCTTCTTTACGGGGAAATGCCTCTTTATGCCTCCATGAGCCTTGGTAGCTTGCTACTGCTCCAGACACATTGATTGACCGGCGTGTATCCTTCTTTGCTGGTGTGTCTGTCCCTACGGGGAAATGTCACGCGGTGTAATGGAGTCCTTGTAGCTTGCTACGACTCGTCTACACGCTGATGACTGACACCTGCATTGTTGGGTTACGTATGTATGTCCCTGTACGGTTGTGCCACTTGGGTCTATAACTAGTCATGTCGACCTGGGTTCTTTGACGTGTGAATGCTAGCGACATGTTCATATCCGTGAGCCAAAAGGTGCAAACGGTCCCGGCCAAGGTAAGGTGGCAGCCGTGGGTTACCGTGCATGAGGCCGCAAAGTGATGTGACATGTTACAGGCTGGATTCATATGGCTTAGGATCGGGGTCCAAACACGACCTCTTGGTCGGTTGACCGAGGTGATGAGAAAGATTCCTTCAAAAAGGACGCCTCACAACCAGTTCATGAAAAAGATGAACTCGGGTCGAATTAGTTTTCGCGCAGAAAATAGATCCAAAATTCATTGTACTTATCGGACGTTTCCCGGAGTTTGGATGGTCGGATCGAGCTGAAATTATGAGGGGTGATCGGTATAGGAATTCCGTAGCCGATGAACGGTGGGATTTTCCAACGGATATCCAAGCTGGATACTCGACACCTCGTCCTAAACTCATCCAGATTCCCGTCCAGATTCGATAGGGCTCCGGTATATTGGAGATTGCCGGAGATTCCTCCATCGGAACGCGACGAAATTTTGCAGGGTTGTTGTAGATACAATTCCGCACAATTCCACTGAAGCAATCGTCAAAACGACACTCGAGGAATCAGGGACGACGAACACAAATTCACTGTCCAGAAAAAACTGCAATATGCAGACGAGCCATCGATCCTTCTAGCGATCCCACAGCGGAACTCTCAATGAAAGCACCAACGTCGTGGTCAAAACCGGCGGATCTTGGGTAGGGGGTCCCGAGCTGTGGGTCTTGGATCGATGGGTAACAGGAGACAAGGGAGACGGTGTTTAACCAGGTTCGGGCCCTCCTATGGAGGTAAAACCCTACGTCCTGCTTTGTTTGTATTGATGATGGTGTATCGAGTACAGAGTTGATCTACCACGAGATCGTATGTAGTGGTCTAAACCCTAAGAGTTATGCTCGTATGATGATATGATCTATGAAGATCTGATTGTGCCTAATGACTAGCTTGGCCTCGGCTTATATAACACACCAGAGGCCTAGGATAACAAGAGTCCTAGTCGGCTACGTCGGTGGAGAGGAGTCCTTGTCTTGATCACCAAGTCTTGTGGAATCTTCCTCGTAAGCATCATGGGCTGCCTGAACTGGCCATTAATGAACCGCCCTGGGGGTCATCGGCCCGACCCAATGGTCAGGAGATGAGGTGGTGAGTACCCCCTAGTCCAGGACACCGTCAGTAGCCCCCTGAACCGGTCTTCAAGTTAGGGACGCTCCTCGGTTCTTCCGAATAGTTCTTCGTCTTCGGCCGTCGGTCTTGAAAACTGGTTCAATAAATCTTCCCATCACTGATCTTGAGGATCGCCAAGGTGAATCCGAAGAGTTCACAAGTCGGGCATCCGAGGAGCCCCTTTAAGTTATCGGCCTGTATTAATGCCTCATTATTTTTACGCCACAACTCGGGTCCGAAGTGTTTCCCGTGTGGCGGTATCCTCTTGTGTCCGAGATCCAACGACGAACTGTATCCGAGGTGTCTCTCTGAGCCCGAGCTCCAACGCTGGTCGGCATCCGAGGTGTCATAGGATACCTCAGTCTCTGAATATTTGAAGTAGTTCATCCGAGCTTAAATATCGGGATAGTCTTTTATGGAGCCAGTCGTTCGCATTCGAGCTTTATGCCGGGCTGCTTCCGAAGTGTCTTCGATCTTGAGCTTTATGCCGGAATGCTTCCGAGCTCCAACGCCGGACCGCATCCGAGCTCCAACGATGATCAGCGTCCGAGGTGTCATAAACTACCTCGGTCTTTAAAAGATTGAACGAATTCAGCCGGGCTTAATGCCGGAAATGCCCTCTATGGAGCCAGCCACTTGCGCCCGAGCTTTATGCTGGACTGCTTCCGAGGTGGTGCACCACCCCGACCGTGGGCTGATTTTTTGTGGATATTTTCGATTGGTGTAATTTATTCTCTGCCGAGATATATAGCGAGTAACCCTCAAGGTGCGTGTCGGTCTAAAACCTGAGATGCCCCTGAAGGAAAAAATAATAATCAAAATAAAACCACTAATCCTAGTAGCCCTTGAGACTTAGGTCGATTTGCAAAATCGGCCTGAGGATCAAGTTCTTGCTCGGCGACATTCGTTAGGGATGTAAACGCGGTACGCAGTAGTTTCCGAGACTCGGCTTTGGTGCGGCCGACCAACCTAAGGATCGAATCTCGTCAGAAACCGTATTGCACTTTGAATTTGCTGCATTGAATATGCAATGCAGTAGCCCCCGAGCCTTAATTTGGCACGGGTGGTCGAATTAAGGATCGATATTTGTTTGACACAAACTTTGTTACGTTTGACACAATTTATGTGTAATGATTCTACGTATGCAAGTACTTTACATCATTAATGCTCAGATCCGCATTGTACAAGACTTTGTTGACCGACCATCGGCTTCAAACTCCTTGGCTAGTAGCCGAGGAGTGTTTGTCCTACTTTATAAAGCCTTTATAAGGGCAAAGATTTATGGCAAACAAGGCAATCCGGCCATGTGGTTTTATAAGGGCGAAGCGTAAAACCCTACTCCTGCTTTGGGTGGATTGCCTCACAAGAAGGTTTGTGGATGAATTGGTATAGTGATGAGCAGCCTCGCGACGGCGCTTGGGTGGCTTTTTGCTCCGTCCTCTCTACGGAGCAGCCTGGGGCCTATTTATAAAGGCCCGGGTCCTCTCCCCTTATCGCACTGGCGGGAAGGGATCCCACAACGGCCAAATTCGAAGGGGGACAAGGAGTACACCTTATCCTGACGAAAGGTGGTCTCCGCCTGCAAAGTAGCTGGTAGTGATGCAGAGGTGGGCTTGACGATGACGTCCGTCCTGCGGGGCTCGTGGTCTTGGTCTTGTTGCGTCAGAATGGAAACCTTTGGTGGGATGCCTTGGGAACCGGCGTACGTCCTTGCCTCCTTTGCACCAAAGAGGAAACTACTTCTCCTGTGCCCGCTGGCGCCCGCCTGGCCCGGTTGGCGTCACCTCAGACTCTCGAGGCCGAGCGTTGCATAGAGGTCTCCGCCTCTCGGGAGGGAGCCTGGGGAGGCCTCCTCCTTCCGGGGGTCTTGGTGTCGTCCTCCTCGCGAGGGTGGGACTCTCGCGAGGGCCTTGTCCTGGGCGATCCCGCACCGGGCTGTACCAGACTGTCGAAGTGGGCCACGCCCTGGGCCGCAGGCAGGCAGGTCTGGGTACCCCCGTTCCCAGAATGCCGACAGCAGCCCCCGGGCCCAAGGCGCGCTTGAGTTGGCTTCGGGGCGAAGCCGAAGGAGCCGACCTGAGCACCGCGGGCCCCAATCGCCTACGGGCCCAGCCTGATGCGTGGCGCGTAACTAGATGCAGACGCCTCCACTTCCCGAAGACTTCGGGAACCGCCCCGAGCCAAGCTGACATGAAGCCTGCGCGCAGCGCCAGCCATCATTGCCCTTCCTTGAATGTAGCCATCTCCTTCTGTCTTCTCTCCCCTCGACCCACGCGGATGTGACCCGACGAGGGCTGGCAAGGCGACGTGAAGCAGGGCGGCACGGCGGTCGAGCCGGGCACGTGGTGCCTGGGGAGCACGCGCCGCCTCCACTCCCCATGATGCCCCATGGACCGCGGTTGCGCCTATAAACTCGCCTCGCCCGGGGGGTCATGCCATCCTGACACGCCCTCTCGCTTCCCCTTCTTCCTAAGATACCATTCTCTTCTCTTTCCTTCCCTTCCATGGCGTCTGGGGGAAGTGCAGCCGGCGCGGGGGGCCGCACGGGGTCTCCGGCCCCACCGCCGCCCTCCGGAGGCAGCGGTGGAGGGCCTTCGAGGCCGGCCCAGGCACACCGGTGTTGGACCATCAGCGACGAGTAAGTTTTCCGTCGTCCTCCTCTCTTTCTTGCGAACCATGCCCGACATGCCGGACATGATCGCCTCCTCCTCCCAGGGCACCCGCGCCCAAGAGGCGCAAGCTCAACGAACTCCAGGAGGAGGTGGACGCGCTCAAGGCCCAGCTAGAGGGCGCAGAGGCCGCCCTCCAGGCCGCGCGCAGAGGCGAGGAGGACGCCAAGGCAGAGCTGGCATCCCTCCAAGCCCAGATTGAGGGGGCAGCCAATGCCGTGCAGGACGCCAAGGACGAGGAGGCACACGCAAGGATGCTGGTGGCGCAGCGCGCTAAGCAGTATCTGGACATCTCCCGCCACGCGGTTGGTGCAGTTAGCCGGTTCATCGGGGAAGCCCCCGCGCTGCCGTGCGCATACGGCGACGGGGGTTATCTCAACTTCTTCAGCAAGGTGGTGTAGGCGCTGGAGACTGGCGTCTCCCGGGTGGACGAAGACAACGAGTCTAGCGCGCGCGATCTTCTAGACATCGCGCTGACGCGCGTCTTCTCCAACTTGCGCCGCCACGCCCCAGAGCTTGATCTCTCCCGCGTGATGGAGCCAGTGCCCGAGGAGCTCCAGAGGCCCCTCAGGGACGAGGTGCGCAGGCAGGTGGAGTCCCTGGTGGAGCAGTTCATCTAGGAGCCCTCCTCCGAATAGGGTGGCGTCTCCGGCGCCGTGGCTTGCGGGGGTCACGATGGGGACAGCGCCTCCTCCGCCTGAGCTTCCCCTGCTCTCTTCCTTTTGGTTCCTGTTGCATCAAGAAGCACCTGGCCCCTGGGGGCGTTAAACTTTTGTGTTATACCTTCGCTTTCCCCTTTTTTAAACCGTCGATTGCTTGTTTTGTGCAACGCGTCCCCATCTCTTCCGCGGGGTTTTGCCTCATTGTCGGTGTGCCTCTGCACACCCCTTCACGCCTTTGCTTGCCTTGCTGTGCCGTTGCTCCATGCCTGGCGCTCCTCGGGGGGTCCGCGGGGGTATCGCACAGCATCCAACGATAGCAGCCCGCCGGGACCTCATGAGGTGGGCACTTCTGAGGGGACGCGTGTCGCTCCAAAGCCGAGGTTTTAGCGGCGATGCCTAGAGAAGTCGAACTCCCTCCCTTGCGCCGTCCTTCCTGTATCCGGAGCCATAGGATGCCCCACGGGGGCACACAGTAAACCATAGCGCCTGCACTTTCATGTTAGCGTTCCCGTCTCATACCCCAATATTTGGGTTGCCATTAAATCAAAAAATACCTGCTCATTACGGTTGGGGTACTTAGGTTGGCGGGCCGTGGCGAGCTTGTGCGTTGTGAGGTGCAGCTGGAGCGCTCGGGGAGCTCGGGGATCTCGCCAGGGGGGTCTTCTTTCTTGCGAGCGAGGCGGTTCGGGAGCCCTCTTGGTGCTCTGCGTCGGCAGGGCCCAATCCCGCGCATACCTCGACCGCCGTTGGGGCGTCCGGATCACCAGGACGAGACCAAGGGGCGAGGGGCTACGTGACCAGTGAGGCTCCTGAGTCGCGTTGCTCAGGAGTCCCCCTTAACGCTCAAGCGGCTCCCTTACCTTTCCTTGCCAGCTCCTGTCTCGAGAGGTGCCCGAGCCTCCTAAGGGTACATGGCGGCGCACCAAGCCACGGCTGGAGCCCCCGAGCGAGGGTCGATCGTCGCTGGTATGCTGAGTCGCGACGCTCAGTAATGGCTAGGAGATGGGTGCCTCTGAGGCAGCATGCGCTTGTTGGCTCGCTCGAGAGCGCCGTGCGAGGACCAGGATGCCAAGGTCTTGGCAAGGTGTGCACACCGTGCCCGTGTAGCCCCCGCTCGCGGGGCGCGTGGGGGGAGACCGACAGGTGTCGATTTAGAAAATGAGACTTCAAGACCAAAAAGATTGCAAGGAGAAAAAAATTCCCACCCCTTTTTCAAATAAGGTTGCGAAACTTTGAGTTTCATTCCAAAAAGTGGCAATTCGAATACAAAAAGGAGAAAGGAACAGCCGCGTGCGGCACCTAGGCTAGTCTTCGTCTTCGTCTTCTCCCCAGCGCGGAGCGTAGGGCTTCCACTAGGCGTGGGCATAGTCATTGGAGGACAGTGTTGTCCGCCAACGCAGAGCATGGGGCTTCCACTTGGGCGTGGGTGGGAACCCCTCCGCCTCATCGGGGGGCTCCGGGCGTATACAACCCACTCATTATTACGTGAGACTGTCACGGTCGGAGATAGCTGGGCGAACCCCCAGGCGCAAGGCCTGGGTGCTCCCAACTCGGTCATGAGCCATCCTAAGCATTTCTGTGTGGTTGCGCGCCCCTACGGCCCAAACATGAGTGCATTGCTCCCCGCGTAGCCGCGGGATTGCGCTCCCGCGGCCCAAACATGTGCGCAACGCACCCCGCGTAACCATAGGGGTGTTGTGTCAGTGAAGCCGCCTCGTGAGGCGTCGGGGCGACGGCCAGGCCACGATCGGGAGGCCTCGCGAGGCCCTGCCTCCTGAGGGCCGTGCCGGCGCCCCCGGAGCCGCGTGTGGCCCGCACTGCTCGTATCCTATCGATCCCCTAGGCGGCTGCTCCTGCGGCCCAGGGGGCCCAGCTGTGCGTCGCTTGCTCGCGAGGGCGGCACCCGCACCGCGCCCCGGCGCATCCCGGGACGCCCCCTCTCTTGCACCAACCTGGCCCGGTGCTCCCTCAGTGGGAGCCCCTGGGCCCGGCTTGAAGAGGGCGTCCGGGACACCCCCCTACTCCGGGAGGATGCTGTCACCCACGAATGGCATGTGACCCGTGGTGCCGTCCGCAGCTACGATGCTGCTCGGAACATAGGCCTCCGTGTAAAGCCCTTGGCTTCCTCCTGAGCCGTCTCCGTGCGCCCCGCGGTCTGATACGTCTCCAACGTATCTATAATTTTTTTACTGTTCCATGCTATTATATTATCTGTTTTGGATGTTTTATATGCATTAATATGCTATTTTATATTATTTTTGGGACTAACCTATTAACCTAGTGCCCAGTGCCAGTTTCTGTTTTTTCCTTGTTTTTGAGTATTGCAGAAAAGGAATATCAAATGGAGTCCAAACGGAATAAAATTCTACGCTGATTTTTCTTGGACCAGAAGGAACCCAGGAGGCTTCGAGAAGAGGCCAGAAGACCTACGGGTGGGCCACAAGCCACCAGGGCGCGCCCCCTGGCTTGTGGGCCCCCCGTAGCTCCTCCAACCCTAACTCTTCGCCTATAAATTCAGAAATATTCCCCCAATACCAAAGAGAGCCACGAAAATACTTTTCCGCCGCCGCAAGCCTCTGTTCCCATGAGATCCCATCTTGGGGCCTTTTCCGGCGATCTGCCGGAGGGGGATTCGATCACGGAGGGCCTCTACATCAACACCATTGCCCTTCCGATGATGCGTGAGTAGTTTACCTCAGACCTTCGGGTCCATAGCTAGTAGCTAGATGGCTTCTTCTCTCTCTATGTTCTTCAATACCATGTTCTCCGTGATCTTCATGGAGATCTATCCGATGTGATACTCTTTTGCGGTGTGTTTGTTCAGATCCGATGAATTGTGGGTTTATGATCAGATTATCTATGAATATTATTTGAATCTTCTCTGAATTCTTATATGCATGATTTCATATCTTTGTAAGTCTCTTCGAGTTATTGGTTTGGTTTGGCCAACTAGATTGGTAATTCTTGCAATGGGATAAGTGCTTAGTTTTGGGTTCAATCTTGCGGTGTCCTCACCCAGTGACAAAGTAGGGGTAGCGAGGCACGTATTTGTATTGTTGTCATCAAGGATAAAAAGATGGGGTTTTCATCATATTGCTTGAGTTTATCCCTCTACATCATGTCATCTTACTTAATGCGTTACTCTTTTCTTCATGAACTTAATAGTCTAGATGCAGGCAGGAGTCGGTTGATGTGTGGAGTAATAGTAGTAGATGCAGAATCGTTTCGGTCTTGTTGATACGGACGTGATGCCTATATGCATAATCATTGCCTTGGATATCGTCATAACTATGCGCTTTTCTATCAATTGTTCGAGAGTAATTTGTTCACCCACCATATTATTTTCCTTCAAGAGAAGCCTCTAGTGAAACCTATGGCGCCCGGGTCTATTTTCCATATTACATTTTCAGATCTATAAACTAAAAAACACAAAAATACTTTGCTGCAATTTATTTACTTTTATTTTAAGTATCGTTTTAGTAATCTTTTATATCTATCTCTATCGGATCTCATCCTTGCAAGTGACCGTGAAGGGATTGACAACCCCTTTATAGCGTTGGGTGCAAGTGTTTGATTGTTTGTGCAGGTGCATAGATTGGGGCCTTGCTTGTACCTCCTACTGGATTGATACCTTGGTTCTCAAAACTGGGGGAAATACTTATCTACTTTGCTGCATCACCCTTTCCTCTTCAAGGGAAAACCAACGCAAGCTCAAGAAGTAGCAAGAAGGATTTCTGGCGCCGCTGCCGGGGAGGATACATAGCAAGTCAAGACAAGAACTCTCCCGTCAAGTTGCCAATTTCTGGCGTGGTTGTCGGGGAGATCTACATCAAGCCTACCAAGTACCCATCACAAACTCATCTCTTGCATTTACATTATTTGACATTTGCCTCTCGTTTTCCTCTCCCACTTCTAAAACGAATTTTCAGAAAAAACCAAAAAGATTTGCCTTTTTATTCGCCCTTCTTCCGTTCGTCTTTTCGTTTGCTTTTTGTTTGCTTGTGTGATAGATTGCTTGCTTTGTCACGATGACTCAAAAGAATACCAAGTTGTGTGACTTCTCCAATACTAATAATAATGACTTTATTGGTACTCCGATTGCTCCCGCCACTAGTGCGGAATCTTATGAAATTAATGCCGCTTTGCTGAATCTTGTTACGAAAGAACAATTTTCCGGCCTTCCTAGTGAAGATGCCGCATCCCATCTAAATACTTTCGTTGAATTGTGTGATATGCAAAAGAAGAAAGATGTGGATAATGATATTGTTAAATTGAAGCTATTTCCGTTCTCACTACGAGATCGTGCTAAAACTTGGTTTACATCTTTACCTAAAAATAGTATTGATTCATGGAATAAGTGTAAAGATGCTTTTATTTCCAAGTACTTTCCGCCCGCTAAGATCATCTCCCTTAGGAACGATATAATGAATTTTAAGCAACTTGATCATGAGCATGTTGCACAATCTTGGGAGATGATGAAATTAATGATTAGAAATTGCCCCGCACATGGTTTGAGTTTATGGATGATTATACAAATTTTTTATGCGGGATTGAATTTTGCATCTAGAAATCTTTTAGATTCTGCCACGGGTGGTAATTTTATGGAAATCACATTAGGAGAAGTTACTAAACTCCTAGATAATATTATGGCAAATTACTCTCAATGGCATACCGAAAGATCTCCTACTAGTAAAAAAGTGCATGCTATTGAACAAATAAATACCTTGAGTGGAAAGATGGATGAATTAATGAAATTGTTTGCTAGTAAGAGTGCTCCTATTGATCCTAATGATATGCCTTTGTCTCCTTTGATTGGAAATGATAATGAATCTATGGATGTGAATTTTGTTGGTAGGAACAATTTTGGTAATAACGCGTATAGAGGTAATTTCAACCCTAGGCCGTTTCCTAGTAATTCCTCTAATAATTATGGTAATTCCTACAACAATCCTTATGGAAATTATAATAAGATGCCCTCTGATCTTGAGAATAATATTAAATAATTTATTAGTTTGCAAAAGGTTTTCAGTGCTACGATTGAAGAAAAATTGCTCAAGATTGATGATTTGGCTAGGAACGTTGATAGAATTTCGCTTGAGATTGATTCTTTGAAAATTAGATCTACTCCACCCAAGCGTGATATTAATGAGTCTTTAAAAGCTATGAGAACTTCTATTGATGAGTGTAAGGAAAGAACCGCTAGAATGCGTGCTAAGCGTGAATAGCTTGAAAAAGTGTGTTCCCGTGATAATAATGATGAAGATCTTAAAGTGATTGATGTGACTCCTATTGAATCTTTGTTTTCCAATATAAATCTTGATAAATATGGGGCTGGAGATAAGTCAACTTTAGTTAAAAGTCGTCTCAATGATTCGGAGTTTATAGATCTTAATGCTAAAATTGATAAAAGTGCGATTGAAGAGGTCAAAACTTTAAATAGCAATGAACCCACTCTTTTGGATTTCAAGGAATTTAATTATGATAATTGTTCTTTGACAGATTGTACTTCCTTGTTGCAATCCATGTTGAATTCTCCTCATGCTTATAATCAAAGTAAAGCTTTTACTAAACATATCGTTGATGCTATGATGAAATCCTTTGAAGAAAAACTTGAGTTGGAAGTTTCTATACCTAGAAAGCTTTATGATGAGTGGGAACCTACTATTAAGATTAAAATTAAAGATTATGAGTGCCATGCTTTGTGTGATTTGGGTGCTAGCGTTTCCACTATTCCGAAAACTTTATGCGATGTGCTAGGTTTCCATGAACTTGATGATTGCTCTTTAAATTTGCATCTAGCGGATTCCACTATTAAGAAACCTATGGGAAGGATTAATGATGTTCTTATTGTTTCAAATAGGAATTATGTGCCCGTAGATTTCATTGTTCTTGATATAGATTGCAATCCTACATGTCCTATTATTCTTGGTAGACCTTTCCTTAGAACGATCGGTGCAATTATTGATATGAAAGAAGGAAACATTAGATTCCAATTTCCGTTAAGGAAAGGCATGGAACACTTCCCAAGAAATAAAATTAAATTACCATATGAATCTATTATGAGAGCTACTTATGGATTGCATACCAAAGATGATAATACCTAGATCTATTGTGTTATGCCTAGCTAGGGGCGTTAAACAATAGCGCTTGTTGGGAGGCAACCCAATTTTATTTTTATGTTTTTGTTTTAGTTTCTGTTCTTGAATAAATTACATATTATTACCTCTGTAGTAATTGTGTTTTAGTGTTTTAATTAGTGTTTGAGCCAAGTAAGACCTTTGGGATGGTTTACGGTGATTGTTGATTTGATCTTGCTGAAAAACAGAAACTTTTGTGCTCAGTCCAGGAATTTTGTAAATTAACCATAGCGTCAAATGAGTCTGAAATTTTTACACAAGATTGATATACAAATTTCCCAGATTTTCCTAATTTTTAAGAATTTTTGTAGTTACAGAAGTATTCGAAGTTTCCAGATTTCTACAGACTGTTCTGTTTTTGATAGATTCTGTTTTCTTTGTGTTGTTTGCTTATTTTGATGTATCTTTGGGTTGTATCGGGGGGTATGAACCATGGATAAGTTGGAATACAGTAGATATTACACCAATATAAATAAAGAATGAGTTCACAACAGTACCTAAAGTGGTGATTTATTTTTCTTATACTAACGGATCTCACGAGTTTTCTGTTGAGTTTTGTGTTGTGAAGTTTTCAAGTTTTGGGTAAAAATTTGATGGACTATGAAATAAGGAGTGGCAAGAGCCTAAGCTTGGGGATTCCCAAGGCACACCAAGGAATATTCAAGGATACCAAAAATCCTAAGCTTGGGGATGCCCCGGAAGGCATCCCCTCTTTCGTCTTCAATCCATCGGTAAATTTACTTGAGGGTATATTTTTATTCACCACATGATATGTGTTTTGCTTGGAGCGTCTTGTATGATAAGAGTCTTTGCTTTTTAGTTTGCCACAATCATCCTTGCTGCACACATCTTTTGAGAGAGACACGCATGAATCGTGAATTTATTAGAATACTCTATGTGTTTCACTTATATCTTTTGAGCTAGGCAATTTTGCTCTAGTGCTTCACTTATATCTTTTTAGAGCACGGTGGTGTTTTATTTTATAGAAATAATTGAACTCTCGTACCTCACTTATATTATTTTGAGAGTCTTTAAACAGCATGGTAATTGGTTTAGGTTATGAATTTAGTCCTATTATAATGGGCATCCAAGAGGGATATAAGAAAAACTTTTATATAAAGTGCATTGAATACTATGAGAAGTTTGATTCCTTATGATTGTTTTGAGATATAAAGATGGTAATATTAGAGACATGCTAGTGAGTAATTGTGGATTGGTAGAAATACTTGTGTTAAAATTTTGTGATTCCCGTAGCATGCACGTGTGGTGAACCGTTATGTAACGAAGTCGGAGCATGATTTGTTTATTGATTGTCATCCTTTGTGTGAGGGTCGGGAGCGCGCAATGGTTAACTCCTACCAACCTCTCCCCTAGGAGCATGCATCTAATACTTTGCTTCGATAACTAATAGACTTTTGCAATAACTATGTGAGTTCTTTATGACTAATGTGAGTCCATGGATTACACACACTTTCACTCTTCCACTTTTGCTAGCCTCTCTAGTACCGCACAACTTTCGTCGGTCCATTAAACCCACCATATACCCTTCCTCAAAACAGCCACCATACCTACCTATTATGGCATTTCCATAGCCATTCCGAGATATATTGCCATGCAACTTCCACCGTTCCGTTTATCATGACACGCACCATCATTGTCATATTGCTTTGCATGATTGTAAGACAGCTAGCGTGATGTTTTCATTAATGTCATTTGCTATGCTAGATCGTTGCACATCCCGGTACACTGCCGGAGGCATTCATATAGAGTCATGTTTTTTTTCTAAGTATCGAGTTGTAATTCTTGAGTTGTAAGTAAATAAAAGTGTGATGATCATTATTATTAGAGCATTGTCCCATGTGAGGAAAGGACGGAAGCTATGATTCCCTCACAAGTTGGGATGAGACTCCGGACTTTAAAAATAATAAAAGAGGCATTTGAAGCCCAAATAAAAAAAATGAGAGAAAAGAGAGAAGGGACAATGCTACTATCTTTTTTCCACACTTGTGCTTCAAAGTAGCACCATGATCTTCATGATAGAGAGTCTCCTATTTTGTCACTTTCATATACTAGTGGGAATTTTTCATTATAAAACTTGGCTTGTATATTCCAATGATGGGCTTCCTCAAATTGCCCTAGGTTTTCGTGAGCAAGCGAGTCGGATGCACACCCACTTAGTTTCTTTTTGAGCTTTCATACACTTATAGCTCTAGTGCATCCGTTGCATGGCAATCCCTACTCACTCACATTGATATCTATTGATGGGCATCTCCATAGCCCGTTGATACGCCAAGTTGATGTGAGACTATCTTCCCCTTTTCCTCACAACCTCCACCATATTCTATTCCACCTATAGTGCTATATCCATGGCTCACGCTCATGTATTGCGTGAAAGTTGAAAAGGTTTGAGAACATAAAAAGTGTGAAACAATTGCTTGACTTGTCATCGGGGTTGTGCATGATTTAAATACTTTGTGTGGGGAAGATGGAGCATAGCCAGACCTTATGATTTAGTAGGGATAACTTTCTTTGGCCATGTTATTTTGAAAAGACACGATTGCTTTGTTAGTATGCTTGAAGTATTATTGTTTTTATGTCAACATTAAAATTTTGTTTTGAATCTTATGGATCTGAACATTCATGCCACACTAAAGAATATTACATGGATAAATATGTTAGGTAGCATTCCACATCAAAAATTCTGTTTTTATCATTTACCTACTCGAGGACGAGCAGGAATTAAGATTGGGGATGCTGATACGTCTCCAACGTATCTATAATTTTTGATTGTTCCATGCTATTATATTATCTGTTTTGGATGTTTTATATGCATTAATATGCTATTTTATATTATTTTTGGGACTAACCTATTAACCTAGTGCCCAGTGCCAATTTCTGTTTTTTCCTTGTTTTTGAGTATTGCAGAAAAGGAATATCAAACGGAGTCCAAACGGAATAAAATTCTAAGCTGGTTTTTCTTGGACCAGAAGGAACCCAGGAGGCTTCGATAAGAGGCCAGGAGACCTACGGGTGGGCCACAAGCCACCAGGGCGCGCCCCTGGGGGGTCCCTGGCTTGTGGGCCCCCCGTAGCTCGTCCAACCCTAACTCTTTGCCTATAAATTCAGAAATATTCCCCCAATACCAAAGAGAGACACGAAAATACTTTTCCACTGCCGCAAGCCTCTGTTCCCATGAGATCCCATCTTGGGGCCTTTTCCGGCGATCTGCCGGAGGGGGATTCGATCACGGAGGGCAACACCATTGCCCTTCCGATGATGCGTGAGTAGTTTACCTCAGACCTTCGGGTCCATAGCTAGTAGCTAGATGGCTTCTTCTCTCTTTATGTTCTTCAATACCATGTTCTCCATGATCTTCATGGAGACCTATCCGATGTAATACTCTTTTGCGGTGTGTTTGTCGAGATCCGATGAATTGTGGGTTTATGATCAGATTATCTATGAATATTATTTGAATCTTCTCTGAATTCTTATATGCATGATTTCATATCTTTGTAAGTCTCTTCGAGTTATTGGTTTGGTTTGGCCAACTAGATTGGTAATTCTTGCAATGGGAGAAGTGCTTAGTTTTGGGTTCAATCTTGCAGTGTCCTCACCCAGTGACAAAGTAGGGGTAGCGAGGCACGTATTTGTATTGTTGCCATCAAGGATAAAAAGATGGGGTTTTCATCATATTGCTTGAGTTTATCCCTCTACATCATGTCATCTTACTTAATGCGTTACTCTGTTCTTCATGAACTTAATACTCTAGATGCAGGCAGGACTCGGTCGATGTGTGGAGTAATAGTAGTAGATGCAGAATCGTTTTGGTCTACTTGATACGGACGTGATGCCTATATGCATAATCATTGCCTTGGATATCGTCATAACTATGCGCTTTTCTATCAATTGTTCGACAGTAATTTGTTCACCCGCCGTATTATTTTCCTTCAAGAGAGAAGCCTCTAGTGAAACCTATGGCCCCCGGGTCTATTTTTCATATTATATTTTCAGATCTATTAACTAAAAAACACAAAAATACTTTGCTGCAATTTATTTACTTTTATTTTAATTATCGTTTTAGTAATCTTTTATATCTATCTCTATCGGATCTCATCCTTGCAAGTGACCGTGAAGGGATTGACAACCCCTTTATAGCGTTGGGTGCAAGTGTTTGATTGTTTGTGCAGGTGCATAGATTGGGGCCTTGCTTGTACCTCCTACTGGATTGATACCTTGGTTCTCAAAACTGAGGGAAATACTTATCTACTTTGCTGCATCACCCTTTCCTCTTCAAGGGAAAACCAACGCAAGCTCAAGAAGTAGCACGGTCAGCCTCCCCGGGTGGCAAGACGACGCCGTCTGGGCCACGCGGCCCACTGACCCTCCTGCGTCGAGCCTCCGCCCGAAGTTGCTTGCATCTACCGTCGCTGCGAGGTTGGGCGCGCGCGTCTTGACGAGGGTTGCCTCCGTGGTCATCCACCGTGCCTCCGTTACGATTACCCGCTTGCTCGGGGGCTTGCGCCGCCTGGTCCCTGCACCGCTTAGAGCACTCGCGCCGGGACGACCCAGGCTGTTGATGGTCCCCCGGGTGATGAGTGCGCACGTTGAGGCGCGCGCGGAGTGTCCCGTCACCTTATTCATATGTACCAACGGCGGGGCCGGGCGGTGCCCCGAAGCCGGTCACTTGGACCCGGAGGAGAAGGAGCACTACGTGGGGCAGGCCCTGCTCGGGCTCGCCCGGCCGTGGGCTGGGCATGCTGTCAGTCGATGAAGGGAACTGTGTGGCGGATGAGCCCCCGGCGCCCAGCGTCAGGGGTTGAAAGGGGAGGCGCGGGGCCCAGGCCGTCCTCGCGACGGCGACCAGCTCGGCGATGTGGTCTGCCCAGGCGTCGAGGCCCCCGCCCGTCGGGCGATGACGAAGCAACTCACTTGCCATCAGCAGCGCGTCATGCGCGATCAAATCTCCCACGTGGACGCAGGGTGATGGCGGTCCCGTGGGTGATGCCGCGAGGTGGGCGCTCTGCCGCGGCGGCGGGCGTGCAGAGCCCGGAGGCGCCTGGCCGGCACGAGCGGCGACGGCGGTGGCGACGACGATGGTGGCCTGGTACTGACCACCCAGCACCGAGCCCCCAGGGCGCGCGTCGTGAGAGGTGGCAGCGAGGTTGGTAAAGGTGGAACCGCCGAGGCCGAAGGAAACTTGACGGGCGTCAGCCATCGAAGTGGCGGAGCGGAGAGGAAGCGAAGCTTGTGGAAGGATTCCGACACGCCCCCTACCTAGCGCACCAAATGTCGGATTTCGGGCTCCGCAAAACCCAAAGAGGTTCGAACTCAGGGGCGTGTGCGAAGATCCCAACCAGCCTCGTCCTCAAGTCCACAGCTCGACTGCCTAGGCGAATTGAACTCTCTCAATCACGGGGGAGAAGACTAACACGCGGATTTACCCAGGTTCAGGCCGCTGCGAAGCGTAAAACCCTACTCCTGCTTTAGGTGGATTGCCTCACGAGGAGGTTTGTGGATGAACTGGTACAGTGATGAGCAGCCTCGCAAGGGCGCTTGGGTGGCTTTTTGCTCCGTCCTCTTTACGGAGCAGCCTGGTCCTTATTTATAATGGCTCGGGTCCTCTCCCCTTATCGCAATGGCTGGAAGGGATCCCACAACGGCCAAATTCGAAGGGGGACAAGGAGTACACCTTATCCTGACGAAAGGTGGCCTTCGTCTGCAAAGTAGCTGGTAGTGATGCAGAGGTGGGCTTGACGATGATGTCCGTCCTGCGGGGCTCGTGGTCTTGGTCATGTTGCGCCGGAATGGAAACCTTTGGGGGGATGCCTTGGGAACCGGCATACGTCCTTGCCTCCTTTGCACCAAAGAGGAAATTGCTTCTCCTGTGCCCGCTGGTGCCCGCCTGGCCCGGTTGGCGTCACCTCAGCCTCTCAAGGCCGAGCGTTGCATAGAGATCTCCGCCCCTCGGGAGGGAGCCTGGGGAGGCCTCCTCCTTCCGGGGGTCTTGGTGTCATCCTCCTCGCGAGGGTGGGACTCTCGCGAGGGCCTTGTCCTGGGCGATCCCGCGCCGAGCCATACTAGGCTGTCGAAGTGGGCCACGCCCTGGGCCGCAGGCAGGCATCCTCCTCCTCGGCCTCGGGGATGGCCCCTTCTTCATCAAGGAAGCCGGTCAGCAGCCGACACGACCAAAAGTTACCGGACAGAAAAGTATGAGAAGATCCGGTCCGACTGCCATGCGGTTGCGTAGCCGGCCTGAATCTCGGGGACTACACCCATAGGGTGCGCTGGCGCACACCCACCAGAGAAGACATATCTCAGGCTTTCTGAAGCTCCGCCGTGCGGACATCGAGATCCTTCTTGGTCTTATAATAAGTGTTCTTGCCAAAGCGATACATCGCGACGGTCTCGTTGAAAAGCGCCCCGCGCTATGCGGTCTCAGCCTACGAAGAAATGAACAAAGAGAGTTAAGAACTTGGAAGAAGATCCGGCTCGGCTGCCATGCAGCTGCGCAACGGGCCCGTATCTCGGGGACTACACCCAGTGGGTGTGCTGGTGCGCTCCCACTGGAAAAGAAAAAGAAGCATTTGACGCAAAAAGACTAACCTGGACGACCCGCTCCACTACTTGGAAGTCTGGGTGAAGGTCGCCACCCCTTGCCGGTACCGCGCCATGACCCCGGCCGTGCTGGCCAGCGCAACGGTCTGCTCCCCAGCCGATAGGTTCGGCCCGGCCGCGCTGGGGGCACGGCTTTGCTTAGCCCACTCCTTCTGGAAAGCGGCCATTGACCGGCCGGTCTGGCCAGACCCACTGCCGGATGCCCCCGACACGTCCGGCCCGACAGGCGTAGGGCTCGGCCGTGCTGATGAGACAACAAGGGCCCGAGCATTGCTGCTCGAGGCCCTGGGCTCAGTCCGGCGCGGCGGCTCCATCGTTGGGCTGACCAGCCCGCTCTCCTACACCACCGTTGGCTGCGGGACCTGCGTCGTGGCCGCCTCCGCCATCTCCGTTCCCGAAGACCGGGCCGGCTCTTGTCGTTGCTTCGTGCGCCTCTCCAGGGCGGCGAAGCCACGGGAGGGCCGGCCTTGGGTTCCGCCTCCACCGCGGCATCCTCTGCGCCCTCGGTCGTGGCATCCTCTGCGCCCTCGGTCGCGGCATCCCTCTAGGCGGCCCTCGTAGCTGTCGCCGCCTTGTCCGCCTGAAGATGGGCGTCGTGCTCCTTCTCGAGCCATGCGGTTACGGCGTGCTCCGCAGCCAGCTTCACGGCCGGCTTGCTGACCCGGCCCGACGGGGCTGCCGATGGAAGATCGATAGGAGCGCTGCCAAGGAAAAGAGAAAGAAGCGCATGCTGAAGCACGGCGAACCAAAAATAAAAAGAAAGGAAAAGCTCCGCGATAACAAGTTTCTTACCCGGACATGGTGGGAAGCGGACCTGCTATGCCTCCGCGCCCTCTGGCCGGACGGCCGGGTGCCCGACGGCTGGGCGGCCGACCGCGCTTTCTTGGCGGCCGGGGCAGTCAACAGCCCCTCGATGGGTCATTTCTCCCTCCGCCGCTCCTACGCCGTCTGCCGACGGGCCGGCTGCCCCCTGGCCGGCTGACGCCCAGCCGGAAGCTCCTCGCTCCCTCCCTGCTAGCGGCTCCAAGGCGGCACCGCTGCGACAGGCGGCGCGTCCAATATTTGGACATCGTCATCATCATCGTCATCCGTCCAGTCCTTCAAAGATACATAGGGGCGGGACTCACCGGCTGGCCTGGACCCGCCGGCCCCGGTGTCGGCCGGCTCCTCCTCCTCCTTCACCTCCAGCGCCTCCACGACTCCGGAGACATCGGAGTCATCGCCCTCCATCTCGTCGTCGGCGAGGTCGGAGTCCACGCGGTCGGCTGCAAGGATCAGCGGCTGCGGGCCGTCCAGTGTAAGCTGCCGGCCGAAGCGTTGAAACGGCAACTGGTTGCGTGTCACGCATTATGCCAAGGGAATAAAAGAAGACTAGACTATCAGGACTTATCGCCGGTGCGGGAAAGTTGCAACAGCACGACTCCTTGTCGAACCACCAGTCGTCCACCACCAGCTTGAAGTTGGTGATGTCGTTGACCCGGCTGGCTATCTTAGCCGGCGCCAGGTCGATGATCAACAACCGGCATGGGTCCTTCTGGAGGCCCATGTCGCAGATGCGGTGTGGCCGGTCCTGCAACAGCAGCACCCGACGGGTCATGAACACCGCCACCAGGTCTCGGGCAGCAGCCCCTTCGAAGCTTTCAACTGCTGCAGTCGGCCCAGGATCATCATGAGCTCGTCGCCCCGTGGCTTGAGGGTCCAGTTGGAGCCGGGCGGTGACGTGTCGGCGAACGTTGGGAGATTGACCCAGTCGCGCTCCTCCCCGATGCTCCGGACATAGAAGAATGTCCTTTGCCACTTCTTGAAGGCTCCACCAGCTTCACGCACGGGAAGAGGCAGTTCCGCCGAACATACACCACCACGCCGCCACGGGCGTACGACACCTTGTTGGTTTTCTGAGAGCGGAAGAAGAAGAAGAGGTGGAAAAGAGAGGCGAAGGGCAAGAAGCCGAAATAACCCTCGCACAGCGTCACGAACCTGGCAAGGTAAAGGATCGAATTTGGCCCCAGATGGTGGATCTCGAGGCCATAGAACTCTAGTAACTGCCGCATGAACCGGCTGGCCAGCAGTCCGAAGCCTCGGCCGAAGTGCACGGCGAAGACGACCCGCTCGCCTGCAGAAGGCGCCGGCATGCGCTCGCCCCCCGCAGCGCGAACCTCAACCCGATCCGCCAGCGGGATCTTGCGCGCCCTGCGGAGGCGCTCGATGTCCTCTAGGGTGACCACCGATCCTTCCCAGGATCCGGAGACCGGCGCGACCATCTCCACGTCCAGCAACGGAGGTGACACGGAGAAGAGGTGAGGAAAGGAGACGCGACCGCCCAGCGGGTAGCCTACGGAGAGCGCTACGGGCGCGCGGAGGAAGGAGAGGGGGCGACGAGCGTTGCGGGCACGCGGAGGAGGGAAGGACGGCGGCGAGGCTTGGGCTCAGGCTCGGGCAACGGCACAAGGTGGAAGACGAGGGACAGGAGACAGAGGTGCTAATGGCCTCGGCTCCTCCTCCCTTCCCCTTTTAAAGGCCAGGAAGATGTGAGGGCGTGGGATCGGTTACGCCCGTGATCCCCACTAACCCGAGGCGTGCGGGCGCATTTAGTGCGTGCAGAACCCCAACCGACGACTCACGCCCGCTGAGGATCCCGTCCGCGGGCCGAGGCCTAGCGGGCTAGGCCTGTGGCGGCATACCGTCGTCGCGCTGGTAGCGGGGCCCTCCCCCTCAACGGCTCACATGTGGCGCAGGCATGCCGACGACAGGTCCAAGGCAGCAGCATAGAACCCCAGGCATCGGGCGCGGCCGGACGGAGAATAGTCGGCTGCCCGCGCCTGACGTTTTGCTGACCGGCATCGGACGACCCATCAACTTCAACGACTTGCGATTTCTGGGAGAGGGGAAGCCGCTGGCCCCCTCGTCGGAAGACCTTTGGACCCCAATGGCTTCGGGGGCTACTGATGGGGATATGACTCCTGGGTATACCAAAGCAGAGCAGATCAAAACTCCAAAACATTCGGGGGCCGGCTGGCCCCCAAGGCCACCTGGCAAGTCAGTCGGCTGCCCTCGCGGGCCGGCCTCACCACCACCGGCCAAATGAGAGGCGGACGGCCCGGCCGATCGGCCAAAACGACAGCCGGCGGGTCAGCGCCCGTCCCATCCCCCCGTACAAGCATATAGCACCAGGACAAGACCCCCATGACGAGGCGCGCGTGGCTACACGACCAGTTGGTAGGGCACGCGTGGGTATAGGACCCCCCTGAAGCGAGCAGGACAAGGCTACATGGCCACGGGTACCGCCGACCTTGACCAGGAGGTCCGGCCCTATAGCGGGCGTGCGCCTACCTACTCCATGACGACGGCGCGTGCTGGCCACAGTGGCGGGCGACCAGCGGGCCCGCGCTTGACAAGACCCGGCAGCCGGCAGTCCCCATAGCCAGCCTAAGAGGCTGGCGGCCGGGGCCAGCACCCCTTTACCCCCTATATTGTAATAGACTGACTGCACTATAAAGCCAACCCTAGCCCCCCTGAGAGGGGGTCGAAGTTTAGTTCATCTACACACACACACACACACACCCACTAGAGGCGGCGAGGCTCATAGCGAGAGCTCCATCTTCCCCTTCACGAACAGCTCAAGGAGCACTCTATACTGTGATCGTCTATAGTCACTCCAGTAGGACTAGGGGTCTTACCTCCATCGGAGTGCCCTAATGTATCTAACCCGTCTCCAGACGCCGTCGGCGCCCGTCGGCCCCAAACCATGACTTAAACCACCCCCTGGCATCTGCCGTAGAAATACCACGACAAGACCCTTGCATACAATTTACTTTTCGTTCATCAACTTGCACTCATGGGTTTTAGTACCTTCTTTGGTATTGATTCTGTGGCCCTTTTGTGGAGCAAGACTCTTAAAGTATTCTTTGTTGGGCATGTCAAAAACGGTCTCTACGTGGTGAACTTTTCGGAGCGACCCACTAAGACCGCAACTTGCCTAATGGCTAAAGTTGATGTGGAATGGCTTTGGCATCGTCGTCTAGTCCATGTCAATATGAGATCTTTACAAAGTCTCCTGAAAGGGCATCACGTTTGTGGACTAACAAATGTGAGTTTTGCCAAAGATCGTGCTTGCAGTGCCTGTATCGAAGGAAAGCTACATGAGACAGCTCACCGCCCCGCGACTACGATTTACTCCAAGAGGCCCCTAGAGCTTATTCACATGGATCTCTTCGGTCCTCCATCATTTGATAGTCTTGGGGGAAGAAAATATCGCTTGGTGATTGTGGATGATTACTCAAGATACACATGGGTATATTTCTTCAAGAGGAAGAGCGGGACCCAACAAACCGTCATTGACTTTGCAAATGAAGCTCAACACCAAGACGATGCAAAGATATTGATGATTAGAAGCGACAACGGCTTTGAGTCCAAGAACTACACCTTGGACGAGTTTCTGGTGATGAGGGGATCAAGCACCAATACTCCGCACCTTATACCCCTCAAAAAAATGGTGTTGCGGAGAGGAAGAACCGGACGTTGATGATGGCGGAAGTCAAATCTCCGTCCAACTTTTGGGCCGAAGCCATCAACACCGCTTGTCATGCATCTAATCGGTTCTACCTCCGCAAAGGCTTGAACAAGACTTCATATGAGATACTTACCGGTAACAAGCCCAACCTCAAGTACTTCTAGGTATTCGGTTGTAAGTGTTTCATTTTCAAGAAAGGTGCTCGTTTGTCTAAGTTTGAACCTAGAGCTCAAGAGGGCATATTTGTTGGTTATGCTACAAATTGTCATGCTTACCGTGTTCTCAACAAGTCCAATGACCTCATTGAGGAGACGTGTAACGTAGAGTTTATGAAAATAATGGCTCCCAAGTGGAGCAAAGTGGTCTTTGTGGTGTAGATGATGAAATTCCTCCACAAGCCATAAGAAGAATGGGTGTGGGACACTTCCTACCCGTTGAGCAACCCCTTGTGGCCGAAGGAGAAGGACAATGTTCCACACAAGTGGAACCATCACCGACACAAGACCCACACGCTTTCGAAGAACAAAGTGAAGGCCCTCAACCAAGTGAACAAGATCAAGAGCAATATCAACCTCATGATGATGGTGATTCACCAAGAGATGCCCAAGATCAACTCCATAACCCCAAGCAAGCTCAATACGGTGCTCCAAGTTCTCAAGATGGTCCTCCTCAACCCTCCATGGAGGAAATATTAGAATGTCGAGCCGCCAAGATCGCTTCCAAGCTTAGAACTCATGATCTTGTTTTGGAGAACGTCTACAGAAGCTTGAGTAAAAGGGTAACCACTCGTAAACAATTAACAAACTTTTGTGAGCATCACGCGTTTGTTTCTTGTTTTGAACCTCTAAAGGTACAAGAAGCGCTCGAGGACACAGATTGGCTTGAAGCCATGCACGATGAACTCAACAACTTCAAGCGCAACAGGGTGTGGCAGTTGGTGCCAAGACCAAAGGAGAATCACAATGTCATTGGAACCACTTGGAACTTCAAAACAAACAAGATGTGAACGGTGTTGTCATTCGCAAAAAGGCAAGATTGGTGGCACAAGGCTACTCCCAAGTCAAGGATATTGACTATGGTGAAACCTTTGCTCATGTTGCTTGTCTTGAATCTATTCGTTGTTCCTTGCATATGCATCTCATCATAATTTCAAATTGCAACAAATGGATGTGAAGAGTGCTTTTATTAATGGTTCTCTTAAGGAGTTGGTATATGTCAAGCAACCCCCGGGGTTTGAGGATCCCAAGTTCCTCAATCATGTATACAAGCTCGATAAGGCACTCTATGGCCTTAAACAAGCCCCACATGCGTGGTATGAGCACCTTACCGAGTTGTTGCAGGACCGTGGGTTTGAAATTGGGAAAATTGATCCCACTATTTTCACGAAGAGGGTTAAAGGGGACTTGTTCATATACCAACCGTATGTTGATGATATTATCTTCAGTTCTCCTAACAAAGCTTTCAATGATGAGTTTGCCGCATTAATGACCAAAGAGTTTGAGATGTCTATGATCGGAGAGTTGAAGTTCTTCCTTGGATTCGAAATCAAGCAACGATGTTAAGGAACTTTCATCAACCAAGCAAAATACACTCAAGACATGCTCAAGAGGTTCAAGCTGGATGATGGCAAGCCGGCCAAGGCCAATACTCCCATGCCAATCAAATGCCAACTTGACATTGATCCCAATGGTAAAGCCGTGGATCAAAAGGTATATCGCTCCTTGATTGGATCCTTGCTTTATCTTTGTGCATCTAGACCGGATATTATGTTGAGTGTGTGAATTTGTGCACGATTTCAAGCCGCACCTAAGGAAATCCACTATGTGGCGGTTAAGCAAATGTTTAGATATTTGGCTCATACCCCAAACTTTGGCTTATGGTACCCCAAAGGTGCTTCATTTGATCTCATAGGATATTCGTACTCAGATTGGGCGGGAGATCGTGTGGATAGGAAGTCAACTTCCGGAGGTTGCCAATTCCTTGGTCGCTCTTTAGTAAGTTGGTCTTCAAAGAAACAAAACTGTGTTTCTCTCTCTTCCACTGAGGCCAAGTATGTAGCCTCTGCAAGTTGTTGTGCACCGTTGCTCTGGATGAGGCAAACTTTAAAGGATTACAGTGTCACTTGTGACAAAGTGCCTCTTTACTGTGACAACGAGAGTGCTATCAAGATCTCCAACAGCCCGGTTCAACATTGCAAGATGAAGCATATTGAGATTTGTCATCACTTCATCCGGGAGCATATCAAGCGTGGGGAGATTGATCTTATTCATCTCAATACTTGAAAGGATCGATATGGTTGACTAGAGGGGGGTGAATAGGCAACTACCACTTTTTAGCTTTTCTTTAACAAGTTAGGCTTAGCAACAAATAGGTTGGCTAGATATGCAACTAGGTGAGCAACCTATATGATGCTAAACACCATAACAATACAAGCAAGGAGATAAACAATACAAATAGCTTGCACAAAGTAAAGGTAAGAAGTAACCACAAGTGGAACCAATGGAGACGAGGATGTGTTACCGAAGTTCCTTCCCGGTAAGGGGAAGTACGTCTCCGTTAGAGCGGTGTGGAGGCACAATGCTCCCCAAGAAGCCACTAGGGCCACTGTATTCTCCTCACGCCCTCACACAATGCGAGATGCCGTGATTCCACTAGTGGTGCCCTTGAAGGCGGCAACCGGACCTTTACAAACAAGGTTGGGGCTCTCTCCACAACTTAATTGGAGGCTCCCAACGAAACCACGAAGCTTCACCACAATGGAATATGGCTTCGAGGTGACCTCTTATGTCTAGGGTGCTCAAACACCCAAGAGTAACAAAATCCACACAAGAAAGTATGGGGGAATCAATTTTCCTTTGGTGGAAGTATAGATCTAGATCTCCGCCTTCAATCCCTAGCAAGACAGCAAGTTTGGGTGGCTAGAGAGAGAGATCGGGAAGAAAGCTCAATGGGCATCAATGGTGGAGAGAGAGAGGTAAGAGATAAGTGAGAGGTGGAAGAACCACCCCTTTATATAGGTCCCCCACTTTCCAACCGTTACAGCCATTTTTACATGGCAGCGGTACAACCGGTGTAGCGGGCGGTACAACCGGCATGACCGGTACAACCGCCCAACCACCGCTCAACCACCGGACCACAATAGAAAGGTGGCCGGTGGTTCCACCAAGATGCAACAGCTCGGCCCGAGCGCTGGACCAGGCAAAGTCCCTAGCGGTACAACCGCTTGGGACACCGGTAGTACCGAGCTATACAATATAGCAGTACAACCGGTCCAGGTCCGCCCAACAACCGGAGCCCAACAGAACCTTGTCCGATTGGAGAGCGGTGTTGGGCCAGTTCAACCGCCCAGAGCTGCCACCCTGGGTCACCCAGCTGTGGGCGGTACAACCGCCCGGGGGCAGCGGTACAACCGCTGGGGATCTCTCAGTGGCAGCACCTCCAGGGTATCACCCCCGGAGTGGTGGTAAAACCGGATGTCTGGAGCGAGCGGTGCATCAGGTCGGGACAGTGGTACAATCGGCAAGCATGGAAGGAAAGAGGGGCCTCTCTCTCTCTATGATGCGAAGGAACGAGATGGGTGCATAAGGATGTGCGAGAGAACTGATTCACCCAAGACCTTCCAATGTGGATTCCCTCTTAATAGTACGGGATCCCTACGACCAAAGAGAATAAACACGTAGAGAACACCGTCTTCGATCTTTTCCGTTTGGAGGGAATACCTAACCGTCTTGTGTCTCACACACAATACCTGTATAACTTGACACATGGTTAGATCATAGTGAGTTGTCATCATCACCAAAACACTAGGGTAAGAGAATGCCCTTACAATCTCCCCCTTTTTGGTGGATGATGACAACAACATGATTTGCATTGATGATCTATAAAATAAAAGTGGAGCTCCCCCTCAATGTGTGCACCAGATGAGACATGTGCAAGAAATGAAGCTCCCCCTTGATTTTATAGAAACCAATGGGTACATACATATAACAAAAAACATTAGGGACAATTGTACAAGATAATAACTAGAGCTTAATAGCAAAGGGCACGATTAATCTCAGACTCTACTGAAATGCAAAGAGTCTTCACATAAGATAGGTTTATAACCGACTAAGAGCAAAGAAGAGTTCAGCTGGGAAGACGCAAAAAAAGGAAAACAATAGACAACCACGCAGCACCCATGCAAATCCCGTCATAATGTAACGCTCTCCCCCTTTGGCATCCAGACACCAAAAAGGAAAAGAGTGATGCTAACGCCCCAGAAATCAGTAGACCTCCTCATACTCATCATACTCCTCGGAATCATCATCATCAGATCCATCTCCATCATCATCATCATCAGCATCATCATCATCATTATCATTATCATCATCAGCATTATCATCATCAGCAGCAGCAACAGTAGAGGAGGAGGCAGCAGGCTGACCCGAGATCTCACCATCAGTCCAAGTGCTATGTGCATAGATCCACTGCTCCTCGGGAGTGATGGTCTTCTCAGAACCACTGGCGGCCTCAAGATGGAGAGCCCACATAATCTGAATCTGTCTGCGGCTGGCAAGCTTCTCGTTGACATGGGCTTCATAGAGCTTCTTCTGAACATGAGCCTGGAGGCAGAAGGTCTTCTTTAATTTGTCGGAGAGCTTGGAGACCCAAGATGGCTTGGCTCCTGCAGGGAGCTCAAAATCACTATCACTGGAAGTAGCAAAGACATCCGCAGGGTCGTCTGCTGGGAAGCGCGGTGCAAGATGCTTCTTCTTCCGGAGTTGCTTGACCTCATGCTCAATGAGGTTGTTTGGAGAAGTGAGAGGCTCGCCAGGCCTACGAATTGCCCACACAGAGTTGAGGAAGCACATGATGAAGGGAGCATAGGTGGGGACCTTTCTGTAGAAGACCGTGGAGTACATCTCCTCCCATATCCATTTGGAAGCATCAAACGTAGCCCCACAGCCAGCTTTAGTCTTCATGGCAACAAGCAGATCAACAAAGTATCCATGAATCTCATCTTGATTTCCAACCTTGGGCAGAAGAACATTCTGAAAATCACGGTGCAAAATATCATAGACCTGCTGCAGGTCCTTAGAGGCTCCAGGAACCCCACACCCGGGAATGTACAAGGGGGCTAACTTTATCTTATCCATAGGAGTAGCCCGATCATGAGGACGGATGCCGCCATTCCCAGTGAGGCCGGTATCATGATAACCAAGTGCATTGCAAAAGGCACGCCACGGGACCTGGAAAAGCTCATCACGACACATCAAGGAAAGGGTACGAGCCTCATCATTGCCAAAGTGAACAGTGGCATAGAACTGGTGAATGAGCTGCACATCAAAGGGACAGTTGATAGTCATGAGCTTGATCAAGTCAAACTCCTCACAAAGTGCTAATGCCTCTCCAAAGTAATCCATGTTGTTCTTCCAGTGCTCAATGTCAATAGTCCATTGCTTTGCAAACTTGTTCTTGTGATGGTCATAGAGCTCGTGCACAATCCGCAATTGTAACTCATTTCGGAACTGAGGAGTGGTCCACCTAGGAGCAACGGGGACCTCATAAGGATTTTGAAACCGAACCCGCTCCCAGTCAACTTGCTTCCAAGAGTGCACAGACTTGGCAGTTTTATGCTTGGCGGCCAAAGACTTCTCACGGCGAGTGGGATTGGTGGGGATCACAACTTCCTCATGGTCAGACTCATCAACTAGCCTGCACCTGCGAGCTCGTTTCTTGGACTTCTTCCGAGGAGCTGAACGAGAGCTGGAGCCACCTGCAGACACACACAAGAGGAACACAGAAGAGAAACCCAGAAAAGATGAGAGGATTGTATGCAAGAGAAGGAATAAATTAGGTGTGAAGGAGAAACAAGAAACAGTGGGGCAGGAATCAGAGAGTCCGGTTGAACCGGTCACCCAAGCGGTTGTACCGCAGCAGCGGTTGTACCGTTGGTTAAAGCGGTTCTACCGCTGCTGGGGAACCAGTGCATCCGGATCTGAGAAATGCCCCACTATTTTAAGTCTCTAAGCATCACAACTAATTGGAATAGAATATAGGATCTCATCCCTCCAATAGTTTTGACTAGAAAACGCGGGAACCGAGCAATGCCCTAACAATGGAGGATTCAAAGGAAATCCAAGAACAAGGAGAAACTGGGCATTACCGGCATCCATGGTAGGAGATCAGGAGGAGGAAGGGCCTCCACGGAGCAGATCCGAGAGGAGGCCATGGATCGGGGGCGCCGGAGGCACTCCGGGGCGGTGGTGTCGGCGACTGCTACTTCTTGAGCTTGCGTTGGTTTTCCCTTGAAGAGGAAAGGGTGATGCAGCAAAGTAGATAAGTATTTCCCTTAGTTGTTGAGAACCAAGGTATCAATCTAGTAGGAGGTACAAGCAAGGCCCCAATCTTTGCACCTACACAAACAATCAAACACTTGCACCCAACGCAATAAAGGGGTTGTCAATCCCTTCACGGTTACTTGCAAGGATGAGATCTGATAGAGATAGATATAAAAGATTGCTAAAAGTAAAACTAAAATAAAAGTAAATAGATTGCAACAAAGTATTTTTGGTATTTTTGGTTTATAGATCTGAAAATATAATATGAAAAATAGACTCGGGGGCCATAGGTTTCACTAGAGAATTCTCTCTTGAAGGAAAATAATACGGTGGGTGAACAAATTACTGTCGAGCAATTGATAGAAAAGAGCATAGTTATGATGATATCCAAGGCAATGATTATGCATATAGGCATCACGTCTGTATCCAGTAGATCGAAACGATTTTGCATCTACTACTATTACTCCACACATCGACCGACTCCTGCCTGCATCTAGAGTATTAAGTTCATGAAGAACAGAGTAACGCATTAAGTAAGATGACATGATGTAGAGGGATAAACTCAAGCAATATGATGAAAACCCCATCTTTTTACCCTTGATGGCAACAATACAAATACGTGCCTCGCTACCCCTACTTTGTCACTGGGTGAGGACACCGCAAGATTGAACCCAAAACTAAGCACTTCTCCCATTGCAAGAATTACCAATCTAGTTGGCCAAACCAAACCAATAACTCGAAGAGACTTGCAAAGATATGAAATCATGCATATAAGAATTCAGATAAGATTCAAATAATATTCATAGATAATCTGATCATAAACCCACAATTCATCGGATCTCGACAAACACACCGCAAAAGAGTATTACATCGGATAGATCTCCATGAAGATCATGGAGAACATGGTATTGAAGAACATAGAGAGAGAAGAAGCCATCTAGCTACTAGCCATGGACCCGAAGGTCTGAGGTGAACTACTCACGCATCATCGGAGGGGCAATGGAGTTGATGTAGATGCCCTCCGTGATCGAATCCCCCTCCGGCAGATTACCGGAAAAGGCCCCAAGATGGGATCTCATGGGAACATAGGCTTTCGGTGGCGGAAAAGTATTATCGTGGCTCTTTTTGGTATTGGGGGAATATTTCTGAATTTATAGGCGAAGAATTAGGGTTGGAGGAGCCACGGGGGGCCCACAAGCCAGGGGGGCACCCCCCCAGGGGCGCGCCCAGGTGGCTTGTGGCCCACCCGTGGGTCTTCTGGCCTCTTCTCCAAGTCTCCTGGGTTCCTTCTGGTCCAAGAAAAATCATCGTAGAATTTTATTCCGTTTGGACTCCGTTTGATATTCCTTATCTGCAATACTCAAAAACAAGGAAACACAGAAACTGGCACTGGGCACTAGGTTAATAGGTTAGTCCCAAAAATAATATAAAATAGCATATTAATGCATATAAAACATCCAAAACAGATATTATAATAGCATGGAACAATCAAAAATTATAGATACATTGGAGACGTATCAAGCATCCCCAAGCTTAATTCCTGCTCGTCCTCGAGTAGGTAAATGATAAAAACAGAATTTTTGATGTGGAATGCTACCTAACATATTTATCCATGTAATTTTCTTTATTGTGGCATGAATGTTCAGATCCATAAGATTCAAAACAAAAGCTTAATATTGACATAAAAACAATAATACTTCAAGCATACTAACAAGGCAATTGTGTCCTTTCAAAATAACATGGCCAAAGAAAGTTATCCCTACAAAATCATATGGTCTGGCTATGCTCCATCTTCCCCACACAAAGTATTTAAATCATGCACAACCCCGATGACAAGTCAAGCAATTGTTTCACACCTTTTATGTTCTCAAACCTTTTCAACTTTCACGCAATACATGAGCGTGAGCCATGGATATAGCACTATAGGTGGAATAGAATATGGTGGAGGTTGTGAGGAAAAGGAGAAGATAGTCTCACATCAACTAGGTGTATCAACGGGCTATGGAGATGCCCATCAATAGATATCAATGTGAGTGAGTAGGGATTTCCATGCAACGGATGCACTAGAGCTATAAGTGTATGAAAGCTCAAAAAGAAACTAAATGGGTGTGCATTATAATGAAAAATTCCCACTAGTATATGAAAGTGACAAAATAGGAGACTCTCTATCATGAAGATCATGGTGCTACTTTGAAGCACAAGTGTGGAAAAAAAAGATAGTAGCATTGTCCCGTCTCTCTTTTCTCTCATTTTTTTGGTGGGCATCTTTGGCCTCTTTTTTTTATTTGGGCTTCATTGGCCTCTTTTATTATTTGTAACGTCCGGAGACTCCTCCCAACTTGTGAGATGATAGCTTCCATCATCCTTTTCTCTCATGGGACAATGCTCTAATAATGATGATCATCACACTTTTATTTACTTACAACTCAAGAATTACAACTCGATACCTAGAACAAAATATGTCTCTATATGAATGCTTCCGGCGGTGTACCGGGATGTGCAACGATCTAGCATAGCAAATGACATCAAAAAACGGACAAGCCATGAAAACATCATGCTAGCTATCTTACGATCATGCAAAGCAATATGAAAATGATGGTGCGTGTCATAATAAACGGAACGGTGGAAGTTGCATGGAAATATATCTCGGAATGGCTATGGAAATGCCATAATAGGTAGGTATGGTGGCTGTTTTGAGGAAGGGTATATGGTGGGTTTAATGCACCGGCGAAAGTTGCGCGGTACTAGAGAGGCTAGCAATGGTGGAAGGGTGAGAGTGCGTATAATCCATGGACTCACATTAGTCATAAAGAACTCACATACTTATTGCAAAAGTCTATTAGTTATCAAAGCAAAGTATTAGACGCATGCTCCTAGGGGAGAGGTTGGTAGGAGTTAACCATCGCGTGCTCCCGACCCTCACACAAAGGATGACAATCATTAAACAAATCATGCTCCGACTTCGTTACATAACGGTTCACCATACGTGCATGCTACGGGAATCACAAACTTTTAACACAAGTATTTCTACCAATCCACAATTACTCACTAGCATGACTCTAATATCACCATCTTTATATCTCCAAACTATATGCAAGGAATCAAACTTCTCATAGTATTCACTGCACTTTACATGAAAGTTTTTATTATATCCCTCTTGGATGCCCATTATATTAGGACTAAATTCACAACCTAAACCAATTATCATGCTGTTTAAAGACTCTCAAAATAATATAAGTGAGGTACGAGAGTTCAATTATTTATATAAAATGAAAACACCACCGTGCTCTAAAAAGATATAAGTGAAGCACTAGAGCAAAATTGCCTAGCTCAAAAGATATAAGTGAAGCACATAGAGTATTCTAATAAATTCACGATTTATGCGTGTCCCTCTCAAAATATGTGTGCAGCAAGGATGATTGTGGCAAACTAAAAAGCAAAGACTCATATCATACAAGACGCTCCAAGCAAAACACATATCATGTGGTGAATAAAAATATAGTCTCAAGTAAATTTACCGATGGATTGAAGACGAAAGAGGGGATGCCTTCCGGGGCATCCCCAAGCTTAGTCTCTTTGGTATCCTTGAATATTCCTTGGGGTGCCTTGGGAATCCCCAAGCTTAGGCTCTTGCCACTCCTTATTCCATAGTCCATCAAATCTTTACCCAAAACTTGAAAACTTCACAACACAAAACTCAACAGAAAACTCATGAGCTCCGTTAGTATAAGAAAACTAAATTACCACTTTAGGTACTGTTGTGAACTCATTCTTTATTTATATTGGTGTAATATCTACTATATTCCAACTTCTCCATGGTTTATACCCCCCGATACAACCCATAGATACATCAAAATAAGCAAACAACACAAAGAAAACAGAATCTGTCAAAAACAGAACAGTCTGTAGAAATCTGTAAATTTAGAATACTTTTGTAACTCCAAAATTCTGAAAAATTAGGAAAATCTGGGAAATTTGTATATAAATCTTGTGTAAAAAATTCAGACTTATTCGACGCTCTGGTGAATTTATAAAATTCCTGGACTGAGCGCAAAAGTTTCTGTTTTTCAGCAGAATCAAATCAACAATCACCGTAGACCATCCCAAAGGTCTTACTTGGCTCAAACACTAATTAAAACACTAAAACACAATTACTACAGAGGTAATAATGTGTAAAGCACTCAAGAACAGAAACAAAGACAGAAATAAAATTGGGTTGCCTCCCAACAAGCGCTATTGTTTAACGCCCCTTGCTAGGCATAACGCAATAGATCTAGGTATTGTCATCTTTGGTATGCAATCCATAAGTAGCTCTCATAATAGATTCATAAGGTAATTTAATTTTCTTTCTAGGAAAGTGTTCCATGCCTTTCCTTAACGGAAATTTTAATCTAATGTTTCCTTCTTTCATATCAATAATTGCACCAATCGTTCTAAGGAACGGTCTACCAAGAATAATAGGACATGTAGGATTGCAATCTATATCAAGAACAATGAAATCTACGGGTACATAATTCCTATTTGCAACAATAAGAACATCATTAATCCTTCCCATAGGTTTCTTAATAGTGGAAACCGCTAGATGCAAATTTAAAGAGCAATCATCAAGTTCATGGAAACCTAGCACATCACATAAAGTTTTCGGAATCGTGGAAACGCTAGCACCCAAATCACACAAAGCATGGCACTAATAATCTCTAATTTTAATCTTAATAGTAGGTTCCCACTCATCATAAAGCTTTCTAGGTATAGAAACTTCCAACTCAAGTTTTTCTTCAAAAAATTTCATCATAGCATCCACAATATGTTTAGTAAAAGCTTTATTTTGATCATAAGCATGCGGAGAATTCAACATGGATTGCAACAAGGAAATACAATTAATCAAAGAACAACTATCATAATTAAAGTCCTTGAAATCCAAAAGAGTGGGTTCATTGCTATTTAAAGTTTTGACCTCTTCAATCCCACTTTTATCAATTTTAGCATTAAGATCTATAAACTCCGAATCATTGGGACGACTTTTAACTAAAGTTGACTTATCTCCAGTCCCATCTTTATCAAGATTTGTATTAGAAAACAAAGATTCAATAGGAGTCACATCAATCACTTTAAGATCTTCATCATTATTTAAAGATTCTGGCTTCGCGGCCATTTTATTGACTAAGGTAGCTTGTTTATCAGAAATTTGGCCTACTAAATTTTCAAGGTGAGCAAACTGAGATTTCAAACCATAAAATTCCTTAGTCATATCATCAAGTTATTTATTCATGTATTCCTACATAGCCTTTTGTTCTTTAAGCTCGGTTCTAAAGAAACTATTATGGTCAAATTGGAGCGACATGAAACTTTTAGCGTTACTCTCAATATCTTCCAACTTCCTAAGATAAGGATCAAAGCTTTTGGGTTGAGCCATAGAGACAAGCAAACGATCTAACACACAAGCAAACAAAAAGCAAACGAAAAGACGAACGGAAGAAGGGCGAATAAAAAGGCAAATCTTTTTGGTTTTTTCTGAAAATCATTTTAGAAGTGGGGGAGAGGAAAACGAGAGGCAAATGGCAAATAATGTAAATGCAAGAGACGAGTTTGTGATGGGTACTTGGTAGGCTTGACTTGCTATGTATCCTCCCCGGCAACGGCGCCAGAAATCCTTCTTGCTACTTCTTGAGCTTGCGTTGGTTTTCCCTTGAAGAGGAAAGGGTGATGCAGCAAAGTAGATAAGTATTTCCCTCAGTTGTTGAGAACCAAGGTATCAATCCAGTAGGAGGTACAAGCAAGGCCCCAATCTTTGCACCTACACAAACAATCAAACACTTGCACCCAACGTTATAAAGGGGTTGTCAATCCCTTCACGGTTACTTGCAAGGATGAGATCTGATAGAGATAGATATAAAAGATTGCTAAAAGTAAAACTAAAATAAAAGTAAATAGATTGCAGCAAAGTATTTTTGGTATTTTTGGTTTATAGATCTGAAAATATAATATGAAAAATAGACCCGGGGGCCATAGGTTTCACTAGAGGATTCTCTCTTGAAGGAAAATAATACGGTGGGTGAACAAATTACTGTCGAGCAATTGATAGAAAAGAGCATAGTTATGATGATATCCAAGGCAATGATTATGCATATAGGCATCACGTCCGTATCCAGTAGACCGAAACGATTTTGCATCTACTACTATTACTCCACACATCGACCGACTCCTGCCTGCATCTAGAGTATTAAGTTCATGAAGAACAGAGTAACGCATTAAGTAAGATGACATGATGTAGAGGGATAAACTCAAGCAATATGATGAAAACCCCATCTTTTTACCCTTGATGGCAACAATACAAATACGTGCCTCGCTACCCCTACTTTGTCACTGGGTGAGGACACCGCAAGATTGAACCCAAAACTAAGCACTTCTCCCATTGCAAGAATTACCAATCTAGTTGGCCAAACCAAACCAATAACTCGAAGAGACTTGCAAAGATATGAAATCATGCATATAAGAATTCAGATAAGATTCAAATAATATTCATAGATAATCTGATCATAAACCCACAATTCATCGGATCTCGACAAACACACCGCAAAAGAGTATTACATCGGATAGATCTCCATGAAGATCATGGAGAACATGGTATTGAAGAACATAGAGAGAGAAGAAGCCATCTAGCTACTAGCCATGGACCCAAAGGTCTGAGGTGAACTACTCACGCATCATCGGAGGGGCAATGGAGTTGATGTAGATGCCCTCCGTGATCGAATCCCCCTCCGGCAGATTACCGGAAAAGGCCCCAAGATGGGATCTCACGGGAACAGAGGCTTCCGGAAGCGGAAAAGTATTATCGTGGCTCTTTTTGGTATTGGGGGAATATTTCTGAATTTATAGGTGAAGAATTAGGGTTGGAAGAGCCACGGGGGCCCACAAGCCAGGGGGCGCCCCCCCAAGGGCATGCCCAGGTGGCTTGTGGCCCACCCGTGGGTCTTCTGGCCTCTTCTCCAAGTCTCCTGGGTTCCTTCTGGTCCAAGAAAAATTATCGTAGAATTTTATTCCGTTTGGACTCCGTTTGATATTCCTTATCTGCAATACTCAAAAACAAGGAAAAAACAGAAACTGGCACTGGGCACTAGGTTAATAGGTTAGTCCCAAAAATAATATAAAATAGCATATTAATGCATATATAACATCCAAAACAGATAATATAATAGCATGGAACAATCAAAAATTATAGATACGTTGGAGACGTATCAACGACCGGCGGCTAGGGCACCAGGGAGGAGTCGGGCACAAAGGGGAAAACTGAATACCCCTTCGGCCCGGCCCTCCCCTTTCAGGTACCGGTCATCGCGACCGGTTGTACCGCTCCGAAGAGCAGTTGTACCGGTCCAGGTACAGGGCCTGGGGAATTTGCGGTTGAACCGCAGAACCCCCCCCCCCCGATTGTACTGCTGGAGCGAGACAACAGGGTGATTAGCGGTTGAACCGCTTGTATCACCGGTTGTATCGCCCGACCACAGTCACCACTACCAAGTTTTCAAAGCATACAATTGGAAATGAGGGGTTTCGAGATGAGGAGGGCTTGGGATAGAGACAAGGCACAGGAGTATGGTGGTGTAAGCTCCATGGAGAACAAGAAGAAATGCAAAAAGACACACCATGAAGGACACCCACACCTAGGTCTTAAGCAAACAAGAAAAGCAAAGAAGGACCAAAAAGACACATTTGAAAAACACCAAAGACAAATACCTCACTAGGAGGGGGCGGTGGCCGAGGCCACTTATGTTTGATTCAAATGGTATGGCACCACGAAGATTTTAACCTTGGGTCCATAACCAAAACTCGTCTTTGAGGCACAAATACCATCAAAAATGCGAATGTGAAAGATTTTATCGTTTTATGCATAATAGGAGGAGGGATAGTTCATTGAGAGAACTAGACTCCCCTTATGTCCATGCCTACACCTAAACAAGACATCATGATGTGTGTGGTGGGGTGTGCACTAAGTCAAGCCACATTGCTCGAATCAATGATATTTAGCTCATGCCTTAACTCGCGAAATCTTGCTTCATCCAATGGCTTCGTGAAAATATCGGCAAGCTGTTCCTTAGTATAAAGATGAATTAGATCAATTTCTCCACACTTGATGTGATCCCAGATGAAGTGATGATGAATCTCAATATGCTTCGTCTTGCAGTGTTGAACGGGGTTGTTGGAGATCTTGATCGTGCTTTCATTGTCGCAGTAAAGAGGCACTTTGTCACAGTTGACACCATAATCCTTTAAAGTTTGCCACATCCAAAGAATCTGAGCACAGCAGCTTGCGGCAGCTACATACTTGGCCTTGGTGGACGAGAGAGAAACACAGTTTTGTTTCTTTGAAGACCAACTTACCAGAGGTCGACCAAGAAATTGGCAGCCTCCGGAAGTGGACTTCCTTTCCACACGGTCTCCCGCCCAATCCGAGTCAGTATATCCAAGGAGATCAAATGAAGCACCTTTGGTTTACCATAAGCCAAAGTTTGGGGTATGAGCCAAATATAGAAAGATTCGCTTAGCAGCCACGTAGTGACTCTCCTTAGGTGCGGATTGAAATCGTGCACAAATTCCCACACTCAACATGATATCCGGCCTAGATGCACAAAGGTAAAGTAGAGATCCAATCATGGAGCGATATACCTTTTGATCCATAGCTTTACCATTGGGATCACTGTCAAGTTGGCATTTGAGCTGCATAGGAGTGTTGGCCTTGGGAGGATTGAGCTCATCCAACTTGAACCTCTTGAGCATGTCTTGAGTGTATTTAGCTTGGTTTATGAAGGTTCCTTGGCTTCGTTGCTTGACTTCGAATCCAAGGAAGAACTTCAACTCTCCCATCATAGACATCTCAAACTCTTTGGTCATTAGTGCGGCGAACTCATCATTAAAAGCATTGTTAGAAGAACCAAAGATAATATCTTCTACATAGAGTAGGCATACGAACAAGTTCCCATTAACCCTCTTAGTAAAAAGAGTGGGATCGATTTTCCCAATTTCAAACCCACGATCTTGCAACATCTCGGTAAGGTGCTCATACCACGCACGTGGGGCTTGTTTAAGGCCATAGAGTGCCTTATCGAGAACATATACATGATTGGGGAACTTGGGATCTTCAAACCCCGAGGGTTGCTTGACATATACCAAATCCTTAAGTGGACCATTAAGAAAAGCACTCTTCACATCCATTTGATATAATATGAAATCATGATGAGAGGCATAAGCAAGCAACATGCGAATAGATTCAAGGCGAGCAACACGGGCAAAGGTTTCACCGTAGTCGATGCCCTCTACTTGGGAGTAGCCTTGAGCCACCAGTCTTGCCTTGTTGTGAATAATAGTACCATGTGCATCTTGCTTGTTCTTCAAGATCCATTTGGTTCCAATGACATTGTGCTTCTCCTTTGGTCTTGGCACCAATCGACACACTTTGTTGCGCTCGAAGTTGTTGATTTCTTCATGCATGGCTTCAAGCCATTCCTCGTCTTCGAGCGCATCTTGTACCTTGAGGGGTTCAAAGCAAGAAACAAACGCATGATGTGCACAAAAGTTTGTTAATTGACGACGAGTAGTTACCCCTCTCTTCAAACTTCCATAAACGTTCTTTAATAGGTGTTGCTTGACTCTTAGTTTGGAAGCGATCTTGGCAGCTCGTCTTTCAAGAATTTCCTCCATGGAAAGTTGAGGCTTGGTAACTTGACGAACTTCGGTACTTGCACCGGCTTGCTCTTGATCTTGAGCATGATCTTGATCTTTAGCTTGACCTTGATATTGAACTTGATCTTGGTCTTGAGCTTCATTTTGATCTTGAGCTTGCACGGGGGTGAGAGCAAGATCTAGAGCATCATGTGATGTAGAATCATCACCATTAAGTTGATCATGCCCTTGATCTTGATCACGGGGTTGAGGGCCTTCACTTTGTTCTTCGGAAGCGTGTGGGTCGTGCGTCGGTGATGGTTCCACTTGAGTGGAACATTGTCCTTCTCCTTCAGCCACAAGGGGTTCCTCAACGGGTAGGAAGTATCCCACTCCCATTCTTCTTATGGCTTGGGGAGGAATTTCATCACCTACATCACAAAGACCACTTTGCTCCACTTGGGAGCCATTATTTTCATCAAACTCTACGTTACTAGTCTCCTCAATGAGTCCTGTGGACTTGTTGAGGACACGGTAAGCATGAGAGTTTGCAGCATAACCAACAAATATGCCCTCATGAGCTCTAGATTCAAATTTTGACAAACGAACACCTTTCTTGAGAATGAAACACTTACAACCGACACCCGGAAGTACTTGAGGTTGGGCTTGTTCCCAGTAATATGTTGGGGAACGTTGCATGGGAAACAAAAAATTTCCTACGCACACGCAAGATCTATCCATGGTGATGAGCATCTACGAGAGGGAGAGTGGATCTACATACCCTTGTAGATCGCTAAGCGGGAAGCGTTAAGAAACGCGGTTGATGTAGTCGAACGTCTTCGCGATCCAAATCGCCGAGCGTCCCGCGATCCCATCACGATCCATCTCGCGATCCAATCATGATCCGTCCCGTGATCCAATCACGATCTGTCCCGTGATCAAATCACAAACCGTCTCGCGATCCTGATCACGGTTCTTCCAATCTAGCGCCGAACGGACGGCACCTCCGCGTTCAGCACACGTACAGCTCGATGACGATCTCCGCCTTCTTGATCCAGCAAGAGGGAGCGGAGAGGTAGAAGAGTTCTCCGGCGGTGCGACGGCGCGGCGGCGATGGTGGTGGAACAATTCCGGCAGGGCTTCGCCTAAGCACCGCTGAAACTAGACTAGAGGAGAAACCGATCTAGATGAAGTAGAGGGAGCACGTGGCAATTAGGGTTAGCTCTCCCCTCTAAATCCTCTAGTATATATAGGAGGGAGGGAGGGGAGGAGGCAGCCTCAAACCCTCAAGGGCTGGCCGAAATTGGAGGTGGAGGAGTCCTACTCCAATCCTATTAGGAGTAGGATTCCTCCTCTCCACTTGGAAACCCTTTCCACCTTTCCTCCTTTGGGTTTTTTCCACCCAAAGCCACATGGGCCTTAGCGGGGGGGGGGGGGGGGGTTAGGCCAGCCCACTAGGGGCTGGTTTGACTCCTCCCATAGCCCATGAGGTCCTTTGGGTCGAGACACCCCTCCCGATGGCCCCCGACACCCTCCCGGCACTCCCGGTACACTACCGAAGTACCCGAAACTTTTCCGGTGACCAAAACAGGACTTCCTATATATCAATCTTTACCTCCGGACCATTCCGGAGCTCCTCGTGACGTCCAGGATCTCATCCGGGACTCCGAACAACCTTCGGTCACCACCATACATAACTCTACTATACCGAAACATTACCGAACCTTAAGTGTGCAGACCCTGCGGGTTCGAGAACTATGTAGACATGACCGAGACACCTCTACGGTCAATAACCAATAGCGGGACCTGGATGCCCATATTGGTTCCTACATATTCTACGAAGATCTTTATCGGTTGAACCTCTATGTCAAGGATTCAGTTAATCCCGTATGACGTTTCCTTTGTTCTTCGGTATGTAACTTGCCCGAGATTCGATCATCGGTATCTCCATACCTAGTTCAATCTCGTTACCGGCAAGTCTCTTTACTCGTTCTGTAATACAAGATCCCGTGGCTAAAACTTTAGTCACATTGCTTGCAAGGCTTATTGTGATGTTGTATTACCGAGTGGGCCCTGAGATACCTCTCCGTCATACGGAGTAACAAATCCCAGTCTTGATCCATGCCAGCTCAACAGACACCTTCGGAGATACCTGTAGAGCATCTTTATAGTCACCCAGTTACGTTGTGACGTTTGATACACACAAGGTATTCCTCCGATGTCAGTGAGTTGCATGATCTCATGGTCATAGGAATAGATACTTGACATGCAGAAAACAATAGCAATAAACTGACACGATCATATGCTATGTTTATAGTTTGGGTCTTGTCCATCACATCATTCTCCTAATGATGTGATCCCGTTATCAAATGACATCTCATGTCTATGGCCAGGAAACCTTAACCATCTTTGATCAACGAACTAGTTAACTAGAGGCATACTAGGGACACAGTGTTGTCTATGTACCCACACATGTATTTGAGTTTCCAATCAATACAATTATAGCATGGATAATAAACGATTATCATGAACAAGGAAATATGATAATAACCAATTTATTATTGCCTCTAGGGCATATTTCCAACAGTCTCCCACTTGCACTAGAGTCAATAATCTAGTTCACATCACCATGTGATTTACATTGTTATGAATCTAACACCCAATGAGTTTTGGGGTTCGATCATGCTTTGCATGTGAGAGAGGTCTTTAGTCAATGGGTCTGCGACATTCAGATCCGTGTGTACTTTGCAAATCTCTATGTCATATTGTAGACACTGCTACCACACTACAGTTGGAGCTATTCCAAATGGCTGCTCCACTACACGTATCCAGATTGCTACTCAGAGTCATCCGGATTGGTGTTAAAGCTTGCATAGACGTAACCCTTTACGACGAACTCTTTATCACCTCCATAATCGAGAAATATTTCCTTAGTCCTCTAGTTACTAAGGATAATCTTGACCGCTGTCCAGTGATCCACTCCTGGATCACTCTTATACCCCTTGACAGACTCATGGCAAGGCACACACAGGTGCGGTACACAGCATGGCATACTATACAGAGCCTATGGATAAGGCATAGGGGACGACCTTCGTCCTTTCTCTTTCTTCTACCGTGGTCGAGCTTTGAGTCTCACTCAACTCCACACCTTACAAATCAGCCAAGAACTCTTTCTTTGACTGATCCATTTTGAACTCTTTCAAAATCTTGTCAAGGTATGTACTCATTGAATGTTTTATCGGACGTCTTGATCTATCTCTATAGATCTTGATGCCCAATATTTAAGTAGCTTTTTATCCAGGTCTTCCTTTGAAAAACACCTTTCAAATAACCTTTTATGCTTTCCAGAAATTTCTACATCATTTCCGATCAACAATATGTCATCCACATATACTTATCAGAAATTCTATAGTGCTCCCACTCAATTTATAGTAAATACAAGTTTCTCATAAACTTTGTATAGACTCAAAAACTTTGATCACCTCATCAAAGCGTATATTCCAACTCCGAGATGCTTGCTCTAGTCCATAGAAGGATCGCTGGAGCTTGCATACATTTTAGCATCCTTAGGACTGACAAAACCTTCTGGTTGTATCACATACAACCTTTCCTCACGCAAACCGTTAAGGAAACTCTGTTTTGACATCCATCTGCCAGATTTCATAATTGAAAAATGCAGCAACTGCTAACATAATTCCAACAGACTTTAGCATCGCTACGGGTGAGAAAGTCTCATCGTAGTCAACTCCTTGAACTTGTGAAAAACCCTTTGCCACAAGTCGAGCTTTATAGACGGTGACATTACCGTCCACGTCCGTCTTCCTTTTAAAGATCCATTTGTTCTGAATGGCCTTTCGCCCTTCAGGTAATACTTCCAAAGCCCATACTTTGTTTTCTTACATGGATCCCATCTCAGATTGCATGGCCTCTAACCATTTCTCGGAATCCGGGCCCATCATCGCTTCTCCATAGCTTGCAGGCTCATCGTTGTCCAACAACATGACCTTTAAGACAGGGTTGCTGTACCACTCAGGAGCAGTACGCGTCCTTGTCGACCTACGAGGTTCGATAGTAACTTGATCCGAAGCTTCATGATCGTCATCATTAACTTCCTCTTCAACTAACGTAGGCTCCACAGAAACAACTTTCTGCGTTGCGCTACTCTCTGGTTGAAACAAAGGTTCAACAACCTCATCAAGTTATATCTTCCTCCCACTCAATTCTTTCGAGAGAAATTCTTTCTCGAGAAAGGACCCGCTTTAGCAACAAACACTTTGCCCTTGGATCTGAGATAGAAGGTATACCCAACTGTAACGTTAGGGTATTCTATGAAGATGCATTTGTCCGCTTTGGGTTCGAGATTATCAGGTTGAAAAACCTTTTTCACATAAGCGTCGCAGCCCCAAACATTAAGAAATGACAACTTAGGTTTCTGTCAAACCAAAATTCATACGGTGTCATCTCAACGGACTTTAGATGGTGCCCCCTTTTAAAGTGAATGTAGTTGTCTCTAATGCATAACCCTAAAATGATAGTGGTAAATCGATAAGAAACATTATAGTTCGCACCATATCCAATATAGCACGACTACGACGTTCGGACACACCATCACACTATAGTGTTCCAGGTGGCGTGAGTTGTGAAACTACTTCCACATTGTCTTAAGTTGCTTACCAAACTCGTAACTCAGATATTCACCTCCACGATCATATCATAGACATTTTATCTTCTTGTCACGATGATCTGAAACTTCACTCTGAATTTGCTTGAACTTTTCAAACGATTCAGACTTTGTGTTTCATTAAGTAAATATACCCTATATCTACTCAAGTCATCAGTGAAGGTAAGAAAATAACGATATCCACCGCACGCTACAACACTCATTGGACCGTATACATCAACATGTATCATTTCCAATAAGTCACTTGCCCGCTCCATCAAGCCGGAAAACGGGGTTTTAGTCATCTTGCCCTTGAGGCATGGTCCGCATGTCTCAACCGATTCGAAATTGAATGAGTCCAAAGATCCATCAGCATGGAGTTTCTTCATGCGTTTTACACCAATATGACATTTAGCGGCAGTGCCACAAGTATGTGGTACTATCATTATTAACTTTGTATCTTTTGGCATCAATATTATGAACATGTGTATCACTACGATCAAGATTCAATAAACCATTCTCATTGGGTGCATGACCATTAAAGGTATTATTCATGTAAACAGAATAACCATTATTCTCTAACTTAAATGAATAACCGTATTGCAATAAACATGATCTAATCACGTTCATGCTCAACGCAAACACCATATAACATTTATTTAGGTTCATCGCTAATCCCGAAGGTAGAGAGAGCGTGCGATGGTGATCACATCAACCTTGGAAACACTTCCAACACTCATCGTCACCTCACCCTCAGCTAGCCTCCGTTTATTCCGTAGCTTTTATTTTGAGTTACTAACATTTAGCAACCGAACCGGTATCCTATACACAGGTGCTACTAGGAGTACTAGTAAGGTACACATCAATAACACGTATATCAAATATACTTCGGTCGATGTTTGCCAGTCTTCTTATCTACCAAGTATCTAGGGCAGTTCCGCTTCAGCGACCGTTCTCCTCATAATAGAAGCACTTAGTCTCGGGTTTGGGTTCAACCTTGGGTTTCTTTACTGGAGCAGCAACTGACTTGCCATCCATGAAGTTTCCCTCCTTGCCCTTGCCCTTCTCGAAACTAGTGGTTTCACTAACCATCAACACTTGATGCTCCTTCTTGATTTCTACCTTCGCGGTGTCAAACATCGCGAATAGCTCAGGGATCATTATTTCCATCCCTGGCATTTTATAGTTCATCACGAAGCTCTAGTAGCTTAGTGACAGTGACTTGGAGAACTATATCAATCACTATCTTATCGGGAAGATCAACTCCCACTCGATTCAAGCGATTGTAGCACCCAGACAATCTGAGCACATGCTCAACGATTGAGCTATTCTCCTTCATCTTGCAGGCAAAGAATCTTGTTGGAGGTCTCATACCTCTCAACATGGGCACGATCCTGAGATCCCAATTTCAGCTCTTAGAACATCTCATATGTTCTGTGACGTTCAAAACGTTTTGGAGCCTCAATTCTAAGCCGTAATGCATGACGCACTGAACTATCAAGTAGTCATCAGAACGTGCATGTCAGATGTTCACAACATCTACAGACGACGCTTGAGGGGGTGGCGCACCGAGCGATGCATTAAGGACATAAGCCTTCTGTGCAGCAATGAGGACAATCCTCAGATCACGGACCCAGTCCGCATTATTGCTACCATCATCTTTCAACTCTATTTCTCTAGGAATATATAAAAAATTCAAGGGAGCTACAACGCGAGCTAGTAATCTACAACATAATTTGCAAAGACATTTTGACTATGTTCATGATAATGAGTTTAGTTAATCATATTACTTAAAAACTCCCACTCAAATTGACATCCCTCTGATCATTCGAGTGTCACATGATCCAAATTCACCAACTCAAGTCCGATCATCACGTGAGTTGAGGTGGTTTCAATGGTGAACATCTCCATATTGATCATATCTACTATATGACTCATGTTCTACCTTTCGGTCTCTTGTGTTCCGAGGCCATGTCTGTACATGCTAGGCTCGTCAAGTTTAACCCGAGTGTTCCGCATGTGCAACACTGGCTTGCACCCGTTGTATGCGAACGTAGACTCTATCACACCCGATCATCACGTGGTGTCTCGAAACGACGAACTTTCGCAACGGTGCACACTCGGGGAGAACACAATTTTATCTTGAAATTTAAGTGAGGGATCACCTTATAATGCTACCGTCGTCCTAAGCAAAATAAGATGCATAAAAAGATTAACATCACATGCAAATCATAAGTGACATGATATGGCCATGAACTTGTGCTTTTGATCTCCATCTTCAAAGCACCGGCATGATCTCCATCGTCACCAGCATAACACCATGATCTCCATCATCTTGATCTCCATCAATGTGTCGCCATGAGGTTGTCGTGCTGACTGTTGCTTCCACGACTATTGCTAACTCATAGCGATAAAGTAAAGCGAAAACGGCGAAAATAATTAAAGACAATCCTATGGCTCCTGCCGGTTGCCGTACTCATCGACATGCAAGTCGTGATATTCTATACAATACATGATCATCTCATACATCACATATATCTCATCATGTAATTGGCCATATCACATCACAACATACCCTGCAAAAACAAGTTAGACGTCCTCTAATTGTTGTTGCATGTTTTACGTGGCTGCTACGGGTATCTAGCAAGAACAATTCTTACCTACGCAAAAACCACAACGGTGATACAAAAATTGCTATTCAACCTTCTCAAGGACCGCCTTTGTCAAATCCGATCCGACTAAAGTGGGAGAAACAGACACCCGCCAGCCATCTTTATGCAACGAAGTTACATGTTAGTTGATGGAACCGGTCTCTCGTAAGCGTACGAGTAATGTTGGTCCGGGCCGCTTCATCCCACAATACCGCCGAATCAAGAAAAGACCAAGGGAGGAAGCAATCTGAATATCAACGCCCACAAACTCCTTTGTGTTCTACTCGAGATCTCATCTACACATAGACCTAGCTCATGATGCCACTGTTGGGGAACGTTGCATGGGAAACAAAAAATTTCCTACGCACACGCAAGATCTATCCATGGTGATGAGCATCTACGAGAGGGAGAGTGGATCTACATACCCTTGTAGATCGCTAAGCGGGAAGCGTTAAGAAATGCGGTTGATGTAGTCAAACGTCTTCGCGATCCCATCACGATCCATCTCGCGATCCAATCACGATCCGTCCCGCTATCCCATCACGATCTGTGCCGCGATCAAATCACGAACCGTCTCGCGATCCTGATCACGGTCCTTCCGATCTAGCGCCGAACGGACGACACCTCCGCGTTCAGCACACGTACAGCTCGATGACGATCTCCGCCTTCTTGATCCAGCAAGAGGGAGCGGAGAGGTAGAAGAGTTCTCCGGCGGCATGATGGCGCGGCGGCGATGGTGGTGGAACAATTCCGGCAGGGCTTCGCCTAAGCACCGCTGAAACTAGACTAGAGGAGAAACCGATCTAGATGAAGTAGAGGGAGCACGTGGCAATTAGGGTTAGCTCTCCCCTCTAAATCCTCTAGTATATATAGGAGGGAGGGAGGGGAGGAGGCAGCCTCAAACCCTCAAGGGCTGGCCGAAATTGGAGGTGGAGGAGTCCTACTCCAATCCTATTAGGAGTAGGATTCCTCCTCTCCACTTGGAAACCCTTTCCACCTTTCCTCCTTTGGGTTTTTTCCACCCAAAGCCACATGGGCCTTAGCAGGGGGGTTAGGCCAGCCCACTAGGGGCTGGTTTGACTCCTCCCATAGCCCATGAGGTCCTTTGGGTCGAGACACCCCTCCCGATGGCCCCCGGCACCCTCCCGGCACTCCCAGTACACTACCGAAGTACCCGAAACTTTTCCGGTGACCAAAACAGGACTTCCTATATATCAATCTTTACCTCCGGACCATTCCGGAGCTCCTCGTGACGTCCAGGATCTCATCCGGGACTCCGAACAACCTTCGGTCACCACCAAACATAACTCTACTATACCGAAACATTACCGAACCTTAAGTGTGCAGACCCTGCGGGTTCGAGAACTATGTAGACATGACCGAGACACCTCTACGGTCAATAACCAATAGCGGGACCTGGATGCCCATATTGGTTCCTACATATTCTACGAAGATCTTTATCGGTTGAACCTCTATGTCAAGGATTCAGTTAATCCCGTATGATGTTCCCTTTGTTCTTCGGTATGTTACTTGCCCGAGATTCGATCGTCGGTATCTCCATACCTAGTTCAATCTCGTTACCGGCAAGTCTCTTTACTCGTTCTGTAATACAAGATCCCGTGGCTAACACTTTAGTCACATTGCTTGCAAGGCTTATTGTGATGTTGTATTACCGAGTGGGCCCTGAGATACCTCTCCGTCATACGGAGTAACAAATCCCAGTCTCGATCCATGCCAGCTCAACAGACACCTTCGGAGATACCTGTAGAGCATCTTTATAGTCATCCAGTTACGTTGTGACGTTTGATACACACAAGGTATTCCTCCGGTGTTAGTGAGTTGCATGATCTCATGGTCATAGGAACAGATACTTGACATGCAGAAAACAATAGCAATAAACTGACACGATCATATGCTATGTTTATAGTTTGGGTCTTGTCCATCACATCATTCTCCTAATGATGTGATCCCGTTATCAAATGACATCTCATTTCTATGGCCAGGAAACCTTAACCATCTTTGATCAACGAACTAGTTAACTAGAGGCATACTAGGGACACAGTGTTGTCTATGTACCCACACATGTATTTGAGTTTCCAATCAATACAATTATAGCATGGATAATAAACGATTATCATGAACAAGGAAATATGATAATAACCAATTTATTATTGCCTCTAGGGCATATTTCCAACATAATAATCTCATAAGGAGTCTTGTTCAAGCCTTTATGGAGATAGATCCGATTTGATGCATGACACGCGGTGTTGATGGCTTCGGCCCAAAAGTGGTACGGAGATTTAAACTCTGCCATCATGGTTCTTGCCACATCCATCAACGTCCGGTTCTTCCTCTCCGCAACACCATTTTGTTGAGGGGTGTAAGGTGTGGAATATTGGTGCTTTATCCCCTCATCACTGAGAAACTCATCCAGGGTGTAGTTCTTGAACTCGGTGCCATTGTCACTTCTAATCATCAAAATCTTTGCTTCATGTTGATGTTGGACTTCATTTGCAAAGTTGATGACGGTTTGTTGGGTCTCACTCTTCCTCTTGAAGAAATATACCCATGTGTATCTTGAGTAATCATCCACAATCACCAAGCAATACATTCTTCCTCCAAGACGGTCAAAAGATGGAGGACCGAAGAGATCCATGTGAAGGAGCTCTAAGGTCCTCTTTGAGTAGATTGTAGTAGTAGGACGATGAGACTTTTCATGTAGCTTTCCTTCGATACAAGCACTGCAAGCACGATCTTTAGCAAAACTCACATTTGTTAGTCCAAGAATGTGATCCCCTTTGAGGAGACTTTGCAAAGATCTCATATTGACATGGGCTAGTCGGTGATGCCAAAGCCATCCCACATCAACTTTAGCCATTAGACATGTCGCGGTCTTAGTGGCTCGCTCCGAGAAGTTAATCACATAGAGACCGTTTTCGACATGCCCAACAAAGGCTACTTTAAGAGTCTTGCTCCACAAAAGGGTCACGGTAATGTCAAAGAAGGTACTAAAACCCATAAGTGCAAGTTGACAAACGGAAAGTAAATTGTATGCAAGGGTCTCAACAAGCATGACTTTCTCAATGGTTAAGGTTGGAGAGATAACCACCTTGCCAAGACCCAATACCTTTGAAATTGTGTCATCGCCAAAGGAGACTTGAGTGGCCATGGATGTATCGGGTCGAACGTCCACCACCAAGTCCTTGCTTCCGGTCATATGATTTGTTGCTCCACTATCGAGCAACCATGAAACTCCCCCGGAAGCAAACTCCTACAATAGATCAATGCTTGGATTTAGGTACCCATTCTTTCAAGGGTCCTTTCATGTTAGTGACAAGGGTCTTAGGAACCCAAATAGACCACTCAATGTACTCATAAGAAGAACCAACATATTTGGCATAAACATGCCCAGCACTAGGATGGCACAAAACATAAGAGGGGTTAAAGTCGCCGGCTTTATTGGAGGGAGTGGTCTTGTCCTTCTTGGCACTACCACTCACAACCTTGTCCTTCTTCTTCTCATGAGTAAGGCCCCCCGCTTTGACAAATGTTTCCTTGAGCGGAGGAGCCTGCGTGGCCTTTACCTTCTTCTTCTTTTTGGACTTGGGTGCAAACCCAACTCCTTCCTTTGCAACCACTTTCTTTTGATTGCTCAAAAGGTCATTGAGATTCTTCTCACCTTGGATACATGTCACAAGGCCTTTCTCAAGTTGCTCTTTCAGCTTAGCATTTTCCTCCACAGGATGTGCATGCTCACAACACGGGTTGGTAGCAGAGGCATTATCAATTAAAAAAAGGAGGACACGTGGCAATTTCCTTAGTGAGTTTTACTTGGAGTTGATCATGCGACTCCTTAAGAGAAGCATGAACGCTCTTCAATGCCTTGTGAGCATTATCAAGTGTGTCAAACTCTTCCTTGAGTCGAGCATGGCCAACCCCAAGTGCAACCTTGTCAGATTTGAGCACACGGTTAAGAACAATAGCATGATCATAATCTTTACGTAATTTAGCAAGGTCATCATTTTTTGACTCCTTAAGAGTCAAATGAAGACCTCGCTCTTCCTCTAGAGCAATAGAAAGATCTGCTATCTCGTCGGCATAATCACGACTATGCCCTCTCAACTCCTCAAGATATTCTTCTTGAGACTCAATAGTGTCATTGGCCTCACCAAGTTGTTCCAAGAGAGCAACGAAGTGCTTCTTGGATTCTCCCTTGAGTTTACACAAGAACTTGTCAAACACATTCTCACCCTCTTTCGCCTCCTCATGTTCATCCACACAATCTAACAAAGACGGAGTGGAAGAAATAGAAGTATTAATGTTTGAGGTTTTGGCATTGGAGGTTACCTTGGTGATACCTTTTGCCATGAGTGTAGGATCAATAGAAGTGAATAGACTGCTTGCAAAAATTAAAAACCTAACCTTTTCCCAAGTTAATTGGTTGGCAGATTTTAGCAATACTAACAAGTCTAATGCACCCTACACATGCTAGTCAACAAGTATGGTAGCGGAAAGTAAGACAAGCACATGTAAGGAAGAGTAGAGATAGGAAGATCAAACACAATATGGAGACGCAAGGATTTTTCCCATGGTTCCGACAGGTGGCGCTATCGTACATCCACGTTTATGGAGTCTTCAACCCATGAAGGGTAACGGTTGCGAGAGTCCACGGAGGGCTCCACCCATAAGGGTCCACGAAGTAGCAACCTTGACTATTCCATAACGGCTTCCGTCCACGAAGGACTAGCCTCACTATGGGTAGATCTTCACGAAGTAGGCGATCTCCTTGCCCGTACAAACTTCTTGGTTCAACTCCACAACACGAAGTAGGAGGCTCCCAAGCGACACCTAACCAATCTAGGAGGCACCACCCTCCAAAAGGTAATAGGCTCGGTAATGACGATGAACTCCTTGCTCTTGTGCTTCAAGATGATAGACTCCTCAACACCCAATCACTCTCTCACAGATTTTGCTTTAGCGGAAGAGATTGATTTGGTGGAAAGCAACTTGGGGAGGCTAGAGATCAAGATTCGTATGGTTGGAATGGAATGACTTGATCTCAACACATGAGTAGGTGGCTCTCTCTCAGAAAATTGGATGGGGCAAGTATGGAATAGTTCTGAGTGCTTCTCTTTCGAGTGGGTGGTGGTGAAGGGGTATATATAGGCATCCCCAAAAATCCAACCGTTACACCTAAAGTGACCAACTCGGTGACACCGAAGTATAAAACTCGGTGGTACCGGGTTGCTCCAAAGGTAGCAACTTTTGAATCTCGGTGAGACCGATACAGAAATCTCGACGGTACCGATTAGGTGACCAACGGCCAGTTTCCAAAACTCGGTGACGCCGATCCAAAATCTCAGAAATTCCGATTTTAAGAATCGAGGTAACAGAGAGTTGGCAAGCTGAACTCGATGGCACCGAAGTAGAATCGGTTGCACCCAAGATCTAGGGTTTGGCATGAGTCTGTCTGAGGTGGGAATCGGTGGGACCGAGTGGAAATTGTTGGTAGCACCGATTTTCATGATAGGCTTGGACAGACTTTTGTGGAAGAGTTTGTGGGTGTTTTTGGTGACTATCACTTGTGCACGTGGAGCATATTGTTCACCAACAGTGCCTTGCCCCCTTTTAATAGTATTGGCTTTCCTATGGACTCAAGGTGATTTCTCACAAAGTAAAATGTAGAGTCTTCTTGATTTAAGCTTTGCCAATCCAATTCCTTGCATCTTGGGGTATCTCCACACAATCCTTTTTGCCAACCCATCTCCCTCTATGGACTTTTATATGAAATACACTAGGTAGAAATATTAGTCCAAGAGACAATGTATGTTGTCATGAATTATCAAAACCACCAAGGGAGCGCATTGTGCTTCCAATGAGGCACCTAGCAATGTGGTTCTCGTTGGGGGCGTCGAAGAGTGACACTTTTGTTGGGGTAGAAGATGCAATCGCCACAGATGCCATTGCCATTCCTTCACCGCTTGTGTCTTCGTCATCACCATCATCATAGGAAACATACTATTCTTGAGCCACCAACACTTTGTGAGGAGCCTTCTTGGTGAAGTTGGTCTTGTTGGGAAAAGACTTGGCCTTATCTTTGCGGATGAGCTTGCCACCATTGTCTTCCATCTTCTCATATGGACAATCCACCACAAAGTGACTCACATTACCACAATTGTAGCAGGTCCTCACACGTTGCTTGCCCTTTGACCCGCTTGAGTTGTTCTTGGAGAAGTTGGGCCTTGTGTTTCTCTTGTTGCCCCAGAATTGCCTGTACGCTAGAGCCATATGCTCATGGTACGCATATTTGGTGTCCTCGGGGCAACCCTCTTCTTCTTCTTCTTCTTCTTCTTCCTCTTGACTGACCTTGGCCTTCAAAGCAAGGTGGGAGATGATTTCTTCGACCGTTGCACATGAGCAAGAGCATTGTCTGCGGTCGTGTTCAAGATGTTCATTGCAACAAATTCACCCAACACATCGCCAGAGGACAAGGTGTGAAAGTCCGGTCTTTGGCGGATGATGGCGGACATGGCCTTGTTGAAGGGCATGATGGCCTTTAGAAACTTACGCTTGATCCAGGTGTCATCCACATCCTTGCTGCCATGATCTCGGAGGGCAACTACAAGAGTAGTTACCCTCCTATAAAGCTCATGCGGTTCCTCATCTTCTATCATGACAAACTCATCTGACTAATCAAGCACAACCTCATAGTTCGACCGTTGAATGCTAGAGGTGCCCTTGTACATGGAGACAATGTGTTCCCAACACTCTTTAACAACAGTGAAGGGTCGGAGGTGAGCTAGGTCTTCGGCAGGAACAACAGCTTGGAGAATGAACAAGGCGGAGGAATTTAGCTATTTATCAGCCTCTTCTCTTGGGGTGAGGTTGTGTGGATCACGAGGATGGTATCCTTCTTCAATGACTCGCATGAGTTGAATTGAGTTGTGATCCAAACGAGACTTGATACGAAAAACCCAATTAGCAAAATCATTCTTAACAAGTTTAGGTGGAGGACCGAGATTAACTATATGAGGTGGGTGCACCGGTCCTCCAAAGACCAAGGGAGGGGGAACCGAGGCAAAGGTCCCCGACCCATTAATTCCTTGAGAACGAGTATCCTTATCAGCACTAGCCCCCTCCTTATCGGAGTTGACATCCGATGTCGAGTTAGTGGGATTAGCCACTTGCACCGCATCGGTGGAAAGTTTAAGAGTATCAAGGAATTCTTTAAACATGGATTTGACCTCGGTCGTCATGGAGGATTTAAGCGAGGACATGGCCTCATTCAAATCCTCACGAGAGACCGTGTTCACACCCATGGCCTCGGGGAGTTCAACCGGCCGGTCCCCGTCGTCAACCATACTCTTCGGGTGGTGAAACCCTTAATAAAGAGACGAGACTCTGATACCAATTGAAAGGATCGATATGGTTGACTAGAGGGGGGGTGAATAGGCAACTACCACTTTTTAGCTTTTCTTTAACAAGTTAGGCTTAGCAACAAATAGGTTGGCTAGATATGCAACTAGGTGAGCAACCTATATGATGCTAACAACAATAACAATACAAGCAAGGAGATAAACAATACAAATAGCTTGCACAAAGTAAAGGTAAGAAGTAACCACAAGTGGAACCAATGGAGACGAGGATGCGTTACCGAAGTTCCTTCCCGGTAAGGGGAAGTACGTCTCCGTTAGAGCGGTGTGGAGGCACAATGCTCCCCAAGAAGCCACTAGGGCCACTGTATTCTCCTCACGCCCTCACACAATGCGAGATGCCGTGATTCCACTAGTGGTGCCCTTGAAGGCGGCAACCGGACCTTTACAAACAAGGTTGGGGCTCTCTCCACAACTTAATTGGAGGCTCCCAACGAAACCACGAAGCTTCACCACAATGGAATATGGCTTCGAGGTGACCTCTTCCGTCTAGGGTGCTCAAACACCCAAGAGTAACAAAATCCACACAAGAAAGTATGGGGGAATCAATTTTCCTTTGGTGGAAGTGTAGATCTAGATCTCCTCCTTCAATCCCTAGCAAGACAACAAGTTTGGGTCGCTAGAGAGAGAGATCGGGCAAGAAAGCTCAATGGGCATCAATGGTGGAGAGAGAGAGGTAAGAGATAATAGAGAGGTGGAAGAACCACCCCTTTATCCCCCACTTTCCAACCGTTACAGCCATTTTTACATGGCAGCGGTACAACCAGTGTAGTGGGTGGTACAACCGGCATGACCGGTACAACCTCCCAACCACCGCTCAACCACCGGACCATAACAGAAAGGTGGCTGGTGGTTCCACCAAGATGCAACAGCTCGGCCCGAGCGCTGGACCAGGCAAAGTCCCTAGCGGTACAACCGCTTGGGACACCGGTAGTACCGGGCTATACAATATAGCGGTACAACCGGTCCAGGTCCGCCCAACAACCGGAGCCCAACAAAACCGTGTCCGGTTGGAGCTCGGTGCTGAGCCGGTTCAACCGCCCAGAACTGCCACCCTGGGTCACCCAGCTGTGGGCGGTACAACCGCCCGGGGGCAGCGGTACAACCGCTGGGGATCTCTCAGTGGTAGCACCTCCAGGGTATCACCCCCGGAGTGGTGGTAAAACCGGATGTCTGGAGCGAGTGGTGCATCAGGTCGGGACAGCGGTACAACCGGCAAGCATGGAAGGAAAGAGGGGCCTCTCTCTCTATGATGCGAAGGAACGAGATGGGTGCATAAGGATGTGCGAGAGAACTGATTCACCCAAGACCTTCCAATGTGGATTCCCTCTTAATAGTACGGGATCCCTACGACCAAAGAGAATAAACACGTAGAGAACACCGTCTTCGATCTTTTCCGTTTGGAGGGAATACCTAACCGTCTTGTGTCTCACACACAATACATGTATAACTTGACACACGGTTAGATCATAGTGAGTTGTCATCATCACCAAAACACTAGGGTAAGAGAATGCCCTTACAATACTCATGATCAACTTGCAGATATCTTCACGAAGCCATTGGAAGAAGTAAGATTTCGCGAGTTAAGGCATGCGCTAAATATCATTGATTCGAGCAATGTGGCTTGAAGTATTGCACACCCATCGCACTCATCATTGTGTCTTGTTTAGATGTAGGCATGGATATAGGGGGAGTGTTGTTCTCTCAATGAACTCTCCCTCCCCTTATTATGCACAAATCGATCAAGTCTTTCACATTAGCCATTTTTTATGGTACTTGTGCTTCAAAGACGAGTTTTGGTCATGGGCCCAAGGTTAAAATCTTTGCGATGCCATACCAATTGACTCAAACATAGGTGGCCTCGGCCACCACCCCCTCCTAGTGAGGTATTTTCTTTTGAGAGCTTGTTTGTGTTTTGGGTCACTCCAAGTTTACGTTTCTTCTATTTTGTCATTTTGAACTTGGAGTATCCCTTCCTATTTTTTGGTTTTGTGTATCCATCCTAAGCCCTCGCTCATCTACAAAACCGCCTATATTTTGCATAAGCCACATTCATAGCTAGTTGTTGGCTCAGTGATCGCCTTGGGCGATACTACTGCTAGTGGCACGGTACTACCACTTACAATCATAAGAGGTACTACTGCCGGAGTGGTACTACCCGGCCTTCTGCCACGTTGTAGTACCGGGCCGGTACTACCGCTCTCCCAACGTTACTACCGCTTGTGCGCCCACGGTGGGGGGTTATCGGGCGGGCAGGGGGAGTTACCACTTCCCCATACCACCCTCTTCCTCCTCGTGGTGCTCTCTCTCCAGGCGACCCAAGAGCTCCGTAGGCCACTTCTGGACCTCCATTTCCGGCCGTTCTTCCGTGATTTCGACAGGTGGACTCGATCCCCACCCTCTCCTCTTGCCATGGATGTCGGTATTGCCCCCGTTCTCCTCTCCTATGGTTCTATTTCTTGAATCTAGGCTTTAGGTCAATATGAGATGCATTCTCTGATTTTTAGTCAAATCGAGGCATGAGTAGGATGTGGAAGGAGGCTAGTGAGTAGATTTGAAGTTCTATTGGAGAATATTTGCATTTGGCATCACCGGTAGTATCGGATCTGACCCATGGTAATGGTTGCCCCGATGACCTCCGCCCCGAGTGGTACTACCGCTCCTCGTGGAGCAGTACTACTGCTTGCGGGCGGTACTACCGCTTACAGTAGGCGGTACTACCCCTTGTGCTGCCAAATGCACATATTCTTTTGAGTCAATTCAGATTTACTCTTCCTTTTTCTTTTGGCTTATGCATTGTATTTACACCTGCATTTCCCTCGCTCTATGTTGTGGGCTCCAGGTGGTAGCAGCTCTGCTCAATAGGACCGTCGAGTGAACCCAAGTTGTGAGGGTGGCTCTAAGCGATACCACACTGCAGGTGTTGATAGTGTCAACCCCAATGCACCCCAAGCAGAAGGTCAAGCAGGCTGCGACAAAGACCAAGAAGGCTTCGTCAATGGCTCAGTTGCCCAGCAAAGAGTTCCGGCAACTCTGTCGTTGGAAACCCTATGTTGAACCTCAAGAAACAGCTCTTCGCAACCGTGCCTTCTGGACCAGACAACAAGGTTCTATTTAGCATGATGTGCTCAAGAAAAAGAAGAACATGTATATTCCTCATGTCAAGTCTATTGATATGGATCATCTGCAGAAGAATGCTAGCTATTTTGGAGAAGCCCTTGACTTATGTGAGAAGCTCAGTATTGTCAATCTCATGCAGTTCAACAAAGACTTTGATGTCGAAATTGTGGTTGTGTTCTTTGCCACTATCCATCTAGGCTCTGATGAGGACCGAACTTTGACCTAGATGACTAATGGATGGCGACTGTCTGCTACCTAGAAGGAGTTCATAGATCTGCTAGGCAATGAGAATGAGGGGATCCAAAGCCCAATTGGATTTCGTCCCCACAGGGAGATCAAATTTGCGCACAAGAGCAAGCTTTGGCCCTATTGCACTGAGAAGATCTCCTCCATCACTGGCAAGTCAACATTTGTGCTTGAGCCCTTTCTTGACATTATGCACCGCATCTTCAGGCCCACTTTTTTCTTCGTGTTGGGAACTTGGATATGGTACACTCCTATCTTGTGGATATGCTGCTCTATTGTCAGAATATGAGGACCGGAGATGAGGTAGAAGTCTTGGATGTTTCACATGTCATGTGGTCGGAGCTCCTCTCAGCTGTTTCTAAATGCAAGTGTCCTATTTATGCTCTGTACTTGATGCACCTGATTGTGAGCACCTGGGAAAAGACCTTTCCAGGACTTATATTTGAATGTGGTGGGTTGGTTTTTCATGAGGCGGTGCAGTTGAGGCAGAAAGACAAGTGGTCCACTCATGCTGCTCCGAAAATGGATCTGCCTGAGGATGAGGATGATGATGACTATGTGGATGAGGGTGGCGCTAATCCCAGTTTCGCGTCCTCTAGTGTTGAGCCATCTTGGGATCAGAAGCTCAAGGAGAAGATGAAGAAGTTGTTCTGCATGCAGGCCCATGGTCACTACAAAGCGCATGTGGCAGAGAAGGCGGCTAGGAGCCGTCACAAGGCTATGGGTATGCACTTGGGCATGGATATTCTGAGTGGCTCAGAGGACAAACTTACTAACGAGGAGACATGGATTTCCCGCAACTGCCCATGGGATTCAGATGTTGATCAGCGTGCCACAACAGCTCAACCTAGCATCGCAGCTTACAGCCCCGAGTCCGGAGAATATTGAAGATGGTCCCATGAGTTGCTGCCACCTCGGGTCGTCTTAGTTATCTCTGCCCTTTTGATGTCTCGATGCCAAAGGGGGAGAGAGTTTATGTATTTACCGAGTCACGAGTGCGTTTTTAGTTTGTTGTGTGCTTTCTCCACTCGTTATCTCTTCTATCATTTGCTTTGGTTTGGTTTATGTTTGTGAGACTTAAAGATTGTGTCATATGGTGTGAGACATATGCTACCTTTTAATTATATTTATATGTCTTAGTATGTGAGTTATGCTTATCTTGTGCCCTATGTTTATGCTCACATGTCAGACCTTGCATTTATACTTATCTCTTATTCTCTTCATGCAAGTAGTGCATGTCTATAAAATATAGGGGGGGGGGGGGGGGTTGATCCTAGTGTGTGTGCTTTGCATTCCAAAAGCATATCTAAAATAGTGCACACATCTAAGGGGAGCCCGTCTATATTTTGTAGATGTTGGGGTTTGCTTTCTATCTTATAAAATTATTCGTGCAAATCCCGTGTTGTCATCAATCCACCAAAAAGGGGGAGATTGTAAGGACATATTTCTACCCTAGTGGTTTTGGTGATTGATGACAATGCTTTTGCGAACTAATTGTGTGCATTAAGCCTCTCAGATAATTCATCATTTGGCACAAGACGATTCTAGCCCCTCGGTGGATTAGAGTGAAGACGGTTCCTTCCCTGTGTTTCGTTTTCGGTGGAATTGAGTCGTAGGAGAACCATACTATTAAGTGGGGGTCCGCATCGGAAAGGTTTGGGTGGAACCAACACGTACACCTTCATTTGCACCCCTTGTTTCTTTCCCGCGTCAATGAAATTGTTCCGACGTTGCCTTTGTTCTAGTCTGGAAAGAGCCAAGCAGAAGTACCGTGCATGGCAGCGGTAGTACCGCCTACTCCAGTAAGCGGTAGTACCGCTCTGGCCAGCAGTAGTGCCACTGCCCAATGCCCCGCTCCGTATCACCGGATTGGTAGTATCGACTTTTCGTGTCGAACTGAGCGGTTTCTGGACGGTAGTATGGCGCGGTAGTACCGCTTATAAGCGGTAGTAACGCCTGTTACTAAAGTGCCAATACCGCTCTTCTTTCTTGGCCTGGACCTCTCAGCAAACTCTGAGCAGCGATAGGGCGAGGTAGTACCTCCTATAAGCGGTAGTGCCGCTCAGGTGGAACTACCTCCGCTCCTACCACCCCTTTGGGTTTGTAGGGCTGCTGCACTGCAACCCAAGCGGTAGTACCGCTTGGGCGAGAGGTAGTACCGCTCTGGCGGCACTACCGCCTCGTGGCTTCATGCCATTACCTGTGTGGCTGGCTTAGCCGCCCAAGCGGTAGTACCGCTCCCGTGAGCGGTAGTACCGCTTGTGTGCGGGCTGAGAGGGGATAACGGTTGGATTTGTTCCCCGAGAAGACCACCTCTTCCCACCCCAAGCTCCATTACTGCTCCAAGCTCCATTTTCGCCCGATCTCTCTCCCTAGCCAACAAAACTTATTGATGCTCTAGGGTTTGGGTGAGAGGGCCCCGATCTACACTTCCACCAAGAGAAATCTGATTCCCCCCACTAATCCCTTGCGGATCTTGTTACTCTTGGGTGTTTGAGCACCCTAGACGGTTGAGGTCACCTCGGAGCCACATTCCATTGTGGTGAAGTTTTGTGGTGGTGTTGGGAGCCTCCAATTAAGTTGTGGAGATTGCCCCAACCTTGTTTGTAAAGGTTTGGTCGCCGCCTTCAAGGGCACCACTAGTGGAATCACAGCATCTCACATTGTGTGAGGGCGTGAGGAGAATACGGTGGCCTTAGTGGCATCTTGGGGAGCATTGTGCCTCCACACCGCTCCAATAAAGACGTACTTCCCCTCAAAGGGAAGGAACTTCGGTAACACATCCTCGTCTCCACTAGCTCCACTTGTGGTTATCTCTTACCTTTACTTTATGCAAGCTTTACTTGTGTTGTATCCTTTACTTGCGTGTATCTTGTTGTTGTTAGCATCATATAGGTTGTTCACTTAGTTGCATATCTATACAACCTATTTGTTGCTAAACCTAATTTGTTGTGAAAAGCTAAAAATTGGTAGTTGCCTATTCACCCCCCCCCCCCCTAGTCAACCATATCGATCCTTTCAATGATGTCCAGAGCCACGAGATTGCCATGTTAATGTGAATATTGTAAAGATAGCCTACAGGTTACAGGTGACGATGGCAAGTGTACACGGAGAACCCCGATGTGGAGAAGGTGTACAAGGCGCGGGACGAGGAGCTATAATTTCGTGCCATGACGGAATTTCCGAATTTGGTGCCACGACAACATTTTTTGAAACGGTCACCGCGGCAACGTTTTCAGAAATTGTCCCCACGACAACGTTTTTGAAATGGTTGCCACAATAATGAAATATTGGCCGTCATGATGCTTCAACTCAAGATTGAAGATGGTCATGAAGGATTCACGGTGCCCAGGGCTATACCATATCATGCTATTATGAATTTCCTGGGATGTTTATCCCTTTGTTGTTTGCACCCTTTTGATTGGACAGTAGTTAGTTAGTAGGGTGATCTCTCACGGAAAATATCAAGTTAAAAGGTGCTCTTCCTAGTGTTGCAACCATCTATATCACGTAGCTTTCCGGAGTGCGTCATGTCCACATGAGTACAAACGGATCGTGAGGTGTAAGGTGGGAGAGGTTAGACCGAGCAAGCAGATAGCACTCGGTTGTCTTGAAGTTCTGGCAGAATCGTTCTGAGCTCGGAGCACAAAGCGTCAAAAGATGAACAAGAGTCCTATGGACATATGATTGGCAAAAGATTGCCTACCGTTTGAATTCACGTCATCGGTGATGTCCTCAATGGATGTGAATAAGATCAATGTCTTGAATCACTTAAAATCAATTATGAGATATACGGATTTGAGTGGGAGCACAATTATGAATTAATTAAGTTTAATCACTAGTGCAATTAATTATGAACAATGTCTATGTGTAGTTTGCATTATAGTTGTAGAATATTGGCTCACGGTTCCACCTTTGTTGTTGAAATTGATTAGCTGTTATTTATCAGGTTAAATCTTTATGATTGATAAACGTAATGAGAGGAATGTCCTCTTAGAAGTGTTGAGAAAGATTGTTTCTATCGCATACTTACAATACTCTCCTGCTAATGCTATGGATGACGAGACTCACGTCCTTCGATCCAAAAGGATAGAATTGCATTACAATCTACTTGCTTCCAAGAAACCCGAACTTCAAAATGTTTGGGATAGTTATGTGATATTCTTGGAGCTGAAAATGGTTTTCAGAAACAAACAAAGACTAAAAGATATGTGATATCTAAAGAAGTGTTTTGTTTGCAAGTTGTAGCGACCCGACTCAAAACGAGTCAAGCCTCTATGTGTCTGTGCCATCCCTGGATCAGTATGCTGGCACACACAGTACATCAATGTATATATCAAAGTGCAATCACATGTAAACAACATAAAACTGATATATACCTCTTAAATCTCAGCGGAAACAGTCAACGGGAGTGGAATCCCATCAACACCAATGGCAGGTTGAGTGTAGACTGTAACCCTATATTGTACTCTTACTCGTCGTAGAACTCCTACAACATGATACGTTGCAGCCGTGTAGGTCAGTACAATGAATGTACCGGCAAGATCACAATAAGAGAAAACAGATGATAAAACTATTCCATATGCAATATGGCTTTGTGGCTCTGTGTCTGAGTTTTTGCATAAAAGCTGGTTTTATTTTCTTTTTCCTACAACAAAGGAACATCAGGGATCTTTGCTAAGGAGTTTCCAAATATGACACGGTTCCGCCAACCGATGTCCCATAGCCCACAAGTATCATAAGTTGCCCACAAATTAATTATCAGTCTGGTGTTGAGAGTTCAGAGATAGATCCAATTCCAGAGGCTCAAATTGTCCGTAGCCGGGGACACGGCTAATCGATTAGGTTTTAACTCTACAGAGTGTTGTGTACTTTACCCACAAGATTCGTTCCCTCTCTGTAAGTCCTTGCACTGCCAGTTGTTTAGAACGGGACGAACGAAACATGGTCTTCCAAAGAGTTCCTCTGACCAACTGTCCGGGCCCATCCATCCTACCGTAGTTCTACATCTGCTAGCACCGTCCTGGCCAGAGTCACAACTAAGGTTAACCAAGCCAGAGCCCATAATGACTTGTGGCTACACAGGTAAGCTTCCGGGCATGAAGTATTCTTCCGTCTCTTTGAGTCTGGGTGAGGCTTTCCGCAAGATGTCATGGCGCTTCTCCATGCATCCCGGCCATCCACTGGTTTCTCCAGGGTGCGCAATCAACCATCCCTCACCCAGTAATGTGTATTGAAAAATCTTGTCTCGAGTCTTGAAGTCTTGAGGTCTTGATGATGCCATCATGGAGTTGTCATCATTGACGTGGAATCCTTCTTCTCACACCACTCCCGAACACTCATACCAACCTCGTCTACTAAAGCGTAGCATCAAAATAAACAATGTCCCGGGGCTTGATAACAGGGTGGTGGGTTCCTACATCATGCATTCTACTCAACTACAACATTCAATATCACTAATGTAGGAGATGGTGAAAAGGTGACACTAAATGCAATAAAAGCATAGGTATGAACAACATGGTCAAATGAACTTGCCTGTACTTGTTGATGAAGATAATATCGCTCTCAGAATCCTGAAAATTCTACTCATCACACTCCGAGCAATCTATCATAAGCAAATAACATTCAATAAACATCCATGCCAAAAGAAGAACCAAACGAACGTAAGAACAAAACATGTCTTAGTGCAAAAATAACAACATACTAAGGTTTAATTAATGGGAAAATGATAGGTTCTTATGGTGTTGTAAAAGTGAAGGTGAAGGAATCAACTGAAAAGAGTTAATGGAAGATGAACTATTGATGTATAAGCTTAGATTTGACATGCTAGGGAATAGGACTAAAAGTGTAGGGAGAACAACATGAATTTTGTTTGACAGATAGCATATGACATAAGAATATATATGCAAAAAGAATCAATTGAAACGGAGCACTATAACACAAGTTATAGCAAATTAAAGCATGAATATAATTGGAATTCAGAAATGTCAAAAGTATTTGAATTGGAGCATGGTGGTTAAGAACAGAAATTACATAACACAAGTGTTTAAGTGTAAAAGGAATCAATTGAAAAGGTGCTATGATTTGCAAGATATGATCAAATGAAGGTTCGGATTCAAATTTGAATCGCTCAAATTTGAAAGGTTCAAAGGTTGAAACTAATGATATTACTCGATATGGGAGGTCAATATGAACATGTGGGGAAAAGAATTACTGGAATCAAAACAACGGATCACAAGATACAAGTAATTCAATATGACATTGAATCAACTTAGAACGGTGTGTGAACACTTTTTGGGACTAATAGAGAAATCCGAGTATGATCAAAATTATATGTTGAAATGATAACACTAATGGTATGGATGGAATGATTACTTTGATACGAACCCGACACAATTGGATTCATCGGAAACGGAGGTACGGATAAAAAGATATGGTCAAAAGAAGTTTGAATATGAATCTAAACAAATTTCGAAATTTGAAAATTTCGAAAATTTGATTTGATATGTTCACTGGATAGGCGAGGTTAAAACGAAAATCTTGGCGTTGGTTCCATCTAATTTGGATAAACGAGTAAAAAGTTATGACTATTTAAAAAATTAGGGTCAAGCTGTTTTACGGAAGAAAAAGAGCTATTTCTAAAAGAATTCTAGACTAATATGTAAAAATGGAGACTAATTGATAATCTAATTACTTTACTGTATACTAGTCTAGAAATACTAAACTACGAGAGTATAAAAGAAAATACGAAGAGAATACCTTTAGAATGCAGAGAAGAGATAATTCCAAAAAGGAGACGACTTCTAGAAATCCCATCGGAGAGAAGAAAATATTTTTATTTAATAAACCTAGTCAAACCAAAAGATTGATTTAATTCGAATTGGATAATTTTTGCATACTCCTATGGGTCTATATTTATAGGTGGGACGGAGGTCTAAAGGTCTAAGGATAGGCGATGTGAGACTAAACATATATGAAATAACGGAAAAAGGAAAACACAAAGGCTACGTATGGGCCAAGGCCCTTCGGCCGGCTCCATGCACATGCGCTGCAGTTTTTTTCTTCCGGATGAATAGTGTTTTCTGTTTTTTTAAGAAAAATAGCGCAGAAAAGCAAATAAAAAAATAAAAAAAATATATATAGGCATATTATATATCAAAAAATTCATAATAAAATTTCCTACAACATGAACATATTTTCAAGGCCGACTAAAATACCTTAATTTTTTTTGCAATAACTCCAAAATGAAAATGGAATTTGAATTTGAATCAAAACATTGTCTCTGATTTTGGAGTGTCATTTTCCTCCTCTCATTTTATTTGTTTATCAGAGGGTTTTGAAAATATTCGAACTCAAAGTTGAATAGGGATTCAAACTAGAACATTTTGGGAAAGTCCTTTTATTCCCTCTCATTAAATTTTCAAAAAGTTTCAAATTCCACTAAATTTCACACAATCAATTACACAACATCCAAGCAAACAATCCTAATTATTTATTTAATATAACATTCCAAAATTTAGAATTTTGGGATGTTACAAACTACCACCCTTAAAATGAATCTCGTCCTCGAGATTCAAAGAGGCTAGAAAGAAAAGGTTAGGCTCTGGGGTCTTCTTGAAAACCCATTTGTCATCACAAGGTCTGGGGTGCTACCACCCTTAGATGTATGGTTACGGTTCCAACAAAGCTCATGTACTCCATCCTTTGGGTTGGCAATGTCAGTCTTCTCACATCTTCGGTATGAGTCCTTCACTGATGCTCTTCTGGTATTGGCATAACGTTTCTCTTGAATTCTTGAGTCCTCTCGTCAAAATAAAGTTCTTTCGAGATTGGGTCCTCTTGGCTGGCGGGTCTTGCGCCAATACGAAACAACTATCCAAAATCTCTTGGTGGTCAACAATTTCTGGTTTCACCTGCAGGAAATGGGTATGGGTTGAATCTCATCGTATATCCTACGGTTGGCAACAGTTGCCTCTACATGGATCCATCATCCTACCATTCTAAGGTTTGAACAAGGTTTTGATATCGTCGTCTCTCTACTATGGGTAAGTCACTCTAGATTTACCATTCTCAATAGCAAAGCGAATGATAGGTGTAAGTCGTCATGGTGATCAATCCATTCCGCACCCAAATCATTACCTTGTATAAGGTTTAGTGAATCTCGTATTCTAACACTTGGGCATCCTCACGAGCATTGCAGAATTTCTCTTGTGCACGAACGAAGTTCGGATAAATCCATTGATTCTGCAAGCTGAACAAAACATCTATCGTTTCTTCTCAACTCTCAGGTTTAGGTATCCTCCTAAGAAAACATTTGTTGATCCAATCACAAATTCTTCCTTCATGCTCTTGGGGTAACATTCATATAAAAATAGTTCTGGGACTTATTCTTGGTACAGACTCTCCTCTATGGAATACATTTTCCTTTCCATTGGTCTATTTACCAATAAGGTATTGGTTCATCATATTCAATCTCTTCTCAAAACTCCACTTTCAAAAGTACTTTATTACAAGTGTTGTCGTCCACATAGTTTGATATGGTCCAGCATTACCTTCACCTGTATGCATTCATCCAAACTCCTTGGCATGAACGGTACATGCTTTTTTCCTTGGTTCATGTGGTTTTACCGATTACTATCGCACTTAAAATTGAAATGTACAAATGCATGCATAGAACATATTTTCTCATATCCTCAAAAATGGTTAGAGATCTTTGTTTATAGAGTAATAACTCATAGGAAAATCATGACACATTTTTATTGATTCATGACCTCATTACAATCTCTGAGACTTCCGTTACAAAATTTAACTCCATATTCTCACAAGAGTGCATCATGTTACACTTATTGCCAATATCAAAATCTCAACTACTCAGTTCCTGCCTTCTTCTTGCTAGACATTTGTTAGCATAATGTCCTGCTTCCCTGCAGTGAAAGCAAATGACTTTCGATAAGTCTCGGGGCTTCTTGATGCTGGTGTTTGCTCCTTGGGGTCTTTGCTTCTTTTCTGAGCATCGGTCAACGTAGTGACCAAATTCCTTGCACCTAAAGCACATGATATGAGTCAGGTCCTTCTCTGCAGAAGTTGGGTTGTTCTGGGGATGTCTTCGGCTTCCTTCCTGGAATTCCTTGTTCCAATCAATCCTTCTATTTCATGTGGATCAAGCTCCACTTTTTCTGTCGGGAAATCTCCCAGATACTCTTGGCTTTCCTTCATGCAATCTTGTGAAAGGTGTCCTTCTCCATATGAGTAGCAGGCATTGGAGAAAAATCTGGTTAGGCCTTGTCCATCAGGGTCTTCAACATCTTCATTCATCACACGTTCTTCTAAAATCCCCTTGAACGTTTCCTTCTTTGCTTCTTTCTGCTTCTTGACAACTTGTTGCACCTTGGGATAAATGTGGCACTAAGCTGGGTAATGGATGGTTCCTTCACACAAGAAACAAGTCACCTGACTAGTTGGGCATTCCTCCGCTTGGTGATTTTCTTCACAATGAGGGCATCCATCCTTGTGTTCTTCATGGTTGCGTCCTATTTCTCCACAAATCTTGAAGGCACAAGGCTTCTATTTCGGGCTATCACAGTGCTTCCGGATGAGACGGGATCTTAACAGAATCTTCTTGAATTCCTCCCAGGTTTTGGCTCCATTACATCCTTGTATGGCTTGATGCATTTTCCACCAGGTTGCATCACTTTTTGTAAAGTACCGAAGAGCGTATTGAACCTCATATTTCCTTGTAATCAAGTTGTTCCCGAAGCGATTCTCCATGTTCTGAATCCATCGTTCTGCCTCTGACTGAATCATTGGTCCAGAAAATAGAAGTCCATCTTCATTCATCATCTATTGGGTCCAAGGGTTTTGGGGTGAGATACGAGAGAGCGAGAGGAATATACACACAATACAAGCAATAGTTTCTAAAATCGATTTTATTTGTGGTTGTCGAAAACACACACAAATGACAGCTCAAAAATCATCATCTCTAACGTGAGTATATAACAGGGGTTTGGTCATGTAAAGGTCAATTAAATATTGGAATGCTTCAGGGTCTTCGAATTCTTCGAGTCTTCGGAGTCTTCAATTGTTGTAGCTTCAATTCTTCATGATGTATAGGGTAATCCTCCTTTTACTCTGAGTTGTTCATCAGTTGTCCGATATCTTATCCTTCTCGGAGTGGCCTCAGTTGATCTTCCGTGTGGTCAAAAGGGAAAGGGGGTATTGTCTAACTATTTGAGGTAAGAGAGAACATTTGATAAAGCTCAGATAAGATGAGAAGTAAAAGATCTTTTGAAAACAAAGTTTTTGAGAAATCCTTTCCTAAGGGCTTTCCAGTTTCTAGGGTCACGTCCTATAGTCAACATGTGCTCTGATACCATTTCTACAGCGACCCGACTCAAAACGAGTCAAGCCTCTGTGTCTGTGTCATCCCTGGATCACTATGCTGGCACACACAGTACATCAATGTATATATCAAAGTGCAATCACATGTAAATAACATAAAACTGATATATACCTCTTAAATCTCAGCGGAAACAGTTAACGGGAGTGGAATCTCATCAACACCAATGGCAGGTTGACTGTAGACCGTAACCCTATATCGTACTCTTACTCGTCGTAGAACTCCTACAACATGATACGTTGTAGCCGTGTAGGTCAGTACATTGAATGTACCGACAAGATCACAATAAGAGAAAACAGATGATAAAAAAATTCTATATGCAATATGGCTTTGTGGCTCTGTGTCTGAGTTTTTGCATAAAAGCTGGTTTTATTTTCTTTTTCCTACAACAAAGGAATATCAGCGATCTTTGCTAAGGAGTTTTCAAATATGACACGGTTCCGCCAACCGATGTCCCATAGCCCACAAGTATCATAAGTTGCCCACAAATTAATTATCAGTTCGGTGTTGAGAGTTCAAAGATAGATCCAATTCCAGAGGCTCAAATTGTCCGTAACCGGGGACACGGCTAATCGATTAGGTTTTAACTCTACAGAGTGTTGTGTACTTTACCCACAAGATTCGTTCCCTCCCTGTAAGTCCTCGCACTGCCAGTTGTTTGAGAACAGGACAAACGAAGCATGGTCTTCCAAAGAGTTCCTCTGACCAATTGTCCGGGCCCATCCATCCTACCGTAGTTCTACATCTGCTAGCACCGTCCTGGCCAGAGTCACAACTAAGGTTAACCAAGCCAGAGCCCATAAATACTTGTGGCTACACAGGTAAGCTTCCGGGCATGAAGTATTCTTCCGTCTCTTTGAGTCCGGGTGAGGCTTTTCGCAAGATGTCATGGCGCTTCTCCATGCATCCCGGCCATCCACTGGTTTCTCCAGGGTGCCCAATCAACCACCCCTCACCCAGTAGTGTGTATTGAAAAATCTTGTCTCGAGTCTCGAAGTCTCTGAGGTCTTGATGATGCCATCATGGAGTTGTCGTCATTGATGTGGAATCCTTCTTCTCACCCCACTACCGAACACTCATACCAACCCCGCCTACTAAAGCGTAGCATCAAAATAAACAATGTCCCGGGGCTTGATAACAGGGTGGTTGGTTCCTACATCATGCATTCTACTCAACTACAAGATTCACTATCACTACTGTAGGAGATGGTGAAAAGGTGACACTAAATGCAATAAAAGCATATGTATGAACAACATGGTCAAAGTGAACTTGCCTGTACTTGTTGATGAAGATAATATCGCTCTCAGAATCCTGATAATTCTACTCATCACACTCCGAGCAATCTATCATAAGCAAATAACATTCAATAAACATCCATGCCAAAAGAAGAACCAAAAGAACGTAAGAGAAAAACATGTCTTAGTGCAAAAATAACAAGATACTAAGGTTTAATGAGAAAAGGATATGTTCTTATGGTGTTGTAAAAGTGAAGGTGAAGGAATCAACTCAAAAGAGTTAATGGACGATGAACTATTGATGTATAAGCTTAGATTTGACATGCTAGGGAATAGGATTAAAAGTGTAGGGAGAACAACATGAATTTTGTTTGACAGATAGCATATGACATAAGAATATATATGCAAAAAGAATCAATTGAAACAGAGCACTATAACACAAGTTATAGCGAATTGAAGCTTGAATATAATTGGAATTCAAAAACGTCAAAAGTATTTGAATTGGAGCATGGTGTTTAAGAACAGAAAGTACATAACACAAGTGTTTAAGTGTAAAAGGAATCAATTGAAAAGGTGCTACGGTTTGCAATATATGATCAAATGAAGGTTCGAATTCTAATTTGAATCGTTCAAATTTGAAAGGTTCAAAGGTTGAAACTAATGATGTTATTGGATATGGGAGGTCAATATGAACATGTGGGAAAAAGAATTACTGGATTCAAAACAATGGATCACAAGATACAAGTAATTCAATATGACATTGAATCAACTTAGAACGGTGTGTGAACACTTTTGGGATTAATAGAGAAATCTGAGTATGATCAAAATTATATGTTTAAATGATAACACTAATGGTACGAATGGAAGGATTACTTCGATACGAACCCGACGCAATTGGATTCATCGGAAACGGAGGTACGGATAAAAAGATATGCTCAAAAGAAGTTTGAATATGAATCTGAACAAATTTCGAAATTTGAAAATTTCGAAAAGTTGATTTGATATGTTCAGTGGATAGGTGGGGTTAAGACGAAAAACTAGGCGTTGGTTCCATCTAATTTGGATAAACGAGTAAAAAGTTATGGCTATTTAAAAAATCAGAGCCAAGCTGTTTTATGGAAGAAAAAGAGCTATTTCTAAAAGAATTCTAGACTAATAAGTAAATACAAAGACTAATTGATAATCTAATTACTTTACCGTATACTAGTCTAGGAATACTAAACTACGGGGGTATAAAAGAAAATACGAAGAGAATACCTTTAGAATGCAGAGAAGAGATAATTCCAAAAAGGAGACGACTTCCAGAAATCCCGTCGGACAGAAGAAATTTTTTTATGTAATAAACCTAGTCAAACCAAAAGATTGATTTAACCTGAATTGGATGATTTTTGCATACTCCTATGGGTCTATATTTATAGGTGGGAGTCAAAATGGCAATTTTCCCCATGGGGCTGGGTATCCGTGGGGATTTACCTGCTAAGAAATAGTGATGGGGGTCAAAATCCCCCCGTGGATATAACGGGGCGGGTACCCGAGAAGCAAGCGGGGTGGGGATGGGGGGAAAACTGGCTCCATGGAGCCTCTATGGATACCCGGGACCCCACATGTTAGTCAAATAAACACCACCGAATATATACACACACAAACCCTAAAGCCGCTCCACCTCTCCACTCTCCAGTCCTCTCCCCACGCAGCCGCCTCCTCCTCCCAACTCGAGGCCTCTCCCGACCCCCCGATCCAACCCCATATCAACCACCACCGGCGGCGGGCGGCAATGGCCGGCGGCTCATCCGGTCACCCTCTCCTGCTCCCCGCCTCCTCGTGACCTCGCCTCCTCCCCACGCAGCCGCCTCCTCCTCCTTCCCAACTCGAGCAGCCTCCTCTGTCCTCTCCTGACCCCCACGATCCAACCCCATATCAACAACCACCAGCGGCGGGCGGCACCGGCCGGCGCCTCATCCGGTCGCCCTCTCCTGCTCCCCGCTTCCTCCTCCTTCACCTCAAGGCCAGCAAGGTGACCACAACGACGACCAGCGCCTAATCCGGCCGCCCCTTCGCATCCGGCCGCCCTAAGAGGAGGCGCCTCCTCCTCCTTCGTCTCAATGCCGACAAGGTGGCCACGAGAACGACCGACGCCTCCTCTTCTACCACCTCAAGCACAAGAAGCTGACCAGCAGCATCTGCATCGATCTGAGAGGCCGAGACCATCTAGGTAAGCAGCTGACCGGCGGCAGCAACCCGAGACCATCAAGTTCTTATAGTTGTTTGTTTGATTTCATGCTTCTGCAATCTTTTGAGTGTGTATGCATCTTGTAGTTGTTAGTTTTTTGTAGTTCTTGTAGTTGTTTTTTCATGTAATTGATGTTGCAATGTGGTAGCCTGGTAGGATTTGCTATGGCATCAGGTTCAGGTGAATATGTTGAGCAGGATAAGCCACCTCGTGTGAAGAGAAAGACCACATTTGCGGTTTGGAATGAGTTCAATAGAGTTCTTGTTGATGAAAAATGGCAGGCTGAATGTGTATGGTGTCACGGGCTATTTTGTGGAGATCCAAAGTACGGAACCTCACATTTGCATGCTCATTTAGCAAGATGTGCTTGTAGGTAGGCCAATGGTAATTTGCCATCCTCAATCATCATTTTATTCTTTAATCTTAAGTGATGTTTCCACTTGCCAATGGTAACTTACTAATGTTTCCACTTGACTAATGTTCAGGTTGAGGAATTGTCGACTTACTGCATGCCTGCATGGAGCAGTGAAAAATGAAGGACAGAAGTCTTAAAGATTTGATGTTGTAGGATGTTTTGTGCTATGTTGCAGCCTCATGCTTGCTTTTGTTAAGTGTTCAGGATACAAACTTTCAGTTTTGTAATCCATTTGCTAAACTTATTATGTTATTTGGTCAGCCATGAGTGGGTGAATTGCTGAAATTTGATGTTTATCAATTATTCAATTATATGTCAAACTTACCTGATGTTTATCAATTATCTGGCCAGCCATGATTATTGTGATTATTGTGATGCTTTTATATTTATTCAAGTAGTCCACATATCCTTTTTATTCCTGATTATTGTGTTGCTTATTTATGTCAAACTTCTCTAATTATTTTGTTGTGTGCCTTTGTTTTAGGACTGCTTGTTTGTATCGACGATGGCATTAAGTCCAACAGAATCAGATGCAAGTGCAGCGGCTGTGAATGGAGATACACCAGCCTCAAGTGCAGCTCCCACTCCAACACCAATCTCTAGTGCCAATACAACGCCAGCTGAATCTATTGACTTGGAGGTGCCATCAAGAGCAACTGAACCGCAGGATGCACACAAGTTGGCTATTGCCACTGTTCTTGACCCAAGATGCAAACTCCATATGGTGCAGGCTTTGTACGGTCCTCTCTATGCACCTGAGGCTGCACTTCAGGAAGTTGCGCATGTGAAGCAATTGCTCAGAGAATTGTTGGTTCAATACCAAGATGTCTCTTCTGCGGGAACATCAAATGTTGCTAGTGCTTCACAGCCCACAGCTTCAGCTACACAGGATGAAGTTTTTGACATATTTGAACGGTACATGTCTTCACAACCTACTACTTTAGCTTTGTCCGTTCATACAGAGCTAGACATGTATTTAGAAGAGCCAACTTTGCCAAGAACACCTGATTTTGATATCATCAATTGGTGGAAGTTTGGAGGGATAAAATATCCCACTCTACAGCTTATTGCTCATGACATCTTGCCTATTTCGGTCACAACGGTAGCATCAGAATCTGCATTCTCTACAAGTGGTAGAATCCTCAGCCCTCATCATAGTAGGCTTGCACCAAAGATGGTTGAAGCTATAATGTGTATGCAGGCTTGGTCTAATGCTGACATGCTAGGTAAGACAATTCAAATGCTGCTCTTTTGCTCCTATTTTACCGTTGGTTTGTTGTTGCTACACTATATTTTTTTTCTTAGATAATTTACTTGAATACATAACTAAATCAGTTACACTATTGCCATCTAAATTTACATGTTTGCAATTTCAGGTGAGAACAATCCATCACTCTCTATTGAGTTTCAAACTTGTCTTGACGATGAGGACGAACCCATGGTAACTTGACATTCTCAACTCTCAGCTTAAGTCTTGATTTCATTTGCAACTTTCTAAATTATCTTGTACTATCTCCATGTTCAAGATGAGGAACTCTCGACTTGCAATAACTATTAGGCTTGATGCTTGCCTCCATGGAGTCATGAACGAAGAAAACGAAGGATCGAGAAGCTACTGTGATTGGCTCTTCATTTATTGTGCTTACCATGCTTGTGTTAAGAATTAAAAATTTCGGCTTGTAATCGAACTAAGTATTGTCATTTGTCCCAATCGTACTTTCAGTTTATTAATTATGTGGTTAGACTTGAGTTGAGATGATTGAATCTGTCAAACTTATTGTGGTCAGACTTGAGATGATTGGATCTGTCAAAATTATTGTTGTTTGTGCTGCTAATTTATTGTTGTTTTGCTTTTATATTGAATGACTGCTGTCAAAATTATTTTGGTTTGTGTCGCCAAATGTACTGTTGTTTTGCTGCTGTATTGAATGATTGAATCTGTCAAAAAATATTGTTTTTTGTGCTGCTAATCTACTGTTGTTTTGCTGTTGTTGGTCTCCATGGGTATCCCCATGGGGATTGGGTATCCATTATCTGCGGGGATGGGGACTGTTTGCCTCCCGCGAAGGTTGGCGGGGCTAGCGTGGATGGGCATTAGCGGGTATTGGGGCGGGGACGGTGGCGTGCCCCTCGGTGATCCCCATCCCCGTTGCCATCTTGAGGCGGGAGGGAGGTCTAAAGGTCTAAGGATAAGCGATGTGGGACTAAACATATACGATATCAAGGAAAAAGGAAAAAACAAAGGCTACGCATGGGCCAAGGCCTTCGGCCGGCCGCATGCACATGCGCTGCAGTTTTTTTCTTGGATGAATAGTGTTTCCTTTTTTTAAAAGAAAAACAGCGTAGAAAAGCAAATAAACAAAATAAAAAAATTATATAGGCATATTATATATCAAAATTTTCAGAATAAAATTTCCTTCAACATGAACATATTTTCAAGGCCGAATAAAATACTTTAAAATGAATATTTTTTGCAATAACTCCAAACTGAAAATGGAATTTGAATTTTAAATAAATTGCAAATAGTTTCTATTTTAAAATTTGAATCAAAACATTGTCTCTGATTTTGGAGTGTCATTTTCCTCCTCTTATTTTATTTGTTTATCAGAGGGTTTTGAAAATATTCGAACTCAAAGTTGAATAGGGATTCAAACTACAACATTTTGGGAAAGTCCTTTTATTCCCTCTCTTTAAATTTTCAAAAAGTTTCAAATTCCACTAAATTGCACACAATCAATTACACAACATCCAAGAAAACAATCCTAATTATTTATTTAATATAACATTCCAAAATTTAGAATTTTGGGATGTTACACAAGTTCTAATGAAAGGTTCAACTATGTTTAAGACTGAAATGCGTAGGACCCGGAAGAACCTCAATCGTGAGTTGATGGTGAGAACTTAAAGAGAAAGAACAAATCTGAAGGATGTAATTGGACTTACATACCTAGGGCAGTTCAGGGCTCAAGCCACTCTTAAAGTTGGATGCTTCTTCTGTGAGTATGAGAAATATTGGAAGTAAAACTATATAAGAAGTTAAAAGGCGAAAAGAAAGAAGACCGGAATGTCCAACTCAGGTATAAATGTCATACAAGTTATGAGATGAAGAAAAGGTTTGTCAAGTCATAGTAACTCTTGGGAATTATGATTAAATTGTTGATCACTAAAATCCTTGGTATTGTGGTTAAAAGTTGATCACAAGGATACCGACTCGATTGCATTTTGTTGCGAATCGATGCAAGAACTACTACGGCCTTAATGATCAAGTAATGAGGATTAAATATATGATGGAAATTATGTAAAAGTTACACTACTTCCCATCAACATATTACCTCTATAATGCATTGTCATAACTCATTTTAGAGTTTTGTACACTCTAGCCCATTGCATAGAAGTTGCAAGGAGGTTGTTCATGAGAGAACAATAGTTGTTCGATGTTATGAACAAAAGGCCATACTCCTGTTGTGAATAGGACATATGTTATGAATATTGATAATATAACTAAATGTGCATAACACTGACGCTAAATGTCACAAGACTAAAAGAATACCACATATGTGTGGCACTGCATTTAGTCACATTGGAGATAATCACATGGAGAAATTCCACAGTGATGGATTTTGAAGTCATTTGATTATGAATCATCTGACACTTGCAACTTTCGTCCAAATAGTGAAGTAAACTAAAATACCGCTCACAGGCCATAAAGAACAAGTAGCAAAAATAATTGGAAATATGCATATTGATGTATGTAGTCCAGTAAGGGTTGTTGCAAGTAGTGTGTTTATCTATCTTCAAGGGTGACTCAAGTAGATATTTATATTTACTTATTGAGATATAAAACTGGATCCTTTGAAATGTTTCAAAAGGTTTTCAAAATGAAGTTGGAATTATTGTAACAAGAGGGTTATATTCCTACAATTGGATTGCAGAAAGAAAATTTGAGTTACACATTTAGTGAATGCCTGATGAGCTATGAAAATAATTTTATAGCTTGCACCTCCCAGAACACTGCAAAGAGTAGAGTGTTTTGAGTAGATGTAGTCAAGCTATGTATGACATAGTGATATAAAAGATGGCATTAATCAAATTTGCCAATATACTTTTAATATGATGCTTTAGAGACTGTGGCTTTTACACTAAAAAGAGCGCCATCAAAACTGACACCATATAATATATGAAATGATAAGTGCTAATTTTTTGGTTATCCCAAATGGTTGGGTATTTCTTTACCACTACGTGGAGGCTAAAGTGTTTTGCCACAGAATGCGGAAATTTTGAAGAAAATGTTTTTTGCAAAAGAGTGAGTGGGAGGACAGTGCAAATCGACGAGATTACACAATCTTCGTAATCAGATCAAAGAAACGAAACACTAGAAGTAGTTCTAGAATTTCCTACAATGATTGATGTGACAACCTCTACACACTACCGCGGGATGGTCCAAAGACGACACATCAATCAGAGACCCTTCGACGAAACTGTGTGCGATGCATGAATCGCAAACGGTATAGCTCAAGCTCCATCGCCAATAACACGAACCGTGTGCGATGGCGGGCCCATCAAATACGATTCATAAAAGACTTACGTGTGCGATTTGTGGCATACAATTGACTTTTACGAACTGTTTGTGATGAGGCGAAATGGCATAAACGATTAATCAAACTTAGATGTGTGCAATGTACGACATACAGTTCAAAGTGTAGAACTGTTTGCGAAGACACAATATAACGAAAATGGTTACGCGGATCCGGATTTGTGTGTTGTAGAAGGCATACAGGTCCCTCAGATGAATTGTTTGCGATGATACGGAAGAACACAGATGGTTTGGTGTAACAAGGTGTGTGTGATACGCTGCAAACAGTTCGATAATCAAAATTGTGTGCTATAATTCTATACACATACGATTTGTTGTTCTGAATTGTGTGCTCGACAGGGCACACAATTCAAGAAACCAATTGTGTGCGATATTGTGAATGATCACTGTCGAATCTGTATTCTTAACCGTTTGCGATGAGATCGATAGGGTAGATAGAGTTAAGGAATAAATATGAGCAAAAGACAACAGAGTTAAGGAGTGTCGTATGTTTTACTTCTTCTTGTTGTTGTTGGATGGCCCCGCACCATCGTCTTGACATGGACGCTTCTTGCCGCTGACCGCTGGCTTTTCATCGCCATCGTCGTTGATGTCCTCATCGTCGTCCACCTTGTTCGACCATTCCTCCTTCTTCTCATCGTCGTCTTCTTCTTCGTCCTTCGGCGGCTCCTCGTCGTCGTCCTCCTTGTTCGACCATTCCTCCTCCTCATCATCATCGTCGTATTCTTCGTCCTTCGGTGGCTCCTCGTCATCGTCCTTGTCGTCGTCCTCCTTGTTCGACCATTCCTCCTCCTCCTCATTGTTGTTGTCTTCTTCGTCCTTCGAGGGCTCCTCGTTCGTCTGGTCGTCATCCGATGACTCCGACGTCGGCGTCCCTTCCATGAGCCTGATAAAATGGAGGTCAGGGTTCGACGTCGAACTCATGGAAGACGAGCACGATGATTCTAAGGTTGACCCCAGATCGGGTGCCAGACTGGCGGAACTGTTGTCCTCGCTGTCGCTCAACATTGCTGTGCTACGTAAACAACCGGCGAGAAAGCGAGATTACAGAGTGTGTGAAAGTGTAGAGTGGCCGGCCGGGACGATGAAGATGGTGGCAACTGAAGCATGGTGTGAAGACAAGAGGAATGGGAATTGAAGCGGGGGATTGACGGATTATATTGGCGCCTTGGCAGGCGGTTAGATTTCCGATATAATCAACCGCAATTGTGTGTACCCGGCCCGTCGCTCTAAATTCCCGCTATTGTGCAGTTCTCAATGTGATAATTACGCGCATGGGTTGGAGCATCCAAATGTGTGCAATCTGCCAACTATTTCACATGTGTACATTTTAGTAGTTCACACGGTTCGCTAGATGCATTGTTTAACTACCCACACGCTTATATGAAACACAACAGGTGTGAAACAAGCATTTAGCATAGGACAGTTGGTAAGCAATAGATGAACTCTGCTTATTGATGTAGCCATTAATAATCAAACAAAACCCCTAATGATCATTGCAAACAGCGCATAGAAGATGGCTAATGCGGCAACTACAACTACACATGCTAGTTCTTTCTTGTCTCTTGCTTTCATCTGTTGCATGTGATTGATTCTTTCTTGCTTCATCATAGTGATTGTACACTCCAGATCAGTCAGTTTCTTCTTCAGCTTTACGTTATCTTCTGCAAGCTTGGTGATAACACTCCGAGCTCTGCCATGCCATTCATCATCCAACCAGTTAACAAAGGCACAAGCCTCATATCCCTGCGAATGTTAAATAATTAGGATGAGTGGGGGCATTAACTGAACTTAAGGGATGAACTTATCACTAACCTCTAAGGGGCAACCGAGAAACCGTCTGCCAATGTTGAATCTCTTCGTGCATACACGTCGAGCGGGAGTGTGTCCGTGCACACAACTCAGCTTTTGGTACTTCTCAGCGGCGCAAAACTCGGAATCAAACTCATGTTGCAGGAGTCATACTCTGGATCCGGCATTTTATTACTTTCCTAAGAGAGGGGGGTCCAATTCAGGACGGATTGAGTGGGCAGCTTGCTTTGGACATGCTAAAAAGATGAGGAATGATTGGGAGCTGACAAGATGATTCTGATCTGTAGTACACCGGCCTCCTGATGACCTTTGGCAAGTGCTCGGCGGTGACCACCGTCGTGGTGGCGCTGCCAATGGCGCTGCCAAGAGCGATTGTATGAATCGGAGCAGCCACACTGAAACCATCAGAACCACTTGTCTGCATTCCCCCAATGCCAGTACCATGCTAGAGAATTTGGGGGCTACAAGTTTGGAGGCTATTTAGGGATTTGGGGAAGACGGGGAAACTATGGGGATCTGATAACGGTCGGGGAACTATTTATCGCACTCTGTTGTATACGACACACGGTTTCCCAAACCAAATCGTGTGAGATAGAAATGTGCGTGATACATGGTTTTCGTAACATGACCGTTTGTGATGTGCTACCCGCTCTCCAGAAACCCAAAAAAATGTTATGCTGATAGAGATGTGGGCGGCGACCGAGGCAGCGGCTACCGGATAGGATCCAATCCCCGGTAGGTCGGAAGTGTCGGTGTTATAGGAAGTCCATCCTCGGTCGGTCGGCGGTGGCAGCGTGATAGGTGGTCAATCCTCGGTCGGCGGCAGGAGATATAGGAGGAGCTCAATCCTTGTGGTCGGCGCCAGCGTGACTAGAGCACGTCCCTCGCGGTCGTAGGCGGGATAGTGGAGCCCGGATTTCAGGCAGGTGCCCCACTAAGCTCTACTCCTCGACCCTATTGTCTTGCCATGCCATTGTTAATTAATTAATGTATTACTTTCATTGAGTGGCCTAATTAAGGTATTAAATTCATATAAGGGTACTACTGATGATACGTGTTAATTGACTGGTCATTGATTAGTGTCATCGCACGGTTGGATAACATTATGTAGCGCCCTCCATAAATTTTGAAAATTAAATTTTGTGATTTATTCATGCATCTTTGTGCATCCATTAATCCATATATTAATGTTTTTTAAATTACCCCTCGCGTGTGCAGATGGAACGATCTGAATGGATGGGGGGTCGGACAAGCTCAAGGTATGTGGATGGCATGCAGGAGTTCATGGCTTTCGTTGAACGGACAAAGAAGAGAATTGGCGAAGAAGATTATGTCCTCTAACCATGCAAGGATTGTACCAATACGATGTCACGTCCAATTGATTTGGTCGAGTTACACTTATACAAGAGCGGATTCATGGGTGGATACACACGATAGACTAGACACGATGAAGAGCCGGTTATGGATGAAGGTAATAACCTCATGTTGGCGAGGTGCCAAACCCCGATCAGAGTCACATGGGTGTTGAATTTAACCTCGGGGCTCAGACGTCAAGCTACAGACAGAAGACTGGCATGCCAAAAACCCCAAAGAAAAACCAAGAGTGTGAAGCAGACGACACTGACCTTGATGATATGCCAGATTTTGCTGCTATGATTGCAGATTTCGAGGGCCCAGAAGCAGATATAGCCAAGTACAATAAGCTGCCAACCATTGATGCGGCCTCCAAGAAAGATTTGTATCCAGGTTGCAAAAAGAAATATTCCAAATTGAGTGTCACACTGGCGCTTCTCAGATTTAAAGCAGAAAGTAGTCTATCAAACAAGGCCTTCACAGAGTTGTTGAGTCTTTTCAAAAACATTCTTCCAGAAGATAATGTGCTCCCCAAAAGCATGAACGAAGCGAAGAAAGTTGTTTGTCAATTGGAACTTGAAGTCCAGAAGATACACGCTTGCGTGAATGATTGTATGTTGTACCGTGACAAAGATTTATGTTCATGTCGCATATGCAAGCATGCACGATACAAGCGCAGGAGAGCAAATGACAAGTACAAAATGGATGAAGAGATCAAGACATGAATCGCGTTCAAGGTTGTTTGGTACTTGCCTATAATTGCAAGGTTGAAGCGTTTGTTTGCAAACCCTGGAGAGGCAAAGAGGTTGCGGTGGGCATCATGATGAGCGAACTACGGACAAATATATGAGGCACCCGAAAGATGGGGCTCAGTGGGAACAAATCACGGACAAGTTTAAAGATTTTGCAAAGGATCCTAGAAATATATGGCTAGTGGGGTGTACTAATGGATTTAATCCATTTGGCGATATGAACACCCAACACAGCACTTGGTCGGTGCTTCTGTGCATATATAACCTTCCTCCTTGGTTGTGTATGAAGAAAAAATACATCATGATGTCGATGATTATCCAAGGCTCGAAGCAACCTGGAAATGATATCGACATTTACTTTCAGCTACTGGTAGAAGAACTACTGACATTGTGGGAGCCTAGTGTGAACTGTTATGATGCCTATGGAAAGGAGTTTTTCCGGCTACATGTGTTGCTGCTGCACACCATTCAAGATATGCCGACATTAGGCAACTCTTCGGGCCAGAAAACAAAGGGACCAGTAGGATGTATCACATGCATGGATATGACAACGAGTAGATTTCTTTCCAACTCCCGCAAACCGTGTATTTGCGTCATCGTAGGTTCTTAAGGAGAGGTCACCCTTACCGAAAAATGACAGCTGAATTTGATGGTACGGTAAAGAAAGAAACGGGCCCAAGACCCTATGATGGGAAAGTAGTCCACAGGATGGTTAAAAAAATGAAAGTTGTACTTGGCAAGGGATCCGGTTCGACGTAAAAAAACACCCAAGGACCAAGTGTTTAAGAAGAAATCAGTGTTCTGGGAATTACCTTACTAGGAGTTCCTAAGTGTACGTCACTGCATTGATGTCATGCAAGTAGAGAAGAACGTCTGTGAAAGCATCCTTGGTACTCTGCTCAAGATTAAAGGAAAAAGAAAGGATGGTGACGGTGCACGACTCGATATGCTTGGTGATCAATCAGAACGCATGAATGAAGCAGAAGATGATGACAAATTGCTCCACCTACACCAGAGTTACAATTTAACTTCAGCAGAAGTAAAAGAGTTCTTCAAATTTTTGTTGTCAATTAAGACACCCTCTTCCTACTCCACAAACATCAGAAGTCTCGTGGATGACAGCATAGCTAAAAAGAAGTTGTCTCACATGAAGTCACATGATTGCCATGTAATGTTGATACAAATCCTCCCGGTGGCCATAAGGAATATGATGGACACAAACATAAGAAACACACTGATTGATCTTTGTGATTTCTTCAACAAACTATGGCAGAAGGTGGTAGATATTGAAGAGTTGGATCATATGCAAGCTGATATTGCAAGAATAGTGTCAAACTTAGAGATGTTCTTCCCACTGTCATTCTTTGATGTCATGGTCCATCTCACAGTGCACCTTGTCGATGAGATAAAGTGTTGTGGTCCTGTGTTTCTTCGCAACATGTATCCCTTCAAACGGTACATGGGAATATTGAAGCGCTATTGTCGGAACCGATGTCATCCAGAGGCAAGCATCCTACAATGTTATACCGCGGAGGAGGTGGTTGAGTTTTGCACCGAATACATGAAACTTAGACCTATAGGTGTGCCCCTCTCTCGCCACGAGGGAAGGCTGGCTGGTAAGCCGGTCCTTGCTGGCATGCGGATTTGTGCACCTGGAGAAATGGCCGATCAAGCCCATTTGACGGTACTGCTTAACAGCCTGATATTTGACGCTTGTGCTGTAGAACACGTGAAGGAGATACGACGAAGCAACTTACCCAATGTTCTTTCACCAGCTGCCGAGACAAATGCACACAATATGGACTATGTAAGATGGCTGAAGCATCGTTTGGAACACAGATACGATCATGACCTTGCAACGTGGTTGGCACAAAAGCCATCAACGACGATTATGAAGTACCAAGCATACGACATAAATGGCAACATGTTCTACGCTGAGGAACGTGATGGTAAGACCTCGTATCAGAACAACTCTATTCGAATAGACTACCTAACTGTAGACGAAGATGATAAACAGGTATACTATGGAACCATCGAAGAGATTTGGGAGCTTAACTATGTGTGAATGAAGGTGGCATTATTCAAGTGCATATGGGTCCCTCTTAGTAGCGTAAAGGTTGATGCTTACAGGAAGACATATGTTGACTGCAACAAAATGGCATATCACAAGGACCCATTTATTCTTTCCAGCGATGCTACCTAGATTTTCTATGTGCCAGACCACTTGCATAAGAACTGCCATGTAGTGATGTATGGGAAAAGGAGGGTACTAGGCGTCGAGAATGTTGGTGATGAGGAGGAGTACAATCAATATGATGAGTTCCCACCTGAGGGGCCACACGACATGAAAGAGGAGAAGCGTAAAATCATCAGAAAACCTAAGTTCATTAGGGGTCAACCTAATGATCGCGATGACCCCATGTACATGGGAATTAATTCAAAAAACTAATCATTATGTCTATTGTACTGAATTGTTGCATGTACTGAATCATGAGCGATGTGTACTGAGTTCGTTCTATTAGAAGTTTCCCATATGTACTGTATTGCGAGGTATGCCCGGCCTTATGTTGATCTAGAGTAATATGTTGTCAACCGTAGCAATGAATTTGAACTATTTATGATCATTTACCCTATAGCTAGAACGCTCAGTTGATCTCACTCCGGTATGTATGAACTGAACATGTGCAGTTTTGTTTACCATTCGCACACGGTTCATTCACTAAAGTCGTGTGCCTCCCTAACCGTGGCTGATGACCCCTAATGCGCGCAACGTGAGTCGTGCGTTATGATTGGCCAAAACCCAAGCCACACTGATCGTACATCTGGATCGTAGGATGCACCCAGATCGAATGACAGACCTTATCCCTCTCGTCAACACACATTGTTGAAGTTGGGATTTGATTTATATGCACTAAATACCCCGTAAATGCTAAAAATGGCTTAAATATGGCAAACGAGCCCAGAAATACGCCAGAAAATCAAACCTGGCGTATAACAATGATTGCCTATCATGGGAAAAAATTGGAGGAGAGGCGATTAAGACACCGTCAATTGGAGTTCGATTTGCCACTTCTCCCTTTGGAACTATGATCCTTCTATTGAGATGCTATGGTTTCCAAGGAGCGATCATTGTAACTTGTGCCAAATTGTACCAAAAATTTTCCTCGGTGTCTCAAGATCACGCCACGATGACACACCGATTTTCGTGATTTTCTGACTCTATCTACATTTCCTGTAATTAAATTACCGACATTTATTGTGTAGGTGGACGCATCTCCCATCCGAAATGTTTGAAAATTCTTCTCATTCCTTGGATAATGATGAAAATCACGCAAAGTGACACACAAATGATTTGTAAGAGATTCTTTGCCATCATCCACACGTAATTCATGTTGGGATTTTATTTATATGCACCAATGCATGGTAAATGCAAAAAAAATGCCTTAGATATAGCAAACGAGCCTGGTAATCCACCAGAAGATCAATAGTAGGAGTACAATGATGTTTTGTGTACCATGGGAAAAATCGAGGCGAAACGATGAGGTTGACACCGATTGGAGTCCGAGATGCCAACTCTACTTTTGGAAACTATGATCCTTCTTGTGAGATGCCTTGGTTTCCAAAGGGACGGTCATCACAACTTCCGCCAGACATTACCAATTTTTTTCCACGGGGTATTCACATCATGCCACGGTGACACACTCATTTTCGTGATTTTCGGAATACATCTGCATTTCCTCCAATTAAATTACAAACAAGCCCTATGTTGGTGAAAAATGTCTTAAAATTAGCAAACAAGTCATGAAATGCGGCCGAAAACCAATACATGGATTTAAAAGTGATTGTTTGCTGATGAAAATAATTCGAGGCGAAATGATGAAGTCACAAATTCATTTGAAATGAAAATATGATTCTTGTGCATAAACAAATAGCACACGGTTCATTCAATAAATCTGTGTGCTTCGCAAACCGTGGACGATGACACCTAATGCGCGCAAAGTGAGTCGTGCGTTCTGATTGGCCAAAACCCAAACCACATGGATCGTACGTCTGCACCATAGGATGCACCCAGATCGAACGACAGTCCTTATCCCTCTCGTCAACACACATAGTTGCAGTTGGGATTTGATTTATATGCACTAAATGCCGCGTAAATGATAAAAATGACTTAAATATAGCAAACGAGCCTAGAAATGCGCCAGAAAAACAAACCTGGCATCTAATGAGGATTGCCTACAGTGGGTAAAATTGGAGGAGAGGCGATGAAGACATCGTCGATCGGAGTTCGATTTGCCACTTCTCCCTTCGAAGCTATGATCCTTCTACTCAGATGCTATGGTTTCCAAGGAGGGATCATCCTAACTTCTGTCAAAGTTTACCAAAAAAAAATCCACGTTGCCTCGAGATCACACCGCGATGACACACCAATTTCCGTGATTTTCTGAGTCCATCTGCATTTCTTGTAATTAAATTACCAACATGCCTTATGTAGATGGACGCATCTCGCAGCCGAAATGTTTGAAAATTCTTTTCATTCCTTGGACAACGAATGAAAACACACAAAGTGACACAGAAATGATTTTTAATGTATTCTTTGCCAGCACCCACATGTAGTTGCAGTTGGGATTTGATTTATATGCACTAAACATCCGGTAAATGAAAAAATGACTGAAAATATCAAATGATACATGAAATGCGGCACAAAATCAATAGTAGGGTACAACGATAGCTGCGTACCGTGGGAAAAAATTCGAGACAAAACGATGATGGCATGTCTACATTTCAAAGTTGTGAGGTTTTCATTTCAAACGAATTTATGCTGCTTGTGCACACAGGTTATTATACAAAACCGTTTGCATAGGCCTTTCCGCAGGGCGCCCGACGCTCTTTTTTCACCCCTTTCACCGAAGCTGCCAACATCCATCCCCGCCCGCGCCCTCCCCCGTTTTTCTCAACAGCCCGCATATTCTACCCAAACTCCATCGACAGCTCCCTCATGTCCCCCAGATCCACACCAGAACCCTTTCCTGCACCGTCGTACTCAACTTGGCCGTGTACCCGCCTCCCGGCGTCAACCCTACCCTTCACTGCCGCTCCGAACACGCGGCTGCCCGCGCCTCGCCATGTTCATTTGCTCGCCAGCTGCCCTCGATCATATCGATCGTGTACCCTCGCCTCTCCTGCCGGATTTGCACAAAAAAACCTGTCAGTTGCTGCGCTCCATTGCGGTGAGGTCTATTATCTCGCGACCATGTTTCCTATTTGGTTCGGTTTGTCCCCAAATTGGTTATAAAATAATGGAGAGCATATTTATGTTCATCATCTACCTCCTAACTACATATAAGCTATATTTGTTCCAATTAGTTATTGTCGAGTTACATATCATGTGCGCATGAGTCACACAAAATGAACATATTAGTCGTACATTTACAAATTATCACATGCCATGTTTAGAAAGCTTGCTGCCAAGCTGTTACCTTTAATTTATGATTATCTCCCTTTTCTAAATTTTGCATGTGTCCTCTGTAGATGACTATTAGCAGCGACAACAATCATACTTTTGCCGATGTATCTTCATCTGAGTCTGAAGCCAACATGTCCGCAACAGATGATTGTGTATCAAGAAATGATGAACGGGATAGAGCTTCCACAATCACCCTTCCGGTCAAGAGCCGGAAGAACGCTCCAAGAAAGCCCACACACCAGCCTAAAGGTATATACGAAGTAACTGACATCGATTTGAAGTCTTGGGCTCCAACTAAACCAGATAAAGCACGCACGAGGTTCAGGAGTGTGTGTGGATTTGTTGGCAGGGCAAGGCTCAACATTAATCTACCGGGGTTTCAGAAGGCTGATACAGAAACACGACAGAGGATAGTCCGGGAGATCATGGCACACTTCAACGTTCCTGAGGAGTGGAGAGATCAGGTGGAACACGCTGCACTGAAGAAGGCCAGGGATGCTTGGAGAAACTGGAAGCATGTGTTGTACAAGAAGTACTTGAGTCAAGGCAAGGAACCAATCCCCTCGTACCCCCAAATTACAAAGGAAGACTAGACAGAATTCAAAAGGGCCAGGGCCACTGAAGAGTTTATTAAGAAGAGTGCCATGCAATCAGAACTTCAGAAGAAGAACACACACCCCTACCGTATGGGTGTGGCAGGATACTACGGCATGAAACCGATATGGGATCAGGAGGACAAAGAAGCAGTAGCTGCGGGTGACAAACCAGCCTTTAGTGAAATTAGGGGCACTCGCTCTAGGGACTACTTGCGGGCACGTGCAAAGAGGCATGGAGACGATTCTTATTACTTTGAAAACTCAGTAGACCAAGAACTGCATAATGTGATGGCAAAGGCTTCCAAAAACACTGGAAGGTTCTACAGGAACTCAGGGCCATGTGACATTCTGTTCGAGGCTCTGACTACCAAAGAGCCCCCTGACCGTGCAAGGGGTATTGGGGTCAATGTCCCACACAAGAGGGCTTTCTCACTAAGCAAAGAAGAGAGGCTCAACATGAAAAAAGCTAGGAGTGATCATAAGCGGAGAGACTTGTACGAAATGATTAAGAGGGACATGTATCCTGGAATTCGAAAGGAAGTTGAGGAGTCATATATGCAGCAGAACACTAATGCTGAGAGATAGCCAGGAGACGTAAGGGGATGTCAGCATGGATGATGCCACTTATTGTATGGCAACACCGCACAAGAGTAGTTGTGCATCAGCTGACCCAACGACAATGATGCTGCAGCTGGACATGATGGTGCTATATCTGATCTATATGGATAGGGGGAGAGTGAAGGCCATGCTTACACATTATAAAGGTACCTTAAAATGTGCAACAACGTGGGTTTACAACCCCGACTTGGACGGGGGACTCTTGTTGGACAATGTGCCATTGAAGCTGGGTTGTGTGAAGTGCTACGTGACTGAAATAAAGCCTGGATTCAGTAATTTTACCCTAAGGAATGTCCTTGGGGACCCTGATGAGCAGAGGACCTTGGAAGAAACACGGTTAAATCATATCCAGTGACCACGGAAAGAAATAGACTTCCTGGATGAGATCCCTCCAGCCCCCGACTCCCGTGATGAACATACTCTTGGGAATCCGATGCCCGAGGCATCAACCTGTGATCAGCCCGCCCGACTTCCTGCTGTACAGGCCAGGTCATCGTCCGCTCCCGAGCAGCCTGTTGCAAGGCCTACAACTGCTGAAGACGTATCATTGGTTCAGATGCCGGCCACTGAAGCAGAAAGTGCAAACACATCGACACTACATGCTCAGTAGACAAACCCGGTCGAACCGCCTGCTAAGTAGTCTGAAAGTCCGAAACTGCCTGCTAAGCAGTCTGAAAATCAGGAACCACCTGCTCCTCAGTCCAACGGTTTGCAGCCGCCTGATAAGCATACCGATGTGTCGGCACTGCCTGCTCAGCAAACCAACGCGTTGTCACAGCCGCATCAACATACCGACACGTTGGCACGAGCTGCTCAGAAGCCCAGCATAGCTTCAACAGCTGGTCAACAGTCCATCACCTCTAGTACTACAGCTCAGCAATTCGTCACAGTGACATCATCTGTTCAAGCAGTCCATCGTACCTTCACAGGATTCTCAGCAGCACGTCGTTCATGAAACCGGGCGTCAAACAAGAAGTGCTTCAGCTAACAAGAGGAAAGCGGGCACGGTTGCACACAGGAAGATGGGCCCCCCAAAAACAAGGAGGGATGGGACCAAGAGCCTCCTACTACAAAGAGTCATCGCCCATAACCAAGTTAACAACATGTTTTTCCAAGGGATGGGTATTCCCGGTTCTGACGACATGTGTGAAGCAGAAGTTGAAAAGCTACTTTCTAGTAAGAAAGTAGACCCGTTTGAAGCACGCGAGTACAATCATGGCCAGCCATTTCTTGTTGGCGAATATTATGAGGAGTGCAGTTCTAGTTGTCGCAAGTTACATAAATATTGCATGGACAGAATGTCAGAAGGAGAAGATCATAACATTCTGGAAGTGCACTACGACAGTAGGCATTTCTCTCACCTTGCAGGTACCATCAGTATGGAATTTGAGGATTTTCATCTCTTCTTCAACTTCGATGAGCTTGCTGCCACTCTTGTCAAATGCTTGATGTTGTAAGTACTTCACAAACTCTGATCAACTTCTTCATACAAGGTTGTAAATGAAAAAAAAGATAACTGTATTGCATTCCTCTCAAGGGATTAATGGTGCAGAGAACATTAAGGATGCATGCGTTTTTTATAGCTCCTGATTTAGCAAACGACATTTTGTTAAGTAATAATGAGACACGCCAGGCTTCCATTGATCATGTCGCCAAGATCTTGTTGGACTTACAAATAGGAGAATTCTTCATGTGGCCATATCATGAACAGTAAGTTAAATATACAACCACGCATACATTGATCGTCTTACAGTTTTCGACATAGTTCGTAAGTTCAAGGTTTTCTTAAACTGTAGACAACACTGGATCTTGGTGGTCATTGTTCCAAAACACAACACAATTTACTACCTGGATTCTCTTCGAAAGTCAAATGAGCCTCGGGATCTGAATGATCTTGAAGATGTCATGGATAGGTATTGAATTCTTTGATGTTAATATGTTGTGTTCATATCTGGTTCAAGAATTGAGTATGTGAAAATTCATGTTCATTTGCAATGTATTGTCAAAGAACATAACTTTAGGAGGGAGACGGTTCGACCGCCAACTACCTCTGGAGCACGTGATCGTTTCTCCGGTAAGACAACGAAATCCGTTATTTTCAGAAAATACTAGCCAGATGTTCAAGTTTCTAAGTAAGCCCCTTTCTATTTCTCTCCAATGAAAAAAAGAAACAACTTACACCGGTTAGGTTGTTCCTAACAGGGCAAATACATGACTAATACTGTACAAAAAATTACAGTGTCCTCAACAACAACAAGGGACCAGCCTATGTGGATACTACGTTTGCGCACACATGATGAACCTATGCACACATGTTGAATGTGGTGCCGATGCTGACAAAATAGAACCAATAAGTCTGTTTCTTAATTACTATCTTCTAATCCACATGTATGTCATATTCTGATCTAAAAGTCCTGCAGTTGATCTTCGGACCGATGAACTCTGAACCACTCGCCGCAGATGAATTGCTGTCTGTTAGGAAATTTATCAGCACCTTCTTTGTGAAACACTACATCAAACCCACTAATAAGTATGCATTCATATAGTATTATCAGCTAAACATATACGCATGGATGCATTGTTTTCCATGTGATCATGTCTTTGTATTTCATACACTATAATTATGTACTGCATATGTCAGTCTTACAGCTGTGGAATTTAGATAGCATTTGCTCAATTGCATATTGTCGTGAATTATGATGAATGTTCTTCCTGTGGACACTATTCGTTCAATTGCTTATTGTGGCGAATTATGATGAATGTTCTTCATGTGGACACTATTTGTCGATTGCATATTGTGGCGAATTTGCTATTCGTAGGGTGATTCAAATACGATATTTTACAATAACCTGGCCATTTCAGTGCACACGGTTCAAGCAACCAAGCGTGTGCGATTCAGAACAGAAAGCACACGCAACTCATAGCGCAATCGCCTGTGATCTATAGGAAAAGCACACGAGATATAAACTGAAACGTTGGTGATACATAAGAAATCCTAGATGATTTGCAGCACTTGTACGTGTGCGTAGGAGCTCCTCAATCATTTGTGATAGCACCTTATCTCACATGTGAGCCAAAGGGAAACCGTGCCCAATGCAAAGACGATCCCACGCGTAAATTTTTCGGGAAATATGTGCGATGATATCATGCATGGCAGACGGTTGCCAGGGAAATCTCGTGTGCGATGATGAAGATACCATACACAGTTTCTACCATGGCCTGTGTGGATTAGGTAATGTTTCACAAACGGTAAAAGGTCAAACACCGTTTCTTTTCCATGAGCAATTAGACGCGTTTGAATCGTGATAGACATGTGTGATTGATCCCAAACCCCACACGTACGCCCAAAATATAGTGTGTGCGATATGTTCCTGCACCGCACACGATTATGTTTGGCAGATCATTTGCATTAGTTGATCACCATCGCCGACAGGTTTTCCGTGTCGTGTGGGATGGACCCCCCTATCGCCCACACATGCAAGGTGACAGTTTAAAACTGCGTCACGGAAAGGGGTAAAAAACGGTTTGTATAGCACGTCGTTGCACCAGTGACATGAGATATAGAGACTTAGGTCAAAAACTTGCAGCTGAACTATATAGGTTAAGGAAAATTCGTGCAAACCTTCATGGTGCACAGATGAAATATTGTTGAAACAAACAATGAACCTATGATACACATAGAAGCGTTGATGGGCCCTGACTCCGGAAATGGCTATATGCCAAAGTAATCTGAGATAGTATCCATATACCTGAATCAAGTTTAGAACTTGATGAACCCTCCAGAAGACTTAGAGTCTAATGTATTATAATGGATCTATAATCTGACAAAGATAAAAAAGGTTTTATAAAGCTTGACTTGTTGCAAATAGTTTATGACAAGATCAAGGGATTAACTATAATGATATTGTCTCATCATAGCAATACTTAAAAGTCGGTTCAGGTTAAACTATTAATTACTAGATATTTGAATTACGAGATATATAAGATGGATGTCAAAAGGATTCCCATGAGACAAAAATAGAACGAGATTGTATATATGATACGATCCAAAGTAATTTTGTCAATCCAGAGGATGCTAGTAAATGTGCAAACTTCGAGAAATCCTATAATGGATTGAAGCAAGCATAATGGAGTTGGAATCTTTGTTCTGATGAAATGGTCAAATAAATTGATTTCATCAAGGAAAACAAAGATACTTGTATTTACAAGAAAGTATGTGGGAGCATGATAATATTTCTAAACACTGTGTGTGCATGACACATTGATGATTGGAAATTATATAAATTTCTTGACATGGATTAAGACTTTATTGAAACTAGTTTTTCAGTAAAGTACTTAGGCAATCTATCCTTGGTATTAGACATAATAATCTATGGAGATAATAGTGTCTAATCGGGCTTAGCCAAAAATACATATTGACAAGATACTATAGATGTTTAGTATGACAAATAAGTAAAAAAGAGTTTCTTCTCAAAGTCACATGGAAGGAGTTTTTAAGCAAGAATCAGTATCATGAAATACTGATGAGTGAAATACATGATTTCAATCACACTTGTGTTAATTATATTCCATGGTATGTAAGTAATCAGATATGTCTAGTACTCCAAGTAAGTTGTGAGTAAAGTTACCATAATGGTCAAATTGTTGATCATAGGACAACAGTAAAATGTCTTCAAGCGATTTTATTTCAATTAGATGATTTATGGTGGCACAGTAAGTTGGAATTGGTCCAAGAGAGTTACTGTAGTGAATTCTATAACAGAAGGCCGAGTACATTCTCACTTTAGAACTGACAATGGAGGATAATGAATCAATAGTTCATTTATGAACTGGGTATGATTTACAGGTGATTGTGCCAATGGAACACTATTCTTAAACAGTGGTTCCATAGCTAAGTCTAAGGAATCAAAGGTTCTACCAGTGATTTAGTATATACAAAGCCAGTTTCACAAAATTATGATTTTTGTGAAAGCATGATAGATGCATTGAAATACAAATGATACACACGGATCTGGAGTTGTCAGATTCGATAGGACGAACTCTATACCACAAGCAAAGCATGGACTAACATCGAATTACCATTGGTGTAAAAGTAAAATGTGCTAACTAGATTATTGACTCTAGTGCAAGTGGGAGACTGTTGGAAATATGCCCTAGAGGCAATAATATTGTATTATTATATTTCCATATTCATAATTAAGAGTTTATATTCTATGCTATAACTGCTATGATCCTGAAATATACGATTCAGTGGAAAACTCATATGCACGTGTGGAATGATAAACGATAAAATAAGGCTCCCAGTCTTGCCTCTAAGACTGGCTCAAGTGTTGTTAGTGATCATGTTTTCCGGATCTTAGGATATCTTTAAGTGTAACGATGATCCTAAAACAACATTAAGAGTATGATGTTAGAAGAACAATCATATTGAATCGACCCAAACTTATTTGTTATGCTTTGAGATAATATCGTCTGAAATCAATTGTTATAACACGGAGTGTTAACATGTGTTTTATGTTCCTTAGACCATGAGAGTATCGTAGTCACTTCTTACCGTACGATGAGCTTTGGGGTTGTTCAAACGTCATCTGTAACTAGGTGATCATAACGACAACTTGTAGATTCATCGGAAAGTTTGACAAGGGACTAGATAGCTTGAGAGTGGGATTTGCTCCTTCGACGATGGAGAGATATTTTTAGGGCCCTCTAGGTGTGACGGTATCAATCATCGTCTGGCCAGACACAAGTGACTATGTCACGGGGATGCCGGAACACATCAACGAGAAAGAAGAACAAAACCGGTAACGAGAATAATGGTATAACGAGCATGCGGATGAGTCGAGAGGATACCGACAATTCTCGGGTCTTGTAAAGTATTGCAAAGCAAAGGGAATGTCACATGGTAACTGATGGTTCACTTGAATATCATTCGTGTACTCATAGGGATCGATATGGACGTCCACGGTTCCGCTATTGGTCATTGGACGAAGGAGTTTCGTTCATGTCTACAAGTTACCGAACCTACGGGGTCACAAGCTTCTCCCGTAGTTGCAGTCACGGGGCGCAACAGGTCCACGGGAGAAACAGTGTATCATCGACTAGCTTCTCCCTCAGGGCTCCAATCTCCAAGCGCAAAATGCGCCACGAGGGGATAATTTGAGGCAACCAAGGTCAAATCCAATCTGAATTCCTCGTCGGTGAGCACGAAGGAAACGTCACTTGCCGAAGAACACACTCCCATCCGTTCTTGTGCTCCGAGATGTGAGATTTGGCTCCCAACATTGCCCACGTGAGAATCAATGCCTGGTTCTGCTTCCATGCATGGGCATCCGTGTCCTCTCCTCTGGACTAGCCTCGGTGATGATGATCTCTGCAAGCATATCCAATCTGAAGTTCATCCCGCGCTGAACAATTTGAACGTCCCTCCTCATTTCCGCCCCCAAATCCCCCTGGGCCTCACACAACTCTGCCACTTGAGCACAATAGTTTGAATCCGATTCGATCTGACAAACCACCACCGCATCTGCAACCCCGACCTCAAATCCGGCGACACCGAGGGGAGCTGACTGGGATGCCCTCGATGTGTACTCGGGCTTGGCGGAGGGGCTTGCGCGCATTCGTTGATGAATGTTCGCCAGCACGCAGGATCCATGACGCGACGTTGTGTGGATGTAGCCAACTGGAGGGCAAATTATACCCGGAAGACTTTATGTAGTAATATTGTTGCTTAATAATAAAGTGACCGACTAAAAAAATGGCAATTTCATAAAAACGGCACTTCAATGCATTTTGTTTAGTTCAGACCCTACCCCTTGAACCCTGATGGGCTAAAAATACCACTATCCCTCTAACCATCCAACCACACATTGGTTTGCAAATAAATATACTTTTTACTGTATAAATTCGAGGCTGCACCCTCGGCTAGACCAAACAGGCCCACGCACCTCGGGCAAACTTTGTACAGCAAAATTGTCCAACCAAACCCTCCCTCCCACTTTTTCCTGTTCCCCTCCCTCCTTATTTGAATCACCCACCCACACACCCACACACAACACACACTGCCCCACGCCCCCACCCACCGTACGCAGCGCAGCACCGCACCACCCCACTCTCCTCGCTCTCCCCGAAGCACGCCGCCCCTCGCTTTGCTCGCAGCGCCGCCACCGCCGAGAAGCCCCTCCGTACCTCTAGGGTTGCTCCCGCTCAGCGCGGCGATGGAGGGCGAGGGAGAGCGCGCCGCGGCCCCGGCGGCGGCGGCCGCCGCGGAGGTGAGCAACCCGAGGTGCTACTTCGACGTGAGCATCGGCGGCGAGATGGAGGGCCGGATCGTGATGGATCTCTACGCCTCCGTCGTGCCGCGCACGGCCGAGAACTTCCGCGCGCTCTGCACCGGGGAGAAGGGCGTCAGCGCCGCCACCGGCGCGCGGCTCCACTACAAGGTTTATCCCGCCCGGCTTCCCCTGTGCGGGCGTGCTACAGTAGTTGGTACTCCCATTAGATTTTCGGGTTTCGGTTATGCTTGGTGCGGCCGGGTTCAGTGGTGCGGGTATTCGAGCGAGGCCTCCCCTTCCTATTAATTCGATTTCGAACACTGTCAAATGTAGGTTTTGCGCAAAGTCGCATAGATTGTTTGGCATCAGATCACCCGTTTCTCGGTTCAGCGATTTCGGGTTGTGTAGTTTATTACACGAACTGTGATTCTGTCCATGTCTGGCGATTTATCAACCAAACATGAGTCCTTGCAGGCCTTTTTTGCTTTGATTGGGCGATTTTGCTTTTGCTGTCTTTGTTACTGCTACTGCTTTCTTCAGTGTGCATAACTAGTGCCTGTAACGTTCCGATTAGTCCTATTGCTTTTAAACTGTTTTATACTACTCCTTGCTTTGGCGTACTATTGGTAATATGCTTCATGTCCTCGCAAAAAAAAAAGGTAATATGCTTCATGTACTAGTGCCCGCTACTGGTGCTGGTACACTATGGCCAACCTTCCATGTCATGTGACTCATGTCACTGAACATTCGCAGGGTGTGCCACCAAACACTTGCTTCTGGTTCTGCCTAACTCGTCTCTTGAAGCACTTGCTGAAATTTGGAAGCACCATATTGTTTAGAAAAACTGATTCATTTGTTTTTTGGCCAACTCGCTATATGGTTGGCAATAGCATAGTGGGACTATGAAAAGATTTCTGGTATGCTTAAATTAAATAGACAGGCCATATAGAGTTCATTAGGTTGAGAAAGTACCTTGTGATTTTTCTAACTTTGGACATATGTCAAGGCTCACGAACTGTGTGTATAGTATCAGCCTCTGGTGCTTTTTTCTTGGCACAATTGCATTGTAGATTATCCTTGAAGCAGTATCTGTCAGAACCAAGTAGACCTAGCTCGACAGTAGTTGTTTTGTGCTTCAAGTGTCCCAGTCAAGGACAAACTGAGTGTTGGCAAAATAGTATTATATGGTCAATGTGGATTTACTATTTTCTGGTGATAGTTCTTTATTGATTAATACTTAGGTTCTTCAACTTCAACCATGAATTGGGATGATAATGTGGGAAAAACACATAAGTGGAGCAGAGCATTAGTGAAGTAATGATAGTTCTCCCACTTAACTGTTGGAGCGACCGAGATCCAACTTTGGATAACGGCACTTTTATACCGTGTACCTCGTAGTGGCAGAGACTAACACATGTTGGCTATCCTTTATTGCCCATTTTCTTTCTTATACAGAAGGCAAGATTGCACCACTTTCATTTGCAGCCACCAAATTATTTTGCATTTTCTAGTAAGAGAATGGTGGTGATTTTGATGTTTCACTGCACAGAGTTAGCATTATCCTAACCACTGAACTTAAGTTTATAATCTTTTCTTTTCTGAAAGAATGACCAAGACAAGCATTTGTTATATGAAGTTATGAACTAGAGTTGGGTATTCTTCATGGTAGCAATGATTTTTCCTTTGGGGACCACTTCAGGATACCTTTTACTTCTGTAAAGTACAGGATCTTTAATCCTTCAACTACTTATTTTTTGGGTAACTTTTACTCTTCAGGGCTCATCTTTTCATCGTATCATCAAGGGTTTTATGGTGCAAGGTGGAGATATAACTGCTGGTGATGGAACTGGGGGCGAGTCAATATATGGATTGAATTTTGAGGATGAGAATTTTGTTTTGAAGCATGAGAGGAAAGGGATGTTATCAATGGCGAATTCTGGTCCCGACACAAATGGATCTCAGTTTTTCATCACTACCACCCGAACACCACACCTTGATGGGAAACATGTTGTTTTTGGGAGGGTTGTAAAAGGAATGGGAGTGGTTCGTGCAATGGAGCATGTTTGTGCTGGAGAAGCTGACCTTCCAACCGATGATATTGTTATTGTTGATTGTGGGGAACTGCCAGAAGGTTCAACTGAAGGAGTTACAAATTTCTTCAAAGATGGTGACATGTATCCTGATTGGCCTATTGACCTCGATGAAAAGCCCGCAGACGTTTTGTGGTGGATTAATGCTGTTGATTCTGCAAAGTCTTTCGGAAATGAAAATTTTAAGGTTCGCGTTGCTCAATGGACTGCACTTTCTGTTCATATCTTTGCTAGTTTTATTTGGTTCACATGAGGAAGTTTTCATTGTCACTGCATATAATGCATTGATACCATGTATTGCTCAATTCTTTGGTTAAAGCATAGATGCACTAATAAAATGGGTAAACATATCATCTTAAATTGTAAAAATACCACACCTAATTTGATTCCTGTTTGGAACTTACAACTGAAGTTTCTGCCTGTCTACAGAAACATGATTACAAGGCTGCACTCAGAAAGTACAGAAAAGCTATGCGGTATTTAGATATTTGCTGGGAGAAAGAAGAGATAGATCAAGGTAGATGTTCTTTTGTTTCTTATCGCTGTTTACTTTTGTTAAGGTGCTTATGGATAGAGGTGCATTTTACTTGCTGATCCTAACAACCTATTAATGTGCAGAGAACAGCTCAGCACTGCGGAAAACAAAGTCAATTATACTCACAAATAGTTCTGTAAGTTCAACTTTCTGCCACATGTTCATGGACAGATCACAAATGCATGTCCCTATCTGCGGAAAAAAAATCGGTTGCAAAGTAAACATGTTATACGAGCCGAGATATATTGATGCCTCTATAGTACTACATTTAGAGAAATTCGATTTGGTACATCATTTGTTTTTCCTCATGTGAATCTAGAGTTCTTTTTCCTTGTAAAATCATTGTCTCTTCCTAGTATATGGACGTCACCTGTAACTTCTTCAGGCATGCAAACTGAAGCTGGGAGATGTGGAGGGTGCTTTGTTAGATGCAGACTTTGCACTGCGTGAAACGGAGGGGAACGCAAAGGCTTTTTTCCGTCAAGGACAGGTCAGTGTTAAATTTCCATGTACTAATATACCATCCACGGACCAAATGTTGCGGAAATTATATGCACTACAAACATGTTTTGACAAAACTATGACCAGCGCAGTTTACCTTCCCCGTGTTACATTTGTACGCTCAAACTACTTGCATTTATGTGAAATCAAACTGGCTTATTTGTATGTGTTCATCGTTGAGTACATCTTACTTTATATGTTGGACATGAAGATGTGCATTTCCGTCAAAAAGTTGAAGATTTGCATCTGTGCCACTTGAGCATCCTTTTATGTCACTGCGTACTACATTCTAAAACTTACATTCTTGCTAGCTGTGGTGCAATATTATGTGTAGTCCTTGTCGCGTTGGTGCTGGGAATATTAATTCTTAGCGCCGTCCTGTCAGCTTCAAATTGGCTTGTCAATAACAATGTATTGGAATGCAGGCACGCATGGTACTCAAGAATATTGATGCTGCAGTTGAGAGCTTCCAGCATGCGTTGGAGTTGGAGCCAAATGATGGTTTGTATATCCTATTGCCCCCTCTTTGACTATTGGTACATTTTTTCCCCATTTGCAGCTAAGAATGTTGGCTTTTGTATTTCTGATCCTCAGGAGGAATCAAACGGGAGCTGGCTGCTGCAAAGAAGAAGGTTAGTTCATTGCGGCTATGAATTTATTTTGGGACTAATGATTATTCATACAAGATGTTGCTGACTTGGCATCTGTGATCACCCCAGGTTACTGACAGACGCAATCTGGAGCGGAAGGCATTCTCCAAGATGTTCGAGACTTCAGGAAGTTCAGAGAAAAGTGAAGAAGTATTGGCAGCAAGTTCAGAGAAAAGTGATGGAGTATTGGCAGCAAGTTCAGCAAATTCAGAGAAAAGTGATGGAGTATTGGCAGCAAGTTCAGAGAAAAGTGATGAAGTACTTTCCTAATACCACATCCATCGCCATTTAAATTCTTTGATTTGGACCTTTGGCCACAGAAACAATAGATAATAAACTATTTGGCTGTCAAATGCTGATGTTTGTGAAACATGGACCAAACCAGATTCTTTCCTTTTCTGCGTAACCGATGATCTTTTTTGTCGTTGTTGTAGGATAAAAACTGATGCCCCAAGCAAGCGCCTTTCATTGTTTCGTCTGTCACACATACTGGGAGCTACCCGGTGAAAAACTTCAGGTTATTCTTAGAATCTACTGCAATAGTTTTGTCGGGCTTGTAGTTTGTCTATGCGTTCTGACCTCATGCTTTCTTCCTTGCAGTTATACTGATGGAGTTTGCTTTCTTCCTTGCAGTTATACTGATGGAGTTTGAACGGGAGAAATATAACTCCCATTAGACGACGGAAAACAGTGGAGGGGGCACCTGAACCTTTTGTGTTTTAGTGTAGAAGTGGTTGCAATGCTGTCGAAAGAAATGTCTTTCGTTGACTGGAACTCTTGGATATTGCCGCTAATCGACAACTTCTCTTGACGAACATTTTTTGGGAGAATTAACGAGACATTTCCAACATGTCATGTCTTTTTTACATTCCGTTCGCTTATCGTTGCACTTGGCCCATGCATTTTGGAGGCCCCAAGAACCCTACCAAAACCACCTCGTTGAATGGTGCCTGCCTTTACGAGCAATGACACTGCAGGTGATGAATTCTTATAGAAAAAAGTTCATTTTACTACCCTGAATAAAGTGGGTTATTCGCATAACCCCCTGAACTTTTTTTGGTTCACTTAACCCCTTAATCTAATCAATCCTGTTTAGAAATCATCATTGGTGGGTTTGTAGGGTGGTTTTTGCTGATGTGGACAAAGTCCGAGCAGTTTGTTGATCAGTGGGGCCATGTTGCAGTGCTGTTGGCTATCGTCTTCCTTGAGCATGCCGGTGACATGCTCATGGCCGCCACCGCCACGCTCTCCCTTCTCCCTCCCCTGCCCTCCATCGCCACACTCTCCCTCTCCCTCATCCGCCCTCTCTCCCACATCCGCAGCCACCCGAGAGCGTCCGAGCTTCGGTTGACAGCCACCGTCGTCATGCACGTGGGCGCAAAGCCACACCAATATGTCCAGAACATTTGCCATGTTGCCCTCTTCAACTCTGCCAAATTCATTATGTCGAGTCACCCCCAATAAAGCCCGGCATTGTCGTCTTCGTCGCCACTGTCTCCGGCCACAACGCCAAAATTCGCCATCACCGGCGCTCCCCAACCTCCAGGACCCCTTCCTTAACATGGGACCACCTCGCGCACCTTCTAGACAACTTCCCAGCGAGGCCCGCGACCCCGAGCCCCTTCCCAACAAGCCTGCGCTCCGGCCGTCGCCTTCAGCGTCCATGGTGCCGTCGCCGCTGGTGGTCTTGCCGGACATGCTTCGGCCCCTCCCGAGCATGCCCAACTCCTCGGTCGGGGCGCGACGCTGCTCCATGAGCGCATGGGGCCAAGCCCAGATCCAAATGGACGCCGGGACGGCCATTCCGTGCGTCACCGTGGCAGTAACGGCGGCAGCACGGGAGTAATAGCGGCGGTTGCCACCTGACGACATGGTCTCACAAGTCAACAAACCGCTTTGACTTTGTCCATGTCAGCAAAACCACCTTACAAACCCACCAATGATGATTTCTGAACGGGTTTGATTAGTTTAGGGGGTTAGGTGAACCGGAAAAAAGTTTAGGGATTATGCGAACAACCCACTTTATTCAGGGTAGTAAAATGGACTTTTTTTATTCTTATACCACAGATAGTTAAAAGTTGAGTTAGGTTGCAGCCAGACAACCAGAGGTGCTACGACTGTTCAGGATTCAGCCTTGAGAATAGTTGGCCATCGCCACAAATCTACACAGATAAATTTTAAGTATCCAATCTATACACAAGAAAGTTTAGCTACGGCCATATGCGACACATCAGCTTTCCAAGAACCGGATGGAGTATATAAAATCATAGCAGGTGGCGTTTTTTGCACCTTCATGCAGCAGGTCATAGATTCAGATATAGCTAACGATATTTCTGTTCATTGGTTCGAAGTTCGAACATACGTATGTAACCAGACCATGTAACCACACAATTCAAAATTCCCACAAAAAGGGACCAGAAGCAGACACAACCCTAGCAGCCCAGTTCTATGAACCCAGACACAACATATATTTTTCCTAAAACATCCACAGATAGGCAAACTTCACACACGGTTGGCTATCTAGGTTTTCTACGCGTTGTAGTTGTCCAACCCAAGGTCTCTCAAGGCATCTGTGGCAGCAGCTTTGCAGCTTCCATGTATTGCCTTGGCTTTCCTGATAAGCTTCTCCACGCCTTCGTTGAGCAAGATCGTCCTGCGATGGTAAAAGCAAGCAACAAGCGTGATCACAGAATATTGGGAGTAAAAACCAGCTGCAGGGTGATACTGATTCTACATAGATATAGAATTGTAGATTTCAGAGGGACGTGGCTTCTATATCATACCTGTTTTCAGGGTTTCTGACCACGAGATTGCGAATCATAAGACATGCTTGCTTCTGAGTCAGCGCGGAGGATGGGAACTTTTGCATTGTCTGTATGGCCAGAGTGCCGTAGCCTAGGGCGACTGCACGGGCTGCATGTTCTGGTGACCGCAATGTAAGGATTTGCACCATAGACATTACCTACACATTCAGTTAGCTCGTTACAGGATATGGAAGTGGCTCATACAGTATACAGATTCTTCAGCATTGCACATTTGTGTGTATTACCTCCTGTATTACTGACGGGTCTTCAGAAAATCTGGACACTAACGTCAACAACTTATCAAAACCATCTTGCTGAATGATATTAGCCTTGTTTGCATCACTTCTGGCCAGCTTCAAGAGGAATGTGATGTAAGTTTGATTTAATCAAAGTAGGATTGTTCTCATACAAAAAGAAGGGATTCCTGTGGTACAGTAATGTTACAGTGCTGTGCCATACTACCATACCTTAGACAGCAAAGAGCAGCAAGATTTTGCTATAACTTTGTTATTCTGTACGCCAGCCTCATCGATGCACTTAAGAAGCACATCAATCCCACCATTTTCAGAAATGGACCGGCATATTTCTTCCTGTGGTGACACAAGAACTAAAGATGGTGATGTTCTCATAAGCATTCAGGGTAAATGACTTGTTTTATTTATTATCACAATTCCATATAGGCATATAGGAAATAAGTTTTTGATACGCAGGACCAAAAGTAAAAGTAAGAGCAGTAACATGTCGGAAATTTGATGAACATCAAGCTTTTCATGTACGCTAGTTGTCTGCAATTCATATTCTATTGGCTAAATAAAGTTTATAAACTGATGATACTAAAAATTACCCCAGAAAAAATGGAGCCACGCTACTGCGGAAATTGAAACCATAACAAAAACTTTTTAACTATCATTTATGGGATGTGTATACATCGTAATTTATAACTTACATTAACAGCAATTGCCTTCAAAGCAGCACAAGCTGATGGTAAGCTGGATGGAGCAACTTGCTCGCGGAGTGCGATCACAAGAACTTCTGCGACGCCAATTTCTGCAAATTTTCGTGAATATCCAAATACCTGCATCACAAGTCTGTCAATTTCATCTCTTTGGATCCAAACTTCATTCGAACAGGATGGCCTAATTCCTTAACAGACAAATTATTGAGGTACACGAATTTATGATTAAGTCATAAACTGAACATATTAAAATCAAATGTATAGGGTGATATATAAGTAAATTACAGTGCCAACTTGCAAGCAAGAATGCAAGATGTACATGTGCCGATGACATTGAGAAACCAGAATGTTCAAAACATGAAACCATGTGATACCAAGTTGGCTATTATTTTTTGTGAACATTCTGTCTAGTATCTAATCATCACCAGAAGATTGTGTCAATATTTTTCTGCGGATATGAAATCTAACTACATTCAGATGTCCACCGTTATTTCTACATCATGCTGGACTGCAGTTAAAATAAAACTACCAAATTTCTATTTTAACACCTAATTTAGCTTCCTATGCATCTCATACAGACAACACCTTCATTATAACTCAATCAAATTTCCCCATATGGATTTATCTCCGGCAAACTAATTTCATGATTATCAAATTCAAACCGAGTAATAAATGTGCAAATCAAAATGATGCACTTGCTAATGTAAAATTAGGTTAAGTCTTGACATAATTCTACAAGCACATAGGACATACTTGAGAGGCCACCACTCGGTTATCGTCAGGTGTCAACAGAACACGTATGGCATCATACACGCTTTGCACTTTGCTATTTGATTTGTTCCTCATAACCTCCAGAATGAGTTCATCGACCTTCAAGTCCATAAAGGCGTCTTTAACAACTTCATTACCAGCAGATGCCATTGCCACGACACTAAAACCACCATCCAGTATATCTGAATTTTCCGGTGCTCCTTTCAAGATATCCATGACAATTTTGGCCCTTGGCTTTGCCTGAACTTTTCAGTACACCCAATATCTACAGATCGAGTTCATCCCCAAATGTCAGACAACGAAAAGAGAATGCTGTTCTGGTAGATGGCTAGATCATATGGAGAAAATTAAAACCCTCACATCTATCCTGTGGAACGCAAAGTCAATAGAACATCCTCCTATCCAAGAACATTCGCGAAGGCAGCAACATACCACGGATCAGGGAGCTCAGCGCCTTCAAGCCAGAAGCAAGCAGTCTCTGCTGCGTAACCCCAGCCGACGCGCACAGGGCGACGAGCGCCTCCACGCCGCCGTTCCGCGCCGCCACGGCCACATTCTCCGCCCCTCGCCGGAGCACAGCTCGAGCAACTCGTCGAGCAAAGAGACCAGCCTGTCAAGATCCTCCCCCGACCTGCCGCTGGAGGAGGCCTTCAGTTCGTCCAGCACCCGCATCACTGGGTTCACCTCCTCCGCGGCGGCGTCCCCAGGCACGCGTCTGATGATCCCTGCAGGATGCGGTGAGAGTCTCAGTTCACCGCATGTAAGAGGGATATAGGAGATCTGAAGCCCTGGAGAGGATGGGGAGGAGTTCGTGAGTACCGGAGAGGTTGGCGCCCTGGAGGGCGAGGGCGTCGACGGCGTCAGCGAGGGCCTCGTCGGGGTCCATTCCGAGGTCTTCCATGTTCTCCCGGACCATGTCGTCGAAGGCCTCCTGCGAGATCGCGATCGCCATTTCTTGCCCCGCTTGCTGTCTTTGGGTGCGGAGTGAACAGAAGGAAGAGTGGGGAGAAGGGTTTGGTGGGGGGGTTTCCGCTTCCCCTCGGACTGAGATCAGGGCAAGTCACGCGGCAACATGCGCCGTATCAGCCCTCCAAACGAAATTCAACGCTTGAGATTGTCCAAAGGCAAAACACTGCACACGTATCGACGTCCCGGACATCCACCACATCATCACAACAATAATAATCACAACAACAACAATAAAAATGAAATTTGAGGTCACTCGGTCCTGTCGCCTAAGGTTTCCCCGGCGACTCATGTTTTTCCGTTGACGAGGTTGATCCTCGTCCAAATTTCGGTGCTGATCCTTTTAACAAAACTGTCACTCAAAACCACATCATTGCGACCGGTTGTCTCCTCTAACAAAGAACATCGCGATCCACCAGAAGCCCGTAGCTTTCGCCCAAACCCAGTTCACAAGTTTGAGGCGGCGCCAACCCTAGATCATCCAGCACATAATCAACTTCACAACCTTCCCCTTGGGTCGACGACGCGTGGTCGTAATACACACCGTAAGTCACCGAGCGTGTTAGAGTTTCAATGGGACATCATGCAATTAAACGTCAACTTTTTTTATTAATCGTTTCTGTACTTATCATTTCTTACTCCTCTCTCACGTCTTGTCACCGCGTTGTCACCGGAGGATTTCAGTGCACACTTCAGCACCGCACAAGCGTTTTGTTTGGCCACGCGTCGGCTCGAAGAGGCGTTGGTGAGCTCATTCCCGCCCGCAACCGCACAAGCTTCTCGCTCCGCTAGACGAAATCCCCCAAAACCCCAATGCTTGTCGGCCTGCTATATAAACCCTCACGGCCAGCGACTCCACATCACATTCATCCCGTCCCTCCCCGTAGCTTATCTAGTTTGCTTCTTCCCCAATCGCTAATGGCACCGGTCCGTCGTCGTCAGCCACTCCGTCAGAGGACAGCTCCAACTGGAAGGCTACATCGCGTCGGTGACGCAGTTCCCGGAAGCGTGTAATGCGCGTGGCGTCCCTGTTGGGTGTGCACACGCTCCGCCACTGCTGCCGGCGGCTGCCATCCCACCGGCGACCTCTGTGGCCGTCACTCCACCATGGGCCGCCTTGGCTGCCACCACACAGTGGTCCGCCATGGCCGCCACCCCACCATCAGTCGTCGGGCCATCACCCACTCCGCCACCGCGGCCCGAAGGCGGGAGGTGGAGGCCGCCAAAGGCCATCCGGTCGGCTTTTGCGTCAACGACCTTGCGCGCTACATCAACTTCCTAGAGGAGGAGGAGGAGGAGCGCCAGGCCGCGCATGCAAAGAAGCTCATCGCCACCGTCGCCGCCGTAGTGGCACGGAATGTAGAGACCTACGCCGAGTCCGGCCGCTTCAAGGAGGCGCGTCAGGAGCGACAGAGGGCAGCGGCGACATGCGACGAATACGGCTCCTCCTCTTCTGCCTCTTATGAAACACGCTCGACAGAGGAGAGGCTGCTGGAAGTAGTACAAAGCCACTTCGTGTTGGTATTTAGGGGCTATTTTGTTCAGTTCATCTAACTATAGATATGGTTGAACTGTATCTGAGACGTCCATTTTGCATCATGATTTCCGATTGATATTCATGTTGTTTTTGGTCATTACTCCACTTTATGATGCAATTCTAATGCCTTTTCTCTCTTAACTTGCAAGATTTACACAAAGAGGGACATTGCCGGCAGCTGGAATTCTGGACTTGAAAAGCTATGGAAAAGCTGGAAATTGTCTGGACTCCAAATGACCTTTTATGGAATATATAAGGAATATTGGAGCAAAGAATCACCAGAGGGGGCCCACCATCTTCCCACAAGGCAACTGGGCGCGCCCTAATGCCTTGTGGGTCCAACAGGCGGCCTCCGGTGCTTCCGCTATATGAAGGGTTTTAACCTAGAAAAAATAAGGAGGATACTTTCGGGACAAAGCGTCGCCGTCTCGAGGCAGAAACTGGGCAGGGGCACTTTTGCTCTCTGGCGGAGCGATTCTGCCGGGGAAACTTCCCTCCGGGAGGGGAAATCGAAGCCATCGTCATTACTAATGCTTCCTCCTTCGTGGGAGGACCAATATTCACCAACATCTTCACCAACACCATATCATCTCAAACCCTAGTTCATCTCTTGTATTCAATCTTTGTCTCAAAACCTCAGATTGGTACCTGTGGGTTGCTAGTACTGTTGATTACATCTTGTAGTTGACGCTAGTTGGTTTACTTGGTGGAAGATTATATGTTCAGATCCTTAATCATATTCATTACCCCTCTGATCTTGAACATGGTGATGATTTGTGAGTAGTTACTTTTGTTCTCGAGGACATGGGAGAAGTCTTGTTATAAGTAATCATGTGAAGCTGGTATTCGTTCGATATTTTGATGATATGTATGTTGTTGCTCCCTTTAGTGGTGTCATGTGAACGTCGACTACATGACACTTCACCATACTTGGGCCTAAGGGAAGGCATTGTGGAGTAATAAGTAGATGATGGGTTGCTAGAGTGACAGAATCTTAAACCCTAGTTTATGCGTTATTCCGTAAGGGGCTGATTTGCATCCACATGTTTCATGCTATGGTTAGATTTATCTTAATTCTTCTTTCGTAGTTACAGATGCTTGCGAGAGGGGTTAATCATAAGTGGGTTGCTTGTTCAATTAAGAACAACACCCAAGCACCGGTCCACCCACATATCAAATTATCAAAGCAATGAATGCGAATCAACTCAACATGATGAATGTGACTAGTCGACAATTCCGATGTGTCCTCGAGAGCACCTTGCTTTATATAAGAGAACTTTCAGGCTTGTCCTTTGCTACAAAAAGGATTGGGCCACCTTGCTTCACCTTTGCTACTATTGTTACTTGTTACGAATTATCTTGCTACAAAACTATCTATCACTGTTACTTACCGCACTTGCAGAGAATACCTTGCTGAAAACCGCTTGTCATTTCCTTCTGCTCCTCGTTGGGTTCGACACTCTTACTTATCGAAAGGACTACGATTGACCCCCTATACTTGTGGGTCATCAAGACTCTTTTCTGGCGCCGTTGCCGGGGAGTGAAGCGCCTTTGGTAAGTGGAAATTGGTAAGGAAACATTTTTTATACGTGCTGAAATTTACTGTTGCTTGTTACTATGGATAATCATTTGAGAGGCTTGTTCGGGGTATCTTCACCTCGACCGGAAGTGGGAAGAGAAGCTTCCCAACCTACTGAACATTCTAAAAATATTTATTATGAGATTCCTTTGGGTATGTTAGAGAAACTGCTAGCTAATCCTTATGCAGGAGATGGGAAAATACATCGTGATATGCACTTGATATATATAGATGAAATTTGTGGATTATTTAAGCTTGCAGGTCTATCCGAGGATGGAGTTAAGAAGAAGGTAGTCCCTTTATCTATGAAGGGAAATGCATTTATTTGGTACATGCTATTGGATGATGATGGAACATGGGACTGGAACCGATTGAAGCTGGAATTTCACCAGAAGTTTTATCCTATGCATCTGGTTCATCATGATCGGAATTATACATATAATTTTTTGCCTCATGAAGGAGAAAGTATCGCTCAAGGTTGAGGGAGGCTTAAGTCTATGATGCACACATGCCCCAATCATGAGCTCTCAAGAGAAATAATTATACAAAACTTGTATGCTCGGCTTTCTTATGATAATCGATCGATGCTCGATTCTTCTTCTGTTGGTTCCTTTATGAACAAAACTATTGAATTCAAATGGGATCTGCTGGAAAGAATTAAATGCAACTCTGAATATTGGGAACTCGACAAAGGTAAAGAGTCAGGTATAAAACTTGAGTTTTATTGTGTAAAATCTTTTATGGAAACCGATGCTTTTCATAAGTTTAGCACTAAATATGGACTTGACTCTGAGATAGTAGCTTCCTTTTGTGAATCTTTTGCTACTCATGTTGATCTCCCTAAGGAGATTTGGTTTAAATATCATCCACCTATTGAAGAATTGTTAGAGGAACCTATTATTTCTAAAGATGAAACAATTATTTATAATGTTGATCCAGTTGTGCCCACTGCTTACATTGAGAAACCACCTTTTCTTGTTAGGATTAAGGAACATGATAAAGCTACAAATGTGGTTAATAAAAGTAATGTTAGAACACCCAAACCTTCTGAATAAATAAATGTAGAACCTAATATTGCTATGGTTAAGGATCTCTTGGTTGATTATATTGACGGGCATGTTATTTACTTCTGTGGTGAGGCTCCTAGAATTGCAAAACCTGTTGGAAACGAACAAGATGTGTTAGATAAGAATAAACTAGTGGTTGGCTGATACGTCTCCAAAGTATCGATAATTTATGAAGTATTAATGGCATATTATATTTTTATATGGTTTTGATGCAATTTATATGATTTAATTAGAAGTAACCCGGGCTGACGTTGTTTTTTGGAATCACCCAAAACTTTTTGATGATTTTTTCTGGAGCAAATAAGAAATACTGGAGCGAAGAACCACCGAAGGGGGCCCACCTGGGGAGGTGGCCGCGCTCTGATGGCTTGGGACCACCCCGTGGCTCCGTTTTACGTGATTGCAACGCTGAAAAATCCTATAAATAGAGAAACCCTCAGAAATTAACCTAGAATCTCCGCTCCGCTGCCGCACCTCTCTGTATCAAAGAAAAACTCATCTGGAGAGAAAACAGAGAGAGAGAGATCCAATCACAAAGGGGCTCTTGCCCCTCCAGGAGCCATGGAGGCCAAGGACCAGAGGGGAGAACCTCTCCCCATCTAGGGAGAGGCCATGGAGGAGGAGTACAAAGGGGGAGACTCTCTCTCCCCCACTCTTCCGGTGGCGCCGAAGTGCTGTCGGGGGAACCATCGCCGCGGTGACCGTCTTCATCAAACATCACCGTCTTCATCGCCTTCCTCATCTCTTTTCAGCGGTCCACTCTCCCGCACCCCGCTGTAATCCCCTACTTGAACATGGTGCTTTATGCCACATATTATTATTCAATGATGTGTTGTCATCCTATGATGTTTGAGTAGATTTCTTTTGTCCTTTGAGTTGATTGATGATCTTGATTGGTTTGAGTTGTATGTTTTATTTTGGTGCTGTCTTAAGGTGCCTCCCGTGCCGCGCACACGTGGGGGATTCCCACTGAAGGGTGTTGCAATACATTCCCGATTCACTTATAGTGGGTTGCGTGAGTGACTGAAACACAAACCTGAGTACGGGGGTTGTTGCGTATGGGAGTAAAGGAGACTTGAAGTGTTAATGTTATGGTTGGGTTTACCTTAATGATTTCTAGTAGTTGCGGATGCTTGCTAGAGGTCCAATCATAAGTTCATATGATCCAAGTACGGAAAGTATGTTAGCTCATGCCTCTCCCTCATATAAAATTGCAATAATGATTACTGATCTTGTTATCAATTTCCTAGGACAATTCCGCACACCATACCATCATTATTCCACACTCGCTATTTGTAATATATTGTAATATATTCTAACTTTATTTAGGCAGCAACTATTTTTCATATTTTAGTTCTCCAATATCATGCAAAGCTATCCTCTTTATACCCACGACGCAATTTATTTCTCGTTTCTAGATAGAAGCAAACGCTTGGTGTACGTAGAGTCGTATCAGTGGCAGATAGGACTTGAGAGAATATTGATCTTACCTTTAGCTCCTTGTGGGTTCGACACTCCATACTTACCACTTCCATCTTTGGAAAGTGCTATGATGATTCCATGCACTTGGGGATTATCATTGGCATGCCTGTTGTTTCTGTTAAAATTGGAGATCATTGCTAACATGGTTTGTGTGATATGGGTGCTAGTGTGAGTGCTATTCCTTTTACTTTATACCAAGAGATTATGAATGATATAGCAGCCTTTGAGATTTAAGACATTGATGTCACTATTAAACTTGCAAATAGAGATACTATTTCACCACTTGGGATTGTACGAGATGTTGAAGTCTTGTGTGGAAAATTCAAATACCCTACTGATTTCTTAGTACTTGGTTCACTACAAGATAATTTTTGTCCCATTGTATTTGGTAGACCTTTCTTGAATACCATTAATGCTGAAATTGATTGTGTTAAAGAAAAGGTTACAGTGAGTTTTAGTGATGTATCTCATGAGTTTAATTTCTCTAAGTTTAGTAGACAACCACATGAGAAAGAATTATCTAGTAAAGATGAAATTATTGGTCTTGCTTCTATTGTCGTGCCTCCTACTGATCCTTTAGAACAATATTTGCTAGACCATGAAAATGATATGCATATGAATGAAAGAAATGAAATAGATGAGATATTCTTTAAGCAAGCAGCTATCATTAAACACAATTTGCATGTTGACATTCTAGGAGATCCTCCCCCACCTAAGGGAGATCCCGTGTTTGAACTAAAAGAAACTACCCGATACATTAAATATAATTATCTTGATGAAAAGAAGATATATCATGTAATTATTAGTGCTAACCTTTCAGAGCATGCAAAAAAGAGACTACTACTCCGAGGAAGCATCGAGCTGCTATTGGATATACTCTCGATGATCTTAAGGGCATTAGCCCCACTCTATGTCAGCATAAGATTAATATGTAACCAGATGCTAAACCAGTCATTGACCATCAATGCCATCTGAATCCCAAAATGAAGGAATTGGTAAGGACTGGAATATTAAAGCTTCTGGAGGCAGGTATAATTTATCCCATAGCTGATAGTGGATGGGTAAGTCTTGTTCATTGTGTTCCTAAGAAAGGAAGTATAACCGTTGTTCCTAATGATCAAAATGAACATATCCCACAAAGAATCGCAACTGTCTATAGGATGGTAATTGATTTTAGGAAATTAAACAAAGCTACTAGAAAAGATTATTACCCCTTGTCTTTCATTGATCAAATGCTAGAAAGATTATCTAAGCACACACACACTTTTGTTTTCTTGATGGATATTTTGTTTTTTCTCAAATACATCTATCAAAAGAAGATCAAGAGAAAACTACTTTTACCTGTCCTTTTGGAACTTATGCTTATAGACGTATGCCTTTTGGTTTATGTAATGCACCAAGATGTATGACTGCTATATTCTCTGACTTTTGTGAAAAGATTGTTGAGGTATTCATGGATGATTTTTCCATTTACGGAACTTCTTTTGATGATTGCTTAAGCAACCTTGATCAAGTTTTGTAGAGATGTAAAGAAACTAATCTTGTCTTGAATTGGGAGAAGTGCCACTTTATGGTGAATGAAGGTATAGTGCTTGAGCATAAAACTTTCGAGCAAGGTATTGAGGTAGATAAAGCTAAAGTTGACGCAATTGAGAAAATGCCATGTCGTAAAGATGTAAAAGGTATAATAAGTTTCCTTGGTCATGCTGGTTTCTATAGAAGATTCGTTAAAGATTTCTCAAAGATTTCTAGGCCACTAACTAATCTTATTCAAAAGGATATTCCATTTGTTTTTGATGATCATTGTATAGAGGCCTTCGAAATACTTAAGAAAGCTTTAATTTCTGCACCTATTGTTCAACCACCTGACTGGAACTTACCATTTGAAATTATGTGTGATGCTAGTGATTATGCTGTTGGTGTTGTTCTAGGGCAAAGAGTAGACAAGAAATTGAATGTTATTCATTATGCTAGTAAGACTCTAGACAGTGCTCAAAGAAATTATGATACTACTGAGAAAGAGTTCTTAGCAATTGTGTTTGCATGTGATAAGTTTAGACCTTATATTGTTGATTCTAAGGTTACTATTCACACCAATCATGCTGCTATTAAATACCTAATGGAAAAGAAAGATGCTAAGCCTAGATTAATTAGGTGGGTGCTTTTACTTCAAGAATTTGACTTGTATATTATTGATTGAAAGGGAGCTGAGAATCATGTAGCAGATAATTTGTGTAGGATGGAAAATGTTCTTGATGACCCATTGCCTATTGATGATAGTTTTCCTGATGAGCAATTAGCTGTTATAAATCCTTCCTATGATACTCCTTGGTATATTGATTATGCTAATTACATTGTTGCAAAATATATACCACCTAATTTCACATACCAACAAAAGAAGAAGTTCTTCTTTGATTTAAGACATTACTTTTGGGATGACCCACATCTATATAAAGGAGTAGCTGGTGTTATTAGACGTTGTGTACCTGTGCATGAACAGGAATAAATCCCGCGGAAGTGTCATTCCGAGGCATATGAAGGGCACCACGTTGGAAATATAACTGCATATAAGGTACTACAGTCTGGTTTTTATTTGCCTACTCTTTTCAAAGATGCACGTAAGTTTGTCCTATCTTGTGATGAATGTCAAAGAATTGGTAATATTGGTAGACGTCAGGAAATGCCTATGAATTATTCACTTGTTATCGAACCATTTGATGTTTGGGGCTTTGATTATATGGGACTTTTTCCTTCCTCTAATGGGTATACTCATATTTTAGTTGCTGTTGATTACGTTACTAAGTGGGTAGAAGCTATTTCAACTAGTAGTGTTGATCATAACACCTCTATTAAAATGTTTAAAGAAGTTATTTTCCCGAGGTTTGAAGTCCCTAGATATTTAATGAATCATGGTGGTTTACATTTTATTCATGGTGCTTTCCGTAAATTCTAGCTAAATATGATGTTAACCATAGAATTGCATCACCTTATCATCCTCAGTCTAGTGGTCAAGTTGAACTGAGCAATAGAGAAATAAAATTGATTTCGCAAAAGACTGTCAATAGATCTAGAAAGAATGGTCTAAGAAACTTGATGATGCATTATGGGCTTACAGAACTGCTTATAAAAACCCTATGGGAATGCCCCCTTATAAAATGGTCCGTGGAAAAGCATGTCATTTACCTCTTGAGTTAAAACATAAAGCTTATTGGGAAATTAAAGAACTTAATTATGATTTCAAACTTGCCGGTGAAAAGAGGTTATTGGATATTAGCTCTCTAGATTAATGGAGGCCACAAGCTTATGAAATTGCCAAGTTGTTTAAAGAGAAGGTTAAAAGATGGCATGAGAAAAAGAATACAAAAACATGAATTTAAAATAGATGATCAAGTTCTTCTCTACAATTCTCGTTCAGTTTTTTTGCAGGAAAACTTCTATTCAAATGGGAAGGACCATATATTGTCGAAGAAGTTTATTGCTTCGGAGCTATTAACATCAACAATGCAGAAGGCACTAATCCAAGAGTAGTTAATGGGCAAAGAATTAAACATTATATCTCAGGTAAGCCCATTAATGTTAAAGCTAATATCATTCAAGTGATGTCAACGAAAGAATATATAGAAGAGACCTTCCGGAATACTCTAGAACCCTGTAAAAAGTAGTTATGTGATACGGTAAGTAAATCGACTCCAAAAATTCCATAAAAATAATTTCTGTCCGTTTTGGAATATTAGAAAAATTACAAAAAAAACCAGCCGAGGGGACCCACGAGGAGGTCACAAGGCAAAACGACGCGCCCTACCCCTTGGGCGCCAGATTGCCTTGTGAGCCCCTCGTGTGTCTCCCCGACTCCGTTTTCCTCCCGAATACTTGTTTCGCAAGATAAAAATTCATTATATATACTCCCATATGTTTTGACCACCGCATTGCAAGTTTCTCCTCTGTTCTTATTTCGGGCTATTTTTCGGACAGATCTAGATCGCCATGACGCCATCAAGCTCCTCCAAGGACAAGTTCTACGAGAAGGTCATCAACCTTTACCTTCTGGAGGTGATGAAACACCCTCAAACCATTGATATGCGTGAGGGGGTGCTTCACATACGGGATGTCCAAGGACCAAAGAAGGAGGGAAGTGAGAAGGTCGGGCTTGTAGTAGTGGAACAAGAGATCTTCAAGTGCAAGGGGATAGTGGAGCGTGGACTCAGTGCAAAGCACTCCATGATCACAACTTTCATCCGTGAACATAATATGGACAAGAAGGACATTGCGGAGGCGATCTTTAAGCTCCACACTCAGGTTCAAGATCTTCAAGCTCAAATCTATGATCTACAAAACCAAAACTGTGAGTATGAATCTTGTTTCAAGAGGATGAGCATTGCTGTAGATTTCAGAATTCCAGAGACACGGTCGTCCTTCCTCGACGGGGAGCCTATGCCATGGAAAGCGGAGGAAAAGCCCACCACTTCATCACCGCCATCACCCAAGAAGGACACTTGAGTACACGGGTTTGGGCACCACCCCTGGCTTGTTCCAAGATTGGGGGAGGTGCCCCGGTATCGTATCACCATCACTTTTATCACTATCATCTATCCTAGCTCGATCCTTAGCTATTTCGTGATTTAGAAGAATAAAGTTTCATATGGTTTTTGCTTAGAGTGTTTGCTTTATGATCTATCTGTCCCTGTAACCGAGTGCGAGAGTTATATAATAAAGATTAGTTTGAGTTTTTTTTTGCTTTACCCTTATGCATCAATCATAGCAATGAAAAAGAAAGAAATAAAAAGATCATGTGCTAATGCCATCGGAAGTAATGTTTTCACATAAAAGGAGTATGCTTGATAAAATTTGTTGGAAATTAACAAACATAGTGTTAGTCATTGATGCAAATCATGCAAAATTATGAAAGGAGAGAGGAGATTCACATATAAATATACTATCTTGGACATCTTTTATGATTGTGAGCCCTGATACGTCTCCGTCGTATCTACTTTTCCTCACGCTTTTGCTCTTGTTTTGGACTCTAATTTGCATGATTTGAATGAAACTAACCCGGACTGATGCTATTTTCAGCAGAACTACCATGGTGTTGTTTTTTGTGCAGAAATAAAAGTTCTCAGAACTGGACGGAACTTTTTGGAGATTTATTTTACAATAAATAAAAAATACTGGAGCCAAGAACCACTGGAGGTGGTGCCCTGGTTGGGCACGATACACCAGGGCGCGCCACCCCCTTCAGGCGCGCCCTGGTGGGTTGTGCCCACCTCGGGGCCCCACTGACCCTAATTCCAACGCTATAAAATCCTATTTTTGGAGAAAAAAACCAGAGAGAAAGTTTCATCGCGTTTTACGATACGGAGGCCAGATCTGGAGCCCGTTTGGGGCTCCGAAGAGGGGAATCTTCGGTCTTCGTCATCATCAACCCTTCTCCACTGCCATTTCCATGATGCTCCCCACCGGGAGTGAGTAATTCCTTCGTATGCTTGCTGGTCGGTGAGGAGTTGGATGAGATTCATCATGTAATCGAGTTTGTTTTGTTAGGGCTTGATCCCTAGTATCCACTATGTTCTGAGATTGATGTTGCTATGACTTTGCCATGCTTAATGCTTGTCACTAGGGCCCGAGTGCCATGATTTCAGATCTGAACCGTTTATGTTATCACCTTTATATCTATGTTCTTGATCCGATCTTGCTAGTCATATGCACCTATTACGTGTTATGATCCGTAAACCCCGGAGTGACAATAGTCGGGATACTTTCCGGTGATGACCGTAGTTTGAGGAGTTCATGTATTCACTATGTGTTAATGCTTTGTTCCGGTTCTCTATTAAAAGGAGGCCTTAATATCCCTTAGTTTCCTTATGGACCCCGCTTCCACGGGAGGGTAGGACAAAAGATGTCATGCAAGTTCTTTTCCATAAGCACGTATGACTATTTACGGAATACATGCCTACATTACATTTATGAGTTGTAGCTAGTTCTGTGTCGCCCTAGGTTACGACTGTTATATGATGAATATCATCCAACGAGTTCACCGATCTAGTGCCTACGAGTTTTCCACATATTGTTCTTGCTAAGTTACTATTGCTACTGCTACTGTTCCAACTGCTACAAAACTATTGCTATCACTATTACTGTTACTGTTACCACTGCTATCAAAACTATCATACTACTGTGCTACTGATCACTCTGCTGCAGATATTTAATCTCCAAGTGTGGTTGAATTGAGAACTCAACTGCTAATACTTGCAAATCTTCTTTGGCTCCCCTTGTGTCTAATCTATAAATTTGGGTTGAATACTCTACCCTCGAAAACTGTTGCGATCCCCTATACTTGTGGGTTATCAAGACCTTTTTCTGGCGCCGTTGCTGGGGAGCATAGCTATATTTGTTGAGTCACTTGGGATTTATATCAATTGATCACTATGAAGAATCTGAAGGACCCAAAAATCAAGATTTTTCCCTCTAAGACGAGGGGAGTTAAGGAATTGCCATCTAGCTCTGCACTTGATTCACCTTTGGTTAGGAGTAAGTTTGCAACACCACCACATGCTATTAATCCTGATATGTCACAAGTTATTGATGATGCTACTTCTGCTATGAATGATGCTTATGATGATGATTCTAGTACCATGCTTGATGATAATGTCCCACTAGGTGAATTTCTTGATGAACAAATTGCTAGAGCTAAAGAGAATGAAATTATTGAAACTGATGAGATTGCTGAAATTGATGAAGCCTTTGAAACTGATGACTATGAAACACCTTTTAGACCTAGCTCTCCTAGATTTGAAATGCCTAAGATACCTGAAGGTTATGTTATGGATGAGGAGATAACTAGAGAAATCCTTTCTTGTAAGGATAGAGATGATCTTAAGAAATTACTACGCAAGTATAAAGAGAAGACTTTGAATGCTAGAATGAAATGTGATCCTAAGTTTGCTACATCACCTATCTTTGTTAGTGATAAGGATTATGAATTCTCTGTCGACCCAGAGTTAATTACTTTGGTTGAATCTGATCCTTTCCATGGCTATGAAACTAAAACTGTAGTGGCACATCTTACTAAGCTGAATGATATAGCCACCCTCTTTGCTCATGATGAGAAGATTCGCTACTACTATATTCTCAAATTATTTCTGTTCTCATTAAAGGGTGATGCTAAGATATGGTACAATACTCTTGCTCCTGGTTGTGTGCGTAGTCCCAAGGATATGATTTACTACTTCTCTGAAAAATATTTTCCTGCTCATAAGAAACAAGCTGTCCTACAGGAAATATTTAACTTTGTGCAAATTGAAGAAGAGAGTCTCCCACAAGCTTCGGGGATGCTTCTCCAACTGCTTAATGCTTTGCCTGATCACCCTCTTAAGAAAAATGAAATACTTGATATCTTCTATAATGGACTAACCGATGCTTCTAGGGACTTCCTAGATAGTTGTGCTGGTTGTGTTTTCAGGGAACGAACTGTTGAACAAGCTGAGGAACTATTGAATAATATATTAAAGAATTATGATGATTGGACTCTCCCTGAACCACTACCTAAACCCACTCCGAAGAAGAGAGGTATCTTATTTCTCAGTCTTGAAGATATGCAAGAGGCAAAGAAATGTATGAAGGAAAAAGGTATTAAAGCTGAGGATGTTAAGAATTTACCACCTGTTCAAGAAATACATGGCCTTGACACACCACCGCCTCCACAGGTGGTAGAGGTAAATTCTTTATTAAAGTTTGATGAAAGTGATATCCCTTACAATAAACATCCTAGTCAATGCTTATATGAGTTTGATAACTACATTATGAAACAAGATCACTTCAATGCAAATGTTCTGAAACAATTGAAATATAATTCTGATATGATTGCTCGCTTGAGTGACTTGTTATTTAGAATCAGTAATGATGTTAGAGGTGTAGGAAAACATGCCTCTATGATTCAAACCCAGTTAGAACAAGTTGCTAAATCTCAAAAGGAGTTGCTTGATGAAATGAATAATAATATGAATGATTTTGCTGCTAGAGTAGTTACTAGAGGAGGTAGAATGACCCAAGAACCACTTTATCCTGAAGGTCATCCTAAAAGAATTGAACAAGACTCTCAAAGAATTAACACTGATGCACCTAGTCCTTCTAAAAAGAAAAAGAAAAAGAAAAATGATAGGACTTTGCATACCTCTAGTGAACCGGAGATACAGAAACCTCCTGATGATAATGATGTCTCTATTTCTGATGCTGAAACTCAATCTAGTAATGAACATTCACCTAGTGATAATGATAATGTTCATGCAGATACTCAACCGAACAATGATAAAGAACTAGATAATGATGTTGAAATAGAGCCTGCTGTTGATCTTGATAACCCACAACCTAAAAATAAATGATATGATAAAAGAGACTTTGTGGCTAGGAAACATGGTAAAGAAAGAGAGCCATGGGTTCAGAAACTCACGCCCTTTCCACCTAAACCATCTAAGAAGGATGGTGAAGAATTTGAACGCTTTGCTGAAATAATTAGGCCAGTCTTTTTGCGCACCCGCTTAAATGATATCTTAAAGATGGCCCCTTATGCAAAATACATGAAAGACATCATCACTAATAAAAGAAAGATACCTGAAGCTGAAATCTCCACCATGCTTGCTAATTATTCTTTTAAGGATGGAGTACCTAAAAAACTTGGAGATCCTGGAATACCAACTATACCTTGCTCCATTAAGAGAAATTATGTCAAAACTGCTTTGTGTGATTTGGGAGCTGGTGTTAGTGTTATGCCTTTCTCTTTGTATAAAAGACTTGATTTGAATAAACTCACACCTACTGAAATATCATTGCAAATGGTTGACAAATCAACTGCCTTACCTATTAGTATTTGTGAGAATGTGCCCGTTGTTGTTGCAAATGTTACTATCTTAACGGACTTTGTTATTCTTGAGATGCCCGAGGACAACAACATGTCGATTATCCTTGGTAGACCCTTTTTGAATATTGCAGGGGTTGTTATTGATTGCAATAAAAGCAAAGTTACTTTTTATATCAATGGTAATGAGCATACGGTGCACTTTTCGAAGAAACGATTCCAAGTGAATGGTATAAATGTTATTGAAGAATCTCCGACAATCACTATTGGAAGTTTTCAACTACCTCTACCTACTGCCAAAAAGAAATATGATATACTTATTGTTGGGGATATGCATATCCCCATTGAGGTAACTTAGTGTTTTACGAAAGTTCTTCGGTTTCATGCTAATCGGAAGTGGTTGTTAATAAGACTTGATCAACCTTATTAATGGGCCATTTTTCAGAGGTATGAAGTTGATGAATCTAGTAGGCACAACTTTCTGTACCCACCTTTTGTTTCTATTCTTCTTAGTCAAATAAAATAATATGCCATGTTTATCCTGTTTTCTGATTTCTCCGTGCAATAAAAAAATGACCCAAAAGAAAAAGTTCTCAGAATGTCCTGAAAATTTGATACATTTTTTTCTGAATATTTCTGAATTTCTGGTGCAAATAACATTAGAGGGGGGTGCACCTGGTGCCCACAAGACACCAGGGCGCTCCAGCAACCCCAGGCGTGCCCTGGTGGGTTGTGGCCCCCACGTGGGCCCCCTCACTTATCCCTTTAGCCCATGTCATCTCCTACCTCCAGAAAAAAATCACCATATCTCTCATTACCGTGTTCTTGCTCTCAAACCCGCGGATTTCGATCTCTTTGCTCGAAGCTCCGTTTCCGAAACTGTTTTGGGGGATTGCTACCTGGTATGTGACTCCTCCATTGCTCCAATTAGTTTTTGATTTAGTGGGTTATTTTTAGAATAATTAGCTACTCTTGGTGCTGCTGTAAATGAGCTTGCATGTTGAATTCTTAGAGTTCTAAGTAGTTTGAATGCTTAATATGGCCTCTATGCATCCTTAGGAGTAGTTCTATCAATCTTACGAAGTTTTGTTAACTAAATTTTGTGTCCCAAAAATACTTTAGAAATTTGTTCACAGATAAAAATGCAATTCTTTAGGAGTTCTTCGAGGAGGAGGTCCTCGGAGGCCTCATCAAGCGGAAGCTCGGTCCGACAATCTTATGTTGAGCCAAGTGAAAGCTCGATGCCATATGCCGCTACCAAATCATGTCTATGGCCATGTGATGAATTCATGGAAGGTGCAGGTATCAAGGAGGAATTCGAGCAATTTATCCACAATGCAGAACTTGCTCCCTTCATCGCAGATAAGTGCCCTCAACATCTCGAACTCACAAAAAACTTTCACGAAGAAATTTAATTTTTTCCCCCGTGAGTCTAGAGTTTCATTCAACCTTTATGACCGTCCCTTCACCATGCCTTTAGAAGTGTTTAGTAGAGCGTGAAAAATCCCATATTGGGGTTCGCTAGACGAACCACCATTATCTGAGTATGAGTCATTTCTGATTAATCTCTGTTTCGGTGAAGATATGGGTGTGACACAAGGTAGAATTAAAAGCATCAATTTCCCATCAATACATTACTTTGCACTCTTTAATGGCAAATGTGTCATAGGCAAGCAAGATTGCATCCCACTGTGTGCTCCTGATTTGAGTCTCATACACACTGCTATAACAGGAGATAAACGTTATAATCTTGGGGCAATTGTTGAACGGAGATTGCAGCACAACGCTGCTAGTGGCCATTTTTATGGAGGAATTTATGCCTTCCGTGTAGCAGAGAAGCTAAATGTATCACCTTGGCCTAACGATCCCATTTTACCTACTCAGTACTTAGACTTTGAGGCCATGAAACGTCATAGGTTCCTTAAGGGCACAACCACTAATTATACTTACAACTTGAGGTTTAATAAAGATCCCATTGTACCTGTTACTTTGCCTGCTCCTGCTCTCTTTGATTTTCACAGTAGGGGAAGATACTATGTTCTTGAGAGCGAGGCCCTGCGTACAATGCAAAGGTTGAAGCTGCTAGGAGGGCTGAGGAGGCTACACCATGGACCTCGGTTGGCTATCACTCCAACTGTTATCCAGGCTACGGATGGTGATTACCAAGCTAGGCCAAAAGCCTAAGCTTGGGGGAGTACGTATTTCCACCGACATTATATTCATGTTTACACATTTCATTCCAGTCGTCGGTGTCTACCATTTTTCATTGTACTATCCATGATAGATTTAATTTTTTGCTTTCTTCTTGCGTGTTTGAAAAACTTTGAGAAAACCCAAAAATATTTCCTACTTCTTTTCGACTTTTCTTTCTAGCTTAAATTAATTATAGTATCAAAAGAAAACCCAAAAAGATTTCTCGTTTCTTATTTTACTTGTTGGGAGCTTTCCCGTGTAAATAGTTTTTTTGTTTTTGTTTTTTCCTCTTTAATTTGCTTTCTTCAGGAAAAACCAAAAACTCCAAAAACATTTCAGTGTGTTTCTGTGAAATTCTTTTCCTTTTGAGTCGTACCAAGGAGAAGACCACGATGAAAATGTTGAGTGGCTCTCCTATGCACTATTGTTGATCTAACAAAGAGCCCATGTTACTTTGTCTTCTCCTCTTGAATAAAATGTTGTAGATTCCAGCTTAGTCCACGACACTCTTGCGCTATTATTATTTTCATATCATTCGGTCGTGCAAGTGAAAGGCAATAATGACGATATCGGATGAAGTGACTGTGGCAGAGAAAAGCGGGTATGAACTCAACTTGTTTTTGTTTTTGTAAATATGGTTAACCTAGTATCCATGATTTAGCGTATTATGATCAAACATGTTTGCAATGACAATTAGAGATTATAGTTGCCCATGCCATGCTTAAGTAGCTAGGAGTGGATAATGATTTATCTTGGATGTCAACATGCATTAAAATGATTGTGAAGTGGTATGATGATATGGTATCCTCCTCTGAATGTTTCAAGTGGCTTGACTTGGCACATGTTCACGCATGTAGTTGAATCAAAACCAACATAGCCTTCATGATATTTATGTTCATGGTGTCCATATCCTACTCATGCTAGTATTCAATGTCTATTATTCGTAATGCATGTTCATGACCGTTTTTGCTCTATAGCTAGCCTCTTCTCAATTAATTTGCTTGCCTTTGCCTGTACTAAGCGGGAATACTGCTTGTGCATCAAAATCCTTAACCCAAAGTTATTCATGAGTCCACTATATCTACCTATATGCGGTATTACCCTGCCGTTCCAAGGAAATTTGCATGTGCCACCTCTAAAAGTTCAAATAAACATCTGTTTTGTGTACTTGGACCGCTCATGGAGCGGCAGGGGGCGGTCAGTATCTTCCATGTTAAGCGGGTTATTCTCATGATGAGTGTTTATTCACTTGTCCTTGCACGAGAGGGGCGGTAATAGGGATTCTCAGTCCCGAAATCAAAAATTACAAATAATTAAACAAAACTCCCCCAGGAATGTTGTTGGTATGGACGGTACCCGTGGATTCGGCTAGCCGTGGAGTGTGATTGTTGGTGGAGGGGGAGTAAACCTTTACTTTTACCGCTTGGGAACCGCCGCTAATGTGTTTAACATGGAAGATATTGATAACTCTTGGTCGTAACGTTGACAGGAAGGGTGTACCTCCCAAAATTATATTTACCTCTGATTTAAACTTTGAGCTCTGGCACCTCTGCAAATCCATGCTTCCCTTTGCGAAGGGACTATCTATTTACTTTTATGTTGAGTCATCACCTTCTCAAATAAGCGCCAGATGTGAGAGCACTATTGTCATCCTCATGCATTGTGTATAGTTAATGTTGGGTGCAGCATGACTGGATCATTTCTACCATGAATTACAATGTTTAGTCGCTGCTTGAACTTTGGAGGTGCTCTGCATTTATGTTTTGCGGTCTCAGAAAGGGCTAGCGAGATACCACCGTTGTCATATTATATCACGATTGTTTTGACAAAGTGTTGGCGCTTGAGATATTTTATTATTGCTCGCTAGTTGCTTATGTCATTGATATGAGTTAATATAATTTTTAAGAGTTATTGCTGACATGGTTAGTCATAATCTTTGCTAAAAACCTGGGTGCTACTTAAGCATATATATGTAAACAAGAACAAAAGAGTTCGTAAAAGTTTTTCTTTATCACTTTCAGTTTGTCAACTGAATTGCTTGAGGACAAGCAATGGGTTAAGCTTGGGGGAGTTGATACGTCTCCGTCGTATCTACTTTTCCTCACGCTTTTTCTCCTGTTTTGGACTCTAATTTGCATGATTTGAATGAAACTAACCCGGACTGACGCTGTTTTCAGCAGAACTACCATGGTGTTGTTTTTTGTGCAGAAATAAAAGTTCTCGGAACTGGACGAAACTTTTTGGAGATTTATTTTACAATAAATAAAAAATACTGGAGCCAAGAACCAACGGAGGGGGTGCCCTGGTTGGGCACGATACACCAGGGCGCGCCACCCCCTCCAGGCGCGCCCTAGTGGGATGTGCCCACCTCGGGGCCCCACTGACCCTAATTCTAGCGCTATAAAATCCTATTTTTGGAGAAAAAAATCAGAGAGAAAGTTTCATCGCGTTTTACGATACGGAGCCGCCGCCACCTTCTGTTCTTCATCGGGAGGCCAGATTTGGAGCCCGTTTGGGGCTCCGGAGAGGGGAATCTTCGGTCTTCGTCATCATCAACCCTTCTCCATCGCCAATTCCATGATGCTCCCCACCGGGAGTGAGTAATTCCTTCGTAGGCTTGCTGGTCGGTGAGGAGTTGGATGAGATTCATCATGTAATCAAGTTTGTTTTGTTAGGGCCTGATCCCTAGTATCCACTATGTTCTGAGATTGATGTTGCTATGACTTTGCCATGCTTAATGCTTGTCACTAGGACCCGAGTGCCATGATTTCAGATCTGAACCGTTTATGTTATCACCGTTATATATATGTTCTTGATCCGATCTTGCTAGTCATATGCACCTATTACATGTTATGATCCATAAACCCCGGAGTGACAATAGTTGGGATACTTTCCGGTGATGACCGTAGTTTGAGGAGTTCATGTATTCACTATGTGTTAATGCTTTGTTCCGGTTCTCTATTAAAAGGAGGCCTTAATATCCCTTAGTTTCCTTATGGACCCCGATGCCACGGGAGGGTAGGACAAAAGATGTCATGCAAGTTCATTTCCATAAGCACGTACGACTATTTACGGAATACATGCCTACATTACATTTATGAGCTGGGGCTAGTTCTATGTCGCCCTAGGTTATGACTGTTATATGATGAATATCATCCAACGAGTTCACCGATCCAATGCCTACGAGTTTTCCACATATTGTTCTTGCTAAGTTACTATTGCTACTGCCACTGTTCCAACTGCTACAAAACTATTGCTATCACTGCTACTATTACTGTTACCACTGCTATCAAAACTATCATACTACTGTGCTACTGATCACTCTGCTGCAGATATTTAATCTCCAGGTGTGGTTGAATTGACAACTCAACTGCTAATACTTGCAAATATTCTTTGGCTCCCCTTGTGTCGAATCTATAAATTTGGGTTGAATACTCTACCCACGAAAACTGTTGCGATCCCCTATACTTGTGGGTTATCAAGCCCCCGTCAAATATTTTCTGCATGATCAAATAGTTGTTGTTGGACAAGAAAGAAAATGTAATGAGTTATGTTTGCTTATATTCACACAGAAGTTATATTTTCATGAATCCTCTAACATGTGGTGCTTGTGTAGGACCTTTTGCTAGCCAATTTTTTTTCACTAAGTAGAGATACTAGTGCATCCAAAACCCTTAAACCGAGTTTCTTTCCACGAGAGTCCACCATATCTACCTATGGATTGAATAAGATCATTCAAGTAAGTTGTCATCGGTGCATAAAGCAATAAAAAATTCTCCTAAATATGTATGATCTTTTATTATAAGGGAAAATAAGCTTTGTACGATCTTGTGATGGCAAAAAAACAAAAGCGACAGACTGCATACTAAAGGTTGCTATCATAAGGGGCAATATAAAGTGACGTTCCTTTACATTAAGAGCTTGCACATCCTAAATTAAAAGCGCATGCCAACCTCTTCTTCCCTATGCGAAGGGCCTATCTTTTACTTTTCTGTATTTACTTTGATGGAAGGGTCAATGTTCATCCCTACTCCAATCTATTAATTCTTTAGTTGGCAAGCATCATGTGAGGGGGAAAGATCCAGGCACATATATATCTAGTTGGATGTAGGTGATCATGAGTTATTATTGTTGACATTATCCTCGAGGTAAACTAGTTGGGAGGCAAAAACAATAAGCCCCTATCTTCCTTTGTGTATGACGGAAACGTTTGTTCCTAAAAATATGCATTGAGTGTCAGCAACATAGAAGACTAAATGATAGTTGAGTATGTGAACTTGCTAAAATAAATGCTCTTACATATACTCTTCCTGGAAATATGATGAATTGTGATGGTTTCAATGACTAAGAACATAGTTTGTTTGTTTTCAATAAAGTTTATGCTTCGTACTTTAAAAAGTTGTGGATGGATTGTTACTTGTTTATGAGAAGCTATATGATGAAAACATGATTCTATGTTAATGATCATGATGCCATCATGTCCGTATTGTTGTTTTTATTGACACCTCTCTCTCTAAACATGCGGTCATTATTATCGAGTTCGGCTTTCGCTTGAGGACAAGCGAGGTCTGAGCTTGGGGGAGTTGATACGTCCATTTTGCATCATGATTTCCGATTGATATTCGTATTTTTTGTCATTACTCCACTTTATGATGCAATTCGAATGCCTTTTCTCTCTTAACTTGCAAGATTTACACAAAGAGGGAAATTGCCGGCAGCTGGAATTGTGGACCTGAAAAGCTATGGAGAAACTAGAAATTTTCTGGACTCCAAATGACCTGAAACTTCATGGAGAATTTTTATGGAATATATAAGGAATATTGGAGGAAAAACCCTCCAGAGGGGGGCCACTACCTGCCCACAAGGCAACAGGGCGCGGTCACCCCCTGGGCGCGCCCTGATGCCTTGTGGGTCCCACAGGCGGCCTCCAGTGCCCATCTTACGCTATATGAAGGGTTTTGACCTAGAAAAAATAAGGAGGATACTTTCGGGACGAAGCGCCGCCGTCTCGAGGCAGAAACTGGGCAGGAGCACTTTTGCTCTCCGACGGAACGATTCCGCCGGGGAAACTTCCCTCCGGGAGGGGCAAATAGAAGCCATCGTCATCACCAATGCTCCCTCCTTCATGGGAGGACCAATCTTCATCAACATCTTCACCAGCACCATCTCATCTCAAACCCTAGTTCATCTCTTGTATTCAATCTTTGTCTCAAAACCTCAGATTGGTACCTATGGGTTGCTAGTAGTGTTGATTACATCTTCTAGTTGATGCTAGTCGGTCTACTTGTTGGAAGATTATATGTTCTGATCCTTATTCATATTCATTACCCCTATGATCTTGAACATGGTGATGATTTGTGAGTAGTTACTTTTGTTCTTGAGGACATGGGAGAAGTCTTGTTATAAGTAATCATGTGAAGTTGGCATTCGTTTGATATTTGTATGATGTGTATGTTGTTGCTTCCTTTAGTGGTGTCATGTGAATGTCAACTACATGAAACTTCACCATACTTTGGCCTAAGGGAAGGCATTGTGGAGTAATAAGTAGATGATGGGTTGCTAGAGTGACAGAAGCTTAAACCCTAGTTTATGCATTATTCCGTAAGGGGCTGATTTCGATCCATATGTTTCATGCTATGGTTAGATTTATCTTAATTCTTGTTTCGTAGTTGCGGATGCTTGCGAGAGGGGGTAATCATAAGTGGGTTGCTTGTTCAAGTAAGAACAACACCCAAGCACTGGTCCATCCATATATCAAATTATCAAAGTAACGAAAGTGAATGAACTCAACATGATGAACGTCACTAGACGACAATTCCCATGTGTCCTCGAGAGCACATTGATTTATATAAGAGAACTTTTAGGCTTTTCCCTTTCTACAAAAAGGATTGGGACTCCTCACTGCACCTTTTCTCATATTTTTACTTGTTACTTGTTATGAATTATCTTGCTACAAAACTATCTATCACTGTTACTTACCGCACTTGCATAGAATACCTTGCTGAAAACCGCTTGTCATTTCATTCTGCTCCTCGTTGGGTTCGACACTCTTACTTATTGAAAGGACTACGATTGATTCCCTATACTTGTGGGTGTCAGCGTTCTGGGTTCGGGGGTACCCAGACCTGCCTGCCCGCGGCCCAGCGCATGGCCCACCTCGACGGCCCTGTTCGGCCTGGCGACGGACCCCTCAAGACAAGGCCCTCGTGAGGGCCCTCGCCTCGCGAGGAGGACGACGCCAAGACCTCCAACGGAGCGGCATCCCCAGGCTGCCTCCCGAGGAGCGAAGATTCCTATGCAGGTACCCTGCCTCAGGAGGCCGCGGTGACGTGAGCCACGACAACCAAAGCAGGCGGGCGCCAGCAGGCGCAGCAGAGACAGTTTCCTCTTTCGTGCTAAGGAAGCGAGGACAGACGCGGGTTCCCAAGGATGCCCCCAAAGGTTTCCACTCCGGTGCAACGAGACCAAGACCACGGGCTCGGCAGGATGAATGTCATCGCCGAGCCCACCTCCGCGTCACACCAGGAGCTTTGCAGGCGAAGACCACCTTTAGTCAGGATAAGATGTACCTCCTGTCCCCTTTCAAATTTGGCCGTTGTGGGATCCCTTCCCGCCAGAGCGATAAGGGAAGAGGACCAAGGCCCGCTATAAATAGGGGCTAGCCACCACCGTAGAGGGGGATCGGATCCACCACACCAAAGAGCCCTCGCGAGGTCACTCGACCACTGTACTTGTTCATTCACAAACCTCCTCGTGAGGCCAATCCACCGAAAGCAGGAGTAGGGTTTCACACCGCAAGGTGGCCCGAACCTGGGTAAATCACGTGTCCCTGTTCGTCCTCCCAGGTAAGAGCCGTGGGGGGGAATCGCTGTGGAGTAACTGCGAAGTCGAGCTGAATCGAAGGGCGAGCGCACCCCTGTGTTCGAACCTTTCTTGGGTTTGCGGAGCCCTGAATCCGACATTTGGCGCGCCAGGTAGGGGGTGCGCCGGCGTCCTTCAGCTCCGACGACTCCCGCTTCGCCTACTCCATGGCCGGTCCCCAACACATGCACCCCGAGGGCTCAATGCCGGACGACAGTTACCGGGCCACCAGCGTCGTTGCCACCACCGTCGCCGCTCGTTCCACCCATGCGCTGACAGGCTCCTCGCGCCCCCTCTACGGCAGAGCGCCCGCCACAACACGCCTCCCGCGGGGTCCTCCTCAACCTGTGCCCACGTGGGAGACCTGAACGCGCAGGACGCGCTGCTCATGGCAAGCGAGCTGCTTCGCCATCGCCCGACGCACGGAGGCTACGACGCCTGGGCCGACCACATCGCCGAACTTGTCACTGTCGCGAGAAGGGCCTTGGCTCCGTACCTCCCCCTCCGATCCCCGGCGCAAGGAGCGGGAGGCTCGGCCGGCGGGCCGTTTCCACCACCGCGCGACGACGCGTCCGGCCACCAACCCGATGAGCCCGAGCAAGGTACGACCCAGGCTGTGCTCCTTCTCCTTAGGGTCCCGGTGACCGGGTTCAGGCCGCCGCCTGGCCCCGGTGAAGGCACGCATGAAGAAGGTGATGGCACGCTCCGCACTCGCCACAACCCGCACGCCTACGACCCGGCTGATCACCAACTGCTCGGGCTTTCTCGGCAGGAGCGCGCCAACCGACGCAGGGATCGGGCAGCACAAGCCGCTGAACCTGGAGGTCACCAAGGCAGAGGTGCGGAGGATGCCCACGACAACAACCTTTGCCAAAGTGGACGCGGCCAACCTCGCGGCGGCGGCGGAGCCGGCCAACTTCGGGCAGAGGCTCGGCGCAAGCGGGTTCGCGGGCCGCGCGCCCAGGACAGCATCGCCCAGGACAACATCGCCCTGTTGCCCGGGGGAGGCTTCAACTACGAGGCGCGCAGTGAAGGGCCAGAGGGAGACCAAGGCCCTCGCGTGGAAGCGTACGTTCCAAGCGGCACCATGACAGGCGTCGGCACAGCGAGTTTCACACTCGCCGCAGGCTCCACCACCCCCTCGGCGTAGGGAGGGCCGCTCCCGGTGCCCCTCTCTAGGTCGGGCCTGGGGGCTCCCAACGGAGCACCGGGCTCGGCCGGCGCAACGAAGAGGGCGCCCGGGGGCATGCGGGGGAGCGCGCAGGATGCGCCCTCGCGAGCAGGGAACGCAGAGCCAGGCACCAGGGCCACAGGAATCGCCGTTCAGGAGACCGGGAGGACGCGAGAGGCGCGGGCCACGTGCGGCAGGCGCCGCGAGGGCCCCGCGCTGATCGGGTCATGCTCCTAAGGGCCCTATGCGCCTCACGACTCGGGGGGTGCCGGCATAGTCCTCAAGCGGCAAGGACCGGCGAGGCCCCCGAGGCGTGGCTTGGCCGGCGCACTGGCGCCACCCGAGGCGGCTACATCAACACAATACTCCTACGGTCGCGCGGGGTGTGTTGCGCTCATGTTTGGTCCGCGGGAGCACAATCCCGCGGTCACGCGTGGAGCAATGCACCCATGTTTGGGCCGTAGGGGCGCGCAACCGCGCAGAAATGTGCGGGGTGGCCCAAGGGTCGAGCTGGGAACTCATGAGCCTTGCGCCTGGGGGTTCGCCCGGCTATCTGCAACCGTGACACTCTCACGTAATAATGAGTGGGCTGTATATGCCCGGGGTCCCCCGAGGACGCGGAGGGACCCCCACCCACGCCCAAGTGGAAGCCCCATGCTCCGCGCTGGCGGACGACACGGTCCCCCAATGACTATGCCCACGCCTAGTGGAAGCCCTATGCTCTGCGCTGGGGGGAAGACGAAGACTAGCTATTAGGTGTCGGACGCGGCTATTCCCTGCTCTCTTTTGTAAACCAAATTTGCCGTATTTTGGAATGAAACTTAAAGCTTTCGCATCTCTGTTTGCAAAAGGGGTGGGGGTTTTTCTCCTTCACAGTGTTTATCGCTTTGCAGTCTTGGCTTTAAATGTTAGCACCGGTTTTCTCTCTCTCGCGCCTTGCAAGCGGGGGCTGGGCACGGTATGGACCTCGCCAAATCCTCGAGCGGCGCTCTCGAGCGAGCCGGCAGGCACAAGTTTCCCCAGGCTCCCGCTGCTCGCACGTCAACGGGGACCCCTAGGCATCGCGACCCAGGGGCCACACTAGTCACGTAGCCCCTCGCCCCTTGGTCTCGTCCTGTTGATCCGGACGCCCCACGGCGGCCGAGGTATGCGCGGGATTGGGCCCCGTCGACGCAGAGCACAAGAGCAAGCAGAAAGGAGACAGGGCGCAGAAGGGAATCTCAGGATTCAAACAAGTTACTACAAGCACAGGCCGGCAGGCGCATACTGCCTCAGGCCCCCAGCCTCAGGAGCGCTCGTCCCCTGGCCTTGCCAGGCATTACAGCCCGACATACCAGCAGCGATGGACCCTCGCCCAGGTGCTCCGGCCAGAATGGTCGCTACAAAGAAGACGACTAGGGGAAGGGAAGTCGTGATTCGACTCGTTGTCAAGAAATTCTAACTCTGCGTAAAGTACTTTTCAGCACCTTCGCGGAAAGCGGGGCCTTGAGGAAGCGCCTCCGGAGGCCCTGATTCCTCGCCACTCCAGGAGCCTCGCGAGCGGCGAGCGCGGAAAGCTGCCTGGTCCGCGAGGAAGAGGCTCCCACGGCAAGAACTCCAAGCTGCCCTGGCGCCCCGGCTGCACCTCACGATGCAGGAACCTGCCACAAGAAGTAAAAGCAAAAGGCGGCCTCCCGAGGATTGTCGCCCCTAAGACCTAGCTCCGGCGCCCGAACATGAAGGAGATGGCCCCTCCCGCGTTGTAGGACCGAAAGTATGTCTAGAGGGGGGGTGATTAGACTACTTGACCAAATAAAAGTTTTGCCTATACCAAATTTTAGAGTTGGCAGTTTTTAGCATTTCATGGCAAGTCAAGTACACCCTACACATGCAAGTCTAAGAGTATAGCAGCGGAAAGTAACAACAAGCATGAGTAGAAAGGATAGGGTAGGAAGATCAAACGCAATTGTAGACACGATGATTTTTCCCGTGGTTCCGATAGATGGTGCTATCGTACATCCACGTTTATGGAGTCTTCAACCCACGGAGGGTAACGGTCGCGAGAGTCTACGGAGGGCTCCACCCATAAGGGTCCACGAAGTAGCAACCTTGAATATTCCATAACGGCTTCCGTCCACGAAGGACTAGCCTCACTATGGGTAGATCGTCATGAAGTAGGCGATCTCCTTGCCCTTACAAACTTCTTGGTTCAACTCCATAACACGAAGTAGGAGGCTCCCAAGCGACACCTAACCAATCTAGGAGGCACCACCCTCCAAAAGGTAATAGGCTCGGTAATGACGATGAACTCCTTGCTCTTGTGCTTCAAGATGATAGACTCCTCAACACACAATCACTCTCTCACAGATTTGGCTTGGTGGAAGAGATGGGATTGGTGGAAAGCAACTTGGGGAGGCTAGAAATCAAGATCCATATGGTTGGAGTGGAAGATCTTGACCTCAACACAAGGGTAGGTGGCTCTCTCTCAGAAAACTGGATGGGGCAAGTATGGAATAGTTCTGAGTGCTTCTCTTTCGAGTAGGTGGTGGTGAAGGGGTATATATAGGCATCCCCAAAAATCCAACCGTTACACACAAAATGACCAACTCGGTGACACCGATGTGTTAATCTCGGTGGTACCGAAGTGACCAAAAGGTGGCAACTTTTGAATCTCGGTGAGACCGATATAGGAAACTCGGTTGCACCGATAAGGTGACCAACGGTCAGATTGACATTCTCGGTGACGCCGATCCAACAATCTCGGTGGTACCGATATTGTGAATTTGCGTAACAGTAAGTTGGCAACCTAAACTCGGTGGCACCGGAATGGAATCGGTTGCACCGAAGTGGCTAGGGTTTGGCTGAGTCTGTCTGAGTTTGGGAATCGGTGGCACCGAGTGGAAAGTGTTGGTTGCACCGATTTTGAATATTTGGCTATGGACAGACTTTGTGGAAGAGCTTGTGGGTGTTTTTGGTGACTATCACTTGTGCACGTATGAGCATTTTGTTCACCAATCAAAACCTTACCCCCTTTTAATAGTATTGGCTTTCCTATGGACTCAAAGTGATTTTTCACAAATGTAAAATGTAGAGTCCTCTTGCTTGAAGCTTTGCCAATCCATTTCCTTGCATCTTGGGGTATTTCCACAATCTTCATAATCCTTTTGCCATCCCTATCATTGAACTTTTCCTGAAATATACTTAGTGGAAACATTAGTTCAATGACTTATATGTTGTTATTAATTACCAAAACCACCGAGGGAGCAAATGTGCTTTCACGCGTGCGCATGCGGGGCTGGCACGGCGCCATAAGAAAGGAAGACGACGCAGAAGAGTGAGAGTCGGGCTGTTGAGGCGCCGCCCCTGAGAGCCCGGTGCAGGCGCGACCCGTGACACCTCAGGCAGAGGAGGCGCTGTCTCCATCGCGGCTCTTGAAGGTCTCGGCTCCGGATCTGTCGCCTTCCTCGGAGGACGCCGCCTGGGCGAACCGCTCGACCAGGGACTTCACATGCTCGCGCACCTCGTCCCTGAGGGGCCTCCGGAGCTCTTCGGGCACCGGCTCCGTCGCGCGGGAGTGGTCAAGCATGGGGGCATGGTGGCGCAAGTTGGAGAAGACGCGCGTCAGCGCGCTATCCAGAAGGTCGCGCGCGCTGGACTCGGCATCCTCGTCCACCCGGGACACGCCGGACTCCAGCGCCTTCACCACCTTCTGGAAGAAGTGAAGGTAGCCCCCGTCGCGTGCGCACATGGCAGCGCGGGGGCTTCCCCGACGAACCGGCGAACCGCGCTGCCCGCGTGGCTGGCGATGTCCAGGTATTGCTTGGCGCGCTGCGCCTTCATCATCTTCGCGTGCGCCACTTCATTCCTGGCTGCCTGCACGACGTTGGCGGCCCCCTCGACCTAGGCCTGGAGAGATGCCAGATCCGCCTTGGCGTCCTCCTCACCTCGAAGCGCTGCTTGAAGGGCGGCCTCGGTGTCCCGCAGCTGGGTCTGGAGCGCGTCCACCTCGCCCTGAAGCTCGTCAAGCCTGCGCCTCTTGGGCGCAGGCACCCTGAAAGGAGCCGGCGATCAGGCTCGGCAGGCCAGGCATGATTCTCAAGGAAAGGCGGAGGCAATGACACACTTACTCGTTAGTGGCGGTCCAGCGTCGGCGCGCCTGGACCGGCCTCGAAGACTGACCCCTGCCGCCCCCGGGAGATGGTGGCGGCGCCGGGGACCCTGTACGTGCTCCGGTGTCGGCAGCACTCCCCCCGGACGCCATGAGAAGGAGAGAGGGAGAAGAAGCGGTGATCCTGCGAAGGTGGCGAACGGGAAGGTGTGCGTGGGTGGAATTGCCCCTCGGGCGAGGCAGGTTTATAGGCGCAACAGCGATCCCCGAGGCATCGTGGGGAGTGGAGGCGACGCGCGCTCCCCGGGCGCCGCGTGTCGAGCTCGGTCCGCGAGCGGCTCTGCCCCGCGTCGTTTCATTCCTCTCGACTGGTCACTTCAGCGCAGGCCGGGGAGAAAGGAAAACACAAGAAGGCGGCGTCAATCAAGGAAGAGGAATGATGGCCAACGCGGCGCTCAGGCTTCTTGTCAGCTTGACTCAGGGCAGTTCTCGAGGCGACGTGGGGAAGTGGAGGCGTCTGCGCCTCGTCGTGCGCCACGCGTCAAGGTCGGCCCGCAGACGGTTGGGGCCTGCGGTGCTTCGGACTCCCCTTCTTGGCTTCGCCCCGAAGCCAACCCGAGCGCGCCTTGGGCCCGGGGGCAACTGTCGGCGTTCTGGGTTCGGGGGTACCCAGACCTGCCTGCCTGCGGCCCGGCGCGTGGCCCACCTCGACGGCCCTGTACGGCCTAGCGACGGATCCCTCAAGACAAGGCCCTCGTGAGGGCCCCCGCCTCGCGAGGAGGACGACGCCAAGACCTCCAAGGGAGCGGACTCCCCAGGATGCCTCCCGAGGAGCGGAGATTCCTATGCAGGTACCCGGCCTCAGGAGGCTGCGGTGACGTGAGCCACGACAACTATGGGGGATATAACCCCGTGGTATAACCCCGCGGTATTCGAAGTATTGGGATTTTGTATCCAGAACACTATTCGGCTGATTACGCCCTCAAGATGATCTCATATGAGAAAACTTTCTACATTAATTGTCTTCGTCTCGTCGAATCGGTCGATTTTCGTATAAAAATCGTCTCAATCCGAGTTCGTATGCAAAAGTTAGAGCTATCTGAATGCAGCCATGTCAAGAGGCGAAATAAGACGCGGGAGACCAGACACGTCTTGGCGAGTGTCTGATGCAATGCGTGAGTGATTAGCCATTCAAGATGGCCTCGAATCGAAAAACGTTCAACATGAAAGTTGTTCGTAACGTCGAAACGGTCAACTTTGCTTTTGGGCACATTTTCATCCGAGGTCGTTTACTGCCACAAAAAAGACCCGCAAGGTACAGCCAGAAACCTTGCCGGGATGGAAACCTTGCCGGGGAAACCTTGCCGGGATAGAAACCTTGCCGGGGAAATCTTGCCGGGATGGAAACCTTGCCGGGGTGTGAAAGCTTGCCGGGATGGAAACCTTGCCGTGGACATGTTGTCGGGATGGAAACCTTGCCGGGGTGTGAAGCTTGCCGGGGTGGAAAGCTTGCCGGGAAAAGCTTGCCGGGGTGGAAACTGTCAAATCCGACCAGAAGCTGAAGACGGGCTCAAACGATTATCTAGATGGCCTCATATGGAAAAATGTTCTACATGAAAATTGTGCGTATCGTCGAAACGGTCAACTTTTCTTTTGGAGTCATCATCATTTGAGATAATATACGGCCTGCAAAATTTCTACAAAACTCGGACAGCCTAGTCAGCAACAGGACCAAATCCGACAGGAAGTTGAAGATGACCTCCTGGAGTATTGAAGATGGCCTTGTTTGGAAAAGTGATCAATAGAAGAATTGTTCGTATCGTCGAAACGATTGATTTGGATATAAAAAACGTCTCAATCGGAGGTCGTATGCAGATTCTATAGTCCGCGCAAGGAGCAAGACAGAAATTTGGGCCAGATTCGGGTTGAATCCGAGTTAGACTAGAGCTAGGACTCTAGGACGTGAATTGATGTAATTTTCTTGTAAGGAAAGCCTAGATGAATCCTTTGCATGTACGGGAAGTCCAGCCGCCTCTTATATATGTTGGGGGTGACGGCCGATTGAACAACACACAATCGAACAAACACATCTACTACTTTTTCGTGTTCATCTATCTCCTACCCTTGTATCTTTCTTCTCGTTCTTCGTTCGTTCATCTCTTGAAGGCCAGCAATCCACGAGGCTCCAAGGGCGTTCAGAACGACTTGGAGCAACCAATCGTTGCCGGGTGCTCTGACGGGGTCCCTCCCGAGTAACCGGGGCGTCTGGTGTCAAAAGTGCCGGCCGGATTGTCTTGCGTATCGCGCTTCCGGCAGGCCTCCCGCGGTGCGAGTTGCGGAGCATCTCCCTCGGCGCTGCGGGTACACGGTGACGTGTTCGTGTGTCAACAATTGGCTTTCCTATGGACTCAAAGTGATTTCTCACAAATGTAAAATGTAGAGTCCTCTTGCTTGAAGCTTTGCCAATCCATTTCCTTGCATCTTGGGGTATTTCCACAATCTTCATAATCCTTTTGCCATCCCTATCATTGAACTTTTCCTGAAATATACTTAGTGGAAACATTAGTTCAATGACTTATATGTTGTTATTAATTACCAAAACCACCAAGGGAGCAAATGTGCTTTCAATCTGCCCCTTTTTGGTAATTGATGACAACATATAGATCAAAGCTTCGACAAAGATATAATCAATGAATATAATCGTTGCTTTGAGAAGTATGTGATAAGCAAGAGCTCCCCCTAAATTTGTGCATTATTTTAAATTTGCGTTTGAATGCAAATGCACAATCGATTAGGTACATGGGGCACTTCTTCCATGTCACATACATCTTGGTGGTGTGCGAGAATAATTAGAGTGAACATCATAGCACAACACAACCAAACAAAGATAATGATCATCTCATAAGCATTAAGATGATAGGAAATAGTAGCACAACACACATAAAGTGTATGATCAAAACACAAAGCATAGCCAAAAGTAAATGAACCATGTGTGTTTTTGAAAAAGCAATAAAAACCAAACGCTCTCTCACTCGAAGCCTAAAGATCTATATACACTTCTCCCCCTTTGGAAACAAGTTACCAAAAAGTTCAAAGGCATATGTCTAAGCGTTCTTGGGCTGATCTCCTCCAGTTGTTGATGAAGGAGTCGAGAGAACAGCGTCAGCGAAGATCTCTGCAGATGTCGTGGATGGAGTTGGTGTGGAAACTGGAGGAACTGAAGCTGATGGAGCAGGAGCTGAGGTGACAGTGGCTGGAGCTGATGAAGAGGGCCTCAAGTCTGGAGCTGGCACAGTGGTTGATCTGGCCTGAGTAGTAAACTGTGTGCCTGGCCTGAGAGGTGATCCATCCTCATCATCATCATCAGAAGAAGAAGAATGAGGAAGAGGCACTGAGTCAACTTCCTTCTTGAGCTCATTGACTGTCTTAGTCAGCCCATCCACCTTATCATTAAGGGTCTTGATCCTGTTCTCAAAGATCCTGACAAGACTGTTCTGGTTCTTCAAGATGTCCTTAATGTCCTTCTGCATGCCCTGAACTGATGAGATCAAAAGATCCATTTGCTCATTCCTGGATTTAGGGACTTGAGCACTAGTAGATCTGGCTGCCTCTGCCTCTGCCTGAGCTACAGCTGAAGTGGGATGATCTTGGTTCATCTCCACGACGTTGTCCTCGAGATCTGGCTGTAGGGGCAAGTGGGGTCTGTCCAGAGCAAATATGTGCTTCTCCAGCTTAGAGTTGATGAGCATCTGGATGTAGGGTGCATAGCAGCAAGAGCGCTTCTGATCAGCAGCAACCCTCTTAACTGTCTCAACAATTAAGTCCATGACTCTAATCCTGGTGTGTCTGCCAAGATGAATCAGCATGTTGATGGAGTAGCCTCGGATCATCTTGTCATCTCCTGACTTGGGCATCAAAGTATGCCTCAGAATAGTATTCATGGTGCGGAGGCCAGCCTGAAGAAAGTAGATGGATCCTAGCTTGTGAGACTTCACATGAGCAGCAGGGATCACATTGTACATATTGGCCATAGCATTGTGGCTCTCCTTGGACTCTGAGTAGACATCCAAATCACCATCCTGTGCCTCAGGGACTCCTAAGATTTCAGCCCATTCCTCAACAGTGAACTCATATCTTGCACCTTCAGTCATCCATACAATTCTACCATCTCCATAGAAATGTGCAGTGGAGTAGAATTGCATGATCATCTCATCATTCCAGGCAGTGAACTCTCTGCCAACAAACTCATCCAAACCAATGCAGTGGAAATTGTCTTGGACACTTGGAAAATGATCTTCATTCTCCTTGATGAATTTCTAGTCCACATATCTCATATCACTCACAGCTGGACTCTTGTCAAAAAGCACAGTCTCATAGAAATCATGTTGCTCTTTGGTGTAGAATCTGTAGTCCATAGCTGTCTTCCTCCTTTGGGCATATGGATCAGCAGCTCTCCAAGCCCTCAAACCAGAATCCTTCCTCTTCTTCACATCCTCAGCAAGTGGGTAGCTGGCATTATGTACTGGAAGGTGTGGTCTAAGCTTCATCAGGGCAGACATAGCATCTTCATCCTCAACTCTGGAGGTGTTTCCCTTGTTCTTTTCAGAAGCTGGAATTTGCCTTGAGAGCCTCTTAGGCTTTTCAGCAACAGCCTTCTTGGGGGCAGACTTGGTGCTCTTGGAAGTGCCACTCTTTGGCATAGCATCAGACATAAGTTTCTTTTGCTTCTTCTTGGGAGAGGCCTTGACAACTTGCTCCTCCTCCTCCTCAGCAGCAGCACCAGCAGCTTCCTCAGGGTCCTCAAACATGGAGGTCTGCCTACCAGTGACATAGACAATCCGTTTCCTGGCTCTCTTCTTCTCCCCTGCCTTCTTAGGCATAGATTTCTTTGGGGGTGACTCAAGGTGAAGAGCCATTTTTGCCCTAGCACCCTCAGGTGCTCTCATAGCTTCTGAGCTGGCATACTCCTTCCTGACAGCTCTCCTTGAAGAGGTAGCTTCATTTGCAGCTTTCTTGGCAGCCTTCTCTTGCTTCTTAGCAAGAACCTCCTCTGGCACAAAGTCTGAATCCTCCTCATCAGAATTCAGCTTCTTCCTGGTCCTTGTTGCAGCCTTGGGCAACCCATGGGAACTAGGAGTGCCTGGATCTGAAGATGAACTAGACTCAGGACTAGTGCCTGAACTCATCACAATGTTCTTCTCTTGGAAATTGTTCTCACTGTCCTCAGCACTTGACATACTGACCCTGTGAATAGAGTATATAGGAGCAGAAGAAGATGAGTCATCACAAAATTATCAGCTGTTTTTTTTGAAAGTTTGAACAAAAGATTCTCAAGGTTTACATTCTGTCACATGAAAATCGGTACAGCCGAAGCAAAAATTTCGGTGCTACCGAGACTGACTTTCTTCTTAACAGAAACTTGGCACTCTTTTCGGTAAGACCGAAAAGAAGTACTCGGTTTCACCGAGAAAGTTCTCAGCAGCATAGACAGGCAAATCGGTGACACCGATTTGTTTGCTTCGGTTCCACCGAGTTCCATCGGGCGGACGGCAAACCCTAGAGAATCGATCGTTCTCTAACTACAGGACATTTTAGGGGATTGAGAGGATTGCAAATGGTGGCTTATAGATAATATTGAATCCAATGCGCGAGAATTAGATGGGGAGCGCAAGGAAAGACGAATCTGTACCGTAACTCGGTGACAGACTCGCTACGGCGGCGACGGCGGCGAAGATGCCCGTCGACGGCGAGGATTCCCAACGGCGGAGGCGCTCGGGGAGGCAAGGCGACGACCAGGGGGTCCTTCTGCGGCAGTTTAGGGTTTGGGGTGCGACGATTGAAGATTGAAATTTTGAATCGTCGGGACCACAGGCTATATACCCTTCACTGTCGGTGACACCGATTCTAAAGAGAAACTCGGTGTAACCGAGAATATGGAATCGGTAGTACCGAGATAGAAAACCAGATCAACCCTAGGCATTCGGTGAGACCGAGAATTGTGGGTTGGTTCCACCGAGATGCACTTGGGAGGTTTTAATGGTCAGTCCTTGTTGATACGGAACTCCGAGTGCTCCACACACAGAGGGATCGAAAAGTACTTGTTCAAATTTTGTGATGCAGCATGAATGGAATATGAGGTGAGAAAGCATAGATAGCTAAAGAGTGGTCCTAGGCATTCTTGTCCATCCAATTGGCAAAAGATAAATCAAAAACCAAATAGCAACAATTGGATGTCCTTGAATGAGAAAATAAATGCAGACCAACATGCTCACACAATAAGATGTCAAAAGAAATCATGACAAACATGCACATACACACTAGCATCTAACAAGCACTTGGGCGATGACGAAGTCATCTATATATGAGTATATTGACTTAGGATCCAAGTAAGAATACTTGATCATAGGTCATACTCATCGTTTAAGCACAAGTAGGGTTACCACTTTTACATAAAGCATTTAATGTTGTCACATACTAAGAGATGCTTTGACTCAAGTCTTAGAGTAAAGCTCCCCCTTGATGTGACATCCCCCCATAAGAGGGAGAAACTAACCTTGGGTTTTTATCGATGAAGACTTCATGTTGGTGAGGTAGTGGTGGATGCTCAAGGTTGATGAAGATCACCAAGAATTGGGAGCATCCTTGTTGTTTCCTTACTCTTTTCACCTACATGGGTTAGTCCCAACATACAAGAGACAAATACAAGGATATCTATGGACATGGAGTGCAAAGCATGTGTTATGATGTCCATCGATTTGTTGATTACCTTGTCCCTTGCTTACCTTTGAGGGAATGTGTGACTCCTTGAACTATTGCATAGAGTTGATGTTGATTGCAAATAGTTCTTGCCAATAATGAATGTGAGTGAATTTCATTGGCGGAGTCACCCCTCAAGAACTCTCTAGTTCTTCTTCTTGGGGACCCACATCAAGTTGATGGGGATCCTTGGTGTTGTAGTAGCCTTTGTAGAAGTTGAGCTTGACGTAGCCTTGGGAACCCACTCCACCATAGCTAGGGATTCATCTTCATATGAGTCAATGTCCTCTTGAAGCTTGTTCTTGCCCTTGAGCTTGTGGTCTTGTGGTGGAAGGTCATCTTGAATGCTTGTTCTCTTGGGAAGAGTATTTTCATACTTCTCCTTTTGAGGAACAAACTTTGGCTCGGGGTATTGACCTTCTTCCCATTCAACTCCATTTGCGTTGAAGTAGCCAACACCACGGTTCTTTCGGTATCCTCCGTGCTTGCGTACAATTTCCTCAAATTGCTTACACCCGGCAAGACTCTTGTAGATACCTTTCTCTATAATTCCTTTCAATAAAGCATTTTCTTGCTCAAGTGTAACTTGGCTAAGAGAATCATCATTAGTGGAATCAATAGAACTACTAGGAGCAACATCATTAGGTTTAGCATTTTTATTGTTGCTACTAGATGAAGAACCTTTCTTGCCTTTGTTACTAGATTGCTTAGTTTTAACTTGAGGCATAAATGTAGATAAGAGCAGTCGTTTGGCTAGATAAGATGAAGTCTTCTTTCGGAGATCGTCATTGATAGCTTTAAGAAACTCATGCTCTTGCTCCAAATTGAGCTTCTCGAAGCGTAGCTTCTCATGAGTTCTCACAAGATCTCTATGATCTTCAAGAGTAGATTCATGAGCTAACTTAAGAGTGTTTAGTTCTTTAGTTAGTTCTTCTATTTTCATCTTATCATCATCAATTGACTTATCTTGACTATCATGAGAATTATCAAGTTAATTTTGACTAACATCACTAGTTTTATCAAATAGCAAGTCCTCATCACAAAGCAAGTCATCTTCATCACTATTGAAATCAAGATACTCGGGGTGTGATACCTTGGGGCCTTTAGCCATGAAGCAACTTCCACTCCCTTCGTTTGGTGAATCAAATAAATCATGGGAGTTGGTAGTCACTAGAGCAATCCCGGCAACACCATCATCTTGACTATAGTCGGAGTCGGAGTGATAGCTTCTCTCGGAGTTGTTGTCGGAGTCGGAGCCGGAAACCCATTCACCAACATGAGCTTGATGTTTTCTTCTTGTGTAGCTCTTGGTGTACTTGTCCTTCTTCTCCGAATCTCTACTTCTCCTTGAGGGTCTTCGTTCATAACGATCATCTCTACGCCCTCTCTCTCTTTGAGGTGATTCATTCCTTGAGCTTCGTCTTCGAGGTGACTCTTCTCTTCGTTTGTAGGGAGCCGTGCACTCATTGGAATAGTGTACGGGCTTCCCACAATTGTAGCAATTGCGGTCACGACTTGACGAACGCTTCTCATCATATCTTGAGTTGGAGCTTCTTTCTTTGCCTCTATTCTTGTAGAACTTGTTGAATTTCTTGACCATGAGGCTTATCTCTTCATTGGTGACAAGGTTGTCGCTTGAAGTTGCGGGAACATCACTTGTGGCTTTGTAAGCACCGCTAGACTTGTGGTGAAGCTCTTCTTTGTCTTTGAGTGTCATCTCATGAGCAACAATCCTTCCAATGACTTCCGTAGGCTTGAGATCTTTGTAGTTGGGCATCATTTGGATCAATGTGCACACGGTGTCATATCTCTCATCCAAAGCTCTAAGTATCTTCTTGCTGATGAATTTGTCGGTCATCTCTTCGCTTCCTAAGCCGGCAATCTCATTGGTGATGAGAGCTAGCCTAGAGTACATCTCTGCGACACCTTCACCATCCTTCATCTTGAACTTGTCAAGCTGACTTTGAAGAACATCTAACTTGGATTCTCTCACGGACTCGGTTCCTTCGTGCATATCAACCAAAATATCCCAAATCTCTTTTGCATTCTCAAGACGGCTGATTTTGTTGAATTCTTCGGGGCATAGGCAGTTGAAGAGAATGTCACATGCTTGAGCATTGTATTGGAACATCTTCAATTCTTCCGCGGTCGCTTCACGATCCAGTTCCTTTCCATCACCAAAGAATTCACCTTGCAAGCCAACACGAACAACAGCCCAAACGGTGGGGTTATGACCAAGAATATGCATTTTCATTTTGTGCTTCCAACTAGCAAAATTAGTGCCATCAAAGTACGGACCTTTACGGTGATAATTACCCTCACTAGACGCCATACTCTCCTAGGTTGTGAGACCAATGCAATGGAGACCAAAGCTCTGATACAACTTGTAGGACCAAAAGTATGTCTAGAGGGGGGGTGATTAGACTACTTGACCAAATAAAAGTTTTGCCTATACCAAATTTTAGAGTTGGCAGTTTTTAGCATTTCATGGCAAGTCAAGTACACCCTACACATGCAAGTCTAAGAGTATAGCAGCGGAAAGTAACAACAAGCATGAGTAGAAAGGATAGGGTAGGAAGATCAAACGCAATTGTAGACACGATGATTTTTCCCGTGGTTCCGATAGATGGTGCTATCGTACATCCACGTTTATGGAGTCTTCAACCCACGGAGGGTAACGGTCGCGAGAGTCTACGGAGGGCTCCACCCATAAGGGTCCACGAAGTAGCAACCTTGAATATTCCATAACGGCTTCCGTCCACGAAGGACTAGCCTCACTATGGGTAGATCGTCATGAAGTAGGCGATCTCCTTGCCCTTACAAACTTCTTGGTTCAACTCCATAACACGAAGTAGGAGGCTCCCAAGCGACACCTAACCAATCTAGGAGGCACCACCCTCCAAAAGGTAATAGGCTCGGTAATGACGATGAACTCCTTGCTCTTGTGCTTCAAGATGATAGACTCCTCAACACACAATCACTCTCTCACAGATTTGGCTTGGTGGAAGAGATGGGATTGGTGGAAAGCAACTTGGGGAGGCTAGAAATCAAGATCCATATGGTTGGAGTGGAAGATCTTGACCTCAACACAAGGGTAGGTGGCTCTCTCTCAGAAAACTGGATGGGGCAAGTATGGAATAGTTCTGAGTGCTTCTCTTTCGAGTAGGTGGTGGTGAAGGGGTATATATAGGCATCCCCAAAAATCCAACCGTTACACACAAAATGACCAACTCGGTGACACCGATGTGTTAATCTCGGTGGTACCGAAGTGACCAAAAGGTGGCAACTTTTGAATCTCGGTGAGACCGATATAGGAAACTCGGTTGCACCGATAAGGTGACCAACGGTCAGATTGACATTCTCGGTGACGCCGATCCAACAATCTCGGTGGTACCGATATTGTGAATTTGCGTAACAGTAAGTTGGCAACCTAAACTCGGTGGCACCGGAATGGAATCGGTTGCACCGAAGTGGCTAGGGTTTGGCTGAGTCTGTCTGAGTTTGGGAATCGGTGGCACCGAGTGGAAAGTGTTGGTTGCACCGATTTTGAATATTTGGCTATGGACAGACTTTGTGGAAGAGCTTGTGGGTGTTTTTGGTGACTATCACTTGTGCACGTATGAGCATTTTGTTCACCAATCAAAACCTTACCCCCTTTTAATAGTATTGGCTTTCCTATGGACTCAAAGTGATTTCTCACAAATGTAAAATGTAGAGTCCTCTTGCTTGAAGCTTTGCCAATCCATTTCCTTGCATCTTGGGGTATTTCCACAATCTTCATAATCCTTTTGCCATCCCTATCATTGAACTTTTCCTGAAATATACTTAGTGGAAACATTAGTTCAATGACTTATATGTTGTTATTAATTACCAAAACCACCGAGGGAGCAAATGTGCTTTCACGCGTGCGCATGCGGGGCTGGCACGGCGCCATAAGAAAGGAAGACGACGCAGAAGAGTGAGAGTCGGGCTGTTGAGGCGCCGCCCCTGAGAGCCCGGTGCAGGCGCGACCCGTGACACCTCAGGCAGAGGAGGCGCTGTCTCCATCGCGGCTCTTGAAGGTCTCGGCTCCGGATCTATCGCCTTCCTCGGAGGATGCCGCCTGGGCGAACCGCTCGACCAGGGACTTCACATGCTCGCGCACCTCGTCCCTGAGGGGCCTCCGGAGCTCTTCGGGCACCGGCTTCGTCGCGCGGGAGTGGTCAAGCATGGGGGCATGGTGGCGCAAGTTGGAGAAGACGCGCGTCAGCGCGCTATCCAGAAGGTCGCGCGCGCTGGACTCGGCGTCCTCGTCCACCCGGGACACGCCGGACTCCAGCGCCTTCACCACCTTCTGGAAGAAGTGAAGGTAGCCCCCGTCGCGTGCGCACATGGCAGCGCGGGGGCTTCCCCGACGAACCGGCGAACCGCGCTGCCCGCGTGGCTGGCGATGTCCAGGTATTGCTTGGCGCGCTGCGCCTTCATCATCTTCGTGTGCGCCACTTCATTCCTGGCTGCCTGCACGACGTTGGCGGCCCCCTCGACCTAGGCCTGGAGAGATGCCAGATCCGCCTTGGCGTCCTCCTCACCTCGAAGCGCGGCTTGAAGGGCGGCCTCGGTGTCCCGCAGCTGGGTCTGGAGCGCGTCCACCTCGCCCTGAAGCTCGTCAAGCCTGCGCCTCTTGGGCGCAGGCACCCTGAAAGGAGCCGGCGATCAGGCTCGGCAGGCCAGGCATGATTCTCAAGGAAAGGCGGAGGCAATGACACACTTACTCGTTAGTGGCGGTCCAGCGTCGGCGCGCCTGGACCGGCCTCGAAGGCTGACCCCTGCCGCCCCCGGGAGATGGTGGCGGCGCCGGGGACCCTGTACGTGCTCCGGTGTCGGCAGCACTCCCCCCGGACGCCATGAGAAGGAGAGAGGGAGAAGAAGGCGGTGATCCTGCGAAGGTGGCGAACGGGAAGGTGTGCGTGGGTGGAATTGCCCCTCGGGCGAGGCAGGTTTATAGGCGCAACAGCGATCCCCGAGGCATCGTGGGGAGTGGAGGCGACGCGCGCTCCCCGGGCGCCGCGTGTCGAGCTCGGTCCGCGAGCGGCTCTGCCCCGCGTCGTTTCATTCCTCTCGACGGGTCACTTCTGCGCAGGCCGGGGAGAAAGGAAAACACAAGAAGGCGGCGTCAATCAAGGAAGAGGAATGATGGCCAACGCGGCGCTCAGGCTTCGCGTCAGCTTGACTCAGGGCAGTTCTCGAGGCGACGTGGGGAAGTGGAGGCGTCTGCGCCTCGTCGTGCGCCACGCGTCAAGGTCGGCCCGCAGACGGTTGGGGCCTGCGGTGCTTCAGACTCCCCTTCTTGGCTTCGCCCCGAAGCCAACCCGAGCGCGCCTTGGGCCCGGGGGCAACTGTCGGCGTTCTGGGTTCGGGGGTACCCAGACCTGCCTGCCTGCGGCCCGGCGCGTGGCCCACCTCGACGGCCCTGTACGGCCTAGCGACGGATCCCTCAAGACAAGGCCCTCGTGAGGGCCCCCGCCTCGCGAGGAGGACGACGCCAAGACCTCCAAGGGAGCGGACTCCCCAGGATGCCTCCCGAGGAGTGGAGATTCCTATGCAGGTACCCGGCCTCAGGAGGCTGCGGTGACGTGAGCCACGACAACTATGGGGGATATAACCCCGTGGTATAACCCCGCGGTATTCGAAGTATTGGGATTTTGTATCCAGAACACTATTCGGCTGATTACGCCCTCAAGATGATCTCATATGAGAAAACTTTCTACACTAATTGTCTTCGTCTCGTCGAATCGGTCGATTTTCATATAAAAATCGTCTCAATCCGAGGTCATATGCAAAAGTTAGAGCTATCTGAATGCAGCCATGTCAAGAGGCGAAATAAGACGCGGGAGACCAGACACGTCTTGGCGAGTGTCTGATGCAATGCGTGAGTGATTAGCCATTCAAGATGGCCTCGAATCGAAAAACGTTCAACATGAAAGTTGTTCGTAACGTCGAAACGGTCAACTTTGCTTTTGGGCACATTTTCATCCGAGGTCGTTTACTGCCACAAAAAAGACCCGCAAGGTACAGCCAGAAACCTTGCCGGGATGGAAACCTTGCCGGGGAAACCTTGCCGGGATAGAAACCTTGCCGGGGAAATCTTGCCGGGATGGAAACCTTGCCGGGGTGTGAAAGCTTGCCGGGATGGAAACCTTGCCGTGGACATGTTGTCGGGATGGAAACCTTGCCGGGGTGTGAAGCTTGCCGGGGTGGAAAGCTTGCCGGGAAAAGCTTGCCGGGGTGGAAACTGTCAAATCCGACTAGGAGAGAAAACCTTTGATCGAGTGCTAGGTCAAGCAAATTCCGCTCCTTTGTAATCGATACCTGATACGTCTCCAACGTATCTATAATTTTTTATTGTTCCATGCTATTATATTATCTGTTTTGGATGTTTTATATGCATTAATATGCTATTTTATATTATTTTTGGGACTAACCTATTAATCTAGAGCCTAGTGCCAGTTTCTGTTTTTTTCCTTGTTTTTGAGTATTGCAGATAAGGAATATTAAACGGAGTCCAAACGGAATAAAATCTTCGGAATGATTTTTCTTGGACCAGAAGAAACCCAGCAGACTTGGAGATGAAGGTAGGAGACCTGCTGTGGAGTCACAAGCCAACAGGGCGCGCCCTAGGGGGGGGGCACCCCCCTGGCTTGTGGCCCCACGGCAACCCTCCTAACCCTATTCTTTGGCCTATAAATTCCCAAATATTCCCTGGATACCAGAGAGAGCCACAAAAATACTTTTCCGCCGCCGGAAGCCTCTGTTCCCGTGAGATCCAATCTTGGAGCCTTTTCCGGTAATCTGCCAGAGGGGGATTCGATCACGGAGGGCATCTACATCAACTCCATTGCCCCTCCGATGATGCATGAGTAGTTTACCACAGACCTTCGGGTCCATAGCTAGTAGCTAGATGGCTTCTTCTCTCTCTTTGTTCTTCAATACCATGTTCTTCATCATCTTCGTGGAGATCTATCCGATGTAATACTCTTTTGCGGTGTGTTTGTCGAGATCCGATGAATTGTGGGTTTATGATCAGCTTATCTATGAATATTATTTGAATCTTCTCTGAATTCTTATATGCATGATTTCATATCTTTGCAAGTCTCTTCGAGTTATTGGTTTGGTTTGGCCAACTAGATTGGTAATTCTTGCAATGGGAGAAGTGCTTAGTTTTGGGTTCAATCTTGCGGTGTCCTCACCCAGTGACAAAGTAGGGGTAGCGAGGCACGTATTTGTATTGTTACCATCGAGGATAAAAAGATGGGGTTTTCATCATATTGCTTGAGTTTATCCCTCTACATCATGTCATCTTACCTAATGCGTTACTCTGTTCTTCATGAACTTAATACTCTAGATGCAGGCAGGAGTCGGTCGATCTGTGGAGTAATAGTAGTAGATGCAGAATCGTTTCAGTCTACTTGACACGGACGTGATGCCTATATGCATAATCATTGCCTTGGATATCGTCATAACTATGCGCTTTTCTATCAATTGCTCGACAGTAATTTTTTCACCCACCGTATTATTTTCCTTCATGAGAGAAGCCTCTAGTGAAACCTATGGCCCCCGGGTCTATTTTCCATATTATATTTTCAGATCTATAAACCAAAAATACCAAAAATACCTCGCTGCATTCTTTTTACTTTTGTTTTACTTTACGTTCTAGCAATCTTTTATATCTATCTCTATCATATCTCATCCTTGCAAATAACCGTGAAGGGATTGACAACCCCTTTTAGCGTTGGGTGCAAGAGTTTGATTGTTTGTGTAGGTGCGAAGATTGGGGACTTGCTTGTATCTCCTATTGGATTGATACCTTGGTTCTCAACAACTGAGGGAAATACTTATCTACTTTGCTGCATCACCCTTTCCTCTTCAAGGGAAAACCAACGCAAGCTCAAGAAGTAGCAAGAAGGATTTCTTGTGCCATTGCCGGGGAGATCCACATCAAGCCTACCAAGTACCCATCACAAACTCATCTCTTGCATTTACAGTATTTGCCATTTGCCTCTCGTTTTCCTCTCCCCCACTTCACCAATTTGCCGTTTTATTCGCCTTTTTCTCGTCGGATATCTTTTTGTCTACTTGTGTTACCATGTGCCTTCTATTTGCTTGCATCTTTGCTTGCTAAAAATCTATTGATATGGATCCTCATCCACTTGCTAATCTTTTCAAGAGATCCAATTATGATGAACCAATTGCTAGTGAGTTGAGTGTACTTGATTATCTCTATGAAGTTTTGCTTGAGATTCGTGAATCTGAAAATTGTGATGAAGTGATTCACGATGTTTCCTTGAATGAAAAGCATGATTGCAATGATATTGTTATAAATTCTATTAATATCTATTGTGCTAATGATATGCAAACTCACAAGCTTGGGGATGCTATATTTGATGAGTTTGCCATGACCACTACTTATTGCAATGATCATGATTGGGGTGATAATGCTTCTTATGATCTTGATAATTTATTTAATACTCATGATGAATATGATATTGAAAGTGGGTTTGGAAGAGTGTCAACATTAGGCATTATTTATCCCACTATTTTGGAGAGTGTTCAATCTTATGAAATTTTTGATAAAAGTGGGTTTGGAGAGGTCATGACTTTAGTTAATGATAATCCCACTATTTTGGAAGAGTGTCAACTTTGCATGCATGTGGATCATGAAGAGAAAATTTTATATGATAGTTATATTGTTGAATTCCTTCATGATGCTACTGAAATTTATTATGAGGGAGGAACATATGCTTGTAGGAATTGCAATAATATCAAGTTTCCTCTCTATGTGTTCAAAGTTTGGAAGTTATGCTTGTTTTGCCTTCCTATGCTAGTTGATTCTTGTTCCCATAAATTGTTTGCTCACAAAATCCCTATGCATAGGAAGTGGGTTAGACTTAAATGTGTTTTTCATGCTATTCATGATGCTCTTTTAGATATCTCAATTACTACTTTTTATGTGAGCATCATTGAAATCGTTATGCCTAGCTAGGGGCGTAAAACGATAGCGCTTGTTGGGAGGCAACCCAATTTTATTTTATGTTCTGTTTTTTGTTTGGTTTTGCTTCTGTTTTTGAGTGTTTTACACATTATTACCTCTGTAGTAATTGTGTTTTCTTGTTTAAATTAGTGTTTGAGCCAAGTAAGACCTTTGGGATGGTCTACGGTGTTTGTGATTTGATTTTGCTGAAAAACAAAAACTTTTGCTCTCAGTCCAGGAATTTTTTAAATTCACTGGAACTTGATTTTGATCTGAAATTTTTACAAAAGATTGATATACAAATTGCCCTGATTTTACTAATTTTTCAGAATTTTTGGAGTTACAGAAGTATTCGAAGTCTATAGATTGCTACAGACTGTTCTGTTTTAGACAGATTCTGTTTTCTTTGTGTTGTTTGCTTATTTTGATGTATCTATGGGTTGTATCGGGGGGTATGAACCATGGAGAAGTTGGAATACAGTAGATATTACACCAATATAAATAAAGAATGAGTTCACAACAGTACCTAAAGTGGTGATTTATTTTTCTTATACTAACGGATCTCATGAGTTTTCTGTTGAGTTTTGTGTTGTGAAATTTTCAAGTTTTGGGTAAAGATTTGATGGACTATGGAATAAGGAGTGGCAAGAGCCTAAGCTTGGGGATGCCCAAGGCACCCCAAGCCATATTCAAGGATACCAAAGAGCCTAAGCTTCGGGATGCCCCGGAAGGCATCCCCTCTTTCGTCTTCAATCCATCGGTAAATTTACTTGAGGCTATATTTTTATTCACCACATGATATGTGTTTTGCTTGGAGCGTCTTGTATGATATGGGTCTTTGCTTTTTAGTTTGCCACAATCATCCTTTTTGCACACATCTTTTGAGGGGGACACACATTAATCGTGAATTTATTAGAATACTCTTTGTGCTTCACTTATATCTTTTGAGCTAGGCAATGTTGCTCTAGTACTTCACTTATATCTTTTTAGAGCACGGTGGTGTTTTATTTTATAGAAATAATTGAACTCTCGTACCTCACTTATATTATTTTGAGAGTCTTTAAACAGCATGGTAATTGGTTTAGGTTATGAATTTAGTCCTAATATAATGGGCATCCAAGAGGGATATAATAAAAACTTTCATATTAAGTGCATTGAATACTATGAGAAGTTTGATTCCTTGCATATAGTTTTGAGATATAAAGATGGTAATATGAGAGTCATGCTAGTGAGTAATTGTGAATTGGAAGAAATACTTTTGTTAAAGTTTGTGATTCCCGTAGCATGCACGTATGGTGAACCGTTATGTAACGAAGTCGGAGCATGATTTGTTTAATGATTGTCAACCTTTGTGTGAGGGTCGGGAGCGCACGATGGTTAACTCCTACCAACCTCTCCCCTAGGAGCATGCGTCTAATGCTTTGCTTCGATAACTAATAGACTTTTGCAATAAGTATGTGAGTTCTTTATGACTAATGTTGAGTCCATGGATTATACGCACTCTCACCCTTCCACCTTTGCTAGCCTCTCTAATACCGCGCAACTTTCGCCGGTGCATTAAACCCACCTTCCTTAAAACAGCCACCATATACTTTCCTCAAAACAGCCACCATACCTACCTATTATGGCATTTCCATAGCCATTCCGAGATATATTGCCATGCAACTTCCACCGTTCTGTTTTTCATGACACGCACCATCACTTTCATATTGCATATAGAGTCATATTTTGTTCTAGGTATCGAGTTGTAATTTTTGAGTTGTAAGTAAATAAAAGTGTGATGATCTTCATTATTAGAGCATTGTCCCGTGAGAGAAAAGGATGATGGAAGCTATGACTCCCTCACAAGTTGGGATGAGTCTCCGAACTTTACAAATAATAAAAGAGGCCAGCGAAGCCCAAAATAAAAAAAAAGAGGCCAAAGATGCCCACCAAAAAAAAATGAGAGAAAGAGAGAAGGGACAATGCTACTATCTTTTTCCACACTTGTGCTTCAAAGTAGCACCATGATCTTCATGATAGAGAGTCTCCTATTTTGTCACTTTCATATAACTAGTGGAATTTTTCATCTTATGCACAACCACTTAGTTTTCTTTTTGAGCTTTCATACACTTATAGCTCTAGTGCATTCGTTGCATGGCAATCCCTACTCACTCACATTGATATCTATTGATGGGCATCTCCATAGCCCGTTGATACGCCTAGTTGATGTGAGACTATCTTCTCCTTTTTTTCTCACAACCTCCACCATATTCTATTCCACCTATAGTGCTATATCCATGGCTCACGCTCATGTATTACGTGAGAGTTGAAAATGTTTGATAACATAAAAGGTGTGAAACAATTGCTTGACTTGTCATCGGGGTTGTGCATGATTTAGATACTTTGTGTGGGAAAGATGGAGCATAGCCAGACTATATGATTTTGTAGGGATAACTTTCTAAGGCCATGTTATTTCGAAAGGACGCAATTGCCTTGTTAGTATGCTTGAAGTATTACTGTTTTTATGTCAATATTAGACTTTTGTTTCGAATCTTATGGATCTGAATATTCATGCCACACTAAAGAATATTACATGGATAAATATGTTAGGTAGCATTCCACATCAAAAGTTCTGTTTTTATCATTTACCTACTCGAGGACGAGCAGGAATTAAGCTTGGGGATGCTTGATACGTCTCCAACGTATCTATAATTTTTGATTGTTCCATGCTATTATATTACCTGTTTTGGATGTTTTATATGCATTAATATGCTATTTATATTATTTTTGGGACTAACCTATTAATCTAGAGCCTAGTGCCAGTTTCTGTTTTTTCCCTTGTTTTTGAGTATTGCAGATAAGGAATATTAAACGGAGTCCAAACGGAATAAAATCTTTGGAATGATTTTTCTTGGACCAGAAGAAACCCAGCAGACTTGGAGATGAAGGCAGGAGACCTGCCGTGGAGTCACAAGCCACCAGGGCGCGCCCTAGGGGGGGGGGCGGGCGCCCCCTGGCTTGTGGCCCCACGGCAGCCCTCCTAACCCTATTCTTCGGCATATAAATTCCCAAATATTCCCTGGATACCAGAGAGAGCCAGAAAAATACTTTTCCGCCGCCGGAAGCCTCTGTTCCCATGAGATCCAATCTTGGAGCCTTTTCCGGTAATCTGCCGGAGGGGGATTCGATCACGGAGGGCATCTACATCAACTCCATTGCCCCTCCGATTATGCGTGAGTAGTTTACCACAGACCTTCGGGTCCATAGCTAGTAGCCTGATGGCTTCTTCTCTCTCTTTGTTCTTCAATACCATGTTCTTCATCATCTTCATGGAGATCTATCCGATGTAATACTCTTTTGCGGTGTGTTTGTCGAGATCCGATGAATTGTGGGTTTATGATCAGCTTATCTATGAATATTATTTGAATCTTCTCTGAATTCTTATATGCATGATTTCATATCTTTGCAAGTCTCTTCGAGTTATTGGTTTGGTTTGGCCAACTAGATTGGTAATTCTTGCAATGGGAGAAGTGCTTAGTTTTGGGTTCAATCTTGCGGTGTCCTCACCCAGTGACAAAGTAGGGGTAGCGAGGCACGTATTTGTATTGTTGCCATCAAGGATAAAAATATGGGGTTTTCATCATATTGCTTGAGTTTATCCCTCTACATCGTGTCATCTAACCTAATGTGTTACTCTGTTCTTCATGAACTTAATACTCTAGATGCAGGCAGGAGTCGGTCGATGTGTGGAGTAATAGTAGTAGATGCAGAATCGTTTCGGTCTACTTGACACGGACGTGATGCCTATATGCATAATCATTGCCTTGGATATCGTCATAACTATGTGCTTTTCTATCAATTGCTCGACAGTAATTTCTTCACCCACCGTATTATTTTCCTTCATGAGAGAAGCCTCTAGTGAAACCTATGGCCCTCAGGTCTATTTTCCATATTATATTTTCAGATCTATAAACCAAAAATACCTCGCTACATTCTTTTTACTTTTGTTTTACTTTACGTTCTAGCAATCTTTTATATCTATCTCTATCAGATCTCATCCTTGCAAATAACCATGAAGGGATTGACAACCCCTTTTAGCGTTGGGTGCAAGAGTTCGATTGTTTGTGTAGGTGCGAAGATTGGGGACTTGCTTGTATCTCCTACTGGATTGATACATTTGTTCTCAACAACTGAGGGAAATACTTATCTACTTTGCTGCATCACCCTTTCCTCTTCAAGGGAAAACCAACGCAAGCTCAAGAAGTAGCAATACCCAATCAATACAATTCAAAGCAGGACATAGGCTATTACCTCCTTCGAGAGGGGCCGAACCTGGGTAACCTGTGTCTTTCGTCCCGATCAACCCCTTCGAGTTAACCGCCGTAGCGATGGCTTCACCCCTAAGTCCTTGCACTAGGACATCTGCCGTGATAAAACCACGACAGTTGGCGCCCACCGTGGGGCAGATGCGTGGTGGTTTAGAGTACTCGAAGGGCTCTCTCCTAGGGATCGAGGGATACGCCATTGGCAGGATGACTAAGAGTCGCCGCGGCAAGCTCTACATCGACGACGCTGGCTGGGGCACGGAGGGCGACTCAGTCGAGTACGGGTACCGAGTCCCCTTCGGCGGAATTCACGTTTTCATCGGCAAGATCGGCGGATCTAAGCCCGGGCTGGATATCTGCACCAACCTCGTCGAGTCGGCCCGACGCGCGCAACCCGCCCGGGTCCAACCCGGCCGGAAGCACATTTTCGTCGACTTCACCCAAGGCGCAGAACTTGAGGAAGGTTCTGTGTCACGAGAAGAAACCCTCATCTGCTCAGAGGATGGATCCTCGAGCGGAGAGGCGGAATCAATCTACCAGCTTCATAACGGCAGGCTTGGGGGCTATTTTGAGGGTTACAGTGTTTCGGAGCCCTATGAGCCGCCGAGCCAAGCCGCCGTTTTCATGGCTGGATCGGCGCCGGCTTCTGGCAGCACGGTGGCCGGGACAGCGGCTGCCGGCGCAGCAGGGTCCTGGTCAACCAGGCCGCCGGCTCAAGTTTTGCTGGATCTGATGAACGAGCTGACCACTCTGATGGGAACCGAGGTCAGAACAGAAAATCAAGCAAGTCGTAATGTAGAGATCGCGAGGTTGAAGGACCAGATGGCCAGGGCCCAGGAGGATATTAATGCATTGCAGGCTCAGATTGATGCTGAGTCGGAGCGTCTCAGGGCTGAAGCTTTTCGCCTTAATCTGGATCAACAAGCCTTAGAGGCAGTTTTTCGGATGAGGCATCAATCCCGCCTGCCCGATCAGTATGAGCCCAGAAATCTTTTCAACACCCCGGGAGCAGGACCGAACGCGCCTCTGACCATGACCCGAACGGCGGAAGTGCCTTGGAATAGGGCAGCGACTCAGCATCGGCAGCCAGACCCGCCCTGCGGGAATCAGACCCCGCCACAGCGTTTTCTGACACCACCTGGTCATTACTCTAACCCGGTGGAGAACATGATAGCAGCGGCTGCCAGGCTTAATGCGCTCCCCCTTGCTGACGGGACACCCTTCGCCGAAGAGGCATGGAATGGCATTGGATACTAGCAGACAGCGGTGGCTCAACACGAGAAGTATACTTACAGCAGGAGTCGTGTGCACTCAACCCCCATCCCAAGCCGCAGTTATAGCCGGCGCTTGGAGTCACCGGCGATCTCTAGCAGTGAGCGACGTCGGAACCCGCCCCGTGATGACCCACCCATTGTCAACGCTCAAGCAATCGTGGATCATGCCAGAGCTTAGCGTGAGGCGGCAGCCATGGCGGCTTACCAAGAACCGCCCCCAGTAACACCTTCAACTTCGGTGGGAGCCGGAGTCACCTCCAGAGCTGTGGGAGTGCTGTGTTTAGCACCGGGTCTACGGAACGAGCGCTTGCCGAAGGATTTTAAGGGTCCGCGCAAAGTGCCTAATTATACAGCTGATCTGCCTCCAGAAGCCTGGATCGAGAGTTATGAGCTAGCCATGGAGATGTTGGATGTCAGTGATGCAGTTTGTGCTAAGTACTTCATCATGATGTTGGAAGGACCGGCTCATACATGGTTAAAGGGTTTCCACCCAATACCATTAATTCCTGGGCCGAGTTGAAAGCGAGGTTCATCAAGAATTTTCAAGGGACGTGCAAGCAGCCTATGACGATCGTTGATTTGGATCATTGCGTGCAGCGTGAGTATGAGTCGGCCCATCATTGGGTCCGGCGGGTCTCAACCATTATCCACTCGTCTGACAATATCACGACGGCTCAGGCGGTTCTGATTCTGGAGAAGAATTGTCACTTTTTGCCCCTTAACCAGAAGCTTGGACGGCTCAAGCGTTCTTGCCAGGACATGGGTGAGCTCATGGCGGCTCTCACTAAATATGCAGATTCGGACAACACGAAAGATCCTGGTTTTGATGATGAGAAGTCGGCTAAGGGTAAGAAGAATGGCAACGGCAAGGGTCAGCAGCAGAATGGGGCAGGAAATAGCAACCCAGGCAATGGCGGTAAACGGAAGCATCCAGACGGCGGGTCAGATCTGGTGGCCAATACCAACACTGGGAACAACCGCGACAAAGGCAACGGTAAACCACCTTTTGGCAAGGGCAAGCCTTTCAACATGGAGGCAATGCTTAACGACCCCTGCCCGAAGCACAGTCTACCTAACAAGCCGTCCACTCATGCTTGGAAGGATTGTTATATCATGCGGGAGTTCCGGAATTAGAGCCTTAACCAGCATCGCGGTAACGGCAACGGACCGCCTGGCGGCTCAGGATCCGGCTCTCACGGTTCAGGTTTCGGTGCGGGCAGCTCAGGATTAGGTTATCAGGGTCAGGGCAGTCATGGTGGCCATAATCAGCAGCCTGGTAATGGTGGTCAGCAGCAAAACAATCAATCAGGGTATCAGAGTAACCCGTAGCAGCTTAATGGAGGCCAGTATCACGTCTTCACCACGAGTCTTGATAAACGGGATCAGAAGGTGCGCAAGAGGGCGGTTCACGCAGCAATGCCGGCTCTTCCGCAATACCTAAAATGGTCCGAGAACACCATATCATGGAGCAGGGAGGATCACCCGCCGCGAGTTGATAACCCGGGGCACTTGGCCCTTGTGGTAGCCCCTCAGGTCTGATGCTACATGTTCACCAAGGTACTGATGGACGGTGGCAGCATCATCAACATCCTGTACTATGATACCTTTCGCCGGATGAATCTGACTGACAAGGATCTCAAACCGTCGTCCACAGTATTTCACGGTGTCGTACCTGGCAAGTCAGCTTATCCAGTAGGGAAAATTGCCCTTGAGGTAGCTTTTGGTGACGAGTTCAACTACAGGGTAGAGACCTTGTGGTTTGAAGTGGTTAAAATCAAGAGTCCATATCATGCTCTGTTTGGGCGGCCGGCTTATGCTAAGTTCATGGCTCGGCCCTGTTATGTTTACTTGCAGCTCAAGATGTCGGGTCTGAAGGGAACGATTATGGTGCACGGTGATCGGAAAATCGCTCTTGAGTGCGAGGAAGGCGATGCTGCGTATGCAGAATCAAGTTGTGCTGAGGTGGAGCTCAAATTCTATAAAGATAATGTTGACCCGACAGATATGACCCCGTTGAAGAAGCCCAGCACAGAGTCTGACCCGCCCTTGAAGTTTGTGGCAGAAGATACCAAGCTGGTGGATTTTGTTCCTGGCGACTCATCGCAGCAGTTCACTATAGGGGCCAACATGGACCCCAAATAGGAAAGCGCGCTCATCGAATTCATCCGTGAGAATCGGGACATCTTTGAATGGAAGCCTTCTGACATGCCAGGTGTACCGAGAGAATTCGCTGAGCACCACCTTAATTTGGATCCTAAGTTTAAGCCAGTCAAGCAATTCCTCCGTCGTTTCAATGAAGAGCGGCGTAAAGCTATCGGAGAGGAGGTAGCCCGGCTCTTGGCAGCTGGATTTATTGTGGAAGTTTTTCACCCGGAGTGGTTAGCTAACCCTGTGCTCGTCCTTAAAAAGAACGGTACGTGGCGCATGGATGTGGATTACACAGATCTTAACAAGGCATGTCCGGTTGATCCATTTGCTCTCCCCCGTATCGACCAGATCATTGATGCAACGACGGGTTGTGAGAGTTTATGTTTCCTGGATGCTTATTCGTGTTATCATCAGATCAAGCTGGCAGTCAAAGACCAAGAGAAGACATCTTTCATAACACCTTTTGGGGCTTTCTTCTATGTGTCTATGCCTTTTGGGCTCAAAAGTGCTCAGGCGACTTATCAACGATGTGTACAGAGTTGCCTTCATGGTCAAATCGGACGCAATGTTCATGCTTATGTGGATGATATTGTGGTTAAGTCAAGGAAGAAGGAGACTTTACTTGATGACTTGAAGGAAACTTTTGATAACTTACGGGTTTACAAGATGATGCTTAACCCGGCTAAATGTGTTTTTGGTGTGCCTGCAGGCAAGCTCCTGGGATTTCTGCTCTCAGAGCGGGGCATTCAGGCTAACCCAGATAAAATAAAGGCCATCACCTCATTGTCTAAGCCGGCATGCATTAATGACGTCCATCACTTAGCGGGTCGTATTGCCGCTTTAAGCCGGTTCATAAGCCGCCTGGGCGAGAAGGCTATCCCTTTATATCAGATGAGGAAAAATACAGATGATTTTGTCTGGAGTGATGCTGCCAATGATGCGTTTGAGGCGCTCAAAAGACAGTTGGTTGAGCTGCCTGTCTTGGCTGCTCCTGTGGAAAAAGAGCCATTGCTCCTGTACGTGGCAGCTAATAACAAGGCCGTCAGCGCTGCAGTTGTTGTGGAACGCAAGGAGGCAGGCAAAGAGTATCCGGTCCAGAGGCCGGTTTACTATGTCAGCGAGGTTTTGACAGAATCCAAGCAAAGATACCCGCATTGGCAAAAGCTGGTGTTTGGAGTATTCATGGCGAATCGCAAGCTGAAGCATTATTTCCTTGGACTTCCAATCACAGTGGTCAGCTCTGCTCCTTTGGGAGATATCATTCAAAATAGAGAAGCCACCGGCAGGATCGCTAAGTGGGCAATTGAGCTTGGGCCTCTAAATTTGAAGTATGTGCCTCGAACGGCTGTCAAGTCTCAAGCCCTGGTGGATTTTATCAATGACTGGACAGAATGTCAAGCCCCTGAGGAGAAGCTGGACAATACATATTGGACAATTCACTTTGATGGATCCAGACAGTTGGAAGGCTCAGGGGCTGGAGTTGTTTTGACTTCCCCTAGAGGTGACAAATTTTGTTATGTATTAAGGCTAATGTTTCCTTGTACTAACAATGCAGCTGAGTATGAAGCTTTGCTTCATGGGCTCCGCGTAGCCAAGGAGATGAATTTGAGCCGGGACAAATGTCTAGGCGACTCAAATTTGGTGGCCCAGCAAGTCTCGGGCACGTGGGATTCTAAAGACCCTCGTATGGCGGCTTATCGCTAGGCGGTTGACGTCATTGCTGGTCACTTCAAGGGTTATTAGGTGGATCATATCGATCGCCGGAAGAATGAGGCGGCTGATGCATTGTCACGACTGGGGTCCCAGCGTAAGCCGGTGCCACCTAATGTGTTCTTGGACGTATTGCATCATCCGTCAGTCAAATTGCCTTCTGAGGAGGATCTTGCAATCCCTGACCCGGAAGGACAGTTGGTGGCGGCTCTTCGTGCTATTCCTGATTGGACGCTGCCTTATTTGGCATATCTGACTCTTGGCGACTTACCCGAGGACGAGACATTGGCGCGGCAAATCATGAGGCGATCCAAGTCCATGACTATTGTCAATGGCGAGTTGCACAGGTGCAGTGTTACTGGCATTTTTCAACGCTGTGTTTCTCCAGAGGAGGGCCATGAAATATTGCAAGAGATACATGCCGGCGACTGCGGTCATCACGCCGGGTCAAAATCTTTGGTGGCTAAAGCTTTTCGGCATGGTTTTTACTGGTTGACAGCTCATGCAGATGCAAAGGACTTGGTCAGTAAATGTGATGGGTGTCAGAAATTTGGACGACGTGCACATGTGCCGGCTCAAGAATTGTGGATGATTCCAATCACCTGGCCGTTTGCGGTATGGGGGCTTGATATGGTTGGACCGTTTAAGAGGTCTAAAGATAAGAAGACCCACCTCTTGGTGGCGGTTGATAAATTTACTAAGTGGGTTGAGGCAGAGCCGGTCAGTAAGTGCGACGCAGCAACAGCAGTTCAGTTCGTCAAAAAGCTGATTTTTTGGTTTGGTTACCCTCACAGTATCATTACTGACAATGGTACAAATCTGTCCAAGGGGGCTATGAAAGAGTTCTGCGACAGTGAACACATCCGCCTTGATGTCTCCTCCGTGGCTCATCCACAGTCTAATGGTCAAGCAGAGCGTGCTAACCAGGAAATTCTGAGAGGGATAAAACCCCGGCTTATGGTTCCTTTGGAACGAACACTGGGTTGTTGGGTGGAGGAATTACCTTCAGTCCTTTCGAGCATTAGAACCACCCCCAACAGATCAACAAGCTACACGCCTTTCTTCATGGTTTATGGCACAGAAGCTATTCTCCCTAGTGATATCCGTCATGACTCGCCCAGGGTGGCGGCTTACGTTGAAACTGATAATGAGACGGCGCGCCAGGACGCATTGGACGCCTTGGATGAAGAGCGGGATCTCGCAGCCGCACGATCAGCGATTTATCAACAAGATCTGCATCGCTATCATAGTCGCAGAGTGAAGACCCGGACGTTCCAAGAAGGCGACTTAGTGTTGCATCTTATTCAAGATCAGACAGATATGCATAAGTTATCTCCCACTTGGGAAGGACCTTTTGTGGTCAGCAAGAATCTCAACAATGGGTCATATTACCTCATTGATATACGGGAGAGCGGCAAATCACGCACTTCCGGAGAAGAGACCAGCATGCTGTGGAATATTGCTCATCTTCGGCCTTACTATACTTGAGTCATTGACTCTCATCAATGTACATACATCTGTCATTGTATATACCTCTTTTCAATATAATAAAGCCGGCATCCCCATAATGCGGGGCCTCTGCCGTTTTCATGCAACAGTTGATGGTGCAAAGTGTTGATTTTCATAAGGTCACTTGGGGGCTTCCAACCCACTGGGTTTAGCTTTCATACCCTCTTGACCGGCTTAAACGCCACATTTGAGTTAAACTTGCCTGTTTGCAACTTGCTACTCCGCCAGGTGACCCGCCGAACGTTTGACAGTCAATCTTTTTCAAGACCCTGAACTTGTCAAAGTTAAAACGACGGCTTATGTCACGTGAGAGCCGGCTTACAGAGAGCGAGGATAAACTCACCTATCTACTGTAGTCTCTCCGCGATGTGGCCCGTTCGTACTCTTAACAGTCACTCTTTTTTAAGACCCTGAACTGGTTAAGGTTAAAACGACGGATTTATGTCACGTGAGAGCCGGCTTATGGGATTTTGGGCACTCATGCCTAGCTTCTTTGAAGCAAAAAACTTGAGTTTTTCTCAAAAATATAAACTAGAGTTGATTTCTTTGGGCTGTGCCTTCAAAGCCGCCTAAACCATAATGCAAAATATACATATGTTCTCTGCTTGTTATGTTGCAGGGATTTTGTCATGATAAGATTCTAAGTCCTTGGATGATAATTTATCCTGGCTTAGTATTGCTCACTGATCAAAGGCTTTGGCCGTTATGACCCGCCAACGGGCATCAGGAAATATGATTGCATCAAAACATGCAGATGATGGATAAAATTTATAACACCAAAGCTGCCAGAATATGAGTTGTTAAAGCTCAAAACGTGCACGAAGGCACGGCACAGGCAATCAGTTTTAACTACGGCTATTACAAGGCTATATAGAGCCCAAAATTTGTGGACTCAAGTTTTTCACAAAAGTTGTAACCCGGCATATCAGCATGCCCGGGTTAACTTCATCTGAGGCCTGCTCCTCGCCTAACTCGCTGACGGGTCATCCTGCGCCGGGTCTTCTGTCTCCTGGATCTGAAGGTTGTCCGCATCCCAGTTGCAATTGATTAAGGCTTCAAATTCGGCTTCGTCATGCAAGATTGGAGACAGGTCAACATCAGGGGCAAAGATGTGCTTACGGCGTTGAGGAGTCAGCTCTTTTGACTCAAAAGTGGTCGCCCGGATTCACACATTGTTGTCATCATAAGCCGCCTGATATACCTTCAGATCAGCTTCGGCGGCCAGCCGGCTAGCCAATGCTCGCGATGCCTTGATGCAACGAGCGTAGTCTTCTTGAGTGAATTCTGACCCGTCGTGCTTCAACTATGGAAAGCCGCCACTCATCTCTTCTGGGTTAAGCTTGGGTGCGTAAGCCAACGCCCGGCTCAAAGCAGATATTGCGCCTTAACGGGCGGCTGATTTCTTCAATTCTTCAAATTGCTAGGGGATGGTGGAGAGGCACTTCAGCACATCTTTGATAAGTTTTGGTGTGCCCTTCTCGCCCATGAAAGCCCTGATGGTGAAAAGGCTTCCAGCATACAGCTACTCAGTGAAGGCATATAAAGCCTTCAGCTTCAGCAAGCTGTCATCCGGAAGCTGGCGAGTTCGTTGGCCTACAAGCAGATCAATTTTATAAGTCGCCGGGTGAGTCTTTATAAGACTATTTAAAAAGGAATGCCCATAACATAATCAACAACACTTACCAAAGACAGCCTCAGTCATACGAGCTACATGGTGTTTCGGACTGGACAGCTCTACAGTAACGGGTTTAAGTCGGCCCTCGACGTCTTTTGCGCGTTTGACCAAGGCAGCTTGTTCAGCCTCAACAGATTGCTTATAGGCTTCAAAATCTGCCTTGGTCTTTTCCAGCTCTGTTGAGGAGAGCCGCCATTTTGCGTCAGCTTCAGGTCGGGCGTCTTGTTGCAAGGCCAGATTTTTCCTAAGGTCGGTCAAGCTAGACTCGGCCACATTTAAAGCATCCTGCACAATAACATAGTCAGGTACAAGTTTTTCAATTCTAAGCCGCCAACAAGGTCTATAATGACATTTGGAAGCGTTGAGGAAGATTGTTACAAGTCTCAAGCAGATTGCAAGCAATACACTTGACACTTGGGGGCTAATGTGTATCAGTTCTTTCAAAGTCTACACTACAAATAAGACCCGGATCATCTTCAAGAAGATGACCCGGCCCTTGGGGGATACACTTGGCATTTTTTCTATCATACAGTAAGTGCCGGCTCATTATTTGCATAATGACCCGACCCTTGGGGGCTACACGCTAGTCTATTGAAATTTACATATTGCTGAAGACCCGACTTATCTTCAAGAAAATAAGCTGGCTCTTGGGGGCTACGTAAGGATATATGGAGGGAAAGGGAGGTTGAGTACCTTATATTTCTTTTTCATGATGCCAACTAAGTTGGCTTCCATGTCCCGGCTTGCGGCGAGGCGGCTCAGATATCCAGAGTGCAGCTCATCAGCAGTAAGTTTCTCCAGATTAGGAAGGTCAAGTTTAGCCTTCTCCTTCTCAGGTGAAGGCGCCTCATCCTTGCTGATATGTTTGGTCAGCACATTGGAAGGGGCTGGAGCTGTGTAAGCTGTTCCAGTAATGGTAACCTCTTCCTCATGCGAAGTCACATCTGCAGCTGTTGGCAAAGGGCTAGGCGGCTTAGGATCAGCTTCCGGATTAACCTCAGGAATCACAATATCAACATCCGCCGGCTCAGTAGGCCGGGGAGTTTCATCGTGGGCGCCTTGATCAGCTTCAGAGGGCTCGACTTGAATTTCAGGAGTGCCAAGCTTCGGGTTCTCCGGCTCTGGGGTGTCAGGATTGGCAGACGACCCGCTCAATTGCCTCTTTTTAGCTTGGGCCCTGTGAGCAAAGATTTCATTATAAGTCATATGCAAGGGGCAAAATGTTGGTAAACAGTATGGGAAGAGAAGAAAGTTACCCTGGGTTGATAACAAGAGGTGGCAGCTTGGAAGTGGTTGAGTCGCCAGAGGAAGGAGGAGTCTCCTGAAAACATTAAAATTAAGCAGTATGAGCAGTTTATTGCATAAGGCTAGCATGCAGAAGAAATGAAAACAAAGCTATAAACTACCTCATTACGGCGTTTCCGAGGAGCCGGAGCATCGGGTAAGCCAGCCACTAGATCTTCAGAGCCGCCGCTCCGGGTTTGACGCCTGGAGTCATGTTGCTGCTTCTTCAAAAGAAAGTTGGGATCCAAGTGAGCAAGGGGGTGTGAAAACTTTACTTTCCGGATGACCCGCCGTATTTTCTCTCTTGGCAAAGGTTCCGAGTCGGAGGAGATGGAACTTACCTCTGCTACGCCGGCTTGGCTTGTCTCCACGTCACCCTGAGAGGAGTCAGCGTCAATAAGTTGCATGAAAAGAAGGCCAAGAGAGTCAAGTTCTACCTCCGAGTCATCCAGCTCAAGCAGCTCCTCAGCTGTCGGTTTCTTCTTACGAGCCGGAGCCTGGGTTTTAGTCGCTTTTGTCTTTTTCTTTGAAGTAGAGGCTGTGTTTAGTCTCTTCTTCCAGAAGGAAGAGCCGGCCTGCATATAATAAATGCATTTGCAGAAAGGTTAAATAAGGTAAAGTGTGAAATCTAAAGGAAAAGAGTAAAATGTTAAGGTAAAAAGTCTTACTGCGGGAGCCGGGTTATGAGCGTAGAAGGGGTTTAACCCTGTCTTGTTGCAGACCTCCTGAGGTTCTCCCAACAGTGATTTGACAATCAAGTTGAGGTCCTTGTCCATTAGAGGCGTCTGATTGAAGCGCTGAGGATCATTCACTTCACCAGTATATGCACACATTAAGCCACCGCGCCGGCTCAATGGTAAGATTCTCCAAGAGACCCAGCAACGGGTTAGATCAATGCCAGTTAATCCATTGGCCAATAGAGCCCTGATCTTTGAAAATGTTGGAGCGTATTGGGCGCGCTCTATGATAGACAACCGGTCTAGGAGCTCGGTGGTGGTGCAAAGCCGGTAGGGACGATAACCTGGCAGTGGATTTTCTCCGGCCGGAGAAGTGTCTCTGCAATAGAACCAGGTGTGATTCCAGTCCTTGGGGTGGCTAGGCAGAGTCGCCGAGGGAAAGGACACGTCTCTCCGCCTCTGAATTGAAACGCCGCCAAGCTCAAGGCTTGGTCCATATGCAATTTCCGTCTGGCGGTTGATGTAGAAAAAAACCCTGAAGAGGTCAACGGTGGGCTCTTCTTGCAGATATGCTTCACATAATATTTGGAATTGGCACAAGTTGGTAACAAAGTTGGGGACAATGTCTTGAGGATGCAGCTTGTCAAAGTGCAGGGCGTCCTGGAAGAATTTTGATCCGGGCGGTGAGAAGCCACGGAGAAGATGATCTGTGGAGACGATAACCTCCCCTTCCTTGGGTTCGGGAGTGATCTCATCACTAGAAACCCGCCAATGGATGATGTCCTGAGCCGGCAAAACTCCCATGACTAGGAAATCATTGAGAATCTCCTCGGTAACCCTGGAGCCTACCCAATCGCAAGAGGCGGGGGCTTTAGCCATAATGGTGGGTTAAATGCTGTGGAAAGGCATGGAAATACGGCGGGGTTAAGAACGCTGCATGACCAAAACAGCTATGACTTTAAGACGACGACGCTACATGGCAGGTCATTATTAAGCTATGAGCCGCCGCCAACTACAGGTATGAAGCGGATTATATCTTGCCAGGGAGAGCCGGCAGCATGATGGCGGGTCAAATTGACAGTAAATGTTGAAAATATTGCTAAGTGTGGACAAACAAGTTCCACCAACTACAGCTGCAGTTACAAGATCTACAAACGAAGATAAAAGAGAAACATTTTCTAAACCTAAAAACGTCCGTGGAAGAACAGGCAGTTCATATACGAATTCCAGTGAAGGGGTGATCTATAATGAATATGGAATACATGTTAAGCGGAGCACCACGTGATTTGGCTAGCGGTTGGAAGCCTAAGGGCGTTTCCCTTTCCCATCTACGGTAAGAACTTCGACGAGCGGCGGCAGGCTCAGAAGAACACCGACGAGCTAATGCAGATCTAGGAGAAAAGGGGAATGGAACCTGGGAGATGCAGGAGTGCGCCGGCGAGTTCTGGTTACGGTCAGGGTGATGCAGCGGCCTGGTTGATGACGACGGCGTGGTCCGGACGGTGTGGCGAAGCTTCGGTCGCACGGGCATCTGGAGGAAGAAGAAGAGAGAAGCGGCAGCGGGGGAAAAGTGAAAAGGATGGGACCCCCTCCCCGCGCCTATTTATAAGGGGGAGATGGAACAGCAATAGCCCATCGCGGGAATCGAGGAGACAAGATGATGATTGACCAAGAAAATGCCTTGATTCTCGGGTTGACCCATGAATGCAGTGATCCGTTGTGATGTCATTGAGATCTTTTGGATTTGCCAGAGATGACGTCATCCATTTTTACAGGCGGGTCATGAAGATTTATTTCAGGTCAAGTGATTATGAAGAACGCAAGACTCGCCAACCAGAAGACTTGAAGATTGACATGAACAAGTTCAAATCAATCTGGGGCCTAATGTGGGGGATATAACTCCGTGGTATAACCCGCCCAGGAGGGGACGGTTTAGGAAGTTGGCAACTTTAACAATGAGGCCTTAAGCAGGCCGAAAGACTAAGACAAGGCCTGGAAGTAACTTTCCGAATGGGCCGGGCGGAGGCCCAGAGCCGGAAGGCAGTGTATGACCCGGAGGTGTAAGCCGCCGGGAGATGACTTGCCAGATAAGGCAAGGCGATTTGGAGATAAGGTCGGTTACTAGATGCAACCCGGCTCGGACTCTTGTAAGCCCAGGGCCTCGACCTGTGTATATAAAGGCGGGTTCCCTGGGCGGCTTAGGAGAGAAAACCTTTGATCGAGTGCTAGGTCAAGCAAATTCCGCTCCCTTGTAATCGATACCCAATCAATACAACTCAAAGCAGGACGTAGGCTATTACCTCCTTCAAGAGGGGCCGAACCTGGGTAACCTGTGTCTTTCGTCCCGATCAACCCCTTCGAGTTAACCGCCGTAGCGATGGCTTCACCCCTAAGTCTTTGCACTAGGACATCTGCCGTGATAAAACCACGACAACAACCAAAGCAGGCTGGCGCCAGCGGGCGCAGCAGAGACAGTTTCCTCTTTCGTGCTAAGGAAGCGAGGACAGACGTGGGTTCCCAAGGAAGCCCCCCAAAGGTTTCCACTCCGGTGCAACAAGACCAAGACCACGGGCTCGGCAGGACGGATGTCATCGCCGAGCCCACCTCTGCGTCACGCCAGGAGCTTTGCAGGCGAAGACCACCTTTAGTCAGGATAAGCTGTACCTCCTGTCCCCTTTCAAATTTGGCCGTTGTGGGATCCCTTCCCGCCAGAGCAATAAGGGAAGAGGAGCAAGGCCCACTATAAATAGGGGCTAGCCACCACCGTAGAGGGGGATTGGATCCACCACACCAAAGAGCCCTCGCGAGGTCGCTCGACCACTGTACTTGTTCATCCACAAACCTCCTCATGAGGCCAATCCACCGAAAGCAGGAGTAGGGTTTCACACCGCAAGGTGGCCCGAACCTGGGTAAATCATGTGTCCCTGTTCTTCCTCCCAGGTAAGAGCCGTGGGGGGGAATCGCTGTGGAGTAACTGCGAAGTCGAGCTGAATCGAAGGGCGAGCGCACTCCAGAGAGGGGAATTCGTCGTCGTTGTCATCACCAACCATTCTTCATCTACACCGCCATGATGCTCACCACCGGGAGTGAGTAATTCCTTTGTAGGCTTGCTAGATGGTTATGGGATCGGATGAGATTGATCATGTAATCGAGTTAATTTAATAGGGCTTGATCCCTCGTATCCACTATGTTTTGAGATTGATGTTGCTATGACTTTGCAATGCTTAATGCTTGTTACTAGGGCCCGAGTGCCATGATTTCAGATCTGAACCCATTATGTTTTCATGAGTATAAGAGTGATTTGGAACCTATCTTGCAAGCTGTATGCACCTATTACGTGTCATGATCCGCATACCCCAAGGTGACAATAATTGGGATTCTTTTCGGTGATTGCCGTAGTTTGAGGAGTTCATGTATTCACCATGTGTTAATGCTTTGTTCCGGTTCTCTATTAAAAGGAGGCCTTAATATCCCTTAGTTTCCATTAGGACCCCGCTGCCACGGGAGGGTAGGACAAAAGATGCTATACAAGTTCTTATCGCAAGCACATATGACTATATACGGAATACATGCCTACATTACATTGGTGAATTGGAGCTAGTTCTGTGTCGCCCTAGTGTGTAATTGTTACATGATTGATGCCATCTAAATCATTATCCATCACCTATCCACGTGCCTATGCTTTACATATACTTAATCTTGCTAAGTTACTACTGCTGCTGCTACTGTCACAACTGCTACAAAATTGCTGCTGTCACTATTATTGTTACTACTATTACTTGACGTGGTACTAAATCTTTGCTGCAGAGAGATATCCCAGGTGTGGTTGAATTGACAACTCAACTGCTAAGGCCGACAGATATTCTTTGGCTCCCCTTGTGTCGAATCAATAAATCAGGGTGTAATACTACCCGCGAAGACTGTTGCGATCCCCTATACTTGTAAGTTATCAACCGTGTACTTCAAATTAGCTAGTATATATAGTTGAACTAACTATTTCAGTACGTGGTTGGCAAGTTGAACTATTTTGTATAGAGAACGACTGCTTAATCTATGAATGAAATCTGTGTCTAGTGAATTTCAGTTGCAAAATTAGACCATACTTGTGGTTTTTAGTTGCAAAATTTGACAAATGCCAATGTTACAATGTTGACAAATGGCAATGTTACTAGATTGACAAATGTTAATGTTTCCAATATGACAAATGGCAATATAGCTAATACAATAGATATGAATCTTACCAAATGGTATGTAGTAAGCACACGGGTCATCATACAGATTCGTTTGCGATGACACGATGGACCAACCATTCGCGCCAAATTTTCACTTGGCTTAGTGTCGAAGGAACCATAGCTCTTGATATGCATACATGTATTCAACATGAAACGTTTGCAATAAGTTTTTTTTTCAAAGCAAAATAATGATGAGCGGCGATGGAGGTTAAAGGTAACCTGCATAGCATACTGCTCGCATGCCTCCCGGTAAGCCTGTGCAGCAAAGGACTGCTCGCACTCTTTCTGGTGAACCTGCGCAGCAGAGGACTGCTCGCACGCCTCCCGTCTACTCAAACAGCTGCCCGCACGACACCTCCTAGCCTATAAAGAGTGCAACATGTGGTAGCATGTAAATGATGAGTAGAACACTCATGATTTATAAATAATACAACCGTTTGCAATGGTAACGTGACAACTTTTTGTTCCAAAATACCTTTGTTGACTGTTAATGTGTGCGCCTTCCCTCGAAATGGACACAAAAAATACCACAACATATATGCTATATCATGACGTCCTGCGCAATTTCATGAATTTTGTGTGAGTTATGGTGTTACTATAATTTAAATCAATATTCTCAATGTTGGCACTAGCTAGAAGAATAAATCTGGAAGTGTGTCTCAAATTGGAAAACAAAATCCTACAATGTCTTTATGTGTCTCGAATTGGTCTATGTTGCCTCTACAAAAAAAATCAAGGCGAGAACAGGCATCGATGTCGTATCGACCACAAAGGTGACACATGTTCCCTATCGGAACCACGAGGCTTCCTGTGAGAAGATCCGGTTTGTAAGAGCCTTGTCCCTAAACTTTTCGCAAACTAAACAATTTTTTACCCCTGCATATATGTGCCATGCCATGATGCCATGCCAAGTTTCATGAATTTCTGACGAGTTTTGGATTTGTAGGAATTTAAAAATCAAGATTCTCAATGCCTATGTCTCAGCCGCGACGCTGGGATGTTTGAAATTCATTCCCATTTCTTGCATGGGACCTAAATATGCACCCAAGGACACATATATGATTTTTAAACCCATTTTAGTGCACTGGAGCATGTGCATGTAGTTAAAATTTGAATTATGCACATTAAATGCCTAGATAACTTGATTAATGTATAAAAAAGGCCAAACGAACCCTAAATAATTCCATATTTTATCACAACACTCCTATTGGTCTATGTTGGCTCTACAAAAAAAATCAAGGCGAGAAGAGGCAGCGAATGTCGTTTCGCCCACAAAAGGTGGCACGTTCCCTATCGGAACCTCAAAGCTTCTTGTGATATGCTCCAGTTTGTAAGAGGCTTGTATAAAAACTTGTCCCAAATTGGACAATTCTTTTACCACGTCATATATGTGCCATGCCACGATACCATGCCAAGTTTCATCAATTTCAGGCGGGATTTGGATTTACTGGAATTTAAAAACCAAGATTCTCAATGTTTGCGGCTGAACCACGATGACGAGATGTTTGAAATTCATTCTCATTTCTTGCATGAGACCTAAACATGCACCCAATGACACATATATAATTTTTAAACCCATTTTGGTGCACTGGAGCATGTGCTTGTAGTTCAATTATTAATTATGCACATTAAATGTCTAGAAAACACAATTAATGTATAAAAAAGGTCAAACAAGCCTTGAACAATTCCATATTTTAGCATGACACTCCTATCGATCTATGTTGCCTCTAGAAAAGAAATCCAAGCAAGAAGAGGCAGTGAATGTCGTTTCACCCACAAAAGGGGACACGTTCCCTATCGAAACCTCCAAGCTTCTTGTAATATGTTCCAGTTTGTAAGAGGCTTGTACCAATTTTTTTCTCAAATTGGACAATTTTTAAACCATGCAATATATGTGCCATGCCATGACACCACGCCAAGTTTCATGAATTTCAGGCGAGATTTGGATTTAATGGAATTTAAAAAACCAAGATTCTCAATGTTTGCGACTGAACCACAATGACGCGATGTTTGAAATTTATTCCCATTTCTTGCATGATACCTAAACATGCACCCAATGACATACATATGATTTTTAAGCCCATTTTAGTGCACTGGAGCATGTGCTTGCAATTGAAATTTAAACTATGCACATTAAATGTCTAAAAAACTCAATTAATGTATAAAAAGGCCAAACAAATGCTAAATAATTCCATTTTTAACGACACTCCTATAGTTGCATGTTCACTTCAGATACATGTTACAACAATCCAATCACCGTCCTTTGCCGATGTAAACCCAATTTTCCTTTTAAAACAAAATAAAAATCAAGTATATCACAAACAATTTATGATCACGAATCGTGTGTGACGAAGTATAAAATATCTTGGGCCAATCCTCATTTATGGCTTACGCCGGAAGCTTCGCCGGCTACAGTCCACCGCCGGTGCATCAACCACACTTTCTCCCCAAGCCCATTTTACTGTTTAATCATCGCCGGTGAAATATGGGGACGTGGATCCGTGTCGTGAGGGCAACTTCGATGACCCACTTCGGCCCGAGCGTGGCCGCATCAGCCATGAGCGCGCTTACAACATCCATGAGTGCGATCATAATCGCCCACAGAGCGGCTGCAGCAGCCGAAAGGGCAGTTGCTGCAGCTGAGATGGTGGTAGCAACATCCGCGAAGGGGACAACAAATGGCGAGAACGGCACAACAGTTGCCCGTTTCTCGACGGCCACCGTAGCCCTGATTGCGGCCGCCCACGCCCATCTCAAGGCTGCTCAAGCCCAGCTCCTGTCGGTTACCGCACAAATCGCAACGGCCTTCTCCCACACCGATCGACAACCCACGTCCGATAAGTTGGCAATCGCCGAGAGTGCTCGAGCAGTCGTCCTTTCGTTGGCCGCCTCCCTAGCCGAGATGAAGGTCGTCCACGTCTGGACCGCGGCCGCCCATGACTGGCTCGTGGTGGCCTTTAACAAACAAATGGCAGACACGGACTGCGAGATGCTTGTCGAGTATGTGGCGATGGATACCATGGATCCCCTTCCCCAGGAGGTCGTCGAGCGCGAGTTGGACATGTAGGAGGCAGCGGAGATCGACGAGTGCCAGGCAGAAAATTAGTCTTTTTTTAGAGTGTTAGTCCTTTGTTAGAGTAATGTTTAGGTCAATCAACTATGTTTAATTGTTGTAATTGATTGATTATGTAAGTGCGGGCTATGCTACAGGCTCTTTTGTGTAGTACCCAAATTAACAAGTGATGTTAAATTATGCAATTACATGGATGACCAATGTAACTAGGGAAATCAGAACCAAAATTTGCCGCCTTATCCACATTTCGTCTTCCAAATCAAAATGAAATTTAAGTACATCACACACATTTTGTTAGCACGATTCGTGTGCAATGCAATATCCAATATTTTACGTTGTAAGCGTTGATACAAAAACTTGCACGTTCAAAGTCATCACACACGGGTTAAGCTATAGGAATCGTTTGTAACGCTTGGATGTCGCACACAGTTGTGCATAAGGGATTGTGTCTGATGCCACCTTTGCGCGCCAGTTTTTCGCTGCACCGAACAAATTTTTTGGGCTACCGCGGATATATCTACCTCCCCCACCCCTCGTACCAACCAAAAGCCACATTTCCCCTGTTTCCTCCTTCCTTTCCAAGTTTAAACCTTCATTGCTTGCTTGCAGCGTCGCCTCCTCGCCGGCGACGCTCCTTCCTCCTTCTCAACCTCGTCGATCTAGTCAGGTAATACACACATCCACCATACCCCCTCCTCCTCCATCCCACATGCACTGACAGCCGGCACGACACCTTCCACCCAAATGACCGCCCCATCCTCCAAATAATCGCCGCCAAAAGCCATGGTGAACGTAGTATAGCCAACAGATCAAGGAGCATTTGGTAGCAGAGAAGCAAATCACGGTCGCACGCGTGGATGAGGCTATGATGGCTACCATGCGTTCTGACCCCCAGATCTTGGAGGAGCGCCTCGCCGTCGAGGCCACCGTCGATGCCTCGCACGCAGCTGCCGCCATGCGGTTTTGGCTGCTTTAAACGACAGTTCGTGGTGTTTTCTCGAGGACACCGTCGGTGCCTTCGACGAAGACTACGGATTCTTGTCGCAGCATGCCCGTCCTTACCTTATCTCCAAAGCCGGAAGGTTGGGGCCCGGATGGGCTCAGGCGACTCACCACTACGAGGAGGGAACCCACGATGTGGAGGCATTTCACTATTCCAAGTTTAATGAGCCCATCGTCATCGATATCTCTGACGAGGAGGAATAGCTTGTTTTTTTAGCTTACTAAGGACCTATGTTCAACTAGCTACGCCAATTAAGCATGTTCGGTTTACCTGTTGCATGTCCTGCCTTTCCTTTAGAAATTCTAGTGAATTGTCCAATGTAATGCTACTATGCAAACCGATCTTCTAGTATGTTCTATTTTGCAATGTGGTTCTCAGTTAATCTTTGATTCATTTCTTGTGGTGATCATTTAATTGTTTGGTTCAATTCTGCAATGTGATGTTCGATTATTGTGGGTGCAATTTTGTATTGTTTTGCATGTGAGAAATAAATCGAGTTTGGATGTATTAAATACATGTGAAACATATATGATGGCTATATTTCCTAGTTCTTAGCACACTTGGTTTAGATAACTACCTTTTTCATGTGGCTCAAATTAATCTGTTGGATCCGTAATGTATTTTTTTCATTAACATATTTTACTGATAGTATGCCAAATCTCCCTTATCATGATCAATATCTATCTTATATATGTTGCACGGGGAAACAATGGGAGACACTGAAGTTTACCATCAAGGTTTGCACAAGCATGGTCCTTTGGTTAATAACACATTATTGTGCAATTGCAGGAACCATTCTAGTATTTAGGATTTTAATAATCTGGTCTTGCACATTTAGGTCCTTCTATAAGAGGTTTAGACCCACTGTTCGACCCATTTTACATGTGGGGAAATGAGGTGTCCATGAGTATGAGTCAAGAAACTCTGAAAGATTGTTAAGACAAAGAAACTAGCGACGAAAAACAACAAGATGTTTGTCTGCACAATGAAGAAGACATCAGTCAACTATAGGATGGTACTATCTCTTTTACCTTGTCTTTTTCCCTTTGCACCATTTCAAAATTTAGAAAAGATATTTATGCATATCTTTGTTTCCGTTCCTTTTCAAAGCAGTTCATCGATGATTACGTCTCAAACCACGTGTATGGTCAAGAGGCAAGGAAGGTATTGATACGTCTCCAACGTATCTATAAATTTTTGATTGCTCCATACTACTATATTATCAATCTTGGATACTTTATATGCAATTATATGCTATTTTATATCATTTTTTGGGACTAACCTATTAACCCAGTGCCCAGTACCAGTTCCTGTTTTTTTCTTGTTTTTGGCCTTTTCAGGAAATCAATACCAAACGGAATCTAAACACGATGAAACTTTACGGGGGTTATTTTTGGATATAAAGAGACCCAAGCTTCAGGAGGAGACCGGATGAGCCACGAGCTCGCATGGCGCGCCCTGGGGGGTAGGGTGAGCCATGCAGGGTCATGACTCCCTCGTGTGGCCCATGACCTAATTCTACTTCTATATATTCCCAAATATACCAAAACCAATAGAGAGACACTCGAAACACTTTTTCCGCCGCCGCAAGCCTCTGTTCTTCCGCGTTCCAATCTGGAGGCCTTTTCCGGTGTTCCGCCGGAGGGGGAATCGATCACGGAGGCCATCTACATCAACCTTGCTGCCTCCATGATGATGCGTGAGTAGTTCACCATAGACCTACGGGTCCATAGCTAGTAGCTAGATGGCTTATTCTCTCTCTTTGATCTTCAATACCATGTTCTCTTCGATCTTCTTAGAGTTCTATCGGATGCAATCTTCTTTTGTAGTGTGTTTGTTGGGATCCGATAAATTGTTGGTTTATGATAAGATTATTTATTGAAAGTAATTGAGTCAAATATGAACTTTATTATGCATAATTGTTATAGGTTTGTATTTCTCCTCGATCTATCTATTTGGTTTGGCCAACTAGATTGATTTATCGTGGGCGAGGTGCTTTGCAATGGGTTCGATCTTGCGGTGCTCTATATCCCAGTGATAAAGTAGGGGACAAGACACGTATTTGCATTGTTTCCATTAAGGAGAAAACGACTGGGTTTATTCATATTAATTGGGTTTACTTTGTCTACATCATGTCATCTTGCTTCAAGCATTACTCTGTTTGTCATGAACTTAATACCTAGAGAGACAAGCATAGAAGCACTCTCTAAGTGGAGTAATAGCAGTAGATGCATAATCGATTCGGTCTACTTATTTCGTACGTGTTGCCTACATAGATGATCATTGTCGTGAATAATATCATAACTATGTGTTTTTCTATCAATTGCCCAACAATAATTTATCTACCCACCGTATGCTATGTGTTCGAGAGAGAAGCCTCTAGTGAAAACTATGGCCCCCAGGTCTACTTAATCCTATTGCTAAAAACCCTATTTACTTTGCTGCAATTTTATTACTTTCTTTTTACTTTTTTATACATCTATCACTATAAGAATTTATCCTGCAAGTAACTACTTCAAGGGGATTGACAACCCTCTTGCCCGCACTGGGTGCAAGTATTTGCTTTTGTGTGTGTGGTTGCTTAATACGGGAATTTGTGTGGTTCTCCTATTGCTTTGATAACCTTGGTTCTCACTGAGAGAAATACTTATCAGCTACTATATTGTTTCACCCTTCCTCTTTGGGGAAAATCCCAATGCAGCTCAAAAGTAGAAGGTATTCATACAACACACACGGTATAATCATGAAGTCTTCCTCAAGAGGGCGAAGGATGGGCAGGCAATCATCCACACGCAATGGCCTAAAGTTGCAAGGACCTTCAACATCATTGAAGGCTCAATATTCGCCTTTCACTTCAATAGTTTTCTAGACGAGATCCATCTATCTATTTACCGTCTGTGATGCTACTTTCCAAATGTTTTAGATGTTGCATGTGAAACTTGGTCCTGTTGTGTAATTGGGTAGCTAGGTATATGCCTATATGGTGTAACTGAGTGCAAAAGCTATATGATGTTGTACTCTGATGTATTTCAATTATGAAATTCTGGTTGCCATAATACAAATATGAAATATATTGTGTGCTTGATATGAAATGTCTAGTTGATTAATAAATGGATTAAAAATAATAGGGCAATTAGTCTGCTTATTGGGGTTTTCTATTGCAGACGGTTTCTAAAACAACACCGTGTGCGATGACCAAAACAAACCCACACAGGTTTTAGAAAGTTGGCGTGTTAGATTAGTGATAAATCACACACAACTTTCGGCCAACAACTGTTTGAATTAGGTTACCTTGCACAAACATTTTCACATAAAAAGCGTGTGTGATGGACAACCCTATGCTAAACAGTCTATTCTAGGCACCGTGTGTGATGTATTGAATAACACAAACGATAGAATTATGACAATCATGTGTGATGGCCACCCCTATCACATATGATTTTATGCGGGAAATTGTTTGTGATGTTTACATATGGAAACGTAAATTTGGGATTCACTATGTGGGATGCTAAGAACATCTCACATGACTTCTACAATATATATGTTTGCGATGACTCTACCAGTCGCACATGACATCTTTTTGCCCCCACGTGTGTGACCGGACGAGGCATCACCGACGATTTATCTGTGTTGTGTTTGATAGCCCCCCCCCCGATCGCGCACACAGGCAAGGTGACAGTTTAAAACTACGTCGCGGAAAGGGGGTAAAAACCGTTTATATAGGACTCGCCTGCACTAGTATAACCATGACGTGGCTTGAGACTGTGTCGGTATTTCCCCAAAGAGGAAGGGATGATGCAACACATCGACGGTAAGTATTTCCCTCAGTTATGAAACCAAGGTCTCGAACCAGTAGGAGGATCACCACCACCTAATAAGCAGCACCTACACACAAAGAACAAATACTTGCAACCCGACGCGAAAGAGAGGTTGTCAATCTCTCTACGGTAAAAAGATAGATTAGGTAATGATAGATTGGAGAGATAGATCTCCCAAGAACACAAAATAAAAAGAGCAAATAAAAAGTGCAGCAAGGTATTTTTGGGTTTTTGGAATAATAGATCTGAAAACAAAAGAGGCAAAAAGATAGATCGGAAAGCAATATGTTGGAAAAGTAAACCCGTGGGCCGTAGGTTTCACTAGTGGCTTCTCTCATGAGTGTAGCGCACGGTGGGTGAACAAATTACTGTTGGGCAAATGATAGAAGATCGAATAATCATGACGATATGCAAGGCGATGATCATTATATAGGCATCACATCCAAGATAAGTAGACCGACTCCTGCCTGCATCTACCACTATTACTCCACACATTGATCGCTATCCAGCATGCATCTAGTGTATTAAGTTCATGGAAAAACGGAGTAATGCAATAAGAACGATGACATGATGTAGACAAGATCTATTCATGTAGGAATAGACCCCATCTTGTTATCCTTAATGGCAACGATACATGCGTGCCTTGCTGCCCCTTCTGTCACTGGGAAAGGACACCGCAAGATCGAACCCATCACAAAGCACCTCTTCCCATGGCAAGAAAAATCGATCTAGTTGGCCTAACTAAACCAAAGATTTGAAGAAGAAATACGAGGCTATAAGTAATCATGCATATAAGAGATCAAAGAAGACTCAAATAATATTCATGGATAGAAACTGATCATGAACTCAAAATTCATCGGATCCCAACAAACACACCGCAAAAGTTGACATGAAATAGATCTCCAAGAGACCATTGTATTGAGAATCAAAAGAGAGAGAGGAAGCCATCTAGCTACTGCCTATGGACCCGTAGGTCTATGGTGGACTACTCACGCATCATCGGAGAGGCACCTATGAAGAAGATGAACCCCTCCGTGATGGTGTTAGATTGGATCTCGAGGTTCTGGAACTTGCGGCGGCTGGATGTGTTTTTCGTAGACTCCCCTAGGGTTTTCTGAATATTTGGGTATTTATAGGTGTCAGAGGCGGTGGAGAGGGGCCCCTATGAGGGCACAACCCATCAGGGCGCGCCGGGGGCCCCCTGGCGTGCCCTGGTGGGTTGCGCCGGGGGCCCCCTGGCGTGCCCTGGTGGGTTGTGGAGAGCACAACCCACCTCTCTGGCCCTTCTTTGGCCCACTGGGTGTCTTCTGGTCCAAAAAAAATCTCCAAAAAGTTTTGTCGCGATTGGACTCCATTTGGTATTGATATTCTGCGAAGTAAAAAACAAGCAAAAACAGCAACTGGCACTTTGGCACTATGTCAATAGGTTAGTCCCAAAAAATGATATAAATTTGCTATAAAGTGATTGTAAAACATCCAAGAATGATAATATAACAGCATGGAACAAGCAAAAATTATAGATACGTTGGAGACGTATCAGCATCCCCAAGCTTAATTCCTACTCGTCCTCGAGTAGGTAAATGATAAAAACAGAATTTTTGATGTGGAATGCTGCCTAACATGTTCATCACATATTCTTTTCTTTTGTAGCTTGGACTTTTGGACTTTTAGATGATTCAAAGCAATAGTCTAGTTTGGGTGGCATGCCTTTCCTGTCAATGAAAACGACAAAGTAGTTCACAATACTTTCCATGCTAGATACATCATAGGCGGTTCCCAAACAGAAAATAAAGTTTATTCCTTTTCCCACCATTCTTTCACATTCCATGGCTGGTCGTATCCACGGTTGCCTTCCATACCAACACTTTCCAAGGAATTTATTATTTGACAACATAAAGTAAATATTTTTTATTTTTTCATTTCGGGAATGGGCATCCCTATTACCGTCGTACTCTCGTGCAATGACAAGTGAATAAACACTCATCTTGAGAATAACACATCTAGCATGAAAAAATATTGGACACTCCCTACCGTTTCATGAGCGGTACGAGCACACAAAAGAGAAAATTTATTTTGAAATTTAGAGATGGCACATATAAATTTGCTTGGAACGGCATGTAAATACCGCATATAGGTAGGTATGGTGGACTCATAAGGCAAAACTTGGTTTAAGGATTTTGGATGCACAAGTAGTATTTCTACTTAGTACAAGTGGAGGCTAGCAAATAGATTGAGAAGCAACCAACCAAGAAACGAAAATTCACATAAGAGAGCATTGAGCATAACTAACACCGAATAATGCACCATAAGTAGGATGTAACTTCATAGCATAACTATTGACTTTCGTGCATGCATAGGGAATCACAAACCTTAACACCAATATTCCTACTAAAGCATAATTACTCACTAACATGACTCACATATTACTATCATCATGTCTCAAAACTATTACAAGGAATCAAGTTTAATTTGTCCAATGATCTTCATGAAAGTTTTTATTATATCCTCCTTGGATATCTATCACTTTGGGACTAGTTTCATATATTACCATTGCTTTTTGACAAGCTCAAACAAATTTAAGTGAAGCACATGAGCATAAAGATTTCATCTCCCAAAATAGTATAAGTGAAGCATGAGAGAATTTCTTAAAAATTTACTAACTCTCAAAATAATCTAAGTGAAGCATGAGAGTATTTCTTCAAAAGTTTCCAAGCACACCATGCTCAAAAAGATATAAGTGAAGCACTAGAGCAATCCTATAGCTCAAAAAGTTTAAGTGAAGCATAGAGAGAAATTCTAACAAATCATAGTGTAATTTTGGCTCTCTCAAATAGGTGTTTCCAGCAAGGATACAAATGAAAAACTAACAAGCAAAGCAAGCAAAGACTCAGATGATACAAGACGCTCCAAGCACAACTCATGATATGTGACGAATAAAAATATAGCTCCAAGTAAAATACTGATGGTTGTTAGGAGAAAGAGGGGATGCCACTCGGGGGCATCCCCAAGCTTAGTTGCTTGTTTCTCTTTGGATATATCTTGGGGGTGCTGTAGCATCCCCAAGCTTAGGCTCTTTTCACTCCTTATTCCTTCATCCATCGTGATCTCACCCAAAACTTGAAAACTTCAATCACACAAAACTCAAGAAAATCTTCGTGAGATCCGTTAGTATAATAAAGCGAATCACTACTTTAGGTGCTGTTGAAAACCCATTCATATTTTATTATTGCATTATAACTACTGTATTTTAACTTTACCATGTCTCATACCCTTCAATACAACCCATAGATTCATCAAAACAAGCACACAATGCAACGAAAACCGAATCTGTCTTAAAAAGAACAGTCGGTAGTAATATGTACTCTAACCATACTTATGTAAATATAAAATTTCTGAAAAATTAGGACAACGTAAATAATTTGTATAGAAACACTGTGTTAAAATTTCAGCTCAATATCACGTTCCAGTAAAAAATGACAATTCAAACACTGGAGGCAAAGTTTCTGTTTCAGATTCAGCATCGCTTCTAGTCATCTTATGAATCATCCTAAAGGCTCTACTTGGCACAAACACTAAATAAAACATAAAAAACACAATCATAACAGAGGCATAATTGTGTCAACACACAAAAACAAAGAGAAAAAGGAAAAAATAAATTTATTCATTGGGTTGCCTCCCAACAAGCGCTATTGTTTTATGCCCCTAGCTAGGCATAACGCATAGATTCAAGTATTGTCATCTTTGGTTTTGGATCCATAGGATGTCCTCATTATTGATTCATATGGAGGATTAATTTCAAGGGAAGTGTTCCATACCCTTTCTTAGTGGAAACTGAAACCTAATATTGTCTTCTTTCATATCAATCACGACACCTATAGTGCGTAAGAACGGTCTACTAAGTATAATGGGACAAGACGGATTGCAATCAATATCAAGAACAATAAAACCTATGGGCACATAGTTCCTATTTGCAAGAATAAGAACATCATTAATTCTTCCCAAAGGCTTTTTAATAGTAGAATCCGCCAAGTGCAAATTAAGAGAACATTCTTCAATATTGGTGAGACCAAGCACATCACATAAAGATTTCGGAATCGTGGAAACACTAGCACCCAAATAACATAAAGAAAAGCACTCATAATTTTTAATCTTGACCTTAATTGTAGGTTCCCACTCATCATGTAATTTGCTAGGAATATAAATCTCCAACTCCAACTTTTCTTCAAAAGATTTCTCTTTTAGCTCTAAGCATAGCGGTTCTTTTCTTACTTTCATCCATAGAGACACATAAAGCTTTAATTGATTCATCAATCTTAGACAAAAAAGCTTTCAACTTGAGATTTTCCACATCATGACAAATTCTATCAATGCTTCTAGACATATCGTCAATCTTATTCAGCTTTTCTTCTATCGTAGTGTTCAAAGCCTTTTGCGCATTGATAAATTCTTTAATATTACTCTCAAGATCAGAGGTGTTCCTATTATTATTGTAATAGGAATTACCATAATTGTTAGAGGAATTTCCAGGAAAAGGCCTAGGATTAAAATTACTTCTATAAGCATTGTTATTGAAATTGTTTCGCGAGACAAAGTTCACATCTACGGAATCACTATTTTGCTCAATCAAAGTAGACAAAGGCACATAATTAAGATCAATATGAGTATTTTTACTAACAACCAATTTCATCACAGCATCAACCTTATCACTCAAAGTACTAATTTCTTCAACCGAATTAACTATTTTATGATACGTCCATTTTGCATCATGCTTTTATATTGATATTTATTGCATTATGGGCTGTTATTACACATTATGTTACAATACTTATGCCTTTTCTCTCTTATTTTATAAGGTTTACATGAAGAGGGAGAATGCCGGCAGCTGGAATTCTGGACTGGAAAAGGAGCAAATATGAGAGACCTATTCTGCACAACTCCAAAAGTCCTGAAAAGTTACGGAGAATTATTTTGGAATATATAAAAAATATTGGGCGAAAGAAATACCAGAGGGGACCCACCAGGTGGTCACAAGCCAGGGGGGCGCGCCCTACCCCCTGGGCGCGCCCCTGTGGCTTGTGGCCCCCCTGGCAGGCCTCCGGTGCCCATCTTCTGCTATATGAAGGGTTTTGACCTGGAAAAAATCATAAGAGAGCTTTCGGGATGAAGCGCCGCCGTCTCGAGGCGGAACCTGGGCAGAAGCAATCTAGGGGTCCGGCGGAGCTGTTCTGCCGGGGAAACTTCCCTCCCGGAGGGGGAAATCGAAGCCATCGTCATCATCAATGATCCTCTCATCGAGAGGGGGTCAATCTCCATCAACATCTTCATCAGCACCATCTCCTCTCCAAACCCTAGTTCATCTCTTGTATCCGATCTTTGTCTCAAAACCTCAGATTGGTACCTGTGGGTTGCTAGTAGTGTTGATTACTCCTTGTAGTTGATGCTAGTTGGTTTACTTGGTGGAAGATCATATGTTCAGATCCTTAATGACAATTAATACTCCTCTGATTATGAACATGAATATGCTTTGTGAGTAGTTACGTTTGTTCCTGAGGACATGGGATAAGTCTTGTTATAAGTAATCATGTGAATTTCGTATTCGTTCGATATTTTGATGAGATGTATGTTGTCTCTCCTCTAGTGGTGTTATGTGAACGTCGACTACATGACACTTCACCATTATTCGGGCCTAGAGGAAGGCATTGGGAAGTAATAAGTAGATGATGGGTTGCTAGAGTGACAGAAGCTTAAACCCTAGTTTATGCGTTGCTTCGTAAGGGGTTGATTTGGATCCATATGTTTCATGCTATGGTTAGATTTATCTTAATTCTTCTTTCGTAGTTGCGGATGCTTGCGAGAGAGGTTAATCATAAGTGGGAGGCTTGTCCAAGTAAGGGCAGCACCCAAGCACCGGTCCACCCACATATCAAATTATCAAAGTAACGAACGTGAATCATATGAGCATGATGAAAACTAGCTTGACAAAAATTCCCATGTGTCCTCGGGAGCGCTTTGCTTTATATAAGAGTTTGTCCAGGCTTGTCCTTTGCTACAAAAAGGATTGGGCCACCTTGCTGCACCTTTGCTACACTTGTTACTTGCTATCCATTAAGAATTATCTTATCACAAAACTATCTGTTACCGATAATTTCAGTGCTTACAGAGAATACCTTACTGAAGACCTCTTGTCATTTCCTTCTGCTCCTCGTTGGGTTCGACACTCTTACTTATCGAAAGGACTACGATAGATCCCCTATACTTGTGGGTCATCAAGACTCTTTTCTGGCGCCGTTGCTGGGGAGTGAAGCGCCTTTGGTGAGTGGAATTTGGTAAGAAAAAATTTATATAGTGTGCTGGAATTCACTGTCACTTGTTACTATGGAAAATAATCCTTTGAGGGGCTTGTGAGGGGTATCTTCACCTCGAACGGAAGCACAAAGAGTTGCTCCTCAACCTACTGAACCTACTGAAAATATTTATTATGAAATTCCTTCGGGTATGATAGAGAAACTGCTAGCTAATCCTTATGCAGGAGATGGGACACTACATCCTGATTTGCACCTGATCTATGTGGATGAAGTTTGTGGATTATTTAAGCTTGCAGGTTTGCCCGAGGATGATGTCAAGAAGAAGGTCTTTCCTTTATCTTTGAAGGAGAAGGCATTGACATGGTATAGGCTATGTGATGATATTGGATCATGGAACTACAACCGATTGAAATTGGAATTTCATCAGAAGTTTTATCCTATGCGTCTGGTTCATCGTGATCGGAATTATATTTATAATTTTTGGCCTCGTGAAGGAGAAAGTATCGCTCAAGCTTGGGGGAGGCTTAAGTCAATGTTATATTCATGCCCCAATCATGAGCTTTCATGAGAAATTATTATTCAAAAGTTTTATGCTCGGCTTTCTCATAATGATCGATCCATGCTCGATACTTCTTGTACTGGTTCCTTTATGAAGAAGGATATTGAATTCAAATGGGACTTATTGGAAATAATTAAACGCAACTCTGAAGATTGGGAACTCAACGAAGGTAAGGAGTCAGGTATAAACCTTAAGTTTGATTGTGTTAAATCCTTCATAGACACTGATGCTTTTCGTGAATTTAGCACTAAATATGGACTTGACTCTGAGATAGTAGCTTCTTTCTGTGAATCTTTTGCTGCTCATGTTGATCTCCCTATGGAGAAGTGGTTTAAATATCATCCTCCCGTTGAAGTGAAAGTAGTTGAACCTATTAAAGTTGAAGAAGAAACTATTATTTATAATTTTGATCCTGTTATTCCTGCTGCTTATATTGAGAAACCACCTTTTCCTGTTAGAATAAAGGAACATGCTAAAGCTTCAACTGTGGTTCGTAAGAGTTATACTAGAACACCTACACCCTCTGAACAAATCAAAGTTGAACCTAGTATTGCTATGGTTAAAGATCTCTTGGTTGATAATATTGATGGGCATGTTATTCATTTCTGTGATGAAGCTGCTAGAATTGCTAAACCTGATACTAGAGATAAACATAGACCTATTGTTGGCATGCCTGTTGTTTCTGTTAAAATAGGAGATCATTGTTATCATGGCTTATGTGATGTGGGTGCTAGTGTGAGTGCAATTCCCTTTACCTTATATCAAGAAATTATGAATGATATTGCACCAGCTGAATTAGAGGAAATTGGTGTTACCATTAAGCTTGCTAATAGAGATACTATAGCACCTATTGGGATTGTTAGATATGTTGAAGTCTTGTGTGTGAAAATAAAATATCCTACTGATTTTCTTGTTCTTGGTTCCCCACAAGATGATTTTTGTCCCATTATAATTGGTAGACCTTTCTTGAATACTGTTAATGCTAAGATAGATTGTGAGAAAGAAACTATTACTGTGAGTTTTGGGGATGTGTCTCATGAGTTTAATTTCTCTAAATTTCGTAGACAACCCCATGATAAAGAATTGCCTAGTAAGGATGAAATTATTGGTCTTGCTTCTATTGCTGTTGAAAGGACGTGGATGTCGCCTAGAGGGGGGGGGGTGAATAGGTGCTTTAAAATAATTACGGTTTAGGCTTGAACAAATGCGGAATAAAACTATCGTTTAATTAGTCAAGCACAAAACCTAAAACAACTAGGCTCACCTATGTGCACCAACAACTTATGCTAAGCAAAATAGACAACTAAGTGATAGCAAGATATATAACAAGAAACAATATGGCTAACACAAAGTAAAGTGCATAAGTAAAGGGCTCGGGTAAGAGATAACCGAGGCATGCGGAGACGACGATGTATCCCGAAATTCACACCCTTGCGGATGCTAATCTCCGTTCGGAGCGGTGTGGAGGCACAATGCTCCCCAAGAAGCCACTAGGGCCATCGTAATCTCCTCACGCCCTCGCACAATGCAAGATGCCGTGATTCCACTAAGGGACCCTTGAGGGCGGTCACCGAACCCGTACAAACAAGGTTGGGGCAAACTCCACAACTTAATTGGAGGCTCCCAACAACACCACGAAGCTTCACCACAATGGATTGTGGCTCCGAGGTGACCTCAAATGCTCGGGGCAATCTCCACAACCTAATTGGAGACCCCGAAGCTTGCCCGGAGCTTTGCACCACAATTATTGAGCTCTGAGGCACCACCAACCGTCTAGGGCGCCAAAGCACCCAAGAGGAACAAACTCAAGGGTGCTCAAACACCCAAGAGTAATAAGCTTCTCAACTTCTCACTTCCACGTATCACCGTGGAGAACTCAAACCTATGCACCAAATGCAATGGCAAGGGCACACGGAGTGCCCAAGTCCTTCGCTCCCAAATCCCACCAAAGCAACTAATGCTAGGGAGGAAAATGAGAGGAAGAACGAAGAAGAACACGAAGAACTCCAAGATCTAGATCCAAGGGGTTCCCCTCACTTAGAGGAGAAAGTGATTGGTGGAAAGGTGGATCTAGATCTCCTCTCTCTTTTCCCTCAAGAACTAGCAAGAATCATTGGAGGGATTGAGAGTTAGCAAGCTCGAAGAAGGTCAACAATGGGGGAAGAACACGAGCTAAAGAGATAAGGTTCAATGGGGAAGAAGACCCCCTTTTATAGGTGGGGAAAAATCCAACCGTTATGCTCACAGCCCGCACAGAGCGGTACCACCACTCCAAGGAGCGGTACTACCGCGAGGTCGGTAGTAGCCATTTGAAAAACAACAGCGAGGAGGCAAAAGGCCAGTAGAACCGCCGGAGCGGTACTACCGCTCGTCCTCACGGTACTACCGCTAGGGATAGCGGTACTACCGCAAAGGGTAGCGGTACTACTACATGCGACCGGTACTAAAAAAAACTTCCGTGCCTACCTCCGCAGGACAAAACATGAGATATTGGTCCGGAGCGGTACTACCGCTCTGGAGCGGTAGTAAAAAATTACATCCGCTCCAAGCCGCGGTAGTATCGCTACAGCCTTTTAAGAACACCAAAACTTCCACAACTTCTGCATACGGACTCCGAATTCAATGAAACCAAGTTTGTTGGAAAGCTAACGACATGGGATAACACAATCTTGATAGAAATATCAATAAGAAGCAAATGAGAAAAGGCCCATAAGAAAATGGTGAGAACCCTTCCTCGGATAAGACCGGTAAAACCTCCAACACCGAAAACATCATAGAAGATGCATATGGACTCCGTTTTCGATGAACTTGAGCTTGTCATGAAGCTGACCATAAGCTCAAGAACCCACATAGAGAAAAACCAACCAAGAACCAAGAAATATGATGATGCCAAGAATGCAATGGTTTGAGCTCTCAGCGAACGATACGATCAAGCAACTCACTTGAGAGCCCCCCTTGATAGTATGGCAATCGATCCTATAACCCGGTCTCCCAACTACCACTATGTGACCGGTAAAATAGAAAACCCTATCAAGGTCAAACCTTTGCCTTGCGCATAGTCCACTTGAGCTAGATGATGACGATCTTGACTTCTTCAAGATGGACCACCTTTCTTGATTGTGCCGGCTTGATGAAGACTAGTTGATTGCTCCCCCATACTCCACTATGGGTGAGCCACTCTTCGGCACATCTTCACAAGTCCATTGTCACCACAATGAATGGCAAGCCTCAAGCATGATCTCTCTGTGATGCTTCACTTGAGCTTGCACATCGCAACCTTGATGACGATCTTCACTTGATGTCATCTTGCATGGGATGTATGGGATCTTCCTCTTGCTGCAAGCCCATGGAAATATACCTAACCCCACAAAGAACTCTCACGTAGACCATGGGTTAGTACACAAAGCGTAATGGACAATGCTTACCACACCATGGGATCACTTGATCCCTCTCGGTACATCTTGTACGCTTTGTGTGTTGATCAACTTGATTCACTTTTTGACTTAGTCTTGATCAACCTTGTATCTTATCTTCTCTCTTCATAAAGATGATGTCTTGAAGGTAAACATGAATGCTCACACAATCTTCTTCTTCAAGACATGCTTGCAATAAGCTCAACTCTCACATGACCAATCTTTGGATAAAGTCTTGAATACCACCTTGGTCACCATATAAACTCCTTGAAACCAACAAATGGACTTCAAGAAGTACCTACGGACAAATCCTTCGAATATAACTCATGGAAACCATTAGTCCATAGGGATTGTCATCAATTACCAAGACCACACATGGAGAAATGTGCTCTTACAGCTGTGCCTCCCACTGATCCCTTAGAACAATATTTGCTAGATCATGAAAACGATATGCATATGAATGAAAGGAATGAAATAGATAAGATTTTCTTTGATCAACATCCTGTTTTGAAACACATCTTGCCTGTTGAAATACTTGGGGATCCTCCTCCACCCAAGGGTGATCCCGTGTTTGAGCTTAAGCAATTACCTGATACTTTGAAATATGCCTATCTTGATGAAAAGAAGATATATGCTGTTATTATTAGTGCTAACCTTTCAGGGCATGAAGAAAAGAGATTATTGGAAACTCTGAGGAAGCACCGTGCTGCTATTGGATATACTCTTGATGATCTTAAGGGCATTAGTCCCACTCTATGTCAGCATAAAATTAATATGGAGCCTGATGCTAAACCAGTTGTTGATCACCAACGACGGTTAAATCCTAAAATGAAAGAAGTGGTAAGAAATGAAATATTAAAGCTTCTGCAGGCAGGTATAATTTATCCTATTGCTGATAGTAGATGGGTCAGTCCCGTTCATTGTGTCCCTAAGAAGGGAGGTATTACCGTTGTTCCTAATGATAAAAATGAATTGACCCCGCAAAGAATTGTTACAGTATATAGAATGGTAATTGATTTTAGGAAATTAAATAAAGCTACTAGAAAAGATCATTACCCTCTACCTTTTATTGATCAAATGCTAGAAAGACTATCCAAACACACACACTTCTGCTTTCTAGATGGTTATTCTAGTTTCTCTCAAATACCTGTGTCAAAAGAGGATCAAGAGAAGACCACCTTTACTTGTCCTTTTGGTACCTTTGCTTATAGACGTATGCCTTTTGGTTTATGCAATGCACCTGCTCCCTTTCAAAGATGTATGATGGCTATATTCTCTGACTTTTGTGAAAAGATTGTTGAGGTTTTCATGGATGATTTCTCCGTTTACGGAACTTCTTTTGATGATTGCTTGAGTAACCTTGATCGAGTTTTGCAGAGATGTGAAGAAACTAATCTTGTCTTGAATTGGGAGAAGTGCCACTTTATGGTTAATGAGGGCATTGTCTTGGGACATAAAATCTCCGAAAGAGGTATTGAAGTTGATAAAGCTAAAGTTGATGCTATTGAAAAAATGTCATGCCCTACGGATATCTAAGGTATAAGAAGTTTCCTTGGTCATGCTGGTTTCTATAGGAGGTTTATTAAAGACTTCTCTAAGATTTCTAGGCCTCTCACTAATCTTTTGCAAAAAGATGTTCCATTCGTTTTAGATGATGATTGTGTAGAAGCATTTGAAATTCTTAAGAGAACCTTGATTACTGCACCTGTTGTTCAACCACCTGATTGGAACATACCCTTTGAAATTATGTGTGATGCTAGTGATTATGCTGTTGGTGCTGTTCTAGGACAAAGAGTTGATAAGAAATTAAATGTTATCCATTATGCTAGTAAAACTCTAGACAGTGCTCAAAGAAACTATGCTACCACTGAAAAGGAATTTTTAGCAGTTGTATTTGCTTGTGATAAGTTCAGAACTTATATTGTTGATTCCAAAGTAACGGTTCACACTGATCATGCTGCTATAAAATATCTTATGGAAAAGAAAGATGCTAAACCTAGACTTATTAGATGGGTTCTTCTGCTACAAGAATTTGATTTGCATATTATTGATAGAAAGGGTGCTGAGAATCCCGTAGCAGACAACTTGTCTAGGTTAGAAAATGTTCTTGATGACCCACTACCTATTGATGATAGCTTTCCTGATGAACAATTAGCTGTCATAAATGCTTCACGTAATGCTCCATGGTATGCTGATTATGCTAATTACATTTTTGCTAAATTCATACCACCTAGTTTCACATACCAACAAAAGAAAAAAGTTCTTCTATGATTTAAGACATTACTTTTGGGATGATCCACACCTTTATAAAGAAGGAGTAGATGGTGTTATTAGACGTTGTGTACCTGAGCATGAACAGGAACAGATCCTACACAAGTGTCACTCCGAGGCCTACGGAGGACACCATGCGGGAGATAGAACTGCACACAAGGTATTACAATCTGGTTTTTATTGGCCTACTCTCTTCAAGGATGCTCGTAAGTTTGTCTTGTCTTGTGATGAATGTCAAAGAATTGGTAATATTAGTAGACGTCAGGAAATGCCTATGAATTACTCTCTTGTTATTGAACCATTTGATGTTTGGGGTTTTGATTATATGGGACCTTTTCCAAAGTCCAACGGGTACACTCATATTCTAGTTGCTGTTGATTATGTTACTAAGTGGGTAGAAGCTATCCCAACTAGTAGTGCTGATCATAACACTTCTATTAAAATGCTTAAAGAAGTTATTTTCCCTAGATTTGGAGTCCCCAGATATTTAATGACTGATGGTGGTTCACACTTTATTCATGGTGCTTTCCGTAAATTGCTTGCTAAGTATGATGTTAATCATAGAATTGCATCTCCTTATCATCCTCAGTCTAGTGGTCAAGTAGAATTAAGCAATAGAGAAATTAAATTGATCTTGCAAAAGACTGTTAATAGATCTAGAAAGAATTGGTCTAAGAAACTTGATGATGCATTATGGGCCTATAGAACTTCTTACAAAAACCCTATGGGTATGTCTCCGTATAAAATGGTTTATGGTGAAGCATGTCACTTACCTCTAGAACTAGAACATAAAGCTTATTGGGCAATCAAAGAGCTCAACTATGATTTCAAACTTGCTGGTGAGAAGAGGTTGTTTGACATTACCTCACTTGATGAATGGAGAACCCAGGCCTATGAGAATGCCAAGTTGTTTAAAGAAAAGGTTAAGAGATGGCATGATAAAAGGATACAAAAGCATGAATTCAATGTAGGTGATCATCACTACTAGGAGAAACCTTATAGGCAGGACAATATCAGTAGCGCTGGAATGTAACAGGCACTGCTGCTAATTACCAGTAGCGTTGGATTTAGGCAGCGCTACAAGTAAAGACTTAGCAGTAGCGCTGGAAACATAAAGAGCGCTACTGCTAAGCGGGACCTGACGAGCCCACCGACACTATTGGTAGTAGCAGCGCTGTCCAAAATACAGCGCTACTACTAAGACTTTAGTAGTAGCGCTGTATTTGGTGGAACCGCTACTGCTAATGGGCCCCACTTAATAGTAGTGCTCTTTCTGGAAAGCGCTACTACTAAGTGTCATAGCAGTAGCGCGTTCTGGAAAATAGCGCTACTGCTAAGCGTGGCTGGTGCCATCTTTTCACCCCCCCTCCCCCTCCTCCCCCTTTGCCCTCTCTCCCCCTCCTTTCCCCTCTCCCCTCACCATTGTTACCCTTCTTCTCTATTCCTCCTACCTCTCTTCTCTCCACATTAATGCCCCCTCCACCATAACTCTCCTCCATAAATGGCCTTCTTATCTCTAGCTAGCTCCATAAATGCCCCCTACCTCATTTGTTTGGCTCTCCCTCCATTCCATTAGATATAGATCTAGCTAGCTCATCTCTCTCCCTCTCCATTAGTTACCTAGAGTCATCTCTCCTCCCCAACAACTTGATCTAGCTAGCTATTGACATGTCCCCAACAACTAGATCTAGCTAGATATAGGTGAGTAAACAGTTGTTCATTTCAAGAATGGGAATATGTGTGTGAATGGGAATATGTGTGTTTGGGATATGGAGAGATTTGTGCGAGTGACATGCCCCCGAGTTGCTTATGTTTTGCCAAAATGTCGATTTATTTCCGTTTCGGTGAATTTCGAGCAAACTCGATATGTCCTATTTTTAGGCAAGGTCATGCCAAATTTTTATATGACTTTGATGCATGCATGCATTTTGTTTATAACCCTTTTGCTTGTTATACTGTGCATGCAGTCGGTCATGAAGGTGAGTGGATGGAAGGTGGAGCGATACATGCAATCCGCGGTGATGGACATGCATGCAAATAATCGGACTAGGATTAGATGTCCGTGTACAAGATGCAAAGAAGGAGTCCTTTTGGACCATTTTGATCGTGGCAGGTTGAAGGCGCACCTGCTGATGAATGGTTTCATGGATGGCTATACTCGGTGGATAAGTGAAGATGATGATGATGAGGACGTCCACATGACAGGGAATAACGACATGGGGCTAGACGAAGAGATGACGGATCGACACGAAGACGATGGCATCGGACATGGCGGCGGGGAAGAGTTAAATGACGGCGGCGTAGAAGATTCCGAAAATGGCGGCGGAGAAGATTCCGGACATGGTGAAGAAGAGTCCAGACATGGCGGAGAAGCAGAGGCGGCGGTCACGCCGCAGTCTTCGACGCTACTAAGTGCAGTCGTGCAGGACTCTCATGTTCGAGACCTCCTTCGCAAGAGTACGACTAGCGAGAGAGCTGCTTCTAGAGAGGAGGCCAAGCTGGCGCAACTTGAAGTAGACTCGAAGACTCCATTGTATGACGGTTGCGATCCCGAGGTGACCCGCTTGAGTTTCATGCTCGAACTTCTAAAGACGAAGGCCAAAAACAAATGGACAGACAAAAGCCTCGATGAGCATTTGAAGTATCTACATAATAAAGTTCTTCCCGCGGGGAACCTGTGTCCTACTAGTGTCGATGAGGCCAAGAAAATCGTTTGCCCTTTTGATTTGCCGCACATTAGGTACCACGCATGCATCAACGATTGCATCATTTATCGGGAGGAGCACGCAGAAAAAACCAGCTGTCCAATGTGCAATGCTTCTCGATACAAGAAGGCAGGAAAGAAAGCTCCTCAGAAAGTTGTATGGTACTTTCCGATCACTCCCCGTCTGCAGCGGTATTTCGTAGATCCTAAGGAAGCAAAGCTCATGCGCTGGCACGCGGAGAGGAAGAAGCCTGACGATGGAGATGATCCGAAGCGGAGACACCTCGTAGATGGTAGCCAGTGGAGAGCATTCAACACCGTATATGGATTTGCTGCAGAAGATCCAAGGAACATCATGCTTGGTGCGAGTACCGATGGCATGAATCCATTTGGAAACCAAAACACCAACCACAGCACATGGCCCGTCTTTGTATGGATGTACAACCTCCCCCCATGGAAGTGCATGAAGACAAAGTACATACACATGAGCATGCTGATTCAAGGGCCGAAACAACCGGGAAATAATATTAACCTGTATATGGGGCTTCTGAAAGAGGAGCTAGACACGTTATGGAAAACACCGGCATGGACATGGGACGCCAGCAAAGGAGAGTATTTCTATATGAGAGCCGCGCTGATGACGACGGTGCACGACTATCTCGGTTACGGGTACACCTCAGGCCAGGTGTGCCACGGATACTGCGGATGCACGAGGTGCATGGATGATACAACGTCTCAGCAGCTTACGTCAATGAAAGATGGCGGGTCCGGGAAAATCGTGTACATGGGGCATCGTAGATGGCTCGAGAAGGATGACCCGTGGAGAAAGCATGGAGATCTATTCAATGGGTTGGCTGAGCATCGAGGACCTCCACGTAAGAGGAGCGGCGCCGAAATCAACGAGTTGTTGAAAAACTGGGAACAGTGCCCCGCACCGGGAACGATGAAAAAGGCGCCGGAGCCGCTACTGAAGGTATGGAAAACGAGGTCTGTTTTCTGGGACTTGGAGTACTGGCCCAATCACGACACACCTCATTGCCTTGATCAAATGCATATCACGAAGAATGTCCTCGAGAGCTTGCTTGGCACACTGATGAACATGCCGGAGAAGACCAAGGACGGGCCGAAGGCAAGGAAAGACTTGGAAGATTTCAAGATCAGGAAAGATCTCCACCGTAAAAAGTCGACGGAGGAGATGGAGACGGAGACGGAGGAGGGGGAAAGGGGCAGAAAAGTCAACAAGAAGGAGGAGAATTATTGCCCCCCTTCTTGCTTCACCTTAAGTGCGAAGGAGATCGATCAATTCATCAAGTGCCTTATGGGAATCAAAGTCAGTTCCGGTTACTGTGGGAAGATAAGCAGATTTCTAGACCCCAAGAAGAAAAGCTTCAGCGGGATGAGGTCTCATGACTGTCACGTGATGATGACGCAGATACTCCCGGTTGCCATTACAGGGATAATGGAAAAGCACGTCCGTGACACGCTTACTGGTCTCTGCAACTTCTTCGACGTTATCTCTCGAAAGTCCATAAGTGTGAAGCAGCTCCGAAGGCTACAGGAAGAGATCGTTGTCATACTATGTGAGCTTGAGATGTACTTCCCGCCCGCGTTCTTTGACGTCATGGTGCATCTGTGTGTCCACATCGTGGACGACATCATCGACCTCGGGCCGACATTTCTTCACAGCATGATGCCGTTCGAGAGGATGAATGGGGTCATCAAAGGATTCGTTCGTAACATGTCCCGTCCCGATGGGAGCATCATCCAGGGGTATCTGACACATGAGTGCATCTCCTTTTGCGAGAATTATACAGGCGTCGGAGACCCTGTTGTTGGTTTGCCCGTCAAGAAGCACGATGGGAGGCTCGGAGGAGAAGGTCACAACAACGGCCGGAGGGAATTGCACGTGGACTACTCGGATCGACGGAACGACTTTGACAGGGCTAACTTAGTAGTGCTACAACACCTAGATGTGGTAGATGATTATGTGGCACGGCATAAAGAAACCATCGCAAATAAGTACCGTGATAAGGGGATGCTCAAGACGGATGACGAAGTTACTGTAGAGCACAGCGCCACTTTCTTGTGTTGGTTCAAAGAGCAAGTTCTTGAAAATCCCCCGGAAGAGGGCAGTTCGGATGGATTGCTCATACACGCCTTAGCACATGGCCCCGCGCACAAACTCGCGACCTATCAGTCATACGATATCAACGGGTACACGTTCTACACGGAGGCCAAAGACATGGACAGTGATTACCAGAACTCCGGGGTGACGATTGAATGTGTGACCGACGCCAACGGCACAACTGAAAGATTCTACGGAAGGGTCGAAGAGATCTGGGAGCTTGACTATACTGGATTGCACGATGCGACGATGTTCCGTGTCAGATGGGCTAAGGACGTCGTAAGAGAAAACAAGTATTTCACTACCATGTCTATACCCGCTGACGCGAAGAGCGCAACCGTGAACGTTAACGTCATCGCCAAAACTGAGCCATGGGTACACGCTAAGCACATGACACAATGCTTCTTCATAACCGACACGACCAATCCTAGCCGTGTTGTCGTGAGGAGAGGCAAAAGGAGCATCGTCGGAATGGATGGAGTCGCCAACGAGGAAGACTACGACCAATACGGTAACCCGATGAGGGAAGATGACGATGACGATGAAGCATACGTGAAAAGAAGAATCAATACTACATTACATAAGGAAGATCGTACTCCATGGTTCCGGAAAAGTCACAAGGAGGGGCTCAATTATTCGGCAACGAACAAGAAAGGGAAGAAGCTCAATGTGAAACGTCGTCGACGTAGCTGAGAAACCATCATTTATATATATATGTATCTATTTTGTGCACGCACTTAAGTAACCGTTATCGGTCAACTGATATATATGTTACCACCACATGCATGGTTCCGGTGATATTCGCGCAGTGTGGGAGGGAGACGCCGTCGTAAACAGAAAGGAAGAAAGCAATACAAAAGAAATACAAAAGGGAGAAAGCAATACAAAAGAACAAAAACAAAAGGGAGAAAGTAATACAAAAGAAAAAGAAAAGTAAACAGAAAAGAAAAGGGAAATAATAAAAACTAATACATATCAGTAGCGCTGGATTATGAACCAGCGCTATAGCTCATATAGTTATAGCGCTGGATCCTAACCCAACGCTACTACTATGTGTATTTTAGAATTAAAAAAACTGAAAATTAAAACAGTTAGCAGTAGCGCTGGATTATGAACCAGCGCTATAGCTAATTTAGCTATAGCGCTGGTCCTAACCCAGCGCTACTACTATTTTTGAGTTAACCGCCGCGCGTGCTCAAATTTTGCCAACTCCCATTCCCCCCCACTCTCCCACCTCTCCCCCTCCTCTCTGTCGCGCGCCGCCGTCGCCCCTGCCCGCCGCCGTCGCCCCTGCCCGCCGCTCCGACCTCCTCCTCGTCCGCGCGGACGCCCGAGCCCTCCCATTCCCCCCCACTCTCCCACCTCTCCCCCTCCTCTCTGTCGCGCGCCGCCGTCGCCCCTGCCCGCCGCCGTCGCCCCTGCCCGCCGCCGTCGCCCCTGCCCGATCTGGCCTCCTCGTCCGTGCCGCTTCAGGTACCCCCCTCCCCCCCACCTCCCCCTCTCTCTAGTCAATTAGGAAAAAAAATCTAGGATTCATATCTAGGGTTAAAAACAGGATTGTTGCTACTTAGTAATAGAATGTTGGTTGATTTGTATATGTTTGAATGTTGGTTGAATGTTTATAAAAAACAGTAGCAAATTGTAGGTATAAAAAACTACCTAGGCTTTGGTTGAATGTTGGTTGCTTTGTATATGTGCTCCTGTTGGTTGCAAATTGATGTTATATATGTGCTCCTGTTGGTTGCAAAATGTTTGTTGCAAATTGATGTTGGTTGCAAATTGATGTTGGTTGCAAATTGATGTTGGTTGCAAAATGTTTGTTGCAAAATGTTGCAAATTGATATTGGTTGCAAAATGTTTGCAATGTTGGTTGAATGTCGAAGAATATCTGAGTGGCCTATGTTTTGCCGGAATGTTGATTCATTTCCGTTCCGGCAAATTTCAGGCGCTCCATATGTCCACTTTTTAGCAAAGGTCATGCCAAAAATTTCCGTGATTTTCGGCATGACTTGTGCTACAAACTAGGACATATGGAGTGCACGGGATTTGCCGGAAGGGGAATGAATCAACATTCCGACCAAATATAGGCCCCTTTTTTCTCTTCATTATATCTTTTATTTACAATTGTTGAATAGGAAACATGTCTAGCCACGCCTCAGCCGGGGGTTCAGCTCGCCTCGAAGAAGACCCCATCGAGGCAGCAAATCACTATTTCGATTACCTGGACGAACACCAGATGGGGGTGCATGGTGGTGGCAGTGGCACCAACCCCGACGCTGACGCCGACACCGGCACCAGCACTGGCACCGGCACCGACACCACCCCCGAGACCGGCAACGATGCTGTCGTAGCCGGTAAAGCACCGAAGCAGAAGAGGTCACGAAGACCAAACGAGCTCGGCATCGGACAAATTGTGGTCACGGAGATGCACCCCAAGAAATTAGAGCCAACAGCGCCGGATGAAGCGCGCTCGTGCTGGGGCAATCAACTAGGATGCATCCTCAGGGAAACCGCCAACATCAACGATGAGAAGTTGAAGAAGATACCACATATGGAGCACATGCTCCTAAAGAAGTTGCACAATAGGTTCCTGTTCCCCGGCCGCACAGAAAGCAAAGAACCGTGGGACGACGATGCCATGACAAAGATAAACAACAAGGCGATGGTGACGTTCACCAACGACTTGTCCGCCTGGAAAGTTCGGGTGAAAAAAGCGATTGATAAGAATGAACCGTGGTCCAAGATTCATGCTGACAATCCGTCACTTACGGAAGAGGACTTTGAAAAATTCAAGGAGACTTGCGCTAAAGATGAAACCAAGAAAATGTCAGAGAAAATGAAGGCGCTCCAGGCCAGGAACACGCCTCCCCACCGCCTCGGAAGCCGTGGTTACGAGGAGAAGAGGCACGTATGGGCCAAGGAGGACGCCGAACGTGAAAATCATGGAATCCCAGACCCCTTGGAGGAGTTCACCGACCCGCTGGAGCGTGACTGGATCAGGGCCCGGTACAAGTGGGACCGCGTCAAGAAGACCTTTTACACGGACCCGAACACGAGGGAGTTCATGAGACTTCTGGTAATTGTTATATTACCACATTATCATATTAGCTTCCAATCAATTTGACTACAAGTTTTGTCACATTATTATTAGTAAGCCATCGACGTTCCTTTTGCAGAAAGAGCAGCACCAAAAGGCAGCCGAAAGCGACGAGTCGTCACAGTCGTCGGCGAGGCCCAAGTGGGACACCCATTTCAACCGGGCCCTGAACATACTGAAAAAGGTCCCGGAGGACACACCGCCGTCCTATGGACGTGTGCACAGCGTCAGAGATGGCGCCTCGTGGAAGACGTGCTACCACGAGGAGCTAGAGGAAAGAAGGAAGAGAAAGTTGCTTACTCAACAGACCATCGACCAGAAGGTCGCGCTTGCGATCAATAAGTCCAAAGCTGAGACCAAAGCAGAGTTGGAACAGATAGTCGATGCAAGGGTCAGTGTAGCGGTAGCTGGCATCACGGCTGACTTCACATCTTCCATTTCCAGCTTGCTTCCAGCATTTTTTGAATGGACGAAGAAAAATCCAGATAAAGGGCCAGCGGACTTTCCCCTTCCTAGCTACGTCGGGAGTAATTCGGTGAACATCGCACCACCAGCACCTGCTCAGGCCACCGCACATGCTCCCGCTCCTGTTCATAGCAGCCCGTCCTCCGTCTCTGGACTACTCGGCGGGCCTTCGTCTATGGCTGAGCTCGACGCCCTCACGGTAATTATGCGTCATACCCTTTTCACCAGCATGTCTATATAGTCTTCCGTTTCAATTGCCTTTCGGATGTTTGACGTCGCAGACATGTCTTCGTAGGCCAACGATACCCCGTGCACCCTACTGTACGACATCAAGGGCCAGAAGGTGGTCGTGGGAAAGGCAACGATCGTGAAGCCGAAGGACCGCATGTTCCACAACCGAGAGATGCCCGATGGCGTCTTCAAGGTTAACGTGGCCAGTGTCTTAGCGGGCTTCGAAGATTTGCCTCCTCCAGTACCAGTCGATGACGAGGAGACTCCTCAATGGATTGGTGCATGCAAGAGCTGGTTCTTGCCTTGGCCGAAGACTCTTCTTCGTGTCGAGGCGCCCGGTATCACACCAACGACAGCTTCTCAAGAAGGTATGAACACCACCCCACCTACCAAATTACCTGCACCTATCGTGGCGGGTGATAGCGGACGACGCGAGGGAGAGCCTCCATTAGTGCCAGATGACGTCGCCCCCGTTGTCGAAGAAGCAAATGCTGATGATGACATGGAGGAGGATGATGATGACCCAGACAAGTATTTCAATACCGCCTATGATGATGGAGGATTGATGGCTCAGGACGACGAAGAATCAGGCTATGAGCGTGTAGATGATGACTTGATGCTGCCTGATTTGCCGGAGTTGGAACGTCCTAATAAGGCAGAATGCAAAAAGTCTCTCTTCAAGCGATCCTCGCAGGAGACGCCTCCAGATGCCGCCTCTACCCAGCAACAACCCGAGGGCCGTCCACTGATTAGCCCGACGACACTGGGGGTGACAGTTAGGGAAGGTATGGTGGGCTCACTACCGCCACCTGCCAAGAAGCAAAGGAGGAGACCGGGCAAGAAAGGCCCTAAAGGCGCCAGAGCTGCTTCATGCAGCCAGCCGCCTCTGAAGCCCCGAGAGGTAGACAGAATACCTGTCGTAGGTGCGGAGCGTTTCCATGTCGCCGGCCACCCGATCCTACCTCAGAAAGCGCTAGAGGACATACTGAACAATGATATAAGGAGACTTCATGATGATGTGCTGGCCAGAGAGAAAAGCCTTCTCATCTCGGGAAAACCAGGATACCCGCTTTACGCGGCTCAGGTGCCGGGTGGGAAGTTGTACGTCGAGGGATGGCCCGCGGATAAGTTCATCCTGCGATTTGACTACATCTACGACATGTTCCACATGACCAATCTAGATTTCCAGTTCATCCGCATGTATGCGCTGTATCTCAACTACATCATCAGGATCGAGAACATAAAATATATCTGCATCGCGGACCCGTACCATATGCATGAGAGCTTCTTGGATGTCTGCAAAGAGCACCGTGACTATGAGAGCAAGTACATCGGCGGCTTCATGGTCGCAAATAAGGACAAGGAAGCGATTCTCCTGCCTTGTCATCCCACGTAAGTCATCCGCGCATATCCTTTCGTAAGTGTTAATCATTCCTTTGCAAGCATGGAGGCTAATTTGAGGTGTACTTAATTTGCGCAGCGGGGGGGGGGGGGGGGCGCCGTCCTCATCGTTCTGTACCCAGAATACTCCCATGCTATATACTTGGACTCATCGAAGAACATTAAGAAAAAGGATTACAAGCACATAAAGAGTGTTCTCGATAGTGCCCTGCTAACCTTCAGCATGTCTGGTGGATATATCAAGGTGAAAAAGTTCAGGAGGAACGGGCTGGTTTTCAGCCATAAGACCGACTTCTACTGCATCCAGCAACCGCACATCAGTAAGGCTGATGGATTCTACCTCATGCATCACATGCTCGAGTTCAGAAGGGATAATCAACCCCTTCGCATGTCAGCTACTACCAACGATGCCGAGATTGTCAACTGGGCCACAAGCATAGGAAAGACACCGGATCATCGAATCCGAGTTGAGTTTTATCACGTGCAGTGTGAACTTGCCCAAGTGATCATGAAGCAGGTCCTCGAACCAACAGGGATGTTCTACCATGGGCCAATCACGCGAGATGATGTCCGAGCACTGCTAATCACTCAGCGTCTGGACCTGAAGCCTTTCAAGAAGCTCGGGTGCTTCCTCCCTGACTATGAAGATTGGACCGAGGACTGATTGTAGTTGACAATATATGTGTCACTAGCGTCCAGATGAAACTATGTGATGTAATTAAACCGTGGTCCTGAACTAGCGTAGATCGCTCTAGTTAATTAGTTTGGGTATGAGGAACTTCGTCATTTATGTTTACTATAGGTTGCTTGTATTTTGCTAATTATGCCTCTTTGTGTTCTTAAGTACATTATGTTGCATATTATCGTTCACGATGCAGGTACATAGATCAGAGATGGCGAAGGGCTGCTATGTCGTGTTTGTTGGGAAGGTTCCAGGAGTCTACGACCACTGGCCAGACGCTCAGGCCCAGGTGGACAAGTACCCGGGTGCTAGCCACAGAGGGTTCGACAACAGAGCCGAAGCGGAAAGTAGTTACTTGAGGTGGACGCTCCGGCAAGAGCGGGGGCGGAACCGCTGGTGCCTCAAGTACTACATAGTCGCGGTCTTGCTCATGCTGATCGCTCTTCTCTTCTACATCATGGTTTAGATAGAGATGATGAAACTTGTGTGTGTGCCATGACCATGTAGTTGCACTTATTCGAGACATGACATGACTTGTGTATCGCTATTTTCGAGATGTGATGATATTTGTGTTGAATGATGATGATGATGCTATGACGAGACTACTGTATGTGTATGATATGATGATAATAGTGTATGTTTATTCTGATCTGATGAAACTACTATATAGAGCCTGTATAAATACAACACGAATACGTAGAGGGGGTATGAATCTATGAAAGCAGGAATACTAGCAGCAGCGCTGGAAGGCATCTAGCAGCAGCGCTGGATTAGCAGCAGCGCTTGCCTTTCCACAGCGCTATAGCTAAGTTTTATCAGTAGCGCTGGTCAGTGCAGCGCTACTGCTAACCAGACTTAGCAGTAGCGCTGCACCAACCAGCGCTACTGCTACAACTTAGCTGTAGCGCGTTAGCAGTAGCGCTGGACCCAGCGCTACTGCTATAGGTTTTTCAAGCGCTACTAGTAGGGTTTCTCCTAGTAGTGCATGTCTTGCTATACAATTCTAGTTTAAGATTTCTTGCAGGAAAACTTCTCTCTAAATGGGAAGGGCCTTACATTATCGAGGAAGTGTACCATTCCGGTGCCATCAAGATCAACAACGCTGAAGGCACAAATCCGAAGGTGGTAAACGGGCAAAGAATCAAACATTATATCTCAGGTACTCCCATAAATGTTGAAACCAATATTATCAATACCATAACTCCGGAGGAGTACATTAGGGAGACCTACCAGAACGTTTCAGACACCGAAAAGGAATAGGTATGTGGTACGGTAAGCAAACCGACTCCAAAACTTTTTCAATAGCAGTTTTCTCCGTTTTGGAATATTTAAAAAATTAAGAAAATTTAAAGTAGTCCGAAAAGTGCACGAGGAGGCGACAAGCCAGGGGGGCGCGCCCCTGTGGCTTGTGGCCACCCCGTGTACCTCCCGGACTCCGTTTTCTTGTGGTACACTCCTTTAGGTCGGTAAAAATTCATTATATAATCTCCCGAAGGTTTTGACCACCGTATCACGAAAAAATCTTCTGTTCTTGTTTTTGTTGATTTTTCGTACAGATTTAGATCGCCATGACGTCCCCAAGTGCTTCGAAGGACAAGTTCTTCGAGAAGGTCATCAACCCCTACCTTGCGGAGGTGCTGCGACACCCCCAAACCATTCAGATGCGTGAGGGGTGTTGCACATCCGTGATGTGGAGGGGCCAAAGAAGACCGGAAGCGTGGAAACAAGGCTCGAAGCAATGGAGCAGCAAGTCTTCAAGTGCCAAGGGATGGTGGAACGCGGACTCAATGCGAATCACATGATGATCACGGAGTTTACCCATAAGCACAAGTTGGACGCCAAGGACATCGGGGAGCACATCTTTAAGCTTTACGAGAAAATCGAGCATCTCCAAGCCCAGATCTATGACCTGCAAAACCAAAACTGTGAGTATGAATACAGATTTAAGAAAATGAGTTTGGCTGCAGATTTGAGGATCCCGGAGACTCGTTCATCCTTTTACGATGGTGAGCCTATGCCTTGGAAGACGGAGGACAAGCTTCCAACCTCATCAACAACTCCAACATCACCACCTCCGAAGGAAGACAATTAAACACATGGGTATGGGCACTCCCCTTGGCTTGTGCCAAGCTTGGGGGAGGTGCCCCGGTATCGTATCACCATCACATCTTTTACTTTTAGCGTTTTTCTTAGTTCGATCCTTTTAGTTTTATCTTGATCTGGTAGAATAAAGTTTTTAGGGTGATCTAGTTTTGAGTTTTACTTTATGTTCCCCCTCTGTAAGCGAGTCCGAGAGTTATATAATAAAAAGTAGTTTTGAGTTGAGGGCTTTGCTTGCTTGCTATGATCTTGGGAAAAGAAATAAAAAGAAGTATAGAATAAAAGCAAAGAGTATATATGATGATCTTATGGGGAGTGATGACTTCACATATAAGAAGTATGTCGATTGAAAGTTGTTGTGAGTTGACAAACATAGCGATTGGTCATTGTTGCAATTAAAAGGAAGTAATAAAGAAAGAGAAGTTCACATATAAATATATTATCTTCGACATCTTTTATGATTGTGAGCACTCATTAAAATATTATATGCTAAGAAGTTGATGTTGGACAAGGAAGACAACATAATGAGTTATGTTTGCTTATTTCCGAATAGAAGTTATATTGTCATGGATGCTATAACATGTGACGCTTGCTTCCACCCCATATCAGCCAAAACTTCCGCACCAAGTAGAGATACTACTTGTGCATCCAAAAACCCTTAACCCAATTTTGCCATGAGAGTCCACAATACCTTCATATGGATTGAGTAAGATCCTTCAAGTAAGTTGTCATCGGTGCAAGCAATAAAAATTGCTCTCTAAATATGTATGATCTATTAGTGTGAGGAAAATAAACTTTATACGAACTTGTGATATGGAAGAAATAAAAGCAACAGACTGCATAATAAAGTTCTTTATCACAAGAGGCAATATAAAGTGACGTTCTTTTGCATTAAGAGATTGCGCATCCAACTATAAAAGCGCATGACAACCTCTGCTTCCCTCTGCGAAGGGCATATCTGTTACTTTTACCTTCTAGCACTTACCTTTATGCAAGAGTCGTGGTGATCTTCACCGCTTCCTTTATTTCGCCTTTTTCTCTTGGCAAGCGTCATGTGTTGGGGAATGATCTAGACACACATATCCACTCGGATGTGGGTGATCATGAGTTATTTCTGTTGACATTACCCTTGAGGTAAATAGTTGGGAGGCAAAAATATACGCCCCTATCTTTCTCTGTGTCCAATTGAAGCTTTGACCTCATAAGTACCGCGTGAGTGTTAGCAATTATGAAAGACTAAAAGATGATTGAGTATGTGGATTTGCTTTACAAGCTCTTATATTGACTCTTTCCAATATTATGATAAATTGCAATTGCTATAATGACTGGGATCATAGTTTGTTGGTTCTCAATAGAGTTCTTGATTCATGCTTTACCTTGTGAATGAGTTGTTACTCTAGCATAAGAAATTATATATATCAATAAGTATTGCTGTTATAGAGATGATCATGATGCCCTCATGTCCGTATTTTGTTTTATCAACACCTCTATCTCTAAACATGTGGACATATTTATCGATTTCGGCTTTCGCTTGAGGACAAGCGAGGTCTAAGCTTGGGGGAGTTGATACGTCCATTTTGCATCATGCCTTTATATTGATATTTATTGCATTATGGGCTGTTATTACACATTATGTTACAATACTTATGCCTTTTCTCTCTTATTTTATAAGGTTTACATGAAGAGGGAGAATGCCGGCAGCTGGAATTCTAGACTGGAAAAGGAGCAAATATGAGAGACCTATTCTGCACAACTCCAAAAGTCCTGAAAAGTTACGGAGAATTATTTTGGAATATATAAAAAATATTGGGCGAAAGAAATACCAGAGGGGACCCACCAGGTGGTCACAAGCCAGGGGGGCGCGCCCTACCCCCTGGGCGCGCCCCTGTGGCTTGTGGCCCCCCTGGCAGGCCTCCGGTGCCCATCTTCTGCTATATGAAGGGTTTTGACCTGGAAAAAATCATAAGAGAGCTTTCGGGATGAAGCGCCGCCGTCTCGAGGCGGAACCTGGGCAGAAGCAATCTAGGGGTCCGGCGGAGCTGTTCTGCCGGGGAAACTTCCCTCCCGGAGGGGGAAATCGAAGCCATCGTCATCATCAATGATCCTCTCATCGAGAGGGGGTCAATCTCCATCAACATCTTCATCAGCACCATCTCCTCTCCAAACCCTAGTTCATCTCTTGTATCCGATCTTTGTCTCAAAACCTCAGATTGGTACCTGTGGGTTGCTAGTAGTGTTGATTACTCCTTGTAGTTGATGCTAGTTGGTTTACTTGGTGGAAGATCATATGTTCAGATCCTTAATGACAATTAATACTCCTCTGATTATGAACATGAATATGCTTTGTGAGTAGTTACGTTTGTTCCTAAGGACATGGGATAAGTCTTGTTATAAGTAATCATGTGAATTTTGTATTCGTTCGATATTTTGATGAGATGTATGTTGTCTCTCCTCTAGTGGTGTTATGTGAACGTCGACTACATGACACTTCACCATTATTCGGGCCTAGAGGAAGGCATTGGGAAGTAATAAGTAGATGATGGGTTGCTAGAGTGACAGAAGCTTAAACCCTAGTTTATGCGTTGCTTCGTAAGGGGTTGATTTGGATCCATATGTTTCATGCTATGGTTAGATTTATCTTAATTCTTCTTTCGTAGTTGCGGATGCTTGCGAGAGAGGTTAATCATAAGTGGGAGGCTTGTCCAAGTAAGGGCAGCACCCAAGCACTGGTCCACCCACATATCAAATTATCAAAGTAACGAACGTGAATCATATGAGCATGATGAAAACTAGCTTGACAAAAATTCCCATGTGTCCTCGGGAGCGCTTTGCTTTATATAAGAGTTTGTCCAGGCTTGTCCTTTGCTACAAAAAGGATTGGGCCACCTTGCTGCACCTTTTCTACACTTGTTACTTGCTATCCATTAAGAATTATCTTATCACAAAACTATCTGTTACCGATAATTTCAGTGCTTACAGAGAATACCTTACTGAAGACCTCTTGTCATTTCCTTCTGCTCCTCGTTGGGTTCGACACTCTTACTTATCGAAAGGACTACGATAGATCCCCTATACTTGTGGGTCATCAAGACTCTTTTCTGGCGCCGTTGCTGGGGAGTGAAGCGCCTTTGGTGAGTGGAATTTGGTAAGAAAAAATTTATATAGTGTGCTGGAATTCACTGTCACTTGTTACTATGGAAAATAATCCTTTGAGGGGCTTGTGAGGGGTATCTTCACCTCGAACGGAAGCACAAAGAGTTGCTCCTCAACCTACTGAACCTACTGAAAATATTTATTATGAAATTCCTTCGGGTATGATAGAGAAACTGCTAGCTAATCCTTATGCAGGAGATGGGACACTACATCCTGATTTGCACCTGATCTATGTGGATGAAGTTTGTGGATTATTTAAGCTTGCAGGATTGCCCGAGGATGATGTCAAGAAGAAGGTCTTTCCTTTATCTTTGAAGGAGAAGGCATTGACATGGTATAGGCTATGTGATGATATTGGATCATGGAACTACAACCGATTGAAATTGGAATTTCATCAGAAGTTTTATCCTATGCGTCTGGTTCATCGTGATCGGAATTATATTTATAATTTTTGGCCTCGTGAAGGAGAAAGTATCGCTCAAGCTTGGGGGAGGCTTAAGTCAATGTTATATTCATGCCCCAATCATGAGCTTTCATGAGAAATTATTATTCAAAAATTTTATGCTCGGCTTTCTCATAATGATCGATCCATGCTCGATACTTCTTGTACTGGTTCCTTTATGAAGAAGGATATTGAATTCAAATGGGACTTATTGGAAATAATTAAACGCAACTCTGAAGATTGGGAACTCAACGAAGGTAAGGAGTCAGGTATAAACCTTAAGTTTGATTGTGTTAAATCCTTCATAGACACTGATGCTTTTCGTGAATTTAGCACTAAATATGGACTTGACTCTGAGATAGTAGCTTCTTTCTGTGAATCTTTTGCTGCTCATGTTGATCTCCCTATGGAGAAGTGGTTTAAATATCATCCTCCCGTTGAAGTGAAAGTAGTTGAACCTATTAAAGTTGAAGAAGAAACTATTATTTATAATTTTGATCCTGTTATTCCTGCTGCTTATATTGAGAAACCACCTTTTCCTGTTAGAATAAAGGAACATGCTAAAGCTTCAACTGTGGTTTGTAAGAGTTATACTAGAACACCTACACCCTCTGAACAAATCAAAGTTGAACCTAGTATTGCTATGGTTAAAGATCTCTTGGTTGATAATATTGATGGGCATGTTATTCATTTCTGTGATGAAGCTGCTAGAATTGCTAAACCTGATACTAGAGATAAACATAGACCTATTGTTGGCATGCCTGTTGTTTCTGTTAAAATAGGAGATCATTGTTATCATGGCTTATGTGATGTGGGTGCTAGTGTGAGTGCAATTCCCTTTACCTTATATCAAGAAATTATGAATGATATTGCACCAGCTGAATTAGAGGAAATTGGTGTTACCATTAAGCTTGCTAATAGAGATACTATAGCACCTATTGGGATTGTTAGATATGTTGAAGTCTTGTGTGGGAAAATAAAATATCCTACTGATTTTCTTGTTCTTGGTTCCCCACAAGATGATTTTTGTCCCATTATAATTGGTAGACCTTTCTTGAATACTGTTAATGCTAAGATAGATTGTGAGAAAGAAACTGTTACTGTGAGTTTTGGGGATGTGTCTCATGAGTTTAATTTCTCTAAATTTCGTAGACAACCCCATGATAAAGAATTGCCTAGTAAGGATGAAATTATTGGTCTTGCTTCTATTGCTGTTGAAAGGACGTGGATGTCGCCTAGAGGGGGGGGTGAATAGGTGCTTTAAAATAATTACGGTTTAGGCTTGAACAAATGCGGAATAAAACTATCGTTTAATTAGTCAAGCACAAAACCTAAAACAACTAGGCTCACCTATGTGCACCAACAACTTATGCTAAGCAAGATAGACAACTAAGTGATAGCAAGATATATAACAAGAAACAATATGGCTAACACAAAGTAAAGTGCATAAGTAAAGGGCTCGGGTAAGAGATAACCGAGGCACGCGGAGACGACGATGTATCCCGAAATTCACACCCTTGCGGATGCTAATCTCCGTTCGGAGCGGTGTGGAGGCACAATGCTCCCCAAGAAGCCACTAGGGCCATCGTAATCTCCTCACGCCCTCGCACAATGCAAGATGCCGTGATTCCACTAAGGGACCCTTGAGGGCGGTCACCGAACCCGTACAAACAAGGTTGGGGCAAACTCCACAACTTAATTGGAGGCTCCCAACAACACCACGAAGCTTCACCACAATGGATTGTGGCTCCGAGGTGACCTCAAATGCTCGGGGCAATCTCCACAACCTAATTGGAGACCCCGAAGCTTTCCCGGAGCTTTGCACCACAATTATTGAGCTCTGAGGCACCACCAACCGTCTAGGGCGCCAAAGCACCCAAGAGGAACAAACTCAAGGGTGCTCAAACACCCAAGAGTAATAAGCTTCTCAACTTCTCACTTCCACGTATCACCGTGGAGAACTCAAACCTATGCACCAAATGCAATGGCAAGGGCACACGGAGTGCCCAAGTCCTTCGCTCCCAAATCCCACCAAAGCAACTAATGCTAGGGAGGAAAATGAGAGGAAGAACGAAGAAGAACACGAAGAACTCCAAGATCTAGATCCAAGGGGTTCCCCTCACTTAGAGGAGAAAGTGATTGGTGGAAAGGTGGATCTAGATCTCCTCTCTCTTTTCCCTCAAGAACTAGCAAGAATCATTGGAGGGATTGAGAGTTAGCAAGCTCGAAGAAGGTCAACAATGGGGGAAGAACACGAGCTAAAGAGATAAGGTTCAATGGGGAAGAAGACCCCCTTTTATAGGTGGGGAAAAATCCAACCGTTATGCTCACAGCCCGCACAGAGCGGTACCACCACTCCAAGGAGCGGTACTACCGCGAGGTCGGTAGTAGCCATTTGAAAAACAACAGCGAGGAGGCAAAAGGCCAGTAGAACCGCCGGAGCGGTACTACCGCTCGTCCTCACGGTACTACCGCTAGGGATAGCGGTACTACCGCAAAGGGTAGCGGTACTACTACATGCGACCGGTACTAAAAAAACTTCCGTGCCTACCTCCGCAGGACAAAACATGAGATATTGGTCCGGAGCGGTACTACCGCTCTGGAGCGGTAGTAAAAAATTACATCCTGGGTGCGCCCTACCCCCTGGGCGCGCCCCTGTGGCTTGTGGCCCCCCTGGCAGGCCTCCGGTGCCCATCTTCTGCTATATGAAGGGTTTTGACCTGGAAAAAATCATAAGAGAGCTTTCGGGATGAAGCGCCGCCGTCTCGAGGCGGAACCTGGGCAGAAGCAATCTAGGGGTCCGGCGGAGCTGTTCTGCCGGGGAAACTTCCCTCCCGGAGGGGGAAATCGAAGCCATCGTCATCATCAATGATCCTCTCATCGAGAGGGGGTCTATCTCCATCAACATCTTCATCAGCACCATCTCCTCTCCAAACCCTAGTTCATCTCTTGTATCCGATCTTTGTCTCAAAACCTCAGATTGGTACCTGTGGGTTGCTAGTAGTGTTGATTACTCCTTGTAGTTGATGCTAGTTGGTTTACTTGGTGGAAGATCATATGTTCAGATCCTTAATGACAATTAATACTCCTCTGATTATGAACATGAATATGCTTTGTGAGTAGTTACGTTTGTTCCTAAGGACATGGGATAAGTCTTGTTATAAGTAATCATGTGAATTTCGTATTCGTTCGATATTTTGATGAGATGTATGTTGTCTCTCCTCTAGTGGTGTTATGTGAACGTCGAATACATGACACTTCACCATTATTCGGGCCTAGAGGAAGGCATTGGGAAGTAATAAGTAGATGATGGGTTGCTAGAGTGACAGAAGCTTAAACCCTAGTTTATGCGTTGCTTCGTAAGGGGTTGATTTGGATCCATATGTTTCATGCTATGGTTAGATTTATCTTAATTCTTCTTTCATAGTTGCGGATGCTTGCGAGAGAGGTTAATCTTAAGTGGGAGGCTTGTCCAAGTAAGGGCAGCACCCAAGCACCGGTCCACCCACATATCAAATTATCAAAGTAACGAACGTGAATCATATGAGCATGATGAAAACTAGCTTGACAAAAATTCCCATGTGTCCTCGGGAGCGCTTTGCTTTATATAAGAGTTTGTCCAGGCTTGTCCTTTGCTACAAAAAGGATTGGGCCACCTTGCTGCACCTTTGCTGCACTTGTTACTTGCTATCCGTTACGAATTATCTTATCACAAAACTATCTGTTACCGATAATTTCAGTGCTTGCAGAGAATACCTTACTGAAGACCGCTTGTCATTTCCTTCTGCTCCTCGGTGGGTTCGACACTCTGACTTATCGAAAGGACTACGATAGATCCCCTATACTTGTGGGTCATCATTTTACTAGTAGGTGCTCTTTCGGTATGCCATTGTGAATAATTTGCCATAATATTATCTAGCAATTTAGTAGCTTCACCCAAAGTAATTTCCATAAAAGTACCACCCGCGGCGGAATCTAAAAGATTTCTAGAGACAAAATTCAATCCCGCATCAAATTTTTGTATGATCATCCAAAGATTTAAACCATGAGTAGGACAATTTCTTAGCATCAATTTCATTCTTTCCCAAGATTGTGCAACATGTTCATGCTCAAGTTGCTTAAAATTCATGATTTGCGTCCTAAGGGAAATAATTTTCGTGGGTGGAAAATACTTAGCGATAAGAGCATCCTTGCACTTATTCCAAGAATCGATACTATTGCGAGGCAAAGAGGAAAACCAAAGTTTTGCATGATCCCGCAAGGAAAAAGGAAATAATTTCAACTTCACAATATCATTGTCCACATCTTTTTTCTTTTGCATATCACACAATTCTACGAACGTGTTTAGATGGGACGCGACATCCTCATTAGGAGTACCGGCAAATTGATCTTTCATAACAAGATTCAACAAAGCGGCATTAATATCACAAGACTCCGCACTAGTGGCGGGAGGAGCAATCGGAGTACTAATAAAATCATTGTTATTAGTATTAGAAAAATCACACAACTTGGTGTTTTCTTGAGTCATCGTGACTACGCAAACAAGATTGCAAGCAAGCGAGAAAAGAGGCAAACGAAAAAGAGGGCGAATAAAACGGCAAATTGGTGAAGTGGGGGAGAGGAAAACGAGAGGCAAATGGCAAATAATGTAATTGCAAGGAGATGAGATTTGTGATTAGGAACCTGGTAGATGATGATGGTGTCTCCTCGACGCCAGAGATTGGCACGTAGAAGAGACCGCTTCCTCCCCGGCAACAGCACCAGAAATTCCTTTGACGTGGCTTGAGACTGCATCGGTATTTCCCCAAAGAGGAAGGGATGATGCAGCACAATGACGGTAAGTATTTCCCTCAGTTATGAAACCAAGGTATCGAACCAATAGGAGGATCACCACCACCTAATAAGCAGCACCTGCACACAAAGAACAAATACTTGCAACCCGACGCGAAAGAGAGGTTGTCAATCTCTCTACGGTAAAAAGATAGATTAGGTAATGATAGATTGGAGAGATAGATCTCTCAAGAACAAAAAAGAAAAAGAGCAAATAAAAAGTGCAGCAAGTTATTTTTGGGTTTTTGGAATAATAGATCTGAAAACAAAAGAGGCAAAAAGATAGATCGGAAAGCAATATGTTGGAAAATTAGACCCGGGGGGCGTAGGTTTCACTAGTGGCTTCTCTCATGAGTATAGCGCACGGTGGGTGAACAAATTACTGTTGGGCAATTGATAGAAGACCAAATAATCATGACGATATCCAAGGCGATGATCATTATATAGGCATCACGTCCAAGATAAGTAGACCGACTCCTGCCTGCATCTACCACTATTACTCCAGACATCGACCGCTATCCAGCATACATCTAGTGTAGTAAGTTCATGGAAAAACGGAGTAATGCAATAAGAACGATGACATGATGTAGACAAGATCTATTCATGTAGGAATAGACCCCATCTTGTTATCCTTACTGGCAATGATACATGCATGCATTGCTGCCCCTTCTGTCACTGGGAAAGGACACCGCAAGATCGAACCCATCACAAAGCACCTCTTCCCATGGCAAGAAAAATCGATCTAGTTGGCCTAACTAAACCAAAGATTCGAAGAAGAAATACGAGGCTATAAGTAATCATGCATATAAGAGATCAAAGAAGACTCAAATAATATTCATGGATAGAAACTGATCATGAACTCAAAATTTATCGGATCCCAACAAACACACCGCAAAAGTATACATCAAATAGGTCTCCAAGAGACCATTGTATTGAGAATCAAAAGAGAGAGAGAGGAAGCCATCTAGCTACTGCCTACGGACCCGTAGGTCTATGGTGGACAACTCACGCATCATCGGAGAGGCACCTATGAAGAAGATGAACCCCTCCGTGATGGTGTTAGATTGGATCTCGAGGTTCTGGAACTTGCGGCGGCTGGATGTGTTTTTTGTCAACTCCCCTAGGGTTTTCTGAATATTTGGGTATTTATAGGTGTCAGAGGCGGTGGAGAGGGGCCCCGAGGAGGGCACAACCCATCAGGGCGCGCCGGGGCCCCCTAGCGCGCCCTGGTGGGTTGTGGAGAGCAAAAACAACAACTGGCACTTTGGCACTATGTCAATAGGTTAGTCCGAAAAAATGATATAAATTTGCTATAAGGTGATTGTAAAACATCCAAGAATGATAATATAACAGCATGGAACAAGCAAAAATTATAAATACGTTGGAGACGTATCAAACCACAAGTGGAGGCGATGGAGACGAGGATGTGTTACAGAAGTTCCCTCCCTTTAGGGGGAGGTATGTCTCCGTTGGAGCGGTGTGGAGGCACAATGCTCCCCAAGAAGCCACTAGGGCCACCGTATTCTCCTCACGCCGTCGCACAATACAAGATGATGTGATTCCACTAGTGGTGCCCTTGAAGGCGGTAGCCGAATCTTTACAAATAAGGTTGTGGTAATCTCCACAACTTAATTGGAGGCTCACAACACCATCATGAAGTTTCAACACAATGGAATGAGGCTTCGAGGTGATCTCTTCTGTCTAGGGTGCCCAAACACCCAAGAGTAACAAAATCCGCGAGGGATTCATTGGGGGAATCAAATATCTCTTGGTGGAAGTGTAGATTGGGGATCTCTCCTTCAAACCCTAGAAGATCAAGAAGTTTTGCTAGCTAAGGAGAGAGATCGGGTGAAATGAGCTTTGGGGTAACAAAAGAGCTTGGGAGGATAAGAGGTAGGTCTTCTTGGGGAACAAGACCCCCTTTATATAGTTGGGACAAATCCAACTGTTTTCTGCCCTCGGCTGCACACAAGCGGCACTATATAACTCGTGGAAGTACAAAATGGTACTACCACCTACGCGGTACTAATGTGGTACCCATCAGTACTACCGCTTGGGTGCTGTCAGATTTCCCAAGAAAATAGAGGGACCTCAATGTTGCGGTAAGGGGTATGTGCGTGCATATGTGGTTGTGTACGTGTTGATTACATCCATACCTTTGTAAAACGGACCCCCTCTTCATAGTACAATTTTCCTACTACTCAATACCACCAAAAAAGAAACAAAAAACCCGTCTTCACTCTCTAGCACCGAGGGGAGTAAAACCGTCTTGTGCTATGTATATAAATCTCTGAAACGCTCAATGCACACGGTTAGTCCGCAAATAACATTGTCGTCAATCACCAAAATTATCAGAGAGAGAAATGTTGTCTCAACGTTCTTATGATTTTCCATACCACATTCATTGTTAGAAGCTTGAAAACTCATTTACCGAGAAAGGCAATTTTGGCCCTAAGGTTTCGAATTCCAAGACCACCCCACTCTTTTCGAACGACAAATGACACCTCATTTAGCAAGTATTTTTTTCATTATCACTTTGCCATGAAAATCCGAACCAGAACTAATCCAACTTTTGGAGGATCTATTGGAATTCAGAAAAAGGAGAGCATGTAAAAAAGTCATATTGTTGAGCACAAAGTTGATAAGTACGAGCCTCCTTCCGGCAGAGAGAAGCTTGCTTATCCAACTAAAGATTTTTTTTCTAACTGCTCGCACTCATATTTTTGGGCATTTGAGAGCCTACGATATTGTTCAAAGATATCACGAGCCTCTTGTATTATATAGTCAAATTCATGCATGAGGATAAGAGTGGCCATTTTCTTAGCTCTAGGATCCTTCATGACGCGAAACTCACAGAAAAGCCTTTGCAAAGTAGGGTGAGTACGAATAAATCTTCTTTTAAGCTTAAGAACAAGAGCGGAAATAGCATCGGCATAACTTTTGCTTCTTTTAAGGATTGGCGTATCCTTGCAAGCTAAAGCACCCATACAGTTAAAGAATTCTTGGATTATGCTTTTCCCTATGATATTCCCCTTCCCCGCAACAAAAACTTTTACGTCTCACCGTGGGGGAGTTTCCTCTTTGGGGATTTTACCTCCATCATCCTTCTCGATGATAAAATCAGACATGATAGCAACTTTCAAGCAAGCGAAACAGGCAAACAAGCAAACTAGCAAAGATAAATAATTTTTGATTTTTGATTTTGATGAAACAAACAAAATATAACAGCAAATAAAAAGTAGAACAAGTGAATGATAATTTGTGTGAAGTTACTTGATAGTAGGTTGGTGATACTCCCCGGCAACGGTGCCAGCAATCCTTCCTGATACTTGTGATCTACGTTGGGTTTTCCGTGAAGAGGAACGGGTGATGCAGCATAGTATAGATAAGTATTTCCCTCAGTGAGAACCAAGGTTTATAGGAACAATAGGAGTAGCACGCAACGCCCATCTTCAGCCACTGCACACAAATAAGAAAACACTTGCACCCAACGCGGGCAAGAGTATTGTCAATCCCCTTGGACTCGTTATTTGCAAGAAATGAAGTGTGTAGATGATAGTTGAATAAATAAATTGCAAAATAAAATAAAACTAAATAAATGGCAGCAAGGTATTGAAAGCCTTTGCAAATATATAAGTGAATGGACCCGGGGGCCGTAGTGTTCTCTAGTGGCATCTCTCATGTAGTAGGCATACGTTGGTTAAACCAATTACTGTTGGGCAATTGATAGAAAAGCGCATAGTTATGAAATATTTATTCACGGCAATGATCATGTGTATATAGGCATCACATCCATTAGCAAATAGGCCAACTCCTGCCTGCACCTATTACTATTACTCCATGTCGAGAGCGCTTCTATGCTTGCCTCTCTAAGTATTAAGTTCATGACAAACTGTGTAATGCTTGGAGAATGGTGACATGATGTAGACAAAGAAAACACAATCAATATGAATCAACCTCATCGTTTTATCCTTAGTGGCAACAATACAAATATGTGTCTTGTCCCCTTCTCTCACTGGGATATAGAGCACCGCCAGATTGAACCCCAACGCACCCCTCTCACTGAAGAAATATCAATCTAGTTGGCCAAACTATTTCAATAGATCGGAGATTTACGAAGCTATGATAACCATGCAAATAAGAATCATAATAGAATTCAGAGAGGACTCAAATCTTTTATCATGAATAAACTGAACATAAACCCACAATTCATCGGATCCCAACAAACGCACCGCACAAAGTGATTACATCGAATAGATCACCGCGAAGATGCGATGAACTTTGTATTGAAGATCAAGAGAGAGAGATAGCCATCTAGGTACTAACTACGGACATGTAGGTTTGTAGGGAACTACTCACACATCACCATGGGAGCAGCAAGGTTGATGTAGAGGCCCTCCATGATCGATCCCCCTCCGACAGGGCACCGAAACAGGGCTCCAGATGGGCACACGACGGAACTGAGACTTGCGGCGGCGGAAAAAGTGTTTCGGGAGGCTCTCTAGGGTTTTGGGGATGTATTGGAATTTATAGGCTAGAGAGGGGCGCCGGGAGACTCCCGAGGGGGCCACCACATAACAGGGCGCGACCACCCCCCTGGGCGCGCCCTGTTGTGTGGTGGATCCCTCGTGGAGCCTCCGGCCTCCTCCCGAAGCTTCCACGTCTTCTTTTGGTCCATAAAAAATCATATAAAAGTTTCGGGGCAATTGGACTTCGTTTGGTACTGTAAACCTGAAGAGTCAAAAACATATAGAAAACAACAACTTGTACTGGGCACTGGGTTAATAGGTTAATGCTCAAACATAATATGGATTGGTAAATAATCACCCAAAAAGCACCCTAGAATGATAATATTATAGCATGGAACAGTCAAAAAGTATAGATATGTTGGAGACGTATCAGCATCCCCAAGCTTAATTCCTGCTCGTCCTCGAGTAGGTAAATGATAAAATAGAATTTTTTATCTGACATGCTACCCAACATGTAATCCATCGCAGGCAGGATCATTGAGAAATGATGAATTAATAAACATCAACATAGTAATACTTATAAACATAAGCAATATAATCATCAAGTTTCAAAATATACGATCCTTAAAGAATGTTCACCCCATATTAATTTTATCATATTAGAATAGCATGGCACCATATTCAGCACATAAATACAAATGTCAAGCACCACGGTGTCAAGTCAGGCAATTGGATCATACTTCTTAACGCGCTTCAGCTTTTTATTACTTACACAATAGATGAGCATGAACCATGGATATAGCATAAAGGTGGAATAGAATATGGTGGTAGGTTTCAAATAGGTAAAGGTGGAGAAGAAGGTCTCGCATCAACTAGGCGTATCAACGGGCTATGGACATGCCCACCAATAGATATCAATGCAAGGAGTAGGGATTGTCATGCGGCGGATGCACTAGAGCTATAAGTATATGAAAGCTCAAATAAAGCTAAGTGGGTGTGCATCCAACTTGCTTGCTTAGGAAGACCTCGGGCATTTGAGGAAGCCCGTTATCGGAATATACAAGCCAAGTTCTATAATGAAAAATTCCCACTAGCATATGAAAGTGATAAAACAGGAGACTCTATATGAAGAACATGGTGCCACTTTGAGGCACAAGTGTGGAAAAATAAGTAGTAGCACTGTCCCTTCTCTCTTTTCTCTCATTTATTTTTTTTCTTTTCTTTTTCCTTTCCCTTTTTTTCTCTTTTTTTCTTTCTTTTTATTTTTTAAATTTTTCGTCTGGAGTCTCATCCTTTCCTCCCTGAGACAATGCCCTAATAATGATGATCATCACACTTTTATTTACTTACAACTCAACATGAAAAATATAGTATGACTCTATATGAATGCCTCTGGCAGTGTACCAGGATGTGCAATGATCAAGCGTAACATGTATAAAAAATAATGAATGGTGGCTTTGCTACAAATACTATGTCAGCTTATATGATCATGCAAAACAATATGACAATGAAAGTACTAGTCATATGATGTAACAGTGGAAGTTGCATGACAATATATCTAGGAATGGCTATGGAAATGCCATAATAGGTAGGTATGGTGGCTGTTTTGAGGAATATATAATGAGGCTTATGTGCAACAAAGAGTATCATGTCACGGGGTTTGGATGCACCAGCGAAGGTTGCACCGATCCTCGAGGTGAGAATGGGCAATGCATGGTACCGAAGAGGCTAGCAACTATGAGGTGATGAGAGTGCGTACATCCATGGATTCACATTAGTCATAAATAACTCACATACTTATTGCAAGATTTTATTAGCCCTCTCGAAGCAAAGTACTACTCGCATGTCCCTAGGGAGGAGGTTGGGAGGAGTTAACCATCGCGCGCCTCCGACTTAAACAACACTAGGATTTCAACGAGGAATAAGTATGCTCACACATCATCACCATGCCATAAAAATATTTAGATGAACAACAATTTAACACCCTCTAATTCACGATACTTTTACTAACCAATGATCATGCACTCATGCGCTTTCATATTACCACATCAATATCATTAACCCACAATTTCTCTTTTATGTGCTACATGTGGTTTTGATTATGCACTCATTGGATACCTATTATTTTTGGACTAGTCTTATAACCCATGCAAGTTACCATCACTATTTATTAACTCTCAAACAAATATAAGTGAAGAACGAGAGTGCAATTATTTCTATAAAATCTATACGCCACCGTGCTCTAAAAGATATAAGTGAAGTACTAGAGCAACTGCTAAGCTCAAAAGATATAAGTGAAGCACAAAGAGTATTCTAAAAAATCATGGTGATCTTGTGTCTCTCTCAATTGGGTGTGTCCAGCAAACAATGATTGTGGAAAACTAAAACAAAAACAAATTAAAGCAAACAACGCTCCAAGCAAAACTCATATCATGTGATGAATAAAAATATAGCTTCAAGTGACATACCCATGGATTGAGACGAAAGAGGGGATGCCTTCCGGGGCATCCCCAAGCTTAGACGCTTGAGTCTTCCTTAAATATTACCTGGGTTTGCCTTGGGAATCCCCAAGCTTAGGCTCTTGCCGCTCCTTATTCCTTCATCCATCGTGATAGCACCCAAAACTTGAAAACTTCATCACACAAAACTCAATCAAACCTTTGAGATATCCGTTAGTATAGTAAACATATCAAATACTTTAGGTACTGTTATAAATTGATTATTATTTTATTATTGCATAAGGTACTGTATTCTAAATTTTCCATGACTTATACCCCCCGATACAATCCATAGCATCATCAAAACAAGCAACAAGCAAAAAACAGAATCTGTCTAATACAGAACACTCTGTAAAGATCTGTAGAGAACCTATACTTCTGTAACTACAAAAATTCTGAAAAATTAGGAAAACTTGAAGAATTTGTATAGAAATTCTGTGTAAAGAAATCAGATCAAAAATACGTTCCAGTAAAATCAGAGAAACTCTTCACTGAACGCTAAAGTTTCTGTTTTTGCACCATATCAATTCTACTTATCTTGTAAGTCATCCCAAAGGCTTTACTTGGAACAAACACTAATTTAAACATAAAAACACAATCATTACAAAGGTGATAATCATTTTAACACACACAAACAAAAAGTAAAAAAGCAAGAAAATAAGAGAACTATTGGGTTGCCTCCCAACTAGCGCTATTGTTTTACGCCCCTAGCTAGGCATATTGCATAGTTTCAAGTGTTGTCATCCTTAGTATTCTCTTGGGGAGGAGATTTGTCAAAGACAATAGGAAACACATCATCAAGTAATATATTGGCATTCTCAATGGTACTTTCCTTAAAACCTTCCTTATTCTCTCTTACTATCCAAGAATATTGTTTGTTGATCGCATTGAAAACTTGTTGGATAATATGAATAGGAGGAACTTCTTTAATTGTGTTTTCATAAGAAATGTGGTTATCTCGAAACACATATCTCATCATATAGTCCTCATTATATAAAATTTCATCTATCACAGGATGTTCACAACTCATATTATAGTGTTCAAAGATATCCCGAGCCTCTCGTATTATATAGTCAAATTCATGCATGAGGATAAGAGTGGCCATTTTCTTAGCTCTCGGGTACTTTATGACCAGCAACTCATAGAAAAGCCTTTGAAAAGTAGGATGAGTATGCATAAATCTTCTTTCAAGCTTAAGAACACGAGCGGAAATAGCATCGGCGTAACTTTTGGTTCTTTTAAGGATTGGCATATCCTTGCAAGCTAAAGCACCCGTACAGTTAAAGAATTCTTGGATAATGCTTTTCCCTATGATATTCCACTTCCCCCGCAACAAAAACTTTTATGTCTTGCTGTGGGGGAGTTTCCTCTTTTGGGGTTTTACCTCCATCATCCTTCTCGATGATAAAATCATACATGATAGCAACTTTTAAGCAAGCGAAACAGGCAAACAAGCAAACTAGCAAAGATAAATATTTTTGTATTTTTGATTTTTATGAAACAAGCAAAATATAACAGCAAATAAAAAGTAGAATAAGTGAATGATAATTTGTGTGAATTAACTTGATAGTAGGTTGGTGATACTCCTCGGCAACGGCGCCAGAAATCCTACCTGATACTTGTGATCTGCGTTGGGTTTTCTGTGAATAGGAACAGGTGATGCAACACAGTATAGATAAGTATTTCCTTGAGTGAGATTCAAGGTTTACCGAACCAATAGGAGTAGCATGCAACCCTGTCTTCAGTGACTGCACACAAAGAAGCAAACACTCGCACCCAACGCGGGCAAGAGGGTTGTTAATCCCCTTGGACTCGTTATTTGCAAGCAAATGAAGTGTGTAGATGATAGTTGAATAAAGTAAATTACAAAATAAAATAAAAGTAAATAAATGGCAGAAAGGGATTGAAAGCTTTTGTAAATATATACGGGAATAGACCCGGGGGCCGTAGTGTTCTCTAGTGGCAGCTCTCATGTAGTGGGCATACGGTGGGTAAACAAATTACTGTTGGGCAATTGATAGAAAAGTGCATAGTTATGCAATATTTATTCATGGCAATGATCATGTGTATATAGGCATCACGTCCATAAGCAAATAGGTCGACTCCTGCCTTCACCTATTACTATTACTCCACATCGAGAGCGCTTCTATGCTTGCCTCTCTAAGTATTAAGTTCATGACAAATAGAGTAATGCTTGGAGAACGATGACATGATGTAGACAAAGAAAACTCAATCAATATGAATTAACCCCATCGATTTATCCTTAGTGGCAACCATAAAAAGACGTGTCTTGTCCCCTTCTATCACTAGGATATAGAGCACCGCCAGATTGAACCCACTACAACGCACCCCTCTCACTGAAGAAATATCAATCTAGTTGGCCAAACTATTTCAATAGATCAGAGAGATTTACGAAGCTATGATAATCATGCAAATAAGAATCATAACAGAATTTAGAGAAGACTCAAATCTTTTATCCTGAATAATCTGAACATAAACCCACAATTCATTGGATCCCAACAAACGCACCGCACAAAGTGATTACATCGAATAGATCACCGCGAAGATGCGGTGAACTTTGTATTGAAGATCAAGAGAGAGAGAGAGAGAGAGATAGCCATCTAGGTACTAACTACAGATCTGTAGGTATGTAGGGAACTACTCACACGTCACCATGGGAGCAGCAAGATTGATGTAGAGGCCCTCCATGATCGATCCCCCTTCCGACAGGGCACGGGAACAGGGCTCCAAATGGGCACATAGTGGAACAAAGGCTTGTGGCGGTGGAAAAAGTGTTTCGGGAGGCTCTCTAGGGTTTTGGGGATTTATTGGAATTTATAGGCCATAGAGGGGCGTCGGGAGACACCCGAGGGGTCCACCACAAAACAGGGCGCGACCACCCCCGTGGGCGCGCCCTGTTGTGTGTTGGATCCCTCGTAGAGCCTCCGACCTCCTCCCGAAGCTTCCAGGTCTCCTTTGGTCCTGTAAACCTGAAAAAAGTTTCGGGGCAATTGGAGTTCGTTTGGTACTGTAAACCTGAAAAGTCAAAAACATGCAGAAAACAACAACATGCATTGGGCACTAGGTTAATAGGTTAGTGCTAAAAATTAATATGGATTGGTAAATAATCATCCAAAAAGCATCCTAGAATGATAATATTATAGCATGGAACAATAAAAAATGATAGATATGTTGGAGACGTATCAGCCATCCATCAAATGTGGCTCCATTCAACATTTTTTTCTGGAATTCTTTGTGCACTCTACCAGGATCAATAGCATGATGTCTGACAATGTTAAATAACAATGGAGACATCGGGTCTCCTTGTCGTAGTCACTTTTTGGTTGAAAGTAACGTGCAATGTCTTCATTGATTTTTAAGTACACTCGAAACTATGGAATCACACACGCCATTGTTCAAAGAAGCCCTTTATCACTAGAGTCCGTTGGAGAAAAGGTCATTTGAAACTGGCATAGCCCTTCTTGAAGTCCACCTTAAATACCACCCCACTCAGATTTTTCTGATGAGCTCATGCAAGATTACTACCCTATCTAGGATGTTCCTAGACTGCATGAATGTTTTTTGTGTGGGGTGAACTACGTGATCTGCCACCGCATTGAGTCCATTTGTAGCTACTTTCATGAAAAATTTAGAGCTGACATATATTGTTGAATCTGACTGGCCTCATTATTCTTAGGCAAGATAGAACAATATCAAGTTGACCTGCATGAAGCGGGCTAAACAACCCCATATGGTCATCCTTAGCAACACATCGAAAGTTTTGATAGAACTCAATTGGGAAGACATTTAGGTCGGAAGCTTCATTGTGCTCCATCTACACATGAATGTAGAAAGGAATAGAGGGATTGGTGGAATTGTTCATTGTATTGCTTGAGCCTCGTGGGCATATATATAGGAGCACATGATCAACTTGGAGTACAAGACAAGGCAGGAACAAACCTAGTCTATCCTATACTTCCTAATAATCACGTTACTCAACATCCCCCCGCAGTCATGACAGTAGCAATGCAGACAGTGATACTGGATAAGAATTCGAAGGTAAGCCAACAGACATCCCCCCACAGCCGTAACGGTCCATGCATCGTGGAAGTTGTGGCTAGAGTGGAAACCAATGAGGTTGCTCAAGCAAGGCGGTAGCCCTTTGTGCCAATGTCGAGGTAGCCGTGAGCATAGGATGGTGGAGCCGTGGTCGAGGTAGCCGTGCAAGAACGTCGTGGTCGATGTCGAGTCAGGGTGGCCGGTGTCGAGGTAGTCGCCGTGGAGCCGCGGGCGCAAGGAGGCATCGAGTTAGTCATGGGCGCAGTGGTGTCGAAGTAGTGGTGCGCCGGGAAGAAGATATAGTTGACGATGCGTCGCACTGGGTTTGCCAAGCCCAGGGACACTTCATGGATGAAGGCACACATCAGTGTTGCCAGCATCGGGCATGCGTAGACGGACGAAGGCGATATTGACGATGAGGCGCTCCAGGTCTGCCAGGCCTGGGAACACACCGGGGACGAAGGCACAAGTCGATGTTGCTAGCACCGGGCATGTGCAGACAGGAACCTGCACAAACTGGTACGCCATGTCGAGGAGGCTAGCAGAGAAGGACTCGACGACGGTTGCGGCGCAAATCGGCGGGGCCAATGTCGCCCGCTGGTCGGAGTATATGAAGCCATCGGGGAAGACGACAACGATGCTGGCGATGAGCTGATACTGGACGGAGATGAAGGGGGTGGACTGGTGGTGCGGCTCGGGTGAACGAGCTACAGCGGCGCCGAAAAAGATCGGCGGCCGCGGTTTGACGGCGGCGGCGGTTGGTTAGGAGCGTAGCGTTGATGCTTGATGTCTACTACACAACTTTATTCTTATAGACGTTGTTGGGCCTCCAAGTGTAGAGTTTTGTAGGACAACAACAAATTTCCCTCAAGTGGATGACCTAAGGTTTATCAACCCGTGGGAGGTGTAGGATGAAGATGGCCACCGGAGATGATTTCCCCTCTCCGGCAGGGTACTGAAAAGGCTCCAGATGGGTTTTTTGCCGATACAGAGAGTTGCGGTGGCGGAGCGGAAGTTCTAGGTTAACTTCTGGAGGTTTTGGTATTTATAGGATTTTTTAGCGTTGGAATCACGCAAAACAGAATTACGTGGGGACCACGACCCAACAGGGCGCCCCGAGGGGCTGGGTCGCGCCCTGTTAGGTTGTGCCTCCCCGGCAGCCCTCCTCTGGTGGTTCTTCGCTCCAATGTTGCTCATATGTTCCACAAAAAATCACCAAAAAATTTCGGACGATTCTGAGAACTTTCATTTTCTGCACAAAAAACGACACCATGGTAATTCTGCTGAAAACAACATCAGTCCAGGTTAGTTCTAATTAAATCATAAAAGGTGCATCAAAACCATATAAAAGTATTGTAAACATAGGAAAATATGGCATGAATATTTCATAAATTATCGATACGTTGGAGACGTATCAATGCTCGAAGTAGGCGAGGAAGAACCCGACAGCGTGACGAAGACCGGCGCGAACGATGGCGTTCCCACGTCGAGGGAGGCGGCGCGGTGATACGTCTCCAACGTATCTATATTTTTTGATTGTTCCATGTTGATATATTATCATTCTAGGATACTTTTTGGGTCATTATTTACCAATTTATAATATTTTTGAGCACTAACCTATTGACCCAGTGCCAGTTGCTGTTTTCTGCGTGTTTTTGCCTTTGCAGGTTTACTGTACCAAACGAAGTCCAATTGCCACGAAACTTTTTGATGATTTTTTCTAGACTATATAATACCTAGAAGCTTTGGAAGGAAGCCGGGAGGCACACGAGGGCCCCACCACACATCAGGGCGCGCGCCCTGGGGGGCGCCCTGATATGTGGTGGCCCCCTCGGGTACCTCCCGACGTCCCTCTTCGGCCTATAAATTCTCTAATATTTTGAAAACCCTAGAGGCAGTCCAGAAACCCTTTTTCCGCCGCCGCAAGTCTCTGTTCCATCGCGAGGCCATCTGGAGCTCCGTTCCGGCACCCTGCCGGAGGGGGGATCGATCACGGAGGGCCTCTTCATCTACCTTGCTGCCCTCATGATGATGTGTGAGTAGTTCACCACAGACCTACAGGTCCATAGCTAGTACCTAGATGGCAATCTCTCTCTCTTATGATCTTCAATACAATGGTCATCGCATCTTCGCTTTGATCTATCCGATGTAATCCTATTGTGCGTTGTGTTTGTTGGGATCCGATGAATTGTGGGTTTATGTTCTGATTATTCATGAAAAGTATTTGAGATGCCTCTGAATTATATTATCTCTTATGTGCATGATCATTATAGCTTCGTAATGCTCTCCGATCTATTGATATGCTTTGGCCAAGTAGATTTATATTTCATCGATGGGAGTGGTGCGTTGTGGTAGGTTCAACCTGGTGAGTTTCCATATCCTAGTGACAAAGTAGGGGACAAGATGTGTCTTTGTGTTGTTTCTACTAAGGATAAAACAACGGGGTTCATTCATATTGTTTGAGTTTACTTTATCTACATCATGTCATCGTTCTCCAAACATTACTCTGTTTTACTTAATACTCTAAATGCATGCTGGATAGCGGTCGATGAGTGGAGTAATAGTAATAGGTGCAGGCATGAGTCGGCCTATTTGCTTATGGACGTGATGCCTATATATACATGATCATTTCCGTGAACATCGCATAACTATCCGCTTTTCTATCAATTTCCGAACAATAATTTGTTTACCCACCGTATGCTGCCTACATGAGAGATGTCGCTAGGGAACACTATGGCTCCTAGGTCTATTCACTTATATATTCGCAAATGCTATCTTTACCTTGCTGCCTTTATTTACTTTTTATTTATTTTGCAATTTATATTTATCAACAATTATCTACACAACCCATTTGCTTGCAAATAACGAGATCAAGGGGATTGACAACCCTCTTGCCCACGTTGGGTGCAAGTTGTTTGTTCATTTGTGTGCAGCCGCTGAAGACGGTTGAGGATTGATATTCCTATTGGTTCGATAAACCTTGGTTTCATAACTGAGGGAAATACTTATTCGCTTTGTGCTGCAATTACCCGTTCCTCTTCACGGAAAACCCAACGCAGATCACAAGTATCAGGAAGGATTTATGGCGCCGTTGCCGAGGAATATCATCATCAACTACCAAGTAACTTCACACAAATTTTCATTCACTTGTTCTTCTATTTATTTGCTGTTATATTTAGCTTGTCACATAAAAATCAAAAATACAAAATATTTATCTTTGCTTGTTACTAGTTTTCTTGTTTGAAGTCATGGCTAGTTCTTCTTCCGCTCGCTTTACTCCCAATGATGATGTAGTAAATTTCAAACAGAGAGGAGGAGAAATTAATCTTAAAAGATAAATGGTATAGGATTTGCTTTGCTCAAAATAAATCAACTAAAAAGTTATCCACCACTACCTTACTTCACAATTTTTATGTTGGTGTGACCACTTGGTATAGGTTTGTACTTGACACCATCACTGGTGGGAATTTCTTAATGTGTCACACCTTGGATGCCTACACCGCAATTGAAAATCTTGTAGGGTCACCACCTATTGTTGTTAATGAAACAAACTTGACCTTGGAACATGTCATGCAAAGTCTTGAAGCTATTGAGAAGAATATGATCACAAACAAACCAATTGAGGAATTGGATAAAAAACTTCATAATCATATCACTCAACTTGGGTCACGGGTAGGAATGACTTTGAAAACCTTAAAGGAAAAAGACACCACTATTGACGAGAGGATAGAACAAGGTTTGAATAGAATTGATAAAATGGAAGAGGTCATTGACAAAGTAGGTTCCGCCTTCACTCCTCCTAAAGCTAATACTAGTGCCTCTCCCAACAAAAATACCAAGTTCTTATACATTCCTAAGAGCGTTAGTACACCTTCTACCCAAAGAAACGAGGATCTTAAGATGATTAGTGTTCATCCCAATTTTATAAATTTGATAAAAGATCCTATTGACAAGCCTCCTATTTCCCCTACTATCCACGGTTGTGTTATTGAGGAGCTTGGTGTCAAAGATGACAATACTTGAAACTATGCATTATGCCTAGCTAGGGGCATAAAACAATAGCGCTTGTTGGGAGGCAACCCAATAGTTATCTTTAAATTTTTCCTTTGAAATTTCTGTTTATTTTTAATAGAATGATTATTGCCTCTGTAATGATTATGTTTTTGTGTTTAAATTAGTGTTTGTGCCAAGTAACGCCTTTGGGATGACTCATAAGATGAGTACAATCGATCCTGAAACAAAACAGAAACTTTTGACTCCAGTACAGGCATTTTCATTTTTTCCTGGAGCGTGATAATTATCTGAAATTTTTACACAGCGTTGCTATACAAATTTTGATTTTGTCCTATTTTTCAGAATTTTTAGAGTTAAACAAGTATAGGGTCTCTACAGATTGCTACAAACTGTTCTGTTTTAGACAGATTCTGTTTTTGCTTGCATAGTTGCTTATTTTGATTAAACTATGGATTGTATCAGGGGGTATAAGCCATGGAGAAGTTAGAATACAGTACCTATTATGCATTTATGAAATTTGAATCAATTTACAACAGCACTTAAAGTATGCAATATGTTTCTTATACTAACGGATCTCACGAGGTTTTATTGGGTTTTGTGTGATTGAAGTTTTCAAGTTTTGGGTGTTATCTTGATGGACAAAGGAATAAGGAGTAGCAAGAGCCTAAGCTTGGGGATGCCCAAGGCACCCCAAGGTAATATTTTAAAGGAGACTCAAGCGTCTAAGCTTGGGGATGCCCCGGAAGGCATCCCCTCTTTCGTCTCAAATCCATTGGTATCTCACTCGAAGCTATATTTTTATTCGTCACATGATATGAGTTTTGCTTGGAGCGTCGTTTGCTTTTAATTTCAGTTTTCCACAATCATTGTTTGATGGACACACCTATTTAAGAGAGACACACCTTCATCATAATTTGTTAGAATACTCTATGTGCTTCACTGATATCTTTTGAGCTTAGCAGTTGCTCTAGTACTTCACTTATATGTTTTTGAGCACGGTGGCGTGTAGATTTTAAAGAAATGATTTCACTCTCGTTCTTCACTTATATTTGTTTGAGAGTTAATAAATAGTGATGGTAATTTTCATGGGTCATATAGACTAGTCCAAAAATATTAGGTATTCAAAGAGTGATAATCAAAACCATCATGTAGCACATATAAAGAAATTGTGGGTGAATGATATTGATGTAGTAATGTGAAATAGGGTGGGTTCATAATTTTTAAACCGTAGAAGTGTCGATATTAAGAGGGGTTGACCTTTTTGTTCATCTAAAAATTAAAGAGGCATGGTGATGATGTGTGAGCATTTCTATTCTTCGTTGAAATCCTAGTGTTGTTTCGGGTCGGAAGCGCGCGATGGTTAACTCCTACCAACCTCTTCCCTCGGGGCATGCGATTGGTACTTTGATTTATGATAAACTAATAAAACTTTGTAATAAGTATATGAGTTCTTTTTGACTAATGTGAAACCATGGACATTCGCAATCTCACCTTTTCATAATTTGCTAGCATGTTCGGTACCGTGCATAGCCCGTTCTCACCTCGTGGATCGGTGCAACTTTCGCCGGTGCATCCAAACCCCATCACATGATACGCTCTGTTGCACATAAGCCTTATTATATCTTCCTCAAAACAGTCACCATACCTACCTATCATGGCATTTCCATAGCCATTCCGAGATATATTGCCATGCAAATTCCATCGTCACTTCACATGACTAGTTCGTTCATTGTCATATTGCTTTGCATGATCCTATAGAGCTGACATTGTATTTGTGGCAAAGCCACCTTCATAATGTTTTTGATACATGTCACGCTATATCATTGCACATCCTGGTACACTGCCAGAGGCATTCATACAGAGTCATATCTTCATATCAGTTATCCATGTTGAGTTGTAAGCAAATAAATGTGTGATGATCATCATTGTTAGAGCATTGTCCTAGTGAGGAAAGAATGATGGAGACGATGATTCTCCCATAAGTAGAGATGAGACTCCTGGCGAAAATAAAGATGGGGGAGGCCAAATGAGCCCACCATCCATTCAAAAAAAAGAGAAAATGAGAGAAGGGACTTTGCTACTATCCTTTACCACACTTGTGCCTCCAAGTGGCACCATGTTCCTCATGTAGAGAGTCTCATGATATATCACTTTCATATGCTAGTGAGAATTACATATTAATTATTTCAAACTTGTCTTGTATATTCCTACGACGGGCTTCCTCAAATGCCCGAGGTCTTCATGAGCAAGCAAGTTGGATGCACACCCCACTTAGCTTCATTTGAGCTTTCATACACTTATATCTCTAGTGCATCATTTGCATGGCAATCCCTACTCCTTGCATTGACATCTATCGATGGGCATCTTTATAGCCCGTTGGTACGCCTAGTTGATGTGAGACCATCTTCTGCCTTTCCTACTCCTTTGATATCTACCACCATACTCTATTCCACCTAAATGCTATGTCCAATGGCTCACGCTCATGTATTGCGTGAAGAATAAAAAGTTGATGTATATTGAAAAAGTACGAACCAATTGCCTGACTTGGACACCGTGGTGCTTAACATTTGTATTAATGTGTTTAAGATGGAGCCATACCTGGTTAATACAATAAGATGAATGGGGGTAGACATTTCTTGACAATCGTATACTTTTAAGAATTAACAATTCTGTTTCTTACACTTTGAATATTGCTATGTTAATATTTGTTGATTCATCTTTTCTCAATGAGCATACCTGAATAAGATTACATAGTGGATAGCATGTCACATCAAAAATTATGTTTTTATCATTTACCTACTCGAGGACGAGCAGTAATTAAGCTTGGGGATGCTTGATATGTCTTCAACGTATCTATAATTTTTGATTGTTCCATGCTGATATATTATCATTCTAGGATACTTTTGGGTCATTATTTACCAATTTACAATATTTTTGAGCACTAACATATTGACCCAGTGCCCAGTGCCAATTGCCGTTTTCTGCATGTTTTTGCCTTTGCAGGTTTGCTGTACCAAACGAAGTCCAATTGCCACGAAATTTTTTGATGATTTTTTCGGGACTATATGAAGACCTAGTAGCTTCGGAAGGAAGCCGGGAGGCACACGAGGACCCCACCACACATCAGAGCACGCCCTGATATGTGGTGCCCCCCTCGGGCACCTCCCGACGCCCCTCTTCAGCTTATAAATTCTCTAATATTTTGAAAACCCTAGAGGTAGTCCTGAAACCCTTTTTCCGCCGCCGCAAGTCTCTGTTATGTCGTGAGGCCATCTGGAGCTCCATTCCGGCACCTTGCCGGAGGGGGGATCGAACACGGATGGCCTCTTCATCTACCTTGTTGCCCTCATGATGATGTGTGAGTAGTTCACCACAGACCTACGGGTCCATAACTAGTACCTAGATGGCAATCTCTCTCTCTCTTATGATCTGCAAGACAATGGTCATCGCATCTTCGCTTTGATCTATCCGATGTAATACTATTGTGCGGTGTGTTTGTTGGGATCCGATGAATTGTGAGTTTATGTTCAGATTATTCGTGAAAAGTATTTAAGATGCCTCTGAATTATATTATCTCTTATGTGCATAATCATTATAGCTTTGTAATGCTCTCCAATCTATTGATATGCTTTGGCCAAGTAGATTGATATTTCATCGGTGGGAGTGGTGCATTGTGGTAGGTTCAACCTGGCGAGTTTCTATATCCGAGTGACAAAGTAGGGACAAGACGCGTCTTTGTGTTGTTGCTACTAAGGATAAAACGATAGGGTTCATTCATATTGTTTGAGTTTGCTTTGTCTACATCATGTCATCTTTCTCCAAGCATTACTCTGTTTTACTTAATACTCTAGATGCATGCTGGATAGCGGTCGATGAGTGGAGTAATCTTAATAAGTGCAGGCAGGAGTTGGCCTATTTACTTATGGACGTGATGCCTATATATACATGATTATTGCCGTGAACATCGCATAACTATCCGCTTTTCTATCAATTTCCCAACAATAATTTGTTTACCAATCGTATGCTGCCTATATGAGTGATGTCGCAAGGGAACACTATGGCTTCCGGGTCTATTCACTTATATATCCGCAAACGCTATATTTACCTTGCTGCCTTTATTTACTTTTTATTCCTTTTGTAATTTATATCATCCCCAAGCTTGTAGTTTTGCATATCATTAACGTAAATGACATTAATAGAATTTATAGTAACATCATTGCAATCATGCTTTTCAATCAAGGACCTATCATGAATCGCCTTATAAATTTCTTCTTTCAACACTTCGTCAAAATTTCCAGATTCATGATTTTCAAACAAAACTTCATAGAGATAATCAAGTGCACTCAACTCACTAGCAATTGGTTCATCATAATTTGGTCTTTTGAAAATATTAGCAAGTGGATGAGGATCCATATCAATAGATTTTTAGCAAGCGAAGATGCAAGCAAATAGAAGGCACATGGCAACACAAGCACACAAAAAGCAAACGAAAAGACGAACAGAAAAAGGGCGAATAAAAAGGCATTTTTTTCTAAAAATCGTTTTAGAAGTGGGGGAGAGGAAAACGAGAGGCAAATGGCAAATAATGTATGCAAGAGATAAGTTTGTGATGGGTACTTGGTAGGCTTGATGTAGATCTCCCCGGCAACGGCGCCAGAAATCCTTCTTATTACTTCTAGAGCTTGCGTTGGTTTTCCCTTGAAGAGGAAAGGGTGATGCAGCAAAGTAGATAAGTATTTCCCTCAGTTGTTGAGAACCAAGGTATCAATCTAGTAGGAGATACAAGCAAGTCCCCAATAGATGTACCTACACAAATAATCAAACACTTGCACCCAACGCTATAAAGGGGTTGTCAATCCCTTCACGGTTACTTGCAAGGATGAGATCTGATAGAGATAGATATAGGAGATTACTAAAACGAAAAGTAAAACAAAAGTAAAAAAGATTGTAGCAAAGTATTTTTGGTTTATAGATCTGAAAATATAAGATGAAAAATAGACCCGGGGGCCATAGGTTTCACTAGAGGCTTCTCTCTTGAAGGAAAATAATACGGTGGGTGAACAAATTACTGTCGAGCAATTGATAGAAAAGCGAATAGTTATGACGATATCCAAGGCAATGATTATGCATATAGGCATCACATCCATGTCAAGTAGACCGAAATGATTCTGCATCTACTACTATTACTCCACACATCGACCGACTCCTGCCTGCATCTAGAGTATTAAGTTCATGAAGAACAGAGTAACGCATTAAGTAAGATGACTTGATGTAGAGGGATAAACTCAAGCAATATGATGAAAACCCCATATTTTTATCCTTGATGGCAACAATACAAATACGTGCCTCGCTACCCCTACTTTGTCACTGGGTGAGGACACCGCAAGATTGAACCCAAAACCAAGCACTTCTCCCATTGCAAGAATTACCAATGTAGTTGGCCAAACCAAACCAATAACTCGAAGAGACTTGCAAAGATATGAAATCATGCATATAAGAATTCAGAGAAGATTCAAATAATATTCATAGATAATCTGATCATAAACCCACAATTCATCGGATCTCGACAAACACACCGCAAAAGAGTATTACATCGGATAGATCTCCATGAAGATCATGAAGAACATGGTATTGAAGAACATAGAGAGAGAAGAAACCATCTAGCTACTAGCTATGGACCCGAAGGTCTGAGGTGAACTACTCACGCATCATCGGAGGGGCAATGGAGTTGATGTAGATGCCCTCCGTGATCGAATCCCCTTCCAACAGATTACCGGAAAAGGCTCCAAGATGGGATCTCACGGGAACAGAGGCTTCTGGCGGCGGAAAAGTATTTTTGTAGCTCTTTTTGGTATTGGTGGAATATTTGGGAATTTATAGGCCGAATAATAGGGTTAGGTGATCTGCCGTGGGGCCACAAGCCAGGGGGCGCCCCCCCCCCAGGGCGCGCCCTGGTGGCTTGTCGCCACACGGCAGGTACCCTGCCTTCATATCCAAGTCTGACAGGTTCCTTCTGGTCCAAGAAAAATCATTCCGAAGATTTTATTCCGTTTGGACTCCGTTTAATATTCCTTATCTGCAATACTCAAAAACAAGGAAAAAACAGAAACTGGCACTAGGCACTAGGTTAATAGGTTAGTCCCAAAAATAATATAAAATAGCATATTAATGCATATAAAACATCCAAAACAGGTAATATAAAAGCATGGAACAATCAAAAATTATAGATACGTTGGAGACGTATCAAGCATCCCCAAGCTTAATTCCTGCTCGTCCTCGAGTAGGTAAATGATAAAAACAGAATTTTTGATGTGGAATGCTACCTAACATATTTATCCATGTAATTTTCTTTATTGTGGCATGAATATTCAGATCCATAAGAATCAAAACAAAAGCTCAATATTGACATAAAAACAGTAATACTTCAAGCATACTAACAAACAATTGTGTCCTTTCAAAATAACATGGCCTCAGAAAGTTATCCCTACAAAATCATATAGTCTGGCTATGCTCCATCTTCCCCACACAAAGTATCTAAATCATGCACACCCCCGATGACAAGTCAAGCAATTGTTTCACACCTTTTATGTTCTCAAACCTTTTCAATTTTCACGCAATACATGAGCGTGAGCCATGGATATAGCACTATAGGTGGAATAGAATATGGTGGAGGTTGTATGGAAAAAGGAGAAGATAGTCTCACATCAACTAGGCGTATCAACGGGCTATGGAGATGCCCATCAATAGATATCAATGTGAGTGAGTAGGGATTGCCATGCAACGGATGCACTAGAGCTATAAGTGTATGAAAGCTCAAAAAGAAACTAAGTGGGTGTGCATCCAACTCGCTTGCTCACGAAGACCTAGGGCAATTTGAGGAAGCCCGTCATTGGAATATACAAGCCAAGTTATATAATGAAAAATTCCCACTAGTATATGAAAGTGACAAAATAGGAGACTCTCTATCATGAAGATCAAGGTGCTACTTTGAAGCACAAGTGTGGAAAAAAGATAGTAACATTGTCCCTTCTCTCTTTTCTCTTTTTTTTATTATTTTGGTGGGCATCTTTGGCCTCTTTTTTTTATTTGGGCTTCATTGGCCTCTTTTATTATTTGTAAAGTCCGGAGACTCATCCCTACTTGTGAGGGAATCATAGCTTCCATCATCCTTTCCTCACATGGGACAATGCTCTAATAATGATGATCATCACACTTTTATTTACTTACAACTCGATACCTACAACAAGATATGACTCTATATGAATGCTTCTGGTGGTGCAACGATCTAGCATAGCAAATAACATCAAAAAACGGACAAGCCATGAAAACATCATGCTAGCTGTCTTACGATCATGCAAAGCAATATGACAATGATGGTGCGTATCATAAAAAAATGGAACGGTGGAAGTTGCCTGGCAATATATCTTGGAATGGCTATGGAAATGCCATAATAGGAAGATATGGTGGCTGTTTTGAGGAAGGGTATATGGTGGCTGTTTTGAGGAAGGTGAGTTTAATGCACCGGCGAAAGTTGCGCGGTACTAGAGAGGCTAGCAAAGGTGGAAGGGTGAGAGTGCGTATAATCCATGGACTCACATTAGTCATAAAGAACTCACATACTTATTGCAAAAATCTATTAGTTATCGAAGCAAAGTGTTAGACGCATGCTCCTAGGGGAGAGGTTGGTAGGAGTAAACCATCGCGCGCTCCCGACCCTCACACAAAGGATGACAATCATTAAACAAATCATGCTCCGACTTCGTTACATAACAGTTCACCATACGTGCATGCTACGAGAGTCACAAACTTTAACACAAGTATTTTTACCATTCCACAATTACTCACTAGCATGACTCTAATATCACCATCTTTATATCTCAAAACTATATGCAAGGAATCCAACTTCTCATAGTATTCAATGCACTTAATATGAAAGTTTTTATTATATCCCTCTTGGACGCCCATTATATTAGGACTAAATTCATAACCTAAACCAATTACCATGCTGTTTAAAGACTCTCAAAATAATATAAGTGAGGTACGAGAGTTCAATTATTTCTATAAAATAAAACACCACCGTGCTCTAAAAAGATATAAGTGAAGCACTAGAGCAACATTGCCTAGCTCAAAAGATATAAGTGAAGCACATAGAGTATTCTAATAAATTCACGATTAATGCGTGTCCCTCTCAAAAGATGTGTGCATAAAGGATGATTGTGGCAAACTAAAAATCAAAGACTCATATCATACAAGACGCTCCAAGCAAAACACATATCATGTGGTGAATAAAAATATAGCCTCAAGTAAATTTACTGATGGATTGAAGACGAAAGAGGGGATGCCTTCCGGGGAATCCCCAAGCTTAGGCTCTTTGGTATCCTTGAATACGGCTTGGGGTGCCTTGGGCATCCCCAAGCTTAGGCTCTTGCCACTCCTTATTCCATAGTCCATCAAATCTTTACCCAAAACTTGAAAACTTCACAACACAAAACTCAACAGAAAACTTGTGAGATCCGTTAGTATAAGAAAAATAAATCACCACTTTAGGTACTGTTGTGAACTCATTATTTATTTATATTGGTGTAATATCTACTGTATTCTAACTTCTCCATGGTTCATACCCCCCGATACAACCCATAGATACATCAAAATAAGCAAACAACACAAAGAAAACAGAATCTGTCAAAAACAGAACAGTCTGTAGCAATCTGTAAACTTTGAATACTTCTGTAACTCCAAAAATTCTTAAACTTTAGGAAAATCAGGGAAATTTGTATATCAATCTTGTGTAAAAAATTCAGATCCAATTGACGCTGAATTTATAAAATTTCTGGACTGAGCGCAAAAGTTTCTGTTTTTCAGCAAAACCAAATCAACAATCACCGTAAACCATCCCAAAGGTCTTACTTGGCACAAACACTAATTAAAACAATAAAACACAATTACTACAGAGGTAATAATGTGCAAAACTCTCAAGAACAGAATCAAAAAGTAAAAACATAAAATAAAATTGGGTTGCCTCCCAACGAGCGCTATTGTTTAACGCCCTTAGCTAGGCATAACGATTTCAATGATGTTCACATAAAAAGTAGTAATTGAGATATGCAAAATAGCTTCATGAATAGCATGAAAAACACATTTAAGTCTAACCCACTTCCTATGCATAGGGATATTGTGAGCAAACAATTTATGGGAACAAGAATCAACTAGCATAGGCAAAACAAGCATAACTTCAAAACTTTGAACACATAGAGAGGAAACTTGATATTATTGCAATTCCTACAAGCATATGTTCCTCCCTCATAATAAATTTCAGAAGAATCATAATCAAATTCAACAATATAGCTATCATAAACAATACTTTCTTTATGATCAACATGCATAAAGTTTTTATCATCTTCCAAAATAGTGGGATTATCATCAACTAAAGTTATGACCTCTCCAAACCCACTTTTATCAAAAAATCCATAAGATTGAACACTGTCCAAATATGTGGGATTCTTTTTACCTAAAGTTGACGCTCTCCCAAACCCACTTTCGATACTATTGCAAACATATTCAACATGAGGCTTAAATAAATTTTCAAGATCATAAGAAGCACTATCACCCCAATCATGATCATTGCAATAAGAAGTGGACATGACAAAATTATCATCCCCAAGCTTGTAGTTTTGTATATCCTTAACATAATTGACATTAATAGAATTTATAGTAACATCATTGCAATCATGCTTTTCAATCAAGGAGCTATCATGAATCGCCTTATAAATTTCTTCTTTCAACACTTCATCAAAATTTCCAGATTCATGATTTTCAAACAAAACTTCATAGAGATAATCAAGTGCACTCAACTCACTAGCAATTGGTTCATCATAATTTAGTCTTTTGAAAATATTAGCAAGTGGATGAGGATCCATATCAATAGATTTTTAGCAAGCGAAGATGCAAGCAAATAGAAGGCACATGGCAACACAAGCAGACAAAAAGCAAACGAAAAGACGAATGGAAAAAGGGCGAATAAAAAGGCAAATTTTTCTGAAAATTGTTTTAGAAGTGGGGGAGAGGAAAACGAGAGGCAAATGGCAAATAATGTAAATGCAAGAGATGAGTTTGTGATGGGTACTTGGTAGGCTTGATGTAGATCTCCCCGGCAACGGCGCCAGAAATCCTTCTTGCTACTTCTTGAGCTTGCGTTGGTTTTCCCTTGAAGAGGAAAGGGTGATGCAGCAAAGTAGATAAGTATTTCCCTCAGTTGTTGAGAACCAAGGTATCAATCCAGTAGGAGATACAAGCAAGTCCCCAATAGATGTACCTACACAAATAATCAAACACTTGCACCCAACGCTATAAAGGGGTTGTCAATCCCTTCACGGTTACTTCCAAGGATGAGATATGGTAGAGATAGATATAGGAGATTACTAAAACGAAAAGTAAAACAAAAGTAAAAAGATTGTAGCAAAGTATTTTTGGTTTATAGATCTAAAAATATAAGATGAAAAATAGACCCAGGGGCCATAGGTTTCACTAGAGGCTTCTCTCTTGAAGGAAAATAATACGGTGGGTGAACAAATTACTGTCGAGCAATTGATAGAAAATCGAATAGTTATGACGATATCCAAGGCAATGATTATGCATATAGGCATCACGTCCATGTCAAGTAGACCGAAACGATTCTGCATCTACTATTATTACTCCACACATCGACCGACTCCTGCCTGCATCTAGAGTATTAAGTTCATGAAGAACAGAGTAACGCATTAAGTAAGATGACATGATGTAGAGGGATAAACTCAAGCAATATGATGAAAACCCCATCTTTTTATCCTTGATGGCAACAATACAAGTACGTGCCTCGCTACCCCTACTTTGTCACTGGGTGAGGATACCGCAAGATTGAACCCAAAACCAAGCACTTCTCCCATTGCAAGAATTACCAATCTAGTTGGCCAAACCAAACCAATAACTCGAAGAGACTTGCAAAGATATGAAATCATGCATATAAGAATTCAGAGAAGATTCAAATAATATTCATAGATAATCTGATCATAAACCCACAATTCATCGGATCTCGACAAACACACCGCAAAAGAGTATTACATCGGATAGATCTCCATGAATATCATGAAGAACATGGTATTGAAGAACATAGAGAGAGAAGAAGCCATCTAGCTACTAGCTATGGACCCGAAGGTCTGAGGTGAACTACTCACGCATCATCGGAGGGGCAACGGAGTTGATGTAGATGCCCTCCGTGGTCGAATCCCCCTCCGGCAGATTACCGGAAAAGGCTCCAAGATGGGATCTCACGGGAACAGAGGCTTCCGGCGGCGGAAAAGTATTTTTGTGGCTCTTTTGGGTATTGGGGGAATATTTGGGAATTTATAGGCCGAAGAATAGGGTTAGGAGATCTGCCATGGGGCCACAAGCCAGGGGGGCGCCCCCCCCCCCCCCCCCAGGGCGCGCCCTGGTGGCTTGTCGCCACACGGCAGGTCCCCTGCCTTCATATCCAAGTCTGGCAGGTTCCTTCTGGTCCAAGAAAAATCATTCCGAAGATTTTATTCCGTTTGGACTCCGTTTAATATTCCTTATCTGCAATACTCAAAAACAAGGAAAAAACAGAAACTGGCACTAGGCACTAGGTTAATAGGTTAGTCCCAAAAATAATATAAAATAGCATATTAATGCATATAAAACATCCAAAACAGATAATATAATAGCATGGAACAATCAAAAATTATAGATACATTGGAGACGTATCACATACCACAAGAAGTCGACGCGTGAGGGACGACGGAGTGGACCGCGCGCCGCGGCGCTACGGCCCGAAGGGGCGAAGAAGCGGCAGCGCGCGGGTCAGGGCGACGGCAGGAAGACCTCGGGGCGGCGGCGTGGACTGTGTGCCGTGGCACGACGGCCCGACGGGGCTGCGTAGCGGCGGTGCGCAGGCCGGTGCAGCCACGGGGACGGCAGGCACCGCATGTTGCGGCACTACAACCCAAATGGGCGGTTTAGCGATGGCTCGCGAGTCGCGGCACTATGGCCCAAAGTTGCGACGTAATGGCAACGCACGAGTCGGTGCAGCCATAGGGAGAACCACGAGGCGTCGGCGCTGCGGCCCGACGGGGCGACGTATCGGTAGCCCGATGCTCGATCGATGAAGGGACGCAATGTACTTGAGACAGTCTTCACGGGACTTGCGGAGGCGTGCGCAACCGACGGGCCAGATCGGTCGCACGACATACATGAGGCGGATCGCGGGCGGGCGAGTGATCAATCCGATCGCGCGCGAGGTCGAGGACGTCGCTCGGTTGAGGCAGGGTGACGTCGTCCGAGATGAATCCGGCCCGACACAGCCGGCCCGACGCGGCCGACGATGCAGCCGACAACCGGCAACCCGCGAGCCCGATGCGGCAGGAGCCGGCAAGGCCGACGCAGCCGACGACCGGTAGCAGGCGAGCTCGGGGCGGCCGAAGCCGACGAGCCTGACAACTAGCGACGGGGCCGGCGAGGAGACGACTGGGCGGCCGTACAGACACGGTGGAGGTAGGTGGTGATGGAGCAGTACCGGTCGGAGAAGGGCGGCGACGAGGCGACGGGCGAGCAGACGCGCGGGTGATGGCCGTGAGGGGCCGCCTTGTCGCGCGAGGCCGCCGGGTCGGTGTAGAGGCCGGGTTGCGCTGATGTCGGAGTAGGGGCACGGGGTTGACGGCGACGGCGGGCGACGTAGACCGATCTTAGATCGGAAAACCCAAAAGAAAACGCCGATCAATGCGATCGGCGGAAAAAAGAAAACCTGGATCAAAGGATCGGGAAAAAGACTCTCTAGGGCAGCCGGTCCAAACGACCGGCGGACGAACCCTAGGTATGGACGGCGCTGCCCCCGGCGGCGGTCATGGAGGCCGACCGCCCCGGGGGCGGAAGCGGCGATAGCGGCTAGGGTTGGATTTGTTAGGGATTGGTGGAATTGTTCGTTGTATTGCTTAAGCCTCGTGGGCATATATATATAGGAGCACATGATCAACTTTGGAGTACAAGACAAGGCAGGAACAAATCCTAGTCTATCCTATACTTTCTAATAATCACGTTATTGAACAATGACCACTCTCACCTCCCTTCTTAGTAACAAGAGAGATAAGAAGCGAAAATCCAATTCTGAGCTCGGGCTCAGCTGCTCCCGCTGACGAAAAAAATCAAACAAAATACCAGAAAAATTCAAAAAATTCCAATTTTTTTTGTGTGGTAGATATTTTGATGCGTGAGGTTCGCTCCAAATTTCAAGTTATTTGGACATCTGAGCAGCTCTCGGCAAAAAAGACAAATCGGGTCAGAAAATTTCGTGAACAGTAAATCTTTTTTACAGACCCCGATTTGTCTTTTTTGCCGAGAGCTGCTCAGATCTCCAAATAAGTTGAATTATGGAGCGCTCCTCACGCATCAAATGACCTACCACACAAAAAAAATGAATTTTTTTGAATTTTTTTAATATTTGTCTTGATTTTTTCCGTCGGCGCGGGTGCAGATGCACCCGAGAGCCGAAACGCCGCTCTCGATAAGAAGATCGTTTTTCACATCCAAAACCTGGGGAATGTCCCCTCCGTCCAGGGCTCGTCAAGATTATTTGGTGACTTCAAACAATTTTTATAATATTTTGTTATATATTCCTTGAGTTGCGCTTGAAATTGGATCTGGCCATCATCCTTCTGGGTTCCTATGGCGATCATTGACAACCATAATTCAAAAAATACTAGAAAAATTCAAAAAATTCCAATTTTTTTTGTGTGGTAGATATTTTGATGCGTGAGGTTCGCTCCAAATTTCAAGTTATTTGGACATCTGAGCAGCTCTCGGCAAAAAAGACAAATCGGGTTAGAAAATTTCGTGAACAGTAAATCTTTTTTACAGACCCCGATTTGTCTTTTTTGCCGAGAGCTGCTCAGATCTCCAAATAAGTTGAATTATGGAGCGCTCCTCACGCATCAAATGACCTACCACACAAAAAAAATGAATTTTTTTAATATTTGTCTTGATTTTTTCCGTCGGCGCGGGTGCAGATGCACCCGAGAGCCGAAACGCCGCTCTCGATAAGAAGATCGTTTTTCACATCCAAAACCTGGGGAATGTCCCCTCCGTCCAGGGCTCGTCAAGATTATTTGGAGACTTCAAACAATTTTTATAATATTTTGTTATATATTCCTTGAGTTGCGCTTGAAATTGGATCTGGCCATCATCCTTCTGGGTTCCTATGGCGATCATTGACAACCATATGAAAATATCTTGTGTTACTGTCTCCTACAATAACATATTGAGATATTGACCTTTGGTACTATTTCATCTTCTATTTTCGCAGTAGACGTGAAATATGTTAATTGTATTGGATTTTAAGCTTAGTCCCCTGATCAGACGATGTACATACTTCTGTGATCTTATCGAGCTCATCAATAATCAATGGGATGCTATTGTTTCATATATGTTCGTGGGTGTAATGTTGATCCTCTATGGTATTGCTGCAAAGCGTGATTTTACGAATTCATCTTTGGACAGGCGAGCGACCACCGGTCAGCCTACCCAGACTCTCTTCTTTATTAGATCAAGAACTTGTGGCGGCGTCTCGTGGCAAGATTCTCTAAACTAAAATTGAGAATAAACCTCTTCATCTTTTCCAACAAAACATAACTTCACCTAGACAATGAAACTACAGAGATTTCCGTCCGCAACAAGTCCCGTTTGATTTTTTTTCTTCGATAAAGGGAATATACGAAGGGAGATCCATCACACACATACACACGGCGTGGGAACTGGGAAGGCCTCGTCATTTTTAATGTATTGCCATGCCGATATTTGGATCTAGATAGCACGTTCAAATCAGATATTCTAGCTACCTGATTCACCATTCAATTTCACCATTAATTTAAGATATGTTCACCTAATTTTGCTTCGGATTCGTGATCAACCCATGATTCATCACACGGAGCACATAATAATCTCTTTTGGATAACTTCATGACGTTCCTTCCTGCCTCCTTCTATGTCAACGTCAATTGCCACCTCATCCCTCCCTTTGAGGAAAAAAAGAGCCTCCTCGTTGGTGAGCCAATGAATCTTTTTTTTCTTTAGAAAAGGAGGAAGACCCGGCCTCTGCATCTGGAAGATGCATGCAGCCACTTTATTAATTATTCATAAAGCCCATACAAAGTAATACATCAGTAAGTTTGAAGCCATCATCTTGGCAACAACTGTCGCTACTCCTATCCACTTGATGAAGGGGTGCCGATAGTCCGAGCCGAATACCAAACAGACTTCGCACCAAACCCTAGCATCTACAACTGGAGGTCCCAACCAAGCCACATTGCCGGGTCTGGGGCACACCGGTTCGGCGCACACTCATAGGTCGCCGCCGCCATCTTCCACCGATCCATCTTCAGAGCTGTACCGACGCATCGACCTTGCCAGGCCTAGCTATCATCGATGCCACCACGACACCAGACAACGCCGCCATCCTGCGCTCATCCATCATCGCGCGCCCACCGCCGAGACCCGCCGTTGTCGACGTGCCAGATGCCACGCCTCTCCTCCTTCACGAACACCACCTGCTACCACTGGTCCCATCCCCTTCGCCTGCAGTTCCTCTAACCGAGCACCCGAACGCCCCAGGCAACGCCTCCAAGAAGGGCACGACACACGTAGTGCCGCCGCCGCCCAATCTGAGGAGATTTTGGGTCTTTACCCGGGCATGGGGTCGGGGCAGAGGGAAGGGACCTCGACGACGCCTGCAAGGAGGAGAACGACGACCTCGGCCGTCGCCACCGTCGGGATGAGCGAATCATCCAGAGTTTCCTCCGGTCCGATGTCACCTCTACCAGCCCCCACGAATGCACCGAGGCCGACGGCCGGAACCGCAAGCCACCAAGTGCGACGGGAGAAAGCCTGCAGCGGGGAGGAGATCCACCGACAACTCACCGCCCACGCGATCAAGACGCCGTCCATCCACCATTCGCGAACGCCGCCAGCCGAGGGCGGCATCGCCATGCCTACCGGGGCCGCCGCCCCTGGTCCAGAGATCTCCACGAGGACCGGAGCGGCGAGATCCGCCGCCACGCGACCCACGCCGCCGCCCGAGCCAACGCCGGGAGCCAGCCGAACGCCACCCTGACGCAGGCCTTAATGACGCCTCCTCGCGCAAGAAGGTCCCGCGCGACCCGCTGACGTAGGGAAGGGAGGAGCCTCCGCCGCCACCGTCGGCCGCATGGGCTTAGCCCGGCGGCGTCCTCCGACAGCGGCGGAGGGAAGCAAAAGATGAGACGGCGACCCCGACGGCTGCGGCGATTGGATCCACCCGAGTCGCCCGACGCGGGGGCGACGCGGGGCGATCCACTTTTCTCGCGGGAGCCAATGAATCTTTGAAGGTACAAAGTATATGTTGGTACATACATGTGCAAGATCTGTCTTGGATAGCTCCGGAGCGGTTCACACCAATTCACCGGCGACAACATGATAGCTGCTCACTGTAGGACTGTCTTTGTGATAATCTACATAACATTAGACGTCAATATGCATGGTATTTTATACATATTTCTTATTGTTACCTTTTTGCGCAAGTTTTTTTGAGTTTTTTTTCGCATAAGTATTCGTTTTGGTGGGTAGTTAACACTAAATATTTCACCGTATTCAGTTATATTTATCTGTGTATTAGCGATCAGAGTTAGAAAAGCTAGACTTGTACTCCCAGAAAATCATGTACTCATGAAATATTTTGTTCCATCATGATTTTACTAGACTTGTTTTCAGATCCCAGAAAAGGATGAACGACAAATAAGTTTTTTTTTTTGCTACGAGTATATTTTGCCCCGAAAAAGCGGAACTCTTGTAGCGTATTCTGAAGAGCGAAGACTTCTGTTGATTTTTCTTGAGACGTCACCGTCAGCTGATCTGTTCACCCAGATTTTCTTGAAAGATTTGGCATTTGTCATCAGGACAGAGAAACCTCTACCTATCCGAGATTACTCTGACCTTTCTTTTCCTGTCATCTGACCAGAATAGTGTTGTTAGCCATTAATAATTGCCGGTTTGCAGATAGGGCGGTAATTAAACATTGGAGGGGATCTCCCTTTTAAAAAAACATTCGAGGGGATCACGTGTGCCAGGTTCTTAATGTTAGGTGGCTGCTTGTTCGAGACAATGGTAGCATTATTATCTATACATGTGTCTCTGTCTTCGGGTTTCTGGTAGACTTATGTTTTGAGCGATTTCAATCAAGTTTGTCACTTCTGTTTTTTTGTTGAATTCATCTGTTTGTTTCATTTGCACTGGCTGGTTTACAACGAACGCGGCAATCTAGCCACGATAAATCCAGCCACTGAACATTTCTCTATGGTCTAGCCATCTGGGATACTGTAACTGCAAGGGGATATTAGACTATATTAGCATATCCCTACGTCTCTGACCGTATCTATAGGAGAGGGTTTTTGCCCTCGACGTCTTGTACTCTATATAAATCCTAGTACAACACATGATACTATACCAATTCTACTACTTTTTCAACCACCTATTAGAACATTAGGCAATTTCAAGATTAATTCTGGTAAATAATTCATGAGTAGAATAATTATTAGCATTGCACGACTCTAGCATATGAGATGAACAAAAACAACGTAAACATCATCATCAAACATACAACAACAATCATAATTAGAGATCGGATCACATCACGACACATGTATTGATCATTTGTAGATGAAGTAGTCATGACTACTCCAGAGGCGATGTTGTTGATGACAACGTAGTGGAGACCGGTTGAAGCATACTGCCACGGAGACATCGGTACGCAACACCGCCCGATTTTAAAGGAAGGCGACCCGTGTTAACGAACATGAGCAGTCGCGTGGAGCATTTTTCCAAAAACCTAATTCGTCCTCTCCTTGTGTAGGATCACAACAACGAGAGGTGCATGCCCACTTCAAGAAATATGTCAACTTGCGACCATCACTATTGGTCGCTGAATGGTCATTGTTTTTCATTTGCGACCTTTTTGTGACCAAAAACAGATGGTCAAAATCTGACCGTCTTTAATGGAAATTAACGACCTTTGTGATAAGGTCGTTGAAGGCAACGACCAAAACAAAAGGTCGTTGATCCTACGACCTTCTGTTTTGGTCGCTAGCTGTCTGCCCAGGCCACGTCGGATCCAACGTGGCAAAATTGCGACCAAATGAAAAGGTCGTTGATAAGAATCAGTCCGGTCCAGTTCGGTGTTTTACATGGGCCGAGCCCAACAATTCAGCCTTTCTATATATATTTTTTCCTGTAAATTTTGGTCGACTTCATGGGCCAAGCCCAACATTGCAGCCTTTTTATTTCCAGGGCCGTGATCCTTTTTTGGACCATTTCTTTTTTGGGTCGCATCTATTTCTCAATTGGGCCTCGGCCTTTTTACAGTCCATTTTCTTAATTATTAGTTTTTTTTCCTGTGAATATTATTTGGAAAATGGCCTTTTTAGATGCCAAATACTATTAGGTCCCACTTGTGAGGTTCTAATTAAAGACAGCCAAGGTTTCAAATTCCACACAATTATTTCAGTCAGGACAGCAAACAAATGAAAATTATCAAACCACATGCCAATTTTGGCTAATAGCACAATCTTTACATAATTCATTTCACCATTACATGTGATACTATCACAACATATAACTACTACTACAAATATACTCCAGACTTCTTCACTTTCAGGCCGGAGCTCCTTCAATGAGAGGAAACGCCATTTCTGGATATGTTCGTACAGGCTGAACGAAGGCATCTAACAATAAACCAAAAGAGTTAGAAACAAAATAAAAACAAATATAGAAAGCAGCTAGGAACTAAATCATGAAGCATCTCTACATGTAACATGTAACAGTAATAACCACAAGGACTAGCTCACAGAAACAACACAAAAGACAAGAACGCACAGTTGTTGCATGAATACCAAAACTCCCAGAATGGTTCTAGATGTTGAACGCAGAAAATGATTCAATCTTAGATGGTTCATTGAGCACGGCACGAACGATTTAAGATAACAAGACATATGTTCTACACTAATTTTACACAAATCATTATCAATTACAATTTACAATAGACTCAAAACAAAACACCATAGCTTCTGCATCACATAGGGAATCAACACAATAATATATGTCATGGCATCATGGCTCATCGACCAGGTAACAAAAGAAAATAATAGGATAGACCGTAGAATTATCTAGTCGGAGAAGATAGCGTTGATGCAGTTGCAGCACGGCTACCTCAAGACTGTGAATGTGGTGCCATGGTCGGGGTTGATGCGCTCCAGCAAGGTAAGCATCATGGCCTCATCGGGACTGCGAGAACAACCGAGCAAGGTGTGGGTCAGCAAGCATGAAGGGAGTGTTATCAATACTGGAGCATTAAACTAGCAATGAACAGTTCTACTTTTATATCGAACCAAGCTTGGGGGTTGGTGTTGGGCAGAATGGGGTATTGCAAAAGTTGTTCGGTGAACTTAACTCAAACAATAATCTGTCTAAGACCAGACTACAGTGATGCTTATGATTGCAGAATCTAAATAGTGAGTTTAAATATATTGACATTTCAACCATAATGCAGCAGTAAAAAGAACATGTTTACATAAATAAGTACTGGGAAGTCAATGTAATAAGTACTGGGAAGTCAATGTAATGGCCATCAGAGTTAATTTGTACTAGTACATAAGATTTGGCTGATCTTCAGGTTTCAGTGCATGGGCTGCGCCAGCCGGCTAATGTTTCTTCAGTTCAACACAAAATGCTACGCTCGCCCATACTAACATACTGTATTCAGACAGGTCGAAATTCAGTTAATTAGTCAGGACAAGATGCTCCCTTCCCTTGCAGTAACAAGTAGGAGTAATAACGTCAACAACTCCATGCTTGGAATCGCAACAAACCAAAGGCGAGCCAGATTTTTTTCAAGCAATATAGACATTGACCAAGTCATACTCAAGATGAAAAGAGAGGAGACAAAAACACAAGGACAAACAGTTATACTCTAGAACAAACAAAAATTTAGAACAAACAGGAATTATATAGCAGGCCAGGCACTTGTTCGTCTTCTACAACGAGGACCTGACCCGGTCAGTCAAAAGAAACAGCATAAGAAATGGCTGATTCAGGGAAGCACAACCAGAGGAATGCAATCTATGTATATGAGATCAGGCGAAGTAAAACTCCACATAGAGACACAGAGTAGTTCAAGTCCTTGCAATATATATAGTTCAATCTATATATACTCCCTCTGATCCATAAAAAAAAGTGTCGTGGCTTTAGTTGTTCTTTTTCGATTGAAGGGGCCACATGGCATAATTTAGGCGCTAGAAAGAGAAATTAGAGCTCCTTACACACTGGACAGACATAAAACTTCAGAGCCAATAACGAGCATAGATAACAGTTTATCCCCCTGAAGCACACATCCAACCATACTGAGAGACTAAGATGAAACGTGCATATATACTAAATTAATTTATATGCTCTTGCCAACATATTCAGATCGAAATGCAGTATGTCAAGACAACATGCTTGCAGTAACAAGTAGTAACGTCAAGAGATCTATGCTTGGAATCACAACCAACCAATACTTCATTAACAGGTCACACATCAAAATCTGTGTTTAGAATAACTGTTGAAGATGGGTTCAGCTTCTATGCCTAGAATAACTACTCACGGTGAAATCTGGATGTGTATAGCAGCTACTAGTATGCAAAGTTGATCATGGTGCTACTGGCAGGCGCTTGCACTGTGTTTATTCTCCGCTGATCATATCAGGTTGTAAAATCTATACAGTATTAAGTATAGACTAAGCAATACTGCATAGGCCTTTTCTTACAGGTGTTCGGTTTATAAAAAAGTTGGCCAACAAAATTATTCAGTGGCAAGCCTCACATCTATTGTTGGATTCTGGCAATCTTACCAGCAACAAAACACAGGCACGACACACAGATCAGATCAGGGCGAGGCAGACATTCTACCCAACGAGGACAGCAGCCTATCCCACTACCAACTACCATCTCACGAAGCACGAAACAGCAACCACAGCATCAATATCACTTCTCTCTCTCACTCTCTCAGAAAAAAAAAGCATCGCTAGTCAAAGCGCTCGGGCAAACATCAGCTCACCTGATGAGTAAGGCCCTCCAGATGTCCCTTTGGGGGAGCTTGATCCCTCTGCTCTTCAGCAGCAACATCAGGCTCCGGATCCATGGCACCTGCGGACGTACAAACACAAGATCCAAGGATGAACTGAGAGCAGGGAGGGGAAACATTAGCCATACCGCGAATCAGGATCAGCGTACAGAGTGGTAACGAGGGTCGTCTCTCCCTGCGCGTTCGACTTGCCAACGTACACGAGAGTATGAAGAGGACGTGTTTTTGCCGGGAGCAGGACCTTGGCGAGGCGAACTAGGCGCACAGCCGCCATTGACGGCCAGAGGGAGGGGAGGGAGAGGAGCCGCCGGGTGGTGGAGGGAGGAGGATTCGTCAGGGGACCGGGCCCTTCCTCGCCATCGTCTCCGGCCGCCGTGGGGTGCGGGGTCGGGGCCCGCACGGTGGTGGCACCCTGATCGGCGCGGCGGTGGACTGATGGAGGTCGGATCCGGCGACGCAGGGGGCCATGGCGCGGCTAGATGCCGGCGAGGCAGAGGTTGGGCGCTGGCTCGCAGCTCCACCCGCAGCGAGACGAAGCGGCACGACACTGCGCGGCTGGATGCGGGCGAGGCAGAGGCTGGGCGGCTGGATGCGGGCGACGCAGGAGGCCAACAGCGGTTGCGGCGGCTCGACGCACTCAGGAGACGGAGGTTGGGGATTGGGTTTGTGGGTTTGGTCTCGGGAAGGAGGGGGCGGCGACGGAGGGAGACGTCGTCGTTGATCTGGATCGGGGAGAGGGGGAGAGACAGGCGGCGGCGGGTGTGTTCTCGGGGAGAGGGGGAGAGAGATCCGGATCTGGATCGAACGAGGAGAGGCGGCTGCTAGGGTTTGGGTTGGGTTGCTGTGACCTGAGAGGTGAATGAGAGACGTTGGATCCTTCGGGTGTGGACGGTTCAGATCGTCTACAGTGGGGTGATCCGTGGGAAGAGCCCTGATTGGTTCAGAAAATTTATGATTTAAAATAGTTTCTAAGTACTAAAACTAGGGGAATTTTGTGAAGCAGCTATCAAAATATTTTGCAAAACGGCACAGCTAAATTTTTCACTCAAGTTAGACCACATTTTATGGATGATCACCGATTTGCATGCATTTTTTATCTTTCTAGCTATTTTTAATCATTTTTCTTGTGGCAAAAATGGTTTTTTTGTGAAGAACATACCTAATATTTGTTGCAAAATTGGACCAAATCAATTTTCTAAAATATTAGCCCATATTTAATGTACAGTTGATGAAACGGTTGTGTGCTAAAAGTTTTGAGTCACCTCTCGTGAAAAAGACAAATTTCCGCCGATTCAGTAGAAAGCAGGTCAAATTTGAACTGCAGCTGCCTCATCGTTTGGTCTTTATTTTTTCCAAAATCATTTCTAGGTACATAAGTATCTATTTAATCAGAGAAACACCAAAAGATTTGCAAGAATCAACCCCTAGCTACGAATGGTCATACCCGCCGTTTTGACCGCATTTTGAAACGGGCATAGAAAATTCAAAAAAAAAATCAAAAAATTGGAAAACCTTTGCATTGTGTCATTATATGTGACCAAGTTGCCAGTAAAAATAATAAACTTGTAATACGGTAATTATTTTAAAAAAGTGTTCTCAGAAATGAGCTATCATGTGTGGAGATTCATGGTTTTCAAGCCAAATGATCAATCTTATGGTAGCATTCATGGCATAGTTTGTTCAAATGATCTCATATCATGCACAAGGGTGCATACTGGAATGGCAAACAATGTTGCCTAAGGAAGTTTTCATTTTCTTTGGACGAAAATTACATTTTCCATTTTTCGAGTGCCCAAAATGAGTTTTTTTTGTGAAGGACCTACCATATATTTGTTGCAAAATTGGACCAAATCAATTTTCTAAAATATTAGGCCATATTTAATGCACAATTGACAAAATGGTTGGGTGTCAAAAGTTTTGATCCACCTCTCGCGAAAAAGACAAATCTACGCCGATTCATTAGGAAATGGGTCAAATTTGAACTGCAGCTGCCTTATAGTTTGCTCTTTATTTTTTCCAAAAATAATTTCTAGTTACATAAGTATCTATTTAATCAGAAATACATGGTTTGGTGGTGATACGTCGATGTTTGGACGGTGGCCGAGGGCCCCTACTCCAGAGTGCGTAAACTCGCATGCCCACCGCGTGGTCACCGCGTGACCGTGGCATTGCCTTGCGTTCTGGGCGGCCTAGGAATGTCTAGTGCGTTGGGAACTCCCCAGGTAGGTGCTAGGAAGAAAATGACAACAGAAGATTCTCACGAGGAGACCGAACTATGCTCAAACATTAATTAGCAGCCAAGTGTTTGATTAGCGGTACAGGAAATTCACATGGCCACTGGGCGTGAGTTTTGGCTGAGGATGTTCATCTACTAAGAAGATTGTCTTCACAAATTTTTAGCTCAAACGGAGGAGCCTAGGTGGTACTTGCTTTGCAAAGTACCACACTGGACAGAAATATGAATGTTGAAGCTGGGCTCAAAATAATGAATGGATTGAGCTAAAATTTGGTGGAGGATGGTTATTTAGGCATAGGAAAGCACTGTAGAAAATTGATACCATTTGGACATGCCAAAGTGGTACTTCTTTCACAATTCTCTTCTCTAGATAGAAACTTGGGAAAATTAGTGAGAGAAACTGGTAAATGAAATGAGCTCAAATTTGGTGTAGGTAAGTTACATAGGTATGGTAATGCCCTGGTAAATATTCAGAAATAATGAAGCAATATATAATATAGTTGCTTTACAAACTGAAAATATGACAAGAATAAAAGATTGGATGATGAGCTGACATCGTTTGTTTAATAGAGCTCAAATTTTGTGGAGAGTGATTATTTGAGCATATGGAAGATTTGGAAAAATATAAGATCATTTGGATAAGCCTAGCTAGTACTTACTTCACAAAGCTTCTCTCTGGATAGAAACTTTGGAAATTTTCTGAGGAAGATTTACTAGGAAAATGGAGCTGAATATTATCATGTGGCAATGACTTGGGTATGTAAGAGTGCCCAAAAAGTTTGAGGGTAATAGGAGGGGTCTAGATAGCACTTGCTTTGCAATGTGCCAATCTGGCCATAAAATAGAAATTGAACCTGGGCTCACATAGTTGATTTGATTGAGCTACAATTTGGAGCAGGGTGATAATTTGGGCATATGAAGTCACTGTATAGATTTCATGCCATTTGGATATATAAAAATGGTACTTCCTTCACAATGCTCTCCACTGAACAGACAATTGGAAAAAATATTGAGGGAAAGTGGTTAAATTAAATGAGCTAAAATTTGGTGGAGGGAGGTTCTATGTGCAGGGTCATGTCCTGGTAATTTTGCAGCAATTATAAAGCAATATAAAATATAGTTGCTTCACAAACTGAAAATATTACCAGAAACAAAGACTGGATGGTGAGCTCTCATGGATTGTTAGATGGGGCTAATTTTTTTTGGAGAGCTATGATATGGGCACATAGAAGATGTGGAAAAAATTCAACTCATTAGGATATGCATAGCTAGTACTTCCTTCACAAAGCTTCTAGTTGAACAAAAACTTTGGAAATTTGCCGAGGAAGATTTACTGGGCAAATGGAGCTGAATTTTGTCATGAGGCAATGATTTGGATAGGAAAGAGTGCCCAAAATTTTTGAGGGCAATCAAGAATATATAAATATCACTTCCTTCACAAAGTGTTGTTCTGAACATAATAGGAAAATGAATATTGTTGAATTATTTTTGAACTAGGCAAGGAAGGTTTTTGACATATTTGACGAAGATATAATCCAAAGAATTTATAAGAATTGTTTGGGAATTTTGGGAATAACAGAAATATAGGTTGCTTCACAACCTAGGGCAAAAATTGACACATGGACATGACACATAGGCAAAATTGATGAGGTGGCGCCTAGTCATCGCAACCCACCACAATTTACAAGGTTATGACCATCTATATTGGTCGTGATCAGCTAGAAATAAGGCGGCGGACCAGTGCTGTCTGCTTTACGACCATTTCGTGTAAGGAAATTACGACCTTTCTGACCAAAATGGTCGTTATGGTTGAGGGTTTGGAGCTCTCCGAACATCTTACGACCAATTGGTCTCAAATGGTCGTAGATTTACGACCATTTCTTCCAGGGTCACTGACAGAAGGTCACAAGTTGACAAATTTCTTGTAGTGGTCGTTGTTGGTGCATGACGTCGTTCGAAAAGGAGTAGGCTACACTAGCGGCGCGAGTAAAGAGAGGAGTCAAAAACCTTACTCATTTTGGTCAGTATTTATCAGTGGCTGGGAAGTCATATAATAAGAGAACCATCACGATATCATGTCGTGATCACGATCCAAACGAACTAAGTTTTCAAAACTTAATGGCCAAGAAATCAACTCGAAAACTTACTGGTCTGGAAACTAAAAAATAAACGGCAAAAAAGAAGTCGTGCTCTTGTAAGGGCACGAACTAGATTTCAACGGACCATTGACGTGCATGTTGCATGTCACACACCCGCACCCTTCGTCCTGATGAGACGAGCATGCGTGTGATGTTTTCTTTCTCTCCTCATATCCATCATTTAGTGGAGTAAGGAGACTCCACTACTTGAGTTAGTCTCACACAACATCCACTCTTGGGATGAGACTAAAGATTGCACCTCTACATAGCATTTATTTATGGGCGTTGGAGATTTATTTGATTTTTTTCTTTGAAGACGCACATGGTCGAAACCCATTAATACTAACACCACCATTTGTAATTGCATAAGATATACTTTTTGGCGTTCAAGAGAGTGTTCGGCTGAAGGGCATTTCTTTAAAAAATGAAGCTCCAAAAAAAATACCCTTCGTCTAAGTGGAAAGGACTCGGGCCAAATAAATAGTCCTAGGATGTACATGCTGCTAATTAGGAAGAGAAAAGTGAGGAAAGTTATAAGAGAGAGAGAACCAGGATAACTAAAAGTACGGGATGATCACGTGGGAGCGTTAAAAGTATAAGCGCTGAATGGATAAATACAGCTAGCGAGTCATGTCACACACAGCAACACACACAAACACACCACATGATATGCTATACAATGCTAAGCTACCATTGAACGATCATGTCACTGAATTGGAGTAGTTCACTAGTGTGCCAATCCCTAATTGTTTGCAACTAAACGCCGCTACCAAGGCAAAGCACGACATGACAGTATGACACACATGTAGAGCGTCTCCAGGGTTCGGCCAATGCCGCTTCAAAGCTAGCCGCACAAGTTGGCTAGCTAAAAGGCCAATTAAATGTAGAAAAATGTCACGGGGCTTATCATTCCTACCTAAAAGGGCATCTTCAATGCCGACCCGTAAATTTCTTTCGGTGTCCATTGACAGACAAGAGGGGACAAGTCCACGAATACGGATGCGGGAGTCGGCCATAAATGTTGCACGCATACATCCGATCTGTCTATTTTTTTAAGTCCGCACGTTCAAATAGCTGCATACATAGAATTCAGACATTCAAATAGCCGCATACATAGTATAGACATTCAAATAGCTACATGTAGCAGTGATTCAAATTTGAAAAAAGTTTAAGTATTACATTCCAACATTGTTGTCCCCTTTGATCGCCCACAGATACTCAATCAGATCTTCCTTCAGCTGCTCGTGAGTTGGTTGATGTCGAATTTGTTGATGCATTTAATAAACTCTTCAAATGTGGTCGGATTCTGGTCTGAAAGTTTGACATGATCACCCATGTTCTTAAATTCAAGAGATGTGATAGTATCCTCACCCTCATCCTCGACGATCATGTTGTGCATGATCACATAACATGTCATCATCTCCCACAAAGTCTCCGGATCCGATTATTTAGCAGGTCCACGAACAACTGCAAAACGTGCCTGCAGAACTCCAAATGCCCTCTCGGCATCCTTTCTAGCTGCTTCTTCCCTTTGGGCAAATTGTGATTATTTTTTTGGCCAACTGGATTAGAGATGGTGCTGACAAAGATAGCCCACGGAGGATAGATATCGTCAACCAGATAGTAGCCCATGTTGTACTCAGGTGCATTGACAGTATAGTAGCAAGGAGGAGCTTTTCCTTCGGTCAGTCTCGCAAAAAACGATGATCGCTGCAGCACATTGATGTCATTGTGAGACCCGGGCATGCCAAAGAAAGCGTGCCAAATCCAAAGATCATGTGATGCAACTGCTTCAAGAATGATGGTGGGCTTCTTAATATGACCCTGATATTGCCCTTGTAAAGCATTCAGGTGGTTCTTCCATTTTCAATGCATGCAGTTAAGAGATCCAAGCAAACCTGTCCCCCCCTTGCTTTTTAGATTGCCAAGAGCCTCTCGGTGTCTGCCACAGTTGGTTCTCTCAGTTACCGATGTCCAAACACCTTGACCACGTCAGTTGCAAATCTGTCCATGGCATCTCCGCATGTGCTCTCAGACATTCGTAGATACTCGTCCCATGAATCAGCGACAGCGCCATATGCAAGCATACGGAGTGCGGCCGTGCACTTATGGTAACCAAAGAACACAATAGTTCCCACAGCATCCTTCTTCAAGACGAAGTAGTCATCATAGGACCGGACACCATGGTCTGAACGGTCGAAAATAGTCTTGCGCATCCGAAAACGTCGACAAAAATGATCAGCGAAGAGTGCATCGGGGGCAAAGTAGTCAGCCATCAGTATCAAATGGTCGCGCGCCATGTTGTGGTTGAGCACTCAATGACCCTTGATCGATCCCTTGAAATTGAGAACATGCTCCTCCGCACGATCTGTGTCTTCAAGGACCACTTGCATCATCGCTGTCTCATCCATGTAGCCCTCCTCGTTGGACGAGCCATCGAACGACTCAACATAGTGCTCGTATATGTACTCCAAATCGGAATCCATCGCTTGATACAAGAAAGGGAATCTTTTTTAGCTCGGGTAATTCATCGAACAGTTGCTGCACATGGTGAGTACATCAGTAGCGGATGGTATCTGGTGGGGCGATCGAAGGAGAAGGGTTGATCGGCGACGGAGGAGAAGCAGGATGGAGAATGATTGGAACGCTTGAGATGACGAAGACGTAGAATTCCGACAAGGGTGTGGCGTGGCGGCCGAGATGGTGTAGCGACGGGGAAGGCAAGAGAGAAAGAAGGAAGTAGAGAAAATGGGAAGGATTGAGGCGCAGGGTCCAGAGGGATTTTGGTGGGGTTTTGGGTGGGGCGAGGGTGTCGGAGTCCTACGTATCTGCTCTCCGGACTCCCACAAAGCCTCCCCTACCCCCACGTTTGTTTCGAGTTTATTGAAAAAGTATGTCTGGACCATTCGGCGGATCGATATAGGACCGCGTTGGATGACAAATCATGCGCGGACCACGCGGTCTGAACTTATGGGGGCAGTTTGAGGGTCCATCTTGGAGATGCCCTAATACACTTACTGAGACAAAAACAAGGCTTGAATGACCAAAAAGTTTTGCAGGTATACACTTGCCTTTGTTTTTCAAGTATACACTACGGACGCAGACATTGACAAGTACACGCACATACACTCATTTCTATGAACATATGCATGCATGCTCTACCCCTATGAACACATCAGAGAGACTAAACCGACGGGTCTTGAGATTGACAAACTCAATACATACACCTCGCTATCAACAAAAACGTCACCTCCCACTAGAAATATTGTTTTGTTTGTATGATCGTGTGTTTAGTATGAAAGCCTGAGCATGTGCTTTGTCTGGTTTCACAAATTTTCGTTGTTTGTGGACACGTGTTATGCTTTTGTAAGTAACTTTTTCAAACAAAGAAGATGACTTGACGCGAACCAACCTGTGGTTAGATGGTTAGAGGGACAGTGGTATCCCCAGCCCATCAAGGTTCAAGTCCCAGTGCTCGCATTATTTCTGGATTTATTTTAGGATTTCCGGCGATGCGCATTCAGTGGGAGAAGACATTCCCGTCAACGACGAGGCGCCTACGGTGATTTTATAAATCTCAAGATGATATGTCAGCTCAGTCTCTCGGAGGTGCTCATAGGGATAGGGTTTGCGTGTGTGCGTTCATAGGGGTGAGTGTATGCACGTATATATGAGCGCTTGCGTCTATACTGTGTTAAAAAAAAGAAAATGACTTGACCTTTTTATTGGTTAAAAAGGAGAGAGTTGCCCAATTAATTAATAGAATATCAGACGAAAACCGATACAACATGTTGATTAGGCACATAGAAACACACACCATGGCTAAGAAAACATCATCGAGGTTGCACGTTGGCCTCATCGTCATAGCTTCTCACCAAGCAAGCGGCTGCGGCTTCACCACTGACGACCACCGAAAGGCCCCGCACCGCAAGAGCCGCAACACGTCACATGAAGATCGACCCAAGGAATCAGCCACACGCCAGAGATCGGGCGACACTAGATTCGAGAATGGGCCACAATGATAGACACAATCACATGATACTACTTGCTTTTACGAAATAATAATAACATAACTCAATCAAATATCTTGGATGCCGGGGCAGTGGCCTGGTAAGGTGGGCTGCACACGTAGGCTCTTTGGCAAGCTTCATCATATGCTTCCCCTATCCATGCAGACGGTGAGGGGAAAATCAGCGGGTGGTCGTGGCATGGTCGTTGCCGGCGACAACGAACAAGCCCTAATCATGATTTAGAGACCTAGATCTGTTATCATGGGCCTACTCTAGTGGTGGGCTCGATGGCCAGGGGACCTCAACAAGGTGTGAGGGAGGTAACGATAAAAAGTTAGTGCCTCCACGCCGATGACGATGACATCTACATCATATCGTGTCCTCATTGGGGATGGCGTTGTGGTTCCCTACCTACCCCAGTCAATGCTCCCTAGTTCACGTCTACAGACTTGGCGACGGTGACGCCTATAGAAATCGCACCCAATTGGGGGTATTGTGTCGCTATGGTTCCCCTTCCTACCTTTGTCATCCCTCCGGGTATAAATCCAAGTCCGCACCTCACACTTGACGGCGGCGGCATGACTACGCCGTAACCCTCTTGGGTGCTCCATTCGGGAGCGTGGGTTCGTTCTGTCGTTGTGAAGTTCTTTAGAATGGCTTGAAGCATTTCTCGATGCTCCCTAGGCGTTGGCGATGGGGGCTCTTGTCTGTGTCCTCTCATTTACATGTGATCACGTCGTTTAGTCTCCCGGTCCCTTATGTTTGCCAACAGGGGTGGTGCTCCTCGGTCCAGATCGGGAGGGCATAGGACTCTCTCCGACAACGGCTTGATTGGGGATCAGAGGCATGGTCCGATGATTTCATCAAGGAGATGTGATTTTGTGGGTCGTTGGTTCTTACGTTTCATACGGTTGTAGCGCGGCCACTCCTCTGCTTCTGTTTGGTGGTGCTCTACAACCGTCCAACAATGCACTGCTGGTGTTTTGTTGGCTTTTTATTTGTCGTGTCCTGTCTTGTTTTTCTTCATTCGACTTGACTGTGGATCGTTGCGACACCTTGTACCTTTTAGCCATGTGGCTTGATTTGCAAAGCGGGACGAGTGTATATTGAGTTTTTGCCCTCCTACGCACACGAATCAAGTGTGGACCTTATGCGAACATGTTTTTGACTTTGGACAGTTTTATTACTTCTGGTGTTCTTTTCACTGTCATGCTTGAACATAAATAGATTGAAAGTTTCTTGGAAAGAAAATGACGGATATTTTCATCCTACACAGCTGCCTAGACACGTATATATCATGCAGGATTATAAATGAAGCATGTAGCAATCGGTACTAAGCACATGCTTTTCTTACGTTTTACCCTGGCTGCTATATAGATGCCTACATCATTCAGATAGAGCCATGAACATTTGAAAATGCGCCGCGTTGTCTTGTGTAAACATTATACTCACATTTTGCCCACAATCACGGGTCCTTCCTTCCAGACATTTTCTTCCCCAACCTTTGTACATAAGTTTTATTCCAAAATGTGTTCATTTCCACCAGAAAGTTGCTTTTCCACCTCCCAAATAAACACCAACAATGGAGCTCCAACGAGCCTAGCTAAATTCTGATATGACTTAGAGTAAATGTAGCTATGCATCAGTGCACGGGTGTGCAACTGTGGTTGTGTGGCTAGTGAACATGCAGTTGTACACACCATCAGACGAGCAACTGTAGTTGCACGCGTTCGATGGTCATGCAATTGTGCACAGTTAGCGGCCGCGCACACGGAGGTGTGACTACAGTTTGCACGATGTTGAGTAGGCACTTGTAAGTGCAGTTGAGCGTGGTGTGAATGAAGACAAAAATAAGAAAAACACAAAAATTGACGGACGTGTAACTACAGTTGTGCACGACCAGGGGAGTTTGCAAGTGCAGTCATGTCAAAAATGAAAATTAACCATAAATTAATCAAATAAAAATCCACATGACTCTGCATAAAATCAGTTAGTGTGGGCAGATGAGACTTTGTTAATTCTCTTTCTTTGTGTGGGAGTTAGATTAGCAAATCCGATATTTTACTTTCTTTGAAAGCAGTACTAAGTATATCAACCCTTGGAGCACTTAAAAACGGAGAAGATTCGCAGAAAGGACGCTCAAACTTGGAGTAATTACTGTTCGAGTCCGAGATGACATGGCTATATAAGAGGGCTTAAGGGGGTTGCTAATCTCACATGAGAAGCCTTTACCTCTTAGGAACCCTTTCGATTACATAGCTACCTGCATTTTCTGTCATTTCTAATTGCAAAAAAATTTGCACCACGCGAAGTGTGCACGGACATCAGAACACGCCAACCATGCCGGTCGCCGTGGCTGCCTCCGGCGACACAAACGTCGTGGAGGACCTCTACGGCATCCTCCGTGTACTCAGCGACGGCACCGTTGTCCGGTCACCGGACCAGCCAGAGTTCTGCCCGATCACCTTCCCCTGCGACCACCCTTCCGTGCAGTGGAAGGAGGCCGTCTACGATAAGGGCAAGAACCTCCGCGTCCGCATGTACAAGCCGTCGGGCGGCGGTGAGCAGGCCGGCCGGAAGCTGCCGGTGCTCGTCCACCTCCATGGAGGGGGCTTCTGCCTCGGTTCGTGCACATGGGGAAACGTCCACAGCTTCTGTCTCCGCCTCGCCGCGGAGGCTGACGCCGTCGTGCTCTCCGCCGGGTACCGCCTCGCTCCGGAGCACCGCCTCCCCGCGGCCCTCGACGATGCGGCCGGCTTCTTAGAATGGCTCCGCGAACAATCCGTGAGCACCGAGGCCGAGGACGGGTGGCTCACGGAGGCGGCCGACTTTCGCCGCGTGTTCGTCACCGGCGACTCGGCGGGCGGGACCTTAGCGCACCACCTCGCCGTGCGCGCCGGTTCGGCCACGCCCAAACACGGCGATGACATAGACTCAATCATGATCAAAGGCTACATCCTGCTAATGCCGTTCTTCGGCGGCGTGGACCGGACGCGGTCGGAGGCGGTGGAGTTCCCGTTGGCGGAAGAGCCGTTCCTCAACCTGGCCGTGCTGGACCGATTCTGGCGGCTCTCGCTGCCGGAGGGCGCCAGCAGGGACCACCCGATCGCGAACCCCTTCGGGGCGGATGGCCCTGGCCTGGGCTCGGTGGAGTTCCCGCCGGTCCTCGTCGTTTCCAGCGGCACCGACTTGCTGCACGACCGCACCGTCGACTACGCCGAGCGGCTGGCGGGGATGGGGAAGCCGGTGAAGGTCGTGGATTTCCTCAACGACCCACACGGGTTCTTCACACAGGACCCGTGGTCCGAGACCACCGGCGACCTGATCCGGCTCATCAGCGTGTTCGTCGCCGACAGCTGCGTCGCCGTCGCGGCGCCAAAGACCGCTTGATTCGGTACGGACATACAGGTGCAGAGGTCCTTGTTTTGGTGTAGGAGACAGTGGACAGTTGAGGCCACACGACCAGAAAGTGCATCAAGATTCGGCTCATCTGCAGCGTTTTCGATTAAGCTACATGATGTTGATGTTAGAATCGGTCGCGATATATTTTAATGATATTTAAATGTGAAATATAAATATTTGAATTAATAACGCGTGAATCAAAACTAAACGTATTATATTTTGTTATGTATTAGTTGTAAAATATTTATTAAATGTAAGTAGAATAATAGAATGTAAAATATATTTTTCATGCATGGTTGCATGTAGTGGTGGATCTTTTCTTTCACGCATGATTGCGAGTTGAGGTGGACTTTATCTAATTTATAATTGTATATGGTAATGTGACATGCTTGCATGTTAAGATAAATAAATTAGTGTGGATCACTCTTTTGGGTATATAGGATTCTTTGTGTCCAGTAAAACATTGTTGTTATTAATAGGAAGTGTCTAATAATCAATTGACTGGTTTTGATTGACTTTAGGTCGATTTTTTGTGTATGTGTATATGCTCTTTGTTTTCAGTCTGTTTTGTGAAAAAATTGGATTTATTTCATCGATGGCTCATGGTCGAATTTCCTTTCTTGGCCCACTGCCATAGTCCAGTCAGTCCTCTACCGATCCATCTGCTGGTAACAGGTCGGGTGCCTTTTTAGGGGATCTTACGACACGGTTACGACTACTATTCTAGTCCATTGTGTTGGCAACGTTCCACCACCATCCTCCCCACCCTTGTGTGTGCTTTTTGGCTGGCTGGTTGTTGGCTTTCGCTCCTAAAATTCAGCTTCTCTCTAGAAAACGTAAGTCAAATGGGGCAGTTCCATAATATGTTGTTCGAAAGAAACTAGAATCTAGGTACAACTCCCTGTTTACTGTGAAGCTCTTCAGGGGTGCTTCAAAAATGACTAGAAGCTGGAATTGAGGGAAAATTACCCACCGCTATCACTACTAAGTACCCCTTTGTTTCTGCCCACGTCATCCAATCAAATAGATCATTTCCATCAAATTTCACATCCTTGAAACTGGAGCTAGCTGTAGGCGAAACATGATAAACTTCTCTTTGACGGAACTACAACTTGTGTATGAAACTGCTGCAAAGTGGATTTGATGAAGTGAAACTAATTTTGATGGAGCGGAGCAATCCCAAGCATGCACTAGATAGAGCAAAGTGAAAAAAAAGTAACAAGACTAAGAAATGACATGGACTGAACATTCATTGAAAAACAAGTCCGCAAAAAAAAAAAAGGTTGTATCTAAATATAAAACAAAAAGTAGTGGTTGCTAAACTAGGATATAAAACTATAAATTAAAAAGTGATCCCAAATTGACTTTTTAAGAACTATTAAATCAAAAGCTAAAGGAATGGACAATGAATGAACTAACCCTTGTAGCTAAACTAGGATAGAAAAATATACTCCCAAAATCGCATTCCATAACTTGGACTGAACAATGAGAGTAATTCAAAACAAAAGAATGAAGTAACTTACTAAAGCAATAATAACTACTAAGAAACAGAGCCGACACGTATAATGATTGACTGAACATTTACTAAGAAATACGGAGCAGCTTAGTATCTGAAAACCAATCAATATAAGGCAAATTGAATTAAAAATGAGAACTAACAACGAGTGGACAAGCATAGAGACTCAAAGGAACGGCAAGCTAAAGAGAAAATAGGCAGAAGGAAAGAAAGGCAACGAGAGAAAAATAAAATAAAATAAAGACTTTAGCAGGATTGTCATGCATGCTCGTTTATCTGCCTTGAAAAAGAATGGGGGATTGAAGAAATATAAGCCAAGGAATGAAGGAAGATATATTAGAAAACTGAAGAGAAAACCTAGAGTATCCATCTACAACACTACAAGCCCCATGATCCAATAACTTGGAGTGCCCAGCTACAAAAAGACGTTAGTCTTTTTTTACGGAAAAAAGACGTTAGGTCAAAGCCGTACCACGCACCCTTCTAAGTGAAGATCAAACTCAGATTTTAAATGAGCCAATTAATGTTCCTTCTAAGCGTGAATCAAACTCAGATTTTAACTATGATTGAAGCGGACAATGGATCTCCTTTCATCTATACACACTTTTTTTTCGTTTGGCAAACAAAGCAAGCTTAATCATGCATATTCAAGATCTTGAGATTAAAAATATCACTCCTTGGAGAAAATGGGTATATAAATTACTCACTGATAATAGAGTGTGGCATGAAATCTTTCATAATAAGTACATGCATTACTAGGAGAAAGCTTATACACAGAACCTTAGCAGTAGCGCGCTGTTATTGACGGCGCTACAGCTAAGTTTCAGTAGCGCGCTGCCTGCATGGGCGATACTGCTATATCATTAGCAGTAGCGCGTCCCTCACAAAACGCGCTACAACTATGCAAACCACACCGGGGTTACCAGGCTTACACGAGTAGTAGCGCGTCCCGGTGGAAGCGCGCTACTGCTACAGGGTTAGCAATAGCGCGTGTGGCAGACCGGTCGCTGCAACTAAAGCTGTGATGTGCCACATTGTGGGCCCCACTTAGCAGTAGTGGTTCACGTAGACCGGCGCTACTACTAAAAATGTATCCGTAGCGCATTTTCCTCGATCGCGCTACTGCTAGGTCGTACCTTATCTTCTTCCCCGGCCCGCGCCCCTCACTCCTCACTCTGTAGATCTCCCTCTCCACTATCTCCCTCGCGGTGGCACTCCCGCATCCCGGCCGTCGCCCCACGCGGCGGCCCTCCCCGTCTCGGCCCTCCCCACGCGGCGGCCATCCCCCGTCCCGTCCCTCCCCGTCCCGGCCATCCACGCAGCGGTAGCTCTCCCTCCCTCCTCTCTCCCACTCTCCCCCCTTCTCCCTCCTCCCTCTGTTTTTGCACTGCGAGATAAGATTAATGGATGGATGGATTGATGCATTTAGATGGTTATGAATAGATGCATTTAGATGGTTAGATGGATGGATGGATGCATTTAGATGGTTAGATGGATGGATGGATGCATTTAGATGGTTAGATGGATGGATGGATGCATTTAGATGCATATCGGAATCCATCCACATGCTGTAAATTGTGTTACAAAGGTGCTTCGCGTGGTAACCGTAAAAAATGTTTAAACTTGCAAACTTTCGTGGATGATTGCATCTAAACCGTTGCTCCTGTGCATGTGATTTCTTCATGAGATTTGTTGGCGCGGGGAAATTTACAGGGATTCCATTTCTCCTAGACGTTGTGCTATTTAATATGTCCATTGTTAAGCAAATGCATGCCAAATTTACAGGGATTCCATGTCTCCTAGACGTTCTCGTGAAGAGGAGTTGGAGTGGCGGAGGAAGTTGGTGGCGCGGGGAAAAAGGATTGACGATGCAGTGTTCGGATGGAGAGATTGTATGCGGGAGCTGAAAGAGGCGGAGAATATGTTTCGGGAGACTCAGTCTAGTCACTGGGAGCACGAAGTCAATACGTGCAAGAGTTATGCCAAAACACAACTAAAATTTGCGGCAAACGTCATCTTCTCGGAGGCCAACGCTGCAGAGCATGCTCGGATGCCGCCTCTGAGTAGTCCCCACTTGGTTATGGAATGGGCGCTACAACAAGTGTCAGCTTCGTGCCCGGCTCAGAGAGCCCGATGGGGAAGTGTTATCGGGATACTTCCGCCGAGAATACCCCCACCATCATCAGATTCTGCACCACCAGATTCTGCTCATTAATAGTATTGTAGTAAGATTAAGCTCTAGTTTAAGGTTTAATAGTTTTATCATTGTTGGTCTCGATCTAGGAGTTCAGTCTGGACTTGTAAGGTTTTCTAAATCTAGTTATCTATTTTGAACTCAAATTTTCATCAATAATGATATATATAAACCCATCCTCTTCTGCTTACTAATGACACTGCTGCTACATGGGGCCCACCACGCTACTGCTAATTACACTAGTGATGTCATTAGTAAACAAAAAAAAGCATAAAATTAGTAGTGGCGCGGGTTAGAGACCGGCGCTATTGATACTTTACTTACCAGTTGCGCTGGGGAGCGACGTTGCTGCTACAAGTTAGCTGTGGCGCCGTAGCAGTAGCGCGGTGCCCCGCGCTACTGATAGGCCCTTAACCCGCGCTACTGCTAGGCTTTTCCCTAGTAGTGATGGGTTCCAAAGTAATTCCTCAAGTTTATTCGAAACCTGGTGATTCACATTTTGGTATGGCATGATGAAGACCATGGAATTATTTTCCCCATTTGGCGTTTTCTCGGTTAGGGATGTGTAGGATCCAAAGTATGTCTAGAGGGGGTGATTAGACTACTTGACCAAATTAAAAATCAAGCATTTTCCCAATTTTAGTTGTTGGCCAATTTTAACAATTGTAGCAAGTCAAGTACACCCTACACATGCAAGTCTAAGAGTATAGCAGCGAAAAGTAAAGACATGCACATGAAAGTAAAGGTAGGGAGAGGAGAATCAAACGCAATTGATGACACGAAGATTTTTCCCGTGGTTCCGATAGATGGTGCTATCGTACGTCCACACTGATGGAGACTTCAACCCACGGAGGGTAGCGGTCGCGAGAGTCCACTAAGGGCTCCACCCGTTAGGGTCCACGAAGTAGCAACCTCGTCTATTCCATCACGGCTTCCGTCCACGAAGGACTAGCCTCACTAGGGGTAGATCTTCATAAAATAGGCGATCTCCTTGCCCGTACAAACTTCTTGATTCAAGTCCACAACACGAAGAAGGAGGCTCCCAAGCGACACCTAACCAATCTAGGAGGCACCACCCTCCAAAAGGTAATAGATGTGGTAGTATGATGAACTCCTTGCTCTTGTGCTTCAAAAGATAGTCTCCTCAACACTCAATCACCCTCTCACAGATTTGGCATGGGTAGAAGAGATTGATTGGATGGAAAGCAACTTGGGGAGGCCAGAAATCATGATTCATATGGTTGGAGTGGAATGTCTTGATCTCAACACAAGAGTAGGTGGCTCTCTCTCAGAAAAATGAATGGGGCAAGTGGGTGAATGTTTTGAGTGCTTCTCTTTCGAGTGAGTGGTGATGGAGGGGTATATATAGGTATCTCCAAAAATCCAACCGTTACAACATTATTGCCCAACTCGGTGAAACCAAAGTGAAAACTCGGTTGCACCGACTAGTGCAAAATGTGGCAACTTTAGGCTTTTCGGTGGTACCGATATACACAACTCGGTCCTACCGATTTTGGTCTGACCAGGGCAGTTCCTCATCTCGGTGACATCGATTCACCAAACTCGGAAATTTCCAGTTTAGGAATTAGCTGACTAGAGAGTTGGTCACTGATTCTCGGTCGTACCGAAACCAGTATTGGTTGTACCGAGTTGCTAGGGTTTTGGCTAGGTTATGTCTAGGTTAAAACTCGGTGGATCCGAATGGGAAAGTTGGTGTCACCGAATTTGAACTTTAGGTTTTGGACAGAGTATTTTGTGGGAGAATGGATGAGTATTTTTGGTGGCTAATCTCTAAACACTTGAGCAACCAGATCATCATAATTGCTCACCCCTTTTAATAGTATTAGCTTTCCTATGGACTCAAAAGTGATTTTTTCACAAAATATGAAATGTAGAGTCTTGAAGCTTGAATTATGACCAATGCTATTCCTTTCTTTCCTTGGGGAGGTTCTCCACACAATCCTTTAGCTATCCCATCATTGAACTTTTTCCTGAGATAAACTTGGTAGAAACATTAGTCCAATGAGATATATGTTGTTATTAATTACCAAAACCACCTAGGAAGAAGTTGTGCTTTCAATCTCCCCCTTTTTGATAATTGATGACAACATATAGATCAAAGCTTCGATAAGAGATATAATCAATGAATAGCATCGTCGCTTTGAGAAGTATGTGATAAGCAAGAGCTCCCCCTAAATTTGTGCACTATTTGAAATTTGCGTTTGAATGCAACTACACAATCGATTAGGAGTGTGGGTAACTCTTCCATGTCACATACAACTTGGTGGTGCGCAAAAATGATATGAATGGATTACAATGCACATCACACCAAACAAGTGAATGATCATCTCATAGATATATCACAAAGATAGGAAATAGTAGCATAACCAAGCAAAGTATATGATCAAACACAACCGAGTTTTAAACAAACGAGCGATAAACCAAATGTTTTTAAGAAGTAGAGAGCAACCAAAATGCAACACACTCTCTCTCTCTCTCGAAGTCCTGTGATCTATAACTTCTCCCCCTTTGGCAACAAGTTACCAAAAAGTTCAAAGCTATAGAGCTAATCGTCTCTCTGGGCATGGTCTCCTCCATGAGATGATGAAGCTGCTCATGTAGCTGTCGAAGGAGTCGAGAGAAGAGCATCTGTAAATGCTTCGACTGAAGTCCTCTGAGGTGGTGGAGTACACACTAAAGGTGCTGGAGGAACTGATGGAGCTGTGGTAGGTGCTGATGAAGTAGGCCTCGTCTCTGGAGCTGGCACAGTAGGTGTCCTGGTCTGGGTCTTGAACTGAGTGTTGGTCCTGAGAGGTGGACTGTTATCATCATCATCAGTGGAATGAGGGCTAGGCACTGCATCCACTTCCTGCTTGAGGTCAGTCACAGTCTTCGTCAGCTCATTCACCTTGTTGTCCAGAGAATGAAACTTAGTTTCCATGGTCCGCACTAAGCTCTTCTGGTTCTTAAGAATCTGAGCCACATCCTTATCTATACCTTAGACAGATTTGATGAGAAGTTCCATTTGATCACTCTTAGACTTGGGCACTTGAGCACTAGTGGCTCTAACTGCTTCTGCCTCTGCATGTGCAGTAGATGAAGTGGGATGACTGGGGTACGTCACCACAACATTATCTTCAAAATCTGGCTGAAGTGGCATGTGAGGACGATCAAGTGCAAATACATTCTTCTCCAGCTTGGAGTTGATGAGCATTTGAATGTATGGTGCATATCCACATGATCGTTTCTGATCAGTAGCTGTCCTCTTGATTGTCTCTACAATCAAATCCATCACTCTAAATCTGGTGTGGGTGTCTATGTGGTGCAGCATATTGATGGAGTACCCCCTGATCATCTTATCATCTCCAGACTTGGGCATCAAAGTATACCTCAAGATAGACAGAGCCAAGCTTGTGTGTGCTCACATAGGCAGGAGGGATAGGAGTGTACATGTTAGCCATAGAGTTGTGATTCATCTTGGCTTGAGCGTAAACGTCAATATCACCTTCCTCTACCTTTGGGACTCCTAAGATGGTAGCCCACTCATCCACTGTAGACTGATATCTAACTCCCTCAGTCATCCATATGATACGACCATCTGGGTAGAAGTGAGCTGTGGAGTAGAACTGCATGATTATCCCGTCATTCCAAGCTATGAACTCTCTCCCGACAAATCTCTCAATGTCAATGCATGTGAAGTTGTCCTGCACACTGGGGAAGTAGTCCTCGTTTTCCTTGATGTAGGCCCAGTCAACATATCTCATGTCACTGACTGCTGGGCTCTTTTCCAATAGGACAGTCTCATAGAAGTCATGTTGTTCCTTAGTGTGGAACCTGTCATCAACAACAGTCTTCCTCCTGGAGGCATATGGATCATTTGCTCTCCAAGTCCTCTGCCCTTGATCTCTCCTCTTCTTCGTGTCTTTAACAACTGGATGAGCATCATTGTGTTCAGGCAAATGGGGTCTCAATTTCCTCAAAACTGAAATATCAGCCTCTTCTTCCATGGTGGAAGATCTCTTGTTCTTCTCTGCAAAAGGAATATCCATGGTTGTGTTCTTGGACTTAGTGGCAGCAGCCTTCTTGGGTGCAGTAGACTTCTTTGGAGCTTATTACTTGCTCTTAGATGGAGCTTGTTTGGGCATAGCATCTGCAAGCAATTTCTTCTTGTTAGAAGGAGGAGGTTTTACAACTGGTTCTTCCTCGTCTTCTTCCTCATCAAGGTACTCTGGAGTAGAGGGGTGCATAACTGCCTTCACAAACCTTGTTCTTTCCCTCTTCTTTTCTCCTGGCTTCTTAGGCATAGAGCTCTTTGAAGGCTCAATAGATAGTGATGTACTTGTCCTGGCACACTCAGGTGCTCTCATTGCTTCAGAGCTAACATACTCTTTCCTCACTAGCCTCTTGGCTGAAGTGGCCTTGGTAGTAGATCTTTTAGCAGCCTTCTCCTTCTTGTCCTGCTGCTTCTTGGAGGTGACCTCATCAGGAATAAAATCTGCATCTTCTTCATCTAAGTTGAGTTTCCTCCTTGCCCTGGTGGCAGCCTTGGGCAGTCCATGAGAGCTGGGAGTGCCTCGGTCCTCAGAAGATGAGGAACTGGCATCTGGGCTAGTGCCGGCTTCCACATCCACACTCTGTTCCCTGAAATCATTCTGACTGTCATCTGATCCTGACATTCTGACCTTGTGAATAGAATATAGAGGAGCAGAGGGGATAAGCATCACAAAAGTTCAAAAGTTTTTTGAAAATTTTGAACTCAAACTTTTAAGTTTAACTTTCTGCAAAGAGGATTTCGGTTTCATCGAGTAAAAGATTTCGGAGCCACTGAGACAAACAATCTCCTTAACAGAAACATGGCAGCCTTTCCGGTTTCACCGAAAAAGGCAACTCAGTTTCACCGAGATTGTTCTCTGTAGCCCTAAATCCCAAATTGGTTAGACCGATTTTTTGACTTGATGACACCGAGATTCAATTGGCGGACGGTTAAACCTAAAAATCTTTTGTTCTCTAATCTGCTTGAGATTTCTTCTGGTTGAATGTATTGCAATCGAGGATTGTAGATGGACCAAACCTATTTGCACAAGAATCGGAATTGTGAGCGCAAAGAGGGGCCGAAACCTTACCCTAACTTGGTGAAGGTCTCGCTACGGCGGCGACGACGGTGGAGATTGCCGTCGGCGGCGGAGGAATCCTACGGCGAGGGCACGCGGGAGGCAACGGCGACGACCGGAGACTTGAGCTCGGTAGCGAGGGGGTGAGGGAGGTGACGTTTGAGAAGTGAATTTCAAATGTCGGGTCCGCGAGAATATATATCCCCTAGCTGTCGGTGACACCGATTCAGAAATTTTGGTGCCACCGAGTTTCATAACTGCCAGGTGACACTGAAACTCGGTGAGGCCGAGATTTAGGGATCGGTTGCACCGAGGTGATAAAATCAGATCAACCCAGTGATTCAGTGGAACCGAGATTGTGGAGTTGGTTTCACCGAGATTCACATGATAGGTTTTGGAAGTCAGCTCTTTGTCGAAATGGAACTTCGAGTGCTCCTCACACAGAGGGTTCTAAAAGTGCTTGCTCAAATTTTGTGATGAAGCATGAATAGAATTTGAGACGAGAAAGCATAGATAGCTAGAGGAGGGTAATTAGGCATTCATGTATACCCAATTGGCCAAAGAGAAATGAAAGCCAAATAACAACAATTGGATATCCTCGAATGAGAAAAGATATGCATACCAACATGCTCACACAATAAAATGTCAAATGAAATATGGCAAACATGCATAATTACTCTAGCATCTATCAAGCACTTTGGCGATGACGTAGTCATCCATATATGAGTATATTGACTTAGGAGCCAAGTAAGAATACTTGATCATAGGTCATACTCATCGTTTAAGCACAAGTGGGGTTACCACTTTTACATAAAGCATTTAATGTGTTCACATCTTTAAGAGATGCTTTAACTCAAGTCTTAGAGTAAAGCTCCTCCTTGATGTGACATCCCCCCTAAGAGGGATAAAGTAACCTTAGGTTTTGTCGTAGAAGACTTCATGTGGGTGATGTAGTGGTGGATGCTCGTTGTTGATGAAGATCATCTTGAGTTGGGAGCAATCCTTGTTGTTTCATACTCTTCTCACCTACATGGGTTAGTCCCACACAAGAGACAAATACAAGGATATCTATGGACATGGAGTGCAATGTATACATGATGATGTCCATGGATTCATTAATTACCTTGTCCCTTGCTTACCTTTGAGGGAATGTGTGACTCCTTGAACTATTGCATAAGGTTAGAGTTGATTGCAAATAGTCCTTGCCAATAATGAATGTGAGTGAATTTCATTGGCGGAATCACCCCTCAAGAACTTCTCTAGTTCTTCTTCTTGGGGGGCCACATCAAATTGATGGGAATCCTTGGAGTTGAAGTAGAACTTGGAGTAGCCTTGGGAACCCACTTGACCATAGCTAGAGACTCGTCTTCAAATGTGTCTATCTCCTCTTGAAGCTTGTCCTTGCCCTTGAGCTTGTGGTCTTGTGGTGGAAGGCCATCTTGAGCTTTTGTTCCCTTGGGGAGTGTATGTTCATACTTCTCCTTTTGAGGAACAAACTTCAGCTTGGGGTATGGACCTTCTTCCCATTCAACTCCATTTGCGTTGAAGTAGCCAATGCCTTGGTTCTTCCGGTATCCTCCATGCTTGCGTACAATCTCCTCGAATTGCTTACATCCGGCAAGACTTTTGTAGATACCTTTTTTCTATAATCCCTTTCAAAAGATCATTTTCTTGCTCAAGTGTAACTTGGCTAAGAGAATCATTAGCGGAATCAATAGAATTACTGGAAGCAATATCATTGGATTTATCATCCTTATGATTGCTACTAGATGAAGAACCTTTCTTGCCTTTGTTACTAGTCTGCTTAGTTTTAACTCGTGGCATGAATGTAGACAAGAGTAGTAGTTTGGCTAGATAAGAAGAACTCTTCTTTCGAAGATCGTCATCCATAGCATTAAGAAACTCATGTTCTTGCTCTAAATTTAGCTTCTCGAAGCATAGCTTCTCATGAGTTCTTATAAGCTCTCTATGATCTTCTAGAGTAGATTCATGGGCTAACTTAAGAGTGTTTAGCTCCTTAGTTAGACACTCAATCTCCTTCTTATCATCATCATACGACTTATCTTGATTAGCATGATTATTATCAAGTTCATTTTGACTAATGATACGTCTCCAACGTATCTATATTTTTTGATTGTTCCATGCTGTTATATTATCATTCTAGGATACTTTTTGGGTCATTATTTACCAATTTATAATATTTTGAGCACTAAGCTATTGACCCAGTGCCCAGTGCCAGTTGTTGTTTTCTGCGTGTTTTTTTGCTTTTCACGTTTACTGTACCAAACGAAGTCCAATTGCCACGAAACTTGTTGATGATTTTTTCTGGACTACATGAAGACCTAGAAGCTTCGGAAGGAAGCCAGGAAGTGCACGAGGGTCCCACCACACATCAGGGCGCGCCCTGGGGGGGTTGTGCCCTGATATGTGGTGGCCCCCTCGGGCGCCTCCCGACGTCCCTCTTCGGCCTATAAATTCCCTAAAATCCTAAAAACCCTGGAGGCAGTCCCAAAACCCTTTTTCCGCCGCCGCAAGTCTCTGTTCCATCGCGAGGCTATCTGGAGCTCTGTTCCGACACCTTGCCGGAGGTGGAATCGATCACGGAGGGCCTCTTCATCAACCTTGTTGCCCTCGTGATGACGTGTGAGTAGTTCACCACAGACCTACGGGTCCATAGCTAGTACCTAGATGGCAATATCTCTCTCTTATGATCTTCAATACAATGGTCATCGCGTCTTCGCTTTGATCTATCCGATGTAATCCTATTGTGCAGTGTGTTTGTTGGGATCCGATGAATTGTGGGTTTATGTTCAGATTATTCATGAAAAGTATGTGAGATGCCTCTGAATTATATTATCTCTTAAGTGCATGATCATTATAGCTTCGTAATGCTCTCCAATATATTGATGTGCTTTGGCCAAGTAGATTGATATTTCATCGGTGGGAGTGATGCGTTGTGGTAGGTTCAACCTGGCGACTTTCTATATCCCAGTGACAAAGTAGGGGACAAGATGCGTCTTTGTGTTGTTGCTACTAAGGATAAAACGATGGGGTTCATTCATATTGTTTGAGTTTACTTTGTCTACATCATGTCATCGTTCTCCAAGCATTACTCTATTTTACTTAATACTCTAGATGCATGCTGGATATCGGTCGATGAGTGGAGTAATAGTAATAGGTGCAGGCAGGAGACGGCCTATTTGCTTATGGACGTGATGCATATATATACATGATCATTGCCGTGAACATCGCATAACTATCCGTTTTTCTATCAATTGTCCAACAGTAATTTGTTTACCCACCATATGATGCCTACATGAGAGATGCCACTAGAGAACACTATGGCCCCCGGGTCTATTCACTTATATATTTGCAAACGCTATTATTACCTCGCTGCATTTATTTAATTTTTATTTATTTTTCTTTTATCAATGATTATCTACACAACTCATTTGCTTGCAAATAACGAGATCAAGGAGATTGACAACCCTCTTGCCCGCGTTGGGTGCAAGTTGTTTGTTCATTTGTGTGCAGCCGCTGAAGATGGTTGAGGATTGATATTCCTATTGGTTTGATAAACCTTGGTTTCATAACTGAGGGAAATACTTATCCGCTTTTTGCTGCAATTACCCGTTCCTCTTCACGGAAAACCCAACGCAGATCATAAGTATCAACTAACATCACTAGTTTTGTCAAATAGCAAGTCATCATCTCCAAGTAAGTCATCCTCATCACTATTGAAGTCAATGTATTTGGGGTGTGATACCTTGGGGACTTTAGACATGAAGCAACTTCCACTCACTTCATTTGGTGAATCAAATATGTCATAGGAGTTGGAGGAAACGAGTGCAAGTTCGGCAACACCTTCATCTTGACTATAGTCGGAGTCGGAGTGATAACTTCTCTCACAGTGTTTGTCGGATTCAGAGCCGGAAACCCATTCACCAACATGAGCTTGATGTCTTATTCTTGTGTAGCTCTTGGTGTACTTGTCCTTCTTCTCCGAGTCTTTACTTCTCCGGGAGGGTCTTCGTTCATAACGATCATATCTACTCCTTCTCTCTCTTCGAGGTGACTCATCTCTTGAGCTCTTTCTTCTAGGTGACTCTTCTCTTCTTTTGTGGTGGTGGGGGGGAGGTCGTGAACTCATTGGAGTAGTGTCCAGAACTTCCACAATTGTAACAATTTCCGTCACGACTAGATGAATGCTTCTCTTCATATCTTGAATTGGAGCTTCTATCTTTGCCTCTACTCTTGTAGAACTTGTTGAACTTCTTGACCATGAGGCTTATCTCTTCATTGGTTACAAGGTTGTCACTTTATGAAGCTCTTCTTTGTCTTTGAGTGACATCTCATGAGCAACAATCCTTCCAATGACTTCCGTTGGATTGAGATCTTTGTAGTTTGGCATCATTTGGATTAATGTGCACACAGTGCATACTTCCCATACAAGGCTCTAAGTATCTTCCTGGTGATGAACTTGTCGGTCATCTCTTCACTTCCTAAGCCGGCAATCTCATTGGTGATGAGAGCAAGCCTAGAGTACATTTCGCGACTCCTTCACCATCCTTCATTTTAAACTTGTCAAGTTGTCTTTGTAGCACATCCAACTTAGATTCTGTGACGGATTCGGTACCTTCGTGCATATCAACCAAAGTATCTCAAATTTCCTTTGCATTCTCAAGACGGCTAATCTTGTTGAATTCTTCGGGGCATAAGCAGTTGAATAGAATGTCGCATGCTTGAGCGTTGTATTGCAACATCTTCAATTCTTCCGCAGTCGCTTCACGTTCCGGTTCCTTTCCATCACCAAATAATTCACCTTGCAAGCCAACACGAACAACAGTCCATACGGCGGGGTTATGACCACGAATATGCATTTTCATCTTATGCTTTCAACTAGCAAAGTTTGTACCATCAAAATATGGACCTCTACGGTGATAATTTCCCTCACTAGACGCCATACTCTCTTAGGTTGTGAAACCAATGCAATGGAGACCAAAGCTCTGATACCACTTGTAGGATCCAAAGTATGTCTAGAGGGGGGTGATTAGACTACTTGACCAAATTAAAAATCTAGCCTTTTCCCAATTTTAGTTGTTGGCCAATTTTAACAATTGTAGAAAGTCTAGTACACCCTACACATGCAAGTCTAAGAGTATAGCAGCGGAAAGTAAAGACATGCACATGAAAGTAAAGGTAGGGAGAGGAGAATCAAACGCAATTGATGACACGAAGATTTTTTCCGTGGTTCCGATAGGTGGTGCTATCGTACGTCCACGCTGATGGAGACTTCAACCCACGAAGGGTATCGGTCGCGAGAGTCCACTAAGGGCTCCACCCGTTAGGGTCCACGAAGTAGCAACCTCCTGTATTCCATCACGGCTTCCATCCACGAAGGACTAGCCTCACTATGGGTAGATCTTCACGAAGTAGACAATCTCCTTGCCCATACAAACTTCTTGGTTCAACTCCACAACACAAAGAAGGAGGCTTCCAAGCGACACCTAACCAATCTAGGAGGCACCACCCTCCAAAAGGTAATAGATGTGGTAGTATGATGAACTCCTTCCTCTTGTGCTTCAAAAGATAGTCTCCTCAACACTCAATCACTCTCTCACAGATTTGGCATGGGTAGAAGAAATTTATTGGATGGAAAGCAACTTGGGGAGGCTAGAAATCAAGATTCATATGGTTGGAGTGGAATGTCTTGATTTCAACACATGAGTAGGTGGCTCTCTCTCAGAAAAATGAATGGGGCAAGTGGGTGAATGTTCTGAGTGCTTCGCTTTCGAGTGAGTGGTGGTGGAGGGGTATATATAGGCATCTCCAAAAATCCAACCGTTACAACATTATTGCCCAACTTGGTGAAACCGAAGTGAAAACTCGGTTGCACCGACTAGTGCAAAATGTGGCAACTTTAGGCTTTTCGGTGGTACCGATATACACAAGTCGGTCCTATCGATTTTGGTCTGACCAGGGGAGTTCCTCATCTCGGTGACACCGATTCACCAAACTCGGAAATTCCGAGTTGAGGAATTAGCTAACCAGAGAGTTGGTCACTGATTCTCGGTCGTACCGAAACCAGTATTGGTTGTACCGAGTTGCTAGGGTCTTGGCTAGGTTCTGTCTAGGTTAAAACTCGGTGGATCCGAATGGGAAAGTTGGTGTCACCGAATTTGAAATTTAGGTTTTGAACAGAGTATTTTGTGGGAGAATGGATGAGTATTTTTGGTGGCTAATCTCTAAGCACTTGTGCAACCAGATCATCATAATTCCTCACCGTCTTTTAATAGTATTGGCTTTCCTATGGACTCAAAAGTGATTTCTCACAAAATATGAAATGTGGAGTCTTGAAGCTTGAATTATGACCAATGATATTCCTGTCTTTCCTTGGGGAGGTTCTCCACACAATCCTTTATCCATCCCATCATTGAACTTTTTCCTGAGATAAACTTGGTAGAAACATTAGTCCAATGAGATATATGTTGTTATTAATTACCAAAACCACCTAGGGAGAAGTTGTGCTTTTAGGATGTTTCTTAGGTTAGTTTCTAGGAAGATACGATACAGAGGTGAGCGTCCGCCCACTTATGGTGCAATACTCTAACTTGTACAGGATTGTAAGACACAAATTTGTCATGATCAGGCAAGTTTTAGGGCAAGAGAACCCTGATATTTCTTTCCGTAAGGACCTTTTAGGGCCTTGCCTCGCAACATGGAATGAATTACTCACTTGTCTGGAGGTCATTCAGTTATCAAGCCAATCGTATTAAGTTTCAATGGAATTTGCATCAAAACGGCGGGTTTCCAGTCAAGTCCGTGTATGATGCAATGACTCATTCTGAGGTTCTAGTTGATAACAATAAATTATGAAAGCTCAAAATTCCTCTAAGAATAAAGATATTCCTATGGTTTTTAAACATAGAGGTCATCTTAACTAGAGATAACCCGGCACACCGCAATTGACAAGGTAGCCAGTCATGCATCTTTTGCCAATTTGACGAGTCTATTAAACACTTATTTTTTAGTGTAAATTTGCTCGTGCGATGTGGGCTATAGTTCAGGTAGCTTCAAATCTATACCCACACATAGTACACGTAACATATTCAAAGTTGCGGGGTATTGATAAATTTTTTCCTGCACATATTCTTGTGGGGGCGGCCGCCTCATGTTGGGTATTGTGGATTACCAAGAATGATGTGTTTCATCTCCTGTGCAGGTTATTCATGTATGTACGCGATAACTCCGTACTTGGTCTATCCTACAGAGGCCGAAGTACAGAGACCTATTTATGATGGTGTTTACCCGGCTGGAGCATACGGCCAGAGAGGTTTTCTCCCTCCCTAGATGATGGTGTAATCTCCGAATCGGACCTACCCCATCGTAGGCTGGATTGATTCATTTATCCTGTAAAAGGATATATTTTTAGGTTCTATTGGACTTATTGACTGTGTGCATCATGCTATGCAAAAGTCGGACATTCTACTAATGCGGTTGTATCATCTCGATATATCTATAAAATGAAATGTCATTTTTTATAAAAAAAATGAAATGTCCTTTATCAAAAATAAAAACTTACTGAGCTGACGATAACGGCGGAGCCAGCGGTAGACCTGCCAGCAGGGGCCACGATGAAGATTCTTTAAGACCCTAGATTACTTATGAGTGCATGCATCAGCCACACAGATACATACGGGCCACCCATTGCTTCTTGTTAATTCCTACGGCTCTTCCTCTTTCTCTCTCTCTCCCCTTTTTTCCATTTCCAACACAAAGATGTAGGAGGAGGCAAAATGCACAAGAAGTTGGCAAAAAAGGGACACGCAGTATCTAGTTTCGAGTTAGTATACACCATAATGAACAGTAAAATCAAAAAAAATACAATAGAAGTATTAAAAATTCTGAATTTAGGCTGGTGTTTTTCAACATATCAACCTAAAAGGTATAATTATTGGTGGATTAAATACGACGAAAGGACTATACAGTCTTATTGATAATTGGTCGTTGGTCGTGATTTCATTGTTCATTTTTCCTCAATGCTATCACTATCTTTGTAACTTATTATAAGATGTTTTTGCAGTAATTTATTTTATGGATTAAATACCACGGAAGGACTATTTTTTTATGGATTAAATACCACGAAAGGACTATTGAGTCCGATTAATAATTGTTCGTTCATCGTCATGTAATTGTACATTTTTCTTCAATGCTATCTAGGAGTATGTGATATGTCTATGTTATCAACACTTTGTTACTAATGGTAACTAGTAAGCATGCACGCGCAACGCACGTCCCAAAAAAAATGAGTTCAAAATGATATGAGCACGTGCGTAGCACATGATCCGGAAACATCTCTCGCATAAAATTAACGATCACATAATAATAGTATTATAATTATTACAAAAGTATATTTGAAAAACTACAACGAAGCATGTCTTCAAGGTCCATCTTTTGAAGCAATGAAGGTCCATCTATGGATGCGATCTATGATGCTTCGTTCAATGGATGGGATATTGCTTTGAGCTTCATTCTCTTCATACTTTAAAATATGCACCAAAAATTGCTTCCTCACTTCGAAACCATCCTACATATGCATTATACAACATTGTTATAAAGGTTGTGCAATGTGTATACAAATAAACATGATGTAAATACTCACTTGGGGTATGGGAAAATATAGCTTTCCATCGAACAATGAGTGCATGAAATTAAAGACCAAATAACCCGACAGGGCATTGCATGTATGAAATATTACATTGTGCGTTGAATGAATCAATTAATATTATAATGCATTAAAAATATTCATACCAGTGTGAGCTTGTCGGAACAATAGGAACTTTGCATTCCCACTTAGAGATATCGTCCTTGAATGTAGGATTTGCAACTTGGAGCGCAAGGTTTAGGTCGTCGGCCACATATTTAAGTATGTTCTTCCCCAAAGTAGGTATTGGTATCGGATCCAAAATTAAGACAACTTTTTTATTTTGATCTAAGGCAAACAATAGAAATATCCCAAAAATATGCCAGGGCAACAAAATCTGCAACAATGCATACGTTTAAAAATACATCAAATTTGAATTAAGACCAAATAAACAACGTTATAAATGGAATTAAAATCTTACCATATCACATTCTGAGATATGATACTCATTGTTGTCAGGCTAACTATCAAACAGTTGTTTCAACGTAACAATCTCCATATTTTCACGATGACTTGAGTCTCGTGCATAGTGGAACATCGACTAAAATAAGAATAAGAAAAAAATAGTGTCATGAGAAAAAATGTAATACGTGATCATAGTAACTTACAAAATAGTTTAGATCCATGTAGTGAGATGGAATGTCTCTGAGAAGCCGGACTTCGTGACGCGCTAGTATCCGCACAACCATATTAAAACAATCAGGATCCATTCATTCATCATTGTTTAATATGTTTTTTATTTGTCTCAAAGTTAAGCTAATAGAGTAAAGATTAGAGCTTTTCATCCATTCGGTCCTGTAAAATCAGAATTATGTCAATTATAATGACATTAGAGTAATTTATCATTATACAAAATGAACTTAAAATATATGGCTTACTCTAGTAGAGCGACATCATCAACCATACTGATGAACAAGCAAAGTTCATCTATTAAGTCATTGTTTGTTGGATTGATAGACTATGAAAGGATAAATGACTGTGAGATGAGCTCAACTGGTGATGATGTATTCAAAGTTTTGAAATTCTCAGGGGGACTATCCAAAATCATACAATCTGTGGGATCTGCATTCTTTTCGTCATCTTCCATGTCTCGGTTTCTTATATTATCATCATTCAATTCCGAGTCCACTAAAATGACAGCTAGTTTTTCTCTAAAATCATCCATATTATCCTATTAAAATAATAACAAAAGTTAGTTTTGAAATAGTGATACAACATAGAATAAGTATAATGATACACAACGAAAAATACATGTGTAGGAGTGTCAGACAAAATATCTCCTCTGAAGTATTCCATAAAATTTATCATCCATAGACCACAAGATGACCTGCATACGGAACTTAAATATATTCAATAAAATAATGATCAACTTTTTTAGAGATTCATATAATAAAATTTTGACATCATCTAATAAAAATGACTGATGAGAACGCACACGTATAGGAAAGTCTATGAATGAATCTTTGTAGAAGAAAAAAAAATATTTGGACAAAACCGCTCACTCACGTTCTCTCTTTAGTCATTGCCTCCTGCCAGTGCATAATATTGGTTGTATATTAAAAAAAAGGACGGAGTTATCCTCCCCAGCGAATCCTCCCTCATTCCTCACATGTCTCCCCCTCCCCGTTCCCCATTCTCCATGGCCACATCCAACGCCGAAGCTCCCTGGTCCGGCCGCCGCGCCTCTTCGTCACCACCGCCGGCTCTCCCTGGTCAGTTCGCGGATCCCCATCGCAGCCGCTGCTCCGCCACCCCTTCATGTCAAATCGGCCACGGAAGTGGCTGAGGAGGCCCTGGAGCTCGCCATGCTCGCGCCAGCGCTAGGCGCTGGCGGAGGCGGACGCGAACGCGCAGGTGTGGCACTCGTACGCGCCTCCTCTACCCCTCTCCTTCTCCGAATCGGGTCGCCGAAGTGCTCGAGGAGACGCTCGAGGTCGGCATGCTCGCCGGCGACGCCGGGCCCCTACCTACTCCTGATGCCCTCGCCGTCGCCGCCATGAGCCTCTCCACCCTCTCCCGCGCGATCGTCCAGGGCCAGGTAAATCTCTCTGTATATTTTGTTCTGTTACAGGGCTTTATGTCAGAATGTTCCCTTTCAAAGACTGTCATCTGAGAAATTATCCGATTAGTTGCTGCCATTGTTGATGATAAGGCCCATATGGTGGTGTGCCTCGCAGATGATGTGAATGGAACATTTAGACTGCCGAGATCTCTTTGTTCTTTGATAGGTGTCCCTAAATTTGAGCCTTTTTGAACTGAGAGATGCTCTGCACCCAATTATTGTCTTGTTCTAGTGTGCCCTAGAGATACTTTAGGTATGATAATGTCAAGTAGATGGCCTTTGTCAGGTAGGCGAGCATGGGAACAGCAAGTTTGAATCGAAAGAGCTATACCCATCTGTGTGCAGACTGCTCTTAATACATTCTTCCCTTGGCCATGCTGTGATGTTTAGGTCTTCCCACTTATCAGATTTTAGTTCCATTTGAAGCGATGCATACTGGAATATATTCTCCAGTCCTTCCAGCTGTTACATGAGTAAATGACAACGTATTAGCATCACAGCCGAAGAATAACAGAAATCTTCTTATCAAGAGATGGTGCAGTGGGACTAATAACTAACCATAGCGGTGAGGTCTTTGCGGTTCATTCCTGGGCCTAGCGAGTCGAGCACCTGGATAAGTCGCACCCTGGTATTTATAACTGCTAGGTACCAATGGAAGTCTTTCATGTTTACTGGAACAAATATCTGAAAATAGAGTTTTTGTTAGTTTAGGTCCCATCTATACAAACATTCGTCCTTGATTGAATTCATAGTAATATGTAAGGAACTGAGACTCACCATATCATGTTCCAAATAAGTTGTAGCTCTGTCTAACACCCATCTTGGTGCGTCATCCTGTATAGAGCTAAATTCCTTTATCATCTTAGAGATGCATGCATTCTCTAAGAACACACTTCCACCTGACCTCATCTGTAGATGCTCTTTAGCACTTATGCAATGTATGTATGCGTCTATGATCTGCCATATGAAGTGCACACCTGACTTCATCAAGCACGACAGGAATAAGCTTATTCTGCTCGTGTGTTTGTCGTTGTCGCTTTAATATTTCCTCTCTATTTTGTGCATATCGCTCCCTTTCCATCTGATTCTTAATCTCAGTACGGTCTGAACAGATGAAGAATAGATCATTATATAGCAATACAGCTGGGCCAATAAGGATGAAGTTGATACTCATTACCTTGTGATACAGCCAGCTGTTTGCGTGCCCCATTGATCTCGGTTGTGGCAATTTTCTTCAGTTTGTAGGCCTCACGCCGTCTCTTATTAATCTCGTCCTTATTTTGTGCATACCGCTCTCTATCCCTCTGTTTTTGCAATCAATGGCACAATTCAGCAGCTGAGCTACAAAACTGAAATTGGGTGTTTGGGTACTGCTCATCACCCAAGGATTGGGAGTTGCTTATATCCTGGAACGGGGTGCGCGACCCGTTGGGAGGGTCTGGGCCATACGAAGTCCTTCAACCCTGTGAATGTCAAGAGTGTTATCACACATTTATTACCACAAAGCAGAGAGAGTAGAGTTTTATGTTCAACTCCGGTTTGCATTAAAATATCTGGTATATTGCAGCAGGATGTAGTGGTTTGTAGGATTGTTCAAGTAGTTAACTCTCTGACTGACTTTATCTTGTGTTCATATATTTTATGTTCATCTTACTTGGAACTGAGCATTCGCTGACACATATGCAGCTTGCCGATGCTTTTAGGTGAGGTCAGTACGATGCTCATTCGTCAAGGCTTCATGGAACGACTTGAGGATTTGGCCAGGTATGCGGCGGCGTGTTCTAGCCTGACGAATACTTGGCGGCTGCGGCGTGTAAAAGTGTTACGAACTTCAGATCAGAGAAGAGTCTGCACCTGTGTCGGTGAAGAGCTCGTTGTTGCGGCCGTGGACGGGCGTCTGGGCGGAATGACCTGTGTTGGCGAAGAGATCGTCGTGGTGGCCGCCGTCGTGTGACTCGAAGAGATCGTCTTCGCGGCCGTCGTCGGGTGCCTTGGCGGAGATCGTCGTGGTGGCCGCCGTCGTGTGACTCGAAGAGATCGTCGTCGCGGCCGTCGTCGGGTGCCTTGGCGGAGATCGTCGTCGCGGCCGTCGTCAGGTGCCTTGGCGGCTGCGCAGGGCAGCGACGGCGCACGTCAAGCTGAACGCCTGATTGATTGCCGTTGATTTAGCTAGCGCAGTTGTTTCCTTTTTTTTTATTTCCGTCGAAATTGCGTGCGTTGTTTCCCTTGCGCTGTTTCCCTTGTGTGGACGGGGGAGGGCGTGGGACGGCAGACTTTTCGTCCGCCCTGGAAAAACGCTAAGCGCACTTTGGTGGTGGGTTGGTGTAATCATGACGGCTAGATCTAATTTAGTGATCTGATCAGAAGGCTGTAATTCGTCCCTGCTGTTGTGTGTACCTTACGCTGTGTGCACGTAGTGATGAATATGTTGGATCGTTTAATAGTAGTAGAGATACATATGTTTCGCTACACACATGGTCAATTCTTATTGTATATTTTTTCCTGGAAAAACCAAATATATTCGTACAACGTATTGCATTTTAGAGTTTCGCTCAATGTTCAGGCTCCTTGTGTATAAATGTATAATTCCTGATCCGCCGAAACACATTATTGGAAACAACAAACATAGAGAGATATGCGATGGATGCTTCCTACGCATCCATCGATAGCCCATACAGGTACACTCTTCAATACACACAAAACGTATATGAATATGCATATGCATATGCTGCCTATGTATAGCGGCAACCAAAAGCTAACGGAAATTGATTTATAGCAGGCTCGATCGATGGGTGTAGCGTGGACGACGTGTTGGCCGGCCGGCTCGATCCATCAGGGAGACTCCGTGGAGGCGGGGCGGAATGGGTTGGGCACCTCGAAGCCAGGGTTGGGCACCCAGGTGTCGTCGGCGCCGGGGATGAACTGCCCGTTGGCGGCGGCCGGGATGCTGTGGTCCAGCCCGCCGATGTCCGGCCTGTAGTGGGTGCCCAGCTCGTACCGTCCGATCCCCGGGATCAGCACCGTCCCCTCCTGGAGCGTCTCCGGCCGCTTCACCGGCTCACCGCGTCCTCCTTGGCGGCGCGCGGGACGTCGCACGCCGCCGAGCCCGAGCACGCCGCGGCCACCAGCACCGCGAGGATCAGCAGGGACGCCAACTTGTTAGCCATGCCGATCGAGTGGCTAGCTAGCTGTGATCGCGTCTACTCTCTAGTCTAGTGGTAGCTAAGTGAGCCTCTTGCTGCTGTCTCAATCGCTGGCTGTTGCTTTCGCTGCGGTGGATGTTGATCGATCGCCGTGCGGAGCTTATATAGTAAGCGTGGCGTAAAGGCTAAGGGAGTTTGCCTGCTGGCGCGCGGCGGGGTGGGAGCTAGAAAAAGGCGGCCCCTTCAATTCGTATGGATCGATCGATCGCACGGCGCACGCTGTAACCAAACGCCGTGCGTTATTGTGCAGGCGAGTGAGGTTTTGCTAGGGCGTGACTGACGGAGACGAGCATGCGGCGCGAGCGAGCCACGATGACGGGGGAAATGGCCGTGCGTGGACGACGTACAGGGCGGTGGAGTTGGTTACTTGGGTGCGTACCGTTCTGATGATGCGACGGGGGCGCGCGCGAGGGACCCTGCGCCGCTGCGCGGTTGTTCAGAAGTTCCATCTACTCTGGCCTGCTCTTTATAGCGCCGCTGCGATCGACCATGAGGAGGCTACTTATTTCTTCTCCCTTTGTGTGTAGTATCTCCCTGCGGGCGCCATATACATACGAGGGAATACCTTGTGTTCGATAAGAAATTACGATATCCCTAACGCCGACCATCAAACCGCCTATAAACTTTCGGACCATGCGATCCTAACGTGTTTTGCCATCCGACGGGGCATGTATCAGTCCTCCGACCGATTTGGGTGTGTTTTTTCCCGCAAATCGAAAACAAACGCCGGGGGAGCACTAGTAGAAAACAGTCCTTCCGTTTAACCCTTTAGTCCCGGTTTGGCTTTGGCCCGGGACTAATGTGACCATTAGTCCCGGTTCCAACGGCTAGGAGCGGTCAGGGGGCAGGGGCACCATTAGTCCCGGTTCATTTGGGACCTATAGTCCCGGTTTGTATCACAAACCGGGACTAAAGGGGTGGTGGCAAGCTGGTGTCAGCCTGGGGCCCCACGAGCCCTTTTAGTCCCGGTTTGTATCACAAACCGGGACTATAGGTGGACCTTTAGTCCTGGTTTGTATAACCAACCGGGACTAAAGCTTTCCCTATATAAACCCTTCGTCCAGCCCGACTCCATTTCTCTGTTTTCTCCATTCGAATTTCCCTCTCTGTTCTTTCCCTAGCTCGAGCTCCTCCCTCCATTTTTGCCAAGATTTGAGGCACCCCAATCCATCCAAGTGTCCACAAAGGTTAGCAACTTTGTCTTTTCATTTCTTATTGCTAGATCAGCTCGTGCAATGCTTTATAAGTATAGTGATTTATGGGTTTTAGTTTGAGTGTAATTATGTGGTAGTTTTTTTGATTTATATGCAATTTGAGCTCAAATTAACTCCCTAGTTTGCATATGTGTAGGTGTGGTTTAATTAGCGTGCCTTCCCGTCCCCGTCCTAACCACCGTCGATCGCCCGCACCGTCCCGTCGCCGGCACCACCTTGGTGAGCCTCTTCTTGTGTTCTTATCATTTTTATTAAAAAAAATCTTATTTGTATGATTTAGATAGATACTTGCATAATTTTCTTACTTGTATGATTGTTGTTATATATAGTGCCATGGTTATGATATCCGTGCCCGTCGGCCCTCGTCCGGTTTACGATTCGGATGTGGTATATTCTCTTTTATAACTATTTGTTGCATTTCGTGTTAATGACAATTATGCCCATCAAGTTGACATAGATATTTTTATCTAGGAGGTAGTTGAACCGGAAATGCCAACCGACCCTATTGTCGAGAAGTTAAATTTAGTTGAAAAAGAAAACGAGGATTTGAAAGGAAAATTGAAAAGAGTTGAAGAAGAGAAGATGAAATTGGAGTTGTACGTTGCTGATGTCGTCGATGGTCACAAGATCAAGATGGATGCAATGCGCTTGAAGATTAGAAAGATTAGAAAATATGCCATTAATAAAGAGGCTTGGTATCATTATGCTGTTGGATCAATTGCTACCTTAGTTGCGATTTTGATCGCATTTGTTGTTGCATTTAAATGTTTATCTAGATAGTTGTATGTTGTTTTATGAGAAAATAAGTGTGTATGAACTTTATGTATGAACTTGTATTAATTTGGTCTTTTCGGTGTTGTGTAATGAAGATGAACCGGCAATGGATGTACGATGACCGACGCTCTCCCCAGTTCATCAATGGCGTGCAGAGTTTTTTGCGTGCGGCTGAGGCAAACAAGCGGGATGGTTTTATGTGTTGTCCATGTGGTGTGTGTAAGAATGATAAGACTTACTCTAGCTCAAAACAGATTCACGTCCACCTGTTTACGTCCGGTTTCATGTCCGGCTATAATTGTTGGACCAAGCACGGAGAAAGAGGGGTTCTGATGAAAGAGAATGAAGAAGAAGAGGATGACGACAACTATCCTGGGTGTCCTGAATATGATGGTACTACAATGGGGGAAGAGAATGAAGAAGAAGAAGCTGAGGCATCATATGAGCCCGTTGATGATCTTGGTCGGGCCATTGCTGATGCAAAGAGAAACTGCGAAAGTGAAAAGGAGAAGTTGAAGTTGCAGCGCATGTTAGAGGATCACAAAAAAGGGTTATACCCAAATTGCGAAGATGACAACACAAAGCTCGGTACCACACTGGAATTGCTGCAATGGAAGGCAGAGAATGGTGTACCTGACAAGGCATTTGAAAAGTTGCTAAAAATAATGAAGAATAAGCTTCCAAAAGACAACGCATTGCCCGACAGTACATACGAAGCAAAGAAGGTTGTCTGCCCTCTAGGATTGGAGGTGCAGAAGATACATGCATGCCCTAATGACTGCATCCTCCACCGCGGTGAGTACGAGAATTTGAATGCATGCCCGGTATGCAATGCATTGCGATATAAGATCGGTCGCGATGACCCTGGTGATGATGTTCAGGGCGAGCGCCCCAGGAAGAGGATTCCTGCCAAGGTGATGTGGTATGCTCCTATAATACCACAGTTGAAACGTTTGTTCCAAAACAAAGAGCATGCCAAGTCGTTGCGATGGCACAAAGAAGACCGTAAGAAAGACGGGAAGTTGAGAGTACCCGCTGATGGATTGCAATGGAGAAAAATCGAGAGAGAGTGGCCGGACTTTGCACATGACCCAAGGAACTTATGGCTTGGTTTAAGTGCAAATGGCATTAATCCATTTGGGGAGCAGAGCAGCAAGCATAGCACATGGCCTGTGACTCTATGTATCTATAACCTTCCTCCTTGGTTGTGCATGAAGCAGAAGTTCATTATGATGCCAGTGCTCATCCAAGGCCCTAAGCAACCCGGCAACGACATTGATGTGTACCTAAGGCCATTAGTTGATGAACTTTTACAGCTGTGGAATAAAAAAGGTGTACGTGCGTGGGATGAGCACAAACAGCAGGAATTTGACCTGCGAGCATTGCTATTTGTAACCATCAATGATTGGCCTGCTCTTAGTAACCTTTCAGGACAGACAAACAAGAGATACCATGCATGCACGCACTGTTTAGATGAGACTGAAAGTATATATTTGGACAAATGCAAGAAGAATGTGTACCTGGGACATCGTCGATTTCTTCCGACCAAGCATGCCTTAAGAAAGAAAGGCAAGCATTTCAAAGGTGAGGCAGAACACCGAAAGAAGCCCGTCCTCCGTACTGGCGATGACATACTTGATATGGTCAAGGATTTACAAGTAATATTTGGAAAGGGTCCTGGCGGACAATCTGTTCCGACTGACGCTGAGGGACACGCACCCATGTGGAAGAAGAAATCTATATTTTGGGAGCTAGAATATTGGAAAGTCCTAGAGGTCCGCTCTGCAATCGACGTGATGCACGTGACGAAGAATCTTTGCGTGAACCTGCTAGGCTTCCTGGGTGTGTATGGGAAGACAAAAGATACACCGGAGGCACGGGAGGACCAGCAACGTGTGCACGAAAACGACGGCATGCATCCAAAGCAGTATTAAGGTCCTGCCAGCTACGCTCTTACCAAAGCAGAGAAGGAAATCTTCTTTGAATGCCTGCTCAGTATGAAGGTCCCGTCTGGCTTCTCGTCGAATATAAAGGGAATAATAAATATGGCAGAGAAAAAATTCCAGAACCTAAAGTCTCATGACTGCCACGTGATCATGACGCAATTGCTTCCGGTTGCGTTGAGGGGGCTTCTACCAGAAAATGTTCGATTAGCCATTGTGAAGCTATGTTCATTCCTCAATGCAATTTCTCAGAAGGTAATCGATCCGGAAATCCTACCAAGCTTACAGAATGATTTGGTCCAATGTCTTGTCAGTTTCGAGTTGGTGTTCCCACCATCCTTCTTTAATATTATGACGCACGTCCTAGTTCACCTAGTCGAAGAGATTGCCATTCTGGGTCCTGTATTTCTACACAATATGTTCCCCTTTGAGAGGTTCATGGGAGTCTTAAAGAAATATGTTCGTAACCGTGCTAGGCCAGAAGGAAGCATCTCCAAGGGCCATGAAATGGAGGAGGTTATTGAGTTTTGTGTTGACTTTATTCCTGACATTAAGCCGATTGGTGTTCCTCAATTGCGGCATGAGGGGAGACCGCGTGGAAAAGGCACGCTTGGACCAAAATCAATAATATGTAGGGATGGGCATTCTTGGGCGCAAGCACGCTACACAGTTCTATAGAATTCTACCTTGGTGACCCCGTATATCGAGAAACACATGGATATTATACGCTCGAAGAACCCGGAGAAGTCTGACCCCTGGATTCAACGTACACACATTGAGGCTTTCGGCGGTTGGTTGCGAACACATCTCATGAATGACGACAATGTTGAAGATGACTTGTACTTGTTGGCCAAGAGACCATCTTCGACTATATTGACTTTCCAAGGGTACGAGATAAATGGGAATACATTTTACACGATCGCCCAAGATAAAAAGAGCACCAACCAAAATAGTGGTGTCCGCTTTGACGATGCGGCAAACAGCAAGGAGAAGGACACATATTATGGTTACATAGAGGAGATATGTGAACTTGACTATAGAGGTGATTTGAAGGTCCCTTTCTTCCGGTGCAAATGGGCCAATCTGACTGGAGGAGGGGTAATGGTAGACCCGCAGTACGGAATGACAACAGTGGATCTCAACAATCTTGGGCACACAGACGAACCATTCGTTCTAGCCAATGATGTGGCGCAAGTTTTCTATGTGAAGGACATGTCTACCAAACCGAGAAAAAGGAAAGATAAGAAAGCGGATACATCATACGATGAGCCAAAGCGCCACATAGTGCTTTCTAGGAAAAGAAACATCGTGGGAGTGGAGGACAAGACAGACATGTCACAAGATTATGAAAAGTTTGATGAAATTCCTCCCTTCGCAGTGAAGACTGACCCAAGCATCCTGTTAAATGATGAAGATTGTCCATGGTTACGGTGCAATAATCAAGGGACACATGCGAAGAAATTTTTTTATACCCCAAGATCCCACTCTGGGATGTGATTGGCTGCACCGTCATCACTTTTCTTCTCTAGTGAGTAGCCGAGATGGTCCAGTTTTGTACACGAAGTGTATCCAGTTTTTGTTGTAACCCTCTCAACTTTTTAGCACATGCTATGTGGGTGAAATGATGATACCATGCCAAGTTTCAACCTTTTCAGAGTTCATTTATGGTGCTTTTTAATTTCAGGGTCGTTTAGCTCAAAAAAATCATTAAATGCATGAAAAATAGCAAATGAAGTTAGAAAGGGGTGAAATTTGAATATGTGGCTTAGAATGGTGCATATTGAATGCACAAAAAGTCTGGAGTTGAAACAAGTTTAAAAAAAATGAAATGCCTTTGTAACAAATGAATTTTCGTCCGAAACCCTCATACTTCGAAGGAGATGGTCTAGTTTTGTACACGAAGTGCATCCAGTTTTTGCCGTAACCCTCTCAACTTTTTAGCACATACTATGTGGGTGAAATGATGATACCATGCCAAGTTTGAACCTTTTCAGAGTTCATTTGTGGTGCTTTTTAATTTCAGGGTCGTTTAGCACAAAAAATCATTAAATGCATGAAAAATAGCAAATGAAGTTAGATAGGGTTGAAATTTGAAGATGTGGCTTAGAATGGTGCATATTGAATGCACAAAAAGTCTGGAGTTCATTTGGGTGATTTTGATTAAAACAAATGAAGGTATAAAACTAAAAGAGTTAAACAGAATTTGGTTTTGATTAAAACACCTATTTAAATTATCCTAAAAATTCCCAACTTTAACATAATGATAAAACATACTAATATTAAACAACAGGAAAAACAATCACTCAAAAATCCATTTTTAAACTAAAGTTATTCACAAATTACTGTTTCACACAAATTTCAAATGAATTCAAATTTAAACTATTTAAATTTGAAAACTACTGGCACTAACAGAAAGTTTGTAATTGTTTTGACCTAAAGCAAAAAGATTTATTAAAAAACTATAAATATTCTAACAGTTATTCCAAATCTAAAAACAGAAATTAGAAAAACAAAACAAAACAAAAAAAAAGAAAATACAGCTTTAGTCCCGGTTGGTGCTACCAACCGGGACTAAAGGTCCCTTCCCGCACGGAATTTGGGCCACCGAAAAGATGGGCCTTTAGTCCCGGTTGGTGGATCCAACCGGGATACCAACCGGGACTAAAGAGTCCCGGGGTATTTAAAGCGCACGCTCCCTCCTCAGTTTCTCCCCCCCCCTCAGTTTCTCCACACCACGCCGCCAGGCTGCTCGTCTCCGTCGCCGCTCCTCGCCGCCAGACCTCGACGTCGGCCCGCCCCCTGCTGCCCGCCGACGAGCCCCTGCTACGCCCACTCCTCCCACGGTGAACCTTCGCCTCCTTCCCCCCTCTCTGTTCCGCCGCCCTGACCTCCCCTCGCCATGCCCGATCGCGCGCGGCGGCGCCATGGCCGCGGCGGCCCCATGGCCGCCGGCCTGCCCGAGCATGGCGGCGCCATGGCCATCCCCTTGAGCTGCCGCCTCCTTCCCCCCTCTCTGTTCCGCCGCCCTTGATCCCCAAATCCATTCACATGTTTAGATGTTTAGATGTTTGATGTTTGATGTTTAGATAGATGTTGTTTAGATAGATGTTTGATGTTTAGATGTTTGATAGATGTTTAGCTCCAAAAAAATTGGTAGATGTTTAGATGTGTTTGATGTTTAGATGTGTATAGATGTTGCTGATTAGCTAATCCCACGTTTGTTTAGATGTTTGATGTTTAGATGTGTTTAGATGTTGCTGAATTTGTTTATAAATATGAGTAGGATAATAAAATGATAATCATTGTTAGGCAAATCCCACGTTTATAAGTTCTCGAGTCGACGATGCCCATGCCGCATCCTCGTCGTCGAGTCAGCGGCGACCACCTGCTTGAGAGGCGCCATGTCCGGGATTGGGCTCCACCGGGCTGGCACTGGGAGGTGCTGCCTTCCGGGGCACGGAGCTTGGTGAGGAATGAGGGTCCCGTCGTCGACCCGGAGGTTATTTGGTGGCGGTCGCGTGGACCACAGTCAGTGCAGAGGGAGCCGGCCCCCGCGGAGGTGGTACGTCGCCGTGTCAGGGAGGAGGACGAGCACGTCCGACGCTACATGGCTGCGTTGGACGCCAGGTTCTCCAATACCTGGCAGGTTCTTCAGGGATCACACCCGAGCTATGATCATGTCATAGTTCCTTATCTTTGGGTGTCCACCGCCTGTGCCGCGAGACGTCAACTATTCTGATGATGTATTAGTGATATTATATTCGATGATGTATTAGTGATACTATTCGATGATGTATTAGTGATATTATATGATCGCATTTGTTGTTGCATTGCCTTGTATTGATTTGCATATCTCCGGTTCTGCTTATTGAATGCATTCTAATTGTTTTATATTTGTTCTGGATTAGTTAAGCTATGGACGGTAGAGACAGAGACCATGATCAAGAGAATGCCATGTACGACCTGATACGCTCCGGAAACGAAGAGAATGAAGTAGATGATGACTCACAATACCTTAACCCATCCGGTGAGGGAATTGAGGAAGAACAACCAAGAGACGAAGGCGAACCAGCTGACAATGACGATGGCGAAGAAATTTTTGTCCATTTAACAGAGTCCCGCAAGGTATTAATTTGCCCTCTGGTGATCATCAGATGTATTGATTGATTTGTATATATTAACGAATCTTTCTTCCTTTTAGCCCTCCAGATCGAGCAAATCTTCTACAAGGGTTAAACGTGGCCCGACAAAAAAGTTGAAACAAGGCGTAAAGTTTAACATCGATCAAATCAGAGTAGATGGCGAACCGATTGCTCCTAAAGAGAATGCGGACAAATTTATACGTCAATGTGGAGTTATCGTTAGGGACCAAATCCCGATCACCGTTCAAGAATGGAATCAGCCAAAAGATACCCAAGCAGTTTCTTTTGTCAGCCAAAGAGCAAAAGATCTGCTTTGGGAGGAGCTCATGAAACATTTCACCCTACCAAAGGATCTCACAGATCTCCAACGGGAGAAAGTCAAGAAGTGTGCTCTTAAGAAGATGGCCACACAATTCCAGTCTTGGAAGAAAAGATTATGGAAAAGTTACGTGGAAAACGAAAGGAAGACTCCAGAATTCAAAGGAGAATATGTGAAGTTAGCAGATGACTAGGACGAATTTCTGAAGTTCAAGGAATCAGAAGAAGCTAAGAAACGGTCGAGAATAAACAAGATAAATGCCAACAAAAAAAAGTGGCACCATCGTCTGGGGCCAGGCGGCTACAAGTATGGGTTGCCTAAGTGGGATGAATCGGAGAGAAACATGAAGGCTGCAGGGGTCACTCCAGTAATAGAGACTTGGCCCGAGAGGTGCAGGACTTGGTTTTATGCACATGGGGGAAAGTTGGACCCAAAGACAGGGGAGGTTCTTGAACTAGCAAGTCTTAAAGAAGCCACGGACGAGTTACTTAAAGCAATAGCAGAAGCTCGAGCGGGTGTGTACGAGCCCGAGAGAGAGAAGGACGAGCTTTCGCGCGCCCTCAAGAATCCTGAACACCCGGGACGAACACGAGGCAAAGGCATGGTTCTGTGGTTTCTGGGATTTGCGGATTGGAACGACAGCTACAGAAGTCGTGACAGAAAGAAGAAGCATGAAGTAGATCGGATTCAGGACTTGGAACGCAAATATAACATGCAGCAGGAGCAAATCAACAAACTTAGCCAGCAAGGCGCGTCTCAGCAGCAGCAGCAACCAGATCCAGCATTGGATGGTACCATTCCATCATCTATGCCGAAAAGCAGCGTGGGTTCCAGGAGGTTCCGGCCGATGATGCACTGCTGGCTCGCTACCCCGTGGATGATATCCTAGAGTCGACACCTTGTGAGCTACCCGTGAAACTGAAGAACATATCCATGAAGGCGGCGGACGGCTTTGCTTTACCGAGTGGACATGAAGCAACTTTCCACGGCAATCCGATTCCACCTGGCTATGCTCGTGCCGGGGTGGATCAAGTTGTGCCGGCATATCAAACACTAGATCTTGACTACCCTGGAGGTGAAGGGGAGCGGACACTGGGAGAAGCCAGGCGTTGTGTCATTTTATGGAAAAAGGAATGCATCGTGTTTCCAAACTCAGTGCCAAGGCCACCGACTCCTCGTCCAAGTCTGCCGCGTCAGCAGACTCCAACCCTCCCCGAGACGGAGCGCGGGGTGAGTCCTTCGAATCCATCTCCGCCGCGCCAGCCGAATCCATCCCACCCCAAGACGGAGCGCATGGCGAGTCCGCAATATCAAGCTCCGCCACGTCAGCAGAGTCCATCCCACCCCGAGAAGGAGCCTAGCGCGAGATGTCCGCGATATCAAAAAACAGCGTCTTCAAAGCGGAAGAGAACACAAAAGAAGAAACCGGCCGAGCCTCCTGCCAAAAAGAAGTTATCTTACGAGAAGACTGACGAGGAACTCGATGAATCAGTGAATCTCGCTTTGCGGGCCCATTTTGGACCGAAAGCGCCCCTGCCGCCAAAGGAGAAAATACCCGACGAGGTCATACAACACTTTATTGATGCAGCTAAACCGGTAGAGAAAAGACCGGTATCAGACTATGAATGCTGTATTACCAAGTCCTATGCATCCCAGAAAAGACAGAAGTCGAGCGGTAGCAGTAAATGCGGGAAAACTGTTCCCCAGCTCGGAGAACAGGCAGTCCAATCGATCAGCCCGCTCAAGGTGAGTGCCAATAACGTGGTAATAACCGACGCTGATATAGAGAATGCTAGAATGCTCAGCATCACCGTTGAACAATTCCTAGAGATCGAGGAATTTCCACCGTTAGATCCGAAGGAAATAGAACGACAATATGTCCCCGGGAAACCTCTGGTCAGTCCTGACGAAGAGAAGCTTCTAACAACGCAAATGTACAAATTGCATGACTGGTACATGAGAGAAATAAAGGATGGGCGAGAGAGCCTCATGGTGAAAGTCGAGAAAGACCATTACGTCCATGAAAAAGATTTGTGGATTGAAAATGAAGAATTTTTTCAGTTATTCAATCAAAAAGCACTCGACAAATCTATCGTCAGTTGCTATTGTCTGTAAGTGATTTCTTTCTGTAATTTAAGTCTCTAGCTCAGCTCGTTCATTGCTTGTTATTATACTCACTATATTCTTTTGTGTGGTATTATGTAGAATGAAGATTTTTGAATTGAAAAGAGCTGGAGTCTATGGCATTGGGTTCATTGACCCAAATACCGTCAATGAAGAAGTGTTGAGAAGGCACCCTAAAGACACGGAGAAATTGCTTCTAAGGTTTTTGAAGGCCCTAAAGTACAAAGCAGAAATAATTTTACCTTGGAACTTCCAGTGAGTGTTACTGTCTTGTACTACAAATTCTATTTTTGCTTATATATATATATACTCAATGTTACGTGTAGTTGATGAGTTATGCATGCCCGCTTATACAAATCGTGTGCGCAGCTACTACTGGATCCTTCTAATCATTAGAGTTGACGATGGAACTGTTGAAGTACTGGACTCGCTAAGTAAAGACCCTGAAGATTACAAAAGCTTCCATTCGTTGCTCGAAAGGTAATTTCAATCATTGACACACTATGTCGGCTTCTTTATTAGTTCATTTCCTGATATCAAGTAATTAATAACTCCTTTATTCATTTTGTTTGCCGGGCAGGGTTTGGATAAAGTTCACCAAAGAGGTCACCGGTGAATGGAAAGAGGAGCTGAAATGGCGAAAGCCCAGGGTAATTAAGTAGTACTAGCTACGTCCGCGCATCTCTTTAATTATAGTTTCAATACCATTGTCATGCTTCATTATTATCTGATTGAATTCTATTCTCGTAAAGTGCATGAGGCAGGCACAGGGGACTAAAATATGTGCATATTACGTTTGCGAGAACATTCGCTTTATGACCGAAAGCAGCAAGAGTGCAAGAGATCTTTGGGTACGTAAACACCATTCATATTTTTTTATCATGATCTAATACATATACGCACAACTAACATGTTCATATTGATCTCCTTCTTTAAAGATGCACGAGATGCGGGATAAGCTCCTACCAACGGACCGCATACGAGCAATTCAAGAGGAAATTGCAGGATTTTTGCTTCAGCAGGTCATATCTCCCGACGAAGAATACCATTACCCGATCCGCAAATGATCTGCAAATTGTACGATAAATTGTATATACCAAATTGTATATATATATATATGTGTATGCATGTGGTCGTACGAGAAATTCTATGATATATATATGATTGCTTGTACGAGAAATTTTATGATATATGATCGGTTCTACGAGAAATTCTATTATATATGCATAACGTGTACAGTATGTAGCGTAAAATATGTTTGAAATGAAAAAGAATTAAATGGAAAACACAAAATGAAAAGGAAAAATAAACAATAAACACTAATTAAACCCCTAAACACCTAAACCCCTAAACCCCTAAACCTTTAGTCCCGGTTGGTGTTACCAACCGGGACCAAAGGTCCCCATGCCCTGGCGCGCGTTGCCGGCCATGTGGCCAGGGTTTAGTCCCGGTTCGTAGCCAACCGGGACTAAAGGCTTGGACCCTTTAGTCTCTATACTTTAGTCCCGGTTGGCGAACCGGGACTAAAGACCCTTCCCAACCGGGACTAATGGCATGTTTTCTACTAGTGGAGGGGGAGGCTTTGCGGACATACAGACCGCTGCGACACACGCTTCTAACTGCCTTGGCCCACCCCCTCTCTTGCCCGAAGCCAGCTTCCCACATTCTTGCCTCTTCGCATTGATATCGACTCAGAGCAAACGTGACTGCTCGCTGACGCCGGCATTCAAGCGGCTTGCCGGCCGAGGGCGCCGCCCATGTCATGCCCTCGGTCTTTGTGCATGTTCAATTCTGCAGATACGTTTACTGGACGGGACAAATATCTACCACATCCGTTCAATGCCGTCCCTCCATCTACTGCCATTCAACGGACTCGTTGGCCGAGGAACCAACTTTGACGCCCGTGAATTGATGCAGCAGGATGCTTGGCGTCGTCGACATCCACTATTTAAAGGCAACCACACCCAGCTCACAACAAACCACAACCCATCTGATCCACATCTTCTTCCCATGCACCACATACGTCATTACCGTGAGCGGGAACACTCTCTGGGAGAGTCTCTCGATGGAGCGGAAGTACGAGGTGTTCGTCCTTGCGGTCGCCGGGCAAAGCCATCGTGCCAAGCAGATAGAGGACGACAACGACATGCCAGCCAGCTCTCAGTATGTCTCCGATGAAGACTCTACATAGGTGCATGCCGGCTTCACGATGGAGCATGCACATGCGCACTTCAATGCCGCCATGGCAAAGGAGAAATTGGCACATGCGCCTATGTCGATGCTTCGGCAGGCGCATGAGGAACTTCGCTATAACTTGTTCATCCTGGAGAAGCACCGGCTGGCGGAGGGCCAGATCTCCGGCAAGCACGAGGAAGGTGTGGTGAACCCCAACTTCGTCGTCAAGAAATAGATACTCTACGAGGCCACCCGCACTCAACCGCCGCTCGCAACGTATAGGTAGCGCAGCCGGACGTGAAGGCGGCGCTGGCTGGCAGGTGATCACGGACGAGAACGCCGCCACCTGCACGTCCTATGCGCCGCCAAACGCTATTTGGACACGTCGGTGGGATGAGGAGCGCGTCGATCCTCCACTTCTATCGTGGACCTTACGTCCACCGGTGACGGATAGGTCGTGGACTCCGACGAGGATGAGTAGGACATGAGAGGCGGGGGGCTCTAGTCTTAAGTAGGCCGGTCCATCTCCCATGTTCTACTCTCCCTTGTCGATGATCGCGCCTTCACTTCGCGAGTCTTATCCGCACTCACTCATGGATACGACAGATGGAGGACGCGGTCGCCGGAAGGGAACAACAAGGACACGGACAACAGACGCTGATGTAGGCTACGTTTAGGTCTCCCCCCCTTTTTTTAATGAAAATTGTCTGAAATGTCATGAATGTGCTCCGGTTTGTATGAAATTCATCCGGTTTGCATGTAATTTGTCCGGTTAGTTGAAACACGGCTTGGAATGTATGCAGAAAGCTTTGGATGGCACACTCCCGCATAAGTGTCCGCGGTTTGGTCACCCCTGGTCCGTGGACGGATGTGGTGTTCAGTTTGCAGATTGGTATTGGAGATGCCCTTAGGAAGTGTCTGTTTCAAGTCGAATAGTGCTTTTTCTAAAATTTAGTCAAATAATTTTTTCTCGAATACGCATAGCATGTGTATTATATATTAGAGGAGAAAGAATATAAGAAACCTCCATCGAGAGTGTTACAAGTTGTTTCACCCACTTCCACATATACTCCTTTGCCTACACCTCACACAAGACCCATCGGGGCGTTTCCATAAAGAAAACGTCAAGGTCCCCTTTGAAGAGGCATGTCGTTCGCCAAGCCCTATCCTCACTCTCTATTCTCCCCATAACATATGTCATTTATGGGGGTAACTTCATCCAACACGACCGCATTCTGGTGCTTCCAAAGCTCCCATAAGCCAAGTGTTAGGATGGCTCGACTGTGATGTCCTTGTACCATCTTATACCAGCCCCACTAGTCGAATACTACTTCCTACTTCCAAGTCGTCGATATACATATATATATATATATAGAGGGGTAAAGAAATACGACGCCAATATCTAGTTGTGGTTCCCTTAAAAGGAACGCCCCGAGTGAACAACTCATTACCTGGGGGAGGGAGAAGGCGGCAAATGAAAATGTTCGTTGGAGGGGAACCCTCCCAGCGAACCGCGAAGGCTATATCGCTTATAACGAGAGTTCCTCCGGTCTGGCATGAAGCATTTTCACCCTGCTACAGTACTCGGTCGGCCCGTTTTTCCTGTGGTGTTTTCGGTCGAGAAGATCGCATGTGGTGGTTCATGTACTAGTTTCTTCCGGGTTTTCTTTTTCTTTTTCCTTTTTTCCTTTTATTGTTTTCTTTTGGTTTTCTCTAATTCTTCACTGATTTTCTTCGGTCTTATGTTTTTCTTTCTTTTTCATCGGTTTTGTTTGTTTCTTTCATGCTTTTCACTAGTTTTTCTTTATTTCCATTTCTTTCTTCGCCTTTCTTCGTTTCTTTGTCGGTTTTTCACAGTTTTTTTTGCTTTTCTTTCTTTCTTGGTTTTCTTTCTTTGTTTTTCATTTGTTTCTTTCTTGATTTTCATTGGTTTTCTTCTTGTTCTTTGGTTTTTCTCGGTTTTTAATACATGGTCAACATTTTCGTACATGTTTTCAAATTTTTCATGTTTGATGAACATTTTTGGAATAGAAGATTAGCATTTTTTAATACATGGTCAACATGTTTTCTATACATATTTTTAACATTTTTGAAAGCTTGATTAATAGTTTTCAAATACAAGATTAACAAATTTTTTATGAATGGTCAACATTTGCGTATACATATTTAACATTTTTCAAATGCTTGATTATTATTTTTAAATGCAAGATTAACTATCTTTTAATACATGGTCAACTTATGTGTGTGTGTGTATATATATATATATAGAGAGAGAGAGCATTTTTCAAATGCTTAATTAACATTTTTAATTACGCCCCCCCCCCCCCCCGACGAACCCCTCTTCCTCCTGCACGTAAGGCATCAGGTGGGCCAAAACGAGAAAAGGTCCATTTCTCTGTCATGCACTGCTAAGCTTTAAAAAGTATGGGTTTTATACCTCATCTTAGAAAATTTAAAAAGAGCTTAAAAATGTGATGATGTACAACAAAATAAAAATGCAGTTATGTTCAAAATTGATCAGGTGTTTGTACACCCTGACAAACCCACAAATTGCATGAAAAAATAAAAAGGAATTGCACATGCTAAAATTTAGAGAAAAACTAGACAATGCCTTTCCACTGCCACAATATTGAAAAAACTAATTAAAAAACTTTGAAAAATGTCATGTGATCATCCATATGTAGAGGAGGACAGAGTAAAAATGCCATGTCATATAGTTTACCGTGATGAAAATAAATAAAAAATTCATTTGATTAATACCTGAAAATTGTAAATTTGCCATGATATTAATAAATAAAAATGCCATGTTATCAATAATAAAATATGACATGCTCTTAACAGCAAAATGACATGCTCTTAATAGTAGAAAAGACATGATCTTAAATAATAAAAATGTCATGTTGTCAATAATAAAAGTAGATAAAGACATGATCTTAAAAATACGATGCTCTTAATAGTATAGTGCACTGCTCTTAAAAGTAGATAATGACATGATCTCAATAGTAGAAATGTCATGCTCTTAACAAAAGAAATGGCATGCTCTTAATAGTAGAAATGTCATAGTGAATACATGTAATCCTTGATTAAAGTCATCCCCGTAGAGTATCACAATTGTTATTACTTTGAGGTTTAGGGTTCAGAACAATAGCATGTGCATACAATTTGCCGCTAATATCAAGAACACAAATATATTCATGAAAACATAATAGGTTCAAATCTGAAATCATGATGCTCGGGCCCTAGTGACAAGCATTAAGCATGGCAAACTCATAGCAACATTAATCCGAGAACATAGTGGATACTAGGGGTCAAGCCCTAACAAATCTGACAACGATTACATAAGAAATCTCATCCAAAGCCCATCTTCCTCCATATAACTACTGAAGATTACTCACACATGGATGTGAGCACCATGAAATTGTTGATGAAGGGTTGGTGATGACGACGACGACGAATCCCGCTCATCGGAGCCAGAAACGGACTCCAGATTAGGGCTCCCGATGAAGGACAGTAGGTGGCGGCGGCTCTATATCATAAAATGTGATGATTTTTTTCTAGGATATATGGGAATTTGTAGTGTTGGAATTAGTTCAAATCTGTAGCCGGTGGCCCACACGAGACAGGTGGCGCGCCCTAGTCACGCCACCTGGTCATGTGGTCGTCTGGTGGCCCTCTGATACTTCTTTGCTCAAATATTCTTCATTTATTCCAAAATAAATCTCCAAAAATCTCCGTCCAATTCTGAGCACTTTTATTTTTTGCACAAAGACAACATTGATTAGTCCCTTTAGTGATCCAGTAAAGGAGCATAAAGGATTCTCGCCTTTTCCCCATAGGTGACCTTGAGTTATCAAACCCATGAGAGGATGGTACCCTTTAAGTTAACGGTTTCTAACAAAGCTTTTGTAAGAGTACTAATTCCAACTTTTGATCAGATCAAAATCAAGTTGGTACTAATAACTCTTACAATAAATATAGTCATGGGTATGAGGACTTGTTCTTACAACAATATATTTGTGATGGGACCATTATGATCTTAATTTGTGCCCTGGAAGTCATCCATCGATATGTTCTTGCAACATATCTAAGTGGGGGATGTGTCCAAATTACATCTTGACCAGTATGCATCCTACATCAAGAGTCAGTTGTCTAACCAAAGGGCCTATCCGTCACGCGGGGTTGCCCTAGTAATTAAGATAGAAATTAGACAAAAGCATTAGGCATTTAATAACTACACCTCTTGTATCCCAAAGATAGGATATGTGTTACCATACTAAACCTATCTGTCACTAGTGTTCATTATAACACATCACGGTCTCCCTTCCCTTAGCCTCTTCGTGGATCGTTCTCCATGATCATGGGTACTTGCAAGGACAAAAAACGCGAATGAGACAAGAGACAACTACGAATAAATTTTACGCTACACGTACAGGAAGTTAATTCAAAGTACTTCCATTGACCCCTGCAACAAATACATTGGGTTGTAGTGCTATGCCTCAACCCATGGCCTTACCGACTACTCACACATGGATATCAGATCACACGAATAAATCATTAAAGAACACATCATGAAGATTGCTTGATTGATAATATGTCTTACAATGGTTGGCGGATGTGATACACGATTACAAAGTATGGCTAGATTGTTGAGCACTATGGTGGTGGCTATGGAGACATACATGGGAAATGGCGGCGGCTAGGGTTGATGAAGATAACTATTGCGCAGATGATGATGTGTGACGACCTCTATTGCTCTTCTGGCGTGGGGCCTTTTATAAAGCTAGTTCAGGTGGATCAGACGACTGTGTTGGCGGTCCACACGACCATCCATACGAGCAGAGATGGTCGTATGTGTCGGAAATATTCCCTAGAGGCAATAGTAAATTGGTTATTATCATATTTTCTCGTTCATGATAATCGTTTATTATCGATGCTATAATTGTATTGATCGGAAACTCAAATACATGTGTGGGTACATAGACAACAACATGTCCCTAGTGATCCTCTACCAGACTAGCTCGTTGATCAAAGATGGCCATGGTTTCCAGGTCATAGATATGAGTTTTCATTTGATAACGGGATAACATCATTAGGAGAATGATGTGATGGACAAGACCCAAACTATGAACGTAACATATGATCGTGTCAAGTTTATTGCTATCGTTTTCTGCATGTCAAGTATTTGTTCGTACGACCATGAGATCATGCAACTCACTGACACCGGAAGAGTATCTTGTGTGTATCAAACGTCGCAACGTAACTGGGTGACTATAAATATGCTCTACAGGTATCTCCGAGGGTGTCTGTTGAGTTGGCATGGATTAAGACTGGGATTTGTCACTCCGTATGACGGAGAGGTATCTCAGGGCCCACTCGGTAATACAACATCATAATGAGCTTGCAAGCAATGTGACTAAGGAGTAGACGCGGGATCTTGTATTACGGAACGAGTAAAGAGACTTGCCGGTAACGAGATTGAACTAGGTATGGAGATACCGACGATCGAATCTTGGGCAAGTAACATACCGATGAACAAAGGGAACTGCATACGGGATTGACTGAATCCTTGACATCGAGGTTCGACCGATAAAGATCTTCGTAGAATATGTAGGAACCAATATGAACATCCAGGTTCCACTGTTGGTTATTGGCCGTGGAGGTGTCTCGGTCATGTCTGCATAGTTCTCAAACCCGCAGGGTCTGCACACTTAACGTTCGATGATGATTTGGCATTGTTGAGATGTATGTTTTGGTGACCGAAGGTTGTTCGGAGTCCCGGATGAGAGCCCGGACATCACGAGGAGTTCCGGAATGGTCCGAGGTAAAGATTTATATATATGAAAGTGATATTCGGGTTCCGAAAAAGTCTCAGGTGTTTCCGGTAGTGTACCGGGAGTACCGAAAAGGTTCCGGGGGTCCAACGGGAGGGGCCCACCCACCCCGGGGGGAGCACATGGGCCCAAGAGGTGGCGCACCAGCCCCTGGTGGGCTGGGCAGACGACCCCTATAGGGCCCATGCGCCCAAGGTGGAAAGGTGGAGGTGCCTTGGAGGGGAGGGACTCCTCCCTAGGGTTCCCACCTCCCTTATGGGAGGTGGACTCCTCCCCTCCCACTTCGGCCGGCCCCTCCTTGAAGGAGGGGCTAGGGCTGCACCCCACCTACCCCTTCCTCCTATAAATAGAGAGGGAGAGGGAGGGCAGCTACACGCTTAAGCCATGGCGCAAGCCTCTCTCTCTCTCCCTCTAGATTAGTTCTCCTCTAGATTGGTTTCAGTAGTGCTTGGCGAAGCCCTGCCGGAACAGCTCCACCACCACCGCCACCACGCCGTCCTGTTGCCGGAGATCTCATCTACCTCTCCGTCCTCGCTTGCTGGATCAAGGAGGCGGAGACGTCATCGAGCTGTACGTGTGTTGAACGCGGAGATGTCGTCCGTTCGGCGCTAGATCGGAACAGATCAAGATTGGACCGCGGGACGGATCGTGATTGGATCGCGAAGACATTCGACTACACCAACCGCGTTTCTTAACGCTTCCCGCTTAGCGATCTACAAGGGTATGTAGATGCAATCTCTCCTCTCGTAGGTGTTCATCTCCTAGATCGATCTTGGTGAGCGTAGGAAAATTTTGAATTTTTTTGTTTCCCATGCAACGTTCCCCAACAGTGGCATCATGAGCTAGGTCTTTGCATAGATGACATCACCAGTAGAACACAAAGGGGTTTGTGGGCGTTGATATTCAGATTGCTTCCTTCCTTGGTGTTTTCTTGATTCAGCGGTATTGCGGGAAGGGCCCGGACCAAATTTACATGTCCTCGTACATGAGACCGGTTCCATCGACTGACATGTGACTTTGTTGCATAAGATGGCTGGCGGGTGTCTGTCTCTCCCACCTTAGTTGAATCGGATTCGACAAAGGCGGTCCTTGTAGAAGGTTAAATAGCAACTTGTATATCACCGTTGTGGTTTTGCGTAGGAAAGAATCGTTCTTGCTAGATACCCATAGCAGCCACGTAAAACATGCAACAACAAATTAGAGGACGTCTAACTTGTTTTTGCAGGGTATGTTGTGATATGATATGGCCAAAGACATGATGAAATATATTTGATGTATGAGATGATCATGTTTTTTGTAATAGTTTATATCGACTTGCATGTTGATGCATACGGCAACCGACAGGAGCCATAGGGTTGTCTTTAATTATTTTATGACCTGCGTGTCAATCATTAAGCGCTATGCAATGCTTTACTTTATCGCTAAACGGTAGCAAGGTAGTAGAAGCATGGTTGGCGCGACAACCCCGATGGCAACACGATGATGGAGATCATGATGATCGAGATCATGGTGTCATGCCGGTGACGATGGAGATCATGCCGGTGCTTTGAAGATGGAGATCAAAAGCACAAGTTGATGGCCATATCATGTCACTTATGATTTGCATGTGATGTTAATCCTTTTTATGCATCTTATTTTGCTTAGGACGACGGTAGCATTATAAGGTGACCCCTCACTAAAATTTCAAGATAAAATTGTGTTCATCCCGAGTGTGCACTGTTGCGAAAGTTCGTCGTTTCGAAGCACCATGTGATGATCGGGTGTGATAGACTCTACGTTCACATACAACGGGTGCAAGCCAGTTTTGCACATGCGGAATAGTCGGGTTAAACTTGACGAGCCTAGCATGTACAGACATGGCCTCGGAACACAAGAGACCGAAAGGTCGAACATGAATCATATAGTAGATATGATCAACATGGAGATGTTCACCATTGAAACCACCTCATCTCACGTGATGATCGGACTTGGGTTTGTGAATTTGGATCATGTAACACTCGGATGACCGGAGGGATGTCAATTTGAGTGGGAGCTTTAAGTAATATGATTAACTAAACTCATTATCTTGAACAATAGTCAAATTGTCTTTGCAAGTTTATGCTGTAGATCAATGGCTCGCGCAGTAGCTCCCCTGAATTTTAATGCGTTCCTAGAGAAAGCCAAGCTGAAAGATGATGGAAGTAACTTTGTAGAATGGGCCCGTAATCTGAGGATTATCCTCACGGCTGCCTGATACGTCTCCAACGTATCTATAATTTTGATTGTCCCATGCTATTATATTATCCATCTTGGATGTTTTATATGCATTTATATGCTATTTTATATTATTTTTTGGGACTAACCTATTAACCTAGAGCCCAGTGCCAGTATCTATTTTTCCCCTTGTTTTTGAGTTTTACAGAAAAGGAATATCAAACGGAGTCCAAACGGAATAAAAATTTACGGTGATCATTTATGGACCAGAAGAAGCCCACGGAGCATTGGAGGTGGGCCAGAAGAGCCACGAGGCGATCACAAGCCTAGGGGGCGCCCCCCTAGGGTGTGCCCCCTGGCTTGTCGCCGCCTCGTGGATCCCCCTGATGTGATTCCAACGCCAAGTACCCCTATATATCCAGTAACCCCCAGAAAGAAACCTAGATCGGGAGTTCCGCCGCCGCAAGCCTCTGTAGCCACGAAAAACCAATCGGGAGCCCGTTTCGGCACCCTGCCGGAGGGGGAAACCATCACCGGAGGCCATCTTCATCATCCCGGCGGTCTCCATGACGAGGAGGGAGTAGTTCGCCCTCGGGGCTGAGGGTATGTAGCAGTAGCTATGTGTTTGATCTCTCTCTCTCTCTCTCTCTCTCTCTCGTGTTCTTGAGAGGACACGATCTTGATGTACCGCGAGCTTTATTAATATAGATGAATCATATGGATTTTTCCCCTCTCTATCTTCTTGTGATGAATTGAGTTTTCCCTTTGAAGTTTTCTTATCGGATTGAGTCTTTAAAGGATTTGAGAACACTTGATGTATGTCTTGCGATGGGATATCCGTGGTGACAATGGGATGTTCTATTGATCCACTTGATGTATGTTTTGGTGATCAACTTGCGGGTTCCGTGACCTTGGGAATCTATGCATAGGGGTTGGCACACGTTTTCGTCTTGACTCTCCGGTAGAAACTTTGGGGCACTCTTTGAAGTTCTTTGTGTTGGATTGAACATGATGAATCTGAAATTGTGTGATGCATATCGTATAATCAAGCCCATGGGTACTCGTGGTGACATTGGAGTATCTAGGTGACATTAGGGTTTTGGTTGATGTGTATCTTAAGGTGTTATTTTAGTATGAACTCTAGGGTTGTTCGTGACACTTATAGGGATAGCTCATATGATTGATCGGAAAAGATAACTTTGAGGTGGTTTCGTACCCTACAATAATTTCTTCGTTTGTTCTCCGCTATTTGTGACTTTGGAGTGAACTCCTTGTCGCACGTGAGGGATTTACATATGATTCAACTATGTCAGTATTGTTGAGAGAACTTGCACTAGTGAAAGTATGAACCCTAGGCCTTGTTTCTAAGCATTGCAATACCGTTTGTGCTCACTTTTATCATTAGTTATCTTGCTGTTTTTATATTTTCAGATTACAGAAACCTATATCTACTATCCATATTACACTTGTATCACCATCTCTTCGCCGAACCAGTGCACCTATACAATTTACCATTGTATTGCGTGTGTTGGGGACACAAGAGACTCTTTGTTATTTGGTTGCAGGGTTGTTTGAGAGAGACCATCTTCATCCTACGCCTCCCACGGATTGATAAACCTTAGGTCATCCACTTGAGGGAAATTTGCTACTGTCCTACAAAACTCTGCTCTTGGAGGCCCAACACGAGTCTACAAGAAGAAGGTTGCGTAGTAGACATCAAGCTCTTTTCTGGCGCCGTTGCCGGGGAGGTGAGTGCTTGAAGGTAAATCTTTAGATCTTGCAATTGAATCTTTTAGTTTCTTGTTTTATCACTAGTTTAGTCTATAAAAGAAAACTACAAAAAAATGGAATTGAGGTTGCCTCATATACTTCATCTTTATAATGTCTTTCGTGAAAATGATGGAAAGGAAAATTGTGCCAAAGTGTTAGAAGAAGAAGTCAATAAAATGTTTGGCACTAAATCTTTGTATGATGAGAATGATTGCAATGTTGTTAGTATGAATTCCTTGAATATTCATGATGCTAATGATATGCAAAGCTACAAGCTTGGGGATGCTATGTTTGATGAAGATGATATGTTTAGTCCCCCAAGTTTTGATGAGCAAATTTATTATGATGAAAGCATGCCTCCTATTTATGATGATTATTGTGATGACATGTATGCTATAAAGAATAATGATAACCATGAAACTTTTCATCATGATTTTAATTTTCAATTGGATTATGCTTCACATGATAGTTATTTTGTTGAGTTTGCTCCCACTACTATTGATGAGAATAAATTTGCTTATGTCGTGAGTAGTAAAATTTCTATGCTTATGAATCATGAAAAGAATGCTTTATGTGATAGTTATATTGTTGAATTCATTCATGATGCTACTGAAAATTATTATGAGGGAGGAGTATATGCTTGTAGGAATTGCAATAATATCCAGTTTCCTCTCTATGTGTTGAAAATCTTGAAGTTTTGCTTGTTTTACCTTCCTATGCTAGTTGATTCTTGTTCCCATAAGTTGTTTGATCACAAAATCCCTATGCATAGGAAGTGGGTTAGGCTTAAATGTGCTAGTCATATGCTTCATGATGCTCTCTTGCATTTTTCAATTCTTATCTTTTATGTGAGCATCATTGAAATCATCATGCCTAGCTAAAAGGCATTAAAGAAAAGTGCTTGTTGGGAGACAACCCAATATTTATACCTACTGTTTTTGTGTGTTCACATGATTAAGCTACTGTATTAATCATGTTTTATAGCTTTTGTTTCAATAAAGTGCCAAGTAAAGCCTTTGGGGTAGTGTGGATGGTAGTTGACATGATTCTGTGCAAAAACAGAAAGTTTTGTGTCCAGTGCAGAAAATTCTATAAATCACTGGAACGTGATAATTAGCTGAAATTTTTACAAATGATTTATATACAAATTCCATACGTTTTCCTAATTTTTCAGAATTTTTGGAGTTGCAGAAGTATGGTGGTTGTTCAGATCATTACAGACTGTTCTGTTTTTGACAGAATCTGCCTTGTTTGCATAATTTGCTTGTTTTAGTGTTTCCATAGATTATATTAAGTGATATAAATTGTGGAAATGATACATTACAGTAGTAATTGTGTGATAACAATTATGGATCTTGTCTTTGACAGTACCTAAGTGAATAATTTGTGTTTATCATACTAACCCATCTCACGAAGTTCCGTTAAGTTTTGTGTTGTGAAGTTTTCAAGTTTTGGGTAAAGATTTGATGGACTATGGAATAAGAAGTGGCAAGAGCCTACGCTTGGGGATTCCCAAGGCACCCAAAGGTAATATTCAAGGACAACCAAGAGCCTAAGCTTGGGGATGCCCCGGAAGGCATCCCCTCTTTCGTCTTCAATCCATCGGTAAATTTACTTGAGGCTATATTTTTATTCACCACATGATATGCGTTTTGCTTGGAGCGTCATTTTCTTTTGTTAGGATTTGCTTGATGTTATTTATATTAATGTTTTGCATCTTTTATTTCAATAAAAGTGTCAAGGGTAGCCTTCACCATGCTCAATTTGCAAGTATATGAGTTGCTGTTTCAAAACAGAAAGTTTGCTGTTAGTGCAAAAATTCCCTAGAATAGTAAGTATATCATAAAATCTTGAAATTTTGACACAGCATGATCTTATAAATTCTATATAGTGTGGTAAATTTTCAGAATTTATGGAGTTAATTAAGTATGGATCTTGCTGCATTCTTTACAGACTGTTCTGTTTAGGCAGATTGCTGTTATGTTTGCATTGTTTGCATATGTTTGCTTGTTTAATTGTTCTATTTGAGGATAGGAGTATTAAATATGCAGAGGCATTTAGTATGCAATGTCAAATTATAATTTTAGTGATTTTCTTCAGTAAAGAATGATAAGGTTATGCGTTGATTTATACTAACTTATCTTACTAGTTCTTGTTGAGTTTTGTGTGGATGAAGTTTTTAAGATTTAGGGAAACCGTGATATGAGAGGACTTAAGGAGACACAAGAGCTCAAGCTTGGGGATGCCCAAGGCATCCCTAATTAATATTTCAAGAAGTCTCAAGCATCTAAGCTTGGGGATGGCCCGGTTGGCATCCCACCTTTCTTCTTCAACAACTATCGATCGGTTAGTATCGGTTGAACCCAAGTTTTTGCTTCTTCACATGATATGTGCTATCCTTGGAATGCCATTTTATTTTGTTTTTATGTTTGAATAAATTACTTAAGATATGAAATTCTTAGATGAGAGAGTCTTCACATAGTTATTTAATTTTTTGACTACTCATTGATCTTCACTTATATCTTTTTGGAGTAGTTTGTCTTTTGCTCTAGTGCTTCACTTATATCTTTTTAGAGCACGGCGGTGGTTTTATTTTATAGAAATTGTTGAACTCTCTTGATTCAATTATATTATTTTGAGAGTCTCTAAACAGCATGGTAATTTGTTTAGGTTATGAATTTAGTCCTAATATGATGGGCATCCAAGAGAGATGTAATAAAAACTTTCATATAAAAGTGCATTGAATACTATGAGAAGTTTGATTCCTTATGATTGTTTTTAGATATAAGATGGTAATATTAGAGACATGCTAGTGAGTAATTGTGGATTGGTAGAAATACTTGTGTTAAAGTTTGTGATTCACATAGCATGCACGTATGGTGAACCGTTATGTGACGAAGTCGGAGCATGATTTATTTATTGATTGCCTTCCTTTGTGTGGAGGTCGGGATCGCGCGATGGTTAACTCCTACCAACCCTTCCCCTAGGAGCATGCATGTTGTACTTTGTTTTGATAACTAATAGACTTTTGCAATAAGTATGTGAGTTCTTTGTGACTAATGTTGAGTCCATGGATTATACGCACTCTCACCCTTCCACCATTGCTAGCCTCTCTAGTACCGCGCAACTTTCGCCGGTGCATTACACCCACCATATATCCTTCCTCAAAACAGCCACCATACCTACCTATTATAGAATTTCCATAGCCATTCCGAGATATATTGCCATGCAACTTCCACCGTTCCGTTTATTATGACACACATCATCATTGTCATATTGCTTTGCATGATCATGTAGTTGACATCGTATTTGTGGCAAGGCCACCGTTCATATTTTTCATACATGTCACTCTTGAGTCATTGCACATCCCGGTACACCGCCGGAGGCATTCATATAGAGTCATATCTTGTTCTAGTATCGAGTTGTAATTCTTGAGTTGTAAGTAAATAAAAGTGTGATGATCATCATTATAGAGCATTGTCCCATGTGAGGAAAGGATGATGGAAACTATGATTCCCCCACAAGTCGGGATGAGTCTCCGGACTTTATGAAAAATAAAAGAGGCCAGAGAAGCCCAAATAAAAAAAAAGGAGGCCAAAGATCCCCTCTCAAAAAAATGAGAGAAAAGAGAGAAGGGGCAATGCTACTATCCTTTTTCCACATTTGTGCTTCAAAGTAGCACCATGATCTTCATGATAGAGAGTCTCCTATATTGTCACTTTCATATACTAGTGGGAATTTTTCATTATAGAACTTGGCTTGTATATTCCAATGATGGGCTTCCTCAAAATTGCCCTAGGTCTTCGTGAGTAAGCGAGTTGGATGCACACCCACTTAGTTTCCTTTTGAGCTTTCATACACTTATAGCTCTAGTGCATCCGTTGCATGGCAATCCCTACTCTCTCACCTTGATATCTATTGATGGGCATCTCCATAGCCCATTGATACGCCTAGTTGATGTGAGACTATCTCCTTCTTTTTGTCTTCTCCACAACCACCATACTCTATTCCACCTATAGTGCTATATCCATGGCTCACGCTCATGTATTGCGTGAAAGTTGAAAAAGTTTGAGAATACTAAAGTATGAAACAATTGCTTGGCTAAAACCGGGGTTGTGCATGATTTAATATTTTGTGTGATGAAGATGGAGCATAGCCAGACTATATGATTTTGTAGGGATAGCTTTCTTTGGCCATGTTATTTTGAGAGGACATGATTGCTTTATTAGTATGCTTGAAGTATTATTGTTTTTATGTCAACATTAAACTTTTGTTTTGAATCTTATGGATCTGAATATTCATGCCACAATAAACAAAATTACATGGATAAATATGTTAGGTAGCATTCCACATCAAAAAATCTGGTTTTATCATTTACCTACTCGAGGACGAGCAGGAATTAAGCTTGGGGATGCTTGATACGTCTCCAACGTATCTATAATTTTTGATTGTTCCATGCTATTATATTATCCATCTTGGATGTTTTATATGCATTTATATGCTATTTTATATTATTTTTGGGACTAACCTATTAACCTAGAGCCCAGTGCCAGTTTATGTTTTTTTCCTTGTTTTTGAGTTTTACAAAAAAGGAATATCAAACGGAGTCCAAACGGAATAAAAATTTACGGTGATCATTTATGGACCAGAAGAAGCCCAGGGAGCATTGGAGGTGGGCCAGAAGAGCCACGAGGCGATCACAAGCCTAGGGGGCGCGCCTCCCCTGGCTTGTCGCCGCCTCGTGGATCCCCCTGACGTGATTCCAACGCCAAGTACCCCTATATATCCAGTAACCCCCAGAAAGAAACCTAGATCGGGAGTTCCGCCGCCGCAAGCCTCTGTAGCCACGAAAAACCAATCGGGAGCCCGTTCCGGCACCCTGTCGGAGGGGGAAACCATCACCGGAGGCCATCTTCATCATCCCGGCGGTCTCCATGACGAGGAGGGAGTAGTTCACCCTCGGGGCTGAGGGTATGTACCAGTAGCTATGTGTTTGATCTCTCTCTCTCTCTCGTGTTCTTGGGATGACACGATCTTGATGTACCATGAGCTTTATTAATATAGATGAATCATATGGAGTTTTCCCCTCTCTATCTTCTTGTGATGAATTGAGTTTTACCTTTGAAGTTTTCTTATCGGATTGAGTCTTTAAAGGATTTGAGAACATTTGATGTATGTATTGCGATGGTATATCCGTGGTGACAATGGGATGTTCTATTGATCCACTTGATGTATGTTTTGGTGATCAACTTGCGGGTTCCGTGACCTTGGGAATCTATGCATAGGGGTTGGCACACGTTTTCGTCTTGACTCTCCGGTAGAAACTTTAGGGCACTCTTTGAAGTTCTTTGTGTTGGATTGAACATGATGAATCTGAAGTTGTGTGATGCATATCGTATAATCAAGCCCATGGGTACTCGTGGTGACATTGGAGTATCTAGGTGACATTAGGGTTTTGGTTGATGTGTATCGTAAGGTGTTATTTTAGTACGAACTCTAGGGCTGTTCGTGACACTTATAGGGATAGCTCATACGATTGATCGGAAAAGATAACTTTGAGGTGGTTTCATACCCTACAATAATTTCTTCGTTTGTTCTCCGCTATTTGTGACTTTGGAGTGAACTCTTTGTCGCACGTGAGGGATTTACATATGATTCAACTATGTCAGTATTGTTGAGAGAACTTGCACTTGTGAAAGTATGAACCCTAGGCCTTGTTTCTAAGCATTGCAATACCATTTGTGCACACTTTTATCATTAGTTACCTTGCTGTTTTTATATTTTCAGATTACAAAAACCTATATCTACTATCCATATTACACTTGTATCACCATCTCTTCGCCGAACTAGTGCACCTATACAATTTACCATTGTATTGGGTGTGTTGGGGACACAAGAGACTCTTTGTTATTTGGTTGCAGGGTTGTTTGAGAGAGACCATCTTCATCCTACGCCTCCCACAGATTGATAAACCTTAGGTCATCCACTTGAGGGAAATTTGCTACTGTCCTACAAAACTCTGCACTTGGAGGCCCAACACGAGTCTACAAGAAGAAGGTTGCGTAGTAGACATCACTGCCCAAAAGGCTTATGTCCTTGATGCACCGATCGGTGACCAACCCGCTCCATCGTCTGTGGACATTATGAACGCCTGGCAGATGCGTGTTGATGACTACTCAATAGTTCAGTGTGCTATGTTTTATGGCTTAGAACCGGGACTTCAAAGATGTTTTGAATGTCATGGAGCATATGACATGTTCCAGGAGTTGAAGTTTATTTTTGAGAAGAATGCCTGGATCGAGAGGTATGAGACCTCCGATAAGTTCTATGCTTGCAAGATGGAGGAGAACGGGTCTGTCAGTGAGCACATACTCAGAATGTCTGGGTATTACAACCGTCTGCCTGAGTTGGGAGTTGTGCTCCCGCCAGAGGCGATCACTGACGGAGTTCTTCAATCGCTACCACCTAGCTACAAAAGCTTTGTGTTGAACTATATCCCGCCAGAGCTGTTTGCGATGCTGAAAGTCACTGAGTCAGACATCCAGAAGGAGCATCAAGTGTTCATGGTCAATAAAACCACTAGTTTCAAGAAGAATGGCAAGGGCAAGAACGGTAACTCCAAGAAGAGTGGCAAAGCAGTTGCCCCTCCCATGAAGAAACCCAAGGCTGGACCCAAGCCAGAAACTGAGTGCTTCTATTGCAAGGGAACTGGCCATTGGAAGCGGAATTGCCCCAAGTATATGGCCGATAAGAAGGTGGCCAACGCCAAACAAGGTATATATGATATACATGTTATTGATGTGTACCTTACCAACTCTCATTGTAGTGCCTAGGTATTTGATACCGGTTCGGTTGCTCACATTTGCAACTCAAAGCAGGAACTACGGAATAGACGGAGGCTGGCAAAGGACGAAGTGATGATGCGCATGGGAAATGGTTCCAAGGTTGATGTGATCGCCGTCGGCACGCTCGCTCTTCGATTACCATCGGGATTAGTGATGAACCTGAATAATTATTATTTAGTGACTGCGTTGAGCATGAACATTATATCTGGATCTTGTTTAATGCGAGACGGTTACTCATTTAAAGCAGAGAATAATGGTTGTTCTATTTATATGGGTAATATCTTTTATGGTCATGCACCCATAGTGAAGGGTTTATTCTTATTGCATCTCGATAGTGATGATACACATGTTCATAACATTGACGCCAAAAGATGTAGAGTTGATAATGATAGTACCACTTTCTTGTGGCACTGCCGCTTAGGTCATATTCGTGTAAACGCATGAAGAAACTCCATGCTGATGGACTTTTGGAGTCACTTGATTTTGAATCACTTGACACATGTGAACCATGCCTCATGGGCAAGATGACCAAGACCCCGTTCTCCGGAACAATGGAACGGGCAAGTGACTTGTTGGAAATCATACATACTGATGTGTACTGTCCAATGAGCATTGAGGCGTGATACGTCTCCAACGTATCTATAATTTTTTATTGTTCCATGCTATTATATTATCGGTTTTGGATGTTTTATATGCATTAATATGCTATTTTATACTATTTTTTGGGACTAACCTACTAACCTAGAGCCCAGTGCCAGTTTCTGTTTTTTCCTTGTTTTTGAGTTTTACAGAAAAGGAATATCAAACGGAGTCCAAACGGAATAAAAATTTACGGTGATTTTTTATGGACCAGAAGAGACCCACGGGGCATCGGAGTTGGGCCAGAAGAGCCACGAGGCAGCCACAAGCCTAGGGGGCGCCCACACCCCCTAGGGCACGCCCCCTGGCTTGTGGCCACCTCGTGGCCCCCCTTGACTTGTTTCCAACGCCAAAAATTCTTATAAATACCCAAACCTCCGAAAAGAAACCTAGATCGGGAGTTCCACCGCCGCAAGCCTCTGTAGCCACGAAAAACCAACCGGAAGCCCGTTCCGGCACCCTGTCGGAGGGGGAAACCATCACCGGAGGCCATCTTCATCATCCCGGCGGTCTCCATGACGAGGAGGGAGTAGTTCACCCTCGGGGCTGAGGGTATGTACAGTAGCTATGTGTTTGATCTCTCTCTCTCTCTCTCGTGTTCTTGAGATGACACGATCTTGATGTACCGCGAGCTTTACTAATATAGATGAATCATATGGAGTTTTCCCCTCACTATCTTCTTGGGATGAATTGAGTTTTCCCTTTGAAGTTTTCTTATCGGATTGAGTCTTTAAAGGATTTGCGAACACTTGATGTATGTCTTGCGATGGGATATCCGTGGTGACAATGGGATGTTCTATTGATCCACTTGATGTATGTTTTGGTGATCAACTTGCGGGTTCCGTGACCTTGGGAATCTATGCATAGGGGTTGGCACACGTTTTCGTCTTGACTCTCCGGTAGAAACTTTGGGGCATTCTTTGAAGTTCTTTGTGTTGGATTGAACATGATGAATCTGAAATTGTGTGATGCATATCGTATAATCAAGCCCATGGGTACTCGTGGTGACATTGGAGTATCTAGGTGACATTAGGGTTTTGGTTGATGTGTATCTTAAGGTGTTATTTTAGTACGAACTCTAGGGCTGTTCGTGACACTTATAGGGATAGCTCATACGATTGATCGGAAAAGATAACTTTGAGGTGGTTTCGTACCCTACAATAATTTCTTCGTTTGTTCTCCGCTATTTGTGACTTTGGAGTGAACTCTTTGTCGCACGTGAGGGATTTACATATGATTCAACTATGTCAGTATTGTTGTGAGAACTTGCACTAGTGAAAGTATGAACCCTAGGCCTTGTTTTCAAGCATTGCAATACCGTTTTTGCTCACTTTTGTTACTTGCTACCTTGCTGTTTTTATATTTTCAGATTACAAAAATCTATATCTACTATCCATATTACACTTGTATCACCATCTCTTCGCCGAACTAGTGCACCTATACAATTTACCATTGTATTGGGTGTGTTGGGGACACAAGAGACTCTTTGTTATTTGGTTGTAGGGTTGTTTGAGAGAGACCATCTTCATCCTACGCCTCCCACGGATTGATAAACCTTAGGTCATCCACTTGAGGGAAATTTGCTACTGTCCTACAAAACTCTGCGCTTGGAGGCCCAACACGAGTCTACAAGAAGAAGGTTGCGTTGTAGACATCAAGGCGCACGGTGGATATCGTTACTTTCTCACCTTCACCGATGACTTAAGTAGATATGGGTATATTTACTTAATGAAACACAAGTCTGAAACGTTTGAAAAGTTCAAGCAATTTCAGAGTGAAGTTGAGAACCATCGCAACAAGAAGATTAAATTCCTACAATCTGATCAAGGGGGAGAATATCTAAGTTAAGAGTTTGGCAATCACTTAAGACAATGTGGAATTGTTTCACAGTTGATGCCGCTTGGAACACCACAGCGTAATGGTGTGTCCGAACGTCGTAATCAAACCTTATTGGATATGGTGCGTTCTATGATGTCTCTTGTCGATCTGCCACTATCGTTTTGGGGTTATGCGTTAGAGACAGCTGCATTCTCTTTAAATAGGGCACCATCTAAATCCGTTGAAACGACACCGTATGAACTATGGTTTGTCAAGAAACCAAAGTTGTCGTTTCCTAAAGTTTGGGGATGCGATGCTTATGTCCAAAGGCTTCAGCCAGAAAAGGTCGAACCCAAAGCGGACAAATACGTCTTCATAAGATACCCAAAAGAGACAGTTGGGTATACCTTCTGAAAGGACGTGGATGTCGCCTAGAGGGGGGGTGATACGTCCATTTTGCATCATGATTTCCTACTGTTATTTACTTTGTTTTGTTCAATAATAATGCTTTGGGGAGTGATTCTAATGCCTTTTCTCTCATAATATGCAAGGTTTACACAAGGAGGGAGAATACCGGCAGTTGGAATTCTGGAACCAAGAAAAGCACGTCAGAGATACCTATTCTGCACAACTCCAATGAAGCTGAAACTTTACGGAGATTATTTTTACATTTAATAAAAAATACTGGAGCTGGAAACTAGTGGAGGAGGGCCCCCAGGTGGGCACAACCCACCAGGGCGTGCCAGGCCCCCCTGGGCGCGCCCTGATGGGTTGTGCCCAGCCTGGCCCACCTCCGGTGCCCATCTTCTGGTATAAGGTCTCTCTTGACCTAGAAAAAATCAGAGGAGGACTTTCGGGACTTGGGCAGGAGCACTTTTGCCCTCCGGCGGAGCGATTCCACCGGGGGAACTTCCCTCCCGGAGGGGGAAATCGAAGATATCGTCATCACCAACACCCCTCTCATCTTTGGGAGGCCAATCTTCATCCACATCTTCAACAGCACCATCTCCTCTCAAACCCTAGTTCATCTCTTGTGTTCAATCTTTGTACCGGAACCTCAGATTGGTACATGTGGGTGACTAGTAGTTTTGATTACCTTGCGTAGTTGATTACTATAAGGTTTATTTGGTGGAAGATTATATGTTCAGATCCAATATGCTATTCAATACCTCTCTGATCTTGAGCATGTTTATTATTTGTGAGTAGTTACCTTTGTTCTTGAGGTCACGGGAGACGTCATGTTGCAAGTAATCATGTGAATTTGATATGTGTTCGATATTTTGATGATATGTATGTTGTGATTCCCTTAGTGGTGTCATGTGAACGTCGACTACATGACACTTCACCATTCATGGGTGAAAGGACGTGGATGTCGCCTAGAGGGGGGTGAATAGGCGCTTTAAAATAATTACGGTTTAGGCTTGAACAAATGCGGAATAAAACTAACGTTTAATAAGTCAAGCACAAAACCTAAAACAACTAGGCTCACCTATGTGCACCAACAACTTATGCTAAGCAAGATAAACAACTAAGTGATAGCAAGATATATAGCAAGAAACAATATGGCTATCACAAAGTAAAGTGCATAAGTAAAGGGCTCGGGTAAGAGATAACCGAGGCACGCGGAGACGACTATGTATCCCGAAGTTCACACCCTTGCGGATGCTAATCTCCGTTCGGAGCGGTGTGGAGGCACAATGCTCCCCAAGATGCCACTAAGGCCACCGTAATCTCCTCATGCCCTCGCACAATGCAAGATGCCGTGATTCCACTAAGGGACCATTGAGGGCGGTCACCGAACCCGTACAAACAAGGTTGGGGCAAACTCCACAACTTAATTGGAGGCTCCCAACAACACCACGGAGCTTCATCACAATGGATTGTGGCTCTGAGGTGACCTCAAATGCTCGGGGCAATCTCCACAACCTAATTGGAGACCCCGAAGCTTGCCCGGAGCTTTGCACCACAATGATTGAGCTCCGAGGCACCACCAACCGTCTAGGGCGCCAAAGCACCCAAGAGGAACAAGCTCAAGGGTGCTCAAACACCCAAGAGTAATAAGCTTCTCAAACTTCACTTCCACGTATCACCGTGGAGAACTCAAACCTATGCACCAAATGCAATGGCAAGGGCACACGAAGTGCCCAAGTCCTTCTCTCCCAAATCCCACCAAAGCAACTAATGCTAGGGAGGAAAATGAGAGGAAGAACAAAGAAGAACACGAAGAACTCCAAGATCTAGATCCAAGGGGTTCCCCTCACATAGAGGAGAAAGTGATTGGTGGAAATGTGGATCTAGATCTCCTCTCCCTTTTCCCTCAAGAACTAGCAAGAATCATTGGAGGGATTGAGAGTTAGCAAGCTCGAAGAAGGTCAACAATGGGGGGCAAACTCGAGCTCAAAGGATAAGGTTCAATGGGGAAGAAGACCCTCTTTTATAGGTGGGGAAAAATCCAACCGTTATGCTCACAGCCCGCACAGAGCGGTACTACCGCTCATGGGAGCGGTACTACCGCTAGGGCGGTGGAAGCCCTTTGAAAAACAACAGCGAGGAGGCAAAAGGCCAGTAGAACCGCCGGAGCGGTACTACCGCTCTTCCTCACGGTACTACCGCTAGGGATAGCGGTACTACCGCTAAGGGTAGCGGTACTACTGCTTGCAAGCGGTACTAAAAAAATACATCCGTGCCTACCACAGCTGGACAAAACACGAGATTTTGGTCCGGAGCGGAAGTAGCCACGGTAGTACCGCTCTGGAGCGGTAGTAAAAAATTACATCCGCTCCAAGCGGTAGTAGCCGCGGTAGTACCGCTGCAGCCTTTTAAGAACACCAAAACTGCCACAACTTCTGCAAATGGATTCTGAATTCAACGAAACCAAGTTTGTTGGAAAGATAACGACATGGGCTAACACAATCTTGATATAAATATCAATAATAAGCAAATGAGAAAAGGCCCATAAGAAAATGGTGAGAACCCTTCCTCGAATAAGACCGGTAAAACCTCCAACACCGAAAACGCAATAGAAGAAGCATATGAAATCCGTTTTCGATGTACTAGAGCTTGTCACGAAGATAACCACAAGCTCTAAAACCTCAAAAGGAGAAAATACAAATCAGAATCAAGAAAGATGATGCAAGGATGCAATGGTTTGAGCTCTCGACGAACGATACGATCAAGTACTCACTTGAGAGCCCCCCTTGATAGTACGGCTATCGATCCTATAACCCGGTCTCCAAACTATCACCATGAGACCGGTAAAATAGAAAACCTATCAAGGGCAAACCTTTGCCTTGCACGAAGTCCACTTGAGCTAGATGATGACGATCTTGACTCCCTCAAGTTAGACCACCTTTCGTGATTGCGTTGGCTCGATGAAGGCTAGTTGATTGCTTCCCCATACTCCACTATGGGTGAGTCACTCTTCGGCACACCTTCACAAGTCCATTGTCACCACAATGGACGGCAAGCTACAAGCATGATTTCTTCGTGATGCTCCACTTGAACTTGCACAACACAACCTTGAGTTGATGTCATCCTCCATGGGTTGTATGTGATCTTCCTCTTGACACAAGCCCATGGAAGCAAACCTAACCCCACAAAGAACTCCCACAAAGACCATGGGTTAGTACACAAAGCGCAATGGACAATGCTTACCAAACCGTGAGATCACTTGATCCCACTCAGTGTATCTTCTACGCTTTGTGTGAAATCTTCTCTCTTCATAAAGATGATGTCTTGAAGATACACATGAATGTTCACACAATCTTCTTCTTCAAGACATGCTAGCAATTAGCTCAATACTCACTAGACCAATCTTTGGATAGATCCTTGGATACCACCTTGGTCAACACATAAACTCCTTGAAACCAACAAATGGACTTCAAGAAAAGCCTATGGACAAATCCTACGAATATAACTCAACGCAACCATTAGTCCATAGAGATTGTCATCAATTACCAAAACCAAACATGGGGGCACCGCATGTTCTTTCAATGGGCCTAAGGGAATGCATTGTGGAGTAGTTATTAGATGATGGGTTGCTAGAGTGACAGAAGCTTAAACCCTAGTTTATGCGCTACTTCGTAAGGGGCTGATTTAGATCCACATGTTTAATGCTATGGTTAGACTTTGTCTTAATACTTTTCTCGTAGTTGCGGATGCTTGCGAGGGGGTTAATCATAAGTAGGTTGTTAGTTCAAGTAAGAACAGTGCCTTAGCACTTGTCCACCCACATATCAAATTATCAAAGTAGCGAACATGAATCAAACCAACATGATAAAAGTGACTAGACGAAATTCCCGTGTACCCTCAAGAACACTTTGCCTATTACTAGTGATTGTTCTGGCATGTCTTTTGCCTCAAAAGGATTGGGCTACCTTGCTGCACCATGTTTACCGTTACCGTTACTTGCTTGTTACCAATTATCTTGCTATCAAACTATCTGTTACCTACAATTTCAGTGCTTGCAGAAATTACCTTGCTGAAAACCGCTTGTCATTTCCTTCTGCTCCTCGTTGGGTTCGACACTCTTACTTATCGAAAGGACTACGATTGATCCCCTATACTTGTGGGTCATCAAGACTCTTTTCTGGCATTGTTGTCGGCGAGTGAAGCGCTCTTGGTAAGTGGAAATCGGTAAGGAAAAACTTATACTACGCGCTGAAATTTATTGCTACTTGCTACTATGGAGAACAATCCTTTAAGGGGTTTGCTCGGGGTATCCTCACCTCGACCGGAACCACAATTAGTTACCCCTCGACCTACAGCACCTCCTGAAAATGTTACTTATGAAATTCCTTTGGGTATGCTAGAACAACTGCTTGCTTAACCTTATGCACGAGACGGAACTGAACATCCTGATATGCACCTTTTATATGTGAACGAAATTCGTGGATTATTTAAGCTTGCAGGTTTACCCGGAGATGAAGTTAAGAAGAAGGTTTTCCCTTTATCTTTGGAGGGAAAAGCATTGACATGGTATAGGCTATGTGATGATCTTGGATCGTGGAGCTGGAATCGTTTGCAATTGGAATTTCACCAAAAGTTTTATCCCATGCATCTAGTTCATCGTGATCGGAATTATATATATAATTTTTGGCCTCGTGAAGGAGAAAGTATCGCTCTAGCTCTGGGGAGGCTTAAGTCAATGTTATATTCATGCCCCAATCATGACATTCCGAGGGAAGTTATCATTCAGAATTTTTATGCTCGGCTTTCTCATAATGATCAATCCATGCTCGATACTTCTTGTGATGGTTCTTATATGATGAAGACTATTGAATTCAAGTGGGATCTCTTAGAAAGAATTAAACGCAACTCTGAAGATTGGGAACTCGATGAAGGTAATGAGTCAGGTATAAAGCTTGAATTTGATTGTGTTAAATCTTTTATGAATACCGATACTTTTCATAAGTTTAGCACTAAATATGGACTTGACTCTGAGATAGTAGCCTCTTTCTGTGAAGCATTTGCTACTCACGTTGATCTCCCTAAGGAGCAGTGGTTTAAATATCATCCCCCTATTAAAGAAGAAATTAAAGAACCGATCATAGCTAAATAAGAAACCATCTTTTACAATGTTGATCCAGTTGTGCCTACCGCTTATATTGAAAAACCACCTTTCCCTGTTAGGATAAAGGAACATGCTAAGGTATCAACTGTGGTTCGTAAGAGTAATATAAGAGCACCTAAACCCCCTGAGCAAATTAAAGTAGAACCTAGTGTTGCTATGGTTAAAGATCTCTTGGTAGAAAATATTGATGGGCATGTGTGATGAAGCTGCTAGAATTGCTAAACCTGATGAAAAAGATAAACATAGACCCATAGAAGGCTTGCATGTTCTCTCAGTTAAAATAGGAGATCATTGCTATCATGGTTTATGTGATATAGGTGCTAGTGTGAGTGCTATCCCTTTTACCTTATACCAAGAAATTATGGATGAAATAGCACCTGCTGAAATGGAAGATATTGATGTTACTATTAAACTTGCTAATAGAGACACTATCACACCACTTGGGGTTGTTAGAGATGTTGAAGTCTTGTGTGGGAAAGTAAATTATCCTACTGATTTTCTAGTCCTTGGTTCCCCACAAGATGACTTTTGTCCCATTATCTTCGGTAGACCTTTCTTGAGCACCGTCAATGCTAAGATAGATTGTGAAAAACAAAATGTCGGTGTCCGTTTTGGTAATGTGTCTCATGAGTTTAATTTTTCCAAGTTTAGTAGACAACCTCGTGATAAAGCGTTACCTAATAAGGATGAAATAATTGGTCTTGCTTCTATTGTCGTGCCTCCTACTGATCCATTAGAACAATATTTGCTCGACCATGAAAATGATATGCATTTGCGTGAAAGAAACGAAATAGATCAAATTTTCTTCGAACAACAACCTCTCTTGAAACACAATTTGCCTATTGAAACTCTTGGAGGTCCTCCTCCACCTAAAGGTGATCCTGTGTTTGAATTGAAACAATTGCCTGACACTTTGAAGTATGCTTATCTTGACGAGAAAAAGATATATCATGTTATTATTAGTGCTAACCTTTCCGAACATGAAGAAGAAAGACTATTGAAAGTTCTAAGGAAGCACCGGATTGCTATTGGATATACTCTTGATGATCTTAAGGGCATTAGTACCACTCTATGTCAGCACAAGATCAATATGGAACCTGATGCTAAACCCGTCGTTGATCACCAACGGCGATTGAATCCTAAGATGAAGGAAGTGGTAAGAACTTAAATATTAAAGCTTCTGGAAGCAGGTATAATCTATCCCATAGCTGATAGTAGATGGGTAAGTCTCGTTCATTGTGTCCCTAAGAAAGGAGGTATTACCGTTGTTCCTAATGATAAGAATGAACTCATTCCACAAAGAATTGTTACTGGCTATAGAATGGTAATTGATTTTAGAAAATTAAATAAAGCTACTAGAAAAGATCATTACCCTTTACCGTTCATTGACCAAATGTTAGAGAGACCATCTAAGCACACACACTTTTGCTTCTTAGATGGATATTCTGGTTTCTCTCAAATACCTGTGTCACAATCTGATCAAGAGAAAACTACCTTTACTTGCCCTTTCGGAACCTATGCTTATAGATGTATGCCTTTTGGTTTATGCAATGCACCTGCTACCTTTCAAAGATGTATGACTGCTATATTCTCTGATTTTTGTGAAAAGATTGTGGAGGTTTTCATGGATGATTTTTCCGTTTACGGAACTTCTTTTGATGATTGCTTAAGCAACCTTGATCGAGTTTTGCAGAGATGTGAACAAACTAATCTCGTCTTGAATTGGGAGAAGTGTCACTTTATGATTAATGAAGGCATTGTCTTGGGGCATAAAATATTTGAACGAGGTATTGAGGTGGATAAAGCTAAAGTTGATGCAATTGAGAAAATGCCATGTCCTAAAGACGTTAAAGGTATTTGAAGTTTTCTTGGTCATGATGGTTTTTATAGGAGGTTCATTAAAGACTTCTCTAAAATTTCTAGACCTCTTGCTAATCTTTTGCAAAAGGATATTCCTTTTGTTTTTGATGATGATTGTGTGGAAGCCTTTGAAACCCTCAAGAAAGCCTTAACCTCTGCACCTATCGTTCAACCACCTGATTGGAACTTGCCTTTTGAAATTATTTGTGATGCTAGTGATTATGATGTTGGTGCTGTTCTAGGACAAAGATTTGATAAGAAATTGAATGTTATCCATTATGCTAGTAAAACTCTAGACAGTGCCCAACGAAACTATGCTACTACTGAAAAAGAATTTTTAGCAGTTGTGTTTGCTTGTGATAAATTTAGATCCTATATTGTTAATTCCAAAGTCATTGTTCACTCCGATCATGCTGCTATAAAATACCTTATGGAAAAGAAAGATGCTAAACCTAGACTCATTAGGTGGGTTCTCTTGCTCCAAGAATTTGACTTACACATCGTTGATAGGAAAGGAGCCGAGAACCCCGTAGCTGACAACTTGTCTAGATTAGAAAATATTCTTGATGACCCACTACCTATTGATGATAGTTTCCCTGATGAACAGCTAGCTGCAATAAGTGTCTCATAACGCACACCTTGGTATGCTGATTATGCTAACTACATTGTCGCTAAATATATACCACCTAGCTTTACTTATCAACAAAAGAGAAAAAAATTATATGACTTGAGACATTACTTTTGGGATTACCCACATCTTTATAAAGAAGGAGTAGATGGTATTATTAGACGTTGTGTACCTGAGCATGAACAGGAACAAATCCTACGGAAATGTCATTCCGAAGCTTATGGAGGACATCATGCGAGAGATAGAACTGCTCATAAGGTATTGCAATCTGGTTTTTATTGGCCTACTCTCTTCAAAGATGCCCGTAAGTTTGTCTTGTCTTGTGATGAATGTCAAAGAATTGGTAATATCGGTAAGCGTTAGGAAATGCCTATGAATTATTCACTTCTTGTTGAACCATTTGACGTTTGGGGTTTTGATTATATGGGGCCTTTTCCCTCCTCTAACGGGTACACTCATATTCTGGTTGCAGTTGATTATGTCACTAAGTGGGTAGAAGCTATTCCAACTAGTAGTGCCGATCACCACACCTCCATTAAAATGCTTAAAGAGGTTATCTTCCCGAGGTTTGGAGTCCCTAGATATTTAATGACCGATGGTGGTTCACATTTTATTCATGGTGCCTTCCGTAAGATGCTTGCTAAATATGATGTTAACCATAGAATTGCATCACCTTATCATCCTCAATCTAGTGGTCAGGTTGAACTTAGCAATAGCTAAATAAAATTAATATTAGAAAAACTGTCAATAGGTCTCGTAAGAATTGGTCTAAGAAATTAGATGATGCACTTTGGGCCTATAGAACAGCTTATAAAAATCCTATGGGTATGTCTCCATACAAAATGGTATATGGGAAAACTTGTCATTTGCCTCTAGAACTAGAACACAAAGCATTTTGGGCAATTAAAGAACTCAACTATGATTTCAAACTTGCCGGTGAAAAGAGGTTATTTGATATTAGCTCACTAGATGAATGGAGAACCCAAGCCTATGAAAATGCCAAGCTATTCAAAGAAAAGGTAAAAAGATGGCATCACAAAAGAATACAAAAGCGGGAATTCAAAATAGGAGATTATGTTCTTTTGTTCAACTCTTGTTTAAGATTTTTTGCAGGAAAGCTTCTCTCAAAATGGGAAGGACCATATATTATCGAAGAGGTTTATCGCTCTGGAGCTATCAAGATTAATAACGCCGAAGGTACTAACCCAAAGGTAGTCAATGGGCAAAGAATTAAGCATTATATCTCAGGTACGCCTATTAACGTTGAAAGCAATGTTATCCAAACCATGACACCGGAGGAACACATAAAAGAAACCTTCCGGAATACTCCAGATTATTTAAAAATAGGAGGTACGTGATACGGTAAGTAAACGGACTCCGAAAAATCTGCAAAAATATTTTTTGTGAGTTTTGGAATATTTTCGAATTTTGGAAATAAAAAAATAAACCGGAAGGTGATCGAGGTGAGCACGATACACCAGGGCGCGCCAGGCACCCCTGGGCGCGCCCTGGTGGGTTGTGCCCACCTCGAATGCCTTCCCGACTCCGTTTTCCTTCCAAATACTTGTTTCCCAAGAATAAAAATTCTCTATATATACCCCCGACTATTTTGACGACCGCATCGCAGAAAAATCATGTGTTCTTGTTTCTTGTTGTTTTATCGTCAGATCTAGATCTCCATGGCTCCACCAAGCTCCTCCAAGGACAAGTTCTTTGAGAAGGTCATCAACCCGTACTTGCCGGAGGTGATGAAGCACCCTCAAGCCATTGAGATGCGTGAGGGGGTGCTCCACATCCGCGATGTTCAAGGACCCAAGAAGACCGGAAGCGTGGAGGCTAGGCTCGAGGCGGTGGAACAAGAAATCTTCAAGTGCCAGAAGATGGTGGAGCGTGGACTTAGTGCCAATCACTCCATGATCACGGAGTTCACCCGTGATCAAACGGTGGATGGCCGGTCTGTGAAGGACATCATCTCCAACCTCAATGAGCAAATTAATTTTCTGCAGAGCCAAGTTTATGATCTTCAAAACCAAGTCTTCGAATATGAAGCGAGATTTAAAGGTATGAGTTTAGCTGCCAGTTGCAGGACTCAGGGGACTCTTGCGTCAACCTTTGATGGGGAGCCCTTGCCCTGGAAGCTGGAGGACAAGCTTACTACATCATCACCACCACCTACATCAACACCTCCACCTTCTTCATCACCACCACCAAAGGAGACTTGAGCACACGGGTATGGGGGAGGTGCCCTGGGCTAGTATCACCACCACTTTTATTCACCTTTACCTATTTTAGTTCGATCTTTAGTTTCCTTTTGCTTTAGTTGAATAAAAGTTTTAGTATGATCTATTTTCGTGTGTTAGTTCTGTGGCCTATCTATCTATGTAATCGAGTGAAAGTTATATAATAAAGTTTAGTTTTAGTTTTTGCCTCTCTACTTTCTTGTTGCAATCAAATAAAGGAAAAGAAACAAATGAAAAAAAATCATATGCTAATCTTATGGTGAGTAATGACATCACATAAGGAAAAGTATAAGTAGTAAAATTTATTGGAGATTGACAAACATAGCATTGGTCAATGATGCAATTCATGAAAGAAATAATAAAGGAAGAGAAGATTCACATGCAAATACACTATCTTGGACATCTTTTATGATTGTGAGCCCCCATCAAATATTATGTGTCAAAATTGTTGATGTTGGACGAGGAAGACAACGTAATGATTTATGTTTGTTCATATCCACATAGAAGTTATATTGTCATGGATCCTTTAACATGTGGTGCTTGCCCAATATCTTTGCTAGCCAAAAATTCCGCACTAAGTAGAGATACTACTTGTGCATCCAAAAACCCAAACCAAATTCTTTCTTCGAGTGTCCACCATACCTACCTACGGATCAAGAAAGATCCTTCAAGTAAGTTGTCATCGGTGCAACAAGGCAATAAAAATTGCTTCTAAAAGTGTTTTGATCAATTAGTGTAAGAGAAAATTGAGCGTTATACGAACTTATGATGGCAAAGTAATAAAAGCGATGGACTGCATAATAAAGGTTGCTATCATAGGGGGCAATATAGTGTGACGTTCTTTTACATTAAGGGATTGGGCATACAAACCAATAAGCGCATGACAACCACTGCTTCCCTCTGCGAAGGGCCTATCTTTTACTTTTATGCACTTACCTTTATGCAAGAGTCAAAGTATTCTTCCCTATTCCTTTTTACTTTTTCTTTTGCAAGCATCATGTGGTGAGGAAAGATCTAGGCACATATATCCAGTTGGATATGGGTGGGCATGAGTTATTATTGTTGACATCACCCTTGAGGTGAGTGAGTTGGGAGGCAAAATTATAAGCCCCTGTCTTCCTACGTGTTCGGTTGAAACTTTTTGTTCATGGGTATGCCGTGAGCGTTAGCAATCATAGAAGACTAAATGATGATTGAGTATGTGGACTTGCCAAAAGGCTCCTACATGAGACCCTTCCTGAAAAGATGATAAATTGTAGTTGCAAAGTTGAATGAGAACATAGTTTGTTGGTTCCCAATGAGGTTTATGCTTCATACTTCTATGTTGTAATGAATTGTTACTTGCTCATGAGAAGCTATATGATAAAAATGTATTGAAATAAGTTCCTTTGTAGAGTTTATTGTTGTTATGATAATAAGCATGATGCTTCTATGTCCGTATTTTGTTTTTATCGACACCTCTCTCTCAAATCATGTGGACATGCTTTTCAATATCAGATTTCGCTTGAGGACAAGCGAGCTCTAAGCTTGGGGGAGTTGATACGTCCATTTTGCATCATGATTTCCTACTGTTATTTACTTTTTTTTGTTCAATAATAATGCTTTGGGGAGTGATTCTAATGCCTTTTCTCTCATAATATGCAAGGTTTACACAAGGAGGGAGAATACCGGCAGCTGGAATTCTGGACCCAAGAAAAGCACGTCAGAGATACCTATTTTGCACAATTCCAATGAAGCTGAAACTTTACGGAGATTATTTTTACATTTAATAAAAAATACTGGAGCTGGAAACTACCGAAGGAGGGCCCCCAGGTGGGCACAACCCACCAGGGCGCGCCAGGCCCCCCTGGGCGTGCCCTGATTGGTTGTGCCCAGCTTGGCCCACCTCTGGTGCCCATCTTCTGGTATAAGGTCTCTCTTGACCTAGAAAAAATCAGAGGAGGAATTTCGGGACGAAGCGCCGCCACCTCGAGGCGGAACTTGGGCAGGAGCACTTTTGCCCTCCGCTAGAGCGATTCCGCCAGGGGAACTTCCCTCCTGGAGGGGGAAATCGAAGCTATCGTCATCACCAACACCCCTCTCATCTTTGGGAGGCAAATCTTCATCAACATCTTCAACAGCACCATCTCCTCTCAAACCCTAGTTCATCTCTTGTGTTCAATCTTTGTACCGGAACCTCAGATTGGTACCTGTGGGTGACTAGTAGTGTTGATTACCTTGCGTAGTTGATTACTATATGGTTTATTTGGTGGAAGATTATATGTTCAGATCCAATATGCTATTCAATACCTCTCTGATCTTGAGCATGTTTATTATTTGTGAGTAGTTACCTTTGTTCTTGAGGTCACGGGAGACGTCATGTTGCAAGTAATCAAGTGAATTTGATATGTGTTCGATATTTTGATGATATGTATGTTGTGATTCCCTTAGTGGTGTCATGTGAACGTCGACTACATGACACTTCACCATTCATGGGCCTAAGGGAATGCATTGTGGAGTAGTTATTAGATGATGGGTTGCTAGAGTGACAAAAGCTTAAACCCTAGTTTATGCGCTACTTTGTAAGGGGCTGATTTGGATCCACATGTTCAATGCTATGGTTAGACTTTGTCTTAATACTTTTCTCGTAGTTGCGGATGCTTGCGAGGGGGTTAATCATAAGTAGGTTGTTAGTTCAAGTAAGAACAACGCCTTAGCACCGGTCCACCCACATATCAAATTATCAAAGTAGCGAACACGAATCGAACCAACATGATAAAAGTGACTAGACGAAATTCCCGTGTACCCTCAAGAACACTTTGCCTATTACTAGTGATTGTTCTGGCCTGTCCTTTGCCTCAAAAGGATTGGGCTACCTTGCTGCACCTTGTTTACCATTACCGTTACTTGCTTGTTACCAATTATCTTGCTATCAAACTATCTGTTACCTACAATTTCAGCTCTTGCAGAAATTACCTTGCTGAAAACCGCTTGTCATTTCCTTCTGCTCCTCATTGGGTTCGACACTCTTACTTATCGAAAGGACTATGATTGATCCCCTATACTTGTGGGTCATCAGGGGGTGAATAGGCGCTTTAAAATAATTATGGTTTAGGCTTGAACAAATGCGGAATAAAACTAGCGTTTAATTTGTCAAGCACAAAACCTAAAACAACTAGGCTCACCTATGTGCACCAACAACTTATGCGAAGCAAGATAACAACTAAGTGATAGCAAGATATATAACAAGAAACAATATGGTTATCACAAAGTACAGTGCACAAGTAAAGGGCTCGGGTAAGAGATAACCGAGGCACGTGGAGACGATGATGTATCCCGAAGTTCACACCCTTGCGGATGCTAATCTCCGTTCGGAGCGGTGTGGAGGCACAATGCTCCCCAAGAAGCCACTAGGGCCACCGTAATCTCCTCACGCCCTCGCACAATGCAAGATGTCGTGATTCCACTAAGGGACCCTTGAGGGTGATCACCGAACCCGTACAAATGGCAACCCTTGGGGGAGGTCACCGGTACCCGTACACTTTGGCAACCCTTGGGGGCGGTCACCGGTACCCGTACAAATTGCTCGGGGCAATCTCCACAACCTAATTGGAGACCCCGACGCTTGCCCGGAGTTTTACACCACAATGATTGAGCTCCGAGGCACCACCAACCGTCTAGGGCGCCAAGGCACCCAAGAGGAACAAGCTCTAGGGTGCTCAAACACCCAAGAGTAATAAGCTTCTCAAACTTCACTTCCACGTATCACCGTGGAGAACTCAAACCTATGCACCAAATGCAATGGCAAGGGCACACGGAGTGCCCAATTTCTTCTCTCCCAAATCCCACCACAACAACTAATGCTATAGAGGAAAATGAGAGGAAGAACGAAGAAGAACACGAAGAACTCCAAGATCTAGATCCAAGGGGTTCCCCTCACAGAGAGGAGAAAGTGATTGGTGGAAATGTGGATCTAGATCTCCTCTCTCTTTTCCCTCAAGAACTAGCAAGAATCATTGGAGGGATTGAGAGTTAGCAAGCTCAAAGAAGGTCAACAATGGGGGGCAAACTCAAGCTCAAGAGTTAGGGAACCATTGGGGAAGAAGACCCCCTTAAATAGGTCCCCACAAATTTGCCCGTTATGTGCAGAATAGCACACGGGCGGTACAACCGCTAAGAAGACCGGTACAACCGTTAGGACCGAGCACGGGAGGTGGCGAGGCAGAGTCCCGAGCAGTACAACCGCTCCGGACACCGGTAGTACCGATCAAAATGAATTGACCGGAACAACCGGGCCACCACCGCCCAAGAACCACACCACAACAGAACCCCGTCCGGTGCTGGGCCGGTACAACCGCCTGAAGCCACTCTCCAGGGTTGGCCAGATCCTGGGTGGTACAACCGCCCGGAAGCAGCGGTACAACCACTGGCATCAACCTATGAGCAGCGACCCCAGGGTATCACCCCTGGGCGGCAGTTGCACCGGACGTACCGGCCAAGCGGTACAACCGCTCGGACCAACGGTACAACCGCATCAAGAAAACAGGTAAGACCAGAACTGCCATAACCTCTGCAAATGAGCTCCGAATTGAGCAAACTCAAGCTTGTTGGATTCAGGACGGCAAGAGCTATCCAACATCTTAAGAAGAGGCAGTATGAAAATGCCAATGATATAGAGATGTGAAACCTCTATGAATGAAGAACCGGCAAAAAATCCAACATCGAAAACATCATAGAAGATGCATATGGACTCCATTTTCGATGAACTTGAGCTTGTCATGAAGCTGACCATAAGCTCAAGAACCCACATAGAGAAAATCCAACCAAGAACCAAGAAATATGATGATGCCAAGAATGCAATGGTTAGAGCTCTCAACGAACGATACAATCAAGCTACTCACTTGAGAGCCCCCCTTGATAGTACGACTATCGATCCTATAACCCGGTCTCCCAACTACCACCATGAGACCGGTAAAATAGAAAACCCTATCAGGGTCAAACCCTTGCCTTGCGCATTGTCCACTTGAGCTAGATGATGACGATCTTGTCCTTCTCAAGATGGACCACCTTTCTTGATTGCGCCGGCTCGATGAAGACTAGTAGATTGCTCCCCCATACTCCACTATGGGTGAGCCACTCTTCGGCACATCTTCACAAGTCCATTGTCATCACAATGGACGGCAAACTTCAAGCATGATCTCGTCGTGATGCTTCACTTGAACTTGCACACCGCAACCTTGATGACGATCACCACTTGATGTCATCTTCCATGGGTTGTATGGGATCTTCCTCTTGATGCAATCCCATGGAAATATACCTAACCCTACAAAGAACACTCACGTAGACCATGGGTTAGTACACAAAATGTAATGGGCAATGCTTACCATACCATGGGATCACTTGATCCCTCTCGGTATATCTTGTACGCTTTGTATGTTGATCAACTTGGTTCACTCTTTGACTTAGTCTTGATCAACCTTGTATCTTATCTTCTCTCTTCATAAAGATGATGTGTTGAAGGTAAACATGAATGCTCACACAATCTTCTTCTTCAAGACATGCTTGCAATAAGCTCAACTCTCACATGACCAATCTTTGGATAAAACCTTGAATACCACCTTGGTCACCATATAAACTCCTTGAAACCAACAGATGGACTTCAAGAAGTACCTACGGACAAGTCCTTCGAATATAACTCAAGGCAACCATTAGTCCATAGGGATTTTCATCAATTACCAAAACCACACATGGATAAATGTGCTCTTACACCTTCTATCTCAGATCCGAAGGCAAAGTGTTTGTCGCTAAGAACGGATCATTTCTCGAGAAAGAGTTTCTCTCGAAAGAATTGAGTGGGAGGAAGATAGAACTTGATGAGGTTGTTGAACGTTTACTTCAACCAGAGAGTGCGCAGTGCAGAAAGATGTTTCTGTGGAGCCTACATCAGTTGAAGAGGAAGCTGATGATGGTGATCATGAAGCTTCGGATCAAGTTACTTTCGAACCTCGTAGGTCGACAAGGACACGTACTGCTCCTGAATGGTACGGTAACTCTGTCTTAGAGGTCATGTTGTTGGACAACGATGAACCTATGAGCTATGGAGAAGCGATGGTGGGCCTGGATTCCGACAAATAGTTAGAGGCCATGAAATCTGAGATGGGATCCATGTATGACAACAAAGTATGGACTTTGGAAGTATTGCCTGAAGGGCGAAAGGCCATTCGGAATAAATGGATCTTTAAGAAGAAGACAGACGCGGACGGTAATATCACCGTCTATAAAGCTCGACTTGTGGCAAAGGGTTTTTCACAAGTTCAAGGAGTTGACTACGATGAGACTTTCTCACCTGTAGCGATGCTTAAGTCCGTCAGAATTGTGTTAGCAATAGCTGCATTTTTTGATTATGAAATTTGGCAGATGGATGCCAAAACAGCGTTCCTTAACGGTTTCCTTAAGGAAGAGTTGTATATGATGCAACCAGAAGGTTTTGTCGATACAGAGAATGCTGACAAAGTTTTCAAAGTCCAGCGATCCATTTATGGGCTGGTGCAAGCGTCTCGGAGTTGGAATCTTCGCTTTGATGAGGTGATCAAAGCATTTGGGTTTATACAAGTTTACGGAGAAGCTTGTATTTACAAGAAAGTGAGTGGGAGCTCTATAGCGTTTCTAATATTATATGTGGATGACATATTGCTGATTGGAAACAATATAGAACTTTTGGAAAGCGTGAAGGAATATTTGAAAAAGAGTTTTTCAATGAAGGACCTAGGAGAAGCTGCTTTCATATTAGGCATCAAGATCTATAGAGATAGATCGAGACGCTTAATAGGACTTTCACAGAGCACATACCTTGATAAAGTTTTGAAGAAGTTCAAAATGGATCAGTCCAAGAAGGGGTTCATGCCTGTATTGCAAGGTGTGAAGTTGAGTAAGACTTAATGCCCAGTGACTGTAGAGGATAGATAAAAGATGAGTGTCATCCCCTATGCTTCTGCCATAGGCTCTATCATGTATGCGATGCTGTGCACAATACCAGATGTCAGCCTTTCCATAAGTATGGCCGGAAGGTTTCAAAGTGATCCAGGAGTGGAACACTAGACGACGGTCAAGAATATCCTTAAGTACCTGAAAAGGACTAAGGAAATGTTTCTCGTTTATGGTGGTGATCAAGAGCTCGTCATAAAGGGTTACGTTGATGCAAGCTTTGACACTGATCCGGATGACTCTAAGTCTCAAACCGGATACGTATATATTCTCAATGGGGGAGCGGTAAGCTGGTGCAGTTCCAAGCAAAGCGTGGTAGCTGATTCTACATGCGAAGCGGAGTACATAGCTACCTCGGAGGCGGCGAAGGAAGGTGTCTAGATGAAGTAGTTCATGACAGATCTTGGAGTCGTGCCAAGTGCACTGGACCCGATGACTCTGTTTTGTGACAACACTGGTGCCATTGCTCTGGCCAAGGAACCAAGGTTTCACAAGAGGACCAGACACATAAAGCGATGCTTCAATTCCATCCGCGATGCGATCAAGGAGGAGACATAAACATTTGCAAAGTGCACACGGATCTGAATATTGCAGATCTGTTGACTAAACCTCTTCCACGGGCAAAACATGATCAACGCCAGAACTCTATGGGTGTTAGATTCATTACCATGTAATACTAGATTATTGACTCTAGTGCAAGTGGGAGACTGTTGGAAATATGCCCTAGAGGCAATAATAAATTGGTTATTATCATATTTCCTTGTTCATGATAATCGTTTATTATCCATGCTATAATTGTATTGATCGGAAACTCAAATACATGTGTGGGTACATAGACAACAACATGTCACTAGTGATCCTCTACCAGACTAGCTCGTTCATCAAAGATGGCCATGGTTTCCTGGTCATAGACATGAGTTGTCATTTGATAACGGGGTCATATCATTAGGAGAATGATGTGATGGACAAGACCCAAACTATGAACGTAGCATATGATCGTGTCAAGTTTATTGCTATCGTTTTCTGCATGTCAAGTATCTGTTCCTATGACCATGAGATCATGCAACTCACTGACACCGGAAGAGTACCTTGTGTGTATCAAACGTCCCAACGTAACTGGGTGACTATAAAGATGCTCTACAGGTATCTCCGAGGGTGTCTGTTGAGTTGGCATGGATCAAGACTGGGATTTGTCACTCCGTATGACATCATAATGAGCTTGCAAGCAATGTGACTAAGGAGTTAGACGCGGGATCTTGTATTACGGAACGAGTAAAGAGACTTGCCGGTAACAAGATTGAACTAGGTATGGAGATACCGACGATCGAATCTCGGGCAAGTAACATATCGATGAACAAAGGGAACTGCATACGTGATTGACTGAATACTTGACATCGAGGTTCGACCGATAAAGATCTTCGTAGAATATGTAGGAACCAATATGGACATCCAGGTTCCGCTATTGGTTATTAGCCGTGGAGGTGTCTCGGTCATGTCTGCATAGTTCTCAAACCCACAGGGTCTACACACTTAACGTTCGGTGACGATTTGGTATTGTTGAGATGTATGCTTTGGTGACTGAAGGTTGTTCGGAGTACCGGATGAGATCCCGGACGTCACGAGGAGTTCCGGAATGGTCCGGAGGTAAATATTTATATATAAGAAAGTGGTATTCGGGTTCCGGAAAAGTTTCGGGTGTTTCCGGTAGTGTACCGGGAGTGCCGAAAAGGTTTCGGGGGTCCACCGGGAGGGGCCCACCCACCCCGGGGGGTACATGGGACCAAGAGGTGGCGCACCAGCCCCTGGTGGGCTGGGCAGTCGACCCCTATAGGGCCCATGCGCCCAAGGTGGAATGGTGGAGGTGCCTTGGAGGGGAGGGACTCCTCCCTAGGATTCCCACCTCCCTTGTGGGAGGTGGACTCCTCCCCCCACTTCGGCCGACCCCTCCTTGGAGGAGGGGCTAGGGCTGCACCCCACCTACCCCTTCCTCCTATAAATAGAGAGGGAGAGGGAGGGCAGCCGCACCCTTAAGCCACGGCGCAGACCTCTCCCTCTCTCCCTCTAGATTAGTTCTCCTCTAGATTGGTTTCGGTAGTGCTTGGCGAAGCCCTGCCAGAACAGCTCCACCACCACCGCCACCACGCCGTCGTGTTGCCGGAGATCTCATCTACCTCTCCACCCTCGCTTGCTGGATCAAGGAGGCGGAGACATCATCGAGTTGTACGTGTGCTGAACGCGGAGGTGCCGTCCGTTCGACGCTAGATCGGAATGGATCAAGATTGGATCGCGGGACGGATCGTGATTGGATCGCGAAGACGTTCGACTACGCCAACCGCGTTTCTTAACGCTTCCTGCTTAGCGATCTACAAGGGTATGTAGATGCAATCTCTCCTCTCGTAGGTGTTCATCTCCTAGATCGATCTTGGTGAGCGTAGGAAATTTTTTGTTTTCCATGCAATGTTCCCCAACAGTATGAAACGTTGTCTTCTGTTCTGGTTCCTGTTGTGCCTTCCACTTGATCTCCTCTATCTCAACTTTACCAATTTCCATGTACCGGCTTGATTTTATCGATAAATAGCTCATTTCATGTGGAAACAAAATAAAGATCGGATATTTGAAATCTTTTGCATTCATGCATTCATTAGTCATTAGTAGCAATATTGGAGCGAATACCTCAGTTTTTATGAAATATATCAGTTTAAACTCAGGTTGGATGAACATAAAAATAACACTCATTAAACACCACCGTACTTATGCTTAAAACAACCTTAGTCCAAATTAGTTTAACTTAAATCATGCAAATTAGAGGCCAACATATAGCAAAAGTGTTTGAAAAAGCATATACGATTGAGACGTATCAGATCTCAATTTTGGGTTCCCTCTAGATTCCAGTGGACCTACAGTTTTTCCCCTCCATACTGATCTCGACATCGATAAAATATTGACACCATTGCCTTACTGTCACCTGCAAACTACCCCTCCACCAGAGAACCAAACCTCCACTTTGTCCATCACATTACACCTCCGTGCCCTGTCTGAACCCCAAGCTCCACTTGATTTTCTCCATCGCTCTAACTTCCATTTCTGTCTTGCTCAAAAATACCACCACTGGGTTGTACGACCTAATGAGGTCACTGAGTTGCCTAATCTCGGGTCACACCCGAAGCCCCGACTATTCCAGGCCAGGATATTATTATTTTTTGGCGGCCTTGTGTCGCAGAGTCCGCCAATGGCACATGCCTCTCCTCGATGCAGTCGAAGACTAAAGACGTTTTTTGCCTTTTGTCTTCAACTTCCGAACCATCACAGTTATACCTTTCTTCATCACCTTTTAGAACCCATACATGCTTTGACCTTCTCTTCCTCTGAACCTAGTCATATTGATGGTTAGATCGCCTTTGATGCTCCAACAAGTCCGGTATGTACTTCCTTACATATGTTCCATGTCATTTTCTAGAGCTAGAATAATCACGCTTGTCACGACGATCATTGTAGCAGCAAGGAGAAGACCAGTGTCGTTCCCCTTGCTGATCTTGGTCATCCATGCACTCCCTCTCTTTCTTGTTTTCTAGCTCACGCCTGGTTTCCCTCTATGTCCCAATGAGTAGTCATTTGACCTCGAGCTTCCATTTTTGAAAGAATTTGACATCGCGGGTCTTTGTGTACTAGCTTTGTTTGAAGATCCACCATGATCAGTGTAGGCTCTCAGCGACTCTCTCCATTGGGACGACGAGTCAACAAGCGGCTCACAATTCCCATGCTCATGAACCAGCCGTGCACATTCAAAGCAGAAGTGAGGATCTTCTCAAAAGTGAAGTCAACCCAACTCCCTCTAACGATCCTCTGGCGAGGTTCATAAGAAAAAGCCCCTAATATGCGGTAAAAATATCAACATTTTTGCCCTTACCCGCAATTTCCTTTTGCTAGCCCATCCTTCTCCACATCTACTCGAATAACCTCTTCAAGCCAGTCACCCAAAGCTATTCAAAATGCCTCTGATCCCTTTTCCAGTGGCAGATAGGTAATCCGCGCCCAAGTTTTTATTGTATCAAACACCATCTCTGACGGACGAGTATCACCATTGTAGTCATTTAGCATCATCCCTCACTCCCAAAACGAACAACGAAGATGTTGCCTCATATATCCTTGAATTGGGCTTCTTTGTGCAGTCTCCATGCTCTTGCATCGCTCTCTCGGAAGAACGGATATTCAATGGGCAGGGAGAGAAAACCATCCCTACAACCACAACAAACCACTTCTTCGCCAGAGGCGCTACCGGACCTGGATCCATGAACACCAAACCTCCAGCCTCTTTCTCCGTCAAGATCAGCCCTCCTAGCCTCGCTACGAGCATCCCGGCTTCCTCCGATTGTTTGTCGTCTGCGGGAGATCTAGAAGAGCCCCTACTACAAGATCCAAACCCTTCTGCTTTTTTGGAGTATATGGCGTGTTTGCAGGGGTCGCCGTCCTGCCCCCCGACCGCGTCGCCATGGGAGACACCGATCGTGAGAACCCTAACACCAACATGTGCAAGCGCCGACGATGCGCCACACCTTGCACCGTCGGAAGATCACCGCCTCGCGCAGAAGCCCTAGCAAACATGTTGCCTCCCGATCGCCAACTAACAACCTCTCAGGCGCCTTAGGGTTTTGGACGTGGTGGACCCACAATAGCCTCCCAATACGCTAGATGCGTCCTTGATGCATAGGGTTGGATGGCCGCCTCCGTATCGCTGTCCACGAACACATCTGGACGTGCACATGGATGTCTGGGATGTCCGTTTGGATGCATTGTGTTTGACATCATCACAGTGAAGCCAAAATCTATCGTCTCGTAAAAAAAGCATAAATCTATCGGTGTTTCACTTGGGGAAATGCTGCATGGACCTGTCGGTACGGTTCACTTGCCCATCCGCAACGCGGCAAAGCGCACTAGTACAAAGACCTAGCCAGACAAAATCCAAGCGCAGCAGCAACCACCGTTTTGGTCGGCAAGACAACGATGGCGTTGAAAAAACCTCGGCCGTGATGGAGGAGCAGCAAACCTACGTGGATCAGCTGCACCTTGTCCCTCCCACGACGTCGTGCATGCCTGGTGAATCCTCCTCCGGATATGTAGCTCGTCACATCCACATTATTATCTCGCTTCCTCGACAAGATGCAGCGCACGTCGTGGCGCCGCGCGTGGAGGGAATGTCCGGCGGGTACGTCAGGGGAGGGAACACCTGTTCGTGCATGGCATGGCTTGGCTAAGTTGGCGTGGACTCGGAGGCAGGCATCACCGTCACGTTGTCCGTCCTTTTGACCCAACTCCGTCGATCTCGTCAAACAATCCTTCGAATCTAGCACTACCTTAACAGCAAACGATCGAGCACGACATGACCAGCACCACCAGCTTTTAGTGCCAAGCAGCATACGGCACGTACATTATGTCAAGAACATGGTAAAAGGTCACGGTGAAAAAACTTTCTTCTCAATCGCGTTGTACAGTGTTTTCAACGAAAATGGCAAAATGCCGTGAGGAAAAAAAGGCAACAGTATGTTTCTTGTTCTGCTAGGGCGGCGATCACCGGGTTCGATGACGAACGGGTTCTCAGTTTATTTACCCGTGCATGGCCGACCTGGCCGTGCGGCGGCCGAAGTGCGACGTGGAGGACCCGTTGAGCCCCTTGGCCAGCCGGTGCAGCCCGGGGTTCAGCCGGACGCACCCCATCAGGCCCAGCCCGTGCCGTGCTGCGCCGTCTTCTGCCCCCGCCGTTGCCCCGTACTTGCTCTGCTTCTTCTGCTTCCCGCCCGCCGAGGCGTCGCCATTGGCGGCCAGGGGTTCCTTCTTATTCGAAGCCGTGCCAAGATGTTGCACAGGCGAGTACTTGAACACCGGCTCCCTGCTGATAGTACTTCCGTCGGCGCGCCCTTTGGCCGATAGCCTCCGGAACAGGAGCAGGTCGCTGAGCCGCCATTTCTTCCTGCCGCCATTGTTCGCTGTCGGTGGGACGGAGCGTGGCGAAGCGACGGAGTCGGGATTCATCGGCACGGTGTCTGTTGCGGTGTCGGGGGCTGCGTCTTTGACGCCAGGGCCGAGGGGGGATGGCGGGGCCGCCTTGGATGCGTTCGCCATGGCTGTGGCGAACGGGTCGAAGTCGGGCCCGGGCCCGGCCCCGGCCAGGCCCCGAAGCCGGGGAGACCACATGGCCGACCTGGCCGACCGTGGCGACGACCCGACGCTGCCGCCGTCGAGCAGGCGCGGCGGCGGCTTCAGCGGCCGGATCTTGCCTTCGTCGAAGAGCTCGTCGGCCGTCGTCAGCTGATCCGGCTCCTGCGCGCTCCGGTCCAGGAGGACGCCGAAGTCGAAGTCCGCGTTTTCACCGTCCCCGGTCGCCGTCGCCGTCGCACCGGAGCCGAGGCCGGGCTTCGGTGTCCCCGGCTTCTCCTCCCAGTCGAACGGCACGGCGGATTCGACCGTGCGGCGCGTGGAGTATGACGCGCGGGGCTGGGAGCCGTCGCCACCGTCGTCCGCGCCGGAGAACTGCGCGTATATGGCAGCCGCGCGCTCCGGGCTGGCGGGGGCGCTGGCGAAGTGCTGGAAGAGGTCGAAGGGGTCGACGCCATCGGAGAGGCCGTCGGCGGAGACGACGTCGGGCGGGAGGAGCCCGAACGGGTTGGGCGACGGGGGCGCGGTCACCGCCGTGGTGGCCAGGAACGGGTTGCCGGCCTCCAATGCGTCGGCGGAGCCGAACGGGTTCCTGGTGCTCGCGGACCGCGCGGGGTAGGCATCGTCGTCGAGGACCGCGCCGTCGAAGCGGAACTCCGGCGGCGGCGGCGTGGCGATCTCCATCGATCACGTCCGGCTGGCTAGCTCTTGGTCCGGGGGTGTGCTGTGGTACGTGTGCGTGGCGTGGTGGCGAGGAGCGAGGTTGCGATCGAGAGACCGGCCGGGAAGCAAGTATAAGGAAGGAAGGGAGGGAGAGGAGGCGAGAAATGATCAAAATGACGAACGTGGCGGGGACTTAAATGGATGGACGGCGGGATTGTCGCCCGCCAAGTTTTGGTTCAGCTTCCCTCGGGGGCCCGCAACCATCTCAACACTTGTCGCCTCGATCAGGGGGCGGCACAATTCAGCGTGTTGCATTGCACTACTCGGTTGACGCGCTAATGATCTCCCATTTAAACGAGTTTACACATCAAGTTTTTTTTTTTCGAGTCTAGTTTACACATCAAGGCGAATCTTGCATCCCAGCCAGGCCTGGGATGTAATTTTGGCCCGTTTGGTTAGCTAAGCTGCATCCAGATTTTAACCCGCATGAACCTTAAAGTACCTCTCAACCAGGCCTGAGAGGATTTGGTACATCGGATGCTTGTGCTGCCGTTTTGGGTAGTATGGTAGGTTTTATTTTGTCGGCAATGATGTTGTTCATAGTGTTTAGGTAGATGATTTCCATGTCGGTTATAATGCTAGTATGGTAGATGTGGCAGGGGAGAATATCAGGTGCTACAGGAGCACCTCGCATTAGATGCTCCCGAGCGACCTCGGCCGTCGATCTCGAGATCCAATGGTCAACATCGATGTTTGCAGAAAACTCCCCGAGGAATACCATAATTATGTGCAGGTGCACAAACATTGATGTTGACTGTTGGATCTTAGATCGACGATCGAGGTTGTGCGGGAGCACCTAATTAATGTGAGGTGCTCCCGTATAACTAGATATTCTCCCGATGTGGCAGTATGTTTTCAGTCCATGTGTGCAGAAGATGCATTGTTCTTTTTCAGCTAGTCTTAATGCTGGCCATTGTAGGAGATAATCATCGAAGACTTTAGTCAAGCCCTGGTTCTGTCGGAGACCTAAGTCTATACATTTTTGTCCTACGTTGAGGATTCCCAACCCTTGACTCTAGATGCAAAGGCGTTTGAGGGTGTCTGTGATAGCCTCTTTAGTGGTGGTGATGCCTAAGCTAGCTAGTAAGATGTCCACTATGGGTGGCAAGGTACAAACGAGGGGGGCAATGAAGGGGAATGCAGTGAAATAGTCTCCTTTCATGTCCACCTTCATGTTGAACAAGATGTGTGATATCAACACTAGTGTGGTGATGATGACTGTTAAGGTGCTTCACGGAGGTGCACCTGAATGTTGTTGCCAAGATGGTGTTTGAGTTATGTGGTACAAAGGTAACCACGACAGAGGTGTACACCCATCTTAGGAAGTGGAAAGTGAGATGGATCCAAGTTTCCAAGCTTAAAGACCTTAGCGGTGCACAATAGGATCGGTACACCTTCGTCATTATGCTGGAGATTGAGTGTACCAAGGCCACATCACGGTTAGCTAACATAGCACTTGTTTCACTTGATCTAACATGCCAAACACAACTAAGAACATTGCATTTCTCTCTTAGGATCACCCAAGGACGTTGAATACCTCAACAAGCCCATCCAAAACTACTCTCATATGCAGACCATCTTCTTCTTGGGTCTCACTACTAGCAAGCATCCCGTGGGCTGCAGTAAGCCTCTCGACACACCTTACCTTCAATATGCATACATAGAGAGTCGGAGACCATCATCCGTGATGGGCGTGGCAAGGTTGTTGATGTTGATCACGCTCCTGCTGCTGAGAGGAAGAGGGACGCTTTGATGGAAGAGAAGTTGAGCGTCTTTATCACCATGACCGAGACCGTTAAGGAGGGGGCATCCGCCATGAGGGAGAGCAAGCCCGCCGACGTGGACCCTATCATATACAACGCTATTGTGGACATCATTGAGTTCAATGAAAGGGGTCTCATGGTTTCTCTTAGCAACCTCTTGGACAACATGACACAATGTATTGGGTTTGTTGAGATGAAAAAGGAACACATGACGCTCTAACATGGGACATGGCTGAGCAAGCACTACTATGTATAGCGCAAGAATCTCTGATGGTGGTGGCATGCATGATGATGATGATGCACATTTTGCGGCAGCTACGGTATGAAAAAGTCTTGATGTCCTGCATATTTTTTTGAGGTGGTATATACCAAACCCTCAAATGGTGATGGTGAACTTGCATTGGTAGGATTACACCCTCTATTTGATCTGGTGGTAGGATGACACCATAGTGTAGAATGGACTTGTGATGCTTTTTGGATATATGAATTATGCGTGCTTATGTTGCTTATTTTCCATATGTTTTGTTGCTTGTTGAAATCTTGTTCTTCTGTCTTGGTAGATGAAGTGGTATATATGTAGTGTACTCAGGGAGGGTTCTAAGAGTCCATTGTCCATGACAGTCATGACATGAACAAGTGAACGGTTACAAGAAAAACTGCTATAGAGGGTTTGAGACTATAGAGGAAGCGGAGGATGATTACTCACATTTCGTGCTCGATGATAAGATAAATCATGAAGTAGGCAGGGGTGCAGGTCAGATCGGGTTAAGTGGACTGAAGAACTTCGTAATATCCATCCAATTCATCGTCATCTGGGGTTTTGTTGTGGTCCTACATTCACATGTAACACGAAATGACAACATTTATTAGGGGTTGTAGCTGACAAACTCACCATATTGGGTGCAAGGTAACCACATTGGGCCGAATCACAAAACGCGGGCAACAAAATGCTAATTGTTCAGTTGTTGCGCTAATGCAACATGCATTTTGTAGGCAACCAAACAATATGCACAACATGACCTAGGACCTGTATTGGCTCAAACAGGCCCTATTGGGCCACTAATACAAGTGGGCAAAAATCTGTGGAGATAACCAAACACGTCGAGTACTACGAGGTGAAAGAACTCCTGTAATCAGACAAGGGAGGTGGTATACCTAGCTTCTAGCGATTCATACGGGCACATACAATTGTGCTATCCTTAGAAGTCTCACATAGGATACATGTTGAGGTGAAGGACAAAGAACTCGGAAGGAAAAGGTTTGCCTTCTTTTATTTAAGAGATAATATCGTAGCAACAATACTATCATCACAAATTTAGGAATAGCTAGTTAATAGAGATAAGACTAAAATATATCTTATCGTACACCATTTTTTGCTACCACTTATACGTAGTGTGACGACCTTATGATAAGACTGTCTTACCAAGGCAAGGCCATTTGGGCCAAGGCATCAAACGCGCACGTGTCCTTTCAACGACAAGCAACGAGCTTTCACAAAAGATAAAAAGCGAGCGACACGCCGAACACTATATTTTATTTTCTTTTTTTACATGTTTATATTTCAAAATTTAATTTATCTATTAACACACATAAAAATTGTTAGTGTAATGTAAAAACGTTGTTCGCGCAATTTTAAGAAAATGTTTGTAACATTAAAAAATATCCATGACAGCTAAAAATGTTCACTCATTTTATTATTTTGTCACGAAGTTATTTTTAAAATGTTCATGAAATCGTAAAATTTTGTTCGTGCAATTAGTAAGAAATGTTCATATAAAATTTTGTGAGCGACATTTGAAAAATGTTCGATTTTTATTCTGGAAATGTTCAATGCGTGTTAGAAAGATCATCACGTATCTATAAAATGGAAGAGAAAAGAAAAAGAAGAAAATGTCCGGCACAAAGTGATTTTTGTTTAGGTGAGCGAGCGTCTCACAGTAAGCGATGTATAGGATCAGCGATCAGACCATTCTAATGGGCCGGAATGAGACAGGCAAGTCAGGCAGCCATTTAACAATAGGCTCAATGTATCAAACAGCCATTTATCCCTGTTGGTCACCACCCGTGGCTAGGGATTCGTCCGGACATTAGTTGTATTCCCCTTGTTATGAACTTTGAATAAAAAACCCTTAAAAAAACTTAAAAAAAACTTTGAATAAGAAAACTTCTGGTTTTGTGAATCTTCTATAAGCTTTTGAGCAGATTTTTTCTTTCTTTTGCCGATTTTTGTTTGTTTTTTTCTATATTTTCTTTTTCATTCTTTCATTTTTTTCTTGTTTTTTCACCTTTAAAAATCAGTTAAGTTTTTTTTTGAAATTCGTGAGTTGTTGCTCATTTGAAATATTAGAATTTGTGAACATTTTTCAAATCCATGTTATTTTTCAAAATCAGGATTTTTAAAAATTTATTAACTTTTGAAAATTGCAAACATTTTCGAATTCTTGTTTTTTACAAACCCATGAACCTTTTGAAATCCATGATTTTTTCCTTTAAATATTCGATCTTCTTTATGAGATTGGTGAACTTTTTTGAATTTTGTGCACTTTTTTCAAATCCATAAACTTTTTCAATTAATGAATAATTTTCAAATGTATGGAACTTTTACAAATTAGCGAGCATTTTTGAATTCGTGAAACTTTTTTCAATTAATGAACCTTTTCAAATCCACAAGCTTTTTTCAAATTCACACTTTTTTCAATTTCACAATCTTTTTCAAATTCCTGATTTTTTTATTTTTTTACATTTCTTCAAAATTATGTGTTTTTCATATGTCAAGCGCGTGTGAGCGCCAGTTGTGTTTCCTGGCGCAGAAGGCGCCAATTAGGAGCTCCCTTTCGTTTTAGTCCAGGGAACTTGAACTTTGTATTCCAGCATCTCCATAGTCCAGACCGGACTAGATATTGAACGGACACACTAGAACGAAAATTCAACCAAGAGTTGCAAAGCTCCAGACCTCTCCAGTGTACACGCTACAAACACGTCCATAAAACGCCAAAGTTTCAAATGCGTGCACCATAGCTCACTCTCACACCCCCTAGGCCCTCTCAACCACACGATTTTTCCCCCGTCGAAAATCGACCCAAATCCACGGAGCTAAAAAACCAGGGATTTTCCTCCTCGCGTCCTCCTTCTTCCAGCCCAAGCAAGCGAGCAGGCAAAACCCCAGAGAAAAGGCCCAGCACCGGGGAGCAGGAGAGCCTAGCCGCATCGATCGAATCGAGCTACCACGCCGCCACGTCTGCCTTGTGCGGCTCTCCCCCCTCCTCCAATCCAACCCGCAGGCAAAAGCAAACCCCAGCCAGAGCCGACGGCAAGCTGGACACCTACGCCATGGAGCGGGCGGCGCTGCTCCGCACCTCCGGCCGCCGCCTCCTCCAGCGCTGCGGCAGGCCCAGGCCCCTCGTGCCCGCCGCCTCCTCCTCCGCGCCGCGTCGCCGCTTGTCCTCGACCTCGTCCTCCTCCTCATTCTCGTCGCGCCTCCTGGCCGCGGCCGCGCCGCTGCACCTGCACTCCGCGGGTCGGTACTGGCCGCTCACCGCGCCCGGCCTCGCGAGGCGCCTCTCCGTCCCCGCCGTCTCCACCTCGCCCTCCCCTGTGCCCAGTGGTGAGCTTTTGCCCCAACCCGTCCATGTGTCAATATGCTCTGCTTATGTACTGTTCTACCTGCAGTGTCCATGTCTCTAGTAGCGTCTAGGTGCTTAGTCCGTTGGTAATAATGGTCTAAGGTTGCATTGCGTTGAGTCTCGGATCTCTGCATCTGTATGCTGCTCTGCTCGTTAATTTGTTATGGGATAGCTGGAGATACACTGCTTGTTATTCAAGTAATCTCTGTTGGGAGTTGGGACTATGATAAAAGTTGTAGTTCAAGAATGAACGTGCCAGCGCATGACCTTTTTCCTTTATTCCGTAAGCAGACACCGATGATGTCCATGAGTATGCGGCAAAGCTAGGCTTCGAAAAGGTATCTGAACAAGTCATAGATGAGTGCAAATCAGCTGCTGTTCTCTACAAGCACAAGAAGACAGGCGCAGAAGTGATGTCCGTGGCAAACGATGATGAGAATAAAGTGTTCGGCATTGTATTCCGTACCCCTCCGTAAGTGCATCTAGTCCTTGCCTTGTGGTATTGTTGATGGTATATTATCGTGCAAAAGGCAAAGCAGGGAGGTTTATTCACAAGTAGGAAAGAAGTGAAGGGCCTATCATTGTACGCAAGCTGTTATGGGGTTTCTGAATAAATTTCCTTTATTACCAGGAAAAATTCGACTGGCATACCTCACATTCTTGAGCATAGTGTTCTCTGTGGATCAAGAAAGTACCCTTTGAAAGAGCCATTTGTTGAGCTCTTAAAGGGTAGTCTGCATACTTTCCTGAATGCGTTCACCTATCCGGATCGGACGTGTTATCCAGTTGCATCAACAAACACCAAGGTGACACCTATTAGTCACTGATTTGATTCAGTCATTTATTCAGCACCACATTTTGTAGCATTATCATAATTTCTGTCGTTGCTCTGCAGGATTTCTATAACTTGGTTGATGTATACCTTGATGCTGTGTTTTTCCCTAAGTGTGTCGATGATTTCCAAACATTTCAACAGGAAGGTTGGCATTATGAGCTTAACAGCCCCGAAGAAGAGATATCCTACAAAGGTTTGATTACTCAGGCTATTGTAATGAAGCAAACACATTCATGTGTGAGCTAGTCTGCTCATTCCTCAAAAAATACCTGAATGCAATCCTTTAACATGTGACTGTAGGTGTTGTCTTCAACGAGATGAAAGGAGTCTACTCTCAACCTGATAACATAATGGGGCGTGTGTCTCAACAGGTTAGCGATTTGCTCGATTCCGTTTTTCAGTCTGTGTCTTTTAGTCCAGTAGGAGATTTTGCTTGTGCGTTACTTTTATCATCCTTTGCATGATAGTGTACTCGAATCACCTTGTTGGTTATTCTGATGTGTTCAGAACCTTTTCAACATATTTATTCATATGATTGTTTCACCCTATAGAAGATCGAATTTTGGTCAATCTCTGTATAGTTTTATCAGTTAGGACTAAATTCAGGCTTGCTGCTTGACAAACTGCACGCCTTTTTTATGAGGAGCTGCTTATCTAAGAATTGACATGCACCGGGTCCAGGCTGTTGCATTTCCACCTGCATTCATTCTGCTTTCTGATTGCTGTAGCAGTTCCACCTGCATTCATTCTGCTTTCTGATTGCTGTAGCAGTTCCACCTGTAAATTAGCAAGTTGTAGTTTCAGCTATCTCTATTCTATACTTCTCTAGTTGATGCTTCCTTGTTTATTAGTTTGTGCTAATAGTCCCAGTGGTGAATACCCCTTTGCGCTGTTCTCATCAGATTCCACTTCTTTTTGCCAGTTTCTCTTATCATTATTTTTAGATGCCAGTTGCTAAAAGTAAGAGTACCTAACATATTTGAGCTTCTACAGGCACTTTCTCCTGATAACACGTATGGTGTGGATAGTGGTGGGGACCCAAATGAAATCCCAAAGCTTACTTTCGAAGAATTCAAGGTTTCCTCAGTTCAAATTTTCTATTTTCTTGAAATGATACTTAATTTGTCATTTGCTCTTACATGCAAACGCTTTCAAGATCATGTGATGTCTTTTGCTCCTTTAGACGTTGGGCATCATAGATGATAGTACTTAATTTGTCATTTTGCTCCTCTATAACTATAACTAAGTTTCAGTGATTTTTTATTGGAAAGTAAAAGAGGAATTGCTTTTAGGACCATTAAGTCCATTTTTCTATATTAGTGCACCCATAAGCTAGCATTGCTTTATTATTTTCTTCAAATTTTGAATCCCAACCTTTTGCTGTCATATGTTCAGGAGTTCCACAGTAAGTTTTATCATCCGAGCAATGCTAGGATCTGGTTCTATGGTGATGATGACACAAAAGAGCGACTACGAATTCTAAGTGGTAAAGTGTCTATGTAGTAGTTAGTCATGCTTATTCACAGGGTTGTTTTTTGAGCCTTTGGTTGTATTTTTCTTTTTTTTGACACCATTTTTTTTCCTTATCTTTCCTCTCTTCTGTAGAATACCTTGACTTGTTTGAAGCCAGCCCTGCTCGTAATGAATCAAAGGTTATGCCTCAGAGACTTTTCAAAGAGTCAGTGAGGATTGCAGAGAAGTATCCTGCTGGCCAGGAAGGGGATTTGAAAAAGAAATATATGGTTTGCACCAATTGGCTCTTGTCAGAGGAGCCACTGGACGTAGAAACTGAGCTTGCACTTGGTTTCCTGGATCACCTGTTGCTGGGCACTCCCGCTTCACCACTTAGAAGAATTCTTCTTGAAAGTGGTTTAGGAGAGGCAATTGTGGGAGGTGGTGTTGAGGATGAGCTTCTTCAACCACAATTCAGTATAGGCTTGAAAGGTGTATCTGAGGATAACATTGAGAAAGTTGAAGAGCTGGTTATGCAGATTTTGAAGAATTTGGCAGAGGAGGGATTTGCACCAGAAGCAGTGGAAGCATCTATGAACACGATCGAATTCTCTCTGAGGGAGAATAACACGGGATCATTTCCTCGAGGGCTGTCACTAATGCTTCGTTCGATGGTATGAGATTTGTGATATGTAAAATAGAAACAGACAAATATGTTTGGCCATATTAATATTTTCTTCAACTTCACAAAAAAAAAAAATGCAGGGAAAATGGATATATGATATGGACCCTTTCGAGCCTCTGAAATATGAAGAGCCGTTGCAGCAACTCAAAGCACGCATTGCAGAGAAGGGATCCAAAGCAGTATTCTCCCCGCTTATTGAAAAATATATTTTGAACAATGTGCATCGTGTCACAGTTGAAATGCAGGTATATAGAGAACCTTCCACCTAAGAGTTCTATATGAAATGAACTTTTTGTTGTTACCTCTTAAAATCCAATACTTTGTTGTGCAGCCTGATCCAGAGAAAGCTTCACGTGATGAAGCTGCTGAGAAAGAAATTTTAAAACAAGTAAAGTCTAGCATGACTCAGGAGGATCTTGCAGAGTTGGCACGTGCTACAAAAGAGCTGAAGGACAAACAAGAGACTCCAGATCCTCCAGAAGCTCTCAAAGCTGTTCCTAGCTTGTCGCTACAAGATATCCCTAAAAAGCCTATTCATGTACCAATAGAGGTAATTCTTTGACTTGCAACATCTTTACATCAGCTGACAGTATTAGGCTAGGTTGGCTCTAAATTCTTGGTCAAGTTGAGCTATAGTAAATATAAATTCTACTTCAGTATGTAATCGGACAGTGTCGGTTCTTAGTTTTCCAGATCCTGATTGGGAACGAAATCAGAGGCCTGCTCAGATAGGTCAAAGTTCAGTAAAAACTTTCTTGCTCTACATCACTTAGCAAGGTGCTTTGTGTATTAGCTACTGATTTGGGTGCTGTGATGTTTTCCCCTCAAATAATCTAGCATCTGCAAGACTTAAGGTTACTGGTCAGCACTTGATTGCACTGTAATATATGTAAGTTGTAACTACTAATAGTGGCTGATAGAGTTGATATGAGTTGACATGTTGATGTGGTCTGTCAGCCTCCCTCCTTTCCAAACATTACTTGCAGTAAAAGGGAAATTTCACTGCATGTAGATATAAAGGGTCCTTTGTTCAGCTTCAGTAACTTTCATAGACAACAATTTGTCACCACAGCAAAAGCTAACTGGAGACTAGCAAATAGCATCCTTACCCGACAGGCTAAGCAAGAGTTCTGAAGTCCAAACTGAATCTGTCCTGTAAATTGGTCAGAAGCTACATGTTCAGCTATTTGTAGGCCAAAGTTCAAAGTTGTCAATCTAAGACTCTAAATCTTTTATTATTATATTCAATTTGTATATCCTAGAATGGAATCTGGAGTTTAGCAGAACTAGGCATTTGCATATAGAGAAGTTCCTTTCAAAAAGCACAGAGGATGGTTTGACAATGTTGGAAGCATGAACTATTTATTAGGATAGTGTTACCTTTTTGCTTTCCGAGGAGACCTGTTTTTACTATCTCTTTACTTTATTGCTTTATTTGTTGAGATAGTATAATCTTCATTTCTGGAATACCAAATTTAGGTGGGGGAGATAAATGGTGTCAAGGTCTTGCAACATGATCTCTTCACCAATGATGTAGTCTACTCCGAAGTTGTATTTGATATGGGTTCAATGAAGAAAGAACATCTACAGCTGTTGCCTTTGTTCTGGTGAGCTCCCTGAAGTCCGATCAATACATTGTTTCTATTTACCATGACAGGCTGAACATATTTTGCTTTTCTCTGGGCTTTCATATATTGTGTGGTATTTCAACTAATTGGATGTTCATTCTAGCCAATCCTTACTGGAGATGGGCACAAAAGACATGGACTTCGTGCAGCTTAATCAGTTAATTGGAAGAAAAACTGGAGGCATATCAGTTTACCCATTAACATCTTCGATAAAGGGTAAAGAAGATCCTCTTACTCGTATTGTCGTTCGGGGAAAGGCAATGTCAACGCGAGTAGAAGATTTGTTTCACCTGGTATGTTTATGATCTTTGTCTGTGTAGATCATACCACCAAAGGCAATGACAGGGTGAAGACATGTCAATCTATTTAATGCTCATCTCTCTGGAAATTACCATACTGTAGTCACCAGTTACTGATCTTATATTTGCATCATGAAAATAAATCCTTGTTCTGTTCTTGCAGATGAACTGCCTTCTTCAAGATGTTCAGTTCACAGAACAACAGAGGTTCAAGCAGTTTGTTTCCCAAAGTAAAGCAAGGATGGAGGTACAAAACTAGCATATTTGTGATTCATATTACCATACACATGCATGCATTTTGTTTTCTAATGATTTCTCTAACACAGAATCGATTGAGGGGTAGTGGCCACGGTATAGCAGCTGCCAGAATGGATGCCAAGTTAAATGCAGCTGGATGGATTTCAGAACAAATGGGTGGTGTTAGGTAAGATTCTTTATGTTATATACATACCATTTGCAGATTGTTAAGTCGGCTGGTTATTGAAATGATTATGGCCTTGTAAGCATACTCACATGACTACATGTAGTGTACAATTGCTTGCACTTTTGATACACAGTCTTGGTTGCTTACCTAGTATGCTTCATTTTGTTCTTAGCAAGCCACTATTAGCTATTATTTTGATCCACAGGACTTTTGTTTTAGGTTTCACATGTTGATGTGTTTGTTGCTATTGCCAGTTATCTTGAGTATCTACGTGACCTGGAGACGAAGATTGATCAAGATTGGGACAGAATATCTGCTTCACTTGAGGAAATGAGGAAGTCTCTATTTTCTAAGGAAGGTTGCTTGATAAACATAACAAGCGACTCAAAAAATCTTGAAAAATCTGGTCAACATATTGCCAAATTTCTTGATGCACTGCCAAGTGCCCCATCCCTGGGAAGTGATCCATGGCTCTCTCGACTGCCTTCAGTTAATGAAGCCATTGTTATCCCTACACAGGTAAGGCTAATTTGTCTGGCCCTCTGATGGGCAGCTATTGGAAGATGATTTCCTTCGTTGAGTACTGAATGATGCTCAATTTATCTGTTGCCTGAAGGTTAATTATGTTGGAAAAGCTGGAAACCTATACCAAAGTGGATACCAGCTTAATGGAAGTGCCTATGTCATATCCAAGCACATAAGCAACACATGGTTATGGGACCGCGTTCGGGTTAGTGGTGGCGCATATGGAGGGTTTTGTGATTTTGACACTCATTCAGGTACTTTGATCTTATACCTGTTCTTGCCTTCATATTTCTCGTTCTTTGGTAGCTGGTAAGATTAGAGAATCTACTGGCCCCACTTACATTCATGTCAATAGTTAACTACCTTACATCACTCTGTGCTGGTTCTACATTATCGTAAATATTTTGTCTCCTTTTGGCTTTTGCAGGGGTCTTTTCCTATTTGTCGTACCGTGATCCAAACTTACTGAAAACACTAGAGGTCTATGATGGGACTGCAAAGTTCCTCAGAGAACTAGAGGTCGATGATGATGCTCTCACAAAAGCTATTATTGGCACCATAGGGGATGTTGATTCCTATCAGCTACCAGATGCTAAAGGTTACAGCAGGTACATAATCATCGTCTCTATTTCGCATAGTGCACAATAAGCAAACCCTATACGATGATGTGCACTGAACTGCCGATGTGAGCTTATGAAAACCAGTGGCTTGTTGCTTGAAATTGTGCCCGCAAAGATTCTTTTATAAGAATACCCGTATTGATATGCAACCTAGAACATTTGTTATGCATATCCTTGCAGATTGGTTGTTCTTTGTTGGGGATAACCCACCCTTTCTAGTATGTTTGCAACCAAATTAAGTCTTGACTTGGATTATTGTTGCAAACACATACATAGAGTACTAAAATGGGTTTTGCTGTTTTCAGTCTGATGCGATATTTGCTGGGCATCGCCGAGGAGGAACGCCAGCAAAGGCGCGAAGAGATACTCGCAACCAGGTAGATACTTCTATGGTGTAAATTGCACATTCCTTGAGTACACTTGCAGAATTGTCCCAGCTATATGTTTTTGTGCAAAATCGCTTATCATGTTGTTTCTCGTGTGGCAGCGTGAAGGATTTCAAGGAGTTTGCTGATGCTGTCGAGACGATCAATGACAATGGGGTTGTGGTGGCTGTAGCATCGCCTGACGACGTCGAGGCAGCAAACAAAGAGAAGTCGTTATTTTCAGACATCAAGAAGTGCCTGTGAGGCCTCTCCATTCCCACCACGGCAGGGTTCAGTCTGGGACCTGCGCCGAGCAGAGGTTCTTCAGCGTTTTGCTTCACTGATGAAGAATGGTCTGGCGCTGTAACATAAGTTCGCGTGGCGAGAGCACTGATCACCTTGACTGTAGCCCGGTTACGGTTGTTTATTTTTCGTGCCCATTTTTAGGGGAAATAATTAGTTCAGGGTGTTGAGTGAAGCACAATAGTTGAACAGAGTTCCATTACTGCCTTTTCCCCTCTGCAATTAGTGCTCAAACAAGCCGGTTGTACACCAAGTTGCTGTTAGGAGATTAAAGCTGATGAGAACCTGCTCAAATCATAGCTGAACATTATGTAACTGGCTATACGAAAAGATATAAATGTTTTCACGACTGGATTGATCAGAGCTCTTTCTGGAACATACATCGTCAGGAACCGCTAGGGATCAGACTACTGATCCTATCAGAGCATCACTGTGGGCCGTTTCCAGAACTGAACGCTAATTAAGTGGGATTGCTATTAACTACCGGCTGATTGAACATTCCTGCTTCCGAGGACAGCCATTACGGCAATAAACTTACAAAGCGTCTGATCATTTACTATATGGTTTACTACTAATGAGTAGTGCTATAATTACTTCTTCCAGTTACATGGGTGACAACGAGGATCGAATCTGAGGAAACCAGTTACATGTGTGACAACAAGGATCGAATTCGAGGAACCAATCTTGTTGAGATTACCAGGCGAGTACTGCCCATCGTCTCATTTCCTGCCGCTCTGCTGCTGAGCCTGGTGCTGCTGCCTGTGCAGCTGCGCGGACGCGATGGCCAGCATCGACCTCACCTTGGCGACCGCCGCGGCCTTCTCCGGCGGGCAGCTGGCCAGCGCCGCCCGCAGCGACCGCACGGCCGCGTCCGGCCGCCCGGCCCCGAGCGCCGCGCACGCCGCGCGGTACGCCTCGTCCGCGACCCGCGAGTCGTGGCAGGCGGCGGCGGGGGTAGGAGGCGCCCGCGCGGCGGACGAAGCCTCCTCCGGCTCCTCCTCTCCGTCCTCTCCCTTGCCGCGCGGAGGCCGCGAGGAGGTGGAGCCGGAGGCGGGGTCGAGGAGGGCGCAGGCGCGGGAGTACTCGGTGGAGGCGATGGCGGCGTCGATCTGCGACATGAGGGACTCCGGGTTCGAAGGGAAGCTGCGGATCGCGTCGAACGGGCTCCAGCCTCGCCGTCCGCCGCCGGCGCTGCCCGACATGTCTGCTGCTGCGTCGCGGATTAGAATTGATGGGCAGTAGTAGTGGCGACTAGCCAGGAGGAAGAGGGAAGAGGGGGAGGTAGGTTGGTCGAGCCAGTTAAGAGCATCTACAACCCGACCTCTCGAACGTCCGGGTAGGCCGCCCGGTCAGTGTCCGGTCACAAAATTTCGACCCAGACGGGCCTCTCAAACGTCCCTCAAACGCCCGGGCTAACCGGTACCCCTATATCCAGCTCAAATATGAGGCGGGTATGGGGGCGCCCTGACGCGCCCGGGCACGTTCGCCACGTCGGACCCGACAGCCCGTCCCCACCCCAAATTGCACCAAATCTCCCCCCGAAGAGCAGTCGGATCCATTTGCTATCTCCTTTCTTCTTCCTCCTCCTCGCCATCCGTCTCGCGCTCCGCCGCCGCGCCGTCCGTCTCGAGCTCAGCCGTTCCCAGCCTCTCCGCCGCCAGCTCCGGAAGAGCGCGCCCATCCTCGCCGCGGGGGACGTCGTCGCCGGCCCAGACGCCACCGTGGTACGTCCGTCAATACTCCGCCTCCGCCTTGTGCTTGATGTGTTCGTATTGTGATTTTGTTAGATAAACGATGGAATCGGATGCTTCGTCGGACGAGGAGTATGGACCGACTGAGCTTGATCAAACGATTGAAGATGAGTTCTTCCATTCCTCGGATTCGGACGAAGAAGTGGACATGCTCATGCTCATGAGCATGCAAGAGGAAATGGACCGGGAAGTGGAGCATGTTCTCAACTTCAAGGGCTCAATCAAAGGGAGAAGAGTGATCAACCGGGACAGGGTGTCCGGAGCAAAGCTACTGCCCGGTTCTCACAACGACATCAACGTGCTCCAACGATCTCCGGTGTTCAAGAGGCTTTGCAATGGGGAATCACCGCCATGCAACTACACCGTCAACGGCCGGGACTACAACATGAGATACTATCTTGCCGATGGTATCTATCCTCAGTGGGCGGCGTTTGTGAAGACCATATCCGAGCCGCGTGGCAACAAATAGATCCACTTTGCAACAATGCAGGAAGCGGCTAGGAAGGATGTGGAGAGGGCATTTGGTGTGCTTCAGACTCGTTGGGGAATTGTGCGGAGCGCTGCAATGATGTGGGAATCAGAAACTTTGTGGCAGCTGATGACATGTTGTGTTATTCTGCACAATATGATTGTCGAGGATGAGGGTGAAGGTGTAGCCCAAACCAATGATTTCGAAGCTCCCGGAGAACAAGTTGAAATCCCGGAGGATCAAGATGCGGCCCAGCTTCAGAATTTTCTGCAGATGCATCAAAATCTTCGAAATCACCAGGTGCACACGCAGCTACTCAATGATCTTGTGGAGCACATGTGGATCCACAATGGCAACCAAGGAGGCAATGCTTGAGTTTGGCACTTCAAATAAATTTTATGTAAACGCTATGTACGCTTGATACCAACACTACTTATTTTACGTGCGACATGATCGACATGCATGTATTTGCATGGATTTGAGAGTCCGGATTTGAGATATGTGGATGCACGGAACGAAATATGAGGGCCCGTCCGGATGCGCCCGCGGGCGTGTCCGGGCGCGTCCGCGAGCGTTTGAGGGGCCGGATTTGCCAAGTCCGACTGTAGATGCTCTAAGGGCATGAGCAATGGTAGCAACACTTTGGTGCTACCCCAGCCCATCCACCTAGACAATCAAAATTGTGTTGATTTATTTTCACTCAACCACAAAACATAAAGTTACGCCCAGCGTCGTCACCTTCTACTTCTTTTTCTCTCAATCGTCATCTCTTTCCTCCTTTCCCTCCTACCTTTCCCCTCTCTCCCTTCTCTTTTTCTTCTTTTCCCGAGGAAGCAGCCGGCTCCTCTGCAGGAGGTCGTCCAAGCCTTGGTCTGACACCCGAGCCTACTTGGCACGCGGGGCAGCCGGTTGAGGCCACCCGTTGGCCATGCCCTAAGAAACCAACTGAAATCCTGCGTAGCGGTGTCTCAGAGCATCCACAGCCGGAGGTTGTAAATATCACCGCTCAAACGCTCACGGACGCTTTCGTGTCCACATGCGTCCGTGGAAAGTGAAAAGGGATCGGACACGTCTCAAATAAACACAACTGCACCCGGACATCTCATATCAGATTCTCAAATCCACACAAAAATATGCAAACCTATGTAAAAACCTAACTACTACTCCTCGTCGGAGATTTCGACGATCTCCGTGTCCTCCGACGGATACATGGGCCCAGCTGCAGCTTCGCCCCCTCCGGCTGCTCCGCTCCGGCCTCCTCCATCGCTACCTCCGCGTCGAGCTCATCGAAGAGCGCGTCGGCCTCCGTCTGCCTTTGCCGGATGAGCTCCCGGTTGGACTCCACCTCGGCCTCATCCTGGATGGACTCCGGGATGGCCTGCTGCTCCGCCATCTCCTCGGATTGGGCGACGGCGAACTCCGCATCCGCCTCCGCCATGTTGAAGCCCGAAGCAGGCTGCTCCGCCTCGTCCTCCTCCGCACCGGCCACCCCCATCGGCTCCGGTAGCTGTTCCTCCTCCTCCTCCGGCTTCGGCGAGTCCGGAGGCAGACCCGCAGCGATGCGGGCGGCACGCGTAGCCTAGATCTCTGCCACGATCTGCATCCGGCGCTCCGGCGTGAGCATCGCGTAGGTGGTGATCCTACACCCAACCATATCGATACCGAAGAGCGGGGGAGAGGAGGCTCGGGTGGCGGCGAGAGAGGGAGGAGGTGGATGTGCTAGGGCTGGGGGACGTCGACCGGCTTAAATAGACGGATTTGGCCTCGGTCGGCGAGCCAGAGCGGCGCCACGTGGCATTTATAGCGCGGCGACGGTCGGCGCGTCCGTCAGACCGCCGGGTTTCCGGGCGAGTCCGCGTGGGACCCCATCGTCAGGCTGACGTGGCGGGTGTGCCCGGGCGCCCCCATATCCGCCCCATATTTGGGCTGGATATGAGGGGTGTCGGTCAGCCCGGACGTTTGAGGGCCGTTTAGGGCGTCCGTCTGGGTTGATTTTTCGTGACCGGCCTGCCTGCCCGGGTGTTTGAGACGGGTATGAAGGGTCCGGTTGTAGATGCTCTGATGTGTGACCAGGCCTAAAAAATGCCAACAAAGAATCCTAAACATAATCAATATTATATTGATGATCATGAACCTATGGCCACCGAAGTGAGTCATTGTTTCCCTATCAGAGCCGACCTGATCTTATCGATGACAGCTGAAAAGTCTCCGTACATGTGCGCTAAGAACCAATGTCCTGAAGCCGAGCCGTCCCTGTTGAACCATTGAGTCAATCTAAAGCGCATGGTATCAGATCTCGTCATCGCGCACACATGATGAGAGAACACTAACCTTACCGCCCCAAGGAGGTGACAAGAATCTACACCGGAGCTTCCATCGACTTCGTCCCGACTCGAGGAGAATCAGAGCCTGGAAGACCAGCTCGAAGATGAAGCATTGCCATTTGCTTGAGCACCACCCTCGCGAGAACTAAAAAATCCTAACCTAGACTACTAGCCAAAACCATAGCATCGAGATTCCCCTCCTCGCCACTAGTTACCGGAGTGGCAGGCAAAAGAGAGATTAATCCTCAGGCTCGTCGATGAAGCTTGGACGGGACAAGGTCTTTGCCCTACCACCACTTGCGTGATGGGGGAAGGAAAAATGAGTTTCCATTTTATCGTCTAGAAATTAATAGTATGAGGCTAGGCTAGGGTCCGACCGCTTTTGTTTAATGAAATGTGTTGAAAATGCAATGAATGCGGTCCAGTTTAAACAAAACCCATCCGAATTTTTCTTTCGAGAGTACATCTAGGCGTACCATATTTGTATAGAAGGCAGAAGATCAAGTACAAGAGACTACAATTTGTTGCGAACAACAAGTGTAGTTGAAACTCCACACCCACACTACTCACAAGATTAGCCAATACAACTATTACAGACACAACACCAAGGAGCCTATCCTTGACAGATCATCTAGCGGTGTCTCGACCAGCACTGAACACCACAACAACAATAGTTACCAACAAGCATGCATTATCGACGCACTAACCATCCATGATTGCCTAAGAGGAGACATCGAATGGGTAGCGGGACTTGGACTGACCTGAGAAAGCCATCGCCTTTGATACTCCGGCCACTACGTACATAGCGCCCAAGAAGACCAGCTCGGACCAGCGGCAAGCACGGGAGAACCACAACACATAACCTTGAAACATGTCTCCACACACGATGCTCTCAACAGAGTATCAGCGACCCCACAAACTACCTCCCGCGACCCCCGTGTCGCCACCGCAGGCGGCACGGGGGAAACCCTACCCATGCCGCCGCCGGGCACCTCCTCCGCCCCTCCTCGCTTTGCTGCCGCCGGAGGGTTTGCCGGCGAAGCTGTGCCGAGCCCCATGATGGTGACGGCTGGGAAGATCCGTTCCTCCCGCTACGCCCCTCCTCCCCCGAGATCCACTCTGGTGCTACTCGGGATGGTCCTCTCCGACGACTGCTTCACGCCCCGCCAGTCCAGTCGTTGGTTGGCGCTGGCATGGTCCCATGCGCCGACCACTTCCCTTGGCCATCCTTTGGCCGGCCAGTTCCCCTCCAACTTGGGGTTACCGTCCCTCGGGTCCATCCTCCCCCGCCAGATCTATGGCTCCTCTATGGAGCTACCGGATTCGGCCCCGTTCGATGCTGTCGCGCCCCCCTCCCCACCCCCAGCCCGGCTGCACCATCTCCAGCCACCAGCGTCCGCTTTCCTGGTGGCTCGGTGATTTGCAGTCTGGTTTGCGTCAGCGGTGGAGTTCCAGCCCCGTCCTCCGGCTGCCTGCTTCCTCTGCCGGCCACAAGCCTACGGCGCATGTTGCAGCCAGGCCTTGACCTGGTTCCGGCGTCTTTCCCGGCGACACGGCCCAGCCACCTCTTCTGGCTCGTCGTTTGGTGCTGGTGGCTGCAGGTCTGGGTCTTCTCTGCCCAAATCTGTCCGTGGCGGCTCGGGTGCCTGCACTGCAGTGAGGGCGGTGCCGAGTGGTGGTGGGTCTAGCGAGCACGTCTCTCCTTCCTGTGGTGTCTGCTCCAGCTAGCGTTCTCATGTCTACGTCTCCGACTCCGGCGACTTCTTTGGGATTGTTCGGTCTCTAGCCAAACAAAATCCCTGCTTGGCTTGTCGAAGCTGGTAGTGGCGACATCAGTGGGTGTCGTTCCCTTCTTGAAAGTCCTACCATGGCCTCTCTACCGTGCCCCTTAAGCGACAGGGGAAACCCTTGGTCCGGTTCACCGGATCGGATAGCGACGGCGTCACGATGTCGCACCCTTCTGTTGGGGAACGTTGCATGGGAAACAAACCTTTTCGTACTAACACCCAAGATCTATCCATGGAGATGCATAGCTACGAGGGGGAGAGTGTGTCTACATACCCTTGTAGATTGCTAAGCGGAAGCATTAAAATCGCGGTTGATGTAGTCGTACGTCTTCACGATCCAATCGCGATCCGTCCCGATCCAGCGCCGAACGGACGACACCTCCGCGTTCAGCACACGTGCAACTCGATGACGTCTCCGCCTCCTCGATCCAAAGAGAAAGGACGGAATAGTACATGGGATCTCAACCAGCATGACAGCATGGTGGAGATGGTGGTGGTGCAGTGCCGGCAGGGCTTCGCCAAACGCCGTCGGAACCGATATGAGGAGAAAACGGAGTTATGGAAGAGGTAGGGCTGCCACCGGGGCGTGGGAATTGGTGTGTTCAGCCCCTCCCTATCCCCCATTATATATAGGAGGCAAGGGGGAGGGTTGGGGTGCAGCCCTAGCCCCTCCTCCGAGGGGGCGTGGGCCTAGGGAGGTTTCCTCCCTCCCCAAGGCACCTAGGGGGTGCCTTCCCCCTTAGGACTCTTCCTCCTCCACCTCTCCTTGGCACATGGGCCTCTTGGGGCTGGTGCCCCTGGCCCATATAGGCCAAGACGCACCCCCTTCAGCCCATGTGGGCCCCCGGGGCAGGTGGACCCCCCGGTGGACCCCGGACCCCTTTCGCCACTCCCGGTACAATACGGATAATGCCCGAAACCTTTCCGGCGACCAAAACATGGCTTCTTATATATAAATATTTACCTCCGGACTATTCCGGAGCTCCTCGTGACGTCCAGGATCTCATCCGGGACTCCGAACAACATTCGGTTACCAATGCACATATCTGAATTCTACTTTAGCGTCATCAAACATTAAACGTGCGGACCCTACGGGTTCGAGAATCATGTAGACATGACCGAGACACCTCTTCGGTCAATAACCAATAGCGGGACCTGGATGCCCATATTGGTTCCTACATATTCCACAAAGATCTTTATCGGTTGAACCACGATGTCAAGGATTCAGTTAATCCCGTATGCAATTCCCTTTGTCTAGCGATATGTTACTTGCCCGAGATTCGATCGTTGGTATCTCATACCTAGTTCAATCTCGTTACCGACAAGTCTCTTTACTCGTTCTGTAATACAAGATCCTGTGACTAAATCCTTAATCACATTGTTCGCAAGCTTCTTGTGATGTTGTATTACCGAGAGGGCCCAGAGATACCTCTCCGTCATACGGAGTGACAAATCCCAGTCTTGATCCATGCCAACCCAACATACACCCTCGGAGATACCTGTAGAGTATCTTTATGATCACCTAGTTACGAAGTGACGTTTGATATACACAAGGCATTCTTACGGTGTCAGGGCGTTGCATGATCTCATGGTCTTAGGAATAGATACTTGACATGAAGAAAGCAGTAGCAATAAACTAAGTGATACGATCAAATGCTATGCTTACTGTCGGGTCTTGTCCATCACATCATTCTCCTAATGATGTGATCCCGTTATCAAATGACAACTCATGTCTATGGTTAGGAAACCTTAACCATCTTTGACCAACGAGCTAGTCTAGTAGAGGCTCACTAGGGACACGGTGTTGCTTATATATCCACACATGTATTTAAGTTTTCGGTCAATACAATTCTAGCATGGATAATAAACGATTATCATGAACAAGGAAATATGATAATAACCACTTTATTATTGCCTCTAGGGCATATTTCCAACACCTTCGTGAAGGCGTTGTCTTAGGTGCTCGTGAAGTCTCCGACGTTGGAATGTGATGTTGGACACAATGCTTGGTCTGGCTGCTTCCCAGGGCGTGGGCTACCAGGGCGCAATGTACGAAATCACTAGCACTTCCTCCAGGGCTTCCTCCTCCGGCACGGCCGAGTCCTGCATCCTACTTGCCAACTCCTCTAGGCGCATAAGGTGGGGGTACATTGATTTGGTATGTGTTGGAGTGGTGGCCGCGTGATGGAGGTTTCCTGTGTTGGTTGTTGATGACCCACAAGTATAGGGGATCAATCATAGTCCTTTCGATAAGTAAGAGTGTCGAACCCAATGAGGAGCAGAAGGAAATGATAAGCAGTTTTCAGCAAGGCATTCTGTGCAAGTGCTGTGAGTAACAATAGTAGATAGTTTCGCAAGATAATTTGTAACGAGTGACAAGTAACAATAGTAACGAAGGTGCAGCAAGGTAGCCCAATCCTTTTTATAGCAAAGGACATGCCGGAAAGTATTCTTATAGGAAGCAAGCATTCCCGAGGACACATGGGAATTTCTATCTAGTCATGTTCATCATGTTTAGTTGATTCACGTTCACTACTTTGATAATTTGGTATGTGGGTGGAACGGTGCTAAGGTGCTGTTCTTACTTGAACAAGCAACCCACTTATGATTAACCCCCTCTCGAAAGCATCCGCAACTACGAAAGAAGAATTAAGATGAATCTAACCATAGCATGAAACGTGTGGATCCAAATCAGCCCCTCATGAAGCAACGCATAAACTAAGGTTTAAGCTTCTGTCACTCTAGCAACCCATCCTCTACTTGCTACTCCACAATGAATTCCCTTCACTACTGCAGGATGGTCCAAAGACGACACATCAATCAGAGACCCTTCGACAAAACTGTGTGCGATCCATCAATCGCAAACGATATAGTTCAAGCTCCGCCGCCAATGACGAAAACCGTGTGCGATGGAGGAACCATCAAATACGATTCAAAAAATAGTTGCGTGTGTGATGCGTCGCATACAGTTTGTTCTTATGAACTGTTTGTGATTATGGAATATAACAGAAACGGTTAACAAACTACATACGTGTGCGTAGTGCGGCATACAGTTCACTCGGACAAACTGTTTGCACTGATCCAGCAGAACACAATCGAGTTAGCGTAAGAAGGCGTGTGTGATACCCGGCAAACAGTTCATTCATCAGAATTGTTTGGGAAGACCAATAATAACCCAAACAATTCATCCTGACAACCATGTGTGTGTGTTGTGGGTACTCGGCAAACAGTTCATTCATCAGAATTGTGTGGGAAGACCAATAATAACCCAAACGATTCATCCTGACAACCTGTGTGTGTTGTGGGCAGACAGTTGCTGCTAATAATTGTATGAGATGTGATTTGCTCTGTTTGCACAACATCTATATGCTCTGTCTACAGAACACCAACATTATTGTTGCATAACCAACTTGAACATCGAGTTACATAAGTGACTACACAACACATGTACATTCCTCAATATAAATTTACAAGAAGTAGATGATCACCAAATCATACTGTTCTTCTGACGATGGTTGCCAACACTGCTCTTCTTGTGGCTATCCCTCGCCGTCTGCAGGAAGGAGGCACTTCCTCATGTCAATGATGCTCCTGTACATCTCGTAGCTTGTGTACGCGTCCTTGGCCGCGTAGTTGATGTGTTGTTCATCCAGTTCATTCACCCAGGCCTTGTGCCAGGCAGACTTGTCCTTGTGGCACTCAGCCTTCATGTCTTTGTAGTAGGGGTCGATGATGGCCGTAGCGAGGTTAACCAGGGAGTCCTTATGCTTCTTCTTCTCGTCGCCCCACACCCTGTACTGATCTTGGATGTTGACAAGCTTCTGGCAGGACAAGCCCGAAGTCTTGAGCACATTTAGATTGTTGGTGGTGTCCACCGTTGCGAACCTGTAGTCGGGGCTGTTGACAAACCTGGCGAAATGCTCGCAAGGCCTTGTGGCCAAGCAGTAGTGGTAGACGAGCACATGATGGCGCACGCACAATTGGGCGACGACAACCTTCTGATCATGCTCGACATGACCGCCGGTGTACTCGAGGTCGAAGCCGACCACTTTGTACTTGTCATCCTCAGCAAGCAGCTACTCCAACGTGTTGATGGAGTTCACCACCATGACCAGGTCATTGGTGTACACCACCGAGAGGTCCATCTTCCTGATGTGGGTGTCCACTTTGACAATTTTGGCAAACTGCCGCTCGGCGCGGCAGCCGCCATTGGATCCGCACGGAAAGGTTGAAGCGATGAAGAGATCATGGGTGTGCTTCTTGTGTTGTGTGGCACAATCAGAAGGTGGAAGAGATGAAGGTAAATGGCCGCGAGAATAAATTGCGCCGGACGGCCTCGAATTTTGGCACGTCCCCACGGCAGTTTTTGCAGCGCTTAATTGCATGGTGGCACCGGGAGCGGCGCAACCGCATGCATATGGCGCCCTGAACGTACGTGACCATTCGCGCGTGGACGCCGGCAGAGCGAGCGCGCACGGACGCGAACACAGCGCGCCACGGCGGCATCAACCACCTCATGCATAGATTAATTCATGACGGTGCGTACAGAACGACCGTTTGCTTTGTAGTAAAATGCAAACGGTTTTTTATTATTAACCGTTTGTGTACTTGTCATTTCTCCCATCTCCATCCCGTCTTGTCACCGCGTTGCTGCCCGAGGATTCCAGTGCATGCTTCGGGAGCACGCAGGTTCCCGTGCAGGTTCCCGCGCAAGCTTCCCGCCCGGCTCGCCGAAATCCCCCAAACACCCAATGCTTCGGGAGCGCGCAACGTTTCTTTTGGGCTTCCCGTTCCCGCACAACCGCGCAGGAACGTGCACAAGCTTCCCGCCCGGCTCGCCTTGGCCGCCTGCTTTATAAACCCTCACGGCCAGCGCCTCTACATCGCATTCATCCCCTCCCTGCCCGTAGCTTCCCAAGTTTGCTTCTCCCCCAATCGCCAATGCCACCTGTCCGTCGTCATTGGTCCGCCACTCCGCCAGAGGGTAGCTCCAGCTGGGAGGCTGCACGACGTCGGCGTCGCAGTACCCGGAAGCGTGTAGTGCGTGTGGCGTCCTTGTTGGCTGTGCGCATGACACCCACCACACGCTCCTCCACCTTTGCCCGAAGGCAGCTGCTGCCGGTGACCGCCGTGGCCCCCACCCCATCGCCGACCGCCGGTTTGGCCACCCCACTAGCGGCCTCCTTGGCCGCCACCATACCAGCGTTCGTCTTGGCAGCCACCCCACGGTCAGCCGCCGGAGTCATCACCTGCTCCGCCACCGCGGCCCGAAGGCGGGAGGAGGAGGCCGCCGTCGAAGCCCAGCCGCTCGGCTTTTGCATCGGCGGCCTAGCGCGCTACATCAACTTCCTACACGAGGAGGAGGAGCGCCAGGTCGAGCACACAAAGAGGCTCACCGCCACCGTGGCCGCAGCTCTGGTGCGCATTGAGGAGATCTACGCCGATTCCCGCCGCTTCGAGGAGGCGCGTCAGGAGCGGCGGAGGGCAGCAGTGGCAGCCGACGAATTCGACTCCTCCAGCTCATCGGTAGGCAACTCCTCCTCTGCCTCTTACTAAACGCGCTCGATAGAGGAGAAGGCTGCAGGCAGTAGCACAAAGCCCCTCCGGAGTAGTATTTAGGGGCTATTTTGTTCAGTTCATCTAACTATAGATATGGTTGAACTGTCCCACCTACTTTAAATTAGCTAGTATATATAGTTGAACTAGCTATTTCTGTACGTGGTTGGCAACAAATGGGGAAAAGTTTGTTCGATTTAGCTGTCGAGTTGAACTATTTTGTACAAAGACCAATGCTTAATCTATGAATGAAATCTATGTTTGCTGAATTTCAGTTGCAAAAGTGCATCGTAATAGTGATTTTGTTCCTGCAAAATTTGACAAATGACAGTGTTTCGAGTTTAACAAATGAAGATTTACCCAAGTCCACAATGCATTGTTGCTAAGGTCCCTTCATTTAATGATTTAGCAACTAAACTCTTGCATGCATTGGTGAGTTTCCTTCATTTAAGTGTTTTGGCAAGGTTCACGCGCTTGGCATTGTTTCTTCATGTGGTCACCAAACTCATATCTCTCCTCTTAATTACCTTCCCACATCAATTTTTTTTGCATACATGGCAACCTTAGCAGTTAGCACCAGTACAAGGTGTAGCATTGTGAAGGGCACACGGGTCATCATTCACAACTGTTTGCGATGACGCATTGAAAAAATTCCTTCGCACCAGATTTTCGTTTGGCTTAGTAGGGAAGGAACCATTGCCCTCGGTCTGCATACGGGTATTCAGTCTAAAACGTCTTTGAAGACTGGCAAAGGACACGCCTCCCCGATGAGCGTGCGGAGGACACTGCTCGCACACCACCCGTCTACTCAAACACCTGTCCGCATGCTACCTCCTTGCCAATACAAAGAGCGACACGTGGCAACACGTAAATGGTATGTAGAATGTCCATGAATTATAAATAATACGCCCGTTTGTGATGGTAACGTGACAGATTTTTGTTCCAAAATGCCTTTGTTGGCTATTAATAATGCTTGCTCTTTCTCTCAAAGTGGACACTAAAAAATACCACAACATATTTGTGCTTTATATGACGAGGCCCTGCCTAACATAGACCTTGTGACTGTATCTCATATTTGAATTATGTACATTAAATGCACATAAAACTCAATTAGTGTATAAAAAAGCCATACGAACCCTTAATAATTTCATATTTTTGCAGCACACACCTATTGCTTTATGTTGTTTCTAGAAAAATATCAAGGAGAGAAGAGGCATCGGATGTCGTTTCACCCGCAGATGTGGCATGCACATTTTCCCTATCAGAACCACATAACTTATTGTGTGAGAAGCTCCGGTTTGTAAGAGGCTTGTGACAAAACATGTCCAAGTTGATATTATTTTTTACCACGGCATATGTGTGCCTTGTCATGACACCATTCCTAGTTTCATGAATTTCTGACGGAGTTTTGGATTTATGAAAATTTAAAACCAAGTTTCTCGATGTTTGTGGTCGAGCCAACATGCTGAGATGTTTGAAATTCGTTCTCATTTCTTGCATGTGACCTAACACATGCATCCAGGGACACATATATGTTTTTTCAATCCATTTTGCTGCCTCGGACCTTGTGATTGTAGATCAAATTTGAATTATGCACATTAAATAATGCACTAAAAACTCAATTAATGTATTTAAAAGCTAGATGATCCCTTAATTTATTCATATTTTTGCACTTCGCACGTACATGTCTGTGTTGTTTCTATAAAAAAATCAAGGAGAGAAGAGGCATCAGATGTATTTTCGCCCGCATATGTGACATGCATATATAATATGTTCCCTATCGAAACCACAAAGCTTCTTGTGAGGAGCCCTGATTTGTAAGGGGATTGTGCAAGAACATGTCCAATTTGGACAATTTTTTACCACGACATATGTGTGCCCTTGTCACGACTCCATGCCAAGTTTCATGAATTTCTGACGAGTTTTGGATTTATGGGAATTTGAAAACCAAGTATCTCAATGTTTGCGGCCGAGCCAACAAACAATGAGATGTTAGAAATCATTCCCATTTCTTGCGTGGGACCTAAACATGCATCCAGGGAAAGGAATATGATTTTTTCAACCTATTTTTCATGCGCTGGACCTTGTGATTGTAGTTCAAATTTGAATTATTGTAGGACCGAAAGTATGTCTAGAGGGGGGGGGGGTGATTAGACTACTTGACCAAATAAAAATCCTACCTTTTTCCCAATTTTAAGTGTTGGCAGATTTTATCAATGATAGCAAGTCAAGTACACCCTACACATGCATGTCTAAGAGTATAGCAGCGGAAAGTAACAACAAATATGAATAGTAGAGGGTAGGGAGGAAGATTAAACACAATTTGTAGACACGAAGATTTTTCCCGTGGTTCCGATAGGTGGTGCTATCGTACGTCCACGTTTATGGAGTCTTCAACCCACGGAGGGTAACGGTCGCGAGAGTCCACGGAGGGCTCCACCCATAAGGGTCCACGAAGTAGCAACCTTGACTATTCCATAACGGCTTCCGTCCACGAAGGACTAGCCTCACTATGGGTAGATCTTCACGAAGTAGGCGATCTACTTGCCCGTACAAACTTCTTGGTTCAACTCCACAACACGAAGTAGGAGGCTCCCAAGCGACACCTAACCAATCTAGGAGGCACCACCCTCCAAAAGGTAATAGGCTCGGCAATGTCGATGTACTCCTTGCTCTTGTGCTTCAAGATGATAGAATCCTCAACACACAATCACTCTCTCACAAATTTGGCTATGGTGGAAGAGATTGATTTGGTGGAAAGCAACTTGGGGAGGCTAGAGATCAAGATTCATATGGATGGAGTGGAATAGCTTGATCTCAACACAAGGGTAGGTGGCTCTCTCTCAGAAAATTGGATGGGGCAAGTATGGAATAGTTCTGAGTGCTTCTCTTTCGAGTGGGTGGTGGTGAAGGGGTATATATAGGCATCCCCAAAAATCCAACCGGCACACCTAAAGTGACCAACTCGGTGACACCGATATGTGAATCTCGGTGGTACCAAAGTGATCAAAAGGCAGTAACTTTTGAATCTCGGTGAGACCGATATATAATTCTCGGTGGTACCGATTAGGTGACCAACGGTCAGATTGCACAACTCGGTGACGTCGATATTCATATCTTGGTGGTACCAATTCTTGACCATGGCTTACCAGAGAGTTGGTCCAGAAACTCGGTGGTACCGATTCACAATTCTCGGTGGTACCGATTCTTGTGAATGGCTATCCAGAGAGTTGGTCCAAAACTCGGTGAGACCGACTGGCAAAACTCGGTGGTACCGAAGACTGAAAATGGCTAAACAGAAAGTTGGCAACCCAAACTCGGTGGCACCGAAGCAGAATCGGTTGCACCGACTGGCTAGGGTTTGGCATGGGTCTGTCTGAGTTTGGGAATCGGTGGCACCGAGTGGGAATTGTTGGTTGCACTGATTTTGGATATTTGGCTTTGGACAGACTTTTGTGGAAGAGTTTGTGGGTGCTTTTGGTGACTATCTCTTGTGCACGTGGAGCATCTTGTTCACCAACAGTACCTTACCCCCTTTTAATAGTATTGGCTTTCCTATGGACTCAAAGTGATTTCTCACAAAGTAAAATGTAGAGTCCTCTTGCTTGAAGCTTTGCCAATCCATTTCCTTGCACCTTGCGGTATCTCCACAATCCTTTTGCCATCCCTATCATTAAACTTTTCCTGAAATATACTTAGTGGAAACATTAGTTCAATGACATATATGTTGTTATTAATTACCAAAACCACCAAGGGAGCAAATGTGCTTTCAATCTTCCCCTTTTTGGTAATTGATGAGAACATATAGATCAAAGCTTCGACGTATGATATAATCAATGAATATAATCGTCGCTTTGAGAAGTATGTGATAAGCAAGAGCTCCCCCTAAATTTGTGAATTATTTTGAATTTGCATTTGAATGCAAATGCACAATCGATTAGGTACAAGGGGCACTCTTTCATGTCACATACAACTTGGTGGTGTGCGAGAATAATAAGAATGAACATCATAGCACAACACAAACAAGTAACGGTGAATGACCATCTCATAAGCATCATAATGATAGGAAGTAGTAGCAATACACATCAAGTGTATGATCAAACACCAACAAAGTTCAACACAAGCAAACCAAAAGATCAAATGTTTTTGAAAAGCGATAAAAACCAACGCTCTCTCACTCGAAGCCTAAAGATCTATATACATCTTCTCCCCCTTTGGCAGCAAGTTACCAAAAAGTTCAAAGGTATATAGCTAATCGTTCTTCTGGGGCTGATCTCCTCCGGTAGCTGGTGAAGGAGTCGAGAGAACCGCGTCAGCGAAGACTTCAGCAGATGTCATGGACGGAGTTGGAGTAGCAACTGGAGGTACTGGAGGAGCTGATGGAGCTGAAGAGGCTGTAGCAGGTGCTGATGAAGAAGGCCTCAACTCTGGAGCTGGCACTGTGGCTGATCTGGCCTGAGTAGTGAACTGAGTGCCTGGCCTGAGAGGAGAGTCATCCTCATCATCTGTAGTGTGGGGACTGGGCACGCTATCAACTTCCTTCTTGAGCTCGTTCACGGTCTTGGTCAGCCCATCCACCTTGTCATTGAGTGTCTTGATCCTATTCTCCATGATCCTCACAAGACTATGCTGATTCTCCAAGATGTCCTTGATATCCTTCTGCATTCCCTGAACGGTACTGATCAAGAGATCCATTTGCTCGTTCCTGGATCTAGGGGCTTGAGCACTAGTGGCTCTAGCTGCCTCTGCCTGTGCTGCAGCTGAGGTGGGATGATCTGGGTTCATCACCACAATGTTGTCTTCTATATCTGGCTGTAGGGGCAAATATGGCCTGTCAAGAGCAAAGATGTGCTTCTCCATCTTGGAGTTGATGAGCATCTGAATGTAGGGTGCATAGCAGCATGAGCACTTCTGATCAGCAGCAACCCTCTTCACAGTCTCTACTATCAAGTCCATCACTCTTATCCTGGTGTGTCTATCAAGATGGATCAGCATGTTGATGGAGTGGCCTCTAATCATCTTGTCATCTCCAGACTTAGGCATTAAGGTGTGCCTCAAGATGGTGTTGATGGTTCGTAGACCTGCCTGGAGGAAGTAAATGGATCCTAGCTTGTGAGACTTCACATGAGCAGCAGGGATCTCATTGTACATGTTGGCCATAGCATTGTTGTCGGCGTCCTGGGAACGGGGGTACCCAGACTTGCCTGCCTGCGGCCCAAGGCGTGGCCCACCTCGACGACCAAGTGCGGCCCGGCACGGCCCTACTCAACACAAGGTCCTCGCGAGGCCCCGGGCTCGCGGGGGAGACAACGCCAAGAGACGCAGGGAGGTAGGCCTCCCCAGGCCTCCTCCCAAGCGGCGGAGACTTCTATGCAACGCACGATCTCAGGAGGCCAAGGGTGACGACAGCTAGGCCAGGCGGGCGCCAGCGCGCCAGAGGGGACAGTTTCCTCTTTGGTGCAAAGGAGACAAGGACGAGCGCAGGTTCCCAAAGCGCCCCCAAAGGTTTCCCTTCTGGTGCAACAAGACCAGGACCCCAAGCCCTATAGGACGAAGTCATCGCCGAGCCCACCTTTGCATCACCGTCGACTACTTTGCAGGCGAAGACCACCTTTCGTCAGGATAGGGTGTACCTCCTGTCCCCCTTCGAATTTGGCCGTTGTGGGATCCCTTCCCGCCATTGCGATAAGGGAAGAGGACCCGGGCCACTATAAATAGAGGCTAGGAAGCCCGGTAGAGAGGCACGAGACAACCACCCCGCAAACACACCCGCAAGGCAACACATCGCTGTACTAGTTCATCCACAAACCTTCTCGTGAGGCAATCCACCAAAGGCAGGAGTAGGGTTTTACGCTTCGCAGCAGCCCGAACCTAGGTAAACTCTTGTGTGCTATCTTCTTCCTCGCCATAGAGCGGGGCCATCGTGTTGTGGGCTTGGTGGGGTGAAGCTATTGGGGAATCTTCGCACATGCCCCTGGGTTCAAACTTCCTAGGGTTTTGCGGAGCCCGAAATCCGATAATTGTGGCTCTCCTTGGATTCAGAATAGGCATCCAAATCTCCTTCTTCCACCTTTGGGACTCCTAAGATGGCAGCCCATTCCTCAACAGTTGATTCATACCTTGCTCCTTCAGTCATCCATACAATCCTACCATCTCCATAGAAGTGAGTAGTGGAGTAGAATTGCATGATCATCTCATCGTTCCATGCAGTGAATTCCTTGCCAACAAATTCATCCAAACCAATGCAGTGAAAGTTGTCTTGAACACTTGGGAACTAATCTTGATTTGCCTTGATATACTTCCAATCAACATATCTAATGTCACTCACAGCTGGGCTCTTATCAAGCAAGATTGTCTCATAGAAATCCTGTTGCTCCTTGGTATAAAATCTGTAGTCCACAGCTGTTTTCCTCCTCTGGGCATATGGATCAATAGCTCTCCATTCCCTCAAACCAGAGTCCTTCCTCTTCTTCATGTCTTCAGCAAGCAGGTGGCTGGCATTGTGCTCTGGAAGGTGTGGTCTGAGCTTCATCAAAGCAGTAATGTCATCATCATCCTTAGCTTCCCTGAAAGTGGAGGTCTTGTTCTTGCTGGAAGCTGGTATCTCTCTAGAGAACCTCTTGGGTTTTTCAGCAGCAGCAGCCTTCTTAGGTGCAGTCTTGGTGCTCTTGGATGTGTTAGTTTTGGGCATAGCATCTGCCATAAGCTTCTTCTTCTTCTTTGGAGGAGCCTTGACAACTGGCTCTTCCTCCTCTTCTTCTTCTGCAACAGCCTCTGTTGGGTCCTCAAACATTGAGGTTTTTCTGCCAATGACATGGATGATCCTCTTCCTGGCTCTCTTCTTCTCCCCTGCCTTCTTAGGCATAGACTTCTTGGGAGGCTCAACCGTCATAGTTGCCCTGGAGCTCTCAGGTGCTCTCACTGTCTTTGAGCTAGCATACTCTTTCCTGATAGCTCTCTTCTTCTTGGATGAAGAAGCAGCAGTGGTGTTCTTCGCAGCATCTTCCTTCTTGGATAGCTCCTCAGGAATAAAGTCCTCATCCTCCTCATCTGAGTTGAGGTTCCTTCTTGTCCTTGTAGCAGCCTTGGGCAAATCAGGAGAACTAGGAACATCATCATAGCTCCCCTCAGGACTAGTGCCTGAGCTCATGTCAACACTCTGCTCTCTGAGATCATTCTGACTGTCATCTGAAGCAGACATCTCTGACCCTGTGAATAGATTATAGAAGAGTGGAAAGGGATGAGTCATCACAAAATGCAGATATTTTCAAAAGATTGAACTAGAATTTCTTAAGTTTTGCATTCTGCCAGATGAATATCGGTACAACTGAGGCAAATTTTTCCGACTCACCGAGACAGACACCCTACTTTCCAGGAACGTGGCACCATTTTCGGTCACACCAAAAATTGGCACTCGGTTCCACCGAGGTGTTCTCAGTTTGCCAGAAAAGGAGAATCGGTGCTACCGATTCTTTTGCGTCGGTTCCACCGAGATTCATATGGCGGACGGCAAAATCTAAAAAATCATTCGTTCGCTAATCTACTGGAGTTTCTCGTGGATGAATCAATCTCAAACTGTGGATTATCGATGGAGAATCCCTAATGCACAAGAATCGGAGGTTGGAGCGCATGAGGGGGTGAAATCCTACCCTAGCTTGGTGACAACTTCGCTACGGCGGCGACGGGGGAGAGGATTCCGTCGACGGCGGAGACTTCCAACGGCGGAGACACTCGGGAAGACGAAGGCGATGACCAGGGGCCTTGGTTCGGCAGCAAGGGTTTCGGAGGGGGCGACGGTTGAAGAATAGATTTCAAAAGTCGGGTCCGCCTCTATATAAACCCATAGCTGTCGGTGACACCGGTTCTAACTTTTCGGTGTCACCGAGTTCCTCAACTGTCTGCTGACAGGGAAACTCAGTGTAACCGAGAAGATGGAATCGGTGGTACCGAGATAGAAAACCAGATCAACCCTAGGCATTCGGTGAGACCGAGATTTTGGGTTGGTTCCACCGAGATGCACTTGGGAGGTTTTAATGGTCAGTCCTTTGTCGATACGGAACTCCGAGTGCTACTCACACAGAGAGATCGAAAAATCCTTGTTCAAATTTTGTGATGCAGCAAGAATAGAATCTGAGGTAAGAAAGCATAGATAGCTAGAGAGTGGTCCTAGGCATTCTTGTCCATCCAATTGGCAAAAGAAAAATCAAAAGCCAAATAACAACAATTGGATGTCCTCGAATGGATAAATAGATGCAGACCAACATGCTCACACAATAAGATGTCAAATGAAATCATGGCAATATGCACATACATACTAGCATCTATCAAGCATTTTGGCGATGATGGAGTCATCTATATATGAGTATATTGACTTAGGAGCCAAGTAAGAATACTTGATCATAGGTCATACTCATCGTTTAAGCACAAGTGGGGTTACCACTTTTACATAAAGCATTTAATGTTGTCACATACTATGAGATGCTTTAACTCAAGTTTTAGAGTAAAGCTCCCCCTTGATGTGGCATCCCCCCATAGGAGGGATAAACTAACCTTGGGTTTTGTCGATGAAGACTTCATGTTGGTGAGGTAGTGGTGGATGCTCAAGGTTGATGAAGATCACCAAGAGTTGGGAGCATCCTTGTTGTTTCCTTACTCTTCTGACCTACATGGGTTAGTCCCAACACACAAGAGACAAATACAAGGATATCTATGGACATGGAGTACAAAACATGTGTGATGATGTCCATGGATTTGTTGATTACCTTGTCCCTTGCTTACCTTTGAGGGAATGTGTGACTCCTTGAACTATTGCATGATGTTGACGTTGATTGCAACTAGTTCTTGCTAATAATGAATGTGAGTGAATTTCATTGGCGGAGTCACCCCTCAAGAACTTCTCTAGTTCTTCTTCTTGGGAACCCACATCAACTTGATGGGGATCCTTGGTGTTGAAGTGGCCCTTGTAGAAGTTGAGCTTGAAGTAGCCTTGGGAACCCACTCCACCAAAGCTTGGGATTCATCTTCATATGAGTCAATGTCCTCTTGAAGCTTGTTCTTGCCCTTGAGCTTGTGGTCTTGTGGTGGAAGGTCATCTTGAAAGCTTGTTCCCTTGGGGAGAGTATGTTCATACTTCTCCTTTTGAGGAACAAACTTGGGCTTGGGGTATTGACCTTCTTCCCATTCAACTCCATTAGCGTTGAAGTAGCCAATGCCATGGTTCTTCCGGTATCCTCCGTGCTTGCGGACAATCTCCTCAAATTGCTTACACCCGGCAAGACTCTTGTAGATACCTTTCTATATAATTCCTTTCAAAAAATTGTTTTCTTGCTCAAGTGTAACTTGGCTAAGAGAATCATCATTAGTGGAATCAATAGAACTACTAGAAGCAACATCATTAGATTTGGCATTTTTGTTGTTGCTACTAGATGAAGAACTTTTCTTGCCTTTGTTACTAGTTTGTCTAGATTTAACTTCTGGCATGAATGTAGACAAGAGTAATCGTTTGGCTAGATAAGATGAAGTCTTCTTTCGGAGATCGTCATTGATAGCTTTAAGAAACTCATCCTCTTGCTCCAAGGTGAGCTTCTCGAAGCGTAGCTTCTCATGAGTCCTTACAAGCTCTCTATGATCTTCTAGAGTAGATTCATGGGCTAACTTAAGAGTGTTTAATTCTTTAGTTAGTTGTTCTATTTTCATCTTATCATCATCAAATGACTTATCTTGGCTAACATGAGAATTATCAAGTTCATTTTGACTAACATTACTAGTTTTATCAAAGTGCAAGTCATCGTCACAAAGTAAGTCATCTTCATCACTATCGAAATCAAGATACTCGGGGTGTGATACCTTGGGGCCTTTAGCCATGAAGCAACTTCCACTCCCTTCATTTGGTGAATCAAATAGATCATAGGAGTTGGTAGTCACTAGTGCAAGTCCGGCAACACCTTCATCTTGACTTTAGTCGGAGTTGGAGTGATAGCTTCTCTCGGAGTTGTTGTCGGAGTCGGAGCCGGAAACCCATTCACCAACATGAGCTTGATGTCTTCTTCTTGTGTAGCTCTTGGTGTACTTGTCCTTCTTCTCCGAGTCCCTACTTCTCCTTGAGGGTCTTCGTTCATAACGATCATCTCTACTCCTTCTCTCTCTTTGAGGTGATTCATTCCTTGAGCTTCGTCTTCTTGGTGACTCTTCTCTTTGTTTGTAGGGAGCCGTGCACTCATTGGAGTAGTGTCCGGGCTTCCCACAATTGTAGCAGTTTCGGTCACGACTTGACGAACGCTTCTCTTCATATCTTGAGTTGGAGCTTCGTTCTTTACCTCTATTCTTGTAGAACTTGTTAAATTTCTTGACCATGAGGCTTATCTCTTCATTGGTGACAAGGTTGTCGCTTGAAGTTGCAGGAGCATCACTTGTGGCTTTGTAAGCACCGCTAGACTTGTTGTGAAGCTCTTCTTTGTCTTTGAGTGTCATCTCATGAGCAACAATCCTTCCAATGACTTCCGTAGGCTTGAGATCTTTGTAGTTGGGCATCATTTGGATCAATGTGCACACGGTGTCGTATCTATCATCCAAAGCTCAAAGTATCTTCTTGATGATGAATTTGTCGGTCATTTCTTCGCTTCCTAAGCCGGCAATCTCATTGGTGATGAGAGCTAGCATAGAGTACATCTCTGTGACTCCTTCACCATCCTTCATCTTGAACTTGTCAAGCTGACTTTGAAGAACGTCCAACTTGGATTCTCTCACGGATTCGGTACCTTCGTGCATATCAACCAAAGTATCCCAAATCTCTTTTGCATTCTCAAGACGGCTGATTTTGTTGAATTCTTCGGGGCATAGGCAGTTGAAGAGAATGTCACATGCTTGAGCGTTGTATTGCAACATCTTCAATTCATCCGCGGTCGCTTCACGATCCGGTTCCTTTCCATCACCAAAGAATTCACCTTGCAAGACAACACGAACAATAGCCCATACGGCGGGGTTATGACCAAGAATATGCATTTTCATTTTGTGCTTCCAACTAGCAAAATTTGTGCCATCAAAGTACGGACCTCTACGGTGATAATTTCCCTCACTAGACGCCATACTCTCCTAGGTTGTGAGACCAATGCAATGGAGACCAAAGCTTTGATGCCACTTGTAGGACCGAAAGTATGTCTAGAGGGGGGGGGGGGGTGATTAGACTACTTGACCAAATAAAAATCCTACCTTTTTCCCAATTTTAAGTGTTGGCAGATTTTATCAATGATAGCAAGTCAAGTACACCCTACACATGCATGTCTAAGAGTATAGCAGCGGAAAGTGACAACAAGCATGAATAGTAGAGGGTAGGGAGGAAGATCAAACGCAATTTGTAGACACGAAGATTTTTCCCGTGGTTCCGATAGGTGGTGCTATCGTACGTCCATGTTTATGGAGTCTTCAACCCACGGAGGGTAACGGTCGCGAGAGTCCATGGAGGGCTCCACCCATAAGGGTCCACGAAGTAGCAACCTTGACTATTCCATAACGGCTTCCGTCCACGAAGGACTAGCCTCACTATGGGTAGATCTTCACGAAGTAGGCGATCTCCTTGCCCGTACAAACTTCTTGGTTCAACTCCACAACAGGAAGTAGGAGGCTCCCAAGTGATACCTAACCAATCTAGGAGGCACCACCCTCCAAAAGGTAATAGGCTCGGCAATGTCGATGAACTCCTTGCTCTTGTGCTTCAAGATGATAGACTCCTCAACACACAATCACTCTCTCACAGATTTGGCTATGGTGGAAGAGATTGATTTGGTGGAAAGCAACTTGGGGAGGCTAGAGATCAAGATTCATATGGATGGAGTGGAATAGCTTGATCTCAACACAAGGGTAGGTGGCTCTCTCTCAGAAAATTGGATGGGCAAGTATGGAATAGTTCTGAGTGCTTCTCTTTCGAGTGGGTGGTGGTGAAGGGGTATATAGGCATCCCCAAAAATCCAACCGTTACACTAAAGTGACCAACTCGGTGACACCGATATGTGAATCTCGGTGGTACCGAAGTGATCAAAAGGCAGTAACTTTTGAATCTCGGTGAGACCGATATATAATTCTCGGTGGTACCGATTAGGTGACCAACGGTCAGATTGCACAACTCGGTGACGCCGATATTCATATCTTGGTGGTACCGATTCTTGACCATGGCTTACCAGAGAGTTGGTCCAGAAACTCGGTGGTACCAATTCACAGTTGTCGGTGGTACCGATTCTTGTGAATGGCTATCCATAGAGTTGGTCCAAAACTCGGTGAGACCGACTGGCAAAACTCGGTGGTACCGAAGACCGAAAATGGCTAAACAGAAAGTTGGCAACCCAAACTCGGTGGCACCGAAGAAGAATCGGTTGCACCGACTGGCTAGGGTTTGGCATGGGTCTGTCTGAGTTTGGGAATCGGTGGCACCGAGTGGGAATTGTTGGTTGCACCGATTTTGGATATTTGGCTTTGGACAGACTTTTGTGGAAGAGTTTGTGGGTGTTTTTGGTGACTATCTCTTGTGCACGTGGAGCATCTTTTTCACCAATAGTACCTTACCCCCTTTTAATAGTATTGGCTTTCCTATGGACTCGAAGTGATTTCTCACAAAGTAAAATGTAGAGTCCTCTTGCTTGAAGCTTTGCCAATCCATTTCCTTGCATCTTGGGGTATCTCCACAATCCTTTTGCCATCCCTATCATTGAACTTTTCCTGAAATATACTTAGTGGAAACATTAGTTCAATGACATATGTGTTGTTATTAATTACCAAAACCACCAAGGGAGAAAATGTGCTTTCAATTATGCATATTAAACGGCTAGAAAACTCAATTAATGTATTAAATAAGTCTCACGAAACTTGTCCCGAAGCGGGCATTTTTTTACCACGACACACATGAGCCATGACATGACACCATGCAAAGTTTCATGAATTTCTGACGATATTTGGATTTACTGGAATTTGAAAACATGGCTTCCCAAAGTCTACAACCGAGCCTAAATACCGAGAGGTTTGGAATTCGTTTAATTTCCATTTCTTGCTTTGGACCAAAACATGTATGCAGTGACACATAGATGATTTTTAACCCATTGAGGTGCACCCTAGTATGTGCTTAACTGTAGTTCAAATTTGAAGTATGCACATGAAATGTCTAAAAAACTCTTTAAATGTTTAAAAGGGCCTAAACAACCCTGAATAATTCCATATTTAACATACACTCCTATAGTTGCACGTTCACTGCAGATAAATGTTATTGCCATCCAAACACCTTCAATTTCTGATGTAACTTCATTTTTCGTTTCAAAGCAATATGAAAATCAAATACATCGCAAACAATTCTTGATCATGAAACGTGTGTGATATAGTATAAAATATCTTGGGCCAATTCTCATATATGGCTTAGGCCAGAAGCTTCAGTTCACCGCCGGCGCGTCAACCACACAGTCACACTTGTTCCCCCAGACCACTGTACTGTTCAAGCATCGCCGGTGAAAGATGGGGACGTGGATCCGCGTTGTGAGGGCAACTTCGGCGACCCACTCCGGCCCGAGCGCGGCTGCATCAGCCATGAACGTGCTCACAACATCCTTGAGTGCGACCGCAATCTCCGACAGGGCGGCTGCAGCCGCCGAAAGGGCAGCTGCTGCATCTGAGATGGCGGCAGCAACATCCGCGACCGGGATAGCAAATGGCGAGAACGACATAGCAGCTGTCCGTTCCTCGATGGCCGCCGTAGCCCTAATGGCGGCTGCCCACGCTTATGCCGAGGCCGCCCACGCCCAGCTCGTGTCGGTCACCGAACAAATAGCAGGGGCCTTCTCCGACAACGGTCAGCAACCCACGTTCCAAGAGTTGGCAATCGCCGAGTGCGCTCGGGCAACCGTCCATTCGTCGACAACCCCCCTTCCCGAGATGGAGGCCGTCAATGCGCGGACCGCGGACGCCCACACCAGACTCATGGCGGCCTTTTCCAAAGAGATGGCGGACGCGGACTGTGAGATGCTTGCAGAGTATGTGGCGATGGATGCCATGGAGCCCCTTCCCCTGGAGGTCGTCGAGCGCGAGCTGGTCATGGAGGATGCGGCGGAGATCAGCGAGCGTCAGGCGGAACATTAGTCTTTGTTTAGAGCGCTGGTCTTTTGTTAGAGTAATGTTTGGGTCAACCAGCTCTGTTTAATTGCTCGATTAAGTAATTGTGGGCTGTGGTGTAGGCTCTTTTGTGTAGTACCCAGATTAGCAATTGATGTTAAATTATGCGACGACGTGGATGACCACTGTAACCAGGGAAATTCGGACCAAAAATTTGCCGCCATATCCCCATTCCATCTTCCAATTGAAAATGAAATTGAAGTTCATCACACACAATTTTTTGGCATGAACCGTGTGATATGTAGTACCCAATCTTACGTCGGAAGCTTGGAGACAAACATTTTCACGTCCAAGTTCATCACACACGGGGTATAGCACATGCTTCGTTGGTGATGTGTTGATATCGAGAACTATTCTGAAAAATTTGCACATTCAAGTTCATCACACACGGGGTATAACACATACATTGTTTGTGATGTTTTGATATCGCACACGGTTCTAAATAAGGGTCTGTGTCCGATGGTGCTTTCCGCACCAGTTTTTCGCTGCACCGAATGAAAATTTTGGGCTGCCGCGGAAATATCTACCTCCCTCGCCCCCGGTACCAATCAAAAGCCACATTTCCCCCTTTTCATCTACCTTTACTAGTTCAAACCTTCACTGCTTGCTTGCAGTGCCGCCTCCTCGCCGACGACGCTCCCTCCTGCTGCTCGGCCTCGTCCATCTAGTCAGGTAATCGACACCTCCCCAATACCCCCTCACCCCTCCTCCTCCATCCCACATGGCCCGACCGCTGACGTGACACCTTCCACCCAAATCACCGCCCCATCCTCCAAATAATCGCTGCCGAAAGCCATGGTGCACGCAGTATAGCCAGGATCTCAAAGAGCCTTTGGCAGCGGAGAAGCAAATCGCGGCTGCACGCGCAGATGAGGTAGTGACGGATTCCATGCGTGCCGACCCCCAGATCTTGGAGGAGCACCTCGCCGTCAAGGCCACCATCGACGCCTCGCGTGATAACGCAGCCATGCAGTTGGCTGCTATAAATGACAGCTCGTGGTCTTTTCTCGAGGGCATCGCCGGTGCGTTCGATGAAGACTTCGATGTGTTGTCAGCGTGCCCGTGCTTACCTCAACTCCAGAGCCGGCATGTTGGTGCCGGGGCAGGATCAGTCCACTCACCACTACGAGGGGTGCACCCACGGTGTGGAGGCCTGGCCCTCTTCCAAGTTGAAGGACCCCATTATCATCGATATCTCCGATGATGAGGAATAGCTTGTTTTTCTTAGCTTTATCACTAAGGACCTATGTTCACCTAGCTATGCCGGTTAAGCATGTTTCATTTACCTGTTCTGTGTGCCGCTACTGCCTTTCATTTAGAAATTCTAGTGAAATGTCCAATGTAATGCTATTGCAACCTGACCTTTTAGTATGTTCTATTGTGAAATGTGGTGCTTAGTTAACTGTTTCGTTCATTTTTTGTGGTGATCATTTAACTATTTAGTTCAATTCTGCAATGTGATGTTATATTGTTGTTGGTACAATTTTGTATTGTTATGCATGTGATGAATAAATCAAATTTAGATGTACTAAATACATGTGAAACATATAGAATTGCTATATTTCCTAGTTCTTAGCACGCTTGGTTTAGATAACTGGCTTTTCCATGTGGCTCAAATTAATCTGTTGGATCCACAATGTGTTTATTTTCCATTAACATATTTCACCGATAGTATGCCAAATCTCACTTATAACATGATCAATATTTGTCTTAAATATGTTGTAGGGGGAAACAATGGGGGACACTGAAGTTTACCATCGAGGTTTGCACATCCATGGCCGTTTGGCCAATGGCACATTATTGTGCAATTGCAGGAACCATTGTAATATTAATGTTTTTAATAATTTGTTCCTGCACATGTAGGTCCTGCTATAAGAGGTTTAGACCCACTCTTCGACCCTTTTTGCATGTGGGGAAATGAGGTGTCCTTGAATATCAGTCAAATCAAGAAACTCGGAAAGTTTGTAAAGATAAAGAAAATAGCTACGAAAAACAACAAGATGTTTGTCTGCACAATGAAGAAGACATCAGTCAACTATAGGATGGTACCATATCTTTCACCTTGTCCTTTTCCCTTTGCGCCATTTCAAATTTTAGAAAAGATATTTATGCGTATGTTTGTTTTCAGTCCTTCTCAAGGCAGTTCATCGATGATTATGTCTCAAACCACCTGTATGATCAAGAGGCGAGGAAGGTATTCATACATCACCCACGGTATAATCTTGAAGTCTTCCTCAAGAGGACGAAGGATGGGTGGGCAATCATCCACAGGCACTGGCCTAAAGTTGCGAGGACCTTCAACATCACTGAAGGCTCAATATTCGCCTTCCGCTTTAACAGTTTTCTAGATGAGACTCATCTGTCTATTTACCGTCTATGATGATACTTAATTTCCAAAGGTTTTAGATGTTGCATTTGAAACTTTTTCATGTTGTGCAATTGGGTAGCTAGGCAGTATGTGCCTATATGATGTTGTACCCTGATGTAATTCAATTATGAAATCCTCGTTGCCGTACTACGAATAAGAAATATATTCTGTGCTTGATATTAAATGTTAATTTGATTACTAAATGAATTATAAATAATATAGCAATCAGGCTGATTATTGGGGTTCCCATTCTAGACGGTTTCTAAGACTACACCGTGGGCGATGACCTCAACAAACCCACACGGTTTCTAGAAAGTTGGCGTGTTGGATCGGTGAGCAATCACACACGAATTCTGGACGACAACTGTGTGCGTTAGGACACCCAATCACAAACGTTTTCTCATAGCAAGTGTGTGTGATGGGCAGCCCAATGCCAAACAGTTTCTTCTAGATACCGTGAGTGATGTTTTGAATAACGCAAACAACAGAATTATAACTATCATGTATGATGACCAGCCCTATCACAAATGATGTTATGCAGAAAATTGTGTGTGATCTGCAATACGAACGGAGACGCGACCTTGGGATTCCCTGTGTGGGATGATAAGCTCATCTCACACGTCTTCCCCAATATGTCTGTTTGTGATGGTCCTTCGAATCGCAAACGATATATTTTTGCCCATCGTGTGTGATGATAACCCACAAGTATAGGGGATCGCAACAGTTTTCGAGGGTAGAGTATTCAACCCAAATTTATAGATTCGACACAAGGGGAGCCAAAGAATACTTGAGAGTATTAGGATTTGAGTTGTCAATTCAACCACACCTGGAGATTAAATATCTGCAGCAGAGTAATCAGTAGCACAGTAATATGATAGTTTGATAGCAGTAGTGACAGTAACAGTAGCGGTAACAGTAGTAGCAACCGTTTTGTAGCAGTTGGAACAGCAGCATCAGTAATAGTAACTTAGCAAGAAAAATAAGTGGAAAAGGTCGTAGGCACTGGATCGGTAACTCGTTGGATGATATTCGTCATGTAACAGTCATAACCTAGGGCGATACAAAACTAGCTCAGTTCATCAATGTAATGTAGGCATGTATTCCGTAAATAGTCATACGTGCTTATGGAAAAGAACTTGCATGGCATCTTTTATCCTACCCTCCCGTGGCAGCGGGGTACATAAGGAAACTAAGGGATATTAAGGCCTCCTTTTAATAGAGAACCGGAACAAAGCATTAACACATGGTGAATACATGAACTCCTCAAACTACGGTCATCACCGCAAAGTGTCCCAAATATTGTCACTATGGGGTTGACGGATCATAACACGTAATAGGTGCATATGACTAGGCAAGATCGGATCAAGAACATTGATATAGAGATGATAACATAAACGGTTCAGATCTGAAATCATGGCACTCGGGCCCTAGTGACAAGCATTAGGCATAGCAAAGTCATAGCAACATCAATCTCAGAACATAATGGATACTAGTGATCAAGCCCTAACAAAACTAACTCGATTACATGATGAATCTCATCCAACTCCTCACCGACCAGCAAGCCTATGAAGAAATTACTCACTCCCGGTGGGGAGCATCATGGAATTGACGATGGAGAAAGGTTGGTGATGACGAAGACCGAAGATTACCCTCTCCGGAGCCCCAAACGGGCTCCAGATCTGGCCTCCCGATGAAGAACAGGAGGTGGCGGCGGCTTCGTATCGTGAAACGCGATAATTCTTTCTCTCTGATTTTTTCTCCAAAAATAGGGATTTATAGTGGCGGAGTTAGGGCAAGTGGGGCCACGAGGTGGGAACAACCCACTAGGGCGCGCCCAGGGGGCCTGGCGCGCCCTGGTGGGTGATGCTCACCCTAGCCCCCCTCTTCGGTGGATTTTGGCTCCAATAATTCTCATTTATTCTGAAATAATTCTCCAAAAAGTTTCGTTCCATTTCGAGAACTTTTATTTCTGCACAGAAACAACACCATGGTAGTTCTGCTGAAAACAACGTCAGTCCGGGTTAGTTCCATTCAAGTCATGCAAATTAGAGTCCAAAACAAGGGCAAAAGAGTGAGGAAAAGTAGATACGTTGGAGACGTATCATGTGACCGGGTGCAGGCATCGCCGACGGGTTTTCCCTGTCGTGTGGGTTAGGCCCCCCTATCGCCCACACATGCAACACGACAGTTTAAGACTACGTCATGGAAAGGGGTTAAAAACCGTTTGTATAGCACGCGGCTGCACTAGTGCTTAGGCCCATAACATGGTGAAGTGTCGTGTAGTCGACGTTCACACGACACCACTAAGAGAAGTAACAACATAGACATCATCAAAATATCGAACGAATACCAACTTCACATGATTACTTATAACAAGACTTCTCCCATGTCCTCACGAACAATAGTAACTACTCACACCTCATCAACGTGTTCAAGATCAAAGGTATAATAATGAATATTAAGGATCTAAACATAATATCTTTCACTAAGTAAACCAACAAGCATCAACTACAAGATGTAATCAACACTACTAGCAACCCACATGTATCAATCTGAGGTTTTGAGACAAAGATTGAATACAAGAGATGAACTAGGGTTTGAGCTGAGATGGTGCTGGTGAAGATGTTGATGAAGATTGGTCCTCCCACGAAGGAGGAAGCATTCATGATGACGATGGCTTCGATCTCCCCCTCCCGGAGAGAAGTTTCCCCAGCAGAATCAGCCTGCTGGAGTGCAAAAGGGCCTCTGCCCAGGTTTCCGCCTCGAGACGGCGGCGATTCGCCCCGAAAGATTGCTTATGATTTTTTCTAGGGTAAAACACACCATATAGGAGAATAGGGGGGTCGGGAGACCTGGTGGGGCCCACAAGCCATTAGGGCGCGCCCTATTGGCTTGTGGCCAGCAGGTGGACCCCCTCAGGTATATTTTTGGCCCAATAATTCTTAAATATTCCATAAAAATTCTCCGTGAAATTTCAGGTCATTTGGAGTCTAGTGAATTTTCTGTCTTTTTCTTGGTTTCCCGGTCCAGAATTCCAGTTTCCACAGATTTCCCTCTTTGTGATGTACCTTGCATATTCAGACAGAAAAGGCATAATAATTGTATGATAATAAGGAATAATGGATAATAATAACATAAATATCAATAAGAAATCATGATGCAAAATGGACGTATCAACTCCCCCAAGCTTAGACCTCACTTGTCCTCAAGCGAAAACCAAACTCGAAAATAAAGATCACATGATTTGAGAGAGAGGAATCGATAAAAAAATACAAACATGAGAGCATCATGAATATTAGCATAGCAGCAAGTTTTCCATCAAATAGCTTCTCATAAACAAGTAAGGATCTATTCACAACTGAACAAGTGTGAAGCATAAACTTTATTGATAACCAACAAACGGTGCTATTAGTCATTGAGATAATCATAATTCATCATATTCAAGAGAAGAGTCTATGTAAGAGCTTTTCTTCTAGCAAGTTCACATACTCAACTATCATTTAGCCTTCCATGATTGTTGACACTCATTGCATATTTTTAGAGCTCATGTTTCCATCAGACACATAGGAAGATGGGGGCTTTATTATTTGCCACCCAACTCATTTATCTCAAGGACAATGTCAACAATAATGGGTCATGATTACCTACATCCAACTGGATATATATATATATCTGGATCCTTCCTCAACACATGATGCTGGCCTGCTAAAGAGTTAATAGGTCGAAATAAGGATAAATATTATTGACTCAAGTACAAAAGTAAATGCTTTAAGAAGGTAAAAGATAGGCCCTTCACATAGGGAAGCAGAGGTTGTCATGCACTTTTATTTGTTTGGATGTGCGAACTCTTAATGCAAAGTAACGTCACTTTTTATTGCCCCTTGTGATATCGAACTTTATTATGCACTCTGTCGCTTTTATTTCTTCGCCATCACAAGATCGTACAAAGTTTATTTTCCCTTGCAATAGAAGATCCTACATATTTAAGGGAGTTTTTTATTGCTTTCTACACCGATGACAACTTATTGAAGGATCTTATTCAATCCATATGTAGGTATTGTGGACTCTCATGGAAAGAAACTAGGTTCAAGGGATTATTTGATGCACAAGTAGTATATGTACTTAGTGTAGAATTTTTTTGGCTAGCAAAATATATAAAGCAAGCACCAGATGTTATGGGATCCATGACAATATAACTTCTATGCAAATGTAGAAAATCATGATCATTATGTTGTCTTCCATGTCCAACATCAACACTCGATCATTATATAATATTTGATGGGGCTCATAATCATAGAAGGTGTCCAAAAAGTGTATTTATATGTGAATCTCCTCTTCCCTATCATAATGTTGCATAGATTATATAAATTACTAAGGCTATGTTTGTTTATTCTCAACATCTTTTATCACTTATACCTTTTTCTATGTGAAGTCATTACTCCTCATGAGATAAGCATATGATCTTTCTATTTCTGCTTATTGCCATGCTATGATGACAGGTTCATGGGGGTAAAGCACACAAACTCAACAAATCTTTATTATATAACTCTCACACTCGATTACAAGGATAGATAGATCTCAAAGCAAAAACTCTAAGCAAAGTAAATCTGAAATTTTATTTCCCTAAATCACGAAATAGCTAAGGATCGAACTAAGAAAGATGGTAATGGTAAAAAGGTGATGGTGATACGATACCGGGGCACCTGCCCCAAGCCTGGAGCAAGCTAAGGGTGCTGCCCATACCCATGTACTCAAGCGTCCCTCTCGGGTGAAGGTGGTGATGATGTAGTAGGCTTGTCCTCCATCTTCCAAGGCATAGGCTCTCCATCATAGAAAGAAGATCTCGTCTCCAGAATCCTGAAATCGGCAGCGATGCTCATCCTTTTATACCTAGATTCATACTCACAGTTTTGGTTTTGTAGGTCATAGATTTGAGCTTGGAGATGCTTGATCCGCTCTTGAAGCTTGAAGAGAGCCTCTCCCACGTTCCTTGTGTCCATCTTGTTTTCTCGGATGAAGTCCGTGATCATAGAGAGGTTAGCACTCAGACCACGTTCAACCATCCCTTGGCACTTGAAGATCTCCTGCTCCACTACTGCAAGCCTGGCCTTCTTGCTCCCCTCCTTCTTGGGGCCTTGAACATCCCGGATGTCGAGCACCCCCTCACGCATCTCAATGGCTTGAGGGTGCTTCATCACCTTTGGCAGGTAAAGGTTGATGACCTTCTCAAAGAACTTGTCCTTGGATGAGCTTGGCGACGTCATGGCAATCTAGATCTATCAGAAAAACAGCTCGAAACAAGAACATGGGAGAAACTTGCGATGCGGTGGTCAAAACATATGGGAGTATATATAATGATTTTTCTAGGTCAGAATACGTGTTCGGGAAGAAAACGGAGTCCGGGAGGCACACGAGGGCCCCACAAGCCATCAGGGCGAGCCCAGGGGGTGGGCGCGCCCTGTTGGCTTGTGCCTCCCTCGTGGGTCCCCCTGACTCCTTTTTATTTTTGGATTTTTTCTAAAATACCCAAACCAACAAAACATAATTTTTTGGAATTTTTGGAGTCGGTTTACTTACCGTATCACGTACCTACTCCTTTTTCAGGTTTCTGGAGTGTCCCGGAAGGTCTCTCTTATGTGCTCCTCCGGTGTTATCATTTGAATAATATTAGTTTCAACATTAATGGGCGTACCTAAGATATAATACTTAATTCTTTGCCCATTTACCACTCTCGATTTTTTTTCTTCGAAGTTATTAATCTTTATAGCACCGGAGCGATATACCTCCTCAACAACATAAGGGCCTTCCCATTTGGAGAGGAGCTTACTTGTAAAAAATCTGAAACGGTAATTGTACAAAAGAACTAGGTCTCCTACATTGAATTCCCGCTTTTGAATTCTCTTGTCTTGCCATCTTTTAACTTTTTCTTTAAACAACTTGGCATTTTCATAAGCTTGCGTCCTCCATTCATCAAATGAACTAATATCAAACGACATCTTTTCACCCGCAAGTTTAAAGTCATAATTAAGTTCTTTAATTGCCCAATAAGCTTTATGTTCTAACTCAAGTGGTAAATGACATGCTTTTCCATAGACCATCTTATAAGGGGACATCCCCATGGGATTTTTGTAAGCAGTTCTATAAGCCCATAAAGCATCATCAAGTTTCTTAGACCAATTCTTTCTAGATCTATTAACAGTTTTTTGCAAAATTATTTTTATTTCTCGATTGCTCAATTCAACTTGACCACTAGACTGCGGATGATACGGTGAAGCAATTCTATGGTTAATGTCATATTTAGCTAGAAGTTTACGGAAAGCACCATGAATAAAATGTGAACCACCATAAGTCATTAAATATCTAGGGATTCCAAACCTCAGGAAAATGATATCTTTAAGCATTTCAATAGAAGTGTTATGATCAACGCTACTAGTTGGAATAGCTTCTACCCACTTACTAACGTAATCAACAAGAATTAGAATATGAGTACACCCATTAGAGGAAGGAAAAGGTCCCATATAATCAAATCCCCAAACATCAAATGGTTCAATAGCGAGTGAATAATTCATAGGCATTTCCTGACGTCTACCAATGTTACCAATTCTTTGACATTCATCACAAGAAAGGACATATTTATGAGCATCTTTAAAAAGAGTAGGCCAATAAAAACCGGATTGTAATATCTTGTGTGCAGTTCTGTCTCCATCACGGTGTCCTCCATAAGCCTTGGAGTGACACTTCCGTAGGATCTGTCCATGTTCATGCTCAGGTACACAACGTGTAATAACACCATCTACTCCTTCTTTATAAAGATGTGGGTCATCCCAAAATTAATGTCGTAAATCATAAAAGAATTTTTTTCTTTTGTTTATAGGTGAAGATAGGTGGTATATATTTAGTGAAAATGTATTAGCATAATCAGCATACCAAGGAGTACTATGTGAAGTATTTATAACAACAAGTTGCTCATCAAGAAAATTATCATCAATAGGCAGTGGGTCATCAAGAATATTTTCCATCCTAGACAAGTTATCTGCTACAGGGTTTTCAGCTCCCTTCCTATCAACAATATGTAAGTCAAATTCTTGAAGTAACAGCACCTACCTAATAAGTCTAGGCTTAGCATCTTTCTTTTCCATAAGGTATTTAATAGCAGCATGATCAATGTGAATTGTTACTTTGGAATCAACAATGTAAGGTTTAAATTTATCACATGCAAACACAACCGCTAAAAATTCCTTCTCATTAGTAGCATAATTTCTTTGAGCATTGTCTAGGGTCTTACTAGCATAATGAATAACATTCAATTTTTAGCCTACTCTTTGCCCTAGAGCAACACCAACAACATAATCACTAGCATCACACATAATTTCAAATGGTAGATTCCAATCAGGTGGTTGGACAATAGGTGCAGAAATCAAGGCTTTCTTAAGAATTTCAAAGGCTTCTACACAATCATCATCAAAAACAAAAGGAATATCTTTTTGAAGAAGATTAGTGAGTGGCCTAGAAATCTTTAATGAAACACATATAAAAACCAGCATGACCAAGGAAACTTCTTATACCTTTGATATCTTTTGGACATGACTTTTTCTCTATTGCATCAACTTTAGCCTTGTCCACTTCAATGCCTCGTTCATAAATTTTACGCCCAAGTACTATACCTTCATTCACCATAAAGTGGCACTTCTCCCAATTCAATACAAGATTAGTTTCTTCACATCTCTACAAAACTCGACCAAGGTTGCTCAAGCAATCATCAAAAGAAGTCATGTAAACAGAAAAATCATCCATGAAAACCTCAACAATCTTTTCAGAAAAGTGAGAGAATATAACAATCATACATCTTTGAAAGGTAGCAGGTGCATTGCATAGACCAAAAGGCATACGTCTATAAGCATAAGTTCCAAAAGGGCATGCAAAAGTAGTTTTCTCTTGGTCCTCTTTTGACACATGTATTTGAGAAAAACCGGAATATCCATCAAGAAAGCAAAAGTGTGTGTGCTTAGATAGTCTTTCTAACATTTGATCAATAAAAGGCAAGGGGTAATGATCTTTCCTAGTAGCTTTATTTAATTTCTTGAAATCAATTACCATCCTATAACCAGTTACGGTTCTTTGTGGAACGAGTTCATTTTTATCATTAGGGACAACAGTTATACCTCGTTTCTAAGGAACACAGTGAACAAGACTTACCCATCTACTATCAGCTATGGGATAAATTATACCTGCCTTTAGGAGCTTTAGTATTTCAGTTCTTACCACCTCCTTCATTTTAGGATTCAAACGGCGTTGATGATGAACGACATGTTTAGCATCCGGTTACATATTAATCTTGTGCTGACATAGGGTGGGACTTATGCCCTTAAGATCATCAAGAGTATATCCAATAGCAGCCCTGTGCTTCTTCAGAGTTTTAAGTAATCTCTTTTCTCCAGGCTCTGAAAGGTTAGCACGGATAATAACAGGATATATCTTCTTTTCATCAGGATAAGCATATTTCAAAGTATCAGGTAATGTCTTTAACTCAAACACGGGATCTCCCTTGGGTGGAGGAGGATACCCTAAAATATCAACTGGTAAGTTGTGTTTAAGAATAGGTGTTTGTCTAAGAAATATATCATCGATTTCATTTCTTACATTCATATGCATATCATTTTCATGGTCTAGCAGGTATTGTTCTAACGGATCAGTAGGAGGTACGGCAATAGAATCAAGACCAATTATTTCATCCTTACTAGATAATTCTTTCTCGTGTGGTTGTCTACCAAACTTAGAGAAATTAAATTCATGGGATACATCACCAAAGCTTACTTTGACCTTCTAAATAACACAATTAATTTCAGCATTAACAGTATTCAAGAAAGGCCTACCAAATATAATGGGACACAAGTTATCTTCTTCTGAACCAAGCACTAAGAAATCAGTTGGATACTTAATTCTTCCACACAAGACTTCAACATCTCTAATAATCCCAAGTGGTGTAATAGTATCTCTATTTGCAAGTTTAATAGTGACATCAACATCTTCAGTCTGACAGGGTGCTATGTCATGCATAATTTCTTGATATAAGGTAAAAGGTATATCACTAACACTAGCGCCAATATCACACAAGCCATGATAACAATGATCTCCAATTTTAACAGAAACAACAGGCATACCAACAACTGGTTTGTTTTATCTAGCTCATCCCGCTTGTTTCTAACAGGTTTTGCAATTCTAGCAGCTTCATCACAGAAGTAAACAACCTGACCATCAATATTATCAACTAGGAGATGTTTAACCATAGCAACATTAGGCTCAATATTTATTTGTTCAGAAGGTTTAGGTGTTCTAACATGACTTTTATTAACCATAGTTGTAGCTTTAGCATGTTCCCTAATTCTAATAGGGAAAGGTGGTTTCTCAATGTAAGCAGTAGGAACAATTGGATCAACGTGGCTAACAATTATCTCATCCTTCTTAATTTTAACAGGTTCCTCTAATGGGTTTTCAATGGGTGGATGATATTTAAACCACTTCTCCTTGGGGAGATCAACATGAGTAGCAAATGATTCACAGAAAGTAGCTACTATCTCAGAGTCAAGACCATATTTATTGCTGAACTCATGGAAAGCATTAGTTTCCATAAAAGATTTAACACAATCAAACTTAAGCTTTATACCTGACTCTTTACCTTTGTCGAGTTCCCAATCTTCAGAGTTGCATTTAATTCTTTCCAGTAGATCCCATTTGAATTCAATAGTCCTCTTCATATAGAAACTAGTAGAAGAAGAATCGAGTAATACTTGATCATCATGCGAAAGCCGAGCATAAATTTTTTGTATAATCATTTCTCTTGAGAGCTCATGGCTGGGGCAAGTGTGCATCATAGATTTAAGACTCCCCCAAGCTTGAGCGATACTTTCTCCTTCACGGGGCCAACAATTATAAATAAAGTTCTGATCACGATGGACTAGATGCATAGGATAAAACTTCTGATGATATTCAGCTTCAAGCGATTCCAGTCCCATGATCCAATATCATCCAAGAGCCTGTACCACATCAATGCCTTTCCCTCCAAAGATAAAGGGAAAACCTTCTTCTTAACTTTGTCTCTAGATAAACCTGCAAGCTTAAATAATCCACAAACCTCATCAACAAATATAAAAAATGGTAATCAGAAAGAGTCGTACCATCATAAGGATTAGCTAGCAGTTTCTCTTACATACCCGAAGGAATCTCATAATAAATATTTTTAGTAGGTTCAGTAGGTTGAGGATCAACCTTTTCAACTTCCGTTCAAGGTGAAGATGCCCTGAACAAGCCACTCAAAGGGTGACCGTTCATAGTGACAAGCAACAGTAAATTTCAGCACGTACCAAAAATGTTTCCTTACCAATTTCCACTTACCAAAGGCGCTTCACTCCCCGGCAACGGCGCAGAAAAGAGTCTTGATGACCCACAGGTATAGGGGATCAATTGTAGTCCTTTCGATAAGTAAGAGTGTCGAACCCAATGAGGAGCAGAAGGAAATGATAAGCAGTTTTCTACAAGGTACTCTCTGCAAGTGCTGTGAGTAACAGTAGTAGATAGTTTTGCAGCAAGATAATTTGTAACGAGTGCCAAGTAACAATAGTAACCAAGGTGCAAGAGGTAGCCCAATCCTTTTTATACCAAAGGACAGGCCTGAAAGTATTCTTATATGAAGCAAGCGCTCCTGAGGACACATGAGAATTTCTGTCTAGTCATGTTCATGTTTAGTTGATTCGCGTTCGCTACTTTGATAATTTGATATGTGGGTGAAACAGTGCTAAGGTGATGTTCTTACTTGAACAAGCAACCCAATTATGATTACCCCCGCTCGCAAGCATCCGCAACTACGAAAGAAGAATTAAGATAAATCTAACCATAGCATGAATTGTGTGGATCCAAATCCGCCCCTCATGAAGCAACGCATAAACTGGGGTTTAAGCTTCTGTCACTCTAGCAACCCATCATCTACTTGCTACTCCTCAATGACTTTCCTTAGGCCCATAACATGGTGAAGTGTTGTGTAGTCGACGTTCACACGACACCACTAAGAGAAGTAACAACATACACATCATCAAAATATCGAACAAGTACCAACTTCACATGATTACTTATAACAAGACTTCTCCCATGTCCCAGGAACAATAGTAACTACTCACACCTCATCAATGTGTTCAAGATCAGAGGTATAATAATGAAAATTAAGGATCTGAACATAATATCTTTCACCAAGTAAACCAACAAGCATCAACTACAAGATGTAATTAATCAACACTACTAGCAACCCATAGGTACTAATCTGAGGTTTTGAGACAAAGATTGAATACAAGAGATGAACTAGGGTCTGATACGTCTCCAACATATCTATAATTTTTGATTGTTCCATGCTATTATATTATCTGTTTTGGATGTTTTATATGCATTAATATGCTATTTTATATTATTTTTGGGACTAACCTATTAACCTAGTACCTAGTGCCAGTTTCTGTTTTTTCCTTGTTTTTGAGTATTGCAGATAAGGAATATTAAACGGAGTCCAAACGGAATAAAATCTTCGGAATGATTTTTCTTGGACCAGAAGAAACCTGCCAGACTTGGAGATGAAGGCAGGAGACTTGCCGGGGGGCGCGCCCCCTGGCTTGTGGCCCCCCAGCAGGTCTCCTAACCCTATTCTTCGGCCTATAAATTCCCAAATATTCCCCCAATACCAAAAAGAGCCACGAAAATACTTTTCCGCCACCGGAAGCCTCTGTTCCCGTGAGATCCCATCTTGGAGCCTTTTCTGGTAATCTGCCGGAGGGGGATTCGATCACGGAGGGCATCTACATCAACTCCATTGCCCCTCCGATGATGCGTGAGTAGTTCACCTCAGACCTTCGGGTCCATAGCTAGTAGCTAGATGGCTTCTTCTCTCTCTATGTTCCTCAATACCATGTTCTTCATGATCTTCATGGAGATCTATCCGATGTAATACTCTTTTGCGGTGTGTTTGTCGAGATCCGATGAATTGTGGGTTTATGATCAGATTATCTATGAATATTATTTGAATCTTCTCTGAATTCTTATATGCATGATTTCATATCTTTGCAAGTCTCTTCGAGTTATTGGTTTGGTTTGGCCAACTAGATTGGTAATTCTTGCAATGGGAGAAGTGCTTGGTTTTGGGTTCAATCTTGCGGTGTCCTCACCCAGTGACAAAGTAGGGGTAGCAAGGCACGTATTTGTATTGTTGCCATCAAGGATAAAAATATGGGGTTTTCATCATATTGCTTGAGTTTATCCCTCTACATCATGTCATCTTACCTAATGCGTTACTCTGTTCTTCATGAACTTAATACTCTAGATGCAGGCAGGAGTCGGTCGATGTGTGGAGTAATATTAGTAGATGCAGAATCGTTTCGGTCTACTTGACACGGACGTGATGCTATATGCATAATCATTGCCTTGGATATCGTCATAACTATGCGCTTTTCTATCAATTGCTTGACAGTAATTTGTTCACCCACTATATTATTTTCCTTCATGAGAGAAGCCTCTAGTGAAACCTATGGCCCCCGGGTCTATTTTCCATATTATATTTTCAGATCTATAAACCAAAAATACCAAAAATACTTTGCTGCAACCTTTTTTACTTTTGTTTTACTTTTCGTTCTAGTAATCTTCTATATCTATCTCTATCAGATCTCATCCTTGCAAATAACCGTGAAGGGATTGACAACCCCTTTATAGCGTTGGGTGCAAGTGTTTGATTATTTGTGTAGGTACATCTATTGGGGACTTGCTTGTATCTCCTACTGGATTGATACCTTGGTTCTCAACTACTGAGGGAAATACTTATCTACTTTGCTGCATCACCCTTTCCTCTTCAAGGGAAAACCAACGCAAGCTCAAGAAGTAGCAGGGTCTGAGCTGAGATGGTGCTGGTGAAGATTTTGATGAAGATTGGTCCTGCCACGAAAGAGGAAGCATTGGTGATGACGATGGCTTCGATCTCCCCTCCCGGAGAGAAGTTTCCCTGACAGAATCAGCGTGCCGGAGTGCAAAAGGGCCTCTGCCCAGGTCTCCGCCTCGAGACGGTGGTGCTTCATCCCGAAAGATTGCTTATGTTTTTTCTAGGGTAAAACACACCATATAGGAGAAGAGGGGGTCGGGAGACCTGTTGGGGTCCCACAAGCCATCTGGGCGTGCCCGGGGGGTGGGCGCGCCCTGTTGGCTTGTGGCCAGCAGGTGCCCCCCTCAGGTATATTCTTAAATATTCCATAAAAATTCTCCGTGAAATTTCAGGTCATTTGGAGTCTGGTGATTTTTCTGCCTTTTTCTTGGTTTCACGGTCCAGAATTCCAGTTTCCACAGATTTGCCTCTTTGTGATGTACCTTGCATATTCAGAGAGAAAAGGAATAAGAATTTTATTATAATAAGGAATAGTGGACACGAATAACATAAATATCACTAAGAAATCATGATGCAAAATGGACGTATCAGTTGTGACGCGGTTTGTGTGCCATGTGTCCTTCTCTTTGCCATCTGTGGCTAGTGTTCGGGCTAGGCGAGTGTTTACGATGTGTACCTTGTTAGCGTGGTGCCCTCCTCTGTCTCTCTGCTCTCTGTTGTAACTGTTCTCTTCTGCCTATCAATGAAATGATACGTAATTCTTTGCGTATTCGCAAAAAAAAGAGTAACGGCAACGAGACATCGCCATCGCCGGTCCAACAGTGAACCATGGCTTTCACTCGGAGACAATCCTAGAGAGGGGGAAGATGCCGACACACTATCATGACACCTTCAAGGAGGGGAACGACACCTACGGGTGTCGTCATCACAAGCACCAGCCGAAGCTATGCAGGATTTCCATCCAAACTGTCCCCATCCCATTAGTATAAGGCCAAGCAACTCGTGATGAATTACACCACCAACGTCGCAGCACCTCGTTGCCGTGACCAAAGCGTTGGAGAACACCGACACCCGCAACGAGAAAACGCATCCATCTTCCACCGCCAGCCAAGACCAAGAACCAGCAGCTCCAACCCCAACCATCATCATCATGGCCACCTCCAACGTCCATCGTCACTGTGGGTAGCGGCTAGCTACGCCTAGGAGGCCAACCACACCATCACCACACCCCATGTGGGCAGTAGCTAGCCACCCCCAGATGGCTAGCCACACCACAGTCGTGTTTGAGGGGCCTGGATCGGGAAGGATCCAGATCTTGACACACCACCACCACCAACTCCCTCCCCGTAGTCTCCGGCACCACGCTGGCGTCGCCCATGATAAGTGGGCACCACCACACCGCAGACACCTCCGGCTATCGCTCGCATGCCACACTTGGCCAAGCACCGCGCTCAAGTGCAACCAGGTCCCCACCCATGCCACCTCCTCCACCGACGACTGCCAAAGGAACACCACACACCATCTCCACCTCTGCCGGCCCTCATCCACTTGACGATGCTCCCAACACTTCTCATAGTGCGCCACCACCTAGAGAATACCCCTGCGCATCGATCACCCCTGCCTTTGACGGCTGGGTGCTACCGCCGCCACTGACGCTGACAACGACCAGGTGATAATGGAGGGGGGGGTCGCAGCGGTGGCTAGGGCTTTGGCCCTCCAGAGCCGCCCGCGCGAGCAGCCCGGGAGTGAGATGAGGAAAATTCCAATCATCCGGTTTGTTCAAATCCCATTTGAAATGTATGCGGACATGGTTGGATGGCCAAATTTCGTATCACTACTCGCGGACACGTTCGTGGAGAAATACGGTGTCTGTTTAGGGGTCTGCTTTGAGATGTTATAATGTCCTCATAAAAATATCTAAAAAAAGTTGCCCATGGAAAAAAACAAAAGTGCGTCTTCTTCCTCGGTCGCGCCACCCCAACCCCACGACTCACCACTGTCACTCGTGGCACGGTCCGACTTCACCAACCATCTCTTTAATGCATCCTCCACCTTCTTACTCGCAATCTCCTCCCGTGGCCAAGGCCGGGAGAAAGAACCCCAAACCCCGTGCGACCACCGATGAGGATGACACCAACCTGCCCCCATAGGAGGCGCCCCCCGGGATAACTGGCCTGCTGCATGACTGGAATCGTGAGGGGGCGGTTGTCGGGGCGCATGTGCAGAATACAGGCATGACACGGTGGACAAAGAACGTCCTCTACTGATTCGAGTTTGGGGGCGCGAAGGCGAGGATCTACTCTACCGAAATGTGCAAAGTTGACACGATGATTTACCCAGGTTCGGACCGCATGGTTGCGTAATACCATACACCTGCTTTGTGTGTGTTTATCTTGGGTGGATCATGGATTACAAGTCCTTCCCGGGAACGGGAAGTGTTGTGCAATCCTATTGGTGCTCTACCAAGTGTCCAACCTTTCCTTTTCCCTTTTCCCTCCTCTTCTCTTCTAGTGGCTAGGTCTGTTGGGGAACGTAGTAATAATTCAAAAAAATTCCTACGTGTCACCAAGATCAATCTAGGAGATGCTAGCAATGAGAGAGAGGGAGTGCATCTTCATACCCTTGAAGATCGCTAAGCGGAAGCGTTGCAAAGAACGCGGTTGATGGAGTCGAACTCGCGGCGATTCAAATCGCGGAAGATCCGATCCAAGCGCCGAACGGACGGCGCCTCCGTGTTCAACACACGTACAGCCCGGGGACGTCTCCTCCTTCTTGATCCAGCAAGGGGGGAGGAGAAGTTGAGGGAGAGCTCCGGCAGCACGACGGCGTGGTGGCGGTGGAGCTCGTGGTTCTCCGACAGAGCTTCGCTAAGCACTACGGAGGAGGAGGAGGTGTAGGAGGGGGGGAGGGCTGCGCCAGGGGCAAGGGGTGCAGCTCCCATGCGTCTCCCCACTATATATAGGGGTGGAGGGGGCTGGTTTCTTGCCCTCCAAGTCCATTGGGGCGTTGGCAAAGGTGGGAGGAAAGAAATCCCATCCTTTCCCTTCCCCACCGATTGTTATCCCCCCCTTTTAGGGATCTTGATCTTATCGCTTCGGGATATGATCTTATTCCTACTAAGGGGGGATCTTGGTGTGCCTTGACCAGGGGTGTGGGGCCTTGCCCCCACTACCCACGTTCATGTGGGTCCCCCATGCAGGTGGGCCCCACTCCGGAACCTTCTAGAACCTTCCCGGTACAATACCGAAAAATTCCGAACATTTTCCGGTGGCCAAAATAGGACTTCACATATATAAATCTTTACCTCCGGACCATTCTGGAACTCCTCGTGACGTCCGGGATCTCATCCGAGACTCCGAACAACTTTCGGTAACCACATAAAATTCCCATTACAACTCTAGCATCACCGAACCTTAAGTGTGTAGACCCTACGGGTTCGGGAACCATGCAGACATGACCGAGACACCTCTCCGGCCAATAACCAATAGCGGGATCTGGATACCCATATTGGCTCCCACATGTTCCATGATGATCTCATCGGATGAACCACGATGTCGGGGATCCAATTAATCCCGTATACAATTCCCTTTGTCCGTCGGTATGTTACTTGCCCGAGATTCGATCGTCGGTATCCCTATACCTTGTTCAATCTCGTTACCGGCAAGTCTCTTTACTCGTTCTGTAACACATGATCCCGTGACTAACTCCTTAGTCACATTGAGCTCATTATGATGATGTATTACCGAGTGGGCCCAGAGATACCTCTCCGTCAGACGGAGTGACAAATCCCAGTCTCGATTTGTGCCAACCCAACAGACACTTTCGGAGATACCTGTAGTGCACCTTTATAGTCACCCAGTTACGTTGTGACGTTTGATACACCCAAAGCATTCCTACGGTATCCGGGAGTTGCACAATCTCATGGTCTAAGGAAATGATACTTGACATTAGAAAAGCTCTAGCAGACGAACTACACGATCTTGTGCTATGCTTAGGATTGGGTCTTGTCCATCACATTATCAACGACATCCTAATGATGTGATCCCGTTATCAACGACATCCAATGTCCATGGTCAGGAAACCATGACCATCTATTGATCAACGAGCTAGTCAACTAGAGGCTCACTAGGGACATGGTGTGGTCTATGTATTCACACGTGTATTACGGTTTCCGGTTAATACAATTATAGCATGAACAATAGACAATTATCATGAACAAGGAAATATAATAATAACCATTTTATTATTGCCTCTAGGGCATATTTCCAACAGTCTCCCACTTGCACTAGAGTCAATAATCTAGTTACATTGTGATGAATTGAACACCCATAGAGTTCTGGTGCTGATCATGTTTCGCTCGTGAAAGAGGTTTAGTCAACGGATCTGCGACATTCAGATCCGTATGTACTTTACAAATATCTATATCTCCATCCTGAATGTAACCACGAATGGAGTTGAAGCGGCGCTTGATGTGCTTGGTCTTCTTGTGAAACCTGGGCTCCTTGGCAATGGCAATAGCTCCAATGTTGTCACAGAAGAGAGTCATCGGGCCCGACGCATTGGGAATCACTCCTAGGTCTGTGATGAACTCCTTCATCCAGACTCCTTCCTGCGCTGCTTCCGAAGCAGCTATGTACTCCGCTTCACATGTACATGCCGCCACGATGCTTTGCTTGCAACTGCACCAGCTGACTGCCCCACCATTCAAAATATACACGTATCCGGTTTGTGACTTGGAGTCATCCGGATCTGTGTCGAAGCTAGCATCGGCGTAACCCTTTACGACGAGCTCTTCAGCACCTCCATAAACGAGAAACATATCCTTAGTCCTTTTCAGGTACTTAAGGATATTCTTGACCGCTGTCCAGTGTTCAATTCCGGGATCACTTTGGTACCTCCCTACCAAACTTATGGCAAGGTTCACATCAGGTCTGGTACACAGCATGGCATACATAATAGAGCCTATGGCTGAGGCATAGGGGATGACACTCATCTTTTCTCTATCTTCTGCCGAGGTCGGGCATTGAGCTGTGCTCAATCTCACACCTTGCAATACAGGCAAGAACCCCTTCTTGGACTGATCCATATTGAACTTCTTCAATATCTTGTCAAGGTATGTGCTTTGTGAAAGACCAATGAGGCGTCTCGATCTATCTCTATAGATCTTGATGCCTAATATGTAAGCAGCTTCTCCAAGGTCCTTCATTGAAAAACACTTATTCAAGTAGGCCTTTATGCTTTCCAAAAGTTCTATATCATTTCCCATCAACAATATGTCATCCACATATAAAATGAGAAATGCTACAGAGCTCCCACTCACTTTCTTGTAAATACAGGCTTCTCCATAAGTCTGTATAAACCCAAACGCTTTGATCACCTCATCAAAGCGAATGTTCCAACTCCGAGATGCTTGCACCAGCCCATACATGGAGCGCTGGAGCTTGCATACCTTGTCAGCATTCTTAGGATCGACAAAACCTTCCGGCTGCGTCATATACAATTCTTCCTTAAGGAAACCGTTAAGGAATGCCGTTTTGACGTCCATTTGCCAGATCTCATAATCATAAAATGCGGCAACTGCTAACATGATTCGGACGGACTTCAGCATCGCTACGGGTGAGAAAGTCTCATCGTAGTCAACTCCTTGAACTTGTCGATAACCCTTAGCGACAAGCCGAGCCTTATAGACGGTCACATTACCATCCGCGTCAGTCTTCTTCTTAAAGATCAATTTATTTTCTATGGCTTGCCGATCATCGGGCAAGTCCACCAAAGTCCATACTTTGTTCTCATACATGGATCCTATCTCGGATTTCATGGCTTCAAGCCATTTGTTGGAATCCGGGCCCGCCATGGCTTCTTCATAGTTCGAAGGTTCACCGTTGTCTAACAACATGATTTCCAGGACAGGGTTGCCGTACCATTCTGGTGCGGAACGTGTCCTCGTGGACCTACGAAGTTCAGTAGTAACTTGATCCAAAGTTTCATGATCATCATCATTAACTCCTCTCAAGTCGGTGCAGGCACCACAGAAACATTTTCTTGCGCTGCGCTACTCTCCGGTTCGAGAGGGGGTACAATTACCTCATCAAGTTCTACTTTCCTCCCACTTACTTCTTTCGAAAGAAACTATTTCTCTAGAAAGGATCCATTCTTGGTAACAAAGATCTTGCCTTCGGATCTGAGGTAGAAGGTATACCCAATAGTTTCCTTAGGGTATCCTATGAAGACGCACTTTTCCAATTTGGGTTCGAGCTTTTCAGGTTGAAGTTTCTTGACATAAGCATCACATCCCCAAACTTTCAGAAACAACAGCTTAGGTTTCTTCCCAAACCATAATTCATACGGTGTCGTCTCAACGGATTTAGACGGTACCCTATTTAAAGTGAATGCGGCAGTCTCTAATGCATATCCCCAAAATGATAGCGGTAAATCAGTAAGAGACATCATAGATCGCACCATATCCAATAGAGTGCGATTACGACGTTCGGACACACCATTACGCTGAGGTGTGCCAGGCGGCGTGAGTTGTGAAACAATTCCACATTTCCTTAAGTGCGTGCCAAACTCGTGACTCAAATATTCTCCTCCACGATCAGATCGTAAGAACTTTACTTTCTTGTCACGTTGATTCTCTACCTCACTCTGAAATTCCTTGAACTTTTCAAAGGTCTCAGACTTGTGTTTCATTAAGTAGACATACCCATATCTGCTTAAGTCATCAGTGAGGGTGAGAACATAACGATAGCCACCGCGAGCCTCAATGCTCATTGGACCGCATACATCGGTATGTATTATTTCCAACAAGTTGGTTGCTCGCTTCATTGTTCCGGAGAACGGAGTCTTAGTCATCTTGCCCATGAGGCATGGTTCGCACGTGTCAAATGATTCATAATCAAGAGACTCCAAAAGTCCATCTGCATGGAGTTTCTTCATGCGTTTGACACCAATATGACCAAGGCGGCAGTGCCACAAGTATGTGGGACTATCATTATCAACCTTACATCGTTTGGTATTCACACTATGAATATGTGTAACATCACGTTCGAGATTCAATAAAAATAAACCATTGACCAGCGGGGCATGACCATAAAACATATCTCTCATATAAATAGAACAACCACTATTCTCGGATTTAAATGAGTAGCCATCTCGCATCAAACGAGATCCAGATACAATGTTCATGCTCAAAGCTGGTACTAAATAACAATTATTGAGGTTTAAAACTAATCCCGAAGGTAGATGTAGAGGTAGCGTGCCAACGACGATCACATCGACCTTGGAACCATTCCCGACGCGCATCGTCACCTCGTCCTTCGCTAGTCTCCGCTTATTCCGCAGCTCCTGTTTTGAGTTACAAATGTGAGCAACCGCACCGGTATCAAATATCCAGGAGCTACTACGAGCGCTGGTAAGGTACACATCAATAACATGTATATCATATATACCTTTGACGTTGCCGGCCTTCTTATCCGCTAAGTACTTGGGGCAGTTCCGCTTCCAGTGACCGGTTCCCTTGCAATAAAAGCACTCAGTCTCAGGCTTGGGTCCATTCTTGGGCTTCTTCCCGGCAACTGATTTACTGGGCGCGGCAACTACTTTGCCGTCCTTCTTGAAGTTCTTCTTACCCTTGCCTTTCTTGAAACTGGTGGTCTTATTCACCATCAACACTTGATGTTCCTTTTTGATCTCCACCTTTGCTGATTTCAGCATCGAATATAACTCAAGAATGGACTTCTCCATCCCTTGCATATTGAAGTTCATCACAAAGCTCTTGTAGCTAGGTGGAGGCGACTGGAGGATTCTGTCAATAACCGAGTCATCTGGAAGATTAACTCCCAGCTGAGACAAATGGTTGTGTAACCCAGACATTTTGAGTATGTGCTCGCTGACAGAACTATTTTCCTCCATCTTACAACTGAAGAACTTGTCGGAGACTTCATATCTCTCGACCCGGGCATGAGCTTGGAGAACCATTCTCAGCTCTTGGAACATCTCATATGCTCCGTGTTGCTCAAAACGCTTTTGGAGCCCCGGTTCTAAGCTGTAAAGCATGCCGCACTGAACCAGGGAGTAATCATCACTACGCGACTGCCAGGCGTTCATAACGTCTTGAGTTGCTGGGAAAATGGGTGCGTCACCTAGCGATGCATCAAGGACATATGCTTTCTTGGAAGCTATGAGGATGATCCTCAAGTTACGGACCCAGTCCGTATAGTTGCTTCCATCGTCTTTCAGTTTGGTTTTCTCTGGGAACGCGTTGAAGTTGAGGGCAACATTAGCGTGGGCCATTGGATCTACAAGATTGATTTTAAAGAAAATTTTAGACTAAGTTCATGATAATTAAGTTCATCTAATCAAATTATTTAATGAACTCCCACTCAGATAGACATCCCTCTAGTCATCTAAGTGATACATGATCCATATCGACTAGGCCGTGTCCGATCATCACGTGAGACGGACTAGTCATCAATGGTGAACATCTCCATGTTGATCGCATCTACTATACGACTCATGTTCGACCTTTCGGTCTCTCGTGTTCCGAGGCCATGTCTGTACATGCTAGGCTCATCAAGTCAACCTAAGTGTTTTGCGTGTGTAAATCTGGCTTACACCCGTTGTATGTGAACGTTAGAATCTATCACACCCGATCATCACGTGGTGCTTCGAAACAACGATCCTTCGCAACGGTGCACACTTAGGGGAAACACATTTCTTGAAATTTTTAGTGAGGGATCATCTTATTTATGCTACCATCGTTCTAAGCAAATAAGATGTAAAAACATGATAAACATCACATGCAAATCATAAAGTGACATGATATGGACAATATCATCTTGCGCCTTTGATCTCCATCTTCGGGGCGCGGCATGATCACCATCGTCACCGGCACGACACCATGATCTCCATCATCATGATCTCCATCATCGTGTCTTCATGAAGTTGTCTCGCCAACTATTACTTCTACTACTATGGCTAACGGTTAGCAATAAAGTAAAGTAATTACATGGCATTTTTGATTGACACGCAGGTCATACAATAAATTAAGACAACTCCTATGGTTCCTGCCGGTTGTCATACTTATCGACATGCAAGTCGTGATTCCTATTACAAGAACATGATCAATCTCATACATCACATATATTTCATCACATCCTTTTGGCCATATCACATCACATAGCATACCCTGCAAAAACAAGTTAGACGTCCTCTAATTGTTGTTGCAAGTTTTACGTGGCTGCTATGGGTTTCTAGCAAGAACGTTTCTTACCTACGCAAAAGCCACAACGGTGATATGCCAATTGCTATTTACCCTTCATAAGGAACCTCTTCATCGAATCCGATCCGACTAAAGTGGGAGAGACAGACACCCGCTAGCCACCTTATGCAACAAGTGCATGTCAGGCGGTGGAACCAGTCTCACGTAAGCGTACGTGTAAAGTCGGTCCGGGCCGCTTCAGCCCACAATGCCACCGAATCAAGATAGGACTAGTAACGGCAAGCAAATTGAACAAATCATCGCCCACAACTACTTGTGTTCTACTCGTGCATAGAATCTACGCATAGACCTGGCTCATGATGCCACTGTTGGGGAACGTAGTAATAATTCAAAAAAATTCCTACGTGTCACCAAGATCAATCTAGGAGATGCTAGCAACGAGAGAGAGGGAGTGCATCTTCATACCCTTGAAGATCGCTAAGCGGAAGCGTTGCAAAGAACGCGATTGATGGAGTCGTACTCGCGGTGATTCAAATCGCGGAAGATCAGATCCAAGCGCCGAACGGACGGCGCCTCCGCGTTCAACACACGTACAGCCCGGGGACGTCTCCTCCTTCTTGATCCAGCAAGGGGGGAGGAGAAGTTGAGGGAGATCTCCGGCAGCACGACGGCGTGGTGGCGGTGGAGCTCGTGGTTCTCCGGCAGAGCTTCGCTAAGCACTACGGAGGAGGAGGAGGTGTAGGAGGGGGGAGGGCTGCGCCAGGGGAAAGGGGTGCAGCTCCCATGCACCTCCCCACTATATATAGGGATGGAGGGGGCTGGTTTCTTGCCCTCCAAGTCCATTGGGGCGTTGGCAAAGGTGGGAGGAAAGAAATCCCAACCTTTCCCTTCCCCACCGATTGTTATCCCCCCTTTTAGGGATCTTGATCTTATCCCTTCGGGATATGATCTTATTCCTTCTAAGGGGGGATCTTGGTGCGCCTTGACCAGGGGTGTGGGGCCTTGCCCCCACTACCCACGTTCATGTGGGTCCCCCCATGCAGGTGGGCCCCACTCCGGAACCTTCTAGAACCTTCCCGGTACAATATCAAAAAATCCCGAACATTTTCCGGTGGCCAAAATAGGACTTCCCATATATAAATCTTTACCTCCGGACCATTCCGGAACTCCTCGTGACGTCCGGGATCTCATCCGAGACTCCGAACAACTTTCGGTAACCACATACAATTCCCATTACAACTCTAGCATCACCGAACCTTAAGTGTGTAGACCCTGCGGGTTCAGGAACCATGCAGACATGACCGAGACACCTCTCCGGCCAATAACCAATAGCGGGATCTGGATACCCATATTGGCTCCCACATGTTCCACGATGATTTCATCGGATGAACCACGATGTCGGGGATCCAATTAATCCCGTATACAATTCCCTTTGTCCGTCGGTATGTTACTTGCCCGAGATTCGATCGTCGGTATCCCTATACCTTGTTCAATCTCGTTACCGGCAAGTCTCTTTACTCGTTCCGTAACACATGATCCCGTGACTAACTCCTTAGTCACATTGAGCTCATTACGATGATGTATTACCGAGTGGGCTCAGAGATACCTCTCCGTCACACGGAGTGACAAATCCTAGTCTCGATTCGTGTCAACCCAACAGACACTTTCGGAGATACATGTAGTGCACCTTTATAGTCACCCAGTTACGTTGTAACGTTTGATACACCCAAAGCATTCCTACGGTATCCGGGAGTTGCACAATCTCATGGTCTAAGGAAATTATACTTGACATTAGAAAAGCTCTAGCAGACGAACTACACGATCTTGTGCTATGCTTAGGATTGGGTCTTGTCCATCACATCATTCTCCTAATGATGTGATCCCGTTATCAACGACATCCAATGTCCATGGTCAGGAAACCATGACCATCTATTGATCAACGAGCTAGTCAACTAGAGGCTCACTAGGGACATGGTGTGGTCTATGTATTCACACATGTATTACAGTTTCCGGTTAATACAATTATAGCATGAACAATAGACAATTAACATGAACAAGGAAACATAATAATAACCATTTTATTATTGCCTCTAGGGCATATTTCCAACAAGGTCCTCCTTTTATAGCTCATGGGGTACCACAAAAGCTTCATCACTAAGGAGGTTTGCCTGGTTCTGACCAGGTAGGTGAGTGTAATGAGTGCTTGGTGGCGTGTCTTTGTCTTCTGGCTTCTGGCCTGTCTTTGTCTTCTGGCTTCCGGGAATGAAAACCCATCTTGTCTCCACCAACAATGGTGTCACCTGCCTTGGGGGCGACACGCCAACAGATAGGTGTGTGGCATGCGACGGGGTGAGCTAGTGATTCATCCCGCCTGTCTTGTCCATCCTCTAGTGCGCCTGCCCATCGGCCGCATGTCTATGGAGCCCTACACTATGCAAAACAACTAGGCCACACGTGAGAGGGGCGATAGCTTGCTGTCGAAGGCTTTCTTAGTGCGGGCTAGTCTGAGGACAGTCATTGTCGGGTCTTGGTCGTCCAGCGCCGTTGCCGGGCAGTTCTTTCTTGTTTTGGGGCAGGCTCGGATGGTGACAAGGGAGATCTTAGGATAAAGATCTACATGCCACCATGGAGTCTAGGTTCTTCCTTAACAAATATGTTGAGGATACTCTTGACGAAGATCTGCATACTATCGCAGATTAGGAAAATACCCGTTGTTGAGAAGTTCATCCATCACCTTGATCCCTTGTCCAGGAGGCATTCATGGCCTGTGCGTAGTTGGGTCTGTGAACCCATTTGACACGGTACCAACAGTAGCCCCCGGGCCCGAGCCGGATGTGTGCCTCGCTCGTTGTCAGGGTTAGGCCCCTTTCAACGCACGGGACCCACAGCCCTCAAGCCCCCTTGTATGGTCAAATCGAGCCACATAGGACGATCCAAAAAACACCAGCGACCGAGAAAACCCTAAGACAACTATATGAACTATCAAAGGGCGCCTCGGACTGTGCCTTCCACTGTGCTGGACAATAGTGGGATTTGACAGGGGTACTTGATTGCCATGTGTTGTCCAGTCTTGATACGTCCATTTTGCATCATGATTTCCTATTGATATTTATGTTGTTCTTGGTTATTATTCCACTTTATGATAAAATTCTTATGCCTTTTATCTCTGAATTTACAAGGTACATCACAAAGAGAGAAATTGCCAGAAACTGGAATTATGGACCTGAAAACCAAGAAAAAGGCTGAAAATTCACTGGACTCCAAATGACCTGAAACTTCACGGAGAATTTTTGTGGAATATATGTGAATTATTGGAGGAAAAATATACCAGAGGGGGGCCACCTGTTGGTGCCAAGCCAACATGGTGCGCCCACCCCCTAGGCGCGCCCTGATGGCTTGGGGGCCCACAGGCAGGCCTCCGGCCCCCCTCTTCTGCTATAAGTTGGCTTTTGACCTAGAAAAAAAAAGATACTTTCAGGATGAAGTGCCGCCGTCTCGAGGCGGAAACCTGGGTAGAGGCCCTTTTGCTCTCCGGCAACGAGATTCTGTCGGGGAAAGTTTCCTCCGGGAGGGGGAAATCGAAGACATCGTCATCACCAATGCTTCCTCCTTCGTGGGAGGACCAATCTTCATCAACATATTCACCAGCACCATCTCATCTCGAACCCTAGTTCATCTTTTGTATTCAATCTTTGTCTCAAAACCTCTGATTGGTACCTATGGGTTACTAGTAGTGTTGATTACATCTTATAGTTGATGCTTGTTGGTTTACTTGGTGACGATATTATATTCAGATCCTTAATCACCATTATTACACCTCTGATCTTTAACATGGTGATGATTTGTGAGTAGTTACTTTCATTCCCGATGATATGGGAGAAGTCTTGTTATAAGTAATCATGTGAAGTTGGTATTCATTCGATATTTTGATGATATGTATGTCGTTGCTTCCTTTAGTGGCGTCGTGTGAATGTCGACTACATGACACTTCACCATATTATGGGCCTAAGGGAAAGCATTGTGGAGTAATAAGTAGATGATGTGTTGCTACAGTGACAGAAGCTTAAACTCTAGTTTATGCATTATTTCATAAGGGGTTGATTTGGATCCGCACGTTTCATGCCATGATTAAATTTATCTTAATTCTTCTTTCGAAGTTGCGGATGCTTGCGAGAGGGTGTAATCATAAGTGGGTTGCTTGTTCAAGTAAGAACAACACCTTAGCTCCGGTCCACACACATATCAAATTATCAAAGTAATGAACGCGAATCAACTCAACATGATGAACATGACTAGACAAAAATTCCCATGTGTCCTCGGGAGCGCTTGCTTTATATAAGAGTGCTTTCAGGCTTGTCCTTTGCTATAAAAAGGATTGGTCTACCTTGCTCTAGTTCTTAAACTCTAGTTTGGTAGACAACCACATGAGAAGGAGTTGTCTAATAAAGATGAAAATTATTGGTCTTGCTTCTATTGCTGTGCCTCCTAGTGATCCTTTAAAACAATACATGCTAGACCATGAGAATGATATGCATATGAATGAAAGAAATGAAATAGATAAGATATTCTTTAGACAAATACCTATCCTTAAACACAACTTGCCTGTTGAGATCTTAGGGGATCCTCCCCCACCTAAGGGAGATCCATTGTTTGAGCTAAAGAAATTACCTAATACTTCGATATATGCTTATCTTGATGAAAAGAAGATACATCATGTTATTATTAGTGCTAACCTTTCAGAGCATGAAGAAAATAGGTTACTTAAAACTATGAAGGAGCACTGGGCTGCTATTGGATATACTCTTGATGGTCTTAAGGGCATTAGTCCCACTCTATGTCAGCACAAGATCAATATGGAACCGGATGCTAAACCTGTGGTTGATCACCAACGCCGCTTGAATCCTAAAATGAAGGAAGTGGTAAGAACTGAAATATTAAAGCTTCTGGAGGCAGGTATAATCTATCCCATAGCTGATTCTAGATGGGTAAGCCCCGTTCATTGTGTTCCTAAGAAAGGAGGTATAACTTTTGTTCCTAATGATAAAAATGAACTTATCCCACAAAGGATAGTAACTGGCTATAGGATGGTAATTGATTTCAGGAAATTAAACAACGCTACTAGAAAAGATCATTACCCCTTGCCTTTTATTGATCAAATGTTAGAAAGATTATCTAAGCATATACAGTTTTTTCTTGATGGATATTCTGGCTTCTCTCAAATACCCGTGTCAAAGGAAGACCAAGAGAAAACTACTTTTACATGCCCTTTTGGAACTTATGCTTATAGACGTATGCCTTTTGGTCTATTCAATGCACCTGCTACCTTTCAAAGATGTATGACTGATATATTCTCTGACTTTTGTGAAAAGATTGTCGAGGTATTCATGGATGATTTTTCCGTTTACGGGACTTCTTTTGATGATTGCTTAAGCAACCTTGATCGAGTTTTGCAAAGATGTGAAGAAACTAATCTTGTCTTGAATTGGGAGAAGTGCCACTTTATTGTGAATGAAGGTATAGTACTTGGGCATAAAATCTGTGAATGAGGTATTGAGGTAGACGAAGCTAAAGTTGATGCAATAGAGAAAATGCCATGTCCTAAAGATGTTAAAGGTATAAGAAGTTTCCTTGGTCATGTTGGTTTCTATAGGCGTTTCATTAAAGATTTCTCAAAGATTTCTAGGCCATTAACTAATCTTCTTCAAAAAGATAATCCATTTGTTTTTGATGATGATTGTGTAGAAGCCTTTGAAATACTTAAGAAAGCCTTAATTTCTGCACCTATTGTTCAACCACCTGATTGGAATTTACCATTTGAAATTATGTGTGATGCTAGTAACTATGCTGCTGGTGTTGTTCTAGGGCAAAGTGTAGACAAGAAATTGAATGTTATTCATTATGCTAGTAAGACCCTAGACAATGCTCAAAGAAATTATGCTACTACTGAGAATGAATTTTTAGCAGTTGTGTTTGCATGTGATAAGTTTAGACCTTATATTGTTGATTCCAAAGTTACTATTCACCCTGATCATGTTGCTATTAAATACCTTATGGAAAAGAAAGATGCAAAGCCTAGACTGATTAGGTGGGTGCTTTTACTTCAAGAGTTTGATTTGCATATTGTTGATAGAAAGGGAGCTGAAAACCCGGTAGCAGTTCATTTTTCTAGAATGGAAAATATTCTTAATGACCCACTGCCTATTGATGATAATTTTCCCGATGAGCAACTAGCTATTATAAATGCTTCTCGTCCTTGGTATGCAGATTATGCTAATTACATTGTTGCTAATTATATACCACCTAGTTTCACCTACCAACAAAAGAAAAAGTTCTTCTATGATTTAAGACATTGCTTTTGGGATTACCCACATCTTTATAAAGAAGGAGTAGATGGTGTTATTAGACATTGTGTACCAGAGCATGAACAGAAACAGATCCTACGGAAGTGTCACTCTGAGGCCTACGGAGGGCATCACGCTGGTGATAGAACTGCACACAAGGTATTACAATCAAGTTTTTATTGGCCTACTCTTTTCAAAGATACTCTTAAGTATGTCATCTCTTGTGATGAATGCCAAAGAATTGGTAACATTGGTAGACATCAAGAAAGTCCTATGAATTATTCACTTGCTGTTGAACCATTTGATGTTTGGGGCTTTGATTATATGAGACCTTTTCCTTCCTCTAATGGTTACACTCATATTCTAGTTGCTGTTGTTTACGTTACTAGGTGGGTAGAAGCTATCCCAACTAGTAGTGCTGATCATAACACCTCTATTAAAATGCTTAAAGATATTATTTTCCCTAGATATTTAATGACTGATGGTTGTTCTCAATTTATTCATGGTGCTTTCCGTAAAGTTCTAGATAAATATGACATTAACCATAGAATTGCATCACCTTATCATCCTCAGTCTAGCGGTCAAGTAGAGTTGATCAATCGAGAAATAAAATTAATTTTGCAAAAGACTGTTAATAGATCTAGAAAGAACTCGTCTAAGAAACTTGACGATTCATTATGGGCTTATAGAACTGCTTATAAAAACCCAATGGGAATGTCCCCATATAAAATGGTCTATGGAAAAGCATGTCATTTACCTCTTGAGTTAGAACATAAAGCATATTGGGCAATTAAAGAAATTGATTATGATTTCAAACTTGCCGGTGAAAAGAGGTTATTTGATATTAGCTCCTTAGATGAATGGAGGGCACAAGCTTATGAAAATGCAAAGCTATTTAAAGAAAAAGTTAAAAGATGGCATTACAAAAGAATCCAAAAATGAGAATTTTAAATAGGTGATCTAGTTCTTTTGTACAAGTCTCGTTTCAGATTTTTTGCAGGAAAACTTCTCTCCAAATGGGAAGGACCCTATATCGTCGAAGAAGTTTATCGCTCTGGAGCCATTAAGATCAACAATGCCGAAGGCACACTTTTGAGAGTGGTTAATGGGCAAAGAATCAAACATTATATCTCAGGTACGCCCACTAATGTTGAAACTAATATTATTCAAGTGATGACACCGAAAGAACACATAAGAGAGACCTTCCGGAACACTCCAGACACCTGAAAAGGGGTAGGTATGTGATACAGTAAGTAAACCGACTCGAAAAATTCCATAAAAATATTTTCTGTTCGTTTTGGTATTTTAGAAAAATTCCAAAAATAAAAACCAGCCAGGGGGGCACGAGGGACTCCCAAGCCAACAGGGCGCGCCCTGATGGCTTGGGAGCACCTCGTGGGCCTCCTAGACTCCGTTTTCTTCCTGGACACGTATTCTGACCTAGAAAAAATCATTATATATACTCCCGTATGTTTTGACCACCGCATCGCAAGTTTCTCCTCTGTTCTTGTTTCAGGCTGTTTTTTTGACAGATCTCAATCGCCATGACGCTGTCAAGCTCTTCCAAGGACAAGTTCTATGAGAATGCCATCAACCCCTACCTTCCGGAGGTGATGAAACACCCTCATGCCATTGAGATGCGTGAGGGGGTGCTTCACATTTGGGATGTTAAAGGGCCAAAGAAGGAGGGAAGTGAGAAGGCCAGGCTTGCAACAGTGGAGCATGATATCTTTAAGTGCCAAGGGATGGTGGAGCATGGACTCAGCGCCAACCACTCCATGATCACGGATTTTATTCATGAACATAAGATGGACAACAAGGAAATTACGGATATGATCTTCAAGCTCCATGATAAGCTTCAGGATCTCTAGGCTCAAATCTTTGACCTACAAAACCAAAACTGTGAGTATGAATCTCGTTTCAAGAGGATGAGTATAGCTACAAGTTTCAGTATTCCAGAGACAAGCTCTTCCTTCTACAACGGGGAAACTATGCCATGGAAGATGGAGGACAACCTACCACATCATCACCACCATCGCCCAACAAGGACACTTAAGTACATGGGTATGGGTGTTGGGGAACGTTGCATGGGAAACAAAAATTTTCCTACGCACACACAAGATCTATCCATGGTGATGAGCATCTACGAGAGGGAGAGTGAATCTACATACCCTTGTAGATCGCTAAGCGGAAGCGTTTAAGAAACGCGGTTGATGTAGTCGAACGTCTCCGCGATCCAAATCGCAAGTCGTCCCTCGATCCGATCACGAACTAGTGCCGAACGGACGGCACCTCCGCGTTCAACACACGTACGGCTTGATGACGCCTTCACCTCCTCGATCCAGCGAGCGATGGTGAAGTAGTGGTTGAGTTCCAGCAGCACGACGGCGTGGTGATGGTGGTGAGGAACAATCTCTGCAGGGCTTCGCCAAGCACTACGGAGATTATGACGGAGGAACTAGAGGGCTAGGGTTGCCGGCACACGGCTTGGGAAATCCTGATGTCTCCCGTGTGCTAGCCCTGCCCCTCTATTTATATGTTGAGCCTTGGGGTCTAAACTTGGAGTAAAAACCTCCTCCAGGTCGGTTTTGCCCGCACAAGGTCGGTTTGGCCCGCAGGGAAAGAGTCCAACTCGGATCCCTGCCGAACCGTGCACAGCCGCGCACAAGCGGTAGTACCGCTTCACACAAGCGGTAGTACCGCTTGGGCGGTAGTACCGCTTCACACAAGCGGTAGTACCGCTCGGGCGGTAGTACCGCTTCACACAAGCGGTAGTACCGCTTACGCGGCAGCAAAACTACTTTTGCACCTTCCAATACCTCGTGGGCTTTTATCCCTTGGCCCATATAAAGTGTTGCTGCACCCGAACACTTCGGTAAACATCCGGAACCCCTTCCGGTGAACTTCGGAACTCTTCCGGAGATCAAAACACTATTATCACATATATCAATCTTTACCTCCGGACTATTCCGGAGATCCTCGTCATGTCCGGGATCTTATCCGGGACTCCGAACAACTTTCGGTCACCAACATAATAACTCAATTATACTAATCGTCACCAAACGTTAAGTGTGTAGACCCTGCGGGTTCGAGAACTATGTAGACATGACCGAGACACCTCTACGGCCAATAACCAATAGCGGGACCTGGATGCCCATATTGGCTCCTACATATTCTACGAAGATCTTTCATCGGTCGAACCTCTATGTCAAGGATTCAGTTAATCCCGTATGCTGTTCCCTTTGTTCTTCGGTATGTTACTTGCCCGAGATTCGATCGTCGGTATCTCTATACCTAGTTCAATCTCGTTACCGGCAAGTCTCTTTACTCGTTCCGTAATACAAGATCTCGTGGCTAACACTTTAGTCACATTGCTTGCAAGGCTCATTGTGATGTTGTATTACCGAGTGGGCCCTGAGATACCTCTCCGTCACACAGAGTAACAAATCCTAGTCTTGATCCATGCCAACCCAACAGACACCCTCGGAGATACCTGTAGAGCACCTTTATAGTCACCCAGTTACGTTGCGACGTTTGATACACACAAGGTACTCCTCCGATGTCAGGGAGTTGCATGATCTCATGGTCATAGGAACAGATACTTGACATGCAGAAAACAATAGCAATAAACTGACACGATCATATGCTACGTTCGTAGTTTGGGTCTTGTCCATCACATCATTCTCCTAATGATGTGATCCCGTTATCAAATGACATCTCATGTCAATGGCTAGGAAACCTTAACCATCTTTGATCAACGAGCTAGTCAACTAGAGGCTTACTAGGGACACAGTGTTGTCTATGTACCCACACATGTATTTGAGTTTCCAATCAATACAATTATAGCATGGATAATAAACGATTATCATTAACAAGGAAATATAATAATAACCAATTTATTATTGCCTCTAGGGCATATTTCCAACAGTCTCCCACTTGCACTAGAGTCAATAATCTAGTTCACATCACTATGTGATTTACATTGTAATGAATCGAACACCCATGCAGTTCTGGTGTTGTTCATGTTTAGCCCTTGGAAGAGGTTTAGTCATCGGATCTGCAACATTTAGATCCGTGTGTACTTTGCAAATATTTATGTCGTCCTCCTTGATGTAATCGCGGATGGAATTGAAACGTCGCTTTATGTGTCTGGTCCTCTTGTGAAATCTTGGTTCCTTGGCTAGAGCAATGGCACCAGTATTATCACAAAACAGAGTCATTGGGTTAAGTGCACTAGGCACTACTCCAAGATCTGTCATGAACTCCTTCATCCAGACACCTTCCTTCGCCGCCTCCGAGGCAGCGATGTACTCCGCTTCGCATGTAGAATCTGCTACCACGCTTTGCTTGGAACTGCACCAGCTAACCGCACCCCCATTAAGAATAAATACGTATCCGGTTTGCGACTTAGAGTCATCCGGATCAGTGTCAAAGCTTGCATCGACGTAACCCTTTACGACGAGCTCTTGATCACCTCCATAAACGAGAAACATGTCCTTAGTCCTTTTCAGGTACTTCAGGATATTCTTGACCGCCGTCCAGTGTTCCATTCCTGGATCACTTTGAAACCTTCCGACCATACTTATGGCAAGGCTGACATCGGGTCTTGTGCACAGCATTGCATACATGATAGAGCCTATGGCCGAAGCATAGGGGATGACACTCATCTTTTCTCTATCTTCTGCAGTCACTGGGCATTGAGTCTTACTCAACTTCACACCTTGCAAAACAGGCAAGAACCCCTTCTTGGACTGATCCATTTTGAACTTCTTCAAAATCTTATCAAGGTATGTGCTTTGTGAAAGTCCTATTAAGCGTCTTGATCTATCTCTATAGATCTTGATGCCTAATATGAAAGCAGCTTCTCCTAGGTCCTTCATTGAAAAACTCTTGTTCAAATATTCCTTCACGCTTTCCAACATTTCTATATTGTTTCCAATCAGCAATATGTCATCCACATATAATATTAGAAACGCTATAGAGCTCCCACTCACTTTCTTGTAAATACAAGCTTCTCCGTAAACTTGTATAAACTCGAACGCTTTGATCACCTCATCAAAACGAAGATTCCAACTCCGAGATGCTTGCACCAGTCCATAAATGGATCGCTGGAGTTTGCAAACTTTGTCAGCATTCTCTGGATCGACAAAACCTTCTGGTTGTATCATATACAACTCTTCCTTAAGGTAACCGTTAAGGAACGCTGTTTTGACATCCATCTGCCAAATTTCATAATCGAAAAAGGCAGCTATTGCTAACATGATTCTGACGGACTTAAGCATCGCTACGGGTGAGAAGGTCTCATCGTAGTCAACTCCTTGAACTTGTGAAAAACCCTTTGCCACAAGTCGAGCTTTATAGACGGTGACATTACCGTCCGCGTCCGTCTTCCTCTTAAAGATCCATTTGTTCTGAATGGCCTTACGCCCTTCAGGTAATACTTCCAAAGTCCATACTTTGTTTTCATACATGGATCCCATCTCGGATTTCATGGCCTCTAACCACTTCTTGGAATCCGGGCCCATCATCGCTTCTCCATAGCTCGTAGGTTCATCGTTGTTTAACAACATGACCTCTAAGACAGGGTTGCCGTACCACTCAGGAGCAGTACGCGTCCTTGTCGACCTACGAGGTTCGATAGCAACTTGATCCAAAGCTTCATGATCATCATCATTAACTTCCTCTTCAGCTAATGTAGGCTCCACAGAAACAACTTTCTGCACTGCGCTACTCTCAGGTTGAAGTAAAGGTTCAACAACCTCATCAAGTTCTATCTTCCTCCCACTCAATTCTTTCGAGAGAAACTCTTTCTCAAGAAATGTTCCGTTTTTAGCGACAAACACTTTGCCCTCGGATCTGAGGTAGAAGGTATACCCAATTGTCTCTTTTGGGTATCCTATGAAGACGCATTTCTCCGCTTTGGGTTCCAGCTTTTCAGGCTGAAGCTTTTTGACATAAGCATCACATCCCCAAACTTTAAGAAACGACAGCTTTGGCTTCTTGTCAAACCAAAGTTCATATGGCGTTGTCTCAACGGATTTCGATGGTGCCCTATTTAAAGTGAATGCAGCTGTCTCTAATGCATAACCCCAAAACGATAGTGGCAAATCGGCAAGAGACATCATAGATCGCACCATATCCAATAAAGTTCGATTACGACGTTCGGACACACCATTACGCTGTGGTGTTCCAGGCGGTGTCAATTGTGAAACAATTCCACACTGTTTTAAGTGACTGCCAAACTCATAACTCAGATATTCTCCTCCTCGATCAGATCGTAGGAATTTAATCTTCTTGTTACGATGATTCTCAACTTCACTCTGAAATTGTTTGAACTTTTCAAATGTTTTAGACTTGTGTTTCATTAAGTAAATATACCCATATCTACTTAAGTCATCAGTGAAGGTGAGAAAGTAACGATAACCACCGCGCGCCTCAATGCTCATCGGACCGCACACATCAGTATGTATGATTTCCAATAAGTCACTTGCCCGTTCCATTGTTCCAGAGAACGGAGTTTTAGTCATCTTGCCCATGAGGCATGGCTCACATGTGTCAAGTGATTCAAAATCAAGTGACTCCAAAAGTCCATTAGCATGGAGCTTCCTCATGCGTTTTACGCCAATATGACCTAAACGGCAGTGCCACAAGAAAGTGGTATTATCATTATCAATTCTACATCTTTTGGCATCAATGTTATGAACATGTGTATTATTACTATCGAGATTCAATAAGAATAAACCCCTCACATCGGGTGCATGACCATAAAAGATATTACTCATATAAATAGAACAACCATTATTCTCTGATTTAAATGAGTAACCGTCTCGCAATAAACAAGATCCAGATATAATGTTCATGCTTAACGCAGGCACCAAATAACACTTATTTAGGTTCATCACTAATCCCGACGGTAATCGAAGAGCGAGCGTGCCGACGGCGATCACATCAACCTTGGAACCATTTCCCACGCGCATCGTCACTTCGTCCTTTGCCAGCCTCCGTCTATTCCGCAGTTCCTGTTTTGAGTTGCAAATATGAGCAACCGCACCGGTATCAAATACCCAGGCACTACAACGAGAGTTGGTAAGGTACACATCAATAACATGTATATCATATATACCTTGTTTGTTGTTGGCCGCCTTCTTGTCAGCCAAATACTTGGGGCAATTCCGCTTCCAGTGTCCAGTTCCCTTGCAATGAAAACACACAGTTTCTGGTTTGGGTCCAGCCTTGGGTTTCTTCACGAGAGGAGCAACTGCTTTGCCACTCTGCTTGGAGTTACCCTTCTTACCCTTGCCATTTTCTTGAAACTAGTGGTTTTATTGACCATCAGCACTTGATGCTCCTTCTGAATTTCAGACTCAGCGGCTTTCAGCATCGCAAACAGCTCGGCGACTGACTTGTTCATCCCGTGCATGTTATAGTTCAACACGAAGCTCTTGTAGCTAGGTGGCAATGATTGAAGAACTCTGTCAGTGATAGCCTCTGGCGGAAGGGGCATCCCTAACTCAGCCAGACGGGTGGAGTACCCAGACATTCTGAGCACGTGATCACTGATAGACCCGTTCTCCTCCATCTTGCAAGCATAGAACTTATCGGAGATCTCATATCTCTCGATCCGGGCATTCTTCTGAAAGATAAACTTCAACTCCTGGAACATCTCATATGCTCCATGACGTTCAAAACGTCTTTGAAGTCCCGGTTCTAAGCCATACAACATTGCACATTGAACTATTGAGTAATCATCAGAACGAGCCTGCCAGGCGTTCACAACGTCTAGAGACTCAACTGGAGCGGGTGGATCACCAAGCGGTGCATCAAGGACATAAGCCTTCTGGGAAGCCGTAAGGATAATCCTTAGATTACGGGCCCAGTCCACAAAGTTACTTCCATCATCTTTCAACTTAGCTTTCTCTAGGAACGCATTAAAATTCAGGGGTGCTACTGCGCGAGCCATGATCTACAACATAAATATAGCAAAGACAACTTAGACTATTGTTCTAGATAATGAGTTTAGTTAATCATATTACTTAAAAACTCCCACTCAAATTGACATCCCTCCGGTCATTCGAGTGTAACATGATCCAAATCCACCAACTCAAGTCCGATCATCACGTGAGTTGAGGTGGTTTCAATGGTGAACATCTTCATGTTGATCATATCTACTATATGACTCATGTTCGACCTTTCGGTCTCTTGTGTTCCGAGGCCATGTCTGTACATGCTAGGCTCGTCAAGTTTAACCCGAGTGTTCCGCACGTGCAACATGGCTTGCACCCGTTGTATGCGAACGTAGAGTCTATCACACCCGATCATCACGGCGTGTCTCGAAACGACGAACTTTCGCAACGGTGCACACTTGGGGAGAACACAATTTATCTTGAAATTTAAGTGAGGGATCACCTTATAATGCTACCGTCGTCCTAAGCAAAATAAGATGCATAAAAGGATTAACATCACATGCAAATCATAAGTGACATGATATGGCCATGAACTTGTGCTTTTGATCTCCATCTCCAAAGCACCGGCATGATCTCCATCGTCACCGGCATGACACCATGATCTCCATCATCTTGATCTCCATCAACGTGTCGCCATAAGGTTGTCGCGCCGACTGTTGCTTCTACGACTATTGCTAACGTTTAGCGATAAAGTAAAGCATTACATAGCGCTTAATGATTGACACGCAGGTCATACAATAATTAAAGACAACTCTATGGCTCCTGCCAGTTGCCGTACTCATCGACATGCAAGTCGTGATATTCTATACAAAACATGATCATCTCATACATCACATATATCTCATCATGTAATTGGCCATATCATATCACATCATACCCTGCAAAAACAAGTTAGACGTCCTCTAATTGTTGTTGCAAATTTTACGTGGCTGCTACGGGTTTGCAAGAACCGTTCTTACCTACGCAAAACCACAACGTGGTGTAGTGATTGCTTTTTGATCTTCTAAAAGAACCCTCTTCATTGAAATCGATTCAACTAAAGTGAGAGAGACAGACACCCGCTAGCCATCTTTATGCAACGAAGTTACATGTTAGTTGAAGGAACCTGTCTCGCGTAAGTGTACGCGTAATGTCGGTCCGGGCCGCTTCATCTCACAGTACCGCCGAATCAAATATCAACTAGTAACGGCAAGCAATATGTATACAACCACGCCCACAACTCGTTTGTGTTCTACTCGAGATCTCATCTACGCATAGACCTGGCTCATGATGCCACTGTTGGGGAACGTTGCATGGGAAACAAAAATTTTCCTACGCACACACAAGATCTATCCATGGTGATGAGCATCTACGAGAGGGAGAGTGAATCTACATACCCTTGTAGATCGCTAAGCGGAAGCGTTTAAGAAACGCGGTTGATGTAGTCGAACGTCTCCGCGATCCAAATCGCAAGTCGTCCCTCGATCCGATCACGAACTAGTGCCGAACGGACGGCACCTCCGCGTTCAACACACGTACGGCTTGATGACGCCTTCACCTCCTCGATCCAGCGAGCGATGGTGAAGTAGTGGTTGAGTTCCAGCAGCACGACGGCGTGGTGATGGTGGTGAGGAACAATCTCTGCAGGGCTTCGCCAAGCACTACGGAGATTATGACGGAGGAACTAGAGGGCTAGGGTTGCCGGCACACGGCTTGGGAAATCCTGATGTCTCCCGTGTGCTAGCCCTGCCCCTCTATTTATATGTTGAGCCTTGGGGTCTAAACTTGGAGTAAAAACCTCCTCCAGGTCGGTTTTGCCCGCACAAGGTCGGTTTGGCCCGCAGGGAAAGAGTCCAACTCGGATCCCTGCCGAACCGTGCACAGCCGCGCACAAGCGGTAGTACCGCTTCACACAAGCGGTAGTACCGCTTGGGCGGTAGTACCGCTTCACACAAGCGGTAGTACCGCTCGGGCGGTAGTACCGCTTCACACAAGCGGTAGTACCGCTTACGCGGCAGCAAAACTACTTTTGCACCTTCCAATACCTCGTGGGCTTTTATCCCTTGGCCCATATAAAGTGTTGCTGCACCCGAACACTTCGGTAAACATCCGGAACCCCTTCCGGTGAACTTCGGAACTCTTCCGGAGATCAAAACACTATTATCACATATATCAATCTTTACCTCCGGACTATTCCGGAGATCCTCGTCATGTCCGGGATCTTATCCGGGACTCCGAACAACTTTCGGTCACCAACATAATAACTCAATTATACTAATCGTCACCAAACGTTAAGTGTGTAGACCCTGCGGGTTCGAGAACTATGTAGACATGACCGAGACACCTCTACGGCCAATAACCAATAGCGGGACCTGGATGCCCATATTGGCTCCTACATATTCTACGAAGATCTTTCATCGGTCGAACCTCTATGTCAAGGATTCAGTTAATCCCGTATGCTGTTCCCTTTGTTCTTCGGTATGTTACTTGCCCGAGATTCGATCGTCGGTATCTCTATACCTAGTTCAATCTCGTTACCGGCAAGTCTCTTTACTCGTTCCGTAATACAAGATCTCGTGGCTAACACTTTAGTCACATTGCTTGCAAGGCTCATTGTGATGTTGTATTACCGAGTGGGCCCTGAGATACCTCTCCGTCACACAGAGTAACAAATCCTAGTCTTGATCCATGCCAACCCAACAGACACCCTCGGAGATACCTGTAGAGCACCTTTATAGTCACCCAGTTACGTTGCGACGTTTGATACACACAAGGTACTCCTCCGATGTCAGGGAGTTGCATGATCTCATGGTCATAGGAACAGATACTTGACATGCAGAAAACAATAGCAATAAACTGACACGATCATATGCTACGTTCGTAGTTTGGGTCTTGTCCATCACATCATTCTCCTAATGATGTGATCCCGTTATCAAATGACATCTCATGTCAATGGCTAGGAAACCTTAACCATCTTTGATCAACGAGCTAGTCAACTAGAGGCTTACTAGGGACACAGTGTTGTCTATGTACCCACACATGTATTTGAGTTTCCAATCAATACAATTATAGCATGGATAATAAACGATTATCATTAACAAGGAAATATAATAATAACCAATTTATTATTGCCTCTAGGGCATATTTCCAACAGTCTCCCACTTGCACTAGAGTCAATAATCTAGTTCACATCACTATGTGATTTACATTGTAATGAATCGAACACCCATGCAGTTCTGGTGTTGTTCATGTTTAGCCCTTGGAAGAGGTTTAGTCATCGGATCTGCAACATTTAGATCCGTGTGTACTTTGCAAATATTTATGTCGTCCTCCTTGATGTAATCGCGGATGGAATTGAAACGTCGCTTTATGTGTCTGGTCCTCTTGTGAAATCTTGGTTCCTTGGCTAGAGCAATGGCACCAGTATTATCACAAAACAGAGTCATTGGGTTAAGTGCACTAGGCACTACTCCAAGATCTGTCATGAACTCCTTCATCCAGACACCTTCCTTCGCCGCCTCCGAGGCAGCGATGTACTCCGCTTCGCATGTAGAATCTGCTACCACGCTTTGCTTGGAACTGCACCAGCTAACCGCACCCCCATTAAGAATAAATACGTATCCGGTTTGCGACTTAGAGTCATCCGGATCAGTGTCAAAGCTTGCATCGACGTAACCCTTTACGACGAGCTCTTGATCACCTCCATAAACGAGAAACATGTCCTTAGTCCTTTTCAGGTACTTCAGGATATTCTTGACCGCCGTCCAGTGTTCCATTCCTGGATCACTTTGAAACCTTCCGACCATACTTATGGCAAGGCTGACATCGGGTCTTGTGCACAGCATTGCATACATGATAGAGCCTATGGCCGAAGCATAGGGGATGACACTCATCTTTTCTCTATCTTCTGCAGTCACTGGGCATTGAGTCTTACTCAACTTCACACCTTGCAAAACAGGCAAGAACCCCTTCTTGGACTGATCCATTTTGAACTTCTTCAAAATCTTATCAAGGTATGTGCTTTGTGAAAGTCCTATTAAGCGTCTTGATCTATCTCTATAGATCTTGATGCCTAATATGAAAGCAGCTTCTCCTAGGTCCTTCATTGAAAAACTCTTGTTCAAATATTCCTTCACGCTTTCCAACATTTCTATATTGTTTCCAATCAGCAATATGTCATCCACATATAATATTAGAAACGCTATAGAGCTCCCACTCACTTTCTTGTAAATACAAGCTTCTCCGTAAACTTGTATAAACTCGAACGCTTTGATCACCTCATCAAAACGAAGATTCCAACTCCGAGATGCTTGCACCAGTCCATAAATGGATCGCTGGAGTTTGCAAACTTTGTCAGCATTCTCTGGATCGACAAAACCTTCTGGTTGTATCATATACAACTCTTCCTTAAGGTAACCGTTAAGGAACGCTGTTTTGACATCCATCTGCCAAATTTCATAATCGAAAAAGGCAGCTATTGCTAACATGATTCTGACGGACTTAAGCATCGCTACGGGTGAGAAGGTCTCATCGTAGTCAACTCCTTGAACTTGTGAAAAACCCTTTGCCACAAGTCGAGCTTTATAGACGGTGACATTACCGTCCGCGTCCGTCTTCCTCTTAAAGATCCATTTGTTCTGAATGGCCTTACGCCCTTCAGGTAATACTTCCAAAGTCCATACTTTGTTTTCATACATGGATCCCATCTCGGATTTCATGGCCTCTAACCACTTCTTGGAATCCGGGCCCATCATCGCTTCTCCATAGCTCGTAGGTTCATCGTTGTTTAACAACATGACCTCTAAGACAGGGTTGCCGTACCACTCAGGAGCAGTACGCGTCCTTGTCGACCTACGAGGTTCGATAGCAACTTGATCCAAAGCTTCATGATCATCATCATTAACTTCCTCTTCAGCTAATGTAGGCTCCACAGAAACAACTTTCTGCACTGCGCTACTCTCAGGTTGAAGTAAAGGTTCAACAACCTCATCAAGTTCTATCTTCCTCCCACTCAATTCTTTCGAGAGAAACTCTTTCTCAAGAAATGTTCCGTTTTTAGCGACAAACACTTTGCCCTCGGATCTGAGGTAGAAGGTATACCCAATTGTCTCTTTTGGGTATCCTATGAAGACGCATTTCTCCGCTTTGGGTTCCAGCTTTTCAGGCTGAAGCTTTTTGACATAAGCATCACATCCCCAAACTTTAAGAAACGACAGCTTTGGCTTCTTGTCAAACCAAAGTTCATATGGCGTTGTCTCAACGGATTTCGATGGTGCCCTATTTAAAGTGAATGCAGCTGTCTCTAATGCATAACCCCAAAACGATAGTGGCAAATCGGCAAGAGACATCATAGATCGCACCATATCCAATAAAGTTCGATTACGACGTTCGGACACACCATTACGCTGTGGTGTTCCAGGCGGTGTCAATTGTGAAACAATTCCACACTGTTTTAAGTGACTGCCAAACTCATAACTCAGATATTCTCCTCCTCGATCAGATCGTAGGAATTTAATCTTCTTGTTACGATGATTCTCAACTTCACTCTGAAATTGTTTGAACTTTTCAAATGTTTTAGACTTGTGTTTCATTAAGTAAATATACCCATATCTACTTAAGTCATCAGTGAAGGTGAGAAAGTAACGATAACCACCGCGCGCCTCAATGCTCATCGGACCGCACACATCAGTATGTATGATTTCCAATAAGTCACTTGCCCGTTCCATTGTTCCAGAGAACGGAGTTTTAGTCATCTTGCCCATGAGGCATGGCTCACATGTGTCAAGTGATTCAAAATCAAGTGACTCCAAAAGTCCATTAGCATGGAGCTTCCTCATGCGTTTTACGCCAATATGACCTAAACGGCAGTGCCACAAGAAAGTGGTATTATCATTATCAATTCTACATCTTTTGGCATCAATGTTATGAACATGTGTATTATTACTATCGAGATTCAATAAGAATAAACCCCTCACATCGGGTGCATGACCATAAAAGATATTACTCATATAAATAGAACAACCATTATTCTCTGATTTAAATGAGTAACCGTCTCGCAATAAACAAGATCCAGATATAATGTTCATGCTTAACGCAGGCACCAAATAACACTTATTTAGGTTCATCACTAATCCCGACGGTAATCGAAGAGCGAGCGTGCCGACGACGATCACATCAACCTTGGAACCATTTCCCACGCGCATCGTCACTTCGTCCTTTGCCAGCCTCCGTCTATTCCGCAGTTCCTGTTTTGAGTTGCAAATATGAGCAACCGCACCGGTATCAAATACCCAGGCACTACAACGAGAGTTGGTAAGGTACACATCAATAACATGTATATCATATATACCTTGTTTGTTGTTGGCCGCCTTCTTGTCAGCCAAATACTTGGGGCAATTCCGCTTCCAGTGTCCAGTTCCCTTGCAATGAAAACACACAGTTTCTGGTTTGGGTCCAGCCTTGGGTTTCTTCACGAGAGGAGCAACTGCTTTGCCACTCTGCTTGGAGTTACCCTTCTTACCCTTGCCATTTTCTTGAAACTAGTGGTTTTATTGACCATCAACACTTGATGCTCCTTCTGAATTTCAGACTCAGCGGCTTTCAGCATCGCAAACAGCTCGGCGACTGACTTGTTCATCCCGTGCATGTTATAGTTCAACACGAAGCTCTTGTAGCTAGGTGGCAATGATTGAAGAACTCTGTCAGTGATAGCCTCTGGCGGAAGGGGCATCCCTAACTCAGCCAGACGGGTGGAGTACCCAGACATTCTGAGCACGTGATCACTGATAGACCCGTTCTCCTCCATCTTGCAAGCATAGAACTTATCGGAGATCTCATATCTCTCGATCCGGGCATTCTTCTGAAAGATAAACTTCAACTCCTGGAACATCTCATATGCTCCATGACGTTCAAAACGTCTTTGAAGTCCCGGTTCTAAGCCATACAACATTGCACATTGAACTATTGAGTAATCATCAGAACGAGCCTGCCAGGCGTTCACAACGTCTAGAGACTCAACTGGAGCGGGTGGATCACCAAGCGGTGCATCAAGGACATAAGCCTTCTGGGAAGCCGTAAGGATAATCCTTAGATTACGGGCCCAGTCCACAAAGTTACTTCCATCATCTTTCAACTTAGCTTTCTCTAGGAACGCATTAAAATTCAGGGGTGCTACTGCGCGAGCCATGATCTACAACATAAATATAGCAAAGACAACTTAGACTATTGTTCTAGATAATGAGTTTAGTTAATCATATTACTTAAAAACTCCCACTCAAATTGACATCCCTCCGGTCATTCGAGTGTAACATGATCCAAATCCACCAACTCAAGTCCGATCATCACGTGAGTTGAGGTGGTTTCAATGGTGAACATCTTCATGTTGATCATATCTACTATATGACTCATGTTCGACCTTTCGGTCTCTTGTGTTCCGAGGCCATGTCTGTACATGCTAGGCTCGTCAAGTTTAACCCGAGTGTTCCGCACGTGCAACATGGCTTGCACCCGTTGTATGCGAACGTAGAGTCTATCACACCCGATCATCACGGCGTGTCTCGAAACGACGAACTTTCGCAACGGTGCACACTTGGGGAGAACACAATTTATCTTGAAATTTAAGTGAGGGATCACCTTATAATGCTACCGTCGTCCTAAGCAAAATAAGATGCATAAAAGGATTAACATCACATGCAAATCATAAGTGACATGATATGGCCATGAACTTGTGCTTTTGATCTCCATCTCCAAAGCACCGGCATGATCTCCATCGTCACCGGCATGACACCATGATCTCCATCATCTTGATCTCCATCAACGTGTCGCCATAAGGTTGTCGCGCCGACTGTTGCTTCTACGACTATTGCTAACGTTTAGCGATAAAGTAAAGCATTACATAGCGCTTAATGATTGACACGCAGGTCATACAATAATTAAAGACAACTCTATGGCTCCTGCCAGTTGCCGTACTCATCGACATGCAAGTCGTGATATTCTATACAAAACATGATCATCTCATACATCACATATATCTCATCATGTAATTGGCCATATCATATCACATCATACCCTGCAAAAACAAGTTAGACGTCCTCTAATTGTTGTTGCAAATTTTACGTGGCTGCTACGGGTTTGCAAGAACCGTTCTTACCTACGCAAAACCACAACGTGGTGTAGTGATTGCTTTTTGATCTTCTAAAAGAACCCTCTTCATTGAAATCGATTCAACTAAAGTGAGAGAGACAGACACCCGCTAGCCATCTTTATGCAACGAAGTTACATGTTAGTTGAAGGAACCTGTCTCGCGTAAGTGTACGCGTAATGTCGGTCCGGGCCGCTTCATCTCACAGTACCGCCGAATCAAATATCAACTAGTAACGGCAAGCAATATGTATACAACCACGCCCACAACTCGTTTGTGTTCTACTCGAGATCTCATCTACGCATAGACCTGGCTCATGATGCCACTGTTGGGGAACGTTGCATGGGAAACAAAAATTTTCCTACGCACACACAAGATCTATCCATGGTGATGAGCATCTACGAGAGGGAGAGTGAATCTACATACCCTTGTAGATCGCTAAGCGGAAGCGTTTAAGAAACGCGGTTGATGTAGTCGAACGTCTCCGCGATCCAAATCGCAAGTCGTCCCTCGATCCGATCACGAACTAGTGCCGAACGGACGGCACCTCCGCGTTCAACACACGTACGGCTTGATGACGCCTTCACCTCCTCGATCCAGCGAGCGATGGTGAAATAGTGGTTGAGTTCCAGCAGCACGACGGCGTGGTGATGGTGGTGAGGAACAATCTCTGCAGGGCTTCGCCAAGCACTACGGAGATTATGACGGAGGAACTAGAGGGCTAGGGTTGCCGGCACACGGCTTGGGAAATCCTGATGTCTCCCGTGTGCTAGCCCTGCCCCTCTATTTATATGTTGAGCCTTGGGGTCTAAACTTGGAGTAAAAACCTCCTCCAGGTCGGTTTTGCCCGCACAAGGTCGGTTTGGCCCGCAGGGAAAGAGTCCAACTCGGATCCCTGCCGAACCGTGCACAGCCGCGCACAAGCGGTAGTACCGCTTCACACAAGCGGTAGTACCGCTTGGGCGGTAGTACCGCTTCACACAAGCGGTAGTACCGCTCGGGCGGTAGTACCGCTTCACACAAGCGGTAGTACCGCTTACGCGGCAGCAAAACTACTTTTGCACCTTCCAATACCTCGTGGGCTTTTATCCCTTGGCCCATATAAAGTGTTGCTGCACCCGAACACTTCGGTAAACATCCGGAACCCCTTCCGGTGAACTTCGGAACTCTTCCGGAGATCAAAACACTATTATCACATATATCAATCTTTACCTCCGGACTATTCCGGAGATCCTCGTCATGTCCGGGATCTTATCCGGGACTCCGAACAACTTTCGGTCACCAACATAATAACTCAATTATACTAATCGTCACCAAACGTTAAGTGTGTAGACCCTGCGGGTTCGAGAACTATGTAGACATGACCGAGACACCTCTACGGCCAATAACCAATAGCGGGACCTGGATGCCCATATTGGCTCCTACATATTCTACGAAGATCTTTCATCGGTCGAACCTCTATGTCAAGGATTCAGTTAATCCCGTATGCTGTTCCCTTTGTTCTTCGGTATGTTACTTGCCCGAGATTCGATCGTCGGTATCTCTATACCTAGTTCAATCTCGTTACCGGCAAGTCTCTTTACTCGTTCCGTAATACAAGATCTCGTGGCTAACACTTTAGTCACATTGCTTGCAAGGCTCATTGTGATGTTGTATTACCGAGTGGGCCCTGAGATACCTCTCCGTCACACAGAGTAACAAATCCTAGTCTTGATCCATGCCAACCCAACAGACACCCTCGGAGATACCTGTAGAGCACCTTTATAGTCACCCAGTTACGTTGCGACGTTTGATACACACAAGGTACTCCTCCGATGTCAGGGAGTTGCATGATCTCATGGTCATAGGAACAGATACTTGACATGCAGAAAACAATAGCAATAAACTGACACGATCATATGCTACGTTCGTAGTTTGGGTCTTGTCCATCACATCATTCTCCTAATGATGTGATCCCGTTATCAAATGACATCTCATGTCAATGGCTAGGAAACCTTAACCATCTTTGATCAACGAGCTAGTCAACTAGAGGCTTACTAGGGACACAGTGTTGTCTATGTACCCACACATGTATTTGAGTTTCCAATCAATACAATTATAGCATGGATAATAAACGATTATCATTAACAAGGAAATATAATAATAACCAATTTATTATTGCCTCTAGGGCATATTTCCAACAATGGGCACCACCCTTAGCTTGTTTCAAGCTTGGGGGAGGTGCCCCGGTATTGTATCACCATCACTTTTACTATTATCATCTATCTTAGCTCGATCCTTAGTGTTTCGTGATTTAGAGGAATAAAATTTAGTATTGCCTTGCTTTTAGTGTTTGCTTTATGATCTATCTATCCTTGTAATCGAGTGTAAGAGTTATATAATAAAGATTAGTTCAGTTTGCTTTCTTTACTCTCATGTATCAATCATCATAGTAATGAAATAAAAGAAATAGAAAAATCATATGCTAATCCCATGGGTAGTGATGACTTCACATAGAAAAAGTATAATTGATAAAAGTTGCTGGGAGTTAACAAACATAGTGTTAGTCATTGATACAATCCATGCAAATTATGATAGAGAAGAGGAGATACCCATACAAATACACTATCTTGGACATCTTTTATGACTGTGAGCCCCCATAAAATATTATATAATGATCGAATTGTTGATGTTGGACAAGGAAGACAACATAATGAGTTATGCTTGTCTACATACACATAGAAGTTATATTGTCATGGATCCTCTAACATGTGGTTCTTGCTTATGATCTTTTGCTAGCCCAAAAATCCGCACTAAGTAGAGATACTACTTGTGCATCCATAACCCTTAAATTCAGTTTCTTGCCATGTGAGTCCACCATATCTACCTATGGATTGAATAAGATACTTCAAGTAAGTTGTCATCAATGCATCAAGCAATAAAAATTGCTCCTCAATATGTATGATCTCTTATTGTAAGGGAACATAAGCTTTGTACGATCTTGTGATGGCAAAGAAATAAAAGCGACAGACTGCATAATAAAGGTTGCTATCATAAGGGGCGATATAAAGTGGTGTTCCTTTAGATTAAGAGCTTGCACATCCAAAAAATTAAAAAGCGCATGACAACCTCTGCTTCCCTCTGCAAAGGGCCTATCCTTTAGTTTCATGTATTTATTTTTATGCAAGAGTCAATAATGTTTATCCCTATTCCAATCTATTAATTCTTTAGTTGGCAAGCATCATGTGTTGGGGAAAGATCCATATATATATCCAGTTGGATGTAGGTGTCATAAGTTGGGTGGCAAAAATAATAAAGCCCCTATCTTCCTATGTGTCCGATGGAAACATTAGCTCCAAAGATATGCAATGAGTGTCAGCAATCATAGAAGACTAAATGATAGTTGAGTAAGTCAACTTGCTAAAATGAAAGCTCTTACATAGACTATTCTCTGAAATATGATGATTTCATTGTCTCAATGACTAAGAACATAGTTTGTTGATTGTCCATAAAGTTTACGCTTCATACTTCAATGTTGTGGATAGATTGTTACTTGTTTATGAGAAGCTATATGATGAAAAACTTGCTGCTATGTTAATATTCATGATTCTCTCCTGTCCATATTCTATTTTTATCGACACCTCTCTCTCTAATTATGTGGTCATTATGATCGAGTTTGGCTTTCGCTTGAGGACAAGCGAGGTCTAAGCTTGGGGGAGTTGGTACATCCATTTTGCATCATGATTTCCTATTGATATTTATGTTGTTCTTGGTTATTATTCCACTTTATGATACAATTCTTATGCCTTTTTCTCTGAATTTACAAGGTACATCACAAAGAGGGAAATTGCTGGAAACTGGAATTATGGACGTGAAAACCAAGAAAAAGGATGAAAATTCACTGGACTCCAAATAACCTAAAGCTTCCTGGAGAATTTTTGTGGAATATATGTGAATTATTGGAGCAAAAATATACCAGAGGGGGGCCTATTGGTGCCAAGTCAACAGGGCGTGCCCACCCCCCTGGGCACGCCCTGATGGCTTGGGGGCCCAGGCCTCCGGCCCCCTTCTTATGCTATATGTTGGCTTTTGACCTAGAAAAAATTAAGAAGATACTTCTGGGAAGAAGCGCCGCCGTCTCGAGGTAGAAACCTGGGCAGATTCTATCGAGGAAACCTCCCTCTGGGAGGGGGAAATTGAAGCCATCGTCATCACCAACGCTTCCTCCTTCGTGGGAGGACCAATCTTCATCAAAATCTTCACCAGCACCATCTCATCTCAAACCCTAGTTCATCTCTTGTATTCAATCTTTGTCCCAAAACCTCAGATTGGTACCCGTGGGTTACTAGTAGTGTTGATTACATCTTGTAGTTGATGCTTGTTGGTTTACTTTGTGGAAGATATTATGTTCAGATCCTTAATCACCATTATTACACCTTTGATCTTGAACATGGCGATGATTTGTGAGTAGTTACTTTCGTTCCCGAGGACATGGGAGAAGTCTTGTTATAAGTAATCATGTGAAGTTGGTATTCGTTTGATATTTTGATGATATATATGTTGTTGCTTCCTTTAGTGGCGTCGTGTGAACGTCGACTACATGACACTTCACCATATTATGGGCCTAAGGGAAGGCATTGTGGAGTAATAAGTAGATGATGGGTTGCTAGAGTGACAGATGCTTAAACCCTAGTTTATTCATCATTCCGTAAGGGGCTTATTTGGATCGACACGTTTCATGCTATGGTTAGATTTATCTTGATTCTTCTTTCGTAGTTGCGGATGCTTGCGAGAGGGGGTAATCATAAGTGGGTTTCTTGTTCAAGTAAGAACATCACCTTAGCATCGGTCCACCCACATATCAAATTAACGAACGAGAATCAACTCAACATGATGAACATGACTAGACAGAAATTCCCTTGTGTCCTCGGGAGCACTTGCTTTATATAAGAGTACTTTGAGGCCCGTTCTTTGCTATATAAAGGATTGGGCTACCTTGATGCACCCTTGCTACTATTGTTACTTGTCACTTGTTACAAATTATCTTGCTGCAAAACTATCTATCATTGTTACTCATAACACTTGCAGAGAATACCTTGCTGAAAAACTGCTTGTCATTTCCTTCTGCTCCTTGTTGGGTTCGACACTCTTACATATCGAAAGGACTACGATTGATCCCCTATACTTGTGGGTCATCAAGTCCCTGCAAACTAAGGGAGAGGAGTCTAGTAGGGCAGTCTCCAGAGTGGCGTGTGAGCGAGTGGCCAGCTAGAGGGCCTCCTCGATCCTTGCACCGGGGGCGATAATGATGTCGCCCCATTAATTGTAGGACGTGTCGCTTCAAGTTCGTCTTGGGGAACTCAATCGGCGCTTTGGGAAGGTTGAAGATCAGCACGATCGAGGGTTTGATCTGCCTCGCCCCCTTCGATCTATAAATACCGACAGGGGGTGAGTCATTCCTCATCATTCCTAGCTTATTTTTCTTCTCTCCTTCCTCCTCCATCCAAATGGCAGCCCGGGCAATAGCAGAGTTCGAGGCGAGGCAACTTGCCGAGGAGGTCCAAGCCCAACGAAGGGAGCTTCAGGCCAAGGAGGCGGAGCTTGAGTCCCTCAAGGAGAGGACGAGGGCGAAGCTATAGTCCGCGGAGTGGGAGGTGATGGCTCGGTAGGTGGAGCTTGAAGGCCTTAGGCGAAGGACGAGGCAAGAGCTCTGTGGTCTCCACGAGGAGAATGCGGTGCCAGACGAAATAGGATTGGGTGCTTCCATAGCATCGGGTAACCATACGTGAAGAGGGAATTGTGCGGATTTCGCAACTGCACCAAGGAATAATAAAAAGAACACAAGAGAGCTCAAGTCCTCCATTGAAAGGTTTGAGAAGGCGGAGCCGCCTTGGAGAAGGCGACGAATCGCCTCCACCATGAGGCCACCTTCATGTTGCATCTTCTCGACCAGGAGCGCGCCAGGCGGAACACGGTCGAGGACCTCCTGGCGAGGTGTTGCTGGATGTAGGTGCACATGTGGAGCGGCTGCATCATACCTATCACCAGGCCAGTGCAGTCATGCCCGGCCTCGGCATGAATTCCTTCAACCACTATGCCGATTGAATGAACGACGCTTGCCAGACTTGGCGTCCTTCTTTTCCTTCCTTGCAGAAGACCTCGTGCGCCATCGCTCCATCATGGAGAAGGTGTTGTACCGGGAGGGGATTCGAGCCGCCATTGTGATGGCGTCCCGGATACTCTCCAACCTCCATCACCAAGATCCGTTTGTCACGTCCAAAATGTGGTACTATCCTCATGATGGCTCGAGGGCCTCGATAAGGATAGTAGCGCATTTCGGGTCGCGTCACAAGAATGGAAATCGTCACAATTCATGTAAAGAAGAGATGCGTATATGGAGTTGGCTTACACTCGCCACATGCTACAACATGAATATCTCAATACATCAATTCAAAGCAGTTATCATATAGAAGAGCAGGATCTAACTATGGATGAAATCAAACAAAAAAGAAGACGACATCCACCCTCCTAATCCTAGGTTCCCGACCTAGAACCCATCCTATAATCGATGAAGAAGAAGAACTTCAAATAGAGTCAAACATCGCTCTCACGCCAACACATCACATTACATATACATGCACCTGTTGTTGTAGGAATCTGTGAGCCACAGGGACTCATTAATCTCATTACCAAGGGTATCAAGACTAGCAAATCTTAATGGTTGAGGTATGGTTAAGTGGTGAGGTTGTAGCAGCACTAAGCATTTGATACCTGGCTAACTTATGAGTACAATAATAAAAAGATTGATCTACGCATGACGGTCGTGAACTAGTAATGATCAAGAAGTGATCCTGAACACCTACTTACGAGTAAAACATAACCCCACCTTGTTCTCTTCCCGAACTCCCTCAAAAAGAGATGGACATGGTTACACACACGGTTGGTGTATTTTAGTTGGGTTTACTTCAAGTTTTCTGTAACCATGTATTATAAAGTTTTCCAAGTTGCCACATAACCTCTGGCATGGCTTTCAGAAAGATTTAACCCTGCATGAGTGCTCCAACTCATCCATCACAAACTAACCACAAGCTGCGTTGGAAAACCTCAACCGCAGGATATCCCGAAGTGTCCTCGGAATCCCGGTGCACAAGACATTCATTAAAGGTAAAACAAATCCAGCAAGACCGCCCGGCAGGCCAGATCCCGACAGGAGCCGCACGTATCTTGTTCTCAGGGCACTATCAGATGAGCACTATGTACGGTGGCCAAATTAAACACCCATGTTGCCCCGAGGTGGCCCCGCAAGTGGGTCTAGTTTGGACCAATACTCATGAGGAGCACTGGCACGGGTTGTTGATTAATTAGCCAACGGTTTGATCATTCCCTATGCAAGTTTTATTAGTTAAGCAAATGTAGTACCAATGTTGGGCCTTGCCGGAAGAGTTTTATCCCAAAACAAATTATCAAGGGGGTCCCCATAACAACCCCAAGCATGTTAGGAGCGCTCAATATGGAACATAACACCGGTAATCAGAAACTAAGGCGCCAAGAGTGGAACAAAACACCAAGCAAAAGGTCACGCGTTCCACCCTTTACCAAGTACATAGGTGCATTAATTTAAATAGCAAGAATAATGTGATATCCCAAGATATCCATGTTTTCACATGGAACCAGCTTCACCTGCAACTAGCAACGCTATAAGAGGGGCGGAGCAAGCGGTAACTTAGCCAAACAACTGTTTGCTAGGAAGGTGGAGGTTAGAGGCTTATCATGGCATTTTGGGAGGCTTGACAAACAAGTGGTGGATAGCGAGACACGTCAATAGAATCAAGACAACTCGAATAGCAATGATAGTAGTGGTATCTAGGGTAATGATCATCTTGCCTGGAATCCCGCTTGGAAGAAGATCAAGTCCATGAAGTAGACGAACAAGCGTAGTCGAACGAATCCTCACACTCCGAAACAGTTTCGGAACTCTAGCGACGAGAAGCAATTCCGAAAATAAACAAATGACACGGTAAACACCACAGCATAGCCATGATATGATGCACAATCAAATATGATGCATGCCCATTTAATTATGCATAACATGGCAAACACAACATTCGAATACGACACACTAAGTGAAGCTCAATATGCAACGGGCTGCATATTGACGAAACTCCACGTTTGAATTAAAGTTCACTCCTGTTTAGGTACCCAACAAGATTAAGTGTTGTTTATCATGGCAAGACGTGAAGCATAGTTAAACTATCTATCTAGGCATTTTAAATGAGGCCGGAAACAACATATAGCATTTTCAAAACGACCCCGTATGCAAATTTTGAAATTGGTACAGATCTTTCCTAAACATATTTTATATTTATTAAACAGGAAAAAATGCACCATGTGATTCTACATGTCATTCTAAGCAATTTACAGATATAGATCATTAAAAACGGAGCTACGGCCTAAAAGATATGAACCACACAAGTTTAACATGACATGAATGCAAAATGGATGCAAACAACAAGCACAACCATTTTAAACATGAATGCAACATGATATCATGAAACCACATGCAATTCTAAACAAGTTTCATGTAAGGCATGATCAAAACGGATCCAAGGTTCACAAGATGCAACAACGCAAGTTTTAATTCCAATCTGTCAACAACAACATGATTCCTACTTTGGAGCAATAAAACATGATGCTAACATGGATGAAAGCGATATGCACTTAAAGTACAGTTAAAATGCTACATTTTATATAATGGGTTCAGGTTCATAGGCACCAAGGTTAATTTACTATGATTTATGCAAAATGCAACTTCGTGTTAAGTTTTAGGGACTTGGTGAAAATCTGGGATTTTGCAAATCAGTTATATCAGGATGATGTCTTGAGATGCACAAAATAGTAGGTATAGCAATTTTGCGATTTATTAAAATGCTATATGGAAGTAGACATGGCAATCTTCAAATTACTCCATTGGCACAAATTCATAGGATGCATGGATCATTTACTATGATTTTTACAAATGGAAATTATCATTGACATATTAACAGTTTTAACATGATAGCCTCTTAATAACAAGCAATGAACAAGCTACTAATGTTTTGCATGGAAACCAATGGCATGGAATGGTAGTAGACATTACAGAGACCAAATTACATGAAGGAACCACATGCATATGAGCTATAGATTACATGCAATCATCCTCACAAGTTTGAATGTTTTAACAATTTCTACAGTTTAGTTCATGATGCACTTTTTCAATGAATATTTATTCATGTGTATGAATCCTAATATCCATGCAAAAGCAACCATCATGTAGAGCACATTCTGTAGATACTTTTACATAATTGGATCATTTCAACTAGGCTCACAAATACAAAGTTATGGATGTCCCAAAAGGCCTATATGCTCAAATTCACAGAGGAAAATGACTTGGTCAAAAATGACTAAGTCTGGGCGCGGGACGGGTCGGTACCGGGACGAATCGGTGCGGCCGTTTGGATGACAGGTTTTGGCCGTCCGGGGACGAGGCTGTCCCGACGGCGGGCAGAGGAGGTCATGGCCATGGCGGCCATGGTGACTGGCACCGCCGGCGAGGCTGACGAGGCCAGGGCGGTGGCGTAAATCTGGAGGCCTCCGACGCGAATCTCGCTGGATTCGGGCCAGATCGGGTTGAGGAGGCAACAGCACGCTGATACTTGTAAACTGCGTTGAGATTTTCCCCGAAGAGGAGGGGATGATGCAGCAAAGCGAAGGTAAGTATTTCCCTCAGTGAGAACCAAGGTTATCGAACCAATAGGAGAAACACGCAAATTCCTCTCTTCAGCGCCTATGCACAAAAGAGCAAACACCTGCACCCAACGCGGGCAAGAGGGTTGTCAATCCCCTTGAACTCGTTACTTGCAAGCGATAAGTAGTGATAAATAGATAATTTGATAAATATAAATTGTAAATAGAAAGAAAGTAAATAATGGCAGCAAGGTATTTAGAGTTTTTGTAAATATAATTTTGAGGAGACCTGGGGGCCATAGTGTTCGCTAGAGGCTTCTCTCTCGAAGAAGGCATACGGTGGGTAAACAAATTACTGTTGGGCAATTGATAGAAAAGCACATAGTTATGCAAAATTTATTCATGGCAATGATCATGTATATAGGCATCACGTTCATAAACAAGTAGATCGACTCCTGCTTGCATCTACTACTATTACTCCACCCATCGACCTCTATCCTGAATACATTTAGAGTATTAAGTAAAAACGGAGTAATGCTTGGAGGATGATGACATGATGTAGACAAAGTAAATCCAATCAATATGAATAAACCCCATCATTTTACCCTTAGTGGCAGCAATACAATACATGTCAAGTCCCTTTCTGTCACTGGGATTGAGCACCACAAGATTGAACCCACTACTACGCACCACTCCCAATTGAAGGCAAATCATTCTAGTTAGCCAAACTAAACTGATAGATCGGAGAGCATTACGAAGCTATAACAATCATGCAAATAAAATACTAGCAAATATTCAATATCTTTTCATGAATAATATGAACATAAACCCACAATTCATCGGATCCCAACAAACACACCGCAAAGATTGAATACATAAGATAGATTGCCGTGGGAATCGCGGTGATCTTGACAATGAAGAACATAGAGAGAGAGAGAGATAGAGAGAGAGAGAGAAAGAGAGAGAGAGAGAGACATAGCCATCTAAGTACTATCTACGGCCCCGTTGGTCTGCGGTGAACTACTCACGTATCACCATGGGTGAAACAAGGTTGATGTAGAGACCCTCCGTGATGGACCCCCCCTCTGGCAGGGCACCGGAACAAGGCTCCAGATGGCACACGGCGGAACAGAGACTTGTGGCGGTGGAAAAAGTGTTTCAGAAGGCTCTTTAGGATTTTTGTAATACTAGAAAATTTATAGGCCAGAGATTAGGGCAAGAGGGTCGGTGAGGTGGCCCCAAGCTATCAGGGCGCAGCCACCCCTGGGCGCGTACTGATGGCTTGGGGGCACCTCGTCTGCCCTCTGGACTTCCTCCGAAGCTTTCAGGTCTTATTTTTGTCCAGAAAAAATCATCAAAAAGTTTCGGGGTATTTGGACTTCGTTTGGTACAGTATTCCTGAAAAGCCAAAAACACGTAAAAAGTATCCTAAAAAGTAACTGGCACTTGGCACTGGGTTAATAGGTTAGTGCTCAAAAATAATATAAAACAACAAGTAATTGCCTAAAAAGTATCCTAGAATGATAATATAATAATATGAAACAATAAAAAATTATAGATACGTTGGAGACGTATCAGCATCCCCAAGCTTAATTCCTGCTCGTCCTCGAGTAGGTAAATAATTAAAACAGAATTTTGATGTGACATGCTACCCAACATGTAATCTTTTCAGGTATGATCATTGAAAACGATGAATCAACAAACATTAACATAGTCATATCCATAAGGATAAATAACACAATCATCAACTTTCAAAATATACGATCCTTAAAGAATGTTTACCCACCATTCATTTTATCATATTAGCATGGCATGGCTCCGTCTTCACCACATAAATACAAATGTCAAGCACCACTGTGTTAAGCCAAGAAATTGGATCGTACCTTTTCACGCGCTTCAGCATTTTGTACCTCACTCAATAAATGAGCGTGAACCATGTACATAGCATATAGGTGGAATAGAATGGGGTGGTAGGTTTCAAAGGTGTAAAAGTGGAGAAGAAAGTCTCGCATCAACTAGGCGGATCAACGGGCTATGGAGATGCCCATCAATCGATACCAATGCAAGGAGTAGGGATTGCCATGCAACGAATGCACTAGAGCTATAAGTGTATGAAAGCTCAAATGAAACTAAGTGGTTGTGCATCCAACTTGCTTGCTCATGAAGACCTCGGGCATTTGAGGAAGCCCATCATCGAAATATACAAGCCAAGTTCTATAACGAAAAATTCCCACTAGTATATGAAAATGACAAAACATTAGACTCTATATATAAAAACATGGTGCTTTCTCTAAGCACAAGTGTGTAAAAAGAGGTTGTAGCATTGTCCCTTCTCTCTTTATCTCTCATTTATTTCTTTTTTTTCTTTTTTTTCTTTATTTTTTTCTTTTTCTCTTTTTTTCCTTTTCTCTTTTTTTCCTTTTATTTTTCGTCCAGAGTCTCACCCGACTTGTGGGAGAATCATTGTCTCCATCATCATTTCCTCACTAAGAAAGTGCTCTAATAATGATAATCATCACACTTTTATTTACTTACAACTCGATATGAAAAACTACTAAACAATATGACTCTATATGAATGCCTCTGGCAGTGTACCAGGATGTGCAATGATCTAGCGTAACATATAAACAATGATGAATGGCGGTTTTGCCACAAATACTATGTCAGCTACATGATCATGCAAAGCAATATGAAAATGAGTGTACAAGTCATATGATGTAACGGTGGAAGTTGCATGGCAATATATCTCGGAATGGCTATGGAAATGCTATGATAGGTAGGTATGGTGGCTGGTTTGAGGAAGATATAATGAGGCTTATGTGCAATAGAGCGTATCATGTCACGAGGTTTGGATGCACCGGCGAAAGCTACACCAATCCTCGAGGTGAGAATGGGCAATGCACGATACCGAAGAGGCTAGCATATATGAAAAGGTGAGTGTGCGTACATCCATGGATTCACATTAGTCATAAAGAACTCACATACTTATTTCAAAGCTTTATTAGCTCTCTCAAAGCAAAGTACTACTCGCATGCCCCTAGGGAGGAGGTTGGTAGGAGTTAACCATTGCACGCCCCCGACCTAAACAACACTAGGTTTTCAACGAGGAATAAGAATGCTCACACATCATCACCATGCCATAACCAACATTTAGATGAACATAAAATTAACACCCATTAAGTATCGATATTTCTACTAACCAACAACCATGCACTCACGACCTTTCATATTACCACATCAATATCATTAACCCACAATTTCTCTTTTATGTGCTACATGAAGATTTTGATTATGCACTCCTTGAATACCTATTATTTTTGAACTAGTCTTATAACACATGCAAATTACCGTCAATATATATTAGACTCTCAAACAAATTTAAGTGAATAACAAGAGTGCAATTATTTCTATAAAATCTATACGCCACTGTGCTCTAAAAGGTATAAGTGAAGCACTAGAGCAACTGCTTAGCTCAAAAGATATAAGTGAAGCACATAGAGTATTCAAAAAAAATTATGGTGATCATGTGTCTATCTAAAGTAGGTGTGTCCAGCAAACAATGATTGTGGAAAACTAAAACAAAAGCAAACCAAAACACTAGACACTCCAAGCAAAACTCATATCATGTGATGAATAAAAATGTAGCTCCAAGTGACATACCGATGGATTGAGACGAAAGGGGGGATGCCTTCCGGGACATCCCCAAGATTAGACGCTTGAGTCTTTGTAGAATATACCTTGGGGTGCCTTGGGAATCCCCAATCTTAGTCTCTTTGCCGCTCCTTATTCCTTCATCCATCATGATAGCACCCAAAACTTGAAAACTTCACAAAACTCAACATAAGACTCGTGAGCTCCGTTACTACGATAGGTAAACCAAAAACTTTAGGTGTTATAAATTGATTCATATTTTATTATTGCATAAGGTACTGTATTCTAACTTCTACATGGTTTATACCCCCCGATACAACCCATAGCATCATCAAAACAAGCAAACCATGCAAGCAAAAACAGAATCTGTCTAAAACAGAACAGTCTGTAATGATCTACGCAGTCACCATACTTCTGTAACTCTAAAAATTCTCAAAAAATAGGACAACCTGGGGAATTTGTATACTAATACTTTGTAAACAATTCTGATCAAAAAGACGTTCCAGTAAAATCAGAGAAATTCTGCACTGGACGCAAAAGTTTCTATTTTTGCACCGTATCAATTCTACTTATCATGCAAGTCATCCCAAAGTCTTTACTTGGCACAAAAACTAATTTAAACATAAAAACACAATAATTACAATAGCAATAATAATTTTATCACACCATGACAGAAAGTGAAAATGAAAATTAAAGATAACTATTGGGTTGCCTCTCAACAAGCGCTATCATTTTATGCCCCTAGCTAGGCATAATGCATAGTATCAAGTATTGTCCTTGCTATCGTCCACTTTGGCTACCTTAGAGGGCCCCTTTTCAAACCCGGTAGGTTCTTTCCTTTTAACCGTAGCCTCTGAAAGTGTTGTCATAAGTTTCTCTAAGGACTCAAGCTTTTTATTAGCTGTGGTAAGGAAAGAATTCATGCGATGAAGGCTAGGGCCTAAGGTTTTGATATGTTCGTTCATTTTTTGTATCACACTTATGTTTTTCTGAAAATCCCCTAGTTTCTCTAACATTTGAATTCCTTCATGTGTAAAAGAAGAGATTTGAAGTAATGAAGGAGTTCCTACCATTCCTTGTACTATCTCACAAGCAGCATTAGAATCCATCTCAATAAAATTTCCTTTGGCATCAAAGTCTAGAACTTGCCTATGAGGCATTTTGAGTCCTACATAAAAGTTACGAAGAAAGATCTCCATATCATTTTTATAGTAGAACTATCATGAGACTCTATTATACGGAACCATGCATCTTTTAGATTATCCCCTTGTTTTTGTTTAAAGTATAGTACTTCAAAATCCGGAGAAACATAGCGACGAAACAAGTGAGCTAGCAAAGATAGATAATTTTGTATTTTTTGATTTTTATAGAAAGCAATATATAAAATAAAAATTAGAACAAGTGAATGATAATTTGTGAGTAGGTACTTGATAGGAATTTGATGATGCTCCGCGGCAACGGTGCCAGAAATCCTTCCTGATACGTGTAAACTGCATTAGGATTTTCCCAGAAAAGAGGAGGGGATGATGCGGCAAAGAAAAAGTAAGTATTTCCCTCAGTGAGAACCAAGGTTATCGAACCAATAAGAGAACCACGCAAATTCCCATCTTCAGCGCCTACGCACAAAAGAGCAAACACTTGCACCCAACGCGGGCAAGAGGGTTGTCAATCCCCTTGAACTCGTTACTTGCAAGCGGTAAGTAGTGATAGATAGATAATTTGATAAATATAAATTGTAAATAAAAGGAAATTAAATAATGGCAGCAAGGTATTTAGAGTTCTTGTAAATATAATTGTGAGGAGACCCGAGGGCCATAGTGTTCGCTAGAGGCTTCTCTCTCGAAGAAGGCATACAGTGGGTAAACAAATTACTGTTGGGCAATTGATAAAAAAGCGCATAGTTATGCAATATTTATTTACGACAATGATCATGTATATATGCATCACGTCCATAAACAAGTATACCGAGTCCTACCTGCATCTACTACTATTACTCCACCCATCGACCGCTATCCAGCATGCATCTAGAGTAGTAAGTAAAAATGGAGTAATGCTTGGAGATGATGACATGATGTAGACAAAGTAAATCCAATCAATATGAATAAACCCTATCATTTTACCCTTAGTGGCAGCAATACAATACGTGTCATGTCCCTTTCTGTCACTGGGATTGAGCACCGCAAGATTAAACCCACTACAACGCACCACTCCCACTTGAAGATAAATCAATCTAGTTGGCCAAACCAAACCGATAGATCGGAGAGCATTATGAAGCTATAACAATCATGCAAATAAAATACCAACAAGTATTCAATATCTTTTCATGAATAATCTGAACATAAACCCACAATTCATTGGATCCCAACAAACACACCGCAAAGATCGATTACATAAGATAGATCACCGCGGGAACCGCGTTGATCTTGGCAATGAAGAAGATAAAGAGAGAGATATCCATCTAGGTACTAACTACGGACCCATAGGTCTGTGGTGAACTACTCACACATCACCATGGGAGCAGCAAGGTTGATGTAGAGTACCTCCGTGATCGATCCCCCCTCCGACAGGGCACCGGAATAGGGCTCCAGATGGGCACACGGCGGAACAGAGACTTGCGGCGGCGGAAAAAGTGTTTCAGGAGGCTCTCTAGGGTTTTCCCCATATTAGAGAATTTATAGGCCAGAGAACGATGCTAGAGGGCCGGGGAGGTGGCCCCAAGCTATCAGGGCGCCACCACCCCCTAGACGTGCCCTAATGGCTTGGGGGCACCTCGTATGCCCTCCGGTCTTCCTCCGAAGCTTCCAGATCTTATTTTGGTCCAGAAAAAATCATCAAAAAGTTTCGGGGTATTTGGACTTCGTTCGATATAGTATTCCTGAAAAGCCAAAAACACGTAGAAAACATCAATTGACACTTGGCACTGGGTTAATAGGTTAGTGCTAAAAAATAATATAAAACAACAAATAATTGCCTAAAAAGTATCCTAGAATAATAATATAATAGCATGGAACAATAAAAAATTATAGATACGTTGGAGACGTATTAGCACTCAACTTGCGGATTCCCGTGGTGACAATGGGGTAATCTATGCATATGGGTTGATACACGTTCTTGTCCTACTTTATCCGATAGAAATCTTGGAGTACTCTTTGAGTTCTTTTGCATGGATTGAATATGATGAATCTGAAATTGTTTGATGCGTATCATATAATTGACTCACAGATACTTGTGGTGACATTAGAGTATCTAGGTGACATTGGGGTTGATTGATGCGTATCATATGGTGTTATTCTAGTACGAACTCTAGGGTTGTTTGTGACACTTATAGGAATAGATCAATAGATTGATCGGAAAGGATAATTAACTTTGAGGTGGTTCTACTACCTACAACAATTTCATCTTATGTTCTCCGCTAGATATGAACTTTGGAGTGATTCTTTGTCGCACATTGAGGGATGATCATATAATTCTATTATGTTAGCATTGTTGAGAGATTGCACTAGTGAAAGTATGCACTAGGCCTTATTTCCAAGCATTAATATATCGTTTTGCTTGCTTTGTACTACTTGTTACCTTGTTGTTTTATTTATTCAGATTATAAAAACCTATTTCTACTATCCATACTACACTTGTATCACCATCTCTTCGCCGAACTAGTGCACCTATACAATTTGCCATTGTATTTGGTGTGTTGGGGACACAAGATATTTCTTGTATTTGATTGCAGGGTTGTTTGAGAGAGACCATCTTCATCCTACACCTCCCACGGATTGACAAACCTTAGGTCATCCACTTGAGGGAACATTGCTACTGTTCTACAAAACTTTGCGCTTGGAGGCCCAACAGAGTCTACAAGAATAAATTGTGTAGTAGACATCAGAGGCATTCATGGCTCGTATGTAGTTGGGTCCGTGAACCCATCTGACACGATACCGACAATGCCAGAGCACCTCCCTGCAATCCACGCTAACCTTCTCCTCATGCCCCCGCCTGTCGACCTGTCCACGCCCTTTCCTCCGGCGCCCCGCGCCATGACCTCATCGCGGCGTTGATCACCAATTATCTTTCCATCCATGAGCGGAGCTACACATGAGGCGTCGGGTTCAAGGTTTCCGCTGACACCTTCGTCGACGCGATCTCCTTCTCGGACCCGCGAAGTACCACGTCGGTCGATCGTGACCCTCCGAACAACGTCGACCTCGCTGTTGTGGCATCCGCTGCGACGGAGTTCATGAAAGCGTACATCTTGACGCCATTACCGGCCACCAACGATGGGAAGTTGCCCATATATGTCAAGTTGACGGCGCGGAGGGTGAAGGATGAGATGGCATATACTGTCGACTGGACATTTTTACTCTGGTGCCTTGTGGTGAAGGAGTTGTTCAAGCTGAGGAAGGGGATGAGAACCGATTGGGCGTGTTACTACGTCGCATATCTGCAGAGGCTCATCTGGGTGAAGATGCCAGATCTCTTCTTGTTGCCACCAGTGCAAGCAGCATTGCCGGCGCTAAACAGCCACCGGTCATCTTGGTGAAGCTGGTGCATCTCCAATTCGAACTCGTCCGCCCAAATTCTTCCCGAAATGTGGTGTAGAATTCCTCCCAACCGAGCGCACGATGAGCTTGGCGCTATTCCTAAAGCCAGTGCGCGGATGTATAGCATGGTAGTGGTCACCCAGTTGTGGCGGCACGTGGTACAACTCAAAGTAGGCGCCACAACGATCGATGCATAAGTACTGCGTTGTGCCGTCGAAACGCGGGAAGTCATGCTTGTGCGGTTTGGTGAAGTGTCCCTCGTAGGGCGGCGCGACTGGTGACGGTGGTGGCGCTTGGTGCGAGCCTTCTGGCAGTGCTCCCATGCGTGCGCTTCCTGGGCATGTTGGAAGCGAAGGCACTCCGTCGTTGACGAGGCAGGTGAACGGGCTGTGCACGCCCGATCCGAGCGGTTGTTCCACCGACGCGGAGGACGAGCCAGTCTGAGGGCCTCCCCGTGGTGTGTGCATATTTTGGCCCGGTGGCATTGTGGCAGGCAGCTGCAGAACAGTGTTGCGGTGTTGGCACACCTCGTCCACATCTGCCTACGTGAGATCCACTTGCCGACACATATGAGCAAAATCCATAGAGACCTTCTCGTTGAAGGCAATCTGAGCTTCCAGGTGCCTTTTGCCGACGAGTTTGCTCTCATCGAACCGCATGAGCAGCGACGCAAGCATGGATTTGAGTTCATCTGTGGATTCCGACATGATGAGGAGGATGTGGCCTGTCTGCGTGGAGGGTTTGGACGACGGCTTCGTGACCCCGGCTCCAAATCGATCTAACCCTGTTGGGGATTTTGGGTCGATTTCGCTGGAGCAAAATCAACACCTGTAGCGGTGGATGTTACAGATCGACCGAGAGAGCATGAGGGCGGCGATGGAAGAAAAAACGGGGGGGGGGGGGGGGGGGTTGGGAAGACTTTGATTATCCGTTGTGACGACCCGAGGAAAGGAGGATGAGATCTGAGAGAAAAGAGGAAGATGAGGTTCAAAGTACAAAGGTTGAGGTTGAGAAAGTGCGCACAAAAGCGGACGGACATGGCGCTCGCGAACCAGCCTGCGTAGGCGGCGGCGCCGCCCTGATCTCCCTTCTCCGGCCTCCCCTGCACCTGCCCCGTCCAGATCCGGCATCCTCTCCGCGCACTCTCGCAGCCCACGTGCTTCTCCTCGCAGGGTGGCGCCATGGCTGCTCATCCACGACTTCGGCCCGCATCTGCGTCGGTCGCGACGACGGCGGCCACTCCAGCCGTGCCGAGCGCCGGCTCCTCACCGCCCCCTGCTCCAGCCCCCGCGGCCACCCTCGCCTCCCGCTGTCTCGACCCACAACCTCGGCCCGCATCCGCGTCGGTCGCGACGACGGCGGCCACTCCGGCCGTGCCGCGCACTGGCTCCCCACCGCCCTACGCTCCAGCTCCCGCGTTTGCTCTCGCCGTGGCCGCCCTCGCTTCCCGCTACTCCGATCCAGCCATCCAAGGGCTAAGGGTGACCCGTACGCTCCTCGGGAAGGAGGAGACGACATCTTTGACTTCGACCGAGCCCTCCGCTCCCGCTACAGCTGGTGCGGCCTCCGTCCTACCAACGTCGTCTCCGTCAGCGCTTGTCACCAACTCGTCCCCAACAGCGCCCATCTCTGACGCGTCCCCGGCGGTGGCCCATCTTCATCTGGAGGTCGCCTCACCTCTGCTCCAGTGCGCGCCCCGTCCTTCAGATATGACAACCGTGGGCTTGAGCATGGGACGGCCTGTATCCTGGGCTTCCCTCGCTGACGAGGATGTTGATGATGAAGAAGAGGAGGAGTTGGCCCCGTTGACACCACCGGCTGCCAAAAGCTCTGTCCCGGCAGCTCATCCGACTGAGCAGTGTGTGATGCACGCGTAGGAGGGGTGTGGAGGATGGCAAGAGGTGCTGCCTCGGCATGGTCGGCGCCGTCTGGTGTCGCCAACTCCGGCATTGACCCCTCGTCCCATTCCGGCTTGGCTCTTTGGTAGGTGTTGCAGATGTCTTGTTCCCGGACATCGGGCCGCTGATTGTAGAGATCCCTTGAGGTGCTCCCGCTGTTTGGAGAATGGTCATTGGGCGCGTGGGTGTCTCAATGCTTGGCGTCCATTCAACTCTCTAGCCTGCCTTGCCATGCCGCCACGGTCTTGCCTCGGGATCTCGCATTGCCGAGCTCCAGCTCCTTGTGAGGGTCCGATGGAATTCCAGCTCCCCTCCAAGGTGCTTCATCGCAGGTCCTGGGCATCGGTTGTTTCCGGTCACGTTGAGTCGGCAACCCCATCCGATGTACTACTCCAGTCCACTCTAGCAGCCCAGGCTGAGCTCCTGGTGCGCATTGGACGCTTTCTGGAGCGAGCGGAGGCTGCTTTGGGAAAGCTCTCTCTCGTGCCGACTGTGTCGCAATCCACTCCTACGCCAGGTCCTCCTAGTGAGGTCGACGTTGGTGGCTCCGTGAAGAACGAGGTCGCGGAGCTTTATAGTTGTTTCTCCCCTAGAGCTGTGGACAACTCGTCATCGTCGGCTGCCTCCCCCGATGTGTTGTCTACCATTGACGGTGGGACCATTCCCGTGGTTGTGCCTCCAGTGCTGCAGGTGATGCCCGAGCTTCAAGTGCTATGTGCAGGCTCTGCTTCGCCTCTATCAGTGGAGCATACGACGGTGGACACACATGCAACCACGTGTGAGGGACATGATTCAACCGTGACACGTGATTTGCGTGAGGTGAACTCGCCTGGGCACTCCCATGTGGCTTCGGCATCCATTCCTCCCCCGCTGACGGATAAGTCCAATGCTCTCTTTGCAAAAGAGCTTTGTGACTTGCTCGCCAGCGTGGAGGTTGTTAGCCCTGGAACTGGAAGGGCGATTGCTTGCCTCCTGATGGGAACGGCATTCAAGGGTAAAGGCAAGAAGGTGAGTGATTGCCCTCAGACCGGTACAGTGAAGGAGAAGTCACTAAGGTGCAAAAGCAAGAAGAGTGGCGCCATAGGCAAGGCACCCGCAGCTGCTTAATGGATAATTATCGGTCCCTCGGCTCATCCTCACGGTCGGCTCGTCCTCGCGGTTTGGATTGTCATTGTGGTTTTGGCGTGGTCCACTATCTCTTGTTGGGATGTTCTTGTCGGGTTCAATTGTGTTGCACAAGCGTCAGGAGTTACAGTTGTTGTGCGTTGGGTTTGGCGGGTTGCATGGATGCTCGTGGGGTCTCATGATTGGTGAGTAGTCCAATTGTGGTCTGGTTGTATCGGTTTTAGCCCGGTTATCCGTAAATTAACTGGGCAATTCTCTTCTTCTTAATTAATCGATGAGGCAATTCTTTTGCCTCCGTTTCGAGAAAGTGCGCACACACGACATGCCTACTCTCCCACGCAGTGACTGCTTTAAACCCACGCCAACCCTAACCCTTGGCCCTTTATGACTTGTCTCCGGTGCTCCTATTAGTTCACGTAGTCTACCATGGCACATGTGGTGCAGGTGTGGGACGACATTTTCTCCTTCTTATTTTCATCAGATCTCTTCATTTTTTCTTCTTCTTCAATTCTGTCCAACAATGTCACGGTTTTGTCCATGTTTTCTATTACTAGGTAAAGAGGTCATTTTGTTTTTTTCTTTCTAAAAGAAGGGTGCAATTTCCTTTTGAAACTATCAGCTGCATCTTTCTTAGGAAAGCATACAGAACCGGAAACCTTTTCCTTTTTTTTTAAACTAGAAACCTTTTTCCCTAGTAACGATTTTTTTCGCAATACAGTATACTACTGGCTTTGTCTCCGGTGACGAATAAATTAAATCCGTCAGATTCCGTATAGTGAATAGTATACACAACACTGAGACGAGATCACGAGACACAATATTTTTTGATTAATTTAAATTGCTTACCACATACTGTATGTCATGTGGTATCACGAGACACAATTACTTTGGCACCCACGGTAATTCTGTGCAGGGTCGCAACCAAGTCGGACGTGCCTCCGCTGGCCGAGCTCCAGGTTGATTCCATGGGTGAGGGTGAAGCAGACCCCTGCAGTTGTTTCTCTCCTCGTGGTAGGCACATCGTCGAGGTCGCCACACCAGTGATGCAGATTATGCCTGAGCTGCAGGAGCTATGTGAGGCACCCTCTATGCCTTTGTCGATGGTGCTTCCAAAGGAGATGGGCATGGTGGTGCCCATGATGCAGTCGGCGTCGATGTTGGCGGCAAGCCCGCCATTCGTCGTTGTTAACAGTGAGGGGCAGGATTCATCTTTGTCATGTGAGCATCTGGATACGCCTGAGTCCATTGTGTCAGTGGTACCCGTGGCTGGTGATATTGAGGTATGCATGTTGGTGAATGATCCTGTGGGGCCTAGCCAGTCGCTCGCCTTTGTTGAACGTGAAGATTATGATATTACGGTCACCCACTCGCACGAGACCATTCGGCAGATTTCTGTGCGTGACGAGGTCGATGAGATTCTCTTTCAGATAGTGATTCACATCTTGCTCAAACGTTTGGAAACGGCTAGCCCTGGATCTGGCAAAGAGATTGTGGAGGAGGCTCTCAGGAGCAAAGGAAAGAAGAGTGGCGCCACAGGAAAGGCGTCGGCGGCTACTTGATGGATGTTCAATAGTCTCTTGTCTCCATGGACTTGATGATGGCTGTGGTCTTTGGCTGTGTTACTCTTCTTGGTGATTTCTTTGTGATGTAGCAGTATGTGGGTTGATGTTCATTACGTGTTGGGTATGGTTGTCGAGTGGATCATGCACTTATGGAGTTGCATGCTTCGTAAGTAATCCATATGTGATGGTTTGTAACGGTTTTCGCCCGGTTTTTCGTTAATTAATTGGGCAATTCTCTTCTTCTTAATTAATTGATGAGGCAAATCTTTTGCCTCCGTTTAAAAAAAAAAACTTTGACACCCACCCACTAAAAAGTTGCCCATTCCAAAGAAAAGAAAACCAAAAAATTGCGTCTTCTTCCTCGGTCGCGTCGCACCCAAACCCCTCCGCTCACTCACCCATTCACACTCGCGGGTCGGTCCGTTGCCCGTCCGCGGCGGCGCCAGCCATCTCTCTCTTGATGCACCCTCCACGTTCTTGCTCACAGGCTTCCCCCGCGGCCAATGCCGCCACCAAGAACCCTTATCCCCGCGCTCTTACCGCCGATGAGGATGACCCGGACCTGCCCCCACGGGAGGCGCCCCCGGGGATACCTGGACTGCTGCACGACCGGAATCGCTCGGGGGCGGCGGAGCGCCTCCCTGTCATCCGCGCCAACCTCCGCCTCCTGCCCCCGCCCGCCGCCCCGGCCCCTTCCCCCGCGAGCGACGCCGGCCTCCGCGCGCTCGGCCTCCTCCGCTTCGTCCGCCTGGACCTCTCCCGTTCCTCTTCCTCCGGCGGCCTGCGCAGCGACCTCGTCGCGGCGCTAATCGCCAATTATCTCCCCACCCATGAGTGGAGCTACGCAGGAGGCGCCGGCTTCGAGGTCTCCCGCGGCACCTTTGCCGCCGCGCTCTGCCTTCCGGCCCCGCGAAGGACCGCGTCCGTCGATCACGAGCCCCCGGCCGGCATCGACCGCGCCTCCGTGACCTCCGCCGCGACGGAGTTCATGAATGCGTACATCATGACGCCGTTAGCAGCGGCCAACAAGGGGAAGCTGCCCGCCTACGTCGAGTCGGCGGCGCGGAGGGTGAAGGATGGGATGGCGCATACCGTCGACTGGACATCTCTACTCTGGAGCCTTGTGGAGGAGGAGGTGTTCGAGCTGAGGAAGGGGAAGAGAACCGATTGGAAGTGCTACTACGGCGCATACCTGAAGAGGCTCATCTGGATGAAGTGGCCGCACCTCTTCTGGTCACCACCGGTGGCGCCATCGGAGCAAGCAGCATTAGTCGACAACAATCAGCAGCTCCGTTCAGAGTTGGAGTCCAAGATGCAGGAGTATCAAGTGAGATCAGAGCTGCTTGAAGCCAGGTCTATAGAGGTTGAGGCGAAATCAAGGCAACTTGATGCTCTAGCTGAGCGGCATCACCATGAAATGAGGAACCTCGAGCAAGATAACAAAATGTTGCAGGATGAGGTGCAAACAGTCAAGCTGCTGAACCAGACTCTGCTTTCCAAGGAAACAGAGAGCAAAGATAAACTTCAACGAGGACAGCAAGAGATGACAGATGTGAGAAAGCAGCTAGCACATTTACAGGAGATCAACCAGGTCATGGCTGCCAAGCGAAAAAAAGACAATGATGAATTGCAAAGGGTTCAAAACAAGCTAGCACAAGTAAGCAAGCAACTAGAGGATTCACAAGAGGAGATGTACATACTGGATTCAGTCAACAAGGCTATACTAGTTGCCAAGGAAAGAGAAAGCAACGATGAGCGTGAAGCGCTAGAGTTTGACAACAAGGTTCTGACAACCAAGGAAATAAGAAGCAACCGCGAGCTGCAATGCGCTCGAAAAGCGCTAATAGATGTAAGTGAGCAACTAGTAGCTTCTCCTGCTTTTGCACCACATTTCATCATATCATCACTAATTCACTTCGTGATCGATTCGTCCCAACAATCTCTCACATGTTTATGTGATAATTTTGCATTATGTCTCACACCATACTGTCACTAATTTTCCTTGTGATCGGCGTCGTGGATGTTTCTCAGGGCTTGCAGAATTTTACGAAAGGAAAAGCACACATAGGTGTCAAAAGGATGGGCGATCTTGACCTCAAAGAATTTGCAAAAGCTTGCAAGCAGGATTTATTACAAGAGGATGCACGAGTTGATTCTGTTGGATCACTCCAGGATCATATTAGCATAAGTTTGAGCCACAAGTAAAACAGGAGATGAATTTACCTTGATCACCAGGTCCTACCATCTCCTCCTTCTCTTAATTCAGCATCACCAAGAGCTTGATCTGGTGGTTGTGTACTGCCCTTCCCGATGCTCCAGTACAGGGCTTGATCAGCAGCCTTTGTTTTAGAGAGAGAGAGAGAGAGAGAGAGAGAGAGAGAGAGATAAGTGTGTGTGTGTGAGCTTAGAGCAGTAGCTCAAAAACAGCAGCCGTAGGTGCTGTTCTCCCCTCTCCTTTATCTCCAAAAATCAGCACTGTGCACCAGGGGGACAGACACCAGGTGGCTGATGAGCTGCCCCTGATCAAGGCAGCTCATCAGAGTAGGTAGACATTGTAGCTACAGTGTCCACCGCCCTACTGTAGCTTTCAGCTATTTTCACACAATCTTTATCTTTATCATTAAAACATAATGGCTACAGTTTAGGCTTTAAGATCATTACAATATCCAACATTCTCCCCCTTGATCGTAAGGCTAAACTTATAAGTTCACTTTTCAACAAAATAATGCACCAAGACGAAAAGATTGCAGTGACCAATATGAGATACCACTGAACCCAGTGACTATGGTACATCATTCCATATCAAAATGAAACTTCTTAAAACTTATGAGCTCCATAAACTTTATTCACATAAACCTTCAACTTAATTTAAATAATCCTTTACATAAGCATCATAACCATTACAAACATTACAGGCTCATCTCTTGATTAAATAGTACACCAAGACAATAGATTACAACAGTCAATTAAGTACTGCTGAACCAAGTGCCTATGGTTCCCATTCGATCTCAAAATAAGCCTCTTTGGGGAGATGGTGTCACAACGGTCCCAACTTTGCCAGGATCAAAAGCTTTCAACCAAACCCATACCGGTAACGTGCTCTCTGAAAACACTGGGTGGTAAGCCTTTCGTGAGCGGATCCGCCAGCATCAATTTAGTGCTGATATACTTGACATTAATTGTCTGATCCTGGACTCTGTCTTTCACAACAAGAAACTTAATGTCAATGTGCCTGGCAGCATCACTTGACTTGTTGTTACTCGAGAAAATTACTGCGGGTTGATTGTCGCAGTAGAGGGTGATTGGCCTGGAAATGCTATCAATCACTCTCAGACCCGGAATGAAATTCTTCAGCCATACTGCCTGCCGAGTAGCCTCAAAACATGCCACAAATTCTGCCTGCATTGTCGACGATGCAGTAACAGTTTGTTTGGAGCTTCTCCACGATATAGCTCTTTTTGCGAGTGTGAAAACATAACCTGACGTGGATTTCTTAGTATCAACACACCCCGCAAAATCAGCATCTGAGTAACCCACCACCTCGAGGTTATCAGATTTCTTATATGTGAGCATGAGGCCTTTAGTGCCTTGCAAATAACGCAAGACTTTCTTAGCAGCCTTCCAGTGATCCAGACTTGGATTAGACTGATATCTGTTGGGGAACGTAGTAATAATTCAAAATTTTCCTACGTGTCACCAAGATCAATCTAGGAGATGCTAGCAACGAGAGAGAGGGAGTGCATCTTCATACCCTTGAAGATCGCTAAGCGGAAGCGTTGCAAAGAACGCGGTTGATGGAGTCGTACTCGCGGCGATTCAAATCGCGGAAGATCCGATCCAAGCGCCGAACGGACGGCGCCTCCGCGTTCAACACACGTATAGCCCGGGGACGTCTCCTCCTTCTTGATCCAGCAAGGGGGAAGGAGAAGTTGAGGGAGAGCTCCGGTAGCACGACGGCGTGGTGGCGGTGGAGCTCGTGGTTCTCCGGCAGAGCTTCGCTAAGCACTACGGAGGAGGAGGAGGTGTAGGAGGAGGGAGGGCTGCGCCAGGGGCAAGGGGTTGCAGCTCCCATGTGCCTCCCCACTATATATAGGGGTGGAGGGGGCTAGTTTCTTGCCCTCCAAGTCCATTGGGGCGTTGGCAAAGGTGGGAGGAAAGAAATCCCATCCTTTCCCTTCCTCACCGATTGTTATCCCCCCTTTTTAGGGATCTTGATCTTATCCCTTCGGGATATGATCTTATTCCTTCTAAGGGGGGATCTTGGTGCGCCTTGACCAGGGGTGTGGGGCCTTGCCCCCACTACCCACGTTCATGTGGGTCCCCCCATGCAGGTGTGCCCCACTCCGGAACCTTCTAGAACCTTCCCGGTACAATATCGAAAAATCCCAAACATTTTCCGGTGGCCAAAATAGGACTTCCCTAATATAGATATTTACCTCCGGACCATTCCGGAACTCCTCGTGACGTCCGGGATCTCATCCGGGACTCCGAACAACTTTCGGTAACCACATACAATTCCCATTACAACTCTAGCGTCACCGAACCTTAAGTGTGTAGACCCTACGGGTTCGGGAACCATGCAGACATGACCGAGACACCTCTCCGACCAATAACCAATAGCGGGATCTGGATACCCATATTGGCTCCCACATGTTCCACGATGATCTCATCGGATGAACCACGATGTCGGGGATTCAATTAATCCCGTATACAATTCCCTTTGTCCATCGGTATGTTACTTGCCCGAGATTCGATCGTCGGTATCCCTATACCTTGTTCAATCTCGTTACCGGCAAGTCTCTTTACTCGTTCCATAACACATGATCCCGTGACTAACTCCTTAGTCACATTGAGCTCATTATGATGATGTATTACCGAGTGGGCCCAGAGATACCTCTCCGTCACACGGAGTGACAAATCCCAGTCTCGATTCGTGCCAACCCAACAGACACTTTCGGAGATACCTGTAGTGCACCTTTATAGTCACCCAGTTACGTTGTGACGTTTGATACACCCAAAGCATTCCTACGGTATCCGGGAGTTGCACAATCTCATGGTCTAAGGAAATGATACTTGACATTAGAAAAGCTCTAGCAGACGAACTACACGATCTTGTGCTATGCTTAGGATTGGGTCTTGTCCATCACATCATTCTCCTAATGATGTGATCCCGTTATCAACGACATCCAATGTCCATGGTCAGGAAACCATGACCATCTATTGATCAACGAGCTAGTCAACTAGAGGCTCACTAGGGACATGGTGTGGTCTATGTATTCACACATGTATTACGGTTTCCGGTTAATACAATTATAGCATGAACAATAGACAATTATCATGAACAAGGAAATATAATAATAACCATTTTATTATTGCCTCTAGGGCATATTTCCAACAGTCTCCCACTTGCACTAGAGTCAATAATCTAGTTACATTGTGATGAATCGAACACCCATAGAGTTCTGGTGCTGATCATGTTTCGCTCGTGGAAGAGGTTTAGTCAACGGATCTGCAACATTCAGATCCGTATGTACTTTACAAATATCTATATCTCCATCCTGAATGTAACCACGAATGGAGTTGAAGCGGCGCTTAATGTGCTTGGTCTTCTTGTGAAACCTGGGCTCCTTAGCAATGGCAATAGCTCCAGTGTTGTCACAAAAGAGAGTCATCGGGCCCGACGCACTGGGAATCACTCCTTGGTCGGTGATGAACTCCTTCATCCAGACTCCTTCCCGTGCTGCTTCCGAAGCAGCTATGTACTCCGCTTCACATGTAGATGCCGCCACGACGCTTTGCTTGCAACCGCACCAGCTGACTGCCCCACCATTCAAAATATACACGTATCCTGTTTGTGACTTGGAGTCATCCGGATCTGTGTCGAAGCTAGCATCGACGTAACCCTTTACGACGAGCTCTTCGGCACGTCCATAAACGAGAAACATATCCTTAGTCCTTTTCAGGTACTTAAGGATATTCTTGACCGCTGTCCAGTGTTCCATTTCGGGATCACTTTGGTACCTCCCTACCAAATTATGGCAAGGTTCACATCAGGTCTGGTACACAGCATGGCATACATAATAGAGCCTATGGCTGAGGCATAGGGGATGACACTCATCTTTTCTCTATCTTCTGCCGAGGTCGGACATTGAGCTGTGCTCAATCTCACACCTTGCAATACAGGCAAGAACCCCTTCTTGGACTGATCCATATTGAACTTCTTCAATATCTTGTCAAGGTATGTGCTTTGTGAAAGACCAATGAGGCGTCTCGATCTATCTCTATAGATCTTGATGCCTAATATGTAAGCAGCTTCTCCAAGGTCCTTCATTGAAAAACACTTATTCAAGTAGGCCTTTATGCTTTCCAAAAGTTCTATATCATTTCCCATCAACAATATGTCATCCACATATAAAATGAGAAATGCTACAGAGCTCCCACTCACTTTCTTGTAAATACAGGCTTCTCCATAAGTCTGTATAAACCCAAACGCTTTGATCACCTCATCAAAGCGAATGTTCCAACTTCGAGATGCTTGCACCAGCCCATAGATGGAGCGCTGGAGCTTGCATACCTTGTCAGCATTCTTAGGATTGACAAAACCTTCCGGCTGCATCATATACAATTCTTCCTTAAGGAAACCGTTAAGGAATGCCGTTTTGACGTCCATTTGCCAGATCTCATAATCATAAAATGCGGCAACTGCTAACATGATTCGGACGGACTTCAGCATCGCTACGGGTGAGAAAGTCTCATCGTAGTCAACTCCTTGAACTTGTCGATAACCCTTAGCGACAAGCCGAGCCTTATAGACGGTCACATTACCATCTGCGTCAGTCTTCTTCTTAAAGATCCATTTACTTTCTATGGCTTGCCGATCATCGGGCAAGTCCACCAAAGTCCATACTTTGTTCTCATACATGGATCCTATCTCGGATTTCATGGCTTCAAGCCATTTGTTGGAATCCGGGCCCGCCATGGCTTCTTCATAGTTCGAAGGTTCACCGTTGTCTAACAACATGATTTCCAGGACAGGGTTGCCATACCACTCTGGTGTGGAACGTGTCCTCGTGGACCTACGAAGTTCAGTAGTAACTTGATCCGAAGTTTCATGATCATCATCATTAACTTCCTCTCTAGTCGGTGCAGGCACCACAGATACATTTTCCTGCGCTGCGCTACTCTCCGGTTCGAGAGGGGGTACAATTACCTCATCAAGTTCTACTTTCCTCCCACTTACTTCTTTCGAGAGAAACTCTTTCTCTAGAAAGGATCCATTCTTGGCAACAAAGATCTTGCCTTCGGATTTGAGGTAGAAGGTATACCCAATAGTTTCCTTAAGGTATCCTATGAAGACGCACTTTTCCGATTTGGGTTCGAGCTTTTCAGGTTGAAGTTTCTTGACATAAGCATCGCATCCCCAAACTTTCAGAAATGACAGCTTAGGTTTCTTCCCAAACCATAATTCATACGGTGTCGTCTCAACGGATTCAGACGGTGCCCTATTTAAAGTGAATGCGGCAGTCTCTAATGCATATCCCCAAAATGATAGCGGTAAATCAGTAAGAGACATCATAGATCGCACCATATCCAATAGAGTGCGATTACGACGTTCGGACACACCATTACGCTGAGGTGTGCCAGGCGGCGTGAGTTGTGAAACAATTCCACATTTCCTTAAGTGCGTGCCAAACTCGTGACTCAAATATTCTCCTCCACGATCAGATCGTAAGAACTTTATTTTCTTGTCACGCTGATTCTCTACCTCACTCTGAAATTCCTTGAACTTTTCAAAGGTCTCAGACTTGTGTTTCATTAAGTAGACATACCCATATCTGCTTAAGTCATCAGTGAGGGTGAGAACATAACGATAGCCACCGCGAGCCTCAACGCTCATTGGACCGCATACATCGGTATGTATTATTTCCAACAAGTTGGTTGCTCGCTCCATTGTTCCGGAGAACGGAGTCTTAGTCATCTTGCCCATGAGGCATGGTTCGCACGTGTCAAATGATTCATAATCAAGAGACTCCAAAAGTCCATCTGCATGGAGTTTCTTCATGCGTTTGACACCAATATGACCAAGGCGGCAGTGCCACAAGTATGTGTGACTATCATTATCAACCTTACATCGTTTGGTATTCACACTATGAATATGTGTAACATCACGTTCGAGATTCAATAAAAATAAACCATTGACCAGCGGGGCATGACCATAAAACATATCTCTCATATAAATAGAACAACCATTATTCTCGGATTTAAATGAGTAGCCATCTCGCATCAAACGAGATCCAGATACAATGTTCATGCTCAAAGCTGGTACTAAATAACAATTATTGAGGTTTAAAACTAATCCCGAAGGTAGATGTAGAGGTAGCGTGCTGACGGCGATCACATCGACCTTGGAACCATTCCCGACGCGCATCGTCACCTCGTCCTTCGCCAGTCTCCGCTTATTCCGCAGCTCCTGTTTTGAGTTACAGATGTGAGCAACCGCACCGGTATCAAATACCCAGGAGCTACTACGAGCGCTGGTAAGGTACACATCAATAACATGTATATCATATATACCTTTGACGTTGCCGGCCTTCTTATCCGCTAAGTACTTGGGGCAGTTCCGCTTCCAGTGACCGGTTCCCTTGCAATAAAAGCACTCAGTCTCAGGCTTGGTTCCATTCTTGGGCTTCTTCCCGGCAACCGATTTACCGGGCGCGACAACTGCTTTGTCGTCCTTCTTGAAGTTCTTCTTACCCTTGCCTTTCTTGAAACTGGTGGTCTTATTCACCATCAACACTTGATGTTCCTTTTTGATCTCCACCTCCGCTGATTTTGCTGAGGTTCGCCCGGTGTTGAATACTGGGCCATGATGCCATTTTCCTGTAAATACTTTGCAAATGGTCCAGGAATTTGGCCATAAGTAGTATGTCTGCCGTAGTACTCACCACCACGATCAGATCTCACAACTTTAATTCTCTTGTTACTTTGATTTTCAACCTCAGCTTTGAAAATCTTGAACTTGTCTAATGCCTCTGCTCTTTCTTTAATGGGATACATATATCCATAATGGGAGAAATCATCGGTGAACGTTATGAAGGAATTAAAACCGTCCACCGATCTCACATTAAACGGACCACATATATCCGTGTGAATTAATTCCAAAACTCCCGTGCTTCGGTTTGCACCTTTCTTAATTTGCTTGGCATATTTTCCTTTTATGCAGTCAATACAATGATCAACATCTGCATCCAAAAAATCGAGAGAAGGAAGAACTTGATCTTTAATGAGACGCTCAATCCTCCCCCTCGAAATATGGCCTAACCGATAGTGCCATAATTTCGAAGAAGTCTCATTATTATCTCGTTTGCGTTTAGTACTGACATTCATATTCAAGGTGGAACCCACGTTATTTATATCATCACAGAGGGAAATCACATAAAGTTTGTCTTGTCTGAAGGCAAGACCAACATTATTATTATCATACATAATTATACATTGCTTATTCCCAAAGTGACATACATAACCGTTATCATCTAAACATGAAACAGAAACTAAATTCCGTTTCATTGAGGGGACATAAAGAACATCATGTAGTAGAAGCTTGAAGCCAGTATGAAGTGTGAGAGTAAAATCTCCAATTGCCTCGGCGTCAGCTTCAACACCATTAGCAACTCTAATGATTCTTTCCCCTCTTTTTAGGGTCCTCCTCATATGGAATCCCTGCAACGAATTTGAAATGTGAATCGTTGCACCAGAATCAATCCACCAAGTATTGGTGGCATAATTAACATAAAGGGATTCCTCAACAAAAGTAATAACATCAGTACCTCTTTGGTTGAGCCATCTCTTGAAACCATAGCAATCCTTTTGCTTATGCCCATCTTTACCACAAAAGTGGCATCCATCAGTTCCTTTCCCTTCTGGATTAGGGGCTTTCTCAGGCTTCTTTTGCCGAGAGATTTTGGAAGACTGGCCTTTATCCTTAAATTTATTAGGCTTAGGCTTCATATAATTTTTCACAAATTTATTGTACCTCTTCTTTTGTGAAACCTTGAACTGATTAGCTTGCTCAATTCTGTCAGCCTTTAGCCTTTCTTCTTCTTGCACACAACGTGCCATCATTTCATCTACTTCCCACTTTAAGTCCATCGCATTATAGTTGATCATAAAAGGCGAGAACTCTTGTGGTAAAGAAGACATAATGAAATGCACAAGGAAGCCATTAGAAATTTCCATTTCCATAGTCTTAAGTTTGGCAGCCATGTTGCACTTCTTCATAATATGCTCTCGAAGACTTCCAGCGGGATCATACTTTTCATCAATTAACCTCCTAATAAGACTTGTTGCATAAGCTTTAGAAGATCCTTTAAATTGATGCTCAATTTTGGCAAAATACCCTTTAGCTGTTTCACAGTCAGGAAGGGCTCCCCTCATACTCTGTGAAATGGAACCCTTTATCATCATAAGGCATTTGCGATTAGAATCATCCCACTTAGCCTTTATAACATCATAATCCTTCTTGAGGGCATCATAATTTTCATCATTTTCTTTAGGTGCCTCAGGAGGATCATTAAGGAGAGCATAATCAATATTGAGTAAGGCCGTCGTTATTTCAAGCTTCTCCTTCCATGTAGCATAATTGCTACCATTAAGTTGTTCTATGCCATTAAGCATTCCAGCAATATGAGAGACATTAGGTGCTGCAAAAGAAATAAAAAAAAATGCTTTAGAAAGCATCATCATCATGCTTAAATTTTATTGATCATATTCAAATCAGCTTTGGCCAGAAATGAAAATGAGCAACAAAATTTTGTGGACAAATATTCATCAATTAGCTTTGGCCAAATTGATAAATAAAAAACCACACTTTAATAATCCTCATTCATTAGTTTCTTCTACTAACCCGGTTCACATCAGCTTTGGCCAGAAGTGAAACGGATCAATAAAAGAATTTTGCGGTTTAAATGCCTGTCAAACAACTTTGGTCGGAATGACAAAGCATAAAACCACACTTAATTTGAGGATCCATTAGACTTTATTTCGCAGCGGAAACATTATTCCATAATGACCACAATAATTTTCATCATCAAAATAAAAATACCATAAAGAAAATTAACTTGACATAATAAAATTACAGTATAAATAATTTAAACAAGGCATAATAAAATATACTAAGACATAATAGGAATCAAAAAGCCTAAAGACTTAAATTGCCAAAATATAGTCATAATAATTCATGCATTAAATTTAGCCCTAAAAAATGTTCATTTCATTGCATAAAATGTGAACATTATCAGGAAAAATAGACATCATTTTCCTGAATTTTATTTGCCCATAACAGAAGCTTTTCTTTAGCCAGCCAGCTCCCCCTGTTCGGCCCGGACGGCCTGCCGGCCCGGCTGAAAAACAGCCGAAACAGGCTGCCCAGCCAGCCCCGAAAGAAACCCTAGCCCCCTTTCCCATTCCCCTCCCCCGATTCCCGTCTCCTCCTACCCGACGGCGACGACCGCGAGAGAGAGAAAAGGCGAGGCACGGTGGCGAAGCCAGCCACAGCGGAGGAAAGGGACGGCGGCGCCGGTGAGCCCCTCTTGCCGGAGTCCCGTGCGGCTCCAGCCCGCGCGAGGCCCCATCGAGCGGCGCTTGCCGGCGTCCCGAGCGACGCTCCCGCGCGCGTGCAGGCGTCCCTGCCACGCCAACGGCGAGCCACATCAGATCCGGCGCGGTGGCAGGCATCCAATGGCGACAAGCTCGCGAGGAGGCATAGCCACCACCGGTGCAGCGGACGGCAAGGCCGCTCGGGTGTAAACCTGAGCGCACCCGCAAACATGAGGCGGCGGCTCCGATGTCGCCATGGCCAACGACAACGACGAGGCCCATGAGGTGAGCATCCGCTGCTCTTAACCATCTCCATTAGTATTAGGATTTGCCCCAATTAGGGAAATTTCATAGCTTTAGGGTTAGGGTTCATCTAATTTTTGGGATTTTCTTAACCTAGGGTTTCGGAATTTGAGGATTGCATTAGGGTTTGCCTTAGAACACTCAATCCCCACTTTAGTTCATGCTTTAACCGAAACCACAACATCAAAACATGAGGAAATTGATTAATTTCATCAGCTAGGGTTTCGGTTTTTTGGGGAAAAGCATTAGGATTTTTGCACTATTAGCCTTTTCCCCATTAATTGGCACTTAAACCGAACCCATATCCACATAACAGGGGAGGAAATCTAAAGAATTTCATCTCTAGGATTTCTGGAAAAATTGGGGATTTTCCTCAATTCTTCAATCCCCTTTAATTCATCATAAAAATTGAAAACCTAGACCATCACATGATCTGTTAGGGCTAGTAGCTTAAAATTTTAGGGCTAAATAAAACTCAAGCTTTACATAGGAATGAAGAACAACTTGAGTTTTGATCAAAATTAACAGATCATATCAGGATCTGTTCCTTATAGGGCTCAAATAAATTCAGGCTATAATAAAACATAAGGAACAACTTGAATTCAATCTTAAACAGGAAGAGCCCTTTGATCTTTAGCATAAACTTAATGAATCAACATAAACTTGAGCATGTAGGGCTCAAACCTAATGCTATATGGCTCTGGTGCCATTGTTGGATCACTCCAGGATCATATTAGCATAAGTTTGAGCCACAAGTAAAACAGGAGATGAATTTACCTTGATCACCAGGTCCTGCCATCTCCTCCTTCTCTTAATTCAGCACCACCAAGAGCTTGATCTGGTGGTTGTGTACTGCCCTTCCCGATGCTCCAGTATAGGGCTTGATCAGCAGCCTTTGTTTTAGAGAGAGAGAGAGAGAGAGAGAGAGAGAGAGAGAGATAAGTGTGTGTGTGTGAGCTTAGAGCAGTAGCTCAAAAACAGCAGCCGTAGCTGCTGTTCTCCCCTCTCCTTTATCTCCAAAAATTAGCACTGTGCACCAGGGGGACAGACACCAGGTGGCTGATGAGCTGCCCCTGATCAGGGCAGCTCATCAGAGTAGGTAGACACTGTAACTACAGTGTCCACCGCCCTACTGTAGCTTTCAGATATTTTCACACAATCTTTATCTTTATCATTAAAACATAATGGCTACAGTTTAGGCTTTAAGATCATTACAATATCCAACAGATTCCTCTGTTCTTTGTTCAAAATGGGAAGCTCTAATTGCAGACTCAAACTGGCACCCTTTTAATTTCCGCGAGATTGATGGTAAAACAACGGTATGGATAGTCTCCCCTACTACTTGTGTAAACATTTACATCTTTCTAGACTCGCAAACATGTCCATCATTGCATTTGACGGTAGATATATTATACGGTGTAGGAAATTCTAAAAGAGGATGATGATAAGCTTCTGGAGTTAAAAGGGCACGGTGAAGAAATATATGCTTTGGTAACAAAGGCACTGTTTGAAATCAACGAGTACAACCCCAGTGGCCGCTATCCAGTACCGGAGCTATGGAACTTCAAGGATGGCCGGAAAGCAGCACTGGAAGAAGCCATCAAGTATATCCTGAAATCACGTAAGAGAAAGCGCTGAGTCCATGTAGCTGCAGCCTGCAGGCTCCATGTGCCCCCTTTGGCTTCCTTGAATATGGTTCAAGTTTAGTGGCTTCGCTTGTGCTTACGGATCATGCAACTAAATTAACCGTGGTCGCCGTTTGGTTTTATACGTTTACCACTTCGCTAGTTTAGTTAGATTCTCCTGTTGTGGTACCATTGACATGGGCACTAGTACTAATCTTTGTTCTTAGACTGCAGAGTACCCCTTCTATATTTGTATATGTGCAGCTCCTGCCCATGGAAACCAATAAAGGCATACAACTATACACGGATCATCCAGTTATGGTTTATTTTACCATGGTATTGCTAAAATGTTGTGTTTAAGTGGCATGTTCTACATTTATGGACATCTACTGTCACCTGGCAAACATTTGGTTCTTGACCAAGCTTTGCTACCAGATCCATGTCACATTTTTTTTAATTATTGGCATGCTTTAAGCCCTGTGTAAACTTCATCTTCCGTTGCCTGCAATATTCGTTTTCCTCTGGTCGTGATACCAAATTAATGAATTCAGTTTGCAAGTCCTGTGTCACGATATCAATCTTTCGAGCGGACCCGTGCAACAAACGGGCAATTCACTAGGGTTAACATTTGAGAAAGCATATGCTTTGGTACACCCCCTTATCTAGCCATCTATTTCTGCATCGCGATTTGAGCAAAAACTTTTGTCTTTTTTGTTTCTTCCACACTAGTAAGCGTGCACGTGCAACGCACGTATCGTAATAAACTACAATAAAAACATGAACTTTGTCTTGTGTTTTTACCAGAACATTTAAATGCGTGTCACGCCCAATGATTTCAATGCAATAATTTATTTTAGATTAAGTCATAGGTCTTGTTTGACCGGTGAAAGACTTCCATTGTTGAAATGTTGTGATCCCAAAATTCCAAAACAAAATGAAAAAAACTCGCGCATGTAACACACGACCAATACACATGTCTTCACATAAAATTAACGATCACATAAATGTATTGTAATTGTTACTTATTACAAAAATACTTAAAAATAACAACTAAGGAACATTATCTAGTAATCATTATTTGATGATGATCCTCTCTGGAAGGTCCATCTTTTGATCCGATCTATGATGCTTCGTTCTAAGACTGGGATATTGTTTAGAACTTCATTCTCTTCATACTTCAAAATATGAACCAAAAATCGCTTCCTCAGTTCAAAATGATCCTACATATGCATTATATAACATTGTTATTAAAAAAACATGTGTAACGTGTGTAGAAATGAGCATGGTGTCAATATTTACCTTGGGTACTGGAAAATGTAGCGTCCCATCATGCCATGAGTGCATTAAATTGAAAACCAAATAACCAGACAGGGGACTGCATGTATGAAATGTTACATGCGAGTTCAATGAATCAATTAAGATTGTGATGTATTGACAAGATTCGTACCCGTATGAGTTTGTGGGAACATCAGGAACTTTGCATCCCCATATCAAAATGTCGTCCTTGAAGGCAGGGTTTGCAGCTTGGAGTGCAAGGTTTAGATCGTTGGCCATAGTTTCAAGTATATGCTTTCCGAAAGTGGGTATTGAAAGCGGGTCCAAAATAGAAACAACTTTTTTATGTTGGTCCAAGACAAACAATAAAAATAACCCAAGAATATCACAAGGCAATAAAATCTACAATGATACATGCATTTAGAAATACATCAATCATTATCATTCATTAAGACCAAATAATTAATGAATTTGAATTTAAATCTTACCGTATCACATTCTGAGATATGATACTCATTGCTGTCAGGCCAGCTATCAAACAGTTGTGCCAACATAGCAATGTCCATACCGTCACGATGACTTGGGACTCGTGCATAGTGGGACATGGACTACAATATTTTGTAAGAAAATATTAGTAGAATGAGGCAAAATTTAAAATGTGATTAAAATAACTTACATAGAATCGTAGATCCATATAGTGTACTGGGACGTCTCTAGCAAGCTGGACGTCGTGGCACGCTAGTATCCTCACAGCCATGTTAAAACAATCAGCATCCATGTACTCATCATTTTTTAATATGTTCTTTAATTGTCTCAAGTTTAAACTAATAGGGTAAGGCTGAGAGCTTTTCACCCATTCGCTCCTGTGAAATGGGAATTTTGTCATTATACAAGAGTAATAGTTTATTAGAAACAAAAATGAACTGCAAAAATGTGTCTTACTCTAGCATCGGGACATCATCAACCATGCTGATGAACAAGCAAAGTTCATCTATTAAGTCATCGTTTGTTGGAGTGACAGACGGCGAAAGGATAAATGATTGCGAGATGAGCTCAACTTGTGACGATGAGTTGGATGCTTTGGGTTTGTTAGGAGGTCTTTCGACAATCATACAATCGGTGGGATCCGTGTTGGTGTCATCATCATCCAAGTCTCGGTTTCTTATATCGTCATCATTGAATTCCGAGTCGACTAAAATGACCGCTAATTTTGTTCTAAAATCTGTCATATATGAACCTAAAGTGAAGTAGTAATAAGATTTAGTTTTCAAATAATGATACAACACGAAATAATTAGTGTCATGATACGATGCAAAATATACCTGTTCGGGAGTGTCGGACAAACTATCTCCCGTGAAGTACTCCATGTAATTTAACATCCAGAGACCACAAGATGACCTGGATGATAAAGAAATTTTGATATGCTTAATAACAAAAATATTAATAAAAAGGCACTTCACAAGATGACCTGGATGATAAAGAGCAGCCAGAAAGAGTCACTTCGCTTTCTCCAGTGATGTGTGAGGTGAGGCCGAGCACTCATCACTGTGCTTTCTCCGCCAGCCGCGTCCTCTGCAGCACGCCGCATCGTCTCCCGCGACGACGTCACCCGGCGCCACCACCCCCACCAGGGCCTCGCCCCGTCTCCTCCTATCCCCACCACGGCCTCTCCCCGCCGGCCCTTATCCCCACCACGGCTTCGCCCTGCCGCCTCCTGTCACCACCGCGGCCTTGCTCGCCGCCAACCCCGGGGATCTTCCCTAGATCGAATCTGCCGCCGCCATCCTACTGTCCCAGAGCAGATCGAGATGCGAGCTGCTGGACACGATGCGGGAGGAGGCATCCCGAATTGGACCGAGATCCAGTGCGTCGACGTGCCGGCCTCCCTCATCGTCCCCCGTGCTTGGCTCACACAGTCGCTCCGGGAAGGAGTTCGCAGCTCGCGTACATGCTCGGTTGCTGAAGGTATGCTGTTCGATTAGATGTTGTTAATGCACCTACGGTTATCAGTGGGGATTTAGTCAGGTGACATGTTTGAGGCAACCATGCTGTGACAAAGCTGATTGATTTGTGGATTTCAATTCTGGGTGGCTTAATTTGTCACTATCAGCTAGCTATAATTGATGTTGAGTCGTTGCTTTTTGTGGCAGTTGCTTGATTCGTGTGGTATTGAGAGTTCCAGGGTCACAACCAAGTTGGTATCTGCACTGCTTGTATCAGAAATACATGTGACTCCATCATTTGACATCTGAACTTTGCTGATGCTTATGCCATTGTATGCACAACAGGCGCCTTCGCCACATTGTCATTCATTTGTGAGATGTTTCTCTTTCTCTATGTTGGCATGGATGATATAGAGTAGTGGAAGATTGTTAGTGAAACACATACAGGTATGCTATCTATCTGCTTCTTTCCATGTGTGTAGTAACATATTTGTTGTTCAAATCCAGAAATTGTAACACATTTTCTATACTATATGCAGCCCAATGAAATCTATCGCCTTGAGCTCCATTATTTACGCCAGATCTCATGAGAGGTGCTGTGTCAATTGCATTGGCATACAATAAGGTAAAAGCTCTGAGTTATACTAGGAGGCGTACCCATCCGTCTGAAGACTGCTCTTAATATATTCTTCTCTTTCCCATGTTGTAAAATTTAGATCAGTCCACTTATCGGATTTTAATTCCATGTGATCGGATGCATATTTGAATAAATCCTCCAGTCCTTCTAGCTGTTGTACCAACAAATGAAAAAAGTATAAGAAGCGAGAAATAAGGAAAAAAAAGCTTCTTATGAAAAGATGGGGCAGTAGGACTAAGTACTAACCGTATCAGTGAGGTCCTTGCGGTTCATTGATGGGCCTAGCGAGTCGAGCACTTGAACACATAGTTTTTTGGCATTTATAACACATAGGTACCAGTGAACGTCGTCCATGTTTATTGGGATGAATATCTGAAGAAAATGATTATTTTAGTTGTACTCCTATGTGGACGAATCGGTCGTTCTCGCTGTAATTCATAGAAATATGTAGAAAAGTAAGACTAACCATATCATTTTCCAAATACTCTTTGGCTCTGTTTAATACCCATGCTGGTGCAGCATCCGTGTCATCTGAGGGCAGATAGCTACCGATCTTTAACATCTTAGAGATGCATGCATTCTCTAAGAACACACTTCCACCTGACCTTACTTGTAGATGCTCCGTAGCAGTGATGCAATTTATGTACGTATTTATGACCTACAATTAAAAGTATAGATAATATATTAGATGACACATACTCATAATCAAATAGCATCTTCTTGTCCTAATGCAATAATAATAATATACTTACTTCGTCGCCAACCCATTCTTCGGGACTTAGAAGAGATAGTAAATGTCTTTTTTTCAGAAATGCGTCGCCGATGCTCACTAAATTTCTTTCTTTGCTTGGTTCGGATCTGATATTTTCTATAACGGACCAATCATCGCCAGTGCAGGCATAATCTGTCACGATGGCCATGATAACATTTAATGATAATGAACACAAAAACAATAATGTAGCAGTACAAGGACATTGAAGGTTTTGTTCTGTGCCTTGTGGAGAAACAGCATAGTCTTGTGCCTTCTTAGGCTTGTTATGCCGTCGTATATGTTTCTTTATATGCACGGGCATTGTTAGCTCGTCCTCTATAGTTTGAAGCCCTTCCGTGCCGGTTGTTTGTGCCAATTCCTCGTCCTCAGCTGCCACCATTTGTTGACTTGTTTCGTTGTGGGTTAATTTCTGAGAACAATATTAAAAGAATTACCCGTATGTAGGATATAATATAATTAGAATGATTTTGGAAGATATAGTTGGAAAAGGAAAGTCACCTGTGTATGTTCAGAATCTTTGGCCTCTCTTTTTGCTATGTTTTCTTCAAGAATAGGTGTATATTCTGGGCTCTCCGTGCAATTATTTTCCTCCACTTCATTATTGTTGAGTATTTCACTTGATTCGTCATCGCTCGGTAGCTGAAACACATGGTAGTATAATATTATAATAGAGAGAATATATATGATATTTGTACTAAAAAATTACAAACTTATCTGTGGCGTTAGAATTAGAATAGTAATGACATGTGGAAAGAAAACTCGCCTCTGTCGATTCGGGGATTGTATCATCCTTGGTTATCACAGCATCAAAAAGCATGTTTTGTGGACCCTCCGTAATGGATTCTTGTGTAGCCTCTGTGGACTCGGGATTTGTATCCTCTTGTACGGTTATCACCTTTTCAATCAGCATATTTTCTGTATCCTCCATAGTAGATTCTTCTTGTATAACCTCTGCCGACTCAGGTTTTGTATCCTCGTCTTTCTTTATCACCTCTTCAATCTGCATATTATCTATATCCTCATCCTTTGCTATCTTATTGATGTTTTCCTGAAAACCCAAGCATAACACTTTTAGATAGGAAACCTTGCATAGGAAGAAGAGAGATATAATGTGTCATTACCTTGTCGATAGCATGGACAATAGTACCGGATCTGGTTGGAGATTGACCCGCATGGGGCACCGGGGATGGTGGCGCAGACATGGACGATGAAGGTGCTTCACCAAGGGAAGATGTGTGCGGCGAGGTGGAGAGACTTGTTGTGGACGTATGTTGGGATGCGGCTGAGACATCGTGAGGGAGGATGGAGGAGAGGTCGAAAGTAATGGTATCAGGCAATATAAGGCAGAATCGTGAGAGAAAGGAAACTACTATCGCGATAATTGGGGACTCCTGATTGCTATCATCCCCGGATTTATCTGAGGCCCCAGAATCTTATCTTGTGCTTTTTTTATACCCCACGCACACAAAATTATTGGAGTTATTTTTGTAGTACATTTTATATGCATAAATATTGGGTTTGGCCCACCTTCCTTCTGTAACCGTGGGCTGTGTAATTCAGAAAACGCAAACCCTTTAAATATTTGAGAAACTTAATTTTCTGTTTCATTTGAAATTAAGCTGATGTATTGTGGTTGCCTCCTTGTACATGAGCTTGCGACTGCGGGGACTACCAACAGGCGTACCTGCTACGTGTTGGTGATGAGGTGAAGAAGAAGCTGGAATCGGAATAGGAGGCATATCTGCAACTGGTTTGATGCATGTTGGAAGAGGTATTCTCGCCCACTGTGGTTATCCACCATTTTAGCCTGTTAAATGCCATATCTTTTCTGAATACTGTACGCTATATTCTGAAGCTGGAGCTGCAACACTGATGGACTGACACCAAACATTTTAAAACCAAAAATCCTGTAAATAGCCTCTGGAGGAGATACATAGCGTGCATCCCTATATTGTCGGATTTCATTGATGATTCCACCATCATTGATTATGTCCTGCTCGAATGCAAAGGACGTCCGATCATGGCCTTTATAGATGTACTTGAACAAATACTTGACTGCCTTGATGCTCGAGCATGCTTCAACATTAATGTGGCAGTTGTATCGCATAAGCAGACAAGGGTTGTAAGGGACCACCCATCTATTGTCCAAATTTGCTCCTCTGATCCTAACTCCACGCCCATCGTCCCTCCTCCGATAGATGGGATAAGAGTCTTTCCCTTGTTGTGTGGCATCACAAAAATCTCGCGGATAATGAAACCTACACTGTCCCTCAATCATGCAAGGACAACTTTTTTTCAACTCACCACAGGGTCCGTGCAGCATGTGTTTGACGACCAGCTCATGTAGAACGGGGTGTTTCTCTTTGTCAGGTATCTCTGCGGATATCACCCGATCATAGTCATCTGGGGTCGCTAACTTGCTATTTGCTTTCATGATTAAAAGTATATGCTCATGAGGGAGGCCTTGTTTCTGAAACTCCGTGACATGTACATAAGCTGCGACTTCTCCGAAATGCTTACCCTTAGTTAGCAAGTCCATCATATCTCGCTGTTTAGCCCTGTATACTCTTGCCACCAGGTCTGGACGGTCTTGTGGAAGTTGTCCAGGCATCAGATTATGGGTTATCTCCTCCCAGTAGGGATTGCAAGTCATCGTGATAAAATAATCCGGTTTACCCCACCGTTGGACTATTGCCATCGCATCCAGGAACCTCCGCTGCATGTCGCGATCACCACCAGGAAACGTACGTGGAAGCACGATTCTCTTACCAATCCGATCACCGCGTGACTCGCCAGCAACGATGGTGTCAACAAGACCCTGTAATAGTATACAAGGTTATGGAAAAGGCATGATTTTCAAAATGTTGTTGTATTAGGATGTATTAGAATAAACACAAGCACGATACCTGGTAGAGGTCAGCTCGTATAACCTTTTGATTTTCTGGCTTTGAGTACCAGTCCAGCCTCATAGTCTCAATCTTGATATACATGTCAACAGCCCACTGTTGGAAAAGGCGCCCACCGAACAAGACGATGTTAAAAAGATTCTTCCTGACCTGTAGCTTGAAGCAGTAGTACTCCCTCGCACTAACAAATTTCCTGGATTGTGTTGCATTCACCTCATTGTCACCAAAATCCTCATCTTGGTTATCCTCATTATCATCTACAATATTGAACATAAATACCAGTATAATGGCTGGACTCATAATGTTTGACAACATAAGATTTGCTTAAGAATAAGCAACGATGACCGGTACCTGCATGTAAATCAGTGGCATGGTCTTCATCTGGCACAAAATTGCCAACTTGTTCCCTTTCATTAATCAAATTATCATCTATTTGATAGGTGGACCAAGACATAAGTTTTTATTCACAAAGATAGTAAGTAGATAATAACAAATTAATAATGAACATCATACCTGTATGTAAATCAGTGACTCGGTCTTCATCTGGCACAAAGTTGCCAACTTGTTCCCTTCCATTAATCAAGTTTTCATCTGTTTGATAGGTGAACGAAGACAAATGTTTTTATATTCTTAAAGATAGTAAGTAGATAACACATTAATAATGAACATAATACCTGTATGTAACTCAGAGGCCCGGTTTTCTTGCGGTCCATGCGCTGGATATTGGGTGGTGTCATCGGGGGCCTGAACATACGGCATCCAGCGATTCCAACCAGTCTCCCCACGTGGGAAAAACAGTGGATATGACAATGGGTCATAGCACTCATAGTACGCTCTAATATACAGGGGTCGGTCCCCTTTTTTGCCATGCACAACAACACTCCTGTCAAAACAATTTTGTGGGTCGCTCCCTTCAACCCATATCGCTGCCACCTGAGAAGTCGTTGGGGCATTGTACCTACGTTGATCCAACTTGATATCTGTGTTTAGTGAGATCTTGTACTCATCTAGATTCGGAACAGACCCAAGGCTCTTGAAAGCTTGCGCATAAGGGTTCGGCTCTAGTATTAGCAGAATTTTCCGTATGAGCTCTATATTTAGATCTGGAGACCTCTTAGCCCTGTGCACCAAGTTATGATCTGTATCATAAATATAGAGCTGCAAATGCCTAGGGCCAGTATCAGCCGGCACCAGATCATCAAGAGCGTGGTACAACCCCCCACATGCACGAAAGGTATATACGCCGGTTCCTGCCGCAGTGCTTACTCGACGATCAAGGGTGACTCCAAGACTTGTGAATGAGAAGTGAGAGTTGAAATACCGTATATTGTCTCGAAAATATTTAGCATCGTCATCACCTTGACTTGTGAACAGCCGTTTCAACTCGTCCGGAACCTCGGGAGTAAATAATCCTACTTTCCCCTTTCTGCAACAAAATGCAGCACCCTCGTATTGAAACCGCAATGCTCCACAGTGGAGGCAGTCCCTAACTTTTCTAAGGACGTGGTGATTTTTGGGAAGGTTAATGTAAACCCTATCATGACGATCATTTGTGTGTGTTCCATCAGTGTGACGTCCTTCAACTCGGTAGGATTGAAAGTCAACATCTGGAACAGAATTTGAATATTCATTCATCTTTTGTTATGCAGAAACGACACTATTATTTATATATGGTAGCTCATCATAGCAATAAGGTACCTTGGTGGGCGAACATCCTAGCTTCTTCATCAGGCTCAAGGTATTCAGCTTCTACAAGGTTTCCGTCTCCCAAGCAGTCTGTAGTAGACAAATATTAGTTTGTAATAATGTATAAGGTCTCGTAAATTAAACACAGAACCATATATGCATTAATGCGAACCATCAACATTGTTTGTGTTGCCATCGGGCTCCAGTATTCCATATGCATCATCGTCGTGGTCGTTGCCTGACAGCATATTTTGCAAAATGGGCAAGTATGAGCTATGAATGAAAGGTATGAACCAAGCAGTAGTCAATTAAAGCACCATTATATTTGTCGACGGGATTGTGTCCACATGACGGCGCAGTGAGTATGTTGTCTGGCCTCATCCTCCTTCCAATGTTTTGTATCTGGTACGTATCATTTGTGTGTAGCCAATCACAATCTTCATCAGCTACAGAAACATTGAGTGACTGTCAGTTAGGAAATCAAAGATTGGATATACAGTGTTTCATGTAGCTGGCATCACCTGTATCGGACAGATTTTGTTCTCCAGTTGTAAGGACTGCTGTAGATTTGGCTCGACGCCGTTTGTCACGTAGGCTTTGCAATATCCCTTGTTTATGTTGCTCATACCGGGCATTTTCCCTCTGCCTCTTAAGTGCTTGTTTTGCTTCTGTATAATAAGTGTTAATTAGGTACAAGACATCATGAGCAACAGTTGTTTTTACTCTGTATGATAGTTAATATGAGCCACAATTGATCACCATATGAACTGCTGCCTCTGTAGGCTTGAAGTGGCGGTCGTAACACAGTCAGTTGGGAGGACCCAATGGCAGAGTCAATATTATTGACATTTTCCTTGTTAGAAACGGCAGTATCTGGTGTTCTTAATGAATTTGGACCATGAACTGGAGTCTGATCACTCATTATCACATCAACAGGTATGCCTGCATCATAATTGTATGTACAATGTCAGTTGTTGACACACAAACGCCGGTATTATGGTTGGATGTAGGAGAACACATGACCTTCCGCAGCTGGTGTGTGTCGTTGCTGGGTGACAGCAGACTGCGCACTGGGCCTCTCCAGAGTGTCAAAACCTGTCCAAAAGAACACTTAACTAACATGATTTTACTTGTGATTCATGAAATGTATGATAAAGAACAGAGAAAATGGAGTAACCAGGCGACATGGCCACGGGTGGCTTAGATGGAGTGTTGGTTCCATTTAGAATAGCAGCCGTAGCTTTCTTACGATCCCTTGCCTCTTGTCTTTTTTTTAATATTGCATCCCTGTTTAGTGCATACCTCTCCCTTTCCCTCTGTCTCTTCAGCTCTTTTGGATCTGTTTTTTGACCTGCGAGGCAATGACATATTCTGGATTTACAAGATCTAAGTAGGTAAGAGTAGGTGATATATGTATTTACCTGAATTGCCGTTGTTCGTCAGGTCCTGAAAGGGAGTACGTACCCCAGTACGCTGAGAGGATGCCATATTGTCTTATCACTGGTTCTTTTTGTGAAACACTTATACCCCAGTACGCTGAGAGGATGCCATATTGTCTTCTCACTGGTTCTTTTTACGAAACACTTATTCAACCCTTCGTCAACTCAGTTTGTCATGCAGATCTTGATGTACTGTAAGTATCAAATTTCACAGTGCAAATTAAATTGATCTAACCTGTGCACTGGCAGGCGGAGATGGTGCGGGCCACCCGGGGTGATGACACCGGAGGTAGGGCAGCGCGCCGGGTCAAGGACGTCCACCGGGTTGAGGACGTCGCGGACACCGGGGGTGATGGCGGCGTGGCGAGGACGGCGGGGCGAGGAGAGGTAGGGCAGCAAGGCGGGTCGAGGATGTCCACCGGGTCGAGGACGTCGCCATTCAGCAGGGGCGAGGGCGGCGGGGCGGCTGGCCGACGCGAGGTTCGTGGCGTGATGCCGGCGTTGATCACGGAGGTTCGTGGCGTGGTGGCGGCGTTGTTCGGGGAGGTAGTGTTTAATTCCCTGGAGGTGTCATCGTTGGGCTGTGTAGCATCCTGAACGGGGGAGTCTGCCGGCAGAATATTTGTTTTGAACCGTAGATCTGATTGTAGTTTGGTGGATGTAACGTGGACAGTTGGATGGTACTAAGTGGATCTGATCGGACGTGGGGGGTTATCCTGTGTGCACTTTCTGGTGTGGACGTAGGGGAAGTCATGTTTGGTCTTTTAATAGTAGTATAGATAAACAAATGTACCAATGTACCCTCCAAAAAATATAATAACTACACTTGTTTTAAGAATCCAAAGGGCATAAACCACTCTCAGTTTTTTTTTCTGAGACTACACAACATACATCACATCCAAACAGAATATTTAGAGATCTGCCAAAAAAGAAGAATCAAAGATGGCGACTTCCAACATCTCCGATCTTAAGTTCTTAACCCCCCGATATATCCTTCCTAGAATCTTGCAAGCTCCATGCGATCACAACCGTGTCTCCTTCCATAGGGGTTTGAAGGGCTAATTCCATGTCTCTTTCCGCCGTCCACTTTCCTCATTTTTCGGTGTCTCGATGCACTACTCCCCAGGTTCAGATTCACTTTAGGAGGGCTATTGAAACAGAAAGATGCCGCAACTTTCTGAAAGACAACAATGAATTAGACATATAACCCCGTAATTCTGTGTAGAATAAAAAAACAATTCAAACACAACTCGATGTAAGGAAATAACAGATGTGCTTCTACGTGACAACTTAAGATTTTGTAAGTTTAAGAAAAATAGCCAGAGTACAGAGAAATGCACAGAAACGTAATGTCCCCCAACAATTACGACGATTTCAGCTTGCAATGAAACAAAATGTTGAGCAGACAAATGCACTGAAACCGAGGACAGGGCCTTGAGAAAGAACTTCGCTTACCTTGAGATCAAGTTGGTGGACATCAAAGATGTCCTTCATAGAGTGTGAGTTTTACGCCAAAAGGTAGGACCTGTAGGCTTCCTTCGCTGACTGGTTTAGGAAGTAATTCCCAGCAACAATTTTCTCCTGCTCCAAAACTCTGAGTTATAGTACTACCACATATTTGGACAACAAGATGGAGTTGCAAAACAAACACTCACAAGTTTCGATTGCGATTTTGGCACATGCTTTTCACTGAACACATATTCAGTCAGACAAATATTGGACGCCTGCAAGCAAACATCCAATTATGTGAATAATGCATGTTATTGGAGAAGTCAAATCGTTAGCCTGTAAAACTGTACAAGATTCTTATTTCACAGCGATTGAAAACAATAGTGGGGGGGGGGGGGGGGGGGGGGGGATAGGATATTACTTGCAGCTGGTAGTAAGAACAAAAACGCACGTCCTTTGCCTTTATCACCTCGGGCAGTACGACCAACTCTGTGTATGTAGTCCTACAAATAAAATTCCGGTGTCAAGTTGGCAAAGGTGAGGAAATAGATAATTTGTCAGCAAAGGTTAACCACTTGCCTTTGGGTCATCCGGAGGATCATATTGCACAATATAGTCCTAATGAAGCGCAAAAGGTCCCTAGGTTAGTCCGGCGATGTAGAAAGGAGTTGTCCAAATGATTTAAAAACTAAAGGAAAAAATCTTACCACATTAGGAATATCAAGCCCACGTGCTGCCACGTTAGTGCACAATAAGATACCACTTTCCTCTTTCGAAAACTGGAAGAATGTAGTAGTGCGTTTCTGTTGCTTCAGTTGCCCGTGGATCTCGTGACACTCTATCCCAATGAAATTTAGAAATTCTGCATGGAATTTGACTGAGCTACATGATGAAAAGAACACCATGACCTTCACCTTCTGCTTCATAAGCTGCATCTTTCTTAGGAAAGTATACAGAACCAGAAACCTTTTCTCGCTAGGAATGACACAGTAGCCCTGCTGCAAGCCGTCAACGGTTGGCTGCAAGAGCATCAAAGTTAGTTTTCATACCAAATAAACCAAAAATGCCTATAGAAGAGAGCTGGACAGCAGGGTGAAAAGCAGTTCCATACCTTTAATTCAGAGTCATCTACTCCAACATAAACAAGCTTTCGTTGTCTTTCTTCCTTTTTCCCAAACGTAAAATTTGCAAAATCCTCAACCTGTGGGACGACAGCACATAAGCATTGCCGCCGGTAGAGAAAATTGGGGGAGGTTTGAATAGGCTGAATAACACATCCACTAACCCTTTGAGTGTGTGTGGCAGAAAAGAGAACAGTTTGCCTATTCTGCATAACAATTCCAGGACAAAATACAGTAATCTCAGCAGAAAGTTAAAGGCTGCACTTTGCATATGAAATGAAATTGCCAGATGATGACATACCTGAGGGAGGCGCTTAAATATTTGTTTCATGTCCTCCTCAAAATTCTGCTCAAGTATGCGATCAGCTTCATCAATTATAAGGCACTGCAACACAGGGTAAGTTATGTCAGAAAAAACAGGGTAGATAGAGAGGTCAGGTGTGACATTCATTGCCTTCAACAGCAATTTTCAAGAAATTCAATGTCATTTTCCTGCTAAATAGTGACCCATGGCACATGTGCAGGACTTCCAATGGGCAGACCAGCACAGTTGGCAAAATATGCCATTTGCCATGGTATGAGTGGGCAACAAGATCGATTCCATCCCTGCCCGACAATATATTTACAATTATATGTTCCTTTCATTAGAAAACAGGATTTAGTATTGGTGGCGGCTATGGAAAAAAACTTTTATCTACAGACCCAACACTTCTACCACTGTAATTAGTTCCCACTTAGTTTGGTTTACAGAATAACAAACAACATTATATCCACTGAACTTGCCAATGCAACTACTCCCTCTGTCCCAAAATCAGTGCATTTCTAGGTTTGTCCTTAATCATCCATTAAGTTTGGCCAAATTTAGATTCATGAAAAAAGTATCATTAGAATCATCACGGAATATATTTTCATATATTACCTATTTGATGCCATAAATGTTGATACTCTTTTCTGTACACTTGGTCAGAGTTAAAATGGTCGACTTAGGACAGTGTTAGAACTGCGGTTAATTTGGGACAGAGGTAGTAATTACTAACAAACATGAAAACATGTAACAAAGCTAATAATAACTTTGTAAAAATAGAAACTATTAGTTTTTACGATTTTGCATATACTTGGAATAATCTGGGCTGAGATTTCATACATACTCTAACTCAGTATTAACAGGTAGACACTTTCAGTCATGGACAAGAAAAACGTCGACCGTAGACGTGCACAAAGAATTTGTATATGAAATAATCAGGTAACTGATTATGCAAATAGAGTAGAGAAGTATGAAATTCCTGGTTGCATTTGTTATTTATTTGTGTGGTAACTTAAACATCCGCACTACTTTGACAGAAAAAAAATTCCTTGAAGCTTTGAAAAAAATGATAGAGGCCAGAATGTCTTTACCTTTAGCCCTTTGTAGTTAAAACCACCGGTACTTTTCAGATGGTCCAGAAGCCTGCCTGGCGTTGCAACTAATAGATTGACCCCTTTCACAAGTTGGTTGGCCTCGCTTCTCATGTTAGTGCCACCAATTACATATCCAAGAGTTTGAGAGTGATACTTCATTAATTTCTTGGCAACATCGTGTGTCTAGCACAAATGAATCAATGAAAAGCATTATTAAGGATAGTGAAATGTCACTGTGTGAGTCCCTATGAATGAATAGTCTCAGCAACCATATCCGGCATTCAGATACTCTATAGAAAACTGCCTTTTGAAGCTAAACAACTCGCTAACATTTGGCAAATGCAATGTGAAAGGCAGTTTAATTTCTTACACTGCCTTCAAAATACTGTTAAAATGAACAACCTTGAACATCATATTTACACAACATTATCTTAGCAAAGCATAACCTTATCTCAGTTGGGACATCTGATTTTGGCTGTTTCATTCATGGCAAGATGAACAGTCATAAATAAAACATGTAAAACGAATCAAAAGAGAAATACGGTTGCGCCATGCATATAGATACCTGGATAGCAAGCTCCCTCGTTGGGCAAACTACAATAACTACAGTCCCGTTCCTCGGCGTGAAGTGCGCATTGTGTAGCAGTTCGATCGCGGGTATAAGGAAAGCGAGTGTCTTCCCTGAGCCAGTCCTGGCTGAACCCAACACGTCATCTCCTACCATAAGATGCGGTATTGATCTAGCTTGAATCTGCAACCATGAGAACAACCACGCAAGCCTACGTGTTGTTACATCAATACTGTTGCCAAAATCCAACAACGCGGCAAAGGGCAGATCGACGCAAATAACGCGATGATTCACAGAAACATTCGGTCATGGACTTGCACTGATAATGGAAGCATGTATCATGCCAAAAAGATGGCGTGATGGTAAAATTTTGACGGAGGCGAGCATGACCTGGGTGAGGTAGGTGTAGTTCATCTCTCTGATGGCCTTGGCAGTGAGCTCGGACACGCAGAGCTCCGAGAAAAGCTCGTTTGTCAGAATCCCACCTCCCTTGCCCGTCTGCTCTTTCTTCTCCTCCTTCCCCGTGCCCTTCTCCTCCTTCCGCTTCCGCTTCCGCGAACCCTCCATCACATTCCCCTCCTTTTCTTTGTCCTCCTCGTTGGAGGGGCGGAGCAAGGATTTGACCATGTCCGAGGCTTCGAGCAGTTGGCGGCCGTCCGACGGGCGACGGCGATCGATCGGTTCAGTGCAGCCGCCGGAAGACGCTATTTGTGTGTACCAGACTACCGGTGAACCACCTTGTTAGGTTTTATTTACTATATACTCCGTGATGAGGGAACTATCGTCGGACGTACGCCGATCCAGCTGTCACGGCTGGTGGGCTATGTTATCGGACCTGGGCCGTCACTATTTTTTCTTTTGTCAAACCACCGTTCGCTGGTTTGAAGTTAGAGGTTGCTTCTACGAGCCATGGGTGGAGTTGCTCAAAAAAAAAAAAAAACTAGCCATGCGTGGATAAGTAACATAATTATGTGGATAAGGTTGTATTCACTTAATAAAGGAAGTAATGCATAGAGGCAAACGGGAAAAGACAAATTTATTGTCTCCATGTGTGGTGCATGGGAGCAACCAACGAAGGAGTACTCCTTCGGGAGCCCCGCAAGGATCATCTGTGATGGGCTAAGAGCGCGTTACTTGGCGCTCTCAGCCGCCACCACGTGTCGTGTTCTGGGCGCTCCCTCCGATTTTATTTTTTCGCACACATTTTTTTTGTTTTTAGGTGTTTTTTTTATTTATTTTTCGTCTTTTCACCTTTTCACTGTTTTTTCTTAGCTTTTGGGTAAAAAAAATCGGGGAATTTTTTTTGCGCGAGAAAACGCATTTTTTTTGCTTTCGTGAAAGGCACTGATTTGCTTCCACGAGAGTCACGGCCGTGCCTCTCGGAAACGAAAAAGGGCATATTTTCTTTTTTTTCCTTCCGTGAGAGGCACGGCCGTGCCTCTCAAAAATGAAAAAAAACACGTTTTTTTCCTCAATTTCAAGAGGCACAGATTTGCTTTCGCGAGAGGCACGGCCGTGCCTCTGGGAAACGAAAAAAGAATGCATTTCTTTTTTTTTTCTTCCACGAGAGGCACCGATTTGCTTCCGCGAGAGTCACAGCCGTGCCTCTCGGAAACGAAAAAAGACACGAGTTTACTTCTGCGAGAGGCACGAGTTTACTTCTCGTGGAGGCACGGATTTGCTTCCGCGAGAGGCACACTCGTGCCTCTTTCGCAAAAGGAAAAAGCTTCCGGTTCGGTCTATTCGCCCGGTTTTTCTTCATGAATTTGTTTTTCGTTAAAACCTATCGACATGAGATCTAGTTTTGAAGATCTCGACGCGAGGAATCCAACAGTGAAAACGGTTCAAGATTTGAACGAATGGTTTAAGAGATAAAACGTTTTTTAATAAAGGGATCTACGAAAAAAGGGAAAGCTCCCAGGTTGCAACAAGAGGTAAGCCGAGTAGCTAGATGCAGGGGGCATCACCGTGCTGACCAGGGTTCGTTTCCTGGTTCTCCCATTTTCTCCATGCTTTTTAAAGCGGAGTCAAACCAGCCAGCGAGCAGAAAAAATAGCAACACAGGCCGGACCAGTAACCTACAGGAAGGGAAAACCTTCAGCGATGCTAGCCTAGGGCTCGCTTAAGGCGAGGTATAATCGCCGCGATCCAGCAGCGTCTATTGTCATGGCTACTAGTGGGCTATGTTATTGGACCTGGGCCGTCAATGTTTTTTTTGGCAAAAGTTCGCCGGTGGTTTGAAGTTAGAGATTAGCTTCTACTAGCCATGCCCGTATGGAGGTATGCCACGGCCCGTCGATACGTGGTATTTATAGGTGGTGTCTTTGTTTATGTAGTGCATTTCAAATTAAAGTAACAAAACTATGTAGATAAGATTGTATTCACAGAGAGAGAAGTAATGCATAGAGGCAAATGTGAAAGGACACATTAACTAGCGCCATGTGTGATGCATCTTAGGCCGCCCACAATGAGAGTATCATAAGAAGTATCATGCATGTCAATTAGTCATTTTTGCTGAGGTTCCACAAAACTAAATGAGGAAAGAGCGGATTTGATATCGTATCATGATGTTGTATCATATTAAATACTATACTACATTGTGTCATGCATGACAATAAATTAAATAATCTAAGATTACTAACTTATAATACTATATACCGTGGAAGTAGTATCATACACTAATATCATATGCATGATATTAGTATATGATACTCCCCATTATGAGGAGTCTTACATGACAGGAGGTACACGTTAACACTTTTCTAGTAAGACTAAACACAGGTACATTGGCCTACATCATTCTATCTTTTTTCTGGCCTACACCATTCTAGTTGAACCCATTGCAGGATTGATGCTTGTGATGAAGTGGTAGAGAGCATTTGCCAAATGTTGCATGTGCTTGCGCAGAATTATCGTCCTATTGCTCTTTGCCCCGTCATTACGTTGTGTGTATATATGTTGCCGTTGTCACGTTTGGTGAATTTAAACTTAAAATGAAAAGTGTACGTGTATAAGCTTGTAACTACAAAAAGACAAGACATGCATAAACTCAAACTGAGGAGCATACATTTATTATTAGCAAGAGTGCTACATCTTACAATGTGGGAAATATATGTTGACACTTTCTTAATACGACTATACGCATTACATTTATTTGTGTCTTATATAATTCTAGGCGGCCTCCTATGGGATTGGTGCAAGTGATGAAGTGGTATAGTGCTTTTGCAAATTGTCATATACAATCCAATGGTGGGTTAGCATCAATGTATGAGATTACTAGATCTTCAGTTTGTGAACGCTAAGGATAGATATGTAATGTATGACGCCAGAGAATTTGCTGTATATCTTTGCCAGGATCTTAGTGTCGAATTATAGATGGGCCTAGGGCCCATACATGAAATAACTCATGGAAATATCAAAGGCCCATTTGTTAGAGGTAGATTCGTTTTAGAGATTCTGGTTACAACTCATGAAGCTATTCATGAGGTGTATAACTTCAGAAAACCTGGGGTTATCCTCAAATTAGATGATGAGAAGGCATATGACAAGATTAACTGGGAGTTCCCGATAGGGATGTTGACTTCCAGGGGGTTTTGCCACAAGTGGAATGGATTTTTTTTTCATTCTTCAATAGAGTTCATTTTGTGGAGGATTAATGATGTTAATGGCCCCTATTTTGTGAGGGAGGGGGGGGGGGGAATAGAGGGACCCAGTTTCCCCAATGCTTTTCAACCTTGTGGCTGATGTTTTCTCCAGGATTTTAGCTAAAGCTAGTAGAGCCAATATTATTGCTCGGATTATTCCCTACGTAATACCTAGAAGTCTAATTAGCTTACAATATCTTGACGATACAATTTTATTCCTTTATCCTTATCCTACATATGCTAAAAATCTTAAATGGTTGCTATCATGTTTTGACCAGTTGTTTGCTATGATGATCAATTATGATAAATGTTGATTCGTTGACAATTAATATTGATGATGTGTCTTCTAGGCTGTTATCCCAATTCTATGTGTGAAAATTGGTTCCTTCCCTCTTAAGTATTTGGGGGTTCCCTTACACTACTTGAAATTAAGGAGGGAAGACATCCATCCTACCATTGATAAAACTATCAAAATAATTTGTGGTTGTAGAGGCAATCCGTTTAGTTATGAAGCTAAGTTGATTTTATTGCAAACTTCTAGTGCTAGCATCCCAATGTACCTCTCGTCTATAATTAAATTTCCTAAATGTCCTATTAAAGTCATCACCTCTCGAATGACCCACTTTTTGGGGGCAATTTGGGGATACACACAAATACCACCTTCCTAATTGAGGATTTGTATCCCATAAAAGGCATTTTGATATTTATGTATGCCCAATCTCAGGGATTTTAATATGGCCCTCTTAGCCTCGTGGGCTAAGAGATTTTTCATGGGTGGAGAGAAAACTGGATTACTTTGTTGAATTATAAGTATAACACTTGTAAGCCTAATCATCTCTGTTCCAAACCTAATGTAAGATCCCCTTTTTGCAAAGGTATTACTTGGGCCCTATATTGGGTCAGGCACTTTTATAGATGGGTTTTGGGAAATGGAACTCATATTAATTTCTGGAATGATGTTTAGGTTGGGGAGACTACCTTCAAAACTCAATTCCGGGACATTTTTTATATTTGTCAATAGTAAGATTGTTGTGTGGCCAAAGTTTGGGATGGCCATGCACTTAAGCTCACTTTTAGGAGATGTATGGGTGCTTTTTTTTCTAGCTAAATGGCATGAGTTACTGCCCGTGTCGTCAGCTTATATCCCTAATGAGAATTATGATCAACTAGTTTACCTGCTTGAACCACCTAGTTTATACTATATTCAATCTTTGTACACCATGATAAATTGGGGGTGGGGTTAGTATTCCTGTGTGGAATTTTTTCTGGAAGACTCCGGTTCCACATAGATAATCGGTGTTTGTTTGGCTCTCTTTCCACAACAAAATCCTAACTCAAGAGAACTAAGTAAAAGACAAGTTGTTAATGATGTGACTTGTCTTTTTTACAATGAAGATCAATCTTTTTATCATTTGTTTTTTGACTGTCTTATGGCAAAGGAAGGTTGGTTGTTATTACTGACATCTTCAACTTCCGAATCCCTTGCAATATGAGTGACTTGGCTTCCTTGTGGTGTGTCGATAATAAGAAATCAGTGATCACTATTTCGTGTGTTGCTTTGATTTGGAGCTTATGGACATTCGTAACAATATGTGCTTTCGAGGTGCAATTTGGACAAGTACTCAGACTCTTCCGAGAAGAGTAAGTGACATGATTCATCGATGCAACATACTATGTGTGGAAAATATATCGTTGTTACTGCGGAGATGCTTACAACTTCTAGATCAGTGAAGAGGAGAGGTTCTATGGATCTCTTGGTGAGGAAGAGGAGCACACGTGAGTGGAGCATGCCGCAAGGCTTCATCCTGAGAGCTCATTCTAGCTAGGAAAACTGCTGGTGCTTGTAATACCTAGCCTGTTGCGTTTTCCCCTTCTTTCTCTGCATCGTTAGACTCCCCAACCCCTATTGAGGCATGTTGTGGGCGTAAAAACTTTTGGCTCAATTACTTTGGCACGGCCTGAGCTCTGTGAACAGTTCTTGGCTATGTTGCCTCGTTTTCAATAAAAATGAGGTGGGGGCAACCCCTTTTCATCAAAACATATTGAAGGCCCATGTGTGTGTCATGCTATGCTGGTGGAAAGTTTACTCCCGTCTCATCAATGAAGGAGAGTGGAGACCCCTTTGTAAAGGATTCTCTTATACATGCTATTGGAGCTTTAGAAGAGGACTGTTTTACTCCCACTCCTCCTCCGTCGTCTGCCTCGCCACGCATCGTGCTATCGCGCGTTATGTTTCGTGAATGGGCCGAGCCGATCTACCTATGTGTGTGCTTAAATTTTTGCCAATAAAAAACGAATGATCAATTAGCAATTAATTATGAGTCGTTAACGAATGCGGTACGAATCCGAGATGTTGAGTCGTTAGCTGTTGCTAACTCACGTGTGGGTCTAGCCGCACGACTCCTATATATTGGATGCGTAGAGGGGTCGACGACCCTAGCCTCCACCCAAAACAAATCGCATTTGCTCTACCTCGTCGCGCACAAATGTTTGCTTGCAAGTGCATAGAGCAATGCAATCGACGACCCTAGCCTCCACCCAAAACAAATCGCATTTGCTCTACCTCGTCACGCACAAATGTTTGCTTGCAAGTGCATAGAGCAATGCAAATTTTTTGCAGTAAGTAAGGTTTGTCGATCCACAGGGAGTAAAAAAGGAAGGCACTACTATCCTCACAACTTCTTCGTCACTTACATAACTAAGCTCACACCCAAACCGGAGTTTGGAACAGTTCACTAAAGTAGGTTGCTATGGAAACGAGTAAAAGGAAGAATTAAACTAAGTACTTGAACAAACGGAAAATAAATACTAAACTTTAGATGATTACGATACGTGAAGAAATAAAGTAAAAAATTTAATAACGATAGTCAAAAGATAAACTAAAAGAATTTCATAAAAGGGAGAACTAATCTAAAAGAATTAATGTGATATTATAGATACGTACGATAGCGTGTGGGTACGGTTTCATTCGTCTTCAGGGTTAATTGGCGTTCATCGTTTCGACTATCTGCATATACGGCTCAGTTAGTACCTGAATTATAGGATATGGCAATGTACATATGGAGTGGGCGATCCCTAACACAACATTGTCTCTCAACCAGCGTCATGTTGAGACAACTCAATTGTCCTACTTCCCGTCCCTACTAGTGGTGGCTAACGACAAGACATTAAGGTCACGAGAACTGGACTGAATGCAATAAGTTTTATGGGCAAGACATTAAGGTCACGCCTTGGCCGAGCTCCCCTCCGCTCATGTCTTCAACTATATAAAGAGATAAACTAAAGTTAAATAAATGAAAATAAATATAAATATGAAACAATGTATATAAAAATAAACTAATGAAATAAAATAAACATACATAAAAAACAATTATATAAAAATAAACCTGAGATAGACTAAACATAAATATAAAACAATGTATATAAAATATAAACTAAAAAGAAAATAAAACATTAACCTACAATAAAAAATAAAATAAATATTGATGGTGTGAGCTGATCCGGCCCATGCCAACCCCTAAACCGGCATCCACCGACCCACCCCCACCACCACCACTAAACCCACTCACCCACCTTTCTTATCCATTCTCCCCCAACTCCACCCGCGTCGCTGCCGCTGCCTGCCGCGGTAGTGCCCCGTCGTTGTCGTCGCCCTCGTAGTCTCCACTGCCCCCACCGTGTTCGTCGCCCCACCATCGTCGCCACCGCCGTCTCCATCGCCCCACCGTTGTCGCACCACCGTCTCCACCGCCCCTCCGTCGTCGCCACAGTTGTCGTCTCTGTCACCGTTTCCACCGCCCCGCCGCTTCGTCGCCATCGCCTCGCCCACGGTGAGCCCTGCCAATGGCCGGCCGCCCCCTATTTTTTTAGTGTATATTTTAGTGTAGTTTTAGTGTAGTGTTACTTTAGTTTTAGTGTACATTTTTGTGTAGTGTTAGTTTACATTTTAATGTACTTTTTGTTAGTGTATACATAGTTTAGATAGATTTTAGTGTAGATTGTAGTGTAGTTTTTAGTGTAGTGTTAGTGTAGTTTTAGTGCTGATTTTAGTGTACATTTAGTGTCCAGTGTAGTGCTGTGTAGTGCTAGTATAGTTTTAGTGCTTGCAAAATATTGATTTGAATATGCTCCACTTAATGCTTGTAAAATATAGTTGAATTGCTAATAAGTTTCTTACGAATTTCTCAAAAAGAAAGTAATAGTGTAAATTGAATCAGGTATATCGACGGTTAACATCATGGTTTCTTTGTTTAAACATTAGATAGTTTGCACCAATGGACTCCTTTGACGACGTCCAATCTAGCGGAGACGTTGAAATGTTTGCTGATGAAGCCGACGGAAGCAACTACCGAGTAAGAACATCTCGTAACTTGACAATGGAAAAAATCACCTTCTTATTATTCAACCAACCCATGCATGGTGGATGCAAACATTGCTTTGTAGGGATACATAGGGATTCAGAACAAGGGGGTCTGGGGAAGTTGAAGAAAAGGTCTATAATGTGGACAGCCTCAACCAACAGCTTTTGCACACGCGTGGAAGTACTACCAAGGACCTGAAGAAGGTGAATAATCAGCTGCACCAGGAGAAGGATTAGCTGACTGACGAGAATGCTCATCTAATCGATGAGAGGAATGAGTTGAAGGCGAAGAGGGACGGGCTAATGAAGAATATGAAACCGCTCAAGTACAAGAGGAATGAGCTCAAAAGTATGAAGAATCTATTTTTCTCAAAGAGGGACTAGAGAATAGGCACAAGCTTCAGAAGATCAAGGCAATCATTGAAGGGTGATCGACTACCTATCTTAGTTCTCAAACTACTAACTTTAGTTGATCGAGTACCTATCTTGGTTGTTAAATTTCTATGTTAATTTGATCGAGTACCTATCTTAGTTCTTAAACAGTTATATGCTCAGTTGGGACAGCTTTGCTGTGTAGTCAATTGGCTAGGAAAGCCTCATTGTACAACTTTTTCTATATGTTAAAAACAAATTTGTGGCGTGGCAAAAACATGACATGTCACTGGTGATTTATATTTCTGGTGGCATGGGACATGTGACACGCCATCAGCATCCATATTAGTGACGGCGATGGCTTCCAGTGCCACTACAAATTTTTATCAGTGGCATCATATTGATAGCATCGGGTGCTAATGCCACCAAGGAAGTTTTTCAAACGCCACCACTAGCCTTTCCTGCACTAGTGAAGTACAAAATCCTTTACAAATATGTACACATGGTGTGCGACACTTGGACGAGCAACCATCCACCTAAACCCTACGGAACAATACTCGTCTCATCGTCCATCGACCCATTCTTTGTGGCTAACATCCAAAGGGAGAACTCGTTCCTAACTTTCAGCGTACAAAGATCAACCACTCTCCTCTCGCGACGCCCCCGCGAGCGTCTGAGGGGGCAACCCTAGAGCCGGCACCGATCCCCCTTCTCCACTCCCTCCTCCCTCGCCGCCGCCAAAGGGAGCAAGGAAGCTCGGTCATTGCTGATGGCGACGGGGCTCCTTCATCTACTCGTGTGGGGGATGCAGCGCTCAGTGCTGGAAACTTCAACACGGCGGCGCTCCGGAGTTGGATGGCGAAGGTGGCGTGGCGGCGGTGCGACGGGCGGCATGGAGGTGTTGCAGGCTGGAAGTTGGTGACGGCGGCGCGTCCAGACCCGCCTCTGGCGCCACAATTCGCTGGTGGGGGCGGGGGCGGGGGGGGGGGGGGGTGATGACCCACAAGTATATGGGATCAATCGTAGTCCTTTCGATAAGTAAGAGTGTCAAACCCAACGATGAGCAGAAGGAAATGACAAGCGGTTTTCAGCAAGGTAATTTCTGTAAGCACTGAAATTGTAGGTAATAGATAGTTTGGTAGCAAGGTAATTGGTAACGAGCAAGTAACGGTAACGGTAAATAAGGTGCAGCAAGGTAGCCCAATCCTTTTGTGGCAAAGGACAGGCCAGAACAGTCTCTAGTAATAGGCAAAGTGTTCTTGAGGGTACACGGGCATTTCATCTAGTCACTTTTATCATGTTGGTTTGATTCGTGTTCGCTACTTTGATAATTTGATATGTGGGTGGACCGGTGCTTGGGTGCTGTTCTTATTTGAACAACCTCCTACTTATGATTAACCCCCTCGCAAGCATCCGCAACTACGAGAAAAGTATTAAGATAAAATCTAACCATAGCATTAAACGTTTGGATCCAAATCAGCCCCTTACGAAGTAGCGCATAAACTAGGGTTTAAGCTTCTGTCACTCTAGCAACCCATCATCTAATAACTACTCCACAATGCATTCCCTTAGGCCTAGGGGTGGGCATATTTAGACCAAACCGAACTACCGAACCGGATTAACCTGGACCGAAGCCGAAGTGACCGAAACCGATTCCTTCGGTACCTAACTCGATTAGCGATTCCTAAAAACCGAACTAACTTCGGTAGTTTCGGTCCACCACGTCGGTGCACCGAGCAGACCGAAGAACCGAGGCACACTGCTAATCCCCTGCTTGGCCTTCTCTTATCCGTCCCACAAACTCCCACGCCCGCACCAAAAAATAAGCACTTGTTGGCCTGTAGCATTCCCAGCGTGTTGTTTGCTAGCCCATGTAAACCAGCCCAGAAAACCTACATCGTAACACTGTACGGGTCCATCTAGCATATCCCACCGGCCAGCCCAGCCCATTAATTTCCAGGCCACAACCCACATCGGTCTGTTCGGTGCAGAACCGAGCACCGAACCGATAGATTGGTGCCCTAAAAGCTCGGTTCCAAAATTTTATAGAGACCGATCGGTGCAAGTTTTGTTAGAACCGAGATTTCTAAAATACCGAAGTACCGAACCGTTCGGTTTGGGGGAACCAAACGCCCACCCCGACTTAGGCCCATGAATGGTGAAGTGTCATGTAGTCGACGTTCACATGACACCACTAAGGGAATCACAACATACATTGTTGGAACACGCGGTACGCTACGCTAGCGCCAAATAAAAATTTCTACCGCGCACCCAAGAACATGCTGCTGCAAATAGATCACGGGATCGGGTTTACCACTAGACGCGCAGTCACCGTAGCGGAAGTAGAGTTGGTGATGCGTGTAGTCGATCAGCCGATTCGTCTCCTCCTCGTGTAGCCGATCTCCCACGAACAGCTCCTCGCGGATCCCTCGAACAGTTCCTCACGGATCCCTCGAACGGTTCATCCAAGCACCGCAGATGCGATGCCTCCAAGGTATCCACACGTACGGGGGCAGCGTCGGCCGGCGGACTGCTAGGTCCGATCGCACGGCATGGTGGCGTGGGGAGTGGCGGTGGCTGTCGACGGGAGGAAAAAGATCAACCCTGAAAGGTGTGCCCACTCCCCTTTATATAGACCTCCGAGGTGGGCTCAACACTTGAGGCCCACGACGAGTCTATCCCATTTTCCATTTGGATCCAATCCGAATGGGCTGCAATCCCTTAAGTGTGTGACCCTATAGGTTCACGTACACATGGACACGACCCGAGTCGATAGTCGGTAGCGGCTCCTAGCAGAACATGCCAACTCCCATGTGTGCGCAAAGTCGTTAGACGAACCTCGACATTGTGTCATATACAACATTCCTTTTGCCTCATGATATAGGTTGTAGAGCTCAAGGCGAGTACTTGTCACCCTTGTGGTAGCTCGACATCTCTTCTCGAAACCGTGATGCAGATTCCCGAACTGGGTTAACACTTAACCCATGTCGCATGGCCATGCTTTCTGAATTTGATCACACGAGAGGGCCCAGAGAATATCTCTCCTCACGGAGGGGCAAATCCCATCTTGGTTAACCATGTCTCGCGGCATGTCTTACGACTCACCCGAAAGCTACCTTTATAACTACCCAGTTACGGTGTAGCGTTTGATAGACCCTAAGTAAGTCGATCCTCATCCCGTGAACATGCGATGACCTCAGGTCTAGGACATGGCATATACATTGTGCTTGAGACTAACATATGACATTATCTCGCTGTGTCTCAAAGTGGGTCTGTCCGACTCGGTGATCTCAATCCCCGAGTCCATACTATCAGTTTAGCATCTCTATGCACATGACTTGTGAAACGTAGTCATCAACTGAATCGTATACTAGTAAAGGATATGTGTCCGCATAACCTTAACAACTAGGGACTATTAGAACAATCATCATACTATATATAGTCTCACAAATAAGTCACATACTTATTGATACATATCACTGATGATGTTCAAGGACAATACAAAATACTCATGAATACATAGGAAACGAAATCATCACATGATTGCCTCTAGGGCATATCTCCAACAGTCTCCCACTTGCACTAGAGTCAATCATCTAGGCATCGTATGCCCATGGACCTCATGTGCATCTCATGCTTCGACTGCGGGAGAGGCTTCGTTAATGGATCAGCAACATTTGCATCCGTGTGTATCTTGCATATGTTTACATCGCCTCTCTCAACAATGTCGCGAATGAGGTTAAAACACCTGAGTATGTGTTGTGTTTTATGATGGTTCCGTGGTTCCTTGACTTGTGCAATAGCACCACTATTATCACAATAGAGGTCCAACGGATTGGACGAGTCGTGAACCACTCCAAGATCAGAAATAAAATTCTTCACCCAAACACCTTCTTTTGCAGCTTCAGAAGCTGCAATGTACTCAGCCTACGTTGTAGAATCAGCTACCGTATCTTGCTTGGCACTCCTCTAGCTCACTGCTCCTCCGTTAAGAATGAATACAAACCCAGATTGCGATCGACGATCATCCCTATCGGTTTGGAAACTAGCATCAGTGTAACTCTTTACAATGAGCTCATCCTCACCTCCATAAACCAGGAACATATCCTTTGTCCTTCTCAAGTATTTGAGGATATTCTTTACCGCTGTCCCGTGACTCTCACCTGGATCAGCCTGGTATCTGCCTACTATGCTTAGAGCAAAGCTAACATCGGGACGAGTACATACCATAGCATACATGATGGACCCGACAGCCGAAGCATACGGAATCCCATCCATGCGTCTTTGCTCATCAGGAGTCGAAGGACTCCGAGTCTTGCTAAGACTAATGCCATGTGACATGGGCAATAACCCTTTCTTGGCATCTTGCATGTTGAACCACTTCAACACCTTATCTATATACGTACTTTGGCTTAATCCAATAAGCCTTCTCGATCTATCTCTATAGATCTTGATTCCCAGAATATAAGCTGCTTGTCCCAAGTCTTTCATCGAAAAACTATTTTTCAATGAGTCCTTGACAGATTCAAGCATTTGAACATCATTTCCAATCAACAATATGTCATCCACATACAGGATCAGAAATGCAACTGAGCTCCCACTGACCTTCATGAATACACAATGATCATAGTCATTCTTGATGAAGCCAAACTCTTTGACCGCTTCATTAAAACGAATGTTCCAATTCCGAGATGCTTGCCTCAATCCATAAATGGATCTCTGAAGCTTGCATACCATGCCAGCATTCTTTGGATCGACAAAACCCTCGGGCTGTGTCATATACACGTCCTCAGTTAAATTTCCATTAAGGAAAGCCGTTTTGACATCCATCTGCCATATCTCATAGTCGAAATATGCAGCTATAGCAAGAATGATCCGAATTGATTTAGGCATCGCTACCGGTGAATAAGTCTCACCGTAGTCAACTCCTTGAACTTGTAGATAACCTTTAGCGACAAGTTGACCCTTATGGACTGTAACATTTCCATCCATATCAGTTTTCTTCTTAAAGTTCCATTTGCACTCAATGGCTTGAACGCCATCTGGTGGATCAACCAAGTTCCAAACTTGATTGTCATCCATGGGCTTTAATTCGGATCTCATGGCCTCAAGCCATAACTCGGAATCAGGGCTCACCATCGCTTCCGCATATGTGGTCGGTTCGTTGTTCTCCAAGAACAACACATTGCAGTCGTGCATATTGTGCAACCTTTCCGACCTATGCGGAACCGGCGCCGATTCCACTACGGGTTCCCTGACTAACTCCGGCATGATTGAATCACCTGTCGGAACGTCCCCGTGTGGCTCTCGAATTTCTTCGAGTCGGACCGACCTCCCACTAGCCTTCCGATTGAGAAACTCTTTCTCAAGGAAAACTCCATGTCGAGTGACAAACACTTTGCCCTCTTCACGGTTGTAGAAGTAATATCCCAAGGTTTCCCTAGGATATCCCACGAATATGCACTTGTCCGACTTGGGTGTGAGCTTGTCCGACTGGAGTCGCTTGACATATGCTTCACAACCCCAAATCTTTAGAAAAGACAAGCTATGACTCTTTGCAGTCCATATCTCATATGGTGTCTTATCTAGAACTTTGATGGTACCCTGTTTAGTGTGAAAGCTGCGGTTTCTAGAGCGTATCCCCAAAATGACAAGGGTAAATCCGACTGACTCATCATCGATCGGACCATGTCTAACAAAGTCCGATTCCTCCGTTCCGACACACCATTTCTCTTTGGCGTACCTGGAGGAGTGAGTTGTGGAACTATTCCACGGCTCTTCAGATGATCATCAAACTCCTGGCTCATATACTCACCGCCACGATCAGATCGTAGAAGCTTGATTGTCTTGCCGAGTTGATTTTCCACTTCGTTCTGAAACTCCTTGAACTTTTTAAAAGTTTCTGACTTGTGCCTCATCAAGTAGACATATCCATATCTACTAAAGTCGTCGGTAAAAGTCACGAAGTATTGGAAACCACCTCTAGATGTCGTGCTCATTGGTCCACATACATCACTATGTATAAGTTCCAATAGCTCAGACGCCCTCTCACAACTCTTTGCAAAAGGAGTCTTAGTCATCTTGCCGAGTAAGCAGTACTCACATGTCTCAAATGATTCAAAATCAAATGAAGTCAGAATTCCATCATCATGGAGCTTCTTCATGCGCTTTTGACTAATGTGTCCTAGTCGACAATGCCAGATGTAAGTTAGATTTATCTCGTTAGGCTTATGCCTTTTAACATTTATGTTATAGACCGATTCACCTTCAAGATCTAATATAAATAACCTGTTCATAACACGCGCAAAGCCTTAAAACATTTTATTCAAGTAAATAGAACAACCATTGTCCTTAATACTGAATTCATAACCTTGCCTCATCAAACATGAGGCTGAAATAATGTTTCGACTCAATGCAGGAACATAATAACAATTATCAAGTTCCATTACAAATCCTGAAGGTAAATTAAGTTGCATGGTGCCGACGGCTAATGCAGCAACTCTTGCTTTATTCCCGACGCGTATGTCAACTTCTCCTCTTGCAACATTCCTAGTCCTTCTTAGCCCTTGCATCGAGTTGCATATGTGAACAACCGATCCGGTATCATATACCCAAGAGCTACAAGAAATATCAGCAAGAAAAATGTCTATAACATATACAACAAGTGTACCTGAAGAAGAAGTCACACTTCCAGTCTTCTTGCCTATCTGGGCAAGCCACTTGTTGCAGTTCCTCTTCCAGTGACCGGTTTCCTTGCAGTGAAAGCAAATGGTCCCCGTGTTTGGTCCCGACTTGGGCGCGGTGGCGACAATAGGAGTTGCCTCCTTGCCCTTTGCCTTAGTCTTTTTCTTTGACCAGCTCTTCTTGAACTTTGCCGTGTTCTGCACCATCAACACTTGATGCATGCCTTTCTTGATATCCTGCTCTGCCACTTTTAGCTTCCCATGCAATTCAGTGAGCTTCTTTTCCATGCCGTGCATATGGAAGTTCGAGATGAACGCCCCATAGCTAGTCGGAAGAGATGCCAGAATTGTATCCGTGGACAATTCGTCCCCAAGTGGGAAGCCTAACCGATCCAAAGCTTGCATGTATCTGATCATCTTGATCACATGCGGACTCAGTGGATCACCCTCTTTCAGCTTACAATCCATCAAGGATCGCCAGCCGTTGAACCTTTCGGTCCTTGTCTGCATCTGAAACATGCTCTTGAGGTTCTCGATCATATCGAAAGCCTCAATGTTTTCGAAATGCTGCTGCAAATCGGGCTCCATAGAAGCCAGCATGAGACAGCTGATCTCGTTTGACTCATCAACGAGTTTCTGGTGGGCATTCCTGGCCGTGGCATTAGCATTCTCGGCAGGTTCCTCTGGAAGGGGTTCCTCTAGAACATGTTCCTTTTTATCATGCCTGAGAACAATTCTCAGATTTCTATACCAGGTGGTAAAGTTTGTTCCATTCAGTTTATCCTTTTCTAGGATTGATTTCAACGAAAAACTGGGTTGAGCAGGTGGTGCCATTGATCTACAACAGAAATATGCAAAACACTAAGACATGTATTCATAAAGAGTAATTCAAATTAAACACTTTAATTAGAACATTACTCCCACTAAAATCAACATCCCTCCGTTGATTCTTAGTGATTCAAGATCCAAGATCCACATGTCAACTAGTGAGCTTTTGCATCACCGCTAGAAGACTAGATCACTCGGTAAGCAACACTTGCTAATCGTATCTCTATACGACTCTTGTTTGTTGGGGACATCTCATGCCACGCAAACTCTTATGCCTCGAGGCCCAAAACTATTTTGATAGCCACGACAAGTTAACCAATGCTTCGCTCGTAAGTGGCCGACACAAACACACCACATTAAGGAGAATTAGCAGCACCCTAATTTTATAGGCCCACCACTAAAAATACTTAACATGTGATGTTGCAGCAATTGGGGAGGCAATTTTACTTGACATTCTTTGAGGGATCACCCTACTTAATAACATCTATCATGCAAAAAAAGGGCGCATAAAAGGGATAAACTTTCACATGCAGTTTATATATGTGTGATATGGTATAGCCCCTTTCATCAACGCATGGTGATCTCCATCTCCACGTGCGCTGCATGCCCATGGCGATCTCCATCTCCATGCATGGTTACCCTTGTGGTGATCTCCATCTCCACACATGGTGTCAACCGCCAAGCGTTACATAAGATACTATGCTATTACTAACTAATAGCTATGAGAGTAAATTACATTACAAGGCTTCTCATGTTGACACGCAGGTCATTAATACAATAATGGGACAACCATATGGCTCTAGCCGGTTGCCGCACTCATGACACGCAGGTCATGATTTAATAATTTACAAGCAACATTCATGGGCTATACCAAATCACAAGCATTCCCTGCAAAAACAAGTCAGACGTTCTACCGCCGAAAATAAAACTATCCGAAACTCTATTTTCCAAGAGGATTTTGACCTCGAAAATATCGCCAAAAACGGCAAAGCATTGAAGGTCAAATGCATCTTTTCGTGCCCTTCAGTTTGACAGGTCGTGGAGCAAAAACGGAGTTCGTATGCAAAAGTTATGCCCGTTTTACTGTGACCCCTCCAACAGATTTCCCTACTGCGGAAATCACATTGCCAGGGTGTTGATCTTTGCTCCGGTTCGATCAATCCCATTGATCTTCGCGTGCTGCATCTGGATTTATGTTCCACTGTCTACCCCGATGGCGGAAACCGACCGGTAGGGGTAATTCGTGTCACGACCTCTGCATCACGATCACGGAATCAAGATCACGAAACCAACCGTCAACACTGACGTGCACAGCCGATCTCATCGACCCGCACCTGAACCAATCTACATATCTCATATGCAAATCACCAAATCTATCACCACACAACGAAGGCTCTGATACCACTGTTGGAACACGCGGTACGCTATGCTAGCGCCAAATAAAAATTTCTACCGCGCACCCAAGAACATGCTGCTGGAAATAGATCAAGGGATGGGGTTTACCACTAGACGCGCAGTCACCGTAGCGGAAGTAGAGTTGGTGATGCGTGTAGTCGATCACCCGATTCGTCTCCTCCTCGTGTAGCCGATCTCCCACGAACAGCGATCTCCCACGAATAGCTCCTCGCGGATCCCTCGAACAGTTCCTCACGGATCCCTCGAACAGTTCCTCGCGGATCTGAAAGTGCTAGTTATCGACTAGAGGGGGGTGAATAGGCGATTTTTATGAAAGGCTTCGAAACAGTGAATGTATTCGAACTAAGCGGAAACGTAAACAGGATCAGGTAGGGATACAATCAAGGATCTAGACAGAGCATGCAAGGCAGTGAAGACATTCAAGCAAGTTAAGCATAATCATCATGAACACTAAGATGAGTCGAAGACAAACTTAGATGGTATGAAGATAAACAGTAGATATGAATGTTTTCGGAGAAAGTCTTCACGCAATGTTCAAGCACAGATTTCACAGTTCAGAGTAGAAATGTAGGAGTGAAGGATAGAACCAGTTGCTTGACGAAGACACAGGATTTGTTGGACCAGTTCCAGTTGCTGTGACAACTGTACGTCTGGTTTGGGAGGCTGAGATTTAACTCAGAAGACCTCGTCTTCACCTTATTCCCCTTGAGCCGAAGTCACTTAGACAACGCCCAATCACTCAGGTAAGTCTTCAGGGGAGACTTCCGAAACCCGTACAAACTTGGTCACCCGGCAGTCCACAATGACTCTTGGACGCTCTAGACCCAGACGCCTAACCGTCTGGAAGATCACAGTCTTCAAGTGTAATAAGTCTTCAGCTCTCTCAGAACAGAATGACTTCGGTGATGCTCAAACACTCTAGCTCTAGGTGTTTAGGTGTATCCTCGCAGGATGTGTCTCTCTCAATGTCTTCGAGGTGGGTTGCTCCAAAACGACAACAGCCGTATCTCTCTCTGAGCAGCCACCTTCACATGGTGGTGGGGATGGGCTATTTATAGCCAGCGGGCAACCCGACCTGATATGACCGAAATGACCCTGGGTCAATGGCCAACCGACACGTGTCACAACGGTCGGATTTCAAACACACGCGGCAGCCTTACTTGGGCTACAAGTAAAACTGACTCAACCAACTCTGGAAGAGATTTCCTCTCATAGTCTTCACTCGAAGACATAGGTATGGGTTGAGCATCACGTCAGCATCTGACTTCGTCCACATCGACCCACTTAACAGTACGGTGGTTCCTATGACTCAGGAAAGAAGAAACAAAACTACCAAAAGACTTCGTCTTCGCGTTTCATTGTCTTCGGACGAATGTCTTCGTCCACCACCAATGGCTTCAGCCGTCATCAATGTCTTCGGACATTTTTGGGGGTCGTCTTCGATGGCTAAACCAAAACTCCAGGGACTTGTCTCTGTGTTAACCTGTGAACTCTCACAAACACATTAGTCCCTCAACCACGTTTGTCTTCAATACTCCAAAACCAAACAAGGGTGGCACTAGATGCACTTACAATCTCCCCCTTTTGGTGATTGATGACAAACTAGTTGAAGTTTTCAACGGGGATAAAAAATATGTGAAGATAAGGTTTTGAAGATTTTGATTGCAAGATATAGAGAGCTCCCCCTAAAGATGTGCATATGGACATTTTTGCTTTGAATGCAAATGCACATGGCAGGTTGTAGTTTGGGGAGAACTCCCCCTATATCTTGTAATCTAATCACTATGCATTTAACAGATATAACTAAGATAATGAAATGCACAATGAAAAATGGGCGTCTACAGAATGGCTTCGGGCGCATAAAATAACTTGAAGAAGCACCAAAGAGTACGATAAACAGAAAGTGCAGACGTCCATCAGGACTTAAGTTTTACAACCCAAAGCAGCAAATGTTCAGAAACGAGAGTTGTAAACTTAGCAAAATAACACCCAACCCTTATTAGTAGACCCGTTTGAAGACTATCACCCAATGCTTCTCCCCCTTTTGTCATCGAATGACCAAAAATGTATGAAGACATTGAGAACTACGCGTCCCCAGCAGGTGTTGATGAAGATGGTGCAGCGGGGTCTGGAGGTGCTGGTGCAGAGGATCTTGGTGCAGTGCCGCGACGCCGAGTTGATGGAGGCAGAGAAGTTGCATCATCAGCGACATCTGCAAGCCTGACATTGACGGAAGGAGCTGACGAAGAGTAGTCACTGTCTTCGAGGGATGGAGTCTTGCTCCATTTCTCCGCACTGGGAGGTGGTGCACCAAATCTGTATCGGGGGTGAAAACCATCTTCTCGAAGCTCATCTTCAGGAGCCAGCATAGTGAGAGTCCTCCATGAACGACGACTTGTTTCATATGCAACAAAGGCATTTTTGGTAGCCAAGTTGCGAACATGGTTGAGATCTTGCACAACTGAGTGCATTTGGCGTCGAGTCCACTCATGATGCTTTTCTTGCTTCTAGATCAGTGAAACTAGAAGTTCACGATCAGTGAGTGCACGCTCTCTTCTTGGCAGGCGTTGACGAGGCAGAGTTGTGGCAGTGGCTTCGGTGTTGGTAGCACTTGATCTGGGCTGGCGAAATGCACCAATGAGTCTTGCCCTTGAGGGATCAGAAGGAATGTGAAGACCTTCAACCAGCAGTGCCACTGGTGCCTTCAACAATGGGATTCTTGCTCTTGGATGGATAAAGATCTGCCGGCTCAACTTCAATATCGGGAAGATAAACGCCATGGTTGCGAGCAGAAGGAAGAAACCTGGTGTTGGTTCTGTACTTGATGAAGCATATGATCCATGGAGCATAAATCTTCGGCTCGAAGACATTGATACCATTGGCAGCAAGGTTGCGAAGAAACAAGTCTTGAAGATTGAACCTGATGCCATATACAATGTTGTAGAGCAATGTCTTCAGAGGCCCTTCAATCTTGCGAGATGAGTTATGCCCTTTAATCGGCCAAATAGTGTGCCGAAGAATGTGATAGATAGTCCTGGGCAAGTACTGAAGATCATCCACAAAGAATGAAGTGGGCAATTCTGCATCTTGAGGCAAAGGCTTCATCATGGTCAGCATCTCCGTCATGTTGGGTTCTCGCATATGGAAGAGGCTTCGAGTTGCAATCGCATAAGCTTCAGAGCGAGGATCCAACTCTTCACCAGAGGCAGCAAGGGGTGTTGCAGGAAAGAAATCCAGTGGTGAAGCTGTAATGTGTTCATCCCTTATCGTGAATTCCATTTGCCAGGTATTCAAATCATGACCGAAGCCTGAGATGTGAAGGGTTGCATAGAACTGGAGGATGAGTTCTTCATTCCAGTCTTCATGGTCAGTGCAGAAAGGCAGGAGACCCACATCACGAAGACAGTCCAATGCTTGATCAAAATAGGGAAGACCTTTCATAGCTTCAAAGCTGAGATGCTTGTGGGGAAAGATCCGGTTTTGACCGTAAAGCACACACATATAACACTGACGCTGTGGAGCACTCCAGAATCTGTCGGACTGAATCTTGGCATGCTTGTAAGGATTACGAGTTGGCTTGAAGAAGGTGCTGTTCAGTCTGAACCTCTCCAACTCGAAGACTAAGGGTCTTGCTGGGACAGACTGGCGAAGACATGGAAGACGCGGCATGGGATTCATGACATTGGGGCGCCGATCAAGATGGAATTCATACTGAGGTCCCATCCTTGGTGGTGCAATGAGACGAGGCCATTTGACAGGAATCATCTCTCCTTCCCTATTGTGTGCCATCACAATGTTGTCCTCATTGTCTTCAGTTGATGGAGTGGCAGGAACAGGAGGTCCATCTGGTGAGGGGGCATTGGCTTCGCCCATGGTTGTAGGTTGGCTGGGAGGAACATCTTCAATCCGCAGCACATCTTCGACTGCTGCAGTCGGTGAAGCACGCACTTCGTCCTCCTGAATAGGGGACATGAGGGCACGAGGTCCTCGACGAAGTCATTTAAGTGGAGAGGTGCGGTTGGTGGTTTCAATCTCTTCTGGGGCAAACAGAGATTCAGGTGAGGCTGAGACTGGTGGGAAAAATGGAGGTGATGGTGTACCAGGTTCAGCTTCAGTGGCTTCTGGCCGGAGGGGAGTCACAATGTCCACAAAATCACTGGTAGGTTGAGGGGAGTGGACCATTGGAGCATCCACTTCTGGAACATGTTCTGGCCCGACATTGTCTTCAGGACCAATGTCTTCATGAGCATTGTCTTCAGCTGCGGTAGTGTCTTCGGCAGCTGGAATCTCTTCAGGTTGCGGAGTCTCTGTGGAAGCAGACTCGTGCAGTACAACTCGTCTTTCCAAGTTTTCTGATGCAGGGGGTGCCATAGAAATGGGCGTAACGATCAGAGGCTCTTGAGGAGCAGGAGTTGATGATGGAGCAGAGGGTGGTTCTGGTGCTGAGTCTTGCACAGGTCTTGAAGGCTTGGATTTCTTTGTCTTCAACCTCTTCGAAGGTTGGGCTTCAGAAGTAGACGCCTTGCGCTTCTTGGCTTCGGCTTCAGCTTGCTTTGTCTTCTTGCTGGACAAAGTTGTGGTAGAGGGGCGCGGCCGTGGGTTGGCAAACCCAGCGGGGAAGACTATGCCACGGTCGTCAGACCGTTCAGAAGCAGGCTGGTCCGAAGACATTGAAGCTTGACGTGAGCGAGCAATGACTTCGGGTGCAAGTGCAGGCCGACCAAGCGCCTTTCTCTTCAACATTTCATTGTGAGCTTGTACCATGATTCTGGTCTTTCTCTTGAGGCGCGCAAGGGCGCCCTTATCAGCTTCACATCTCTTTTCAAACACTGCCTTGAGATCTGTCATCATCAGTTGATAGCCTTTGATCTGTTCAGCATTGAGTCTGTGCATATTTTTCTTAAAGAGCTCCTTTTCATGGCTGATCTTGGCCTTGGTATGCTTGGCCTTCTGGGCCACAGTCAACTCCTCGTTCACAAGTCCTTGGAACATGACATTTAGACCGATTGGGAGCTGAAGAGCATCAATGCTGATGGAGGGGTCGGCGAACCATTCATCGATGAAATGCTCAAAAATCTCAGGGTCAATAAGAGGTAAGTCTTCAAGCCGCTTGGCTTCCTCTTCTTTCTGCTGAATAAGCTTGGCTAAGGCTTCATCATCAAACTCATCATCTGATAGCTCAATCATGTTGGCTGCATCCATCAGGGATAGAGTAGGCTTTGGGCCATGAGAAGCAAAAACCTTCCTTTTCATACGCCTATGAAGGCGTTCTTCTTCCTCAGGCTCTTCTGGATTATCTGTAGGAGAGCGTGAAGCCTGAGGTGAGTGAACAGATGGCTTGGGAGGCACTGAGGCCTTCGGCTTTGAAGCTTTTATCTTCTTCAGAGGCTTCGGCCTTGGAGCTGGTGGATGCTCATCATCATCATCGTCAGAGTCAGACAGTATAGGGTCTGAGCCACGAATGCTCAATGGATGAGGATTGCTAGGCATTGGAGGCCTGAACTTGCATGGATAGAAGCCCATATTGATGGCTTTAGCCTTTGTCTTCGGATGAAGATTTCTGTAAACAATATATGTCCAAGGTGCCTTTTCAGCACACTTCTCAGCGTATTCCTTGGTGACGAAGTGGTAGTTGAACCACTCCACACTCCAATATCTTCGAATCCATTGGATTCGATTCTTGCGCTGTGTATATGTTTCCTCCTCATCAGACTTGTACTGCTCATAAAGTGCTGGAGGAAGATCCTTAGCAGTATTTTTACGTCTCTGTTTCCCTCCCTTCTTGATTGGTTTATCATCGGCCATTGGCTTCGACAGAGGCTTCAGCAGTGTCTTCACAGGAGTGCGCAAATATGATCACGTACCAGAGGATTCCAGATGAATCTGCAAATAGTCTGCAAATGAATTCAGACTATGAGATCCTAGTGATTCTGCTGCGGACATGTACCTGTTAAAGAGTTAGAGACGCGAGGGAAGATGAGAGGTCATATGCATTCTTAGATGATTTGGAATATAGCACTGTTTTGACAAGACATTGACCTTATACCGAAGACATTCACTTCAATAGATAATATGGTGATTTCAGATTTGTACAAGTCCAAGGATTCGTACAAGTGAGGAATCAAACCAAGTTTCAGACCACAAAGTGAATATATTTGGCAAGTATAGATCTAGATCTAGATTCGGTTGAGTGGAAAGTGAAGAAACAACAACTGACATTTTTGGTAAGAATTTTGGATCAAAATGCGGGGTAAAAATAGATCTTCAATTACCGCGATGAAGAACGAGATGAACTGCTCGACGCGGCGGAGAAGCCGAGCGGTTCAATCTGCCTCACCCTAACTTGGTGGAGACAGACAACTACGGCGGCATCGAGCGGAGGATGAACGCGTCCGGCGTGAGTACATCGTCGGAGAAGTCGTGGCAGCGAAGCACTTCGTCTTCGGCGACGATGGATTCCAGCGACGGCGCTAGGGTTTTGAGCACGTGGGGTGGTGGAGGAAGAGGAAGGTAATAATGGAAGGGGGTAACTCGTATTTATAAGGGTGGAAGAGTTCGAACTAATAAGACGAATATACCCCTGTCTCTTTGGTTAAAGTGGGACACGTGGCATGCATGCAAACCACTTGACAACCCACTTCCATAATCGAAGCGGCGGCGCGATAGTTGTTGCTAAAGACACGGAGACAGTTTAGATTTGAGAATTAAATATGTGGTTGATTTGTCTTCGACTGACAAGGACGCAGTGAAGACAGTCAACACGTGTCAACATAGAATGCATATGACTGGATTTAGAATAGATTGGACGAGGTAAGAACAGAGGAGAATGTCGGGTCCGATCACATTTGCCTAGGAAAATATCGAAGATAAAGCTATAGGACAAATGCTGTATAGGACAAAACTCTAATCCAAATGAAGATCTGCAAATAGTTTTCAACTGAAACACATGTGCATATAACAAGGTTTTGTTCCGAAGATATTCAGCTCTCGAAGACATATGAAAAAGATGAGGTAAAAGCAATGTCTTCGAGATTGGTTGGTGGCGTTTCCCACCGTATAAGAATGTTTGACCCAGACACGGCGCACAATTATCGTGGCGCTCTGAAGTCATATTCTTCGTTAATGTATTCACATTCAGATTGTAAGTCTTCATGAGTTGAAGACATATGTTACATCATGTGTTGTGCATCAAAGTCGTCAACATGCATAAGCGTTAGGATGTATTCCCATTTCAAAGGACATTTGAGGATTCTAAGATATTTAGCTCACACCGCAACTTGCAAAACCTCTTCTCATCCAAAGGCTTCGTGAAGATATCTGCCAGTTGATCTTCAGTGTCTGCATGCTTGATGTTGATGTCGCCCTTCATCACATGATCCCAAAGAAAATGATGTCGTATCTGAATGTGCTTCGTCTTCGAGTGCTGTAATGGGTTGTAGGAGATCTTGATTGCACTCTCATTGTCGCAGTAGAGAGGTACATCCTTCAGGTTGATGCCGTAGTCCTTGAGTGTCTGCTTCATCCAGAGAAGCTGAGTGCAGCATGCACCAGCAGCAATGTATTCTGCTTCAGCAGTGGAGAGTGAGACACAGTTCTACTTCTTCGAAGACCAACATACAAGGGATCGTCCAAGAAAGTGACAAGTGCCTGATGCAGACTTGCGATCAACTCTGTCGCCAGCGAAGTCAGAATCTGAGTAGCCAATCAGCTCAAACTTCGAACCCTTTGGATACCATAATCCTAGTGTTGGGGTGTGAGCCAGATATCTAAGTATTTGCTTCACCGCAAGGTGATGAGATTCCTTTGGTGCCACTTGAAATCGGGCGCACATGCAAACGCTAAGCATTATATCTAGCCTAGATGCACATAAGTACAACAAAGATCCAATCATGGAGCGATATACCTTCTGATCGAAATCTTTACCATTTTCGTCAGTGCAGAGGTGTCTGTTGGTAGGCATTGGCGTCTTGAAGCCTTTGGCTTCATTCATGCCAAGTTTCTTGAGGTAGTCCTTGAGGTACTTCTCCTGAGATATGAAGATGCCATTTGGTTGTTGTCGAATCTGAAGCCCTAGGAAGAACTTCAGCTCTCCCATCATCGATATTTGATACTTCTCTTGCATCATATAAGCAAACTCATCACTGTATTTGTTGTTAGTACAGCCGAAGATAATGTCGTCCACATATATTTGACATACAAATAGTTCACTATTATATGATTTAGTGAAGAGAGTGGGATCGAGTGAACCAGGTTTGAAGTCTTTCTTCATGAGGAATTCCTTGAGTGTGTCATACCAAGCTCTTGGTGCTTGCTTGAGGCCATAGAGTGCCTTGTTGAGCTTGAAGACATGGTCAGGATGCTTTGGATCTTCAAACCCTGGTGGCTGAGCAACATATACTTCTAACTCAATCTTACCATTGAGGAATGCACTTTTGACATCCATTTGATACAAGCATATATCATGATGGTTAGCATAGGCAAGCAATATATGAATGGCTTCGAGTCTAGCTACAGGTGCAAAGGTTTCACCAAAGTCGATACCCTCAACCTGAGTGTAGCCTTGAGCCACCAGTCGCGCCTTGTTTCTGACGACTTGGCCAGACTCATCTTGCTTGTTGCGAAAAATCCACTTGGTACCGATGATGTTGTGCTTCCTCGGATCAGGACGCTTTACGAGCTCCCACACATTGTTCAGCTTGAACTGGTGAAGCTCTTCCTGCATGGCTTGAATCCATTCCGATTCCTTGAAGGCTTCATCTACTTTGGTGGGTTCTGTGATAGATACAAAAGCAAAGTGCCCACAAAAGTTAGCCAGTTGAGTAGCTCTTGAGCGAGTAAGTGGACCTGGTGCATTTATTCATATGGGGTGGCCTGATCTTCTCAGTAAGCTGGCAGTGGTATGATGATGATGATAGATAACTGGGTGTCGCCAATGATCTCTCCTCGCTAGATCCCTGATGCCAGTGCAACAACTCTCTACCCTTCGGATATTCACGACTTCACACACTTGCGCAACGTAGCCGTCGACCACGAAATGGTATAATTGCAATTCACTAATTCCCAATGGAACAGCAGATTACACTCAACTTGTAGTTCAAATCTCCAGATCGATACGAATTGGAGATGCAATTTCAGATGAATGCTTGATAGCAAGTTCAACGAAACTAGGGTTTAATTTTAACGTGGTCTAACCCTAATTGTGGGCGCCCCAAGAGTACTTATAGAGGTGGGGGCGTCCACCACACAACCCAGACCCGAACCCAACTTGGGTTCAGCCAAACCGACTCAGTTCGACTCAAACTGATACAAAACTGACCCAATGGTTGGGTGCAGCCAACTAGGCGCGCATGCATTATGTGTATGGCATACAAGCACTTGGTGGTGCGCCATATGTGGCCTCCTGCGTGGTGCCCTCCTCCTCATGCTGGTCGCCGGCCTCCCTCTCCTCCCTCGCGTCCATGTGCATGATCACCACGTCTTGCTCCAGCTGCTTCAACTCCTCATTCCCTCGTGCTATGCCTTCTTCTCCCATGAACCTGAGTATGCAAACACACAAAGACTTAGGCAGTAAACAATTCTCATTAATGAAATAATCAGAATCTATTAGGAGCAAATTCACCTGTTGTTCTATTAGCTTTGCAAGGGCTCTTGTAATAGGTCCAATTCTGATTTCATCATTGGACTTCTTCTTTGCAGCAATTGGTTGTTCGACATCATGAGGTGGAGATGGAACAATAGTAGGGATGTCCTCATCATCTCCCCCCCCCTTCAAAAGGCGTCGACCTCGACGCTCCAAGGTCTTGTCCATCATATGGTGACAAATCAGCAACGTTGAAGCTGTTGCTAACGCCACCAAACTCAGCAATAGGAATATCAATCGAGTAGGCATTGTCATTTATCTTGGCTAACACCTTGTAAGGACCAGCACCACGCGGCCGCAACTTGGAACGCCGCAACTGTGGGAACCTATCCTTGCGCTGATGCACCCAAACCATATCTCCAGGCCGAAACAAAACTTACTTTCTTGATTGGTTTCTTGCAACAGCAACGTTCTTGCCTTTCTTCTCAATAGCCGCTCGTGTCCTCTCATGAATTTTCTTCACATAATCTGCTCTTTTTGATGCCTCCATATTTACTCTCTCATGCAATGGAAGAGGCAGCAAATCTAGCGGTGTGATTGGTTTGAAGCCATACACCACCTCAAAAGGACAAAGCTGGGTAGTAGTGTGCACCGCTCTGTTATATGCAAACTCAACATCTGGCAAACACTCCTCCCACTCACGCAGATTTTTCTTGATCATAGCTCGCAGCAATTGTGACAATGTTCGATTCACCACCTCCGTTTGACCATCCGTTTGGGGATGACATGTAGTACTGAACAACAGCTTCGTTCCTAGCTTTACCCATAGGGTCTTCCAGAAGTAGCTCATAAACTTCACGTTCCTGTCAGAAACAATTGTCTTTGGCACTCCATGCAAGCGTACGATGTCCCTGAAAAACAGGTTAGCAATATGCGACGCATCGTCGCTTTTGTGGCATGTAATAAAATGTGCCATCTTAGAAAATCTATCCACTGCCACAAATATAGAATCATGACCTCTTTTAGTGTGTGGCAAACCTAACACAAAATCCATACTTATATCTTCCCATGGTGCGGTAGGTGCAGGTAGTGGTGTATACAAACCGTGAGGCTTCAGTTTGGACTTGGACGTGTTACATGTAATGCAGCGCCTAACAAACCTGTCCACGTCGCGCCTCATCTTGGGCCAATAAAAATGATCAGCTAGCATGAGCAACGTCTTCTCACGCCCAAAATGACCCATCAATCCTCCTGCATGTGATTCCTGCAACAATAGCAAACGCACCGACGATTCTGGAACACATAGTTTGTTAGCACGAAACAAAAATCTATCATGTATGTGGTACTTGTCCCATGCGGTTCGAAGCATACACAAACGATATGGTTCAGCAAAATCATGATCAGTTGCATACAAATCACACAAGCTCTCTAAACCAGGAATTTTAACATCGAGATGTGTCAATAACATGTTCTTCCTAGATAGAGCATCAGCAACAACATTATCTTTCCCTTTCTTATGCTTAATTATGTAGGGAAACGACTCAATGAACTCAACCCACTTAGCTAGGCGCCTATGCAAGTTAGATTGAGCTTTCAGATATTTCAAAGCTTCATGATTAGAATGTATGATAAATTCTTTTGGCCACAAATAATGTTGCCAAACCTCAAGAACTCTAACAAGCACATACATTTCTTTATCATAAACAGGATAATTCAGTCTAGCACCAGAAAGTTTCTCGCTGAAATAAGCAATAGGTCTACCTTCTTGCATCAACACACCACCAATTCCTATACCACTAGCATCACATTCAATTTCAAATTGCTTAGAAAAATCTGGTAGTGCAAGTAATGGTGCAGAAGTAAGCAAACGCTTCAGCTCATCAAATGCATGATCTTGTGCAGCGCCCCAAACAAAAGGCACTCCTTTCTTAGTTAATTCATTCAATGGTGCAACAATAGTACTAAAGTCTTTCACAAAACGCCGATAGAAACCAGCAAGACCGTGAAAACTTCGTACTTGACTAACATTCATGGGAGTAGGCCAATTTTGAATTGCTTCAATTTTAGATGAATCTACTTCTACTCCATGCTTAGATACAACGTATCCCAGAAATATGAGCTTATCTTTTGCAAATGTGCACTTCTCAAGATTAGCATACAATTTAGCATCACGCAACACTTGCAAAACTTGTCTAATATGATCACAATGTTCAGATTCATTGCGGCTGTAAATAAGTATGTCATCAAAATATACAACCACAAAACGACCAATAAACTCTCGCAAAACATGATTCATTAATCTCATGAATGTACTAGGTGCATTAGTGAGACCAAAAGGCATAACTAGCTACTCATACAAACCAAATTTAGTTTTGAAAGCAGTTTTCCATTCATCCCCTTCTTTCATCCTAATTTGATGATAACCACTACGCAAATCAATTTTAGAGAAAACAGCAGCACCACTCAATTCATCTAGCATATCCTCTAAGCGTGGAATAGGATGACGATATCGAATAGTCATGTTGTTAATAGCTCTACAATCTATGCACATGCGCCATGTACCATCTTTCTTAGGCACCAAAATAACAGGAACAACACAAGGACTAAGAGAAACACGAATATACCCTTTGTCTAGTAGTGCTTGCACTTGCTTCTGTATTTCCTTCGTTTCTTCGGGGTTGGTCCTCTATGGCGCTCGGTTGGGGAGGCTAGCGCCTGGTATGAGATCAATTTGGTGCTCAATTCCACGCAATGGTGGCAGCCCCGCTCGTACCTCCGCCGGAAACACATCGCCATACTCCTGCAAAACAGTAGACACACCAAGAGAAACAGGTTGCATATCATTAGAAACTAAAACCTCGCCTTTGTACATAAGCACAAGAGGCATGGCTGTAGGATCCTCTCTAAATTCTCTCATGTCTTCTTTGGTGGCTAATATAAGCAAACTAGGCGCTCTCGCACTTTTCGTTATATTGTCACTCACGGCTATTACATTGTTTGCTCGTGCAGGTGGCTGTTCGATATTCACTTCTGTTTTCTGACGAGACTCATTCACAATTTGCTGCGGTGACATAGGCTGTAGATTTATTTTCTTGCCCTTGAACTCCAAGTGATAAGTGTTGGCGCGGCCATTGTGTTGCACATGTCGATCATACAGCCATGGCCGACCCAACAATAGATGGAAAACAGTCATAGGAACCACATCAAATTCAATGGAATCCTTGTATGGTCCTATCTCAAAATTCACACGCACCATATGATTCACCTTCATCTCTCCATTGTCACTCAGCCATTGTATGTAGTATGGGTTTGGATGAGGCAAATACTTCAAATTCAGCTTGGCACATAATTCTTTGCTTGCAAGATTGCGGCAGCTACCTCCATCAATAATTACCTTGCAAGCTTTGTTTGGACCAACTAGTGCTTTTGTTTGGAACAAATTACAGCGCTGGGAATCAGCATGTTGCTGCACACTAAGAGCACGCTGTGATACAACAAGAGTAGGTGCTGTAGAAGCAAAAGCATCCATGCCGACCTCACTAGTATAATCATCTTCATCAGAAGCATAAGGATCAGCATCATCTCCAGTCTCATACTCGTTGTCATCATTAACAATCATCACTTTTCTGTTCGGGCACTCTCTCTTGAAGTGTCCCTTGCCTCCACATGTATGACATATCATATCTCTATTACGGGCTGTAGACATGTTGGAACCTGAGCTAGCAGCAGGAGCAGCAGGTTTCTTCGATTGTGAAACAGTGGAGGCTGGTTTTGGTGCAGAAGAAAAGGGGCGGCTGGCAGCGCCCTCACTAGGCATGTAAGGGGGCGGCTGTGTTTTGTTGGAGAATCGCCCAGCTGTAGTATAACGGGCTTTAATTTGAGCTTCTTCGGCCAACTGGGACTCAGCTTCTCTTGCATGATGTAGCAGCTCGTTCATGGTATTGTATTGGTGATGCCTAACAATACCCTTGATGTTATATTTTAGCCCGTGGAGAAAACATTGCATAGTCATCTCAACAGATTCTCTAACTCGTGCACGCTGCAGCAACATCTCCATCTCCATGTAATATGCATCAACCGTCATGGAACCTTGCTTCAATTGTGTCAATTTATCATAAACCGTCCGCAAGTAATTAGTGGGAACAAAACGAGCTCGCATGATCTCCTTCATATTGCGCCATGTAAGAATAGGTAACTCATTGTCTTCTCGTCGATCGCGCACAATGCTATCCCACCAACGCAAAGCATAACCATCAAATTCTGAGGAAGCAAGCTTGATCTTCCTATCTTCAGTGTAGTCATGCAAACGCCATAATTTCTCCATCTTGAGCTCCCATGTGAGGTACTCTTCTACATCAGTGGAGCCTTCAAATCTAGAAATTGTGAACTTAGGCTTGCCCAAGCCATCATCCTCCTGAAATGGTACACGCCGAGCACCCAGTGGTGGTGGACGACCAGGCCCTTGAAAGCCACGCCCACGGCCATTATTGCCCAACATGTTTTCATTGTCTCCATGGACACTATCATCATCTCCATGGCCCTCATGTTGGCGTTGCTCAATAACTACACGCAGCCCATTGACTGAAGTTGTCAATTGCTGTATGCTTGTGTGGAGATCATTGACTTGTGTTTGCATAACATTGACTGTAGTTTCAGTTGCACCCACTTTCATTTGTATAGCTTGAATATCAGCATCAATATTGTCAGTGGATCGAGTGATAAGCCCTGTCAAATGATCGCTATGAGCTTCATATTCCTTCCATGTAACACAGTCGTCACCATCCTTTTTCTGCATCACATCAACACCATTCTCAGACATGATTAGCAGGTTAGTGTACTAAATCAAAAATCGGTTTGGTAGAACACTCACAACTCACTGAAAACTGACAAGAAAAGGAAATCTTACCGTTCCAAAGTGAATAGCAATGCACACTTACCAGGTCGGATAGAAGATTAGTGCACGGATGTGATGATGTGAATACCAGGGTATAAGAGCTACCACATGACAGAGAAGGATTATATTTGGTGGAGCTGTAGGTATGGTACCCTATCTACACCAATTCACAAATCCTAGTGCTGATCGTATGACAAAAAGACCCACGGAAACACACACGGTGGAGATAAATGGGGCAAATGCAACTCTGAAAATGAGCTCCAAAAATTGAGGTATGTCGGAGTAATGCTCATGTTGCAATTGCATAGGAGAGACGCTAGCAAAAAGCTCAAGTGATACGGGCACAAGATTGCTCAATCTACTAGTGCAAACAACATGATAATACAATTCCAACACTGCAATAGATAGCAGCAACTTCCGGCCAATGTCTCTCTCTTTTATTTCTTTCTCTCCCTTTTCTTTCTTTCTCTCTCTTTTCCTTCTTTCTCTCTTCTCTTCTCTTTTGGCCACAAACGTCGCACCGCGGATTTTTTTTTCAACAAGGCAGAAACAATTTGCACAAGAAAAACCCTAATCAGAGCAGCCCAATGAGCACAAGGAAAAGCTAGTCTCAATAGGTAAGTTCCTACGCAAAGCAAAGATTGGCTTGTCTATGGCGCACAAAAGGAAAAACTTGATTTAATTCGGACTGGAAAAAGGACACAGAAAACAAAACCGACTCAAAACCCTAACTGAAATTAGACGGCAGAAACTCACGCGCGGAGGCAGACAATTCATGCTGGGTGTCTGGTGGCGGGCGTAAGCTCGCGCGCGGGGTCAGACAACGATTGTTGGGTGTCTGGTGGCGGGCGTAAGCAGCGGCAGGAGCTTGACTCGGAAAGAAAAACAAAGCCGGCTAGAACAAGGACTTTGCAGCCGACTCGGATCAGGCCAAGATCACGACTAAAACTAGGACTCCGACGACAACCCTAGACGGCTGCTTAGATGACTTGGATCAAAGAGAAAAGCTATGCAAAAACGACCAGCAACTAGGACTGACGAACAGATGTTATCTAGGCTATGGCAAAGCTAAACCCTAATATTTTTGTGAGGCTTTTTCTAGATAGGACGAAAACAAAACTAGACTATGGATGGATTTGGTGGATGCTTACCGAGGCAACACTGGAAATCTGATACCAAGATGATATGGGGTGGCCCGATCTTCTCAGTAAGCTAGCAGTGGTATGATGATGATGATAGATAACTGGGTGTCGCCAATGATCTCTCCTCGCTAGATCCCTGATGCCAGTGCAACAGCTCTCTACCCTTCGGATATTCACGACTTCACACACTTGCGCAACGTAGCCGTCGACCACGAAACAGTATAATTGCAATTCACTAAGTCCCAATGGAACAGCAGATTACACTCAACTTCTAGTTCAAATCTCCAGATCGATACGAATTGGAGATGCAATTTCAGATGAATGCTTGATAGCAAGTTCAACGAAACTAGGGTTTAATTTTAACGTGGTCTAACCCTAATTGTGGGCGCCCCAAGAGTACTTATAGAGGTGGGGGCGTCCACCACACAACCCAGACCCGAACCCAACTTGGGTTCAGCCAAACCGACTCAGTTCGACTCAAACTGATACAAAACTGACCCAATGGTTGGGTGCAGCCAACTAGGCGCGCAGGCCTTATGTGTATGGCGTACAAGCACTTGGTGGTGCGCCATATGTGGCCTCCTGCGTGGTGCCATCCTCCTCATGCTGGTCGCCGGCCTCCCTCTCCTCCCTCACGTCCATGTGCATGATCACCACGTCTTGCTCCAGCTGCTTCAACTCCTCATTCCCTCGTGCTATGCCTTCTTCTCCCATGAACCTGAGTATGCAAACACACAAAGACTTAGGCAGTAAACAATTCTCATTAATGAAATAATCAGAATCTATTAGGAGCAAATTCACCTGTTGTTCTATTAGCTTTGCACGGGCTCTTGTAATAGGTCCAATTCTGATTTCATCATTGGACTTCTTCTTTGCAGCAATTGGTTGTTCGACATCATGAGGTGGAGATGGAACAATAGTAGGGATGTCCTCATCATTTATGCTGTCAAGCATTCTCTCAATTTGAACTTCATTTGCCACACGCGGATGTGCGGGGCGAAGACTCTGTTCAGGCTGCTGAGTATCGTCTTCATCAGCAGCATTGTCTTCGAGTACAACATTGTCTTCGCATTGAGTAGATGGAGGAATGATGACTTCTTCTACAACCACAGGTTCTTCAGGCATGATTTCTTCGGTGCCCATCAGTCGAATAGCTTCATCAGGAGGTGGTTCATCTAGCACAGAAGGTAGGTGCTCTCTTCGCGAGCCATTAGTTTCATCGAATCGCACGTCTACAGTTTCAACAACCTTGTTGTGAAGGATGTTGAAGACCCTGTAGGTGTGCGAATCCTTTCCATAACCAAGCATGAAACCCTCATGTGCTTTCGGTGCAAATTTAGAATTGTGGTGTGGATCCCTTATCCAGCATCTTGCACCGAAGACTTTGAAATAACTTACATTGGGTTTCTTACCAGTGAGAAGCTCATATGATGTTTTCTTGAAGAACTTGTGAAGATAAACTCTATATGATGTGACATGCAGTGTCAATGGCTTCAGGCCATAGCTTCCGTGGTGTCTTGTATTCATCAAGCATGGTGCGAGCCATCTCAATAAGAGTCCTATTCTTGTGCTCCACAACTCCATTCTGCTGGGGAGTATATGGAGCAGAGAACTCATGAGTGATGCCAAGAGTATCAAGAAAGATGTCCAGGCCTGTGTTCTTGAATTCAGTGCCATTGTCACTCCTGATATGCTTGATCTTGATGTTGTAGTTGTTCATACACCTATTTGCAAAGTGCCTGAAGACATCCTGCACTTCAGTTTTGTAAAGAATGATATGCACCCAAGTGTATCGAGAATAGTCATCAACAATCATGAAGCCATATAGATTTGCAGAGGTAGAGAAGGTGGAATAGTGAGTAGGGCCAAATAAGTCCATGTGTAGCAGCTCGAAGGGACGTGAGGTCATCATGATAGTCTTCGAGGGGTGTTTGGCCCTGGTCATTTTCCCGGCTTCATAGGCACCACAGAGGTGGTCCTTCTTGAACTTGACACCCTCGACGCCAATGATCAGCTTCTTCTTGGCGAGTGTGCACAAGTTCCTCATCCCAGCATGCCCTAGCCTTCTGTGCCATAGCCAGCACTCCGAAGCTTTTGCTAGAAGACATGAGGCAACCTGTGGTCCTGCAGAGAAGTCTACCATGTACAAATCACCTCTTCGAAAACCTTCGAAGACTTTGGTTTTGTCAGAGGCCATTAGAACCACACATCGAAATTTTCCGAAGATGACAAGCATATCTAAGTCACAGAGCATTGAGACAGACATCAAGTTGTAACCAAGGGATTCGACAAGCATGACGTTTTCCATGTGCCAGTCCCTTGAGATAGCAACTCTACCTAGTCCCAACACTTTGCTGCTGCTCTTGTCAGCAAAGACAATGTGGTCTTTTGTTGGAGGTCGAAGAGTTTGCTCCATCAATAGGCTTCAATCACCAGTCATGTGACTGGTGCAACCACTATCCATGATCCATTCAGTGGCATTGGATTTGTCTTCCTGCATTGAGAATTAGTTTGGTTCACCAAGGCATGCAATAGTAACATGCATTGATGAGAGATATAGCAATGCAAATTTATAGACGACATTGGACGAAATGAATGATAACATTCGTATTAATTGTCTTGCATCCAAACAAGATAGTGTTCGGGTCTCCAGAGATAATCTTCGGGATAGGCTTCTTCCTATCTGGAGACCCGATGCTGCATGAAGATATTAGTTCTTCTTAACCACCCACATGCGAAGGGGTGGATTAGAAGCAATAAGACGTAAGGCAGCATCAGAGAATTTGGGCAAAGTTGCCCTAATAGCACGTTTCACAGGAGGGTTAGTGTACTCAAATGAATAGGCTGAGAAATTCTTGGTTGGATGAACATAACGGTTCATGCCATAGTGCACATATTCATGTGTCATTTGAGTCCTTCCCTGCAAAACAAATTTGTTAGAGTGATCATGTGAAGGCCTTTGTCTTCTCGAAGACATTGATCTGGGGTTTGTCTTCTTCTTGAGAGATGTCGTCATGACATTTACACGAAGCTTCTCAAGAAGACTTTTGGGAACCCAGATCTTCTTCAAGGGAGAACCATTCCTGCAGTTAGTACCAACAAATCTGGCAAACACTTCACCATTTTGGCATTTGAACAGTTTATAGTTGAAATCAAAGGATTCATCAATGATGAGAGGATTAGCACAGTTGAAGCCTGATAATGTGGAAGGATCAACTGAAGGACTTTTTGCAGCAACCCATGTGGTTTTGGGGTACTGCTCAGGTGTCCAGTAAGATCCATCAACATTGAGGTTTCTTTCGAAACCAATGATAATCCCCAAGTGCAAGGAATCATCGTAGCAATTTCCAAAGGTGGAAGTGATAAGTATGGAGTGTCGAACCCACAAGGAGCTAAAGGTAAGATCAATATTCTCTCAAGTCTGATCTTCCACGGATACGACTCTACGTACGTCGAACGTTTGCTTCCAACTAGAAATGAGAAATAAAACTACGTTGTGGGTATTAAGAGGATAGCTTTGCATGATATCGGAGAACTAAAATATAAAAATAGGTGTTGTTATCATAAAGTTAGAATATATTACAATATATTACAAACAATGAGTGTGGAATAATGATGGGCCGGTGTGCGGAATTGTCCTAGGCAATTGTTAACAAGATCGGTAATCATTATTGCAATTTTATATGAGGGAGAGGCATAAGCTAACATACTTTCTCTACTTGGATCATATGCACTTATGATTGGAACTCTAGCAAGCATCCGCAACTACTAAAGATCATTAAGGTAAAACCCAACCATAGCATTAAAGCATCAAGTCCCCTTTATCCCATACGCAACAACCCACCTACTCGGGTTTATGCTTCTCTCACTCAAGCAACCCACTATAAGCGAATCATGAACGTATTGCAACACCCTACAGCGGGAATCCTTCACGTGTGCGCGGCACGGAAGGCACCATAGGACAACACCAAAGTAAAACATACAACTCAAACCAATCTAGATCATCAATCAACCCAAAGGACAAAAGTAATCTACTCAAAACATCATAGGATAGCAACACATCTTTGGATCATAATACGTGGCATAAAGCACCATGTTCAAGTAGGGGATTACAGCGGGGTGCGGGAGAGTGGACCGCTGAAAGGAGATGAGGATGGTGATGAAGAAGGTGATGTTGATGAAGACGATCACCGTGGCGATGGTTCCCCCGGTGGCACTCCGGCACCACCGGGAGAGAGGGGGAGAGGGTCTCCCCCTTGTGATTCCTCCTCCATGGCCTCCCCCCTGAGTGGGGAGAGGTTCTCCCTCTGGTCCTTGGCCTCCATGGCGATGATGGCCCCTCCGTCTTCCTCCTCCATGGTCTCCGGTGATGGTGACCCCCTCCGGCAGGGTGCCGGAGAGGGCCAAGATTGATCTTTCGTGGCTACAGAGACTTGCGGCGGCGGAACTTCCGATCTAGGTTTCTTTTCAGAGATTTCTATATTTATAAGAGTTTTTGGCATTGGTCCCACGTCCAGAAGGTTCCCGAGGAGGTGACAAGCCAGGGGCGCGCCCTAGGGGGGGCGCCCCCCACACTTGTGACTTCCTCAGCCTTCCTCTCCGGTGAATTTTCGCTCCAGTATTTTTTATATTTTCCAAAAATATTCTCCGTAAATTTTCAGCTCATTCCGAGAACTTTTATTTCTGCACAAAAACAACACCACGGTAGTTCTACAGAAAACAGCGTCAGTTCGGGTTAGTTCTAATCAAATCATACCAAAATCATATAAAATTATTGTAAACATGGCATGAATACTTCATAAATTATAGATACGTTGGAGACGTATCAACCAACACCCTCTTTCCTAGGGTTTTTATTCAGTATAGTCTTCTTCAGGACATCACAAAGAATCTGATGCCCTTTCAGACTCTTGTACATGCCAGTTTCAAGCAATGTCTTCAACCTGTCATTGTCATCGGTGATAGCAGTGGCTTCCTCAGATGAGGGGTTAGGTGCCAGAGATACAGTTGAAGATAAAGCATTTTCAGAAGCATTTGAACATTCAGCAGTTGAATCATTAACTTCACGTGCAATACACTTTAAGCATGGAGTGTTAAATTCATCCTGAGCGGTACTGATCTGCTCTGCTAGGAGTGAGTCGGTTTCCTTCCATAGGTCATCAAGTGCGTCCCTCAACTTTTCTAGATCAATCTTCTTCTGAAGATATTCAAGAGAAAGCTTTTCATGATTAGTTGAGAGGGCATCATGACGACTTTGGAGATCCTCAAACCTTGAACGAAGACTACGCATGTCTTCAGCCATAGTTTCGTTCAGACTCATCTCTTCGCATAACAGGTCATCGCTTTTCTCTAGAGTAGATTGCATTTTCTCCATAGCATTTTGTTGCTTGGTGGCAATTTTTACAAGTTTAGCATAGCTTGGTTTCATGTCATTATCAGATTCAGCGTCAGGTTCATATTCATGACGTGAGGACTTTGAGGATACCTTGGTGGCTTTCGCCATGAAGCAGTAGGCTGGTGTAGGGTCATCATCACAGACTTCGGTGTTGAAGAAGGAGCCGTTGTCTTCAGATTCGAAGACAGACGTAGATAGATAAGCCGAAGCCATTGCCAGTCCAGCTACTTCAGCGTCAGATTCCTCCTCAGATGCTTCCTCAGCCTCAGAACCAGATTCAGACTGTGAATCCATCTCCTTTCCGATGAAGGCATGGGCCTTTCCTGATGAACTCTTCCTGTGTGACGAAGACTTTGCATACTTCTTCTTCTTCTTATCATCGGAGTCGTAGTTCTTGCTCTTCTTCTAGGATTCCTTTTCCCATTGAGGGCAATCAGCAATGAAGTGACCAGTTTTCTTGCACTTGTGACAGGTTTGCTTCTTGCTGTCCTTGGAAGACATATCTCCAGATCTCTTGGAATCACGTTTTGAAGATTTAGCATAGCGTTTTGACTTGGCAAACTTCCGAAACTTCCTGACAAGCAAGGCAAGTTCCTTTCCAAAGTCTAGCATCATCAAAACTGTATTCAGAGTTGTCTTCGGATGAAGACACAGCTTTGGCCTTCAGCGCATGGGAGCGACTGTAGCTTGGTCCGTAGATATCTCTCTTCTCAGCTTGTTGGAATTCGTGAGTGTTCAGCCTCTCAAGTACATCAGCTGGGTCCAAACTCTTGAAGTCAGGGCGCTCTTGGATCATAAGTGCGAGAGTGTCAAAGGAACTATCAAGTGATCTGAGTAGCTTCTTGACGACTTCATGTTTGGTGATATCAGTGGCGTCGAGTGCATTCAGCTCATTTGAAATGTCAGTGAGACGATCAAAGGTTAGCTGAACATTTTCGTTGTCGAGTCTCTTGAAGCGGTTGAACAAGTTACGAAGCACATCAACACGAGAGTCTCTTTGAGATGAGACACCTTCATTCACTTTGGACAGCCATTCCCAAATTTGCTTAGCAGTGTGAAGTGCATTCACACGGCCATACTGTCCTTTGGTCAGATGTCCACAGATGATGTTCTTGGCGGTGGAGTCGAGTTGCGTGAACCTCTTCACATCATCAGGAGTAACAGCTTCGCCAACATCGGGAATGCCCGCCATGACGACATACCATAGGTCGTTGTCAATGGCTTCGAGATGCATGCACATCTTGTTCTTCCAGTAGGGGTAGTCGGTGCCATCGAAGACAGGGCACGCAGCGGAGACCTTGATTATCCCCGCAGTTGACATAGCTAAAACTCCACGGTGGTTAAACCGAAACATAGAACAAGGGAGTACTTTGCTCTGATACCAATTGAAAGTGCTAGTTATCGACTAGAGGGGGGTGAATAGGCGATTTTTATGAAAGGCTTCGAAACAGTGAATGTATTCGAACTAAGCGGAAACGTAAACAGATCAGGTAGGGATACAATCAAGGATCTAGACAGAGCATGCAAGGCAGTGAAGACATTCAAGCAAGTTAAGCATAATCATCATGAACACTAAGATGAGTCGAAGACAAACTTAGATGGTATGAAAATAAACAGTAGATATGAATGTCTTCGGAGAAAGTCTTCACGCAATGTTCAAGCACAGATTTCACAGTTCGGAGTAGAAATGTAGGAGTGAAGGATAGAACCAGTTGCTTGACGAAGACACAGGATTTGTTGGACCAGTTCCAGTTGCTGTGACAATTGTACGTCTGGTTAGGGAGGCTGAGATTTAACTCAGAAGACCTCGTCTTCACCTTATTCCCCTTGAGCCGAAGTCACTTAGACAACGCCCAATCACTCAGGTAAGTCTTCAAGGGAGACTTCCGAAACCCGTACAAACTTGGTCACCCGACAGTCCACAATGACTCTTGGACGCTCTAGACCCAGACGCCTAACCGTCTGGAAGATCACAGTCTTCAAGTGTAATAAGTCTTCAGCTCTCTCAGAACAGAATGACTTCGGTGATGCTCAAACACTCTAGCTCTAGGTGTTTAGGTGTATCCTCGCAGGATGTGTCTCTCTCAATGTCTTCGAGGTGGGTTGCTCCAAAACGACAGCAGTCGTATCTCTCTCTGAGCAGCCACCTTCACATGGTGGAGGGGATGGGCTATTTATAGCCAGCGGGCAACCCGACCTGATATGACCAAAATGACCCTGGGTCAATGGCCAACCGACACATGTCACAACGGTCGGATTTCAAACACACGCGGCAGCTTTACTTGGGCTACAAGTAAACCTGACTCAACCAACTCTGGAAGAGATTTCCTCTCATAGTCTTCACTCGAAGACATAGGTATGGGTTGAGCATCACGTCAGCATCTGACTTCGACCACATCGACCCCACTTAACAGTACGGTGGTTCCTATAACTCAGGAAAGAACAAACAAAACTACCAAAAGACTTCGTCTTCGCGTTTCATTGTCTTCGGACGAATGTCTTCGTCCACCACCAATGGCTTCAGCCGTCATCAATGTCTTCGGACATTTTTGGGGGTCGTCTTCGACGGCTAAACCGAAACTCCAGGGACTTCTCTTTGTGTTAACCTGTGAACTCGCACAAACACATTAGTCCCTCAACCACGTTTGTCTTCAATACTCCAAAACCAAACAAGGGTGGCACTAGATGCACTTATAGGATCCCTCGAACGGTTCGTCCAAGCACCGCAGATGCGATGCCTCCAAGGTATCCACACGTACGGGGGCAGCGTCGGGCGGCGGACTGCTAGGTTCGATCGCACGGCACGGTGGCGTGGGGAGTGGCGTTGGCTGTCGACGGGAGGAAAAAGATCAACCCTGAAAGGTGTGCCCACTCCCCTTTATATAGACCTCTGAGGTGGGCTCAACACTTGAGGCCCACGACGAGTCTATCCCATTTTCCATTCGGATCCAATCCGAATGGGCTGCAATCCCTTAAGTGTGCGACCCTATAGGTTCACGTACACATGGACACGACCCGAGTCGATAGTCGATAGCGGCTCCTAGCAGAACATGCCAATTCCCATGTGTGCGCAAAGTCGTTAGACGAACCTTGACAATGTGTCATATACAACATTCCTTTTGCCTCATGATATAGGTTGTAGAGCTCAAGGCGAGTACTTGTCACCCTTGTGGTAGCTCAACATCTCTTCTCGAAACCGTGATGCAGATTCCCGAACTGGGTTAACACTTAACCCATATCGCATGGCATGCTTTCTGAATTTGATCACACGAGGGGGCCCAGAGAATATCTCTCCTCACGGAGGGGCAAATCCCATCTTGGTTAACCATGTCTCGCGGCATGTCTTACGACTCACCCGAAAGCTACCTTTATAACTACCCAGTTATGGTGTAGCGTTTGATAGACCCTAAGTAAGTCGATCCTCATCCCGTGAACATGCGATGACCTCAGGTCTAGGACATGGCATATACATTGTGCTTGAGACTAACATATGACATTATCTCGCTGTGTCTCAAAGTGGGTCTGTCCGACTCGGTTATCTCAAACCCCGAGTCCATACTATCAGTTTAGCATCTCTATGCACATGACTTGTGAAACGTAGTCATCAACTGAATCGTATACTAGTAAAGGATATGTGTCCGCATAACCTTAACAACTAGGGACTATTAAAACAATCACCATACTATATATAGTCTCACAAATAAGTCACATACTTATTGATACATATCACTGATGATGTTCAAGGACAATACAAAATACTCATGAATACATAGGAAACAAAATCATCACATGATTGCATCTAGGGCATATCTCCAACATACATATCATCAATATATCGAATACATATCAAATTCACATGATTACTTGCAACATGACTTCTCCCGTGACCTCAAGAACAAAGGTAACTACTCACAAATAATAAACATGCTCAAGATCTGAGGGGTATTGAATAGCATCATGGATCTGAACATATAATCTTCCACCAAATAAACCATATAGTAATCAACTACGCAAGGTAATCAACAGTACTAGTCACCCACAGGTACCAATCTGAGGTTCCGGTACAAAGATTGAACACAAGAGATGAACTAGGGTTTGAGAGGAGATGGTGATGTTGAAGATGTTGATGAAGATTGGCCTCCCAAAGATGAGAGGGGTGTTGGTGACGACGATGGCTTCGATTTCCCCCTCCGGGAGGGAAGTTCCCCCGGCGGAATCGCTCCGCCGGAGGGCAAAAGTGCTCCTGCCCAAGTTCCGCCTCGAGGCGGCGGCGCTTCATCCCGAAAGTCCTCCCCCTATTTTTTCTAGGTTAAAAGTGAATTTATACCAGAAGATGGGCACCGGAGGTGGGCCGAGGAGGGCACTACCCACCAGGACGTGCCCAGGGGGGCCTGGCACGCCCTGGTGTCTTGTCCCCACCAGGTTGGCCCCCTCTGGTAGTTCTTTGCTCCAGTATTTTTTATTTATTCCAAAAATAATCTTCGTAAAGTTTCAGCTTGATTGGAGTTGTGCAGAATAGGTATCTCTGATGTGCTTTTCTCCGGTCCAGAATTCCAGCTGCCGGTATTCTCCCTCTTTGTGTAAACCTTGCACATTATGAGAGAAAAGGCATTAGAATCACTCCCTAAACCATTATCATTCAACAAAACATAATAAATAACAGTAGGAAATCATGATGCAAAATGGACGTATCAACTCCCCCAAGCTTAGACCTCGCTTGTCCTCAAGCGAAAAGCTGAAATTGAAAAACATGTCCACATGGTTTGAGAGAGAGGTGTCGATAAAAACAAAATACAGACATAGTAGCATCATGCTTATTATCTTAACAGCAACAAACTCTAACATAAAACTTATTCATACACTTTTATCATATAACTTCTCATGAACAAGTAACAATTCATCACAACATAGAAGTATAAAGCATAAACCTTATTGAAAACCAACAAACTATGTTCTTAGTCAACTTTGCAACTACAATTCATCATATTTTAAGGAAGGGTCTCGTGTCGGAGCCTTTTGGCAAGTCCACATACTCAACCATCATTTAGTCTTCTATGATTGCTAACACTCACGGCATACCCATGAACAAAAAGTTTCAACCGGACACATAGGAAGATAGGGGCTTGTAGTTTCGCCTCCCAACGTATTCACCTCAAGGGTGATGTCAACAATAATAACTCATGCCTACTCATATCCAACTGGATATATGTGCCTAGATATTTCCTCACCACATGATACTTGCAAAAGGAAAAAGTAAAAAGGAATAGGGAAGAATACTTTGACTCTTGCACAAAAGTAAATACATAAAAGTAAAAGATAGTCCCTTCGCACAGGGAAGCAGAGGTTGTCATGCGCTTTTTGGTTTGTATGCCCAATCCCTTAATGTAAAAGAACGTCACGCTATATTGCCCCCTATGATAGCAACCTTTATTATGCAGTCTGTCGCTTTTATTACTTTGCCATCATAAGTTCGTATTGCGCTCAATTTTCTCTTACACTAATTGATCAAAACACTTTTAGAAGCAATTTTATTGCCTTATTGCACCGATGACAACTTACTTGAAGGATCTTACTCGATCCATAGGTAGGTATGGTGGACTCTCAAAGAATGAGTTTGGCTTTGGGTTTTTGGATGCACAAGTAGTATCTCTACTTAGTGCGGAATTTTTGGCTAGCAAAGATATTGAGCAAGCACTAGTAGAAAACAGGGCATCAGTCCCGGTTCCAGAGGGCCTTTAGTCCCGGTTCTGCAACCGGGACAAAACGATCGGGACTAATGCCCATCATTTTTAGTCCCGGTTGGCTTATGAACCGGGACTAAAGGGGCTCCACGTGGCCACCCTAGGGCGCCCAGGCAGGAGGACCTTTAATCCCGGTTGGTAACACCGACCGGGACTAAAAGGCAGCCACGCGTCAGCAGCTGCCAGGCGCTGGGTTTTTTTTTTGAAAGGAGGGGTTTAGGGGTTTTCCTATTGTGTTTCCCCCTTTTATTTTTGTGTTTACCATTTTTATTTTACTCTTTTCATTCAACTCGACGCTAGCTACTACATATAGCAATGAAGGAACCATTACACAACATCATCATGATCAATATATAGAGAGAAGTGACCTCTCTTTCTCCGTGCTTGGTCGAACAATATGCAACAAGTTTTCATAAATCTATTCGACGCTATTACGTATAGTACACGTTCATGCATATATACAATATAACATCTCTTACGATCCTAACATCAATTACCAACATCGCATTCGAGATCCTTATGGCATTCTCCGTCTTTTGGTATGACATGCTCAACAAAGAATCCCGCCAATTCCTCTTGAATTGCTCGTACGCGATGAGTTGGTAGGAGTTCATCCCGCTTCTGCCAGATCTAATTTAAAGAAGGGGGTCAATAAAACTCAACACAATTGATGGTAATAAAATAAAAATGTGAATACTGTTTACGTACTTCAAATTGTTCTAAAGATATGCCCCGGCCCCGCTCAGAGGTCGAGTGGCGAATGAACTCGCAAACGTAGTAAGCACATAAATTAGTCCCGGGTGCCTGCCATAAGCACTTTACGAGAATAGAGTTAAATCAAAATGATAATCAAGCATGATAATGGTATTGAAACTAGAATCAATGAGAGATGCGCGGTACTAGAGTGGTACTTACTTTGGGGTGTAAAAATTGCAGCTCTTTTTTCCAGCTGACACCCTTAACCTATTTGGTGAACTTTTTCCAAACCCTGCCTGGCAAAGAAAATGATTACTTGATATCAGGAAATGAACGAAAGTTGCCGATATGGTGCGATAATGATTGAACTTACTTCTGAAGCATTTGACTCATGCCCGTCCACTCCTTAGGGTCTTTACGTCTCGAGTCCAAGACAGTTACTTTTCCCTCTTCAAGCTGAATGTCTAGCAGAATAAAGTAGTAATTGCGCACGCATAACTCATTAATTGCACTTAACCTCGAGAAGCGAAATAGAATGTGCACAAGATAGTAACACTCACTTGAAGTTGTAAGGAAATAGTATTTCCTTTCTGGTTTGTTGTCCAAGTAACGCATCTAGCAATTTTTTCTCTGTATCAGCGGGAAATTCTTTTAACGTATGTTCATTTATGAAATTTGGGTCAATGAACCCAATGTCATAGATTTGTAGTTGTTTGCATTCGAGGATCTTCATTCTGCATAATATAGTGTGAGGATAATTAATACATGCAATGAACAAGCTGAGCTAGAGATTTAATTACAGAAAAAATACTTACAGACAATAGGAACTGACGATAGTTTTGTCGAGCTCCTTTTGGTTGTATAGCTGAATTTTTTTTTTCAAATTCAATGAACAACATCTGGTCTCCATTGAAGAAGTGCTCATTTTTTATTCCTGTCGGGGATATACCCCGCGGTATGACCCGGGGACAGTTATAACCCGGAAGACAGTTGTGACCCGGCAGACAGTTATAACCCGGCAGACAGTTATAACCCGGCAGACAGTTATGACCCGGCAGACAATTATGGCCCGTCAGACAGTTATGACCCGGCAGACAGTTAAGTCCCGGAGACGAGTCCCTGAAGATGAGTCTTGAAGATAAGCCCGGTTGTAAGCCGCCCGGTTGTAAGCCGCCCGTTGGAGATAAGAAGCCCGGGACTCAGAAGTCCATGAGGAGAAGCCCGCGATGGGAAGTCATAATAAGTTAAGTCTCAATCCGACTTAGACTCTACATGTAAACCGCCCATTCAGCTTATATAAGGAGGGGCGGGTCACCCCAAGAGGGTCAGGTTTTTAGAGGTCTCAATAGACATGTCTTAGATAGACAAGTCAGGAGAGATAGACAAATTACAGACACTCGAGATTAGAGGTGGCAATTCCGCACCCTTGTAACCGAGATCGTCATCATCATCAATACAAGACAAGCAGGACGTAGGCTTTTACCTCCATCGGAGGGGCTGAACCTGGGTAAACTCGCGTCTCTCGATTCCGACCAACCCCTCTCAAGCCGCCACATAGTTGCGATGGCCTCACACCAAAGTCCGTTAACCCGGACATCTTGCCGTGACAAATCCACGACAGTTGGTACCCACCGTGGGGCCACGCACGATGGTTTGTGTTCTTGAAGGGATCTCTCCCAAGGATCGAGAAGCACACAATTTTTCGGATGAAGAAGAGCCGATGCAAGTTTGAGATCGAGAAGAAAAAATTAGGGTTACGCAGCGCCGCCTTACACGTACCACAACAACCCATTGATCAGAAGCTAGATCAACTTCAAGTTCGCTGTCATGAAAAGTCAAGACCAAACAGCGAAGCCAGTACGATTGGAGTCGCCGTTTCGTTTTGGTTCATTAATTAACAATCAACAGCAAAAGGAAAAGTCAAGGAAAAAGAAAAAAGGCACACGTGAAGTTTCCAAAGCCACCTACGACCCGGAAAAGGACACAGCCACGACTCAGATCTGAGCCGCCTCGCCTCGCCGTGGTTCGCCCGTTTGTCTCAGGCGTCGGCAGCATTCTGTTCTGAGCCGCCGCCGTACGCGAGCCGCCGGGCCTCCCTTCCCCTCGCCAGAGTTTTCCCTCTGCCGCTGAGCCGGCCTCTTCTGAACTCCGCCTCCAAGAGCCGTGGCTGAGTTTCGCCTCTGACCTCCAACGTGAACCGCCCCGGCCTCGCCGTTCTGCCTCACACCGGTCTCACTGACGCGTCACGGCGCTCGCGATTTTCAGTCGCAGTCGCCGCCTCACCCTCGCTCCAAGTCGCTGGGGGATCCGCAGCAGTTACCGCCACCGCCGTCGGGTCAACCGCCGCACCTCAAGTTGCTGCCTCGAGCCACTTCCTCCGGGGCTGGCCTCGCCTCTGCCTCAGCTCCGAGCCGCCATCGGGCTTCGTAGCTCCGATGTCGCCTCCCGTCCGACTCGCCTCCCGTCGCGAGCTGCCATCGGACGTTGCCTCGCCGGGCCAGCACGGCCTCTGCGGCCGGGGGCCTCGCCTCCGAATCACCTCCGCTGCGGGCCTTGTCGAGAGTCGCCGCCCTCTGAGCCGCCTCTGCTGCCCACAAGGCCTCCGCACCTCCGTGTCAGCAAATCTGGCTCACCGCACACCTTCAAGTCACCGCCAGAACCGCCGTAGCCGCCATGGCCTGCCCGAGCCACCTTTGCCGCGGTCCGGTGCCTCCAAGCCGCCGCCTCGGGCCGGCCCTGCAGTATTCGATGGCCTCCACTCCCAGCCACGCGCCCGCGCCGACCGGACCGCCTCCGCGCATGGCCCCACGTCCTTGCGCCGCCCCGCACTCCACTGCCGGATCACCGCGCGCCCCACTCTGAGCTGCTCCTGCCGCCGCGGCCCCGACCCGCTGTTCTGCGCCGCCGGCCTCGAGCCGCCGCCTCGGAGCCTCCGTCGAGCCGCTGCTTCACCTTCGAGCCGTGCCGGCCTCACTTTAGCGGCCTAATTCACTGCTGACCATGCTCGCCTCCCCGCGCCGGCTTCGCGGCGCTCTGGTTCCACGCGCCGGCTCCGGCCAGCGGGTGCGCCAGCTTCCCAGCCCCTGTACGCGAGCCGGCCACGCCTGGCTCTCGCCGGCTCCGGCATGCTCTGCCTCGGCCGACTGCGGCCCCCCGTCGTTTGCCTCGCCCGCTGTCCGCTAAGGCTGGCTGCCCGAGGACAAAAGAAAAGAGAAGGAATGCCCAGGCCGGCTGGAGAAAGAAAAATTGTCGGGCCGGTTTGAAAAAAACGAACACGTATGTTATGAGCCGCCCAGCTCTGGCTCGGCCGCGGTCGCGCTTCAAGCCATTGTCTCTGCCATCGCAGCTGCGACCTCGCGCCTGAGCCGCCCTCACTGCCTGCTTTGAGCCGCCTGGTCGGGGCTGGCTTCATATCTGCTCCTGCACACTCCCCTGCTGACTGAAGTCATCGTCAACCCCGCGGTTGATACCTTCTGATAAAACATATCAGGTGAAATCCATCCAGTCAAGTTTTTATATATTGTCATTCTTTCGAGAACAGTTACTCTGGCTTGTGATCGTTTTCCTGCAGGACAATTATTCACTGCAAGAGCAAATATTGTGCCACGGATACGGAGAGCGTGCAACTGGCGTCCTTCTGCACCAACGCCCGTCTGCGCCGGCTTACAACGCCCGTGGCCGACTCTCCCGTCTGCGCCGGCTTACAACGCCACAGCCGACTCTCCCGTCTGCGCCGGCTTACAACGCCACAGCCGACTCTCCCGTCTGCCCCGGCTTACAACGCCACAGCCGACTCATCCGACCGCGCCGCCTTCTAATGCCACGGCCGATTCATCTGTCTGCACCAGCTGCTTACCTCTGCCTACACCAAATGGCTCAATGGACAGGCGCACAAGTCACCGCCACTACGGTTTGGTTAACGTCAACAACCAGCCGGGACGAACCATCGACCGGGTTACTGACACAACTCATACGGGATCATTTATAACCCGCCACGGTCATGGTCAACCTTCCACGGATTCACATCGCGTTCTCAACGCAAAGGATATACAATGAGTGTCGCGAAGATCATCAACTCGCCACCTCACCTTCAGCTTCAACACATTCCAGCGTTTCCGCTGTCAACTATATGCCGGTTTATGCCACGGGCAAGTATGGAGAATCTCAAGCCAACTCCTCGAGTCGTCTTAAGACTCGGGGGCTGCACAGACATGGTTTAGCAAATGTTGCTAGTTTCAGCAAATTCAAGAACCCCGGATCACCCGATCTCGGGGGCTACTACCACATTGGTGCAAGTTTAAAGGCTGTCAGAAAATTTTCAGCTAAAAAAGTGCCTAGCAATTTGGGAGTCCCGGTTCAAGAGAAATATATCTTTCACAAAGTTTTGAGATCTCGATATCCGGCTCAGCATCCGGTTCAAAAGGAATTCATCTCTCGCAAGTTCGAGTTTTCAGAAAATTAAAAGTTGCCCAAGAGAACGAGCCGCCATGATGCACCGTTCAAACATGGGTGCCCTGATTGATTGGAGTTTCTGCCGTTTCTTCAAAAAGATGGTGTAAAGGTGGATACTTCAACAAGGTCATTTGAGGGCTTCCAACCCGCCGGGTTTAGCTTACACACCCTCTTGATCGCCTCTTCAGGCACCGTAAGGCCGGGTTATATACCCAAAAAGTTGACTCCGTCAACAAGGTCATTTGGGGGCTTCCAACCCACCGGGTTTAGCTTACACACCCTCTTGATCGGCTCTTCAGCCACCGCAAGTTCGAGTTAAACCTGCCTGTATGCTGCTGCTGCTCCGCTAGGTGACCCGCCGAACTCTTACCAGTTAATCTCGACTAGAGACCCTGAGCTGTTCAAAGTATTTGACAGTCACTCTCACTAGAGACCCTGTACTGGTCAAGGTTAAACCGGCGGCTCTTGTCACGTGAGGGCCGGCTTACGGAAAGCGAGGATAAACTCACCCATCTGCTGCATACTCTCCGCTATGTGGCCCGTTCGTACTCTTAAACAGTTACTCTTTTAAAGACCCTGCACTGTTTAAGGTTCAAACGACGGATTTATGTCACGTGAGAAGTAGCTTATGGGCCCGGGGGGTACTCATGCCCTGCTGCGCCTCTGTATGGTTTATTGTGCTCTTACCAGTTAATCTCGCCTAGAGACCCTGAGCCGCTCAAAGGAATTGACGATCACTCTCACTAGAGACCCTGTACTATTAAGAGTTCAAACAACGAGTTCATGCCAGGAGAGCCGGCATATGAGTTTTCGAAAAAGAAAAAGCAAGAACATATACAAGAGTTGATCTCTTCTGGTTGTGCCTTCAAAGCAAGAACATCATACATTGCATCATACATTGCATCATCATTGCATCATATATGCATGGATATCCTGGTCTACATTGCAGGGACCGGTTCTTTCAAACCGGATTATATTATTCAAATCTCAAATAGCCAAAATGGCTGGATTTTTCATTATGGTTGTCATAACCAGCATTGGATGATTGAGGTTTTCAAAGCCCCTTCAGAGTAATGGCTATTATTCCTTAATCCCAAAAATACCAGCTTACAGCAAGGACCATGGTTCAACATTGATATGCAAGGTTTTTAGCAAACATCATCTGGATAGTGGATAAAATTTTATTCTACAATGGAAGGAATAGTCCCGAATCGTTGCAGGCATACGACCGGCACTTGGGGGCTACATTATTCAAGTCATGTTTATATCAAGTATGCAAGTCCCATGTCACTGCAAGCATGCACCACGGCACTTGGGGGCTAATGCAAGCTGTTTTTCAAGTCATTATGTTGTCAACAGACCCCGTTATCTCAAGGAGATGAGCCGGCCTTTATATCTTTTTCTAAAGTCCCAGCCCAGTATTATCTTACTGAGCCGGCCATTGGGGGCTACACATTGCTCCTCAAGTCTATATGATCATATCCACAACAAGTTCCTGCTCATTATTGCATAATGACCCGGCCCTTGGGGGCTACGCTGGCTGAAGTTTTATGAGCATAAGACATTTACAAGTCCCAGGTTGCTGCAGGCAAGACAACCCGGTACTTGGGGGATACATAAACATATGTGGAACATTCAACTTATGACTGGTGACTCAGATAAACAATCTGGATTTCTCTAGGTTTGCACTATGTTGAAGCATGTCTTAAGGCTATCACTACGTTTCCCTTCTTAAGACTTGGGGGCTACAGGTAATATGGATATGAGGAAGATATGTCTTCAAATTCTCAGTAATGAGGGAACCAGACGAATTTATCAAACCAAGGCAGTTGATAATAAGGGTTATTTTTTCTACAAGGAGTCAGCGTCAGTGTATTGATATGACAGAGTTTCAGAATTTTCAGGAACTGGTCAACTGGTATTTTTGAGTGAACCGGCCCCTTTACATATTCTTATTTCAGGAGGTTACCATGAATAAATTCAAGCTAACCTGGGGGCTAATGTCGGGGATATACCCCGCGGTATGACCCGGGGACAGTTATAACCCGGCAGACAGTTGTGACCCGGCAGACAGTTATAACCCGATAGACAGTTGTGACCCGGCAGACAGTTATAACCCGGCAGACAGTTATAACCCGGCAGACAGTTATGTCCCGGCAGACAGTTATGGCCCGTCAGACAGTTATGACCCGGCAGACAGTTAAGTCCCGGAGACGAGTCCCTGAACATGAGTCTTGAAGATAAGCCCGGTTGTAAGCCGCCCGGTTGTAAGCCGTCCGGTTGTAAGCCGCCCGTTGGAGATAAGAAGCCCGGGACTCAGAAGCCCGTGAGGAGAAGCCCGCGATGGGAAGTCATAATAAGTTAAGTCTCAATCCGACTTAGACTCTACATGTAAACCGCCCCTTCAGCTTATATATGGAGGGGCGGGTCACCCCAAGAGGGTCAGGTTTTTAGAGGTCTCAATAGACAGGTCTTAGATAGACAAGTCAGGAGAGAGAGACAAATTAGAGACACTCGAGATTAGAGGTGGCAATTCCGCACCCTTGTAACCGAGATCGTCATCATCATCAATACAAGACAAGCAGGACGTAGGCTTTTACCTCCATCGGAGGGGCCGAACCCGGGTAAACTCGCGTCTCTCAATTCCGACCAACCCCTCTCAAGCCGCCACATAGTTGCGATGGCCTCACACCTAAGTCCGTTAACCCGGACATCTTGCCGTGACAAATCCACGATAGTTGGCGCCCACCGTGGGGCCACGCATGGTGGTTTGTGTTCTTGAAGGGATCTCTCCCAAGGATCGAGAAGCACACAATTTTTTGGATGAAGAAGAGCCGATGCAAGTTTGAGATCGAGAAGAAAAAATTAGGGTTACGCAGCGCCACCTTACACGTACCACAACAACCCATTGATCAGAAGCTAGATCAACTTCAAGTTCGCTGTCATGAAAAGTCAAGACCAAACAGTGAAGCCAGTACGATTGGAGTCACCGTTTCGTTTTGGTTCATTAATTAATCATCAACAGCAAAAGGAAAAGTCAAGGAAAAAGAAAAAAAGGCAGACGTGAAGTTTCCAAAGCCACCTATGACCCAGAAAAGGACACAGCCACGACTCGGATCTGAGCCGCCTCGCCTCACCGTGGTTCGCCCGCTTGTCTCAAGCGTCGGCAGCCTTCTGTTCTGAGCCGCCGCCGTACGCGAGCCGCAGGGCCTCCCTTCCCCTCGCTAGAATTTTCCCTCTGCCGCTGAGCCGGCCTCTGCTAAACTCCGCCTCCCAGAGTTGTGGCTGTGTTTTGCCTCTGACCTCCAACGTGAACCGCCCCGGCCTCGTCGTTCTGCCTCGCACCGGTCTCACTGACGCGTCACCGCGCTCATGATTTTCACTCGCAGTCGCCGCCTCACCCTCGCTCCGAGTCGCTGGGGGATCCGCAGCAGTTACCGCCACCGCCGCCGGGTCAACCGCCGCACCTCAAGTTGCTGCCTCGAGCCACTTCCTCCGGGGCTGGCCTCGCCTCTGCCTCTGCTCCGAGCCGCCATCGGGCTTCGCAGCTCCGGAGTCGCCTTCCGTCCGAGTCGCCTCCCGTCGTGAGCCGCCGTCGGATGTTGCCTCGCGGGGCCAGCACGGCCTCTGTGGCCGGGGGCCTCGCCTCCGAATCACCTCCGCTGCGGGCCTCGTCGAGAGTCACCGCCCTCTGAGCCACCTCTGCTGCTCGCAAGGCCTGCGCACCTCCGTGTCAGCAAATCTGGCTCACCACACACCTTCAAGTCACCGCCAGAACTGCCGTAGCCGCCATGGCCTGCCCGAGCCACCTCTGCCGCGGTCCAGTGCCTCCAAACCGCCGCCTCGGGCCGGCCCTGCTGTTTTCGATGGCCTCCGCTCCCAGCCACCCGCCCGCGCCGACCGGACCGCCTCCGCGCACGGCCCCGCGTCCTTGCGTCGCCCCGCACTCCACTGCCAGATCACCGCGCGCCCCGCTCTGAGCTGCTCCTGTCGCCGCGGCCCCGACCCGCTGTTCTGCGCCGCCGCCTCCGAGCCTCCGTCGAGCCGCCGCTTCACCTCTGAGCCGCGCCGGCCTCACTTCGGCGGCCCAATTCACTGCTGACCGTGCTCGCGTCCCCGCGTCGGCTTCGCGGCGCTCTGGTTCCACGCGCCGGCTCTGGCCAGTGGGTGCGCCAGCTTCCCAGCCCCTGTACACGAGCCGGCCACGCCTGGCTCTCACCGGCTCCGGCATGCTCTGCCTCGGCCGGCTGCGGCCCCCCGTCGTTTGCCTCGCCCGCTGTCCGCTGAGGCTGGCTGCCCGAGGACAAAAGAAAAGAGAAGGAAAGCCCAGGCCGGCTGGAGAAAGAAAAATTGTCGGGCCGGTTCAAAAAAACGAACACGTATGTTATGAGCCGCCCAGCTCTGGCTCGGCCGCGGTCGCGCTTCAAGCCATTGTCTCCGTCGTCGCAGCTGCGACCTCGCGCCTGAGCCGCCCTCACCGCCTGCTTTGAGCCGCCTGGTCGGGGCTGGCTTCGTATCTGCTCCTGCACACTCCCCTGCTGGCTGAAGTCATCGTCAACCCCGCGGTTGATACCTTCTGATAAAACATATCAGGTGAAATCCATCCAGTCAAGTTTTTATATATTGTCATTCTTTCGAGAATAGTTACTCTGGCTTGTGATCATTTTCCTGCAGGACAATTATTCACTGCAAGAGCAAATATTGTGCCACGGATACGGAGAGCGTGCAACTGGCGTCCTTCTGCACCAACGCCCGTCTGCGCCGGCTTACAACGCCCGTGGCCGACTCTCCCGTCTGCGCCGGCTTACAACGCCACAACCGACTCTCCCGTCTGCACCGGCTTACAACGCCACAACCAACTCATCCGTCCGCGCCGCCTTCTAATGCCGCGGCCGATTCATCTGTCTGCACCAGCTGCTTACCTCTGCCTACACCAAATGGCTCAATGGACAGGCGCACAAGTCGCCGCCACTACGGTTTGGTTAACGTCAACAACCAGCCGGGACGAACCATCGACCGGGTTACTGACACAACTCATACGGGATCATTTATAACCCGCCACGGTCAAGGTCAACCTTCCGCGGATTCACATTGCGTTCTCAACGCAAAGGATATACAATGAGTGTCGCGAAGATCATCAACTCGCCACCTCACCTTCAGCTTCAACACATTCCAGCGTTTCCGCTGTCAACTATATGCCGGTTTATGCCACGGGCAAGTATGGAGAATCTCAAGCCAACTCCTCGAGTCGTCTTAAGACTCGGGGGCTGCACAGACATGATTCAACAAATGTTGCTAGTTTCAGCAAATTCAAGAACCCCGGATCAGCCGATCTCGGGGGCTACTGCCACATTGGTGCAAGTTTAAAGGCTGTCAGAAAATTTTCAGCTAAAAAAGTGCCAAGCAATTTCGGAGTCCCGGTTCAAGAGAAATCTATCTTTCACAAAGTTTTGAGATCTCGATATCCGGCGCAGCATCCAGTTCAAAAGGAATTCATCTCTCGCAAGTTTGAGTTTTCAGAAAATTAAAAGTTGCCCAAGAGGACGAGCCGCCATGATGCACCGTTCAAACATGGGTGCCCTGATTCATTGGAGTTTCTGCCATTTCTTCAAAAAGATGGTGTAAAGGTGGATACTTCAACAAGGTCATTTGGGGGCTTCCAACCCGCCGGTTTTAGCTTACACACCCTCTTGATCGGTTCTTCAGCCACCGTAAGGCTGGGTTATATAACGAAAAAGTTGACTCCGTCAACAAGGTCATTTGGGGGCTTCCAACCCACCGGGTTTAGCTTACACACCCTCTTGATCGGCTCTTCAGCCACCGCAAGTTCGAGTGAAACCTGCTTGTATGCTGCTGCTGCTCCGCTAGGTGACCCGCCGAACTCTTACCAGTTAATCTCGACTAGAGACCCTGAGCTGTACAAGGTATTTGACAGTCACTCTCACTAGAGACCCTGTACTGGTCAAGGTTAAACCGGCGGCTCTTATCACGTGAGGGCCGGCTTATGGAAAGCGAGGATAAACTCACCCATCTGCTGCATACTCTCCGCTATGTGGCCCGTTCGTACTCTTAAACAGTTACTCTTTTAAAGACCCTGCACTGTTTAAGGTTCAAACGACGGATTTATGTCACGTGAGAAGTAGCTTATGGGCCCGGGGGGTACTCATGCCCTGCTGCGCCTCTGTATGGTTTATTGTGCTCTTACCAGTTAATCTCGCCTAGAGACCCTGAGCCGCTCAAAGGAATTGACGATCACTCTCACTAGAGACCCTGTACTATTAAGAGTTCAAACAACGAGTTCATGCCAGGAGAGCCGGCATATGAGTTTTCGAAAAAGAAAAAGCAAGAACATATACAAGAGTTGATCTCTTCTGGTTGTGCCTTCAAAGCAAGAACATCATACATTGCATCATACATTGCATCATCATTGCATCATATATGCATGGATATCCTGGTCTACATTGCAGGGACCGGTTCTTTCAAACCGGATTATATTATTCAAATCTCAAATAGCCAAAATGGCTGGATTTTTCATTATGGTTGTCATAACCAGCATTGGATGATTGAGGTTTTCAAAGCCCCTTCAGAGTAATGGCTATTATTCCTTAATCCCAAAAATACCAGCTTACAGCAAGGACCATGGTTCAACATTGATATGCAAGGTTTTTAGCAAACATCATCTGGATAGTGGATAAAATTTTATTCTACAATGGAAGGAATAGTCCCGAATCGTTGCAGGCATACGACCGGCACTTGGGGGCTACATTATTCAAGTCATGTTTATATCAAGTATGCAAGTCCCATGTCACTGCAAGGATGCACCACGGCACTTGGGGGCTAATGCAAGCTGTTTTTCAAGTCATTATGTTGTCAACATACCCCGTTATCTCAAGGAGATGAGCCGGCCTTTATATCTTTTTCTAAAGTCCCAGCCCAGTATTATCTTACTGAGCCGGCCCTTGGGGGCTACACATTGCTCCTCAAGTCTATATGATCAGATCTACAACAAGTTCCTGCTCATTATTGCATAATGACCCGGCCCTTGGGGGCTACGCTGGCTGAAGTTTTATGAGCATAAGACATTTACAAGTCCCAGGTTGCTGTAGGCAAGACAACCCGGTACTTGGGGGCTACATAAACATAAGTGGAACATTCAACTTATGACTGGTGACTCAGATAAACAATCTGGATTTCTCTAGGTTTGCACTATGTTGAAGCAAGTCTTAAGGCTATCACTACGTTTCCCTTCTTAAGACTTGGGGCCTACAGGTAATATGGATATGAGGAAGATATGTCTTCAAATTATCAGTAATGAGGGAACCAGAGGAATTTATCAAACCAAGGCAGTTGATAATAAGGGTTATTTTTTCTACAAGGAGTCAGCGTCAGTGTATTGATATGACAGAGTTTCAGAATTTTCAGGAACTGGTCAATTGGTATTTTTGAGTGAACCGGTCCCTTTACATATTCTTATTTCAGGAGGTTACCATGAATAAATTCAAGCTAACCTGGGGCTAATGTCGGGGATATACCCCGCGGTATGACCCGGGGACAGTTATAACCCGGCAGACAGTTGTGACCCGGCAGACAGTTATAACCCGGCAGACAGTTGTGACCCGGAAGACAGTTATAACCCGGCAGACAGTTATAACCCGGCAGACAGTTATGACCCGGCAGACAGTTATGGCCCGTCAGACAGTTATGACCCGGTAGACAGTTAAGTCCCGGAGACGAGTCCCTGAAGATGAGTCTTGAAGATAAGCCCGGTTGTAAGCCGCCCGGTTGTAAGCCGCCCGTTGGAGATAAGAAGCCCGGGACTCAGAAGCCCGTGAGGAGAAGCCCGCGATGGGAAGTCATAATAAGTTAAGTCTCAATCCGACTTAGACTCTACATGTAAACCGCCCCTTCAGCTTATATAAGGAGGGGCGGGTCACCCCAAGAGGGTCGGGTTTTTAGAGGTCTCAATAGACAGGTCTTAGATAGACAAGTCAGGAGAGATAGACAAATTAGAGACACTCGAGATTAGAGGTGGCAATTCCGCACCCTTGTAACCGAGATCGTCATCATCATCAATACAAGACAAGCAGGACGTAGGCTTTTACCTCCATCGGAGGGGCCGAACCTGGGTAAACTCGCATCTCTCGATTCCGACCAACCCCTCTCAAGCCGCCACATAGTTGCGATGGCCTCACACCTAAGTCCGTTAACCCGAACATCTTGCCGTGACAAATCCACGACAATTCCCACCAAGATATTGTTGGTCCCCTCCTTGCAGGCTTCCGAGTACCATTCATGCAAATATCGCATCCTCGTTGGTAGACCCTTGAGCTCCTCACGTGTGACGAGAGGCTTACCGTGCTCGTATCTTAAGGATGGTACTACCTCAGCCTTTTCGAACTGTACCGAATCGGGTAAGTAATCACCAGCAGTGATAGCAAGACCACCGGCCGCTTTCTCTGGATCATTAGCGATATCGGTAACCACCTTGAGCGGAGGGCACGATTGCAGTTCTTGTTCGCCGAGCTGGGGAATTGTTTTCCCACTTCTTGCACCACTTCTACTTAAGCTTCCCGACCACCTCGCTTGATCATATATCTTTTGAATACAACGGTCGTAGTTTGATGGCGGCGGAGGTGGTGGTGGTCGCCTAAGGGCATCCAGAGTTCGCTTCGCTTTCACCGGATCTATTTCTCCTCTGGAGGTGAGCGTTTCGGTGCAAGCTGATGTTTCACTTTGGCATCCACGATCTTGTTGTTTTCCTCCTCAGTCATCTCGTATGGTAACTTGGGAGGAACCTTAAGGCTTGGGCCTGCTCTGAATCTCTTCGTTTTCGTACTGCTGCTAGCCATCGGAGCGGCGGTGCCTCTCTTCCAATGTTGCTGAGGCGGCGGAGTCCGATGACGCGGCGGAGACAGCTGAGGCAGAGGAGGATTCTACTGAGGGGCCTCCTCCGTCGGAGTCCGCTGAGGCGGCGGAGACGGCTGACGCGCCGGAGACGACTCAGGAAGCGGAGACGACTGACGCACCGGAGAAGTTTGACGCACTGGAGATGGTTGACGCACCGGAGACGGCTGACGCACCGGAGACGACTCAGGCACCGGGGCCTCCTCCGGCTGAGCCTGCTGAGGCGGCGTCCAGTATGGAAGCACGATGTGTTCCTTTCTCCATAGACATGTAGTCCTTAAGGCATATCGAAGAAGAATCTCCCCTTCACCTGTAGCGTACTCAAGCTCCAGCCCATCAAATCCGTCCATTATTTCATCCACCCCGACAATAGCAAAGCCAGCTGGAACCGGAGTGCAATGGAAAGTTGCATCAGGTCGAGGAGGTAAGACATAGCCGACCGCTGCCTTCAAGGTTAGGTTATGGCATTTCGCCATTAGCACACAATGTTCATTATTCGTGATATCAGGATGAACGAGCTCCGTGGAAGCCACGCTGCTTCTCCGCTGAGATGGTGGGGTAGCATCGTGGGTAGTCTCCAATGAAGGATCTTCGTGCCGCTGAGATGGTTGGCAGGTAGCTCGCTGGCTCTCAAGTGCCTCTAGTTCCGCCAATCTTTCATTCATCTTCTGCATTTCCCTTGCTTCCTCTTTCTTCTTTGTCTATCGGCTTCTGTAACCAGTGCTGTCGGGAAACCCAACCTTCCACAGAACGGAGCCTGATGTGCCTCGTGTTCGTCCAGGGTGTTCAGGATTCCCGAGGGCCTTTGACAGCTCGTCCTTCTCTCTGTCAGGAATGAACTTCCCTTCCAGCGCTTCCTTGATTGCTTCCTCGAGCTTTGTGATGGGTATTGCAAGTTGAGCTTTCGTCCAGACACACTTCCCTATTTCTGGGTCCAAAGTTCCCCCAACCCCGAAGAACCAAGTCCTTGCCCGATCTGGCCAATGCAATGTCGCTGGTTGGACATCTTTAGCAAGCAGGTCTTGCTCAGCTTTGTCCCACGTAGGTCGGGCTTTGCTGTAGCCACCTGACCCTGTAACATGGTGATACTCCTTCCTTGCGGCATTTTTCTTATTTGTAAGTGACCTATTCTTAGCCTTCTCTGATTTCTTGTAGGCCACAAATGCGGGCCAGTGATCTCTCATCTTCTCATATTGACCTTTGAATTCTGGAGTCTTATCTTTCTCGGCAAACTTCCTGTTCAATACTTTCTTCCAGTTCTTGAATAGTTCTGCCATCTTCTTAAGAGCAAACGCCCTGACCTTTCGCTGTATAACTGGGTTATTCGGATCCTCCTCTGGCGGTAGGCTGAAATTTCTCATCAGATTGGTCCAAAGATCATCTTTCAGTCTATCGTTGACATAAGGAACTTGAGGGTCCTTCTTCTTATTCCATTCTTGGCAGCTGATCGGGACGATGTCCCTAACAATAACTCCGCACTGATGGCCTTCTGGAGAGACTTCTTCGATCGTGAACCTTTCTTCCGCGTCCAACCTTCTCATCGGGCCTCGTCTCCTTACCGAAGTGGAGCTCGAGCCGGATGGCTAATTAAAAGAAGAAAGAAGCGTTAATATATGTACATAAAAAAAATTAATGCATCTAGTCGGTAGAGGATTAATTAATATATACCTCGCCGGACTTTGAAGCAGTTATGGCTCCCTTCTCCATTCGATCATCGGAGCCGTCATGATCTCCTTCGTCCGCAGTTCGATCACCGGAGCCATCATGATCTCCTTCCTCCTCACCGGAGCCGCCATCCTCTCTTTCCTCACCATCGGTCTCGTTGAGAAACGACAAGCAGTTGAGATCGATATCACCTCTGTCGCGGATTATATCCCCCAACAACTCTACTTTTTCTAAGTCTCTGTCGTCCATAGTTTCTGCAAATATTACAACGTGGCAATATACAACCATGAGAGATGGATTAGTGGCAAACATAGACTTAATCACAACATTTTCTATATACATCAATCCATCCATCTATACATATACATACATACATCGACAAAAAAATTCTATGAACAAAAAAAATTCATCATATCAACATTTTCTATATATATACATCCATCCATCCATCTAAACATATCTATCTATCCATCTAACATCTCATACATATTTGATGCAACAAACATAGCATGGCAAGGCAGAAACATAGCAAAGACCATGGCGTGGCCGACCATGGCGTGGTCGACGCCGTACAAGGACTCGACCACCCCACCACGCTAGCTCCACCGCCGCAGCTCACCAACTCTCGCCGTCTTCTTCCTCCTCCCCTCCCTCCTTCCTCCGTGCAACATAATGCCGCTCTTGAGGGTGAATATCTTAGCCCCTCTCCGGCCATCCCCTGGCTCCCCCCTCTCGCTCTCTCTCCTCATGCAAAATGCAGCTTTTGAGGGGGATTCTCGTACCCACTGTTAGTGATTGATACTGCCTTACCTCGCACCCTCACCGGCCGGGCTCCCTTGCTCTCGATCTGAATATGTCTAAATCAAAGGCCAAGGGTAAAGGCATTGCCATGGAGGAACCCGATGTATGAAAACAGATAAGCACCTCTCTTTGTTACATTATTATGATTATTGGAACAAAGTGTCTTCTTTGCACCTATAGGATGCTCCTTGCATTAATTTTCTATATATATACATCCATCCATCCATCTAAACATATCTATCTATCCATCTAACATCGCATACATATTTGATGCAACAAACATAGCATGGCATGGCAGAAACATAACAAAGACAAAATGAACTCTAATGCAAACAAATTGTTCTTTGATTTGCAAAAAGGAGATATATTGTCCCCCAATTCTTATGATAGTACCCACGGCGTCGGGGGCGACGGCGAGGCGACAGTGTCGGGCAGGGCTCGGGGACGGCGTCGGGGGCGGCGACAAGGCGACGGCGTCGGGGGTGACGGCGAGGCGTCGGGAGGAGGATGGCGTCGGGGGCGACGGCGAGGCGACGGCGTCGAGCAGGGCTCGGGGACGGCGTCGGGGGCGGCGACGAGGCGACGGCAAGGCGTCGGGAGGAGGACGGCGTCGGGGGTGGCGACGAGGAGCAGGTTCGGGGAGGAGGGCGAGGAGGTCCGGCGACGAGGATGGCGGGGAGGTCTGGCGACGAGGAGCGGGCTCGGGGATGGCTCGGAGGCGACGGCGAGCTCGGGCAGCCTGGCGGCGTCGAGGTGGTCGCCGGCGTCGGGGGCGGAACTGCAGATGTGTTTTGGCAAATTTTCCCAACTCCCGCTTATATACAGAGACCTTTAGTCCCGGTTGGTGGCTCCAACTGGGACTAAAGGTCAATTTCCAGCAGCCCAAAGGCGGGAAGCAGAGACCTTTAGTCCTGGTTGGTGGCACCAACCGGGACTAAAGGGGGGCATTAGTCCCGGTTGGTGGCACCAACCGGGACTAAAGGGTTGTGCTTCCCGTACCAAAAGTTTAGTCCCACCTCGCTAGTCGAGAGGGGCTCGAATTGATTTATAAGCGCTGCTGCCGCTGCCCTCTCAAGCTCCTCTCTAATGTAGGCAGCACAAGCCTATTTGACACCCTGTTGGGCTAGCTAGCACTGCGGGCCTGCATCCTGGCTCATTTGTAGGGTTTCTACTCGTATGCAGGCTGTCGTGCCTAGTAGGCGGGCCGTTTTTTTGCATATATTATGATTTTTAATGTTATTTTTTGCATATGTTATTTTTAGTTATATAATTTTAGTTGCATAAATTTTATATAATTTTAGTTGCATAAGTTTTATTTTTTATTGATTCTTTTTAGTTGATTCCTTTTGCTTTTAGAGTTTTATAAAAGCTTTTTAGTTTCTATTAAAGCTTGTAACAAAATATACTTTATGAAAATTCATTTTACTATTAAAGTTTTTAACAAATAAATACTTTGATAATTTTAGTTAATATTATTTTTTATTCTTTTTGCTAATGAAGAATATTATATTTAATTCATTCTCTTTAGTTCATTCTTTGTGCTATTACAGTTTTATAAAACACTTTTTCTGCATTTTTTTAACATATTTTAACTCAAGACTTTTTCTGCATTCAATATGCACCATTCAAAGCCACATCATCACTTTTCAACCCTTTTCTGACTTCATTTGCTATTTTTCATGCATTTCATGATTTATTTTGAGCTAAGATGACCCTGAAATTGAAAAGCACTGCAAATGAACTCTGAAATGGTTGAAAATTGGCATGGTATCATAATTTCACCCCACGTAGCATGTGCTAAAAAGTTGAGAGGGTTACGGGAAAAACTGGATGCATTTCGTGTACAAACTGGACAATCTCCTTCGAAGTATCAGGGATTCGCACGAAAACTCGTCTATTACAAAGGGATTTCATTTTTTAAAATATATTTTAAGTCAAGACTTTTTCTGCATTCAATATGCACCATTCAAAGCCACATCATCACTTTTCAACCCTTTTCTGACTTCATTTGCTATTTTTCATGCATTTCATGATTTATTTTGAGTTAAGATGACCCTGAAATTGAAAAGCACTGCAAATGAACTCTGAAATGGTTGAAAATTGGCATGGTATCAAATTTCACCCACGTAGCTTGTGCTAAAAAGTTGTGAGGGTTACGGGAAAAACTGGATGCACTTCGTGTACAAACTGGACAATCTCCTTCGAAGTATCAGGGTTCCGGACGAAAACTCGTCTATTACAAAGGGATTTCATTTTCTTAAACATATTTTAATTCAAGACTTTTTCTGCATTCAATATGCACCATTCAAAGCCACATCATCACTTTTCAACCCTTTTCTGACTTCATGTGCTATTTTTCATGCATTTCATGATTTATTTTGAGCTAAGATGACCCTGAAATTGAAAAGCACTGCAAATGAACTCTGAAATGGTTGAAAATTGGCATGGTATCATAATTTCACCCACGTAGCATGTGCTAAAAAGTTGAAAGGGTTACGGAAAAAACTGGATGCACTTCGTGTACAAACTGAACAAGATACTTCGAAGTATCATGGTTTCGGACGAAAACTCTCTTTATTACAAAGGGATTTCATTTTTAAACATATTTTAAATCAAGAATTTTTCTGCATTCAATATGCACCATTCAAAGCCACATCATCACTTTTCAACCCTTTTCTGACTTCATTTGCTATTTTTCATGCATTTCATGATTTATTTTGAGCTAAGATGACTCTGAAATTGAAAAGCACTGCAAATGAACTCTGAAATGGTTGAAAATTGGCATGGTATCATAATTTCACCCACGTAGCACGTGCTTAAAAGTTGAGAGGGTTATGGGGAAAAACTGGATGCACTTCGTGTACAAACTGGACAATCTCCTTCGAAGTATCATGGTTTCGGACGAAAACTCGTCTATTACAAAGGGATTTCATTTTTTAAAACATATTTTAACTCAAGACTTTTTCTGCATTCAATATGCACCATTCAAAGCCACATCATCACTTTTCAACCCTTCTCTAACCTCATTTGCTATTTTTCATGCATTTCATGATTTATTTTGAGCTAAGATGACCCTAAAATTGAAAAGCACTGCGAATGAACTCTGAAATGGTTGACAATTGGCATGGTATCATAATTTCACCCACGTAGCATGTGCTAAAAAGTTGAGCGGGTTACGGGAAAAACTGGATGCACTTCGTGTACAAACTGGACAATCTCCTTCGAAGTATCAGGGTTTTGGACGAAAACTCGTCTATTACAAAGGGATTTCATTTTTTAAACATATTTTAACTAAAGACTTTTTCTGCTTCCAATAAGCACCATTCAAAGCCACATCATCACTTTTCAACCCTTTTCCGACTTCATTTGCTATTTTTCATGCATTTCATGATTTATTTTGAGCTAAGATGACCCTGAAATTGAAAAGCACTGCAAATGAACTCTGAAATGGTTGAAACTTGGCATGGTATCATAATTTCACCCATGTAGCATGTGCTAAAAAGTTGAGATGGTTACGGGAAAAACTGGATGCACTTCGTGTACAAACTGGACAATCTCCTTCGAAGTATCATGGTTTCGGACGAAAACTCGTCTATTACAAAGGGATTTCATTTTTTAAACTTATTTTAACTCAAGACTTTTTCTGCATTCAATATGCAACATTCAAAGCCACATCATCACTTTTCAACCCTTTTCTGACTTCATTTGCTATTTTTCATGCATTTCATGATTTATTTTGAGCTAAGATGACCCTGAAATTGAAAAGCACTGCAAATGAACTCTGAAATGGTTGAAAATTGGCATGGTATCATAATTTCACCCACGTAGCATGTGCTACAAAGTTGAGAGGGTTATGGGAAAAACTGGATGCACTTCGTGTACAAACTGGACAATCTCCTTCGAAGTATCAGGGTTTCGGACGAAAACTCGTCTATTACAAAGGGATTTCATTTTTTTAAACATATTTTAACTCAAGACCTTTTCTGCATTCAATATGCACCATTCAAAGCCACATCATCACTTTTCAACCCTTTTTTGACTTCATTTGCTATTTTTCATGCATTTCATGATTTATTTTGAGCTAAGATGACCCTGAAATTGAAAAGCACTGCAAATGAACTCTGAAATGGTTGAAAATTGGCATGGTAACATAATTTCACCCACGTAGCATGTGCTAAAAAGTTGAGAGTGTTACGGGAAAAACTGGATGCACTTCGTGTACAAACTGGACAATCTCCTTCGAAGTATCACGGTTTCGGACGAAAACTCGTCTATTACAAAGGGATTTCATTTTTTTAAACATATTTTAACTCAAGACTTTTCTGCATTCAATATGCACAATTTAAAGCCACATCATCACTTTTCAACCCTTTTCTGACTTCATTTGCTTTTTTTCATGCATTTCATGATTTATTTTGAGCTAAGATGACCTGAAATTGAAAAGCACTGCAAATGAACTCTGAAATGGTTGAAAATCGGCAAGGTATCATAATTTCACCCACGTAGCATGTGCTAAAAAGTTGAGGGGGTTACGGGAAAAACTGGAGGCACTTCGTGTACAAACTGGACAATCTCCTTCGAAGTATCATGGTTTCGGACGAAAACTCGTCTATTACAAAGGGATTTCATTTTTTTAAAACATATTTTAACTCAAAACTTAGTCGGCATTCAATATGCACCATTCAAAGCCACATCATCAATTTTCAACCCTTTTCTGACTTCATTTGCTATTTTTCAAGCATTTCATGATTTATTTTGAGCTAAGATGACCCTGAAATTGAAAAGCACTGCAAATGAACTCTAAAATGGTTGAAAATTGGCATGGTATCATAATTTCACCTACGTAGCATGTGCTTAAAAGTTGAGAGTGTTACGGGCAAAACTGGACGCACTTCGTGTACAAACTGGACAATCTCCTTCGAAGTATCATGGTTTCAGACGAAAACTCGTCTATTACAAAGGGATTTCATTTTTTTAGACATATTTTAACTCAAGACTTTTTCTGCATTCAATATGCACCATTCAAAGCCACATCATCACTTTTCAACCCTTTTCTGACTTCATTTGCTATTTTTCATGCATTTCATGATTTATTTTGAGCTAAGATGACCCTGAAATTGAAAAGCACTGCAAATGAACTCTGAAATGGTTGAAAATTGGCATGGTATCATAATTTCACCCACGTAGCATGTGCTAAAAAGCTGAGAGGGTTACGGGAAAAACTGGATGCACTTCGTGTACAAACTGGACAATCTCCTTCGAAGTATCATGGTTTCGGACGAAAACTCGTCTATTACAAAGGGATTTCATTTTTTTAAACATATTTTAACTCAAGACTTTTTCGGCATTGAATATGCACCATTCAAAGCCACATCATCACTTTTCAACCCTTTTCTGACTTCATTTGCTATTTTTCATGCATTTCATGATTTATTTTGAGCTAAGATGACTCTGAAATTGAAAAGCACTGCAAATGAACTCTGAAATGGTTGAAAATTGGCATGGTATCATAATTTCACCCACGTAGCACGTGCTTAAAAGTTGAGAGGGTTATGGGAAAAACTGGATGCACTTCGCGTACAAACTGGACAATCTCCTTCGAAGTATCATGGTTTCGGACGAAAACTCGTCTATTACAAAGGGATTTCATTTTTTAAACATATTTTAACTCAAGACTTTTTCTGCATTCAATATGCACCATTCAAAGCCACATCATCACTTTTCAGCCCTTTTCTGACTTCATTTGCTATTTTTCATGCATTTCATGATTTATTTTGAGCTAAGATGACTCTGAAATTGAAAAGCACTGCAAATGAACTCTGAAATGGTTGAAAATTGGCATGGTATCATAATTTCACCCACGTAGCACGTGCTTAAAAGTTGAGAGGGTTATGGGAAAAACTGGATGCACTTCGCGTACAAACTGGACAATCTCCTTCGAAGTATCATGGTTTCGGACGAAAACTCGTCTATTACAAAGGGATTTCATTTTTTAAACATATTTTAACTCAAGACTTTTTCTGCATTCAATATGCACCATTCAAAGCCACATCATCACTTTTCAACCCTTCTCTGACCTCATTTGCTATTTTTCATGCATTTCATGATTTATTTTGAGCTAAGATGACCCTGAAATTGAAAAGCACTGCAAATGAACTCTGAAATGGTTGACAATTGGCATGGTATCATAATTTCACCCACGTAGCATGTGCTAAAAAGTTGAGCGGGTTACGGGAAAAACTGGATGCACTTCGTGTACAAACTGGACAATCTCCTTCGAAGTATCAGGGTTTCGGACGAAAACTCGTCTATTACAAAGGGATTTCATTTTTTAAACATATTTTAACTAAAGACTTTTTCTGCTTTCAATATGCACCATTCAAAGCCACATCATCACTTTTCAACCCTTTTCTGACTTCATTTGCTATTTTTCATGCATTTCATGATTTATTTTGAGCTAAGATGACCCTGAAATTGAAAAGCACTGCAAATGAACTCTGAAATGGTTGAAAATTGGCATGGTATCATAATTTCACCCATGTAGCATGTGCTAAAAAGTTGAGAGGGTTACGGGAAAAACTGGCTGCACTTCGTGTACAAACTGGACAATCTCCTTCGAAGTATCATGGTTTTGGACGAAAACTCGTCTATTACAAAGGGATTTCATTTTTTAAACATATTTTAACTCAAGACTTTTTCTGCATTCAATATGCACCATTCAAAGCCACATCATTACTTTTCAACCCTTTTCTGACTTCATTTGCTATTTTTCATGCATTTCATGATTTATTTTGAGCTAAGATGACCCTGAAATTGAAAAGCACTGCAAATGAACTCTGAAATGGTTGAAAATTGGCATGGTATCATAATTTCACCCACGTAGCATGTGCTAAAAAGCTGAGAGGGTTACGGGAAAAACTGGATGCACTTCGTGTACAAACTGGACAATCTCCTTCGAAGTATCATGGTTTCGGACGAAAACTCGTCTATTACAAAGGGATTTCATTTTTTAAACATATTTTAACTCAAGACTTTTTCTGCTTTCAATATGCACCATTCAAAGCCACATCATCACTTTTCAACCCTTTTCTGACTTCATTTGCTATTTTTGATGCATTTCATGATTTATTTTGAGCTAAGATTACCCTGAAATTGAAAAGCACTGCAAATGAACTCTGAAATGGTTGAAAATTGGCATGGTATCATAATTTCACCCGTGTAGCATGTGCTAAAAAGTTGAGAGGGTTACGGGAAAAACTGGATGCACTTCGTGTACAAACTGGACAATCTCCTTCGAAGTATCATGGTTTCGGACGAAAACTCGTCTATTACAAAGGGATTTCATTTTTTAAACATATTTTAACTCAAGACTTTTTCTGCATTCAATATGCACCATTCAAAGCCACATCATCACTTTTCAACCCTTTTTTGACTTCATTTGATATTTTTCATGCATTTCATGATTTATTTTGAGCTAAGATGACCCTGAAATTGAAAAGCACTGCAAATGAACTCTGAAATGGTTGAAAATTGGCATGGTATCATAATTTCACCCACGTAGCATGTGCTACAAAGTTGAGAGGGTTATGGGAAAAACTGGATGCACTTCGTGTACAAACTGGACAATCTCCTTCGAAGTATCAGGGTTTCGGACGAAAACTCGTCTATTACAAAGGGATTTCATTTTTTAATCATATTTTAACTCAAGACCTTTTCTGCATTCAATATGCACCATTCAAAGCCACATCATCACTTTTCAACCCTTTTCTGACCTCATTTGCTATTTTTCATGCATTTCATGATTTATTTTGAGCTAAGATGACCCTGAAATTGAAAAGCACTGCAAATGAACTCTGAAATGGTTGAAAGTTGGCATGGTAACATAATTTCACCCACGTAGCATGTGCTAAAAAGTTGAGAGTGTTACGGGCAAAACTGGATGCACTTCGTGTACAAACTGGACAATCTCCTTCGAAGTATCATGGTTTCGGACGAAAACTCGTCTATTACAAAGGGATTTCATTTTTTTAAACATATTTTAACTCAAGACTTTTTCTGCTTTCAATATGCACCATTCAAAGCCACATCATCACTTTTCAACCCTTTTCTGACTTCATTTGCTATTTTTCATGCATTTCATGATTTATTTTGAGCTAAGATGACCCTGAAATTGAAAAGCACTGCAAATGAACTCTGAAATGGTTGAAAATTGGCATGGTATCATAATTTCACCCACGTAGCATGTGCTAAAAAGCTGAGAGGGTTACGGGAAAAACTGGATGCACTTCGTGTACAAACTGGACAATCTCCTTCGAAGTATCATGGTTTCGGACGAAAACTCGTCTATTACAAAGGGATTTCATTTTTTTAAACATATTTTAACTCAAGACTTTTTCGGCATTGAATATGCACCATTCAAAGCCACATCATCACTTTTCAACCCTTTTCTGACTTCATTTGCTATTTTTCATGCATTTCATGATTTATTTTGAGCTAAGATGACTCTGAAATTGAAAAGCACTGCAAATGAACTCTGAAATGGTTGAAAATTGGCATGGTATCATAATTTCACCCACGTAGCATGTGCTAAAAAGTTGAGAGGGTTACGGGAAATACCATTACAGAACATCATGAATAGAGAAGTCACCAAATTAATACAAGTTCATCATCACATTAAAACCAAAATACAATAGTGATCAAAAGTTATAGAGGAAAAAATAAATACATAAAGTTCAGACATAGTTCTCCTAGAACAACATATAGCTCTCTAGAGCATCTAATTAAAACATAAATTGAAACTAACATACAACTATGTAAAACATTTAAATACAACAACAAATGCGATCATAATCGCAACTAAGGTAGCAATTGATCCAACAGCATAATGATACGAAGCCTCATTATCAATGACATATTTTCTTATCTTTCTAATCTTCAAGCGCATTGCATCCATCTTGATCTTGTGGTCATGGACGACATCGGCAACATGCAACACCAATTTCATCTTCTCCTCCTCAACTCTTTTCAATTTTTCTTTCAAATCCTCGTTTTCTTTTCCAACTAAATTTAACCTCTCGACAAGAGGGTCGGTTGGAATTTCCGGTTCACATACCTCCTAGAATAAACACATCTATGTCACGTTGGTTGGCATAATTTTCATAAACACTAAATGAAACAAATAGTTATAAAAGATAATATACCACATCCGAATCATAGACCGGACGAGGGCCGACGTGGGCGGATACCATAACCATGGACCTATATAATAACAAACAATAATAAAAGTAAGAAATTTATACAAGTATCTATGTAAATCATACAAATAAGAACTTTTTTATTTTAAAAAGAAGATAAGAACAAGAGGCTCACCACGGTGGTGCCGGCGACGAGATCGGCGCGGGCGATCGATGACGGTGAGGACGGGGATGGGACGTGACGGACCGCCAAACCTAGACAAATCTTGAGGAAAATGGAGCTTGGAGGTCGAGCTTGGAGAGGAGAAAGCTTAAGCATGGCTCTGGCATTTCATCGAACACCTCGTGTGCATAGGAGGTGAGAGCAGAGCAGCACACACCTCACACGCGCCGGCCGGCCAAAAAAACAGAGTGAGCGGGCAGGGGCAAGCATATATATAGGCATATCTTTAGTCCCGGTTCCAGCCACCAACCGGGACTAAAGGGGTTCGGCCAGGAGCGAGGCCCTTTAGTCCCGGTTCGTGTCTGGAACCGGGACTAAAGGGGTCATACGAACCGGGACTTGTTCCTGCCGAGACCCGGCCGGTGCCCTGGCCTCGTGAACCGGGACTGATGCACCCATTAGTCCCGGTTCGTAACAAGACCGGGACTAATATAATATTCTGGCCCGTTTCAAAGCCCTGTTTTCTACTAGTGAAGCACCACATGTTGAAGGATCTATGACAATATAACTTCTATGTGAACATGAACAAACATAAATCATTACGTTGTCTTCCTTGTCCAACGTCAACAATTTTGACATATAATATTTAATGGGGGCTCACAATCATAAAAGATGTCCAAGATAGTGTATTTGCATGTGAATCTTCTCTTCCCTTATTAATTATTTCATGAATTGCATCATTGACCAATGCTATGTTTGTCAATCTCCAATAAATTTTACTAATTATACTTTTCTTTATGTGATGTCATTCCTCCCCATAAGATTAGCATATGATTCTTTTCATTTATTTTTCTTTCTTTTTATTTTGATTGCAACAAGAAAGTAGAGGGGCAAAAACTCAAACTAAACTTTATTATATAACTCTCACTCGATTACATAGATAGTTAGGTCACGAAACTAACACACGAAAATAGATCATGCTAAACATTTATTCAACTAAAGCAAAGTAAAACTAAAGATCGAACTAAAATAGGTAAATGTGAATAAAAGTGGTGGTGATACGATACCGGGTCACCTCCCCCAAGCTTGGCTCAAGCCAAGGGGAGTGCCCATACCCGTGTGCTCTAGTCTCCTTTGGTGGTGGTGATGAAGAAGGTAGGGGTGATGATGCAGTCTTCTTCTTCAACTTATATTTGAGTATAAAATTTTCCTCCCTTAGATCGTCATTCTCCAACTCGAGCTTTAATATCTTTTTGCATAATGCCGCCTTGCTCTCCTGCAGAAAACGAGATGGGATAAATTGGACCTCAGGTTTGTAGCTTCTAGGGCGGCTTGACTTCTTGAATTCCACATGCATATCTCCGGGTTGAGGCAATGGATCATCCTCTTCCTCAGAGCTATCATCCTTTGTTTCCTCAATGGCAGCATCTTCATCCTCATCTGAGGTCCACAGATAGGGGTAAATTTCCCTAAAGATCTTTGGGTTTGCAACATAGTGATCCCCCTCTGAACCTTGAGACGACATATTTTCAGATCTGCTAGGAAAAACAGCACGAAACAAGAACAAAGGATTTTTCTGCGATGCGGTTGTCAAAACAGTCGAGGGTATATATAGAGAATTTTTATTCTTGGGAAACAAGCATATGGAAGGAAAACGGAGTCGGGAACGTGTCCGAGGTGGGCACAACCCACCAGGGCGCGCCCAGGGGTGCCTGGCCCGCCCTGGTGTATCGTGCTCACCTCGATCACCTTCCGGTTTATTTCTTTATTTCCCAAATTTTCTAATATTCCAAAACTGACAAAAAGTATTTTTGCGGATTTTCCAGAGCCCGTTTACTTACCGTATCACGTAACTCCTATTTTTTAGAATTCTGGAGTGTACCGGAAGGTTTCTTTTATGTGTTCCTCCGGTGTTATGGTTTGGATAACATTGCTTTCAACGTTAATAGGCGTACCTGAGATATAATGCTTAATTCTTTGTCCATTGACCACCTTCGGGTTAGTACCTTCGGCGTTATTAATCTTGATAGTTCCAGAACGATAAACCTCTTCGATAATATATGGTCCTTCCCATTTGGAGAGAAGCTTACCTGCAAAAAATCTTAAACGAGAGTTGAACAAAAGAACATAGTCTCCTATTTTGAATTCCCGCTTTTGGATTCTTTTGTCATGCCATCTTTTTACTTTTTCTTTAAATAGTTTGGCATTTTCATAGGCTTGGGTTCTCCATTCATCAAGTGAGCTAATATCAAATAGCCTCTTCTCACCGGCAAGTTTGAAATCATAGTCAAGTTCTTTAATTGCCCAAAATGCTTTATGTTCTAATTCTAGAGGCAAATGACAAGCTTTTCCATATACCATTTTGTATGGAGACATACCCATAGGATTTTTATAAGTTGTTCTATAGTCCCAAAGTGCATCATCTAATTTCTTAGACCAATTCTTACGAGACCTATTGACAGTTTTTTGTAATATTAATTTTATTTCTCTATTGCTAAGTTCTACTTGACCACTCGATTGAGGATGATAGGGTGATGCAATTCTATGGTTAACATCATATTTAGCAAGTATCTTACGGAAAACACCATGAATAAAGTGTGAACCACCATCAGTCTTTAAGTATCTTAGGATTCAATCGTCGTTGGTGATCAACAACGAGTTTAGCATCAGGTTCCATATTAATCTTGTGCTGACATAGAGTGGGACTAATGCCCTTAAGATCATCAAGAGTATATCCAATAGCAGCCCGGTGCTTCCTTAGAACTTTTAGTATTTCTTCTTCATGTTCTGAAAGGTTAGCACTAATAATAACATGATATATCTTTTTCTCATCAAGATAGGCATACTTCAAAGTGTCAGGCAATTGTTTTAATTCAAACACAGAATCACCTTTAGGTGGAGGAGGACCTCCAAGGGTTTCAATAGGCAAATTGTGTTTTAGGAGAGGTTGTTGTTCAAAGAAAATTTGATCTATTTCATTTCTTTCACGCAAGTGCAGATCATTTTCATGGTCAAGCAAATATTTTTCTAATGGATCAGTAGGAGGCACAACAATAGAAGCGAGACCGATTATTTCATCTTTACTAGATAACGCTTTATCATGAGGTTGTCTACTAAACTTGGAAAAATTAAACTCATGAGACACACCACCAAAACTGACATCGACAGTTTGTTTTTCACAATCTATCTTAGCATTGATGGTGCTCAGAAAAGGTCTACCAAAGATAATGGGACAAAACTCATCTTGTGGGGAACCAAGAACTAGAAAATTAGTAGGGTATTTTACTTTCCCACACAAGACTTCAACATCTCTAACAATCCCAAGTGGTGTGATGGTGTCTCTATTAGCAAGTTTAATAGTAACATCAATGTCTTCTATTTCAGCAGGTGCTATTTCATCCATAATTTCTTGGTATAAGGTAAAAGGGATAGCACTCACACTAGCACCCAAATCACATAAACCATGATAGCAATGATCTCCTATTTTGACTGAGACAACAGGCATGCCTTCTATGGGTCTATGTTTATCCTTTTCATCGGGTTTAGCAATTCTAGCAGCTTCATCACAGAAGTAGATAACATGCCCATCAATATTTTGTACCAAGAGATCTTTAACCATAGAAACACTAGGTTCTACTTTGATTTGCTCCGGGGGCTTAGGTGTTCTTATATTACTCTTACGAACCACAGTTGATACCTTAGCATGTTCCTTTATCCTAACAGGGAAAGGTGGCTTTTCAATATAAGCAGCATGCACAACTGGATCAACATTATAAATGATGGTATCATCTTTAGCTATGACCGGTTCTTTAATTTCTTCTTTAATAGGGGGATGATATTTAAACCAGTTCTCCTTAGGGAGATCAACGTGAGTAGCAAATGCTTCGCAGAAAGAGGCTACTATCTCAGAGTCAAGTCCAAATTTAGTGCTAAACTTGTGAAAAGTATCGGTATTCATAAAAGATTTAACACAATCAAATTCAAGCTTTATACCTGACTCATTACCTTCGTCGAGTTCCCAATCTTCAAAGTTGCATTTAATTCTTTCTAAGAGATTCCACTTGAATTCAATAGTCTTCTTCATATAAGAACCAGCACAAGAAGTATCGAGCATGGATTGATCATTATGAGAAAGCCGAGCATAATTTTTTTGAATGATAACTTCTCTCGAAATGTCATGATTGGGGCATGAATATAGTATTGACTTAAGCCTCCCCCAAGCTAGAGTGATACTTTCTCCTTCATGAGGCCAAAAATTATATATATATAATTCCGATCACGATGAACTAGATGATTGGGATAAAACTTTTGGTGGAATTCCAATTGCAACCGATTCCAGTTCCACGAGCCAAGATCATCACATAGCATATACCATGTCAATGCTTTTCCCTTCAAAGATAAAGGGAAAACCTTCTTCTTAACTTCATCTCCGGGTAAACCTGCAAGCTTAAATAATCCACAAATTTCGTTCACATATAATAGGTGCATATCAGGATGTTCAGTTCCATCTCCTCCATAAGGTTTAGCAAGCAGTTGTTCTACCATACCTGAAGGAATTTCATAACCAATATTTTCAGTAGGTGCAGTAGGTTGAGGGGAAACTAATTGTGGTTCCGGTCGAGGTGAAGATACCCCGAACAAACCCCTCAAAGGATTGTTTTCCATAGTAGCAAGTAGCAATAAATTTCAGCACGTAGTATAAGTTTTTCCTTACCAATTTCCACTTACCAAGAGCGCTTCACTCCCCGGCAATGGCGCCAGAAAAGAGTCTTGATGACCCACAAGTATAGGGGATCAATCATAGTCCTTTCGATAAGTAAGAGTGTCCAACCCAACGAGGAGCAGAAGGAAATGACAAGCGGTTTTCGACAAGGTAATTTCTGCAAGCACTGAAATTGTAGGTAACAGATAGTTTGGTAGCAAGGTAATTGGTAACGAGCAAGTAACGGTAACGGTAAATAAGGTGCAGCAAGGTAGCCCAATCCTTTTGTGGGAAAGGACAGGCCAGAACAGTCTCTAGTAATAGGCAAAGTGTTCTTGAGGGTACACGGGCATTTCATCTAGTCACTTTTATCATGTTGGTTTGATTCGTGTTCGCTACTTTGATAATTTGATATGTGGGTGGACCGGTGCTTGGGTGCTGTTCTTACTTTAACAACCTCCCACTTATGATTAACCCCCTCGCAAGCATCCACAACTACGAGAAAAGTATTAAGATAAAATCTAACCATAGCATTAAACGTTTGGATCCAAATCAGCCCCTTAGGAAGTAGCGCATAAACTAGGGTTTAAGCTTCTCTCACTCTAGCAACCCATCATCTAATAACTACTCCACAATGCATTCCCTTAGGCCCATGAATGGTGAAGTGTCGTGTAATTGACGTTCACATGACACCACTATGGGAATCACAATATACATATCATCAAAATATCGAACACATATCAAATTCACATGATTACTTGCTACATGACTTCTCCCGTGACCTCAAGAACAAAGGTAACTACTCACAAATAATAAACATGCCCAAGATCAGAGGGGTATTGAATAGCATAATGGATCTGAACATATAATCTTCCACCAAATAAACCATATAGTAATCAACTACGCAAGGTAATCAACACTACTAGTCACCCACAGGCACCAATCTGAGGTTCCGGTACAAAGCTTAAAAACAAGAGATGAACTAGGGTTTGAGAGGAGATGGTGCTGTTGAAGATGTTGATGAAGATTGGCCTCCCAAAGATGAGAGGGGTATTGGTGATGACGATGGCTTCGATTTCCCCCTCCGGAAGGGAAGTTCCCCGGCGGAATCGCTCCGCCGGAGGGCAAAAGTGCTCCTGCCCAAGTTCCGCCTCGAGGTTGCGGCGCTTCGTCCCAAAAGTCCTACCCTTATTTTTTATAGGTTAAAAGTGAATTTATACCACGAGATGGGCACCGGAGGTGGGCACAACCCACCAGGGCGCGCCCAGGGGGGCCTGGCAAGCCCTGGTGTCTTGTGTCCACCACGTTGGCCCCCTCCTGTAGTTCTTTGCTCCAGTATTTTTTATTTATTCCAAAAATAATCTCCGTAAAGTTTCAGCTTCATTGGATTTGTGCAGAATAGGTATCTCTGATGTGCTTTTCTCCGGTCCAGAATTCCAGCTGCCGGTATTCTCCCTCTTTGTGTAAACCTTGCACATTATGAGAGAAAAGGCATTAGAATCACTCCCTAAAGCATTATTATTCAACAAAACATAATAATTAACAGTAGGAAATCATGATGCAAAATGGACGTATCAGGGAGGGGGCATCGGTTTATGTGTGTACCTGCTGCACGGTCAGGCCCTTGCGGCTAGACGATGGCACACGTCGTGGGAAGGGCCCCCGTGTGGCCATCCATGGTTGTGGCGGAGACTGTTCTGCCCCCTCCTGTTCAACGACGGGCGGCTGCCGGTGGTCCCGCGCTGGTCCGGGCCAACGACCATGGTGGGGCAAAACAGGGTGGTTTCGGTCGGGGAGGCAGGTTGGAGGGCTGTGTGCTCCGATGTGGCCGAGCTGCCCGTCGCCAACATAGGGGGTGCTGGTCTTGGCCGTGAGACGCTCCTCCCCCTCCCCCTTTCCCCGGCTTGGTGTCTTTGGTCGCGGATCTGACGTTGCTGGAGGCGGGGTGGTTGCCGGCAATCCCGACGATGGTTGGGGTTGCAGATCGGGTAAAGTCCTGGCCTTTGATGGTTCTCAGGGTGGTTTGGTTGCGGGGTGGCGACCCAGGCGGTGGGATGCGCGTTGGTCATGGGCAGATTGTGTGGCTTGGGTGTAGCATAACAACTGAGGCCAATGATGCAACTATGTGGAACACATGGCTTTTTCCTCTCTAGCGAGAGCATCCTAAAAGTGCACCACACCAAGGTGTTGAACTCCTTACGAGCTCCAGCAACAGGAGTTAGGTACCAATATTATCTAAGATTCTAAGTCATGTATATTTTTGAAACATTCCAAGCTCTTTATAAGATATCAATGGGGAGTGGATGCATCGGTGCACAAGTCCGGTCCACCAGATATTCCCCCACGTAAAAGCTTGCCACTTACACGTAAGTAACTTGGGCACTTGAGTGCTTGCATCCGATCGACGACCAACACAGAGGCCATGAAGATCCAAGGGTGCTTCTAGGCCGGAGCATGAGTATCACGGGTCTCCTTCCCAATGGAGTCATGTCTTCTCTCCATGATGAGTTCAGTGGTGTGACTGAATAATAGACTTTGAATTAGAGCAGATAGCCTCCTCAAAAAAAGGAATTAGAGCAGATAGCTACGTATAACACGTTTCATGACTGACGTTCAGAACAGTTAAAGATATATTAGGTATTTAGAGATTGTCCGGGATTAGATAGAATGTGTTTCCATCTTATCTCTTGGACGCGTCTTGCCCTCTAATTCTTGTATTCAATATATACTCATTCTCGAGGCTCACTAATACATCCACCACTTACGTCAATATCCCTCTCTATCCCTAGGGACGAAACAGTGCGGAAGCGGCGGGCGGCGGCTAGGGTTGGATCGGTTAGGCTGATATCATGTACATGCACGTATGTGTTCAATCAGCCATCTTGTACATCGTGATGCAGCGTGTTCGCGGCAGCCGCCTGTATGCATGTGCTGCGCTGGCGCGGCCTGCGGGTTATGGCTCCTCCCTGCCGCGCGACCGGTCTACTAAACCGTCGACGCATGGCTCAACAGAATCTTGTGAAGATCTTCTTCAAGTACAACACGTCTCTTCATCGATCGAGCAACGGGCTGCCGCTGCGTCGCCCCGTCGGTGTTGGAAATATGCCCTAGAGGCAATAATAAATTAGTTATTATCATATTTCCTTGTTCATGATAATCGTTTATTATCCATGCTAGAATTGTATTGATCGGAAACTCAGATACATGTGTGGATACATAGACAACACTATGTCCCTAGTGAGCCTCTACTAGACTAGCTCGTTGATCAAAGATGGTCAAGGTTTCCTGGCCATAGACATGAGTTGTCATTTGATAACGGGATCACATCATTAGGAGAATGATGTGATGGACAAGACCCAAACTATGAACGTAGCATATGATCGTGTCAGTTTATTGCTATTGTTTTCTGCATGTCAAGTATGTGTTCCTATGACCATGAGATCATGTAACTCGCTGACACCGGAGGAGTACCTTGTGTATATCAAACGTCACAACGTAACTGGGTGGCTATAAAGATGCTCTACAGGTATCTCCGAGGGTGTTTGTTGAGTTGGCATGAATCAAGACTGGGATTTGTTACTCCGTGTGACGGAGAGGTATCTCAGGGCCCACTCGGTAATACAACATCACAATGAGCATTGCAAGCAAAGTGACTAAAGTGTTAGCCACGGGATCTTGTATTACGGAACGAGTAAAGAGACTTTCCGGTAACGAGATTGAACTAGGTATGGAGATACCGACGATCGAATCTCGCAAGTAACATACCGATGAACAAAGGGAACAGCGTACGGGATTAACTGAATCCTTGACATAGAGGTTCAACCGATAAAGATCTTCGTAGAATATGTAGGAACCGATATGGGCATCCAGGTCCCGCTATTGGTTATTGACCGTAGAGGTGTCTCGGTCATGTCTACATAGTTCTCGAACCCGCATGGTCTGCACACTTAACGTTCGGTAACGTTTCGGTATTAATGAGTTATGTATGTTGGTGACCGAAGGTTGTTCGGAGTCCCGGATGAGACCCTGGACGTCACGAGGAGCTCTGGAATGGTCCGGAGGTAAAGATTTATATATGTGAAGTCATTTTTTGGCGACCGGAAAAGTTTCGGGTTTTTCCGATATTGTACCGGCAAGCTTCTAGAAGGTTCCGAAAACTTCCGGAGGAGTCCGGAAGTCCACCAAGGGTTCCACCACGTCCCAAGGGTTTGCATGGGCTGAGGGGAGATGCCCTGGCCTTATTGGGCCAGGCGCACAAGTCCTTCAAGGCCCATGTGGCTTGGGAGAGGTGGAAAGTCCACGTGTTTATGGAAAGGGAGGGAATTGGACTAGGAGTCCAACTCCTCCCCCTTGGCTGCGCCCTAGGGCTTGGAGGGGCTGATCTCCATGCCCCTCCACCTATATATAGAGGGGAGGGGGCGCCCCAAGAGCACACACGAAGCCCTTGGCGCCCCTCTCGCTCCCTAGATCGTTTTCTCCTCCATTTGCGGTTTCGGTAGCGCTAGGCGTAGCCCTGCCGGGATAGCGCCACCACCCCCGCCACCACGCCGTCGTGTTGCTGGAGAACTCATCTACCTCTCCGCTCTCGCTTGCTGGATCAAGGAGGTGGAGATCGTCATCGAGTTGTACGTGTGCTGAACGCGGAGGTGCCGTCCGTTCGGCACTAGATCGTGATTGGATCGCGGGACGGCTTGCGATTTGGATCGCGAAGACGTTTGACTACATCAACCGCGTTTCTTAACACTTCCCGCTTAGCGATCTACAAGGGTATGTGGATCCGATCTCCCCTCTCGTAGATGCTCATCTCCATGGATAGATCTTGTGTGTGCGTAGGAAATTTTTTGTTTCCCATGCAACGTTCCCCAACAGTGGTAGCAGAGCCAGGTTTATGCGTAGATGAGATCATGAGTAGAACACAAAGGAGATTGTGGGCGTTGATATTCAGATTGCTTCCCTCCTTAGTCTTATCTTGATTCGGCGGTATTGTGGGATGAAGCGGCTCGGACCAACCTTACTCGTCCACGTACGACAGACCGGTTCCATCGACTGACATGTAACTTTGTTGCATAAGATGGCTGGCGGGTGTCTGTCTCTCCCACTTTAGTTGAATCGGATTCGACAGAGGCGGTCCATGTAGAAGGTGAAATAGCAACTTGTATATCACCGTTGTGGTTTTGCGTAGGTAAGAATCGTTCTTGCTAGATACCCATAGCAGCCACGTAAAACATGCAACAACAAATTAGAGGACGTCTAACTTGTTTTTGCAGGGTATGATGTGATATGATATGGCCAGAAACATGATGATATATATGTGATGTATGAGATGATCATCTTTTGTATAGATTATCACGACTTGCATGTCGATGAGTATGGCAACCGGCATGAGCCATAGGGTTGTTTTTAATTTATTTTCGCCTTTTTTGCTTTACTTTATCGCTATGAGTTAGCAATAGTAGTAGAAGAATGGTTGGCGCGACAACCCCGATGGCAACACGTTGATGGAGATCAAGATGATGGAGATCATGGTGTTATGCCGGTGACGATGGAGATTATGCTGATGCTTTCAAGATGGAGATCAAAAGCACAAGATCATGGCCATATCATGTCACTTATGATTTGCATGTGATGTTAATCCTTTTATGCACCTTGTTTTCCTTAGGACGACGGTAGCATTATAAGGTGATCCCTCACTAAAATTTCAAGATAAAATTGTGTTCCCCCCGAGTGTGCGCCGTTGCAAAAGTTCGTCGTTTCGAGACACCACGTGATGATCGGGTGTGATAGACTCTACGTTCACATACAACGGGTGCAAGCCAGTGTTGCACATGTGGAACACTCGGGTTAAACTTGACGAGCCTAGCATGTACAGACATGGCGTCGAAACACAAGAGACCGAAAGGTCGAACATGAGTCATATAGTAGATATGATCAACATGGAGATTTTCACCATTGAAACCACATCATCTCACGTGATGATCGGACTTGGGTTGGTGAATTTGGATCATGTAGCACTCGGATGACCGGAGGGATGTCAATTTGAGTGGGAGTTCTTTAGTAATATGATTAATTGAACTCATTATCATGAACATAGTCTAAAGTTGTATTTGCAAAATTATATTGTAGATCGATAGCTCGCGCTGTAGCTTCCTTAAATTTTGATACGTTCCTAGAGGAAAAGTAAGTTGAAAGATGATGGTAGCAGTTATGCGGACTGGGTCCGTGATCTGAGGATTGTTCTCATTGCTGCACATAAGGCTTATGTCCTTGATGCACCGCTCGGTGCGCCACCCCCTCAAGCGTCGTCTGTGGATGTTGTGAACATCTGACAGACACGTTCTGATGACTACTTGATAGTTCAGTGCGTCATGCATTACAGCTTAGAATTGAGGCTCCAAAGACGTTTTGAACGTCATGGAGCATATGAGATGTTCCAAGAGCTGAAATTGGGATTTCAAGCTCGTGCCCTTGTTGAGAGATATGAGACCTCCAACAAGATTCTTTGCCTGCAAGATGAAGGAGAATAGCTCAATCGGGTGAGCATGTGCCCAGATTGTCTGGGTACTACAATCGCTTGAATCAAGTGGGAGTTCATCTTCCAGATAAGATAGTGATTGACAGAGTTCTCCAAGTCACTGCCACCAAGCTACTAGAGCTTCGTGACAAACTATAACATGCCAGGGATGGAGATGATCCCTGAGCTATTCGCGATGTTTGACACCGCGAAGGTAGAAATCAAGAAGGAGCATCAAGTGTTGATGGTTAGTAAAACCACTAGTTTTGAGAAGGGCAAGGGCAAGGGCAAGAAGGGAAACTTCATGAATGGCAAGCAAGTTGCCGCTCCAGTGAAGAAACCCAAGGTTGAACCCAAACCCGAGACTAAGTGCTTCTATAATAAGGGGAACAGTCACTGGTAGCGGAACTGCCCCAGATACTTGGCAGATAAGAAGGCTGGCAACGTCAACAGAAGTATATTTGATATACGTGTTATTGATGTGTACCTTACTAGTACTCCTAGTAGCACCGGGGTATTAGATACCGGTTCAGTTGCTAATGTTAGTAACTCGAAATAAAAGCTACGGAATAAACGGAGACTAGCTAAAGGGCGAGGTGACGATGTGTGTTGGAAGTGTTTCCAAGGTTGATGTGATCACCATCACACGCTCCCTCTACCTTCGGGATTAGTGTTGAACCTAAATAAATGTTATTTGGTGTTTGCGTTGAGCATGAACATGATTAGATCATGTTTATTGCATACGGTTATTCATTTAAGTCAAGAGAATAACGGTTATTCTGTTTACATGAATAATACCTTCAATGGTCATGCACCCCATGTGAATGGTTTATTGAATCTCGATCGTAGTGATACACATGTTCATAATATTGATGCCAAAAGATGCGAAGTTAATAATGATAGTACCACATACTTGTGGCACTGCCGCTTAGGTCATATTGGTGTTAAACGCACGAGGAAGCTCCATGTTGATGGACTTATGGAATCACTCGATTTTGAATCGCTTGATACATGCGAACCATGCCTCATGGGCAAGATGACTAAGACCCCATTCTCTGGAACAATGGAGCGGGCAAGTTACTTGTTGGAAATCATACATACTGATGTGTGCGGTCTGATGAGCATTGAAGCGCGCGGTGGATATCGTTATTTTCTTACCTTCATTGATGATTTGAGTAGATATAGGTATATTTACTTAATGAAACACAAGTCTGAAACATTTGAAAAGTTCAAGCAATTTCAGAGTGAAGTTGAAGATCATCGTGACAAGAAGATAAAATGTCTACGATATGATCGTGGAGGTGAATATCTGAGTTACGAGTTTGGTATGCAACTTAAGACAATGTGGAAATTGTTTCACAACTCACGCCACCTAGAACGCCATGGTGTGATGGTGTGTCCGAACGTCGTAGTCGTACTCTATTGGATATGGTGCGTACTATGATGTCTCTTACCGATTTGCCAGTATCATTTTCGGGTTATGCATTAGAGACAACTACATTCACTTTAATAGGGCACCATCTAAGTCCGTTGAGATGACACCGTATGAATTATGGTTTAGCAGAAACCTAAGCTGTCGTTTCTTAGAGTTTGGGAATGCGATGCTTATGTGAAAAGACTTCAACCTGATAAGCTCGAAACCAAAGCAGACAAATGCGTCTTCATAGGATATCCAAAAGAGACGGTTGGGTACACCTTCTATCTCAGATCTGAAGGCAAAGTGTTTGTCGCTAAGAACGGGCCATTTCTCGAGAAAGAGTTTCTCTCGAAAGAATTGAGTGGGAGGCAGATAGAACTTGATGAGATTGTTGAACCTTCACTTCAACCAGAGAGTAGCGCAGCGCAGAAAGATGTTTCCGTGGAGCCTACATCAGTTGGAGCTAATGATAGTGATCATGAAACTTCGGATCAAGTTACTATCGAACCTCGTAGGTCGACAAGGGCACGTACTGCTCCTGAATGGTACGGTAACCCTGTCTTGGAGGTCATGTTGTTGGACAACGATGAACCTACGAGCTATGGAGAAGCGATGGTGGGCCCGGATTCCGACAAATGGTTAGAGGCCATGAAATTCGAGATAGGATCCATGTATGAAAACCAAGTATGGACTTTGGTAGACTTGCCCGATGAACGGCAGGCCGTTAAGTACAAATGGATCTTTAAGAAGAAGACAAACGCTGATGGTAAATGTCACCATTTATAAAGCTCGACTCGTCGCAAAGTAGTTTTTGACAAGTTCAAGGATTTGACTACGATGAGACTTTCTCACCCGTAGCGATGCTAAAGTCTGTTGGAATTATGTTAGCAGTTGCTGCATTTTTCGATTATGAAATCTGGCAGATGGATGTCAAAACAGAGTTTCCTTAACGGTTTCCGTGAGGAAAGGTTGTATGTGATACAACCAGAAGGTTTTGTCGGTCCTAAGGATGCTAAAAGGTATGCAAGCTCCAGCGATCCTTCTATGGACTGGAGCAAGCATATCAGAGTTGGAATATACGCTTTGATGAGGTGGTCAAAGCTTTTGGGTTTATACAAAGTTTATAAGAAACTTGTATTTACAAGAAAGTGAGTGGGAGCACTATAGAATTTCTGATAAGTATATGTAGATGACATATTGTTGATCAGGAATGATGTAGAAATTTCTGGAAGGCCTAAAAGGTTGTTTGAAAGGTGTTTTTCAAAGGAAGACCTGGATAAAAGGCTACTTAAATATTGGGCATCAAGATCTATAGAGATAGATCAAAACGCCTGATACGACTTTCAATGAGTGCATGCCTTGACAAGATTTTGAAGGAGTTCAAAATGGATCAGTCAAAGAAGGAGTTCTTGCCTGATTTGTAAGGTGTGAAGTTGAGTGAGACTCAAAGCTCGACCACGGCAAAAGAGAGAAAAAGGACAAAGGTCGTCCCCTATGCCTTAGCTGTAGGTTCTATATAGTATCCCATGCTGTGTACCACACCTGGTGTGTGCCTTGCCATGAGTCTATCAAGGGGTACATGAGTGATCCAGGAGTGGATCACTGGACAGCGATCAAAATCATCCTTAGTAACTTGAGGACTGAGGAAATATTTCTCGATTATGGAGGTGATAAAGAGTTCGTCGTAAAGAGTTACGTCGATGCAAGCTTTGACACCAATCCGGATGACTCTGAGTAGCAATTCGGATACGTATAGTGGAGCACCATTTGGAATAGCTCCAAGTGGAGCATGGTAGCAGCATCTACAGTATGACATAATATTTGCAAAGTGCACATGGATCTGAATGTTGCAGACCCGTTGACTAAAAACCTCTCTCACAAGCAAAACATGATAAAACCCCAGAACTCATTGGGTGTTAATCACATGGTGATGTGAACTAGATTATTGACTCTAGTGCAAGTGGGAGACTATTGGAAATATGCCCTAGAGACAATAATAAATTAGTTATTATCATATTTCCTTGTTCATGATAATCGTTTATTATCCATGCTAGAATTGTATTGATCGGAAACTCAGATACATGTGTGGATACATAGACAACACTATGTCCCTAGTGAGCCTCTACTAGACTAGCTCGTTGATCAAAGATGGTCAAGGTTTCCTGGCCATAGACATGAGTTGTCATTTGATAACGGGATCACATCATTAGGAGAATGATGTGATGGACAAGACCCAAACTATGAACGTAGCATATGATCGTGTCAGTTTATTGCTATTGTTTTCTGCATGTCAAGTATGTGTTCCTATGACCATGAGATCATGTAACTCGCTGACACCGGAGGAGTACCTTGTGTATATCAAACGTCACAACGTAACTGGGTGGCTATAAAGATGCTCTACAGGTATCTCCGAGGGTGTTTGTTGAGTTGGCATGGATCAAGACTGGGATATGTTACTCCGTGTGATGGAGAGGTATCTCAGAGCCCACTCGGTAATACAACATCACAATGAGCCTTGCAAGCAAAGTGACTAAAGTGTTAGCCACGGAATCTTGTATTACGGAACGAGTAAAGAGACTTGCTGGTAACGAGATTGAACTAGGTATGGAGATACCGACGATCGAATCTCGGGCAAGTAACATACCGATGAACAAATGGAACAGTGTACGGGATTAACTGAATCCTTGACATAGAGGTTCAACCGATAAAGATCTTTGTAGAATATGTAGGAACCAATATGGGCATCCAGGTCCTGCTATTGGCTATTGACCGTAGAGGTGTCTCGGTCATGTCTACATAGTTCTCGAACCCGCAGGGTCTGCACACTTAACGGTCGGTGACGTTTCGGTATTATTGAGTTATGTATGTTGGTGACCGAAGGTTGTTAGGAGTCCCAGATGAGATCCCGGACATCATGAGGAGCTCCGGAATGGTCCGGAGGTAAAGATTTATATATGGGAAGTCATTTTTTGGCGACCACAAAAGTTTCGGGTTTTTCCGGTATTGTACCGGGAAGCTTCTAGAAGCTTCCGAAAACTTCCGGAGGAGTCCGGAAGTCCACCAAGAGTTCCACCACGTCCCAAGGGTTTGCATGGGCTGAGGGGAGGTGCCCTGGCCTTATTGGGCCAGGCGCACAAGTCCCTCAAGGCCCATGTGGCTTGGGAGAGGTGGAAAGTCCACATGTTTATGGAAAGGGAGGGAATTGGACTAGGAGTCCAACTCCTCCCCCTTGGCTGCACCCTAGGGCTTGGAGGGGCTGATCTCCACGCCCCTCCACCTATATATAGAGGGGAGGGGGTGCCCCAAGAGCACACATGAAGCCCTTGGCGCCCCCCTCTCTCCCTAGATCGTTTTCTCCTCCGTTCGCGGTTTCGGTAGCGCTAGGCGTAGCCCTGCCGGGATAGCACCACCACCGCCGCCACCACGCCATCGTGTTGCTAGAGAACTCATCTACCTCTCCACTCTTGCTTGCTGAATCAAGGAGGTGGAGATCGTCATCCAGCTGTATGTGTGCTGAACGCGGAGGTGCCGTCCGTTCGGCACTAGATCGTGATTGGATCGAGGGACGGCTTGCGATTTGGATCGCGAAGACGTTCGACTACATCAACCGCATTTCTTAACGCTTCCCGCTTAGCGATCTATAAGGGTATGTGGATCCGATCTCCCCTCTCGTAGATGCTCATCTCCATGGATAGATCTTGTGTGTGCGTAGGAAATTTTTTGTTTCCCATGCAACGTTCCCCAACAGTCGGGCCGCAGCGCCGTCGCTCCGTGGTTCTTCTCGTGATTGCACCGACCCGTGTTGCCGATGCGTGCCCCTTTCGGCCGTAGTGCCACGGTCCACCGCCGCCCCGAGTCCGTCCGCTTCAGGCTCTCCTTGTGGCTGCACCAACCCTCGTGCTGTCGCTGCGTGGTCCCATCGGGCTGTAGCGAGCGTCGCACGCGGTCCCTGCCATCACCTCGTGGTTCTCCCCGCGGCTGCATCAACCCTCGCGTTGCCGCTGCATTGCCCCTTCGGGCCATAGTGCCGCGGCCCGCGGTCCACCGCCACCCCGAGGTCGTCCACTCCAGGTCGTCCCCGTGGTTGCACCGACCCTCGTGCTATCGCTTCTTCGCCCCATCGGGTCGTAGCGAGCGTGGCACGCATCCCTGTCACCGCCATGAGGTCTTCCCCGTCGTCGCCCCAACTCGCGCGCTGCCGCCGCATCGCCCCTTCCGGCCGAAGCGACACGGCACGCGGTACACTTAGCTGTCCACGCCCTTCGACTTCTCTGTGGTATGCGTCGCGCCGCCTTTTTAGGCGCTGGAACGCCACCATCCGCGCCGGTCTTCGTCACACTGTCGGGTTTTCCTCGGCTACTTCGAGCACCGTCGCCGTGCTCCTAACCTAGCCGCCACTCCCTCCTCAGGCTGTCGTCGCCACTCTTCTTCCTGGTCCATGGTGACTACCTCGACACCGGCCACCTCAACTCGACATCGACCACGGCGTCCCTCACACGGCTACACCACCCTACGCTCTCGGCTACATCAATATCGGCATAAAGGGCTATCACCTTGCTTGAGAAACTCATCGGCTTCCTTTATAGACCACGCATCCGTGATGCGACACCATCCACGACGCTTCCGCTGCGACTGTGGGGGGATGTCATCCGTCAGAATTGTCTGAAATTAGATAGGAATTGTTTCCATCTTATCTCTAGGAGGCGTCTTTCTCTTGTATTCAATATATACTCACCCTCGACACTCAATAATGCATCCATCACATTACGCTAATATCCCTCTCTATCCCTTCTACAATAACTAAGAGGCCAAAAGGATACATCTCTGGAAGGGCAGGACTAACACGTGCATATATCTAACTATTGGGCGGAATTTATCCATCAGACTCAAATGTATTCAGGATACGGAGAAGAGCGAGAAAGGAAGAGGCGGGCGCATCGGGAGAGTGGGAGAGAGGATGTGGTTTCAGAAATCCGACCATACGAGATGCGACACCCGCCGCCCCTGAACTGGATCTGACGACTTTTGCAGGTGTGTGCTCGTGAGAGCTAGTTAGTGTCGATAATTAGCATTTAGGATATGTATTTAACACGTGAAATTTTGGACTACAAACTCAAATACATCGTATATTATGTCTTCCCGTCCAGCTTCCTCTTTGATCTACATCTTGCATGGTGCAGTTTTTCCGTGATCCAGTTTCCTTTTGTAGTAGATAACAAAACCGGCTCATGTGCCGTGCACTGTGTGCCATTGGGCCACTGACATGTGGACCCGGTTCCCAACGGACCCACATGTCAGCGCTGCTGACATGCCTGGGCCACCAGAGGACAGCACTAGGCCAGGCATGGGGCGACCCAGACGCAACCCCCAGCCCAGCTCGCGTGTGACCGGGCCCGAATGGACCACCTGAAGCCCAAGACGCGCACGACTACATAACCAGCTACCATCGACTGATCGGGCATCCAGAGGATCATGGTACCCGGCGGCGGCAGCAACCCTAGTTATCCTTTCCTTGTTTCTATTCCCCAATTCGTGTAATCCGGATGTAATCGAGATTGAGAGACTGATATATGAGGAAGTAGTTCGATCCCACCACTCTCTACCTAACACCTGGTATCAGCAGCCATCCACCACCTCTTCCCATCCCGAATCCTGGCGTTCGTGGAGACGCGGCGTCTGCGTCAAGCTCAACATCAACTCGCAACCATGGATCCGTCGATCCAGGCCTTCCTCGACCGCCTCGACTCCACCCTGGAGGCCCACTCCGCGGCGATCGCGAAGATCCAGGCGCAAACCACCAAGATCGATGAGCTCGTCACCTGGCGTCCCGATCTGGAGAGGCGGGTCACGGATCTCAGCACGGCGGTTACCGCGCTGCAGCAAGCGACGCCACCACCACCGTTGACTCACTCGCCAGCGCCTCCGGAGGAGCGGTACTCTCCACCACTCCCATCGACGATCGGTGCTCACAACGGGCCCGATGCCGGCGCGGGCGAGGGGCGCCACGGGTCTACGGACCACGGCTTCTTCAATCTGCCACGGGGGTTGCCGACGGCGTCCTGCCAGACGCCGCCGCCGCTCCCGATCAACGGTCAGTCCAGAAACCAGTCCCCTTTTGCAACTCTCTCCCCGTTCACCCATGCGAGCCAGCTCTTATCGGGATTGGGGCAAGCACACCCTTCGGTCTCGTTCCCACAATTCGCGGGAGAAAACCCGAATTTGTGGAAGACCATGTGTGAGCAATACTTCCAGATGTTCGGCATACACTCCTCTTTTTGGGTGCCGATGGCTGCCCTCAATTTCTCTGGGTCTGCTTCCATTTGGCTGCAATCGATACAAAAGAAATTAGCCGAGTATGATTGGGAATCCTTCTTCGCGTTGCTATGCACGCATTTCGGCCGAGACAGGCACCAGTTGCTGATTCGTCAATTTTATTCAGTTCGGCAGTCCACTACTGTCGCTGCTTTCATTGAACAGTTTGAACAGATTATTAATCATTTGAGTTCCTATTCTGATTCAATTCACCCCTTCTATTTTCTCACCCGTTTTGTGGAGGGTCTACGGCCGGACATCCGGGCGGTGGTGCTGGTGCAGCGACCGCCAGACCTGGACACGGCTTGCGCGCTAGCTCTGCTACAAGAGGAGATCGCGGACAGCGCTCAAGGCACTGCCCACCGCGCGCACGCACCGCGCCCACCCGACGCGCCTCCTAGGGTGAGCGCGGCCCTGCCTCTACCGCCTCCTCCAAGCCGCGCCGCGATGCCACCGTCACCAGCAACCGACCGCCGTGGCATGGACGCGGCACGGGCCGACTCCAGCAAGTTGAAGACCCCGCGGGATTACCGGCGAGCCCGCGGTCTCTGCTTCAAGTGCGGCAAACATTGGGGCCACGATCACGTGTGTCCCACGTCGGTGCAGCTGCACGTCGTCGAGGAGCTGCTCGAACTCTTCGGCATGGAGGACATCAACGACCCTCCAGCGGCGCTGCGAGCGGCGGCCTGATGTCATCATGGCCATCTCGCGCTCGGCCATCTTTGGAGGGGTCTCTGCCAAGGCGTTTCAACTACGCGCGTGGATCCAAGGGAAAGAGGTGCTCATGCTCGTGGATTCTTGGAGCTCGACATCTTTCATCAACAGCAAGCTCGCGAGCTCCCTCGATGGCGTCGAGCCGCCGCCCAGAACGTACAGGGTCCACGTAGCTGGGGGCGGAGAGCTGCTCTGTTCGTCTGTGGTCCGCAAGTGCAAGTGGTACTCCCAGGGGCAGGAATTTGCCACGGACATGAAGGTGCTAGCCCTGGGCACATATGATGTGATTTTCGGTATGGATTGGCTGGAGGATAACAGCCTGATGACAATTGATTGGAAGGCCAAGCGCATAGAGATACCATCTGAGCAGGGGCAAGTCTGTTTGTGTGGCCATGAAGAATCCTCCACGGACTGTCTAGTCATCAACAGCCTGCAATTACAAGCTCTCTGCAACCAGAACACGGTTACGCACATTGTGCAGCTGTTCCGAGTGGATTACAACGACACCGGTGACTCCTCAACACCCAGCTGCATTCAAGGGGTCGTTGCAGAATTTCAAGATGTCTTAGGGGAACCAACGGAGCTGCCCCCGCGCCATGCGTGCGACCACATGATACCTCTGATCCCGGGGGCACAACCTTTCAGCATCAGACCTTACAGGCACAAACCCGAGCATAAGGATGAGATTGAACGCCAAGTGGAAGAACTCCTCCGTACCGGCATCATCCAGCGCAACACCAGCCCATTCTCTTCCCTGGTCATACTGGTTAAGAAGAAAGACGGTCCGTGATGGATGTGCATTGATTACCGCCATCTGAACGCGCTCACCTGCATCGCCAAGTACCCGGTGCCTGTCATTGAAGAACTGCTCGATGAGCTTCATGGCGCCCGGTGGTTTTCCAAACTCGACCTCCGGGCCGGTTACCACCAGATCCGCTTGGCCGAGGGAGAAGAGTACAAGACAGCATTCCAGACTCACTCCGGTCACTTCGAGTTCAAGGTCGTCTCGTTCGGCCTTGCTGGGGCTCCTCCCACCTTCTTGGGAGCAATGAACCACACTCTGCACCCGCTGCTGCGCACCTGCGTGCTCGTCTTCTTCGACGATAAACTCGTTTTCAGCCAGACCCTGGAGGACCACAGAGAGCACTTGCGCCAAGTCTTAGCACTCCTCCGCCACGACCAATGGAAGGTGAAGTTCAGCAAATGTTTGTTTGGGCAACAGCAAGTTTCCTACCTCGGCCATGTCATCAGCGCGGAGGGCGTTGTCGGTGTCAAAACCGGCGGATCTCGGGTAGGGGGTCCCGAGCTGTGGGTCTTGGATCGATGGGTAACAGGAGACAAGGGAGATGGTGTTTACCCAGGTTCGGGCCCTCCTATGGAGGTAAAACCCTACGTCCTGCTTTGTTTGTATTGATGATGGTGTATCGAGTACAGAGTCGATCTACCACGAGATCGTATGTAGTGGTCTAAATCCTAAGAGCTATGCTCGTATGATGATATGATCTATGATGATCTGATTGTAATGACTAGCCTGGCCTTGGTTTATATAACACACCAGAGGCCTAGGATAACAAGAGTCCTAGTCGGCTACGTCGGTGGAGAGGAGTCCTTGTCTTGATCACCAAGTCTTGTGGAATCTTCCTCGTATGCATCATGGGCTGTCCGAACTGGCCCATTAATGAACCGCCCTGGGGGTCCCCGGCTCGACCCACTGGTCGGGAGACGACGTGGTGAGTACCCCCTAGTCCAGGACACCGTCAGTAGCCCCCTGAACCGGTCTTCAAGTTAGGGGCGCTCCTCGGTTCTTCCGAACTGTTCTCGGTCTTCAGCCGTCGGTCTTGAAAACTGGTTCAACAAATCTTCCCATCTCCGATCTTGAGGATCGCCGAGGTGTATCCGAAGAGTTCACGCGTCGGGCATCCGAGGAGCCCCTTTAATTTCTTGGCCTTTATCAATGCCTTGTAATTTTTTACGCCACACCTGGGGTTTGAAGTGTTTCCCGTGCGGCGGCGTCCTCTTGCGTCCGAGCTCCAATGCCGAACTACATCCGAGGCGTCTTTTCACAGCCAATCTCCAACACTATTCGGCATTCAAGGTATCCTCTTGCGTCCGAGCTCCAACGCCGGACTGCATCCGAGGTGTCTTTTTGCAGCTGAGCTCCAACGCTGATCGGCATCCGAGGTGTCATAGGATACCTCGGTCTCTGAATATTTGAAGTAGTTCATCCGAGCTTAAATATCGGGATAGTCTTTTATGGAGCCAGCCGTTCGCATTCGAGCTTTATGCCGGACTGCTTCCGAAGTGTCTTCGATCTTGAGCTTTATGCCGGAATGCTTCCAAGCTCCAACGTCGGACCGCATCCGAGCTCCGACGATGATCAGCGTCCGAGGTGTCATAAACTACCTCGGTATTTAAAAGATTGAACGAATTCAGCCGGGCTTAATGCCGGAAATGCCCTCTATGGAGCCAGCCACTTGCGCCCAAGCTTTATGCCGGACTGCTTCCGAGGTGGTGCACCACCCCGACCGCGGGCTGATTTTTTGTGGATATTTTCGATTGGTGCAATTTATTCTCTGCCGAGATATATAGCCAGTAGCCCTCAAGGTGCGTGTCAGTCTAAAACCTGAGATGCCCCTGAAGGAAAAAATAATAATCAAAATAAAAACCACTAATCCCAGTAGCCCCTGAGACTTAGGTCGATTTGCAAAATCGGCCTGAGGATCAAGTTCTTGCTCGGCGGCATTCGTTAGGGATGTAAACGCGGTACGCAGTAGTTTCCGAGACTCGGGTTGGGTGCGGCCGACCAACCTAAGGATCGAATCTCCTCAGAAACCGTATTGCACTTTGAATTTGCTGCATTGAATAGGCAATGCAGTAGCCCCCGAGCCTTAATTTGGGCACGGGTGGTCGAATTAAGGATCAATATTTGTTTAACACAAACTTTGTTACGTTTGACACAATTTATGTGTAATGATTCTATGTATCCAAGTACTTTACATCATTAATGCTCAGATCTGCATTGTACAAGACTTTGTTGACCGACCATCGTCTTCAACCTCCTCGGCCAGTAGCCGAGGAGTGTTTGTCCTACTTTATAAAGCCTTTATAAAGGCAAAGATTTACGGCAAACAAGGCAATCCGGCCATACGGTTTTATAAACAAAGGTACGCGGAGAGATATGTTATATTACTATGTAAGAAACATCTTCTGGGAGAAATAGTTCATTTATAAGTTCCTTTTCCTAGGATATCATGTTGACCATGATCATGAAACCCCAACTCCGATCAATGCGAGAGGAAAAATATTGAGAATTTAGTTCGGCGAATGTTCCCGAACTTTGTGGTCTTTAATGAACCAAAAAATTTACTTCCGTCGTTGCCGACCAATTATATTCTTAAGATGGCTAGCTTTCGGCTTCACCCAGTCTGAGGTACTAACCCGGATGACCCGGAAGTAACAATCACAAAGGTGCTCCCTTTACCCCCTAGCCGAACAATCGGGAACGTAGGGGATAAGCACAGGAGCCAGGCAACCCAGCTTGGCCAAAATCTTTAATCAAATTGATGCATATTTATGGCTTTATAACGATCACTATGGAAGGCAGCTTTCGTATATTAAATACAAATGTTGATGATATCTTGGGCTCTCCAGAAATCCCAATGTATCTATGCCGGGGTGCCACAAGGAACCCTCGGTATGGTTTATTTTGACTCCATCGCGACTGTTTATAATCTGAAAGTGGCCTATCGTCGGCTTCCACCCCTTTGTAGATGCTACGCGGGGTGTTTTCGTACAAACAAGACAACTCTTAGCCGACGTCTCGGTGCCCGGAGGCGGTTGTGTTAGTGGAAACGAGGCAATCAGATATTCAGGCTTTATAACTTTCACTTAGTCATAGGAGCATATATTGGGGGGCAACTTAATAGCCCCCGGTATACGTCGACTCCTCAGATCATTCGAGGTCGAACCACCCACAAATTGGCCTTTTCAAGAAAGAGAGGCCCTTCATTTTACACGGATAACCCCGATCGGCTATATTTGGTTAAACAACGCCTGAGGTTCGCTGACCGATTTACGCTTGTTGTGACAGTCAGCTTTCGGCTTTCTCCAACTGAGGCACTTGACCAGTTAAACTGGAAGTCGCAATCGCAGTGGTTCTCCCTTTACCCCTTAGCCGAACAAAGCGGAAACGTAAGGGGTAAGCACAGGAGCCGGGCAATCCAGCTATAGACCAAAGACACAACTCGAAATCAATGCATATAAATGCGATATACCGAGGACATTTTGCCGAGGACTGCATGGAGTACCTCGGTTTTTGGTGGGTTCGGTGCTAACTGCAGACCCCCTTTAATATTGTCGATGCGTGAAATGCATCTAGCGTTGTACTACGAGAGTTATGCTCGGAAAAACCAAAAAACTTTATAAAAGAAAATTGTGTCAATCCAAAATTGGTCTAAAATTTAATTTGTGCTTCGGTCGTGCTTTAACATGATACATTCGATCTCCGGACTTCAAGCGGGTCAGCCTTTGGCTTCAACCTCCATATCCCGAAGGCGGAGTGTTTCTTCGAGGCCTATTTAGCGAACTAAACTCGAGCGGCTTTAGAAAGAAACCAGGCTATCCGGCTATTGACCACACACTTGTGTCAGAAAAAGGAGTAGTAGAAAAAGACTTTGCAACGACCAAGAAGAAAACACATTTATTATAAAATGACTCATATAAATTTAAGGGCCCCCAGTTAACTTTGGGGAAAGGAAATTATTTTTAACAAACGATTTTTTGTTTAACAAAAATTACAATGTTTGGTTGAACCGAACAAAAAGTAAAACTTTTAAAGAGAGCTGAGCACGAAAACGACTTAGCTGGTTAATGTGCTCGGTGCGGTCCGGGGCTGTGGCGGGACAAAGACATAGTCCTCGGCCTGGCCGAGGTCCCAGCCCCCAAGCCCGAGGTAACCGAGCGAAGAGCTCGGGTCGAGAAGTGGCAACGCAACACGGTTGCTGCGGCGAGGCAAAGCCCCCGATCCAGCCGAGGAGACAGAGTAGTTCGGCAGCGTGACGACGAAGCCCCCAGTTATCATGGGAAAAGGAAGTGTTTTTAACAAACACACTTTTTTATTTAACATAAATATAATGCTTGGTCGAACCGAACAAAAATTTAAAAAATTTGAGCATGAAAGCGACTTAGCTGGTTAATGTGCTTGGTGTTGATGACGCGGACCAGGCTTGCGGCAGGACGAGGCCACCCCTCGAGTTTCGACAGACTCGACATGGTGCATGGTCATCGGTTTGACCGAGGTTCCAGCCCCCAAGCCCGTCTCGAGGTGACCAATAGAGGAGCTGGGCACTTCGGAGTAGCGACATAGCATGACCGTTATGGCAAGGTGAAGCCCCTGGTCCGACCGAGGTAATGTCGGAGCCCCCACGTCAGCCGACGTGTCGAAGCGGGTTGGCAAGGTGGACAGCCGCTTGAAGAAGCGACGGCGCGGCAACGCCAATGTAGGGCAGCGCGCCAAGGTGACGACACAATTTGATCGGCGGAGGCAGGACGACGACGTTAGCACGCCGAGGCGACCGCGTGATGCGGTCAAAGTTCATTACCTGAGCGAAGAGTTCGGCTTGACGAAGTGGCGACGCTGCACGGTTGATGTGGCGAGGTGAAGTCCCCGGTCCAGCTAACATGGCGAAGCTGGTCGGCTGGTGACGCCGAAGTCCCTGGAGCAGGTCAATGAAGAGATGGCAAAGCCCTCGGTCTAGCCGGGGTGATGGAGCAGGTCGGCTGGTGACGCCGAAGTCTCATGCCAGCCGAGGTGTTGAAGCAGGTCGGCTGGTGACGCCGAAGTCCCCGGAGCAGGTTGACGAGGAGATGACGAAGCCCCCGGTCTAGCCGAGGTGACGGAGCTGATCGGTAAGGTGACGCTAGAGCCCCATGCCAGCCGACGTGTCAAAGCAGGTCGGCGTGGTGGACGTCAGCTTGAAAAAGCAACGGCGCGACGATGCCGACGCAGGTCGGATTTTGTGACGCGGTCAATGCTAGCTTGATGAAGCAATGGGGCGCCCGACCAGTATAACCCGGGATGACGAGATTCTCTTGATGACAATTCGGCCCTCGCGATGCCGAACTCTTGGTCGGCTGACAGAGATGATGAGAAATTTCCTTCAAAAAGGACGTCCGACAACTCGTTCATGAAAAAGATGAACTCGGGTCGGACTCGTATTCGCGCAGAAAATAGATCCAAAATTCGTTGTACTCATCGGATGTTTCCCGGAGTTTGAACAGACGGATCGAGCTAAAATTTTGAGGGGTGATTGATATAGGAATTTCGCAGCCGATGAACGGTGGGATTTTCCAACGGATGTCCCAGCTAGATACTGGACACCTCGCTCTAAACTCATCCAGATTCCCGTCCAGATTCAACACGGCTCCGGTATATTGCAGATCGCCGGAGATTCCTCCATCGGAACGCGACGAAATTTTGCAGGGTTGTTGTAGATACAATTCCGCACAATTCCACCGAAGAAATCGTCAAAGCGACGCTCGAGGAAACGGGGACGACGAACACAAATTCGCTGTCCAGAAAAAATTGCAATCTGCAGACGAGCCATCGATCCTTTTGACGATCCCACAGCGGAACTCTCAATGAAAGCAACCAATGTTGGTGTCAAAACCAGCGGATCTCGGGTAGGGGGTCCCGAGCTGTGGGTCTTGGATCAATGGGTAACAGGAGACAAGGGAGACGATGTTTACCCAGGTTCGGGCCCTCCTATGGAGGTAAAACCCTACGTCCTGCTTTGTTTGTATTGATGATGGTGTATCGAGTACAGAGTTGATCTACCATGAGATCGTATGTAGTGGTCTAAATCCTAAGAGCTATGCTCGTATGATGATATGATCTATGATGATCTGATTGTAATGACTAGCCTGGCCTCGGTTTATATAACACACCAAAGGCCTAGGATAACAAGAGTCCTAGTCGACTACGTCGGTGGAGAGTAGTCCTTGTCTTGATTACCAAGTCTTGTGGAATCTTCCTCGTATGCATCATGGGCTGTCCGAACTGGCCCATTAATGAACCGCCCTGGGGGTCCCCGGCCCGACCCACTGGTCGGGAGACGACGTGGTGAGTACCCCCTAGTCCAGGACACCGTCAGGCGTGTCAACAAAGCCCGGCAAGATCCAAGCAGTGGCCGAATGGACAACACCTACATCAGTCAAAATGGTGCACAGTTTTCTCGGGCTAGCAGGCTATTACCGTAGCTTTGTCTGCAACTTTGGAGTCATCGCCCGCCCTTTGTTCAATCTGCTCAAGAAGGGCGTCCCCTTCGTCTGGACCGAAGCCACTGAAGCAGCTTTCCAGTTGCTGAAGCAACAGCTCGTGTCCGCGCCGGTTCTGGCGCTCCCAGACTTCTCCAAGCCGTTTCATATCGAAACAGATGCCAGCGACCAGGGGATCGGAGCAATGCTGCAACAAGGGGGGCATCCCATTGCTTTTATGAGCAAAGCCTTGTAACCACGCTACCAGGGCCTGTCAACCTATGAAAAAGAGTACTTAGCAGTAATTGTGGCTGTTGATCAGTGGCGACCCTATCTGCAACATGGCGAATTTGTTGGAAATATGCCCTAGAGGCAATAATAAATTAGTTATTATCATATTTCTCCGTTCATGATAATAGTTTATTATTCATGCTAGAATTGTATTGACCGGAAACTAAATACATGTGTGGATAATAGACAAATACTATGTCCCTAGTAAGCCTCTAGTAGACTAGCTCGTTGATCAAAAGATGGTCAAGATTTCCTGACCATGGACATGAGTTGTCATTTGATAACGGGATCACATCATTAGGAGAATGATGTGATGGACTTGACCCAACCGTCAGCATAGCATATGATCGTTCAGTTTAATGCTATTGCTTTCACTATGTCAAATACACGTTCCTCTGACCATGAGATCATGCAACTCCCGGATACCGTAGGAATACTTTGGGTGTATCAAACGTCACAACGTAACTGGGTGATTATAAAGGTGCACTACAGGTATCTCCGAAAGTGTTTGTTGAGTTGGCATGGATCAAGATTGGGATTTGTCACTCCGACTATCGGAGAGGTATCTCTGGGCCCTCTCGGTAATACAGCATCACAGAAGCCTTGCAAGCACCGTGACTAAAGAGTTAGTTGCAAGATTATGTATTACGGAACGAGTAAAGAGACTTGCCAGTACCGAGATTGAACTAGGTATTGGATACCGACGATCGAATCTCGGGCAAGTAACATACCGCCGGACAAAGGGAACAACGTATGTTGTCATATGAGGTTCACCGATAAAGATCTTCGTGGAATATGTAGGAACCAATATGAGCATCCAGGTTCCGCTGTTGGTTATTGACCGGAGAGTCGTCTCGGTCATGTCTACATCATTCCCGAACCCGTAGGGTCCGCACACTTAAGGTTCGATGACGATATAGTATTATATGAGTTATGTGATTGGTGACCGAAGTTTGTTCGGAGTCCCGGATGAGACCACGGACATGACGAGGAGTCTTGAAATGGTCGAGAGGTAAAGATTCATATATTGGAAGGCTATATTCGGACGTCGGAAAGGTTCCGAGTGATTCGGGTATTTTTCGGAGTACCGGGGAGTTACGGGAATTCACCGGGAGAAGTAATGGGCCTTATTGGGCCATACGGGAAAAGGAGAGGCAGGCCACGTGAGGAGGCGCGCGCCCCCCCTTGCCCAAACCGAATTGGACTAGGGGAGGGGGCGCAGCCCCCTCTTTCATTTCCCTCTCCCTTCCCCCTTTCCTACTCCGTATGGGAGGTGGAATCCTACTAGGACTAAGGAGTCCTAGTAGGACTCCCCACACTTGGCGCACCCCTAGGGGGCCGGCCTCCTCCCTTCCTCCTTTATATACGGAGGAGGAGCACCCCTTGGAGACACAATTGTCCCATAGCCGTGTGCGGTGCCCCGATCTCCGTTTTCCACCTCGGTCATATTTTCGGAGAGCTTAGGCGAAGCCCTGCCGGAATCACTTCACCGTCACCGTCGCCACGCCGTCGTGCTGACGGAACTCATCTACTACCTCGACGTCTTGCTGGATCAAGAAGGCGAGGAACGTCACCGAGCTGCACGTGTGTAGAACTCGGAGGTGTCGTACGTTCGGTACTCGATCGGTGAAGCTCGAAGGATTGTTCGACTACATCAACCGCGTTGTGAGACGCTTCCGCTAAACGGTCTACGAGGGTACGTAGACACACTCTCCCCTCTCGTAGTGATGCATCTCCATGGATAGATCTTGCGTGAGCGTAGGATTTTTTTTTTTGAAATTCATGCTCCGTTGCCCAACAGAATTCGTCAGCCACACTGATTAGCAGAGCTTAGTTCACCTCGAGAGCCAAAGGTTGACGACGTCGTGGCAGCAGAAGGCTTTCACAAAGCTCCTGGGACTCCAATACGTCATCAAGTACAAAAAGGGAGTGGAGAACGCAGCTGTAGATGCTCTCTCCCGTTCCATGCCTGCCGACACGCTGATGACTGTTACCTTATGTCAGCCAGCATGGATGGAGGACATCCTGGCCAGTTACAACAGCAACCCACAAGCCCAGCGACTGCTCGAGCAATTGGCGATCAGGCCGGATCCAAAGGGAAGATTCACCATGACCCAAGGTTTACTTCGCTTCAGGGGCCGCATTTGGCTGGGGGGATCGACCGAGCTTCAGCAACGAATCATCGCGGCGTTTCATGACAGCCCGATGGGAGGGCACTCTGGCATGCCAGTCACACACAAGAAGATCCGCCGGCTCTTCGCATGGCCCAAGATGAAGGCGCACGTGCAGCAGTACGTGCGTTGCTGCACAATCTGCCAACAGGCGAAACCGGACCGCCCAGCGCACCCGGGCCTGCTGTTGCCTCTCCCGATCGCCAAGGAGCCTTGGGAACTTATCACAATGGACTTCATCGACGGCTTGCCGCAATCATGCAAGCACAACTGTCTGCTGGTAATTGTCGACAAGCGGACTCGGTTCGCCCACTTCCTTCCTTTGGCGCACCCGTACACAGCTTCCAAGGTGGCCTTGCTCTACATGAACCAGATCTACAAGATCCATGGATTCCCAACTGCAATCATCTCCGACCGAGACCCAGTTTTCACCAGCCGGTTCTGGCAAGAACTCTTCAAGTACGCAGGGTCCGAGCTGCGTCTCAGCACAGCGAACCACCCTGAGACCGACGGCCAGACGGAGCGCGTGAATCAATGCCTAGAGACTTACCTGCGTTGCTTCACGCACGCCTGCCCAAGGCGCTGGAGTTACTGGATCCCGCTAGCTCAATTCTGGTACAACTCCTCCCCTCATTCTGCCATTGGCATGTCACCCTTCAAGGCGATGTTCGGGCATGAGCCGCGGCATTGGGGGCTCACAACGACTTCAACATGCTCAGTTCCCGCACTCCAGAGCTGGTTGGAGGAGCGTGCGGTGGTGCAAGACCTTCTCTAGCAACATCTGCACCGAGCTCGACAATGCATGAAAGCGCAGGCCGACAAGAAGCGCTCATTTCGCCAATTCGAAGTGGGCGATCAAGTCTTCCTCAAACTTCAGCCCTACATCCAAACGTTCGTAGCCCCACGGGCAAACCACAAGCTCTCATTCAAGTTCTTCGAGCCGTTTCCCATCATCGCCAAGGTCCAATGAGGTCGCGTACAAACTTCAACTGCCACCGCAGGCGGCTGTCCACCCGGTTTTCCACGTCTCCCAATTGAAGAAAGCACTCCTGCCAGGTACAACTGTCTCTACCCACTTCCCAGTCCCTGACGATGCACTCGCTGTCCCAGTTGAGATTCTTCAGTCGCGTTGGCGCAAGACAGCCGGAGCCATGATCGAACAAGTCAAGGTTCGTTGGTCCGGCGACTCCACATTAGACAGCACATGGGAGGACAAAGCTGCACTGCAAGCTCGATTTCCAACAGCCGAGGCTTGGGGGCAAGCCTCTGCACAAGGAGAGGGGGATGTCAGCGTTGCTGACATGCCTGGGCCACCAGAGGATAGCACTGGGCCAGGCATGGGGCGACCCAGACGCAACCCCCAGCCCAGCTCGCGTGTGACCGGGCCCGAATGGACCACCTGAAGCCCAAGACGCGCACGACTACATAACCAGCTACCATCGACTGATCGGGCATCCAGAGGATCACGGTACCCGGCGGCGGCAGCAACCCTAGTTACCCTTTCCTTGTTTCTATTCCCCAATTCGTGTAATCCGGATGTAATCGAGATTGAGAGACTGATATACGAGGAAGTAGTTCGATCTCACCACTCTCTCCCTAACACCACATGAAAAGAAGATTACTCCTTCACGTAATCGAACGGAGATAAATTGCTACTATGTCACATAATACAAGATGTTATTACAACCAGTATAAGCTACAGTATTGTACCGGGCATGTTTCTTGGGCAACCATGTCGGCCGGCATGCTTCTCCGGTGAGATTGTCTCTGGTTCCTTCTGCGTTCGCTTGAAGCAACGCATTGCGCCGGGCAGTTTCATTTCGTTTTCCATGCCATCCGGTACGTGTTTCTACTTCGACTTCCCTGACTTTCGTGAGAATAGGCATGCACGCAGTGTTCACGTCAAAAGACGTACGGTGCGGCCGAAAGCTACAGCTTTTGTACAAGCTGCTCAAGTTCGTGAGAATCTATGCGTCGGCGGACTTCGAAAGTGGCAGCAGTAAAAACCGCGTACGTACGTACTCGACGCATTGCAAGTTTGAACTGGCTAGTGGTTCGTGCTTGACAAATTTACCGGCAGGCCACACACGTAAACACGATGCACGGAACTTCCACCGTACTTTACCTAGGTCTGTGACGCGTGACTCCTATAAATAACCGGCCAAATCTTCCAACAGAAACTCACCCCTCACATACGCACAGCGCAGAAGAGCATAGCTTTGATTGATCGCCGACAAAGTTCGAGTCAGTATACACCATCGATCTGTCTCTCCAATCCTCATGGCCACGATGATGAGGAAGTTTGTAGTGGCCATGCTCTTGGTTCTCATGGCTACTCCCGGCTCATGGACCCGGGCGGCTGCGAGGCCGTTGCAAGTTGATCAGGCGCACGCCGGGGGACCCTCCGATGACATTGTGCTGCCGTCGCCGACGCATTGGCGTGGACACGTGCTAGCTCAGGCGGAGGGAAAGAGGGACCCCAGCGGGTGTGCGTCAACTCAAAATCCTGGCGCCCCTCCTTGTCCACGGGTATAGAGGGCAATAGCTACTCCCTCCGTCCAGGTGCATTAGGCATCTTAGTGAATTTAGAATTTCCAAGATCGTTACGGGTTCATTGCATTTTTCTATAAAGGCGGTATTTTATTGACTCATAACATCCTATTAAGTGAATAAAAGCAGCAGGTGTGTTTCCTTTATACTTTTACTAGCACATATGTCCGTGCGTTGCAACATAAGAGTTATTTTCTTTTTGCTAGAAGCAATGGGGAATATAATTGATGTGTCCACAAAAAACAGTCATCGCTACGGTGGGCGATAAAACGAGGAGCTGCGGTCTTCTCTCGGGTCATGTTTGGCCCGCGAGATCTTGATAGTGCTGGAGTTGGCCAGCATGTCAGCGACCACCCAACTTGTGCATTTTTTTTCCTTAGGGTCCGCCTTGGTGTCGGTGTTGTGGCTGCCTCCTTATTTGGTCGCTGTGCGGCGACCTTCAGGGGCATGTAAATCTCAGTTCATTAGCAAATTCAGTGCATAACCATGCATAATTGTCGGATGGTTTATTCTCTTTGATTATTTTGACGCTCATGTGCCCACATTTTTTAATTACAACCAAACCAACATATTCTCTTTAATTGGCATGTGCCCACAATTTTTTCAATTATAGCCAACCAACATATTCTCTTTTATTGGCAAGTGCATACCACACAAAAATAATTTATGGGGTCCCTCATTCCGCTCATAATTCTCGTGACAACTTCCTTATTTTCAAACAACCTTCTAATTTTCAGACAACCTAGGGACATATAAAAACTTATGCGATTTAGTATAAAGCTCCAAGGTGGGACTATTCCTATCATAACTGCAAGCTAGGTGAGTTGGTTTTTGTCCATCGACACAATAGGGAAGGTCCATAGTTCAATCCCCTCGAGCCTTTTTTTTTTGTTCCTCGTCCGTCCGATAGAAAGATAAATTCGCAGTAGAGCCAGTTCGGCCGACCCGGGGGAGAAACGAAAAAAATTCAGGAACTACATGTGGAACTGATGGAAAAAATATATACATATAATTTTGCCTTTTCTTGGGCCATCTGCGTGGGAGCTACTATATTACGCTAGTTGTGTCAAATAGCACGTTGACGCACATCAGTTCGCTTCTGGATCAGGCCATTTGCAGGCACCGAAACTACGTTTGTTTGTAAGGCGCGAGGAAAAAAATTCCAAAAACAACGATGCGTTAAAGATCAAAGTCATAATCTCAAAGACCTGACCACGTGCTGCTAGCGACTAGAACAAACGCGTACTACTAACCAATGGACAATGTGAATAATTAAGACATACTACAACATTCGAAACATTTTTAGACTTTTTTAACTTTTAGAAAATTATTATTATTATGAAATGCAGAGTATTATTAGGATATGAATATTTTTGAAATTTTCCTTACATTCTATGAAAAATACTACCCAAATTGATACGTGATCATTTTTTGAAATCCACAAACATTTTGTTAAAGCATGAAACTTTTATAAAAACATGAATTTTTTTAATTTTTTTTTTATAATTTTCAAAAGGGAACACGTTTTGAACATTGAGAACAATTTTGAGAAAATGTGCTTTTTAAAAAGCGAATAGTATTTTGAATTTGTGAACATTTCATTTAAAAAGAATATTTTTAAAATTAGGAAATATTCTTAAATGTCTCACAATTTATGGAAAGCACATTTTTTTATTGAAAACATTATTTTATTTTGAACAAATTTCAGAACGAGAAAGAAAATAAAGTTCCAAACATTTTTCAAAACGGGAAGGCAATTTTGGAAAACTGAAATTTTTTCGGAAATTTGATTTTTTTTCGAAATTCTTAAGTGTTTTAGAAAAAAATAATTTACTAAAGAGGGCAAAATAAAAATAAACATGGAGGGGAAAATAAAAAAAGAGATAGAAAAAAGAATTCTTTCGAATTTGGAATTTTTTTAAATGCAAAGTTTTTTCAAAATCAAGAACAATTTTGAAAAGCACAAATATTTTTTGAAGAAATAAAATTTTTTTCTGAATTATGAACAAATATAACTCCGCCTATGTTGAGACAACATAGCCGGTCCCAAGCCCGGGTAAAGGAGGAGGGTTGTGATAGGCTTGGCGAGCCAACGTCAAAACTCAGCCACTCTTATGGAGATGAAACCCAAAAGATTTTCGTTGGGGCATAACCCTCTCAGCGACGCGCCACATCGGAACCCGGGTGTGGTGGAAAATGGGCAAGGGCCGGGCCGCCACCCCCCAGGTGGCGCGCCGTATCGTGATCTGGATACGGTGGCAAGTGAGCGAGGATCGGGTCGTCGCATCCTTAGTGGCGCGCTACATCGGCGCCCGGGTGTAGTGGAAATTGAGCAAGGGTCTTCGCATTTGACTCGACGAGTGCAAAGGGTAAGGAAGCTAGCCGAGCCTAGGAGGATTCGCTTAGGTAGCTGGAACGTAGGGTCTCTGACAGGTAAGCTTCGGGAGGTAGTTGATACAGCGGTGTGGAGAGGCGTTGATATCCTTTGCGTCCAAGAGACCAAATGGAGGGGACAAAAGGCGAAGGAGGTGGAGGGTACCGGCTTCAAGTTGTGGTACACAAGGACGGTTGCAAGCAGAAATGGAGTAGGCATCTTGATCAGCAAGAGCCTCAAGGATGGAGTGGTAGACGTCAAGAGACGTGGGGACCGGATTATCCTGGTCAAGCTGGTAGTTGGGGACTTAGTTCTCAATGTTATCAGTGCGTATGCCCCGCAAGTAGGCCACAATGAGAACACCAAGAGGGAGTTCTAGGAAGGCCTGGAGGACATGGTTAGGAGTGTACCGATTGGCGAGAGGCTCTTCATAGGAGGAGACCTCAATGGCCACGTGGGCACATCTAACACAGGTTTTGAAGGGATGCATGGGGGATTTGGCTATGGCATCAAGAATCAAGAAGGAGAAGATGTCTTAAGCTTTGCGCTAGCCTACGACATGATCGTAGCTAACACCCTCTTTAAGAAGAGAGAATCACATCTAGTGACTTACAGTAGTGGGCAACACTCTAGCCAGATTGATTTCATCCTCTCGAGAAGAGAAGACAGGCGTGCATGCCTAGACTGTAAGGTGATACCTGGAGAGGGTGTTGTCCCTCGGCATAAGTTGTGGTTGCTGACCTCCGCTTTCGGATTCGTGTCCAGCAGGACAAGCGTGCCAAAGTCGCTAGAACGAAGTGGTGGAAGCTCAAGGGGGGGGTAGCTCAGGCGTTCAAGGAGAGGGTCATTAAGGAGGGGCCTTGGGAGGAAGGAGGTGATGTAGACAACATGTGGATGAAGATGGCGACTTGCATTCATAAGGTGGCCTCGGAGGAGTTTGGAGTGTCCAGGGGAAGTAGAAGAGAAGCTAAAGATACCTGGTGGTGGAAAGATGATGTCCAGAAGGAAATTAAGGAGAAGAAAGAGTGTTTCAGACGCCTATATCTGGATAGGAGTGCAGACAACATAGAGAAGTACAAGACGGCAAAGAAGGCCGCAAAGCGAGCTGTGAGTGAAGCAAGGGGTCGGGCGTATGAGGACCTCTACCAACGGTTAGATACGAAGGAAGGCGAAAGGGTCATCTATAAGATGGCCAAGATCCGAGAAAGGAAGACTAGGGATGTTGACCAAATCAAGTGCATCAAGGACGGATCAGATCAACTCCTGGTGAAGAACGAGGAGATTAAACATAGATGGCGGGAGTACTTTGACAAGTTGTTCAATGGGGAGAGTGAGAGCTCTACCATTGATCTGGACGACTCCTTTGATGATACTAGCAGGCGTTTTGTGCGGCGAATCCAGGAGTCGAAGGTCAAGGAGGCTTTAAAGAGGATGAAAGGAGGCAAGGCGATGGGCCCTGATTGTATCCCCATTGAGGTGTGGAGAGGCCTCGGGGACATAGCGATAGTATGGCTAACCAAACTTTTCAACCTCATTTTTCGGGTAAACAAGATGCCAGAAGAATGGAGGCGGAGTATATTAGTACCAATCTTCAAGAACAAGGGGGGTGTTCAGAGTTGTACTAATTACCGTGGAATTAAATAGATGAGCCATACAATGAAGCTATGGGAAAGAGTCATTGAGCACCGCTTAAGAAGAATGACAAGCGTGACCAAAAATCAGTTTGGTTTCATGTCTGGGAGGTCGACCAAGGAAGCCATTTTCTTGGTACGACAACTTATGGAGAGATATAGGGAGCAAAAGAAGGACCTACATACACTACTAGGAAAAACCTTATAGGCAGGACACTATTAGTAGCGCTGGAAAATAACTATCGCTGCTGCTAATAAGCAGTAGCGCTGTCTTGTGGAAGCGCTACAAGTAAATACTTAGTAGTAGCGCTGGAAACATAAAGAGCGCTACTGCTAAGCGGGACCCGACGAGCCGGCCGCCACTATTTGTAGTAGCAGCGCTCCCCGCAAAAAAGCACTACTGCTAAAATCTTATCGATAGCGCGCTTTTACTAAAAGCAGTACAGCTAATGTACCCTATCCTATTCCCCTCGCCCGCATTGCTCACTCTCCCCTGCACACACACTCTCTCTCTCTCGCTCGCCACGCCGTCGCCCCCGTTGCCGCGCCGCCGTCTCCTCCATTGTGGTAAGCCTCCTCCTCGCCCCCACCCTCGTCTCGCCCTCCTCCCCCGGCCCTCACCCTCCTCCCCCGGCCCTCACCCTCCTTCCTTCGGCCACCGCCGCTTCTCCTCCTCCGGCCACCGCCCCTTTTCCTCCTCCGGCCACTTCCCTCCCTCCCTCCTCCCTCCATCCATCCCTCCCTCCCTCCCTCCCACCCTCTTCCTCTGACCCTCTCCCTCCATCCCTCCCTCCCTCCCATATTGCATTGAATTTAGTTTTAGTAACTAGCTAGGGTTAGAACTAGGATGGATGGATAGATGTTAGTGTTAGAACTAGGATAGTTTTAGTATTTTTTTGAAATGAAAATGTGAAATAGGATTTTTTTGAAATGAAAATGTGAATTGAAAATGAAAATGTGAATTGAAAATGAAAATGAAAATGTGCAAATGAAAATGAAAATGAAAATGTGAATTGAAAATGAAAATGAAAGTGTGACAATGAAAATGTGAAAAGGAAAATGAAATTGTGAATTGATTCTAGGGTTAGGTTGTGAATTGATGCAAAATATGAATGTGCCCAAGTGCCCAAGTACTTTGAATTGTTCGATAATTGTGCCCAAGTGCCCTATATAATTGTGCCCAAGTGCCCTATTAGGACAGAAATTTACCTAGGTTTCAAATTAGGACAGAAATTTAGGTAGGCTGAATTTAGTTTCAAATATTGTGAAGAAAAACCTTATTGCATTTTCTTCAAGTTCTATATTTTTCCTACTGTTATATGCAAATAATCCGAGTGGCCTATGTTTCGCCGGAATGTTGATTGATTTCCGTTCCGGTGAATTTCAGGCGCTCAATATGTCCACTTTTTAGCAAAGGTCATGTCGAAATTTTGGCATGACTTGTGCTAGAAAGTAGGCATATCGAGATGTATTAGTTAATATTTGATGATGCATTATTAACTGGATTAGTGATATTATATTCGAGTTCATTATAAATGTATTAGTGATATTATATTCGAGTTCATTATAATTGTATTAGTGATATTATATTGTTATAATGCGTGTGTGACTTTCGGTCTGTCGTTGCTCCTTGTATGACTTTCATGTGTGTTCTTGATGGAGGAATCCCGACTATTGTAGTGGGGGCGTTTCTTCCTATTCTCTTCTTGCGATATATACCTCGGTATAATGCGCAAGGAGAGAAGAGGGAGTGCGCCCATCACCGACGGTCGAACTATTAGTGTGAGAGAGTGTCCACCAATATATACACCGCCATATCAGTGTGAGAGAGTGCGGACCAACACACCATGAGATATGAGAGTTATTTAAGGAAAGCCTCGACGGACCAAAAGTCAACCGATATTGAATTAGGTCTATTTGGACATGTGTGTATGTTACTGCTCAATATGTCTTACATTAGCAATGGTCATGCCGTACTTTTTGAATCATGAACACAGGAAATGTCGTCGTATGATGACGACGATAGGATCCAAGCGTGTGAACTCTGCGGCGAAGATAAGGGTCTTTGCGACCAGCCTGGGCTGCGAGACGGCAGGTTCTTCACCATGAAGCTTTATGAGGACTTCGATATTTCTACGGTACGCAACGATGACAACTGTTTTTTCGTAATTAAGCATGACTTCTGTTTCTTTGCTTCAACGTGTAATTTTTGTTTTATACAATTCGACTAGTTCATCCCCTGTCATGCAAGACGGTATTTATTGGAGAGGCTCGGTTTCGAAGAGCACGAGAGTTTCGAGACGAGGACAGCCAACCTGAGGACTAAACATGGTCACACATTTCTGGTCAAAGTAATGAATGCAGATAATAACACAGAATTAGGATGCTCAAATTGGGAAGCTCTTTGCAAGGCATATGGATTTAAGGAGGATATGGAAATAACCTTCGATCTTCGTCCTGAAGATCATATTGAAGGTAACATCGACATTTGGGTGGATGTCGATATGCTTCCTGTTTTACCTCCATGTGAGTTTATCAACCATGCATATTTGTCAAGTAATTTGCATTCTATATTTAAAAATAGTTGGTGTTCATCCATACTAAATTTGTTAATTTATAATTTACAGCTTATTTCGTTTCTTCGAGTGAAACACAGAACATAATCGACACGACACACTACACTTATGGATCACATCTAACTTGGGAGGAGAAGGGTGATCTTATCAACTTTGTTATTGGTGTCTTAGTTGGTAGGGAGATCTTCCCGTATAATTTGGGAACTGGCCCAAATTATACATTGTACAGGACACTAGTGCATAGGTTGAGGGCAGATGACATTCGCCGAAATATCTTGGTAAGAGTTGCTAATTAAGTACACTAGTACTGTTGCGTAAATGGTATTGATTACATTGCTAACTAGGCTACTATTATGTTCTTCAACAGAAACTGCCAAATGAAGTTGTGCCTCCGTTGATGCAACTCGAAGGTAATATGACAATTAAAAACCCCTCCCAGCCCGAGTTCTCTTTTGCATACTCGACTGAGCGCAAACCACCAAGTCGGCTCCAAATTGAAGCATGGGGACAAATAAAGAAGGATCGCAAGCCACAAGTTGGAGACCGTTGGATCTCTTTGCTTCATCATGGAGACATAGGTGTTATTTTGTTTTATGTCATTTTACCTAGGAGGGAGGACTAGGTCCTATGAGAGAGAAGTTTAGTTAACTTGTATGATCGATTAGGATGATTACTATTATGATGTTTTTCTGTTTTATGAGATTTTAACTTGATATGATTAAGATGATGATGAGTTGTTAGATGAGTAAGATGATGTTGAGTTATATGACATATATTTGATTAAGGTGGATGGATGCAAGTGATCATGTTGAATTAGAAGAAAATATGATGTTGTCAATCGCAACATCATATTTTCCTCTAACTCAACATGATCACTTGCATCCATGCACTTCAATCTAAATGTAGTTGTTGGCACAATAATTATTAATGTATAGAGCATGCACAAATACGTAGAGGGGAATGTAATCTGTGAAAGCAGGAATACTAGCAGCAGCGCTGGAAGGCATCTAGCGGCAGCGCTGGATTAGCAGCAGCGCTTGCCATTCTGCAGCGCTACAGATAGTTAGCAGTAGCGCTGGTCAGTGCAGCACTACTGCTAACAATGCTTAGCAGTAGCGCTGCACTGACCAGCGCTACTACTACCACTTAGCTGTAGCGCGATAGCAGTAGCGCTGGACCCAGCGCTACTGCTATAGGTATTTCAAGCGCTACTAGTAGGCTTTCTCCTAGTAGTGATATGGTGTTCATTGACTTGGAGAAGGCCTATGATAAGATACCGCGGAATGTTATGTGGTGGGCCTTGGAAAAACACATAGTCCCAACAAAGTACATTACCCTCATCAAGGACATGTACGATAATGTTGTGACAAGTGTTCGAACAAGTGATGGCGACACTGATGACTTCCCGATTAAGATAGGACTGCATCAAGGGTCAGCTTTGAGTCCTTATCTTTTTGCCTTGGTGATGGATGAGGTCACAAGGGATATACAAGGAGATATCCCATGGTGTATGCTCTTTGCGGACGATGTGGTGCTAGTCGATGAGAGTCGGACGGGGGTCAACAGGAAGTTGGAGTTATGGAGGCAAACCTTGGAATCGAAAGGTTTTAGGCTTAGTAGGACTAAAACCGAGTACATGAGGTGCGCTTTCAGTACTACTAGGCACGAGGAGGAGGAGGATGTTAGCCTTGATGGGCAGGTGGTGCCTCAGAAGGACACCTTTCGATATTTGGGGTCAATGTTGCAGAAGGATGGGCATATTGATGAAGATGTGAACCATCGAATTAAAGCCGGATGGATGAAGTGGCGCCAAGCTTCTGGCATTCTCTGTGACAAGAGGGTGCCACAAAAGCTAAAAGGCAAGTTCTATAGGACGGCAGTTCGACCCGCAATGTTGTATGGCGCTGAGTGTTGGCCGACTAAAAGGCGACATGTGCAACAGTTAGGTGTGGCGGAGATGCGCGTGTTGAGATGGATGTGTGGCCACACAAGGAAGGACCGAATCCGGAATGATGATATACGAGATAGAGTTGGGGTAGCGCCAATTGAAGAGAAGCTTGTCCAACATCGTCTGAGATGGTTTGGACATATTCAGTGCAGGTCTCCAGAAGCCCCAGTGCATAGCGGACGGCTAAAGCATGCTGATAATGTCAAAAGAGGCCGGGGTAGACCGAACTTGACATGGGAAGAGTCCGTAAAGAGAGATCTGAAGGATTGGAGCATCACCAAAGAACTAGCCATGGACAGGGGTGCGTGGAAGCTTGCTATCCAGGTGCCAGAACCATGAGTTGGTCGCGAGATCTTATGGGTTTCACCTCTAGCCTACCCCAACTTGTTTGGGACTAAGGGCTTTGTTGTTGTTGTTGTTGTATGAACAAATATCGACGGAGAATAAATTTTTTAATTTCCAAACATGTTTCAAAACTCGAAGACAATTTCAAAATTCTGAACATTTTTCATAAAGTTAAACAAAGATTCAAGTTCTGAACATTAAAAAATAATTTTATTTAACAAGGAAAATAAAAATAGACTGAAAGTGAAAAAAGAAAAAAGAAACAGGAAATAAAGGAACAGGAAAAAAAATTGAAACATATAGGGGAAAACGACAACGGCCCGGCCCAGTCTTGGCGTCCTGTTTGAAGCACTGACTATTTGTCGCACAATGTGCTAAATAGGTTTTCATCAACAGTGCACGCAGCCCACGTAAGAAATTCTGAAGAAACCTATTGTTTTTTTCTTTTCTAACATACAGACGCACAAAAAATTACTACCACCTTGGATAGGTTTTTTTCCCAACGGTGAACGGATGAAAAAATCAGAGAAACACACCTTACTTTATTAGTAAGTATAGATATGGAGTCGGAGTTTGGACTTACATGTGTCGGAAGAAAATCGTGTATCCCTTTTTTTAATTTATGTTGTTTGTAATCACTAAGCTGACGAATATGTTAGTCAGATATTGGAATATAAAAAAATGATTTTGTTTCCTATTTCTGAGTTTCTGAATGAGGATTGGTCAACAAACCAACGAAAATTATAATTTTAAAATGTAACGGAGTCTCTCCCTCATAAAAAAGCACTACAATTCATGTGTGTGATAATGTAGACATGTCATTTTAGCAACAATCAAATTAATTTAATAGACACCATCATCTAAAAGATAATAGGTATTGTTGTTGATGATGAACTCTTTGCTCTTGTTTTTCAAAAGATAGTCTTTTCCATACTTAAACACCCTCTCACAGATTTTGACTACATGGTAGGAGAGGGATTTGGATAGAGATCAAAGTTCTATAGTTAAAATGCTCAAGATGATGTGTCGGCTTAGTCTCTCGAAGGTGCTCATCGGGTAGGGTGTGTGTGCGCGCGCGCGCATTCATAGGAATTAGTGTAAGCGCCTATGTGTGAGCATCTGGATCTATATTGTGTTCACAAAAAAATGGAACCCCTTTGATCTCAACACAAGGAGAAAATACAATTGATTGAAGAAGCCAAAAAAAGTTAAGGTGCCTAATAAAACCAAAAAGTCAAGTTAACTTCATTCCGAGTCTTCATCACAGTCTCCGTCCTTAAACATCTTGATGATGTTCCTCACTACCTTAACTGAAGAAACTACATACAAAAAAATCTTGGACATGCTCGACTAACTTCAAAGGTTTAGAAGACGCCAGCCGCAAAACTTTAGAAACCTAAAACCGGTGAATGCATTATGGAGGGGAGCACACCCCTTACCGGACAATCTATCAAATTCTTGTATCCTCGTTGGAACACCACATGTGAAGATCAAGAACATGAAAGAATGAAACACATAAACTAAAAACCAGAACATCAAACTCAACACCAGTAATGCAACCACCACTGCGAAGATTAAACAAAGAACAAAAAAAATAGACTATTAGGGGGCAACCTGCAAATTGAAAGCGTTATTGCAACTTCAAGGCACAAAGAAATATATTTTTTTGAGTGTGTAAAGAAAAAGAAGTGTCCAATGCAACCACCATAAAGGCCTTAATAGAGTTTAATTCTATGACCAACCCACTACTAAACCTCACATAGTTGTAACATGGAAAAGAAAGCCCGACATCCAATCCTCCTCATGCCTCGTTTATCAGCTCTAGTTTTTTGTGAATATAGGAGCCCCTCTCCCTAATTTTTTTTAAACAACTCCTCATATATTAATTAATTGAAATACTATTAAAGTCATTCATTACAATATTTGCCATGCGGGACATGACACTATTAACAAGGACACCATCCGATATGTCATGAAAACTAAACTATGCAATCTCATGAGCCACTATTTTGGCCAGCCGAGTTAATATTAGAGAGCTTAAAATTGTTGATAATCTTAATGATGCTCATTGCTTCCTTGTTCAAATGAACAAGAGGTATGTCAAGGTTTCCATTTGCAAGGAAGGCAGCTGATGTCTACTACGCAACCTTCTTCTTGTAGACTTGTGTTGGGCCTCCAAGCGCAGAGTTTTGTAGGACAGTAGAAAATTTCCCTCAAGTGGATGACCTAAGGTTTATCAATCCGTGAGAGGCATAGGATGAAGATGGTCTCTCTCAAACAACCCTGCAACCAAATAACAAAGAGTCTCTTGTGTCCCCAACACACCCAATACAATGGTAAATTGTATAGGTGCACTAGTTCGGCAAAGAGATGGTGATACAAGTGTAATATGGATGGTAGATATAGGTTTTTGTAATCTGAAAATATAAAAACAGCAAGGTAGCAAGTAACAAAAGTGAGCAAAAACGGTATTGCAATGCTTGAAAACAAGGCCTAGGGTTCATACTTTCACTAGTGCAAGTTCTCTCAACAATACTGACATAGTTGAATCATATGTAAATACCTCACGTGCGACAAAGAGTTCACTCCAAAGTCACAAATAGCGGAGAACAAACGAAGAAATTATTGTAGGGTACGAAACCACCTCAAAGTTATCTTTTCCGATCAATCATATGAGCCATCCCCATTAATTGTCACGAACAGCCCTAGAGTTCGTACTAAAATAACACCTTAATATACACATCAACCAAAACCCTAATGTCACCTAGATACTCCAATGTCACCACAAGTACCCATGGGCTTGATTATATGATATGCATCACACAATTTCAGATTCATCATGTTCAATCCAACACAAAGAACTTCAAAGAGTGCCCCAAAGTTTCTACCGGAGAGTCAAGACGAAAACATGTGCCAACCCCTATGCATAGATTCCCAAGGTCACAGAACCCGCAAGTTTATCACCAAAACATACATCAAGTGGATCAATAGAACATCCCATTGTCACCACGGATATCCCATCGCAAGACATACATCAAGTGTTCTCAAATACTTTAAAGACTCAATCCGATAAGAAAACTTCAAAAGGAAAACTCAATTCACCACAAGAAGATAGAGAGGGAAAAACTCCATATGATTCATCTATATTAATAAAGCTCGCGGTACATCAAGATTGTGTCATCTCAAGAACACGAGAGAGAGAGATCAAACACATAGCTACTGGTACATACCCTCAGCCTCGAGGGTGAACTACTCCCTCCTCGTCATGGAGACCGCCGGGATGATGAAGATGGCCTCCGGTGATGGTTTCCCCCTCCGGCAGGGTGCCGGAACGGGCTCCCGATTGGTTTTTCGTGGCTATAGAGGCTTGCGGCGGCGGAACTCCCGATCTAGGTTTCTTTCTGGGGGGTTTTGGTATTTATAGGAATTTTTGGCGTCGGTCTCACGTCAAGGGGGTTCCTGAGGGGCCCACAAGCCAGGGGGCGCGCCCTAGGGGGGGCGCCCCCTAGGCTTGTGACTGCCTCGGGACTCCTCTCCGGTATCTTTTTGCTCCAGTATTTTTTATATTTTCCAAAAATATTCTTCGTAAATTTTCAGCCCATTCCGAGAACTTTTATTTCTACACAAAAAACGACACCATGGTAGTTGTGCTGAAATCAGCGTCAGTCCGGGTTAGTTCTAATAAAATCATACCAAAATCATATAAAATTATTGTAAACATGGCATGAATACTTCATAAATTATAGATACGTTGGAGACGTATCAGCATCCCCAAGCTTAATTCCTGCTCGTCCTCGAGTAGGTAAATGATAAAGAAATAATTTATGAAGTGTGAATGCTAGCAAGTGCACAAGTTTGATCAATGATAATTCCAATCACTTTTTCTAGCATCAATATAAACCATAAATAGTAGCTCATCTCATAAAACTTCTCATGATCAAGTAACAAGCTATTCACATGTTAAAATATAGACCAGAAAGTTTCTTGAAAACTAACAAACCATATTCCTAGTCATCGAACAATTGCAATTCATCTTATTTTCAGGAAGGGTCTATGTAAGAGCTTTGATTTAGCAAATTCCACATACTCAACTATCATATAGTCTTCCATGATTATTGACACTCAAAGCATATTCTTAGAACAAATAGCATTCATCGAACACAGAGAAAGATAGGGGATTAATGTTTCGCCTCCCAACTTATTTATCATATAGATAATTGTCAACAATAATAATTCATGATCAAATATATTTGTGTGGATATATATATCTAGATCATTTCCCAACACATGATGCTTGCCAAGAGAAAAAGGCGAAATATAGGAAGTGGTGAAGATCACCATGACTTTTGCATAAAGGTAAGTACTAGAAAGTAAAAGATAGGCCCGTCGCAGAGGGAAGCAGAGGTTGTCATGCGCTTTTTGTTTTTAGATGTGCAAACCCTTAATGCAAAGGAATGTCGCGCTGTATTGCCCTTTGTGATAGCAACCTTTATTATGCAGTCTGTCGCTTTTATTTCTTTACCATCACAAGTTCGTACAACGCTTATTTTCCTTCACAATAAAAGATCTTACATATTTAGGAGCAATTTTTATTGCTTTTTGCACCGATGACAACTTACTTGAAGGATCTTACTCAATCCATAGGTAGGTATAGTGGACTCTCATGGCAAAACTGGTTTAAGGGTGTTTGGATGCACAAGTAGTATTTCTACTTGGTGCGGAAGTTTTGGCTAGTATGAGGTGGAAGCAAGCACGACATGTTGGAGGATCCATAACAATATAACTTCTATACAAATATACCCAAACATAACTCATTAAGTTGTCTTCCTTGTCCAATTTCAACTAATTTGCTCGAGTTTGAAAATAATTAATGAGCTCACAATCATAGAAGATGTCCAAGATAGTATATTTATATGTGGAATCTCTCTTCCTTCAATATTCTTTCATGAATTGTTCAAGTGACCAATGCGGTGTTTGCTAACTTTCAATAAATTTTACCACCTATACTTATTATGTGTGAAGCCATTACTCCCCATGGGATAAGTATATGAAGCATATTTAATTTCAGATTTATGATATTCAATTCATTCAACCATTTACTCATAGGATAAAAGTGAAGCACGAGAGTGAATGACAAACTACTCCAAAAAGATATAAGTGAAGATCAATGAGTAGCCAACAATTAAATAACTATGTGAGGACTCTCTCATCTAAGAATTTCAGATCTTAAGCATTTTATTAAACAGCAAGCAAAAGAAAAATAGCACTCCAAGAATAGCACGCATCACGTGAACGAATAAAAATTTAGGCTCAACATAGGCTAACCGATAATTGTTGACGAAGAGAGGTGGGATGCGTAGCATCCCCAAGCTTAGATGCTTGAGACTTCTTGAAATATTTACTTGGGGTGCCTTGGGCATCCCCAAGCTTGAGCTTTTGTATCTCGTTCAATCCTCTCATATCCCGGTTTCATCTATTCTCAAAAACTTCATCCACACAAAACTTGAAAAGAACTCGTGAGATAGGTTAGTGCACATAATAATAAGTCAACTCTTTATGTACTGCCAAGACAAGTTGCACAATAATTTTCAAACATCATCTACTGTTTACTATCGTTTCCACAATTTATATCTACCAATATAGGCTATGGAAACTAGAGGATAAGTAGATAACAAAACTATGACAGCAATCTGTCCAAACAGAATAGTCTGTAGAAATTTATGAAAACAGTGTACTTGTGTAACTCAAAAAATTATGAAAATTTAGGACGTGCTATAAAATTTATATGAAAATACTGTGTAAAAATTTCATAAACTTTCCATGTTCCAGTAAAATGTGAAAATTCAAACACTACAGCAAAAGTTTCTGTTTATACACAGCACACATCAAACATGCAATTCAAGCATCCTAAAAGGCAATTCTTGGAACTTTTTATTGAAAAACAAGATTATAAATAACTCCTAACAGAGAACAACAAGATAATATGACGCTCCAAGCAAAACTCATATTATGTGAAGAATAAAAATATAGCTCCAAGTAAGATATACCTATAATGTTGAAGACGAAAGAGGGGATGCATTCCGGGGCATCCCCAAGCTTAGGCGCTTGAGTCTTCCATGGATATTAACTTGGGGGTGCCTTGGGCATCCCCAAGCTTAGGTTCTTGTCACTCCTTATTCTCCTCATATCGGTGTCTCACCCAAAACTTGAAAACTTCAATCACACAAAACTTAACGGAACTTCGTGAGATGGGTTAGTATAGTAAACAAAGATCATTCACTTAGGTACTGTCAAGACAAGATTAATAATTGTTTCCACATGATACCTACTGTATTATATTATTCCCATAATTTATACTGCTAAATATAAGCTATGGAAACACTAAAACAAGCAAACTATGCATGCAAAACAGAATCTGTCAAAAACAGAACAGTCTGTGAAGATCTGTGGTGTAACCATACTTCCCTGTCTCTAAAAATTCTAAAAAATTAGGAAAATCTAGCAAATTTGTATACAAATCATTTTTAAAAAATTCATATCAAAAGCACGTTCCAGTGAATTTACAAAATTCCTGGACTGAGAGCAAAAGTTTCTGTTTTTGCACAGAATCGAGTCAACTATCATCCACACTATCCCAAAGGCTTTACTTGGCACTTTATTGAAACAAAAGCTATAAAACATGATTATACAGTAGCTTAATCATGTGGAAACACAAAAACAGAAAGTAAAAGTATTGGGTTGTCTCCCAACAAGCGCTTTTCTTTAATGCCTTTTAGCTAGGCAAGATGATTTCAATGATGCTCACATAAAAGATAAGAATTAAAACACAAAGAGAGCATCATGAAGCATATGACTAGCACATTTAAGCCTAACCCACTTCCTATGCATAGGGATTTTGTGAACAAATAACTTATGGGAACAAGAATCAACTACCATAGGAAAGTAAAACAAGCATAACTTCAAAACTTTGAACACATAGAGAGGAAACTTGATATTATTGCAATATGTAGAAGCATAAGATCCTCTCTCATAATAATTTTCAGTAGCATCATGAAGGAATTTCACAATATAACCAGCACATAAAGCATTCTTTTCATGATCTACAAGCATAGAAATTTTGTCACTCTCCACATAAGCAATTTTCTTCTCATTCATAATAGTGGGAGCAAGCTCAACAAAATAACTATCATGAGACACTTGATTGACATAACCACATTCAATATTAAAATCATGATGACAAGTTTCATGGTTACTATCACTCTTTATAGCATACATGTCATCATCATAATCATCATAAATAGGAGGCATGCCATCATCATAACAAACTTGCTCATCAAAACTTGGGGGACTAAAAATATCATATTCATCAAACATAGCATCCCCAAGCTTGTGGCTTTGCATATCATTAGCATCATGAATATTCAGAGAATTCATACTAACAATATTTCTATCCTGCTCATCATTCAAAGATTTAGTGCCAAACATTTTAATAACTTCTTCTTCTAACACTTGAGCACAATTTTCCTTTCCATCATTTTCACGAAAGACATTAAAAAGATGAAGCATATGAGGCAGCCTCAATTCCATTTTTTTGTAGTTTTCTTTTATAAAACCAAACTAGTGAAAAACAAGAAACTAAAAGATTTAATTGCAAGATCTAAAGATATACCTTCAAGCACTCACCTCCCCGGCAACGGCGCCAGAAAAGAGCTTGATGTCTACTACGCAACCTTATTCTTGTAGACTCGTGTTGGGCCTCCAAGCGCAGAGTTTTGTAGGACAGTAGCAAATTTCCCTCAAGTGGATGACCTAAGGTTTATCAATCCGTGAGAGGCATAGGATGAAGATGGTCTCTCTCAAACAACCCTGCAACCAAATAACAAAGAGTCTCTTGTGTCCCCAACACACCCAATACAATGGTAAATTGTATAGGTGCACTAGTTCGGCGAAGAGATGGTGATACAAGTGTAATATGGATGGTAGATATAGGTTTTTGTAATCTGAAAATATAAAAACAGCAAGGTAGCAAGTAACAAAAGTGAGCAAAAACGGTATTGCAATGCTTGAAAACAAGGCCTAGGGTTCATACTTTCACTAGTGCAAGTTCTCTCAACAATACTGACATAGTTGAATCATATGTAAATACCTCACGTGCGACAAAGAGTTCACTCCAAAGTCACAAATAGCGGAGAACAAACGGAGAAATTATTGTAGGGTACGAAACCACCTCAAAGTTATCTTTTCCGATCAATCATATGAGCCATCCCCATTAATTGTCACGAACAGCCCTAGAGTTCGTACTAAAATAACACCTTAAGATACACATCAACCAAAACCCTAATGTCACCTAGATACTCCAATGTCACCACAAGTACCCATGGGCTTGATTATATGATATGCATCACACAATTTCAGATTCAGCATGTTCAATCCAACACTAAGAACTTCAAAGAGTGCCCCAAAGTTTCTACCGGAGAGTCAAGACGAAAACATGTGCCAACCCCTATGCATAGATTCCCAAGGTCACGGAACCCGCAAGTTGATCACCAAAACATACATCAAGTGGATCAATAGAACATCCCATTGTCACCACGGATATCCCATCGCAAGACATACATCAAGTGTTCTCAAATACTTTAAAGACTCAATCCGATAAGAAAACTTCAAAGGGAAAACTCAATTCATCACAAGAAGATAGAGAGGGGAAAACTCCATATGATTCATCTATATTAATAAAGCTCGCGGTACATCAGGATTGTGTCATCTCAAGAACACGAGAGAGAGAGAGATCAAACACATAGCTACTGGTACATACCCTCGTCATGGAGACCACCGGGATGATGAAGATGGCCTCCGGTGATGGTTTCCCCCTCCGGCAGGGTGCCGAAACGGGCTCCCGATTGGTTTTTCGTGGCTACAGAGGCTTGCGGCGGCGGAACTCCCGATCTAGGTTTCTTTCTAGGGGTTTTGGTATTTATAGGAATTTTTGGTGTCGGTCTCACGTCAAGGGGGTTCCTGAGGGGCCCACAAGCCAGGGGGCACGCCCTAGGGGGGCGCCCCCTAGGCTTGTGACTGCCTCGGGACTCCTCTCCGGTATCTTTTTGCTCCAGTATTTTTTATATTTTCCAAAAATATTCTCCGTAAATTTTCAGCCCATTCCGAGAACTTTTATTTCTGCACAAAAAACGACACCATGGTAGTTCTGCTGAAAACAGCGTCAGTCGGGGTTAGTTCTAATAAAATCATACCAAAATCATATAAAATTATTGTAAACATGGCATGAATACTTCATAAATTATAGATACGTTGGAGATGTATCAGCAGCCACAAACACGTACTCAATCTTCAAAAACAACGGGCTTGTGAAAGGTGCCTATATAAAGACTGGCAAGGCATGTCTTAAGCTTCGCTTCACCCAAATTTGTGCATAAACCAATATAATCCCACAAAGAGATGATGACCTCCTAAAACAGTCTCTGGCAACAACCCCAACACTCGCGATGCTAAGGCTCTCAACAAAACTGGTGTCAGCGTTTGACCTTGATATAATTAGAAGGTTGGGGTTGCCAAATCACCTCACTTCTTAGAGGAGTAGTGTCAAGCCTTAGACTAAACACCACCCCTTACCATTTTTGTTTGAATCCAACTCTACAAAGGAGTGACAAGATGCAAAGGACGATCGTTAACTGTCCACAAAAATAACAGAGGCAGAGACGGATTCTTTCTCTTGCCAAAAATCAAATCATTTCTTAAATGCTAGGCTTGCCAAAAAATGAATATAATTTGGTGACGCAATGGCAAACTTAAACAATTCAATAGAATAAGCAACTAGTCAGGCCCCGAACACTTGAAGATCTCTTCCTCAAGGATATTCCATATGTCTCTCATGGCCATACGCCAAGCACAAGCCTTCACACAAGTGACCAGAGCATGCAAAGTGCTTTCATCTTCCACACCACATATAGAGCACATAGTCGAAGAAGCTTGGTGGTGCAAACTCTATTAACCTCGACTGATTTGTACTCTTTCTCAAAAAAATATTATTAAATGTGCTATTATTAGCCTAAACACTTTAGCTATATGCAAGTCACCTGATTTTTAAATTTGGGTAAGTCAATTTTCTGACATTAATTATTTTGTTAATATTCGTGTTATTTTTTTATTGTGTTGTTCATGGATTCTTAGACTAATTATTTGGGTAAGTCTATTTTGCATCATGATTACCTGCTGTTATTTTTTTTGGGTCATTATTCCACTTCATGATCCAATTTTAATGCCTTTTTTCTCAGAATTTACAAGGTTTACATAGAGAGGAACATTACCGGCAACTGGAATTCTGGACCTGAAAAAACTACATCAGAGATCCGTATTTTACTGAACTCCAAATGACCTGAAACTTCACGGGGAATTTTTATGGAATATATAAAAAATACTGGAGCAAAGATCCACCAGAGGGGGGGCACTTTTTGCTCACAAGGCAACATGGCGCACCCTGTTACCTTGTGGGGCCCACAGGCGGCCTCTGGTGCCCCTCTTCTTCTATATGAAGGGTTTTGACCTATAAAAAATCAGGAGGATACTTTCGGGATGAAGCGTCGCCATCTCGAGGCAGAACCTGGACAGGAGCACTTTTACTCTCTGGCGGAGCGATTCCATCGAGGAAACTTCCCTCCGGGAGGGGCAAATCGGAGCCATCGTAATCACCAAAAGTTCCTCCATCGAAGGAGCAATCTTCATCAACATCTTCATCAGCACCATCTCATCTCAAACCCTAGTTCATCTATTGTATTCAATCTTTGTCTCCAAACATCAGATTGGTACTTGTGGGTTGCTAGTAGTGTTGATTACATCTCATAGTTGATGCTAGTTGGTTTACTTGGTGGAAGATTATATGTTAGATCCATAATGATATTCAATACACCTCTGATCTTGAACATGAACATGATTTGTGAGTAGTTATTTTTGTTCTCAAGGACATGGGGAAGTCTTGTTATAAGTAATCATGTGATGTTTGTATTCGTTCGATATTTTGATGATATGTATGTTGCTCTTCCTTTAGTGGTGTCGTGTGAATGTAGACTACATGACACTTTACCATATTTTGGGCCTAAAGGAAAGCATTGGGGAATAATAAGTAGATGATGGGTTTCGAGAGTGAGAGAAGCTTAAACCCTAGTTTATGAGTTGTTTCGTAAGGGGATAATTTGGATCCACACGTTTAATGCTATGGTTAGATTCATCTTAATTCTTCTTTCGTAGTTGCAGATGCTTGCGGGAGGGGGTAATCGTAAGTGGGTTGTTTGTTCAAGTAAGAACAACACCTTAGCACCGGTCCACCCACGTATAAAATTATCAAAGTAACGAACGCGGATCAACTAAACATGATGAACGTGACTAGACGGAAATTCCCATGTGTCCTTGAGAGCGCTTTACTTTATATAAGAGAACTTTAAGGCTTATACTTTGCTATAAAAAGGATTGGGCCACCTTGTTGCACCTTTGTTACTATTATTACTTGTTACTTGTTACGAATTACCTTGCTATAAAACTATCTATCACTTTTACTTACAGCACTTGCAGAGAATAACTTGCTAAAAACCGCTTGTCGTTTCCTTCTGCTCCTCGTTGGATTTGACACTCTTACTTATCGAAAGGACTACGATTGGTCCCCTATACTTGTGGGTAATCATTTCATCGGAAAGTTTGGAAAGGGACTAGATAGCTCGAGAGTGGGATTTGGTCTTCTGACAATGGAGAGATATATTTAGGGACCTCTTGTTGTGACGGCATCCGTCATCGTCTGGACAGACACATGAGATTATGTCACGGGGATACTAGAACACATCAACGAGAAAGAAGAACAAAAGCGATAATGAGAATAACGGTATAGTGAGCATGTGAATGACTCAAGCAGATACTGAAGCTTCTCAGGTTTTGTAAAGTATCACGAAACAAAGGGAATGTCACATCGTAACCAAAGGTTCGCTCAAATATCATTCGTGTACTTATAGGGATCGATATGGACGTCCATGGTTTCGCTATCGACCATTGAACGAAGGGGTTTCATTCATGTCTATGAGTTACCGAACCTACGGGGTCACAGGCTTAAGGTAATCATGATATGCTGAGTGTTAGTAGTGTGGGAGTAATGAGAACATATTTGTGAAATTGTTGCATTAATATTCGAAATAGTTCGAGAAGATTCGGAAGGGTTTCGAAGACTATCGGGCAGTACCGGGTATTACCGATAAATAATATATAGGTGGAAAATGTGTTCGGAGATGTTAAATTAATAATAATAAGCTTTTAAAATAGTCAGGGGGCTCTTATATTTAATTTAATACCAACTAGCAAGATGGCCCTCGCAAATGCGAGGGCTAGGACTATTATAGTGAATATTTTGTATTTATTTTCTTAGTAGGAGTAATTCCTTTTAAATTGGGTATTGGTGTTGATTTGCTTTAACCGGTAGGTTTGATTTATGTGGTTGCACCATAGTGTTACTGCTGTGGTGTGGGCAACATATTAAAACTATGAAGAATTACTATTTAAAGGTTAAAAACTCTTATGCGAAGAGTACTGGGGCTACATCTTTATTGCATGTAAGATGTTGATTACTTATTTTATCTTTTATATATATTTTATACTCCTATTTACCGCTTTCATTGTAAAATTCACAATATTTTATACACTGGTACATTTTTAAGGTTTTACTTCGATATTTATTCTATACATGAACATATGATTAGGTTGCATTTTTTAGAAAATATGATTAGGTTGCGCATAGATAATAAACAATGTATTATGAAAACATATATAATCATACCGTTTCATGCCATTCAAGTAATATGTTTATATATTCCGGGGCATAGAGAGCTCAAGAACACCAATCAAATTAACCAACAATTTGCACATTCGCTAGATCAGGTGTTCTTGTTCTCTAGATTAGGTCTCTAGATCTGTTGTTGTATTGTGTATCACCATATAAAGTGCTCTAACTTTATTCCTATTTGGTCTCCTTGTATGATTGATGCTTGCATTCATAACCGAGTTTTATAAAAGGTAAAAAAGTTAACAAATAAATTGCGAGCACAACCTAAGGCCTTCGGTTGGGCAATTAATTGCGCCAATTCACACGTCCAAAATAATTTATACTCCCTCCATTCCACAATGTAGTGCATATAGATTTTTCTGAAAGTCAAGGTTTGTCAACTTTGACCAAGTTTATAGAGAAAATTGTGTACATCTACACTATCAAGCATGTGCATTATGAAAATATAACTCATGGTGTATCCAATGATGTGCATTTGGTATTCTAGATGTACCTATTTTTCTCTATAAATATGGACAAAGTTTGTAATGTTTGACTTTAAAAAAAATCTATAGGCACTACATTATGGAACAGAGGGAGTATTAAACAGAGGAATTTGTTATGTTGCCGACGATAGAAATCGTGCAGAGAGCATAAGGTTGTGTGAGGATCATCGACATTCGCTATAAATTTGTAGATCTCCAATTGTCTTCTATTTAGAACTATGACAATATTATAAGTAAAGGTCAATTGCCTTCTATCTAGAGAAAATATTGATATAGGTAAAGGTCAATTGGAGGTCAATAACCGGGTTCTAAATAGAGAAAATTTGTAGACCTCCAATTGTTTATATATTTTCTCTAACTATCTGCATGTTACCTCAACCCATACTCTTTAATCCAGTCAATGTATGCTCTTGCCCACATGTACTTATTATGTCTTGTAATACTTCCAATTTTCATCTAAAAAACTAATTGACCTTTACTATCTTTTCACCCACGTAATATTTTTCCCTCCCATGTAACCAATGAATTTGGCATCAGACCGGTCATCAACACTACTTATTAATGTCGTTATACCACTGCAGTATTGTAGGCAGTTATTCACATGATTAGAAAAATCAAGCAAACGTTATTTGATTCCGAGGAGACATTCTCTTAAATCACAGTAAAGGCTTAGAAATCTTAGAAATATACATACACCTATTTCAGATTATATTGTATAAATGAGTTATATTGGACCTCGAGAGTCTTTGAAAGTTTTCCAAAAGGTGTCATATGCACGTATTTATTTTTCTTGTGTTACTAAGGAAACTTTGTCATGCCTTTTTCTCTTATTAGACTGATAGCTTCTTGCATCAACATGGAATTTGTGCAAGTCTATGCCATAGGTGAATTTAGCATGTTTCAATAAGGAGTCTTTCATTTTTTTTACCTATCTCATAGGTGAATTTAGCATGTTTCCCGATCACCTGGCTTGTATCTACTGGTGAATCATCTAGCACTTCTACCCATCACACATTTTTTAGATCCCTATGCATATATCACACCTTGTCGACCTAGTGTGGTAGGAAACATGTGCCAGGCAAGGAATGTCTAGGTATTCTTGCAGTTCTTTCATGCAAGGTCCTAGTGTACGTAGCGTTTTTTATTTTCTTTTTAGAGATGGAATTTAAAATAGTAAGAGTTTGCAAATCTCTGTATAGATGATGCAAAGGGACAATTCTAAAAAATATACTGAAGGGGGACTCTACCGATAACAACTTTGAGGTTTGTTTGCCACGTCCATACGTGCATGATCGGACCTTGTCAAACGGGATAATATTTACTTTACACATATCATTAAATCTTAGTCATAATTTACACATCTAACGGTCCGAATAATTTGAATGACGTATATCAACATGGTGTCTTGAAAGAAATTCCTATTGTGCTGGTAATGTACCAACGTGGTGTATGATATATATGTTTAAGTAAATATATGTAGCATATAGAAATAAGAAAAATAAAAAATCATTTTTTGTGAGTTTTGTAATTAATATGGAAATTTGTGAAGATTTAATATTTCCTATGTCTGCATTGCATTTTCAAGGCCACTACTATTAAATGACAGTATGGTGTGTAGCCTTTCGTAAAATTCTGTACTGAATAGAGTTCTGAAACATTTGTATTCCTTTTTGTGTTTTGTACCGAACGGCTATTAGACATATATTTGTGTGTGTTTATTTATTTTATAATGAACAATGCATATGCACAGATTAACACTCAACTACGTACTCACCAGCAAAGAAAAAAATCCTCAACCATGTACACCTATTAATTATTTCATTATACTGTATTTACATCCTATTAGTTTTTATCTTGCCACCACGTACTATTTTTTTGTGGGGGATCTTTGCACCACGTACTATTTTTTTGTGGGGGATCTTTGCACCACGTACTACCTAGCTAGCATGTGCAATCCTAGAAAAAAAACAAAAAAAGTTCTTTGTGGAACATGTGTTTATGGATAGGTATTTTCTCAAACAAAGAGTCCTAGTCCTATAAGTTGCATATATATGCAAAAAAAAAAAGATACCCCACGTACATGTGTATGTCCATGTCCAGGACGTGTACCTTTTCTATAGAATACTAATATCAATCAGCCGTGTCCGGCTATAATACTAACACACACACGCAGCTCTTCCTTTTTTTAGACGTAAGTATCTTTTACTTTTGCTAGGCAATCTGTACGTGATTCTTTAGGAAACCTGCACGTGTTGTAGTACTTATGCTTTTTTTCTCAATGAAACACATATCCTATGTTAACATGACATATGCTATTTGTTTCTACATATACATGTCATCCGAGGCTCAGCATGTTGTTACGTAAATTGAACGGTTATGGATTCAAAATTTAATAAGATCCACAAGATCAAGGGCTAGCATTTTCTGATTAACGTGAGAATTTCTAGCATATTCTCTTCTTTTGACCCGTATTTTGCTTTTAGTAGATAATAGATAGATGGGCCATAAAAGGCCAAGAGGTGGAAGGTAAATTGGGCCACAAGGGCACAAGTGAAGGTTGCGTCCCCCTTTCCCACTTGGGAAGGGAGGGGAGGCCGAATTGGAGGGGGATTCCCCCCCCCCCTCTTGGCCGGTGGGGATGGGACTTTCCCTCCCCTTGTAACGTCCCTCCTCCACCCCTCCACCTATATATACTAGAGGTTTTCCACCCCTTTGGACACACAAGTTTTGAAGTCTCCTCTAGTCCTTTAGTTCTAGTTTTAGTTGATCCTAGTTAGTCAATTAGAGCTATACCTAGATCCTCCAATCCTTATAATTAGAAGCCCGATGTGGTTCTAATCTCCTCCCGCTAATTCTACGGCGACGATTACCTCTGGACGGCGAAGCGCTGCCGGATCGTGAAGGCCGTACGCTTGCAACCAAGTAGAGAGGTTGTGCTTTCGGTCTTCACTTTGAGGGATCATTCGTGGGTGGTTCGTCGGATCGTTCATCTACAGTTCGAGGGACTTCATCAATCTACACTAACTCGCCTTCTTCCGCTGCAACTCGGAGTTGATAACGACCCGATCCCAATCATTATTGTATCTTTATAGTGTTCCTGATTGATCGTAGGGTGATTTTTTTTGTTTCTACTACGTTTCCCAACAACCCAGTCCTCCCCTATATCCCTTTGTTCCTTTATGTTATTATTTGTTTTTTTCTTTATTAGTCTAGCATGTTTGTGTGTGTATTTTTGGGATGTTGAGTAAGTGTAAACGTACACACACATATTCTATAAAATATATGCAAAAAATACACTAGTATATGATTATCCTTTCACAATGTAAAATAGTGCAACTTCACAGCAAAGTAGTGTGCAAGTTTTTTTATAATTTTTTCCATTTCTTTCTTCTTAAAGGTAATATCAATGCCACTAATTCATTGTTTCGTATAATTCTTTTATTTAGATTTTGTTTTAGTTATTGTTTTATTTTCTTTCTTCTTTATGGGCAATACCAATGCCACTAATTAATTCCTTCTTAGGAAACTTCTCTTGCGAGAATTTTATTATTACATGTTTATTCTTGCATATTTGAAAAAGCATAATTCTTTTTTTGTATATTGTGTGCAAATTGTGTTGTTGTTTGTTTTAGTTTGTTTTCATTTCATTTCATATTAAAGGGTAATACCAATGTCAATAATTCATTTTTCCTTCATAAACCTCATTATTTTATTTAGCTTTTATTTTATTTCATTTCTTTTTAAAGGGTAATACTAATTCCACTAATTCATTCTTTCTAAGAAAACTTCATTATTTTGATTTGCTTTTAAGTTTTCAATTCATTTTCTTCTTCTTTAAGGGTAACACGAATGCATCTTATTCGTTATGTCTTAGGAAATATTTCTGTTGTGAAATTCACTATTGTATGCTTATTCTTGCATATTATAAAAGGCACAATTTCTGAATAAACTGTGTTTGTCATTATTTGATATGATTTTTTCATTTTCATTCTTTGTAAAGGCTAGTATTAATGTCACTAATTCATTCTTCCTTAGAAAACTGCATTATTTGGAAAAAAAATTATTTCATTTGCTTTGTTCTTAGAGGGTAATACCAACACCACTAATTCATTATCTCTTAGCAAAACCTCATTTTTTTTAATTTTTTTTACTTTTTATTTTTCTTTCTTTCTTCTTTAAGGGTAATAACAGTGCCAAAAAATTCTTTCTTTCTTAGAAAAGCAAAATATTGATTTTGTTTTAGTTTACATTTCATTTAATTTCTTCTTAAAGGGTAATACAAAAACCACTAATTCATTATTCCCTAGAAAAATTTATTTTTCTTGTTTTCATTTCTTCTTTAATGGTAATATAAATGCCACTAATTTATTCCTTTTTAGGAAAATTTATTTTTTTGGTAAAATCACACTATTATATGCTTGCTAGTTTAGTGCACGTGCATTGCAACAGGGGCATATATATTCCCTTTTTTTATCCTGTTACGTTTATTTTTTATTTTCTTTCTTCTTTAAGGGTAATACCGATGCCACAAATTCATTCACCCTTATAATATATTTTTATTTGTTAAATTTTGTTACATTTTTTTCTTCTTTAAGCGTAATACCAATGCCACTAATTCGTTCTTCCTTATAAAAATTCATTATGTTGATTATTTTTATTTTTCTTATTCTTTAAGGGTAATTACTATGCCACTAAATCATTGCTTCCTATAAAACCTTTTTTTTGTAAAACTTTCACTATTATAAGCTTATTCTTGCATTCTATATAAAAACGCAAGAATAAGCTTATAAACTTACAATAAACTTATAAACTTTCACTATTATAAGCTTATTCTTGCATTCACTATTAAAACCCATATTTCTGCAGATTTTTTCATTATTTTATTTAGATTTTATTTATAAATTTAGTATAAAAAAGCGCAGTTATAATCATGGTAGTAAACATTGTGGTATTCTAAGAATACTGAGGAAATTGGGAGGAATTGTGTGGTTGGAAGAAAGCCACGTTTCACTGTAAAGATGATGGATAGCAATATCTCTGACTTCTGTAAGTGTAGCCTTTTTAGAGAAACATTCCTGATCATGGCGATGTTTTTGGCCAACGAGATGGGAGATCAGTATCAATATGCATCTAGGTGTAGCATCTTTAGAGAAACACTAACAACCAGGACGACCAACGAGATGGGAGCCGCTCGCACGAGCGTCGCTAGCGCTTGTGGTCGCGCATGCAAGTAGCTAGCCAACCAACAAACATGTCAAGCTAGCTCATGTGCACATGTGCTTCTAGGAACTACTATGCAGTAGTAGGACAGTGTGGAGTACTGGTGTAGGGGCAAGATCGTGTAAAAGTACTATATGTATGTATGGGCAGTACTGAGTAGAAATTACTATGTGCAGATATGCAAATGGTAGCTTATCGTGTGAGAACGTCGCCTGACAGTAGGGTTGACTGGGATGATTTTGGTGTCACCTGAGATGAAACTGGAGTTTTGTATCAAATACTCATATCGTCGACTGACCTGTAGTCACTCCCTTAACGAGATGTATAAATTTAGAGACACTGAAACCATGCAACTTTTCAGCCCTCACCGGCCATCAGCGTCCGTACGTGATCGACTGTCCAATCGAAAATTTAAAGCATTTACTGGAATAAGTCTAATATTAAGTTGTCTAGGGTGATTATTAGTTTATTACTACAAATGAATGAGTTAGAAATATGGGTTTAAATGCCCTCTTCTCTCCCTTCAAACCGATATATGCATATATGTGCATATATGCATTGTATGCATGTATGTAAAAATAAATGCACATGTGTGAGATTAGACATATGGTCACTAATTGTGCATGCAAATATAAGCCAGCTTCCAAGTAATGGAGTCCCTTTGGTCGTCAGGATGCTACACCGCGGCATCGGCTTACAGGGCCCAATTCCTTGGACAACCCGCTACAAATTTCAGGAGCTCCGTTTGGAAGATTTGGGCTCCCCCTAAATATAGATTCTTCGCATGGTTAATCATTTAAAATAGGATTTGGACAGGGACCGCTTGGCCAAGTGTGGCTGCCCCAACTGTGGGTTATGCCCGCTTTGTAGCACCACCATGGAGTCCACTGCACATCTATTTTTCCCGTGCCGCTTCTCCCTCCAAATTTGGGGATCTATCCGCAAGTGGCTTGGCCAACAATGCTTCAACCCTAGCACTTGGGTGGGAATCGATGATGTCTCCGACTGGTGGGATCACTTCATGGACGAAAATCATGTCAACTGCAAGGGGATGGCATCGCTCGCAATGCTTGTTGCATGGAAACTTTGGATTGAGGGCAACGCGAGGATCTTCAACAACAAATTCGTGACGTCGGGGTTTATCTTCTATAAATTCCACGAGGAGGTTTGTACTTGGATCAAGGCGGGGGCCAAGCGCTTGAGTAAATTAGTGCCGGGAGAGTGGAAAGTACCATTTTGAGCTCGAGCTCAAATGCACATGCATGAACAGTAAAATCGAAAAAAAATCAAAACATTTCAGAAAAATTCTGAATTTTTTTATGATGAACTTTGACAAATTTTCTAAGTGCTTGCAAATTTTTACCATGAGATCACATTCGAGGAAGACGTGGCAAAAAAACAAAATCAGTGTTTCAAAATGCTTTCAAAAATAGCATTTTCAGAGCATCGTTTTTGTTTATTTTGTCACGCCTTCCTAGAATGTGATCTCATCATGAAAATTTGCAAGCGCTTCAAACATTTGTCAAAGTTCATCACAAAACAAATTCAGAATTTTTCGAAATGTTTTGAATATTTTTTTCGATTTTACTGTTCATGCGGGTGCATTTGAGCTCGAGCTCAAATACTCCACGTCCCGGGAGAGTAGGCTTTTGTTCCGGTAATGTGGCCTTCGGACATGTACGAAACTCATTTCTCTCTTAATTAATGAATGAGGCAAAGCTTTTGTCCTTTTCAAAAAAAAGCCTTTTTTTATGCTATTCTTCGGTTACCTAGAAAAGCTTGGCCAACCCTATACTAGAGCTTTTCGCAAAAAAGGAAAAACACTAATTAGAGCAGGCGTAGTCAACGCACTAAAAAAATAGGCTGGTTTGGCAGTACTTGACTGGAGCACCTATGGTCCAGCTTGATCAAAATTAACGAGAATGCTTTACCACATCCACTGCGCGGGCTGTGAACTGCCACCATGTGTGTCGCGAGGTCTGCGTGTAAATCGACTGTCCAAAAATTTTGTTCAGTCTGACCCAAAAATGACAAACGAACCAAGGATTTTCCATATGCAGTTTTTGGGCTCGCCCCCGCGTCGTCTTCACGGGCGGCTCGGGCGGAAACCCTTCCCGCCGCCGCCGCCGCCGCCACCCACCTCCCCCTTCCCTCCCTCGCCGCCGTCGAAGGATGCCGCCGGGCTAAGCCCGGGCGGCAGACGGCGGCGACGGGGCAACCCACGGCGGCTTCTTTTCCCTCTGATTCAGGACGGGGCCCCCTCTCGCGACGTCGTCTTCTCCTCGCTTGTGGCTTCCGGCGGCGCAGTGTGTTGCTGCTGCTTCGGCGGCGGCGCGCCGGCGTCTTGCGAGCTGGACGGGGCCCGACGGCTGCGGCGCCTTTCCTGCTCCCATGCGGCTACGGCTTCGCGGCGACGGCGGATCTGCGCTTTGCGGTGAAGCTTCGGGCTCCCCAGCGGCAGCTTCGGCTGTTGGCTGGCCTCTCGCAGCAAGGCTCGGGCCGGTCGTCGATCTGGTCAGGCCCCTCCTTTGCCTTCAGATCTGGCGAGGCGGGCCCTATGCCGACGGGCCTGGTCGTCCTTCCCTGGCTAAGCTGCTGTTTGCGGTGGAGGCTGGATCCCGGGGCGGCGGCCCCGGGACGGTGGTGGGTGACAACGGCTGCAGTGTTCGTGTGGGCGAAGCGGTGGCCGTGATCTGCCGGTTGAGCCAGCCGGTCTTCGGTCGTGTGGTGCAGCTGCCGGTGAAAACCATGCCTGGCTATGGTCGGGGCGATGATGGCGGCGGCCACGGGCGTCGTGACCCTGTTGAGGGCATCGTCGCTGCAGCTTGTCTCCCTGACTGATTTTCCGGCTGTGGGGACTTGTGGATGCTGGTGTTGCCGGGGCGACGGCCCTGGGTTTTGGTGGTGGCGGCTTCGGCCAGGGGGCGGTGCGTGTCTTGGCGTGGTGGATCGAGGGATCCTGCGGCCAGATTGGAGTCGGCTTCAGCAGGGGTGTGGTGGTCTGTGGGCGGCGGTCGGCCTTCGTTGGTGGTAGGTGGTCGGCGCACCTCCGGGAGAAATCCTTGTTCCGGTTTGCTTCGGAGCCGGCGACGGCGGCACCTGCGGGTGCCGCGCACTTTCTTGGAAGCGTCGTTGTGGAGGCGTGCTCCTCCTCTCCACGGCTTGGGCTCTGGAGGGAAACCTCAGATCCGCTGGATCGGACGATGAAGGCGTCTTCGCGTCTTTCTCCTCTTTGGGGGCATCGTCTCGGAGCTGGCTACGGCTGGGAGACCGTTGGATGGCGGCATCTTCGCCGCGTGGTTTGCTGAGGCGGGGCGCTGGTTTCTGTTTTGGCAACGATGGTGGCGTCGAGGGGAGCTCGGGTCGCGGCGTGGACTTTGGTAGTCGGTTCTTTCCGGCGTGTCCGAGGTGCTCTTTTGTGGATTGCTTGGCTGTTTTGAAGTCGGAGCTGCGGTGGAGCGGGTCCAGGTGGTGACGATGACAGGCACTCGGTGGTCGTTTGCAGAGGGCATGGTCGGCGCAAGTCCTGCATATTTCCCTAGCGATGCTCGTCGTCGAAGTCGGAGTTGTCGTTTGCTGGCGCGTGTGGCCACCCGTTGGAATGTATCGTCGTGGCTTCTGCATCTTTGCAGCTTTGTTCCATGTCGGTGGCAAGGATGGCCGGTGGTGCCCATGTCATGTGGGTTGGGTTGTATTGGTTTTAGCTCGGTTTTCCGTTAATTAACTGGTCAATTCTTTTCTTCTTAATCAATGAAAATGGCAAGTCTTTTGCCTCGTTTCAAAAAAAATGACAAACAAAAACAGTCTAACTTGCACCTAGTCGTTCCCTAACTTAAAACGTAGTTTCAAGCGAAAACAAGTAACATTCGGTCTCTTTTTCTTTCTCATGGATCGCATAATGCATAGCGTTTCTTAAACCATCTGCAGCGCGGGTGTCCCAAACGTGTTTCAAACGATTCAGACGGACGGACCAGTCGCTGATTGGTCTAAAAAATCACCCCACCCGAACGCCTCGAACCGATCTCAATCGCCCGGGCTGTTCAGCGTCCCTCATATCCAACCCAAATCTAGGGCGGATATGAGGCGCCCCGGGCACGTCTGGGCGCATCCGCCACGTCGTAGTCGACAGGCCCGGCCCACTACCAACCCCATCGTTGCCTCATAAATCCAGTGCCTCGCTCCGAACCCTACCTCACTCACTCACCTCTCTCGCTCTATCCTCTTCTCTTCCCTCTCGGATTTCAATCCAATCCGACACAATGTCGAGCTCCGACAGCCTCTCATGCTCTGATCTCGACTACGAAGAGAAGCTGGCCCTTCGCATTGCCTTGGAGCGCTCCAAGGTGGACACCGGGGGTAGCTCCGGATCTGCAGCGTCACCCAGCTCCCGCACCGGAGCTGGACCCTCCTGGCCCGCGCGCAGCTCCGCCAGGACAGCGCAATCTGCACCACCCTCGTGCCGTCCCCTTCCCCCGCCAGCCGCTCCTCTGCGCGGGCAGCGGGCGGTGCTAGTGCCCGCGCCGCCGGCCCGCACGCCCACTCTGGAATCGAAGGCACGCGCCGCCCGCCGCGAGAGGCAGTGGCAAGGGAGTTGGACGTGGCAGAGCAGTTCGTGCGCCGTCGCCATGGGATGCAGGCGGAGCCCGGCGAGGACGAGAGGCTCCTCGTATTGGTCTACCGTCAGTCACTCACGTCGGCGGAGACGGGCGCTCGCCGCCTACGACCGAAAAATGCGAAGGCACTCCTCGGACGACGACCAAGATCCTTCACCAGCCGCGAACGCCTATAGCTGCGCCGGCGACCGAAAGGGCAAAGACCCCGCGCGGAAGTGATGATCCCGCTTCTACTCCTATGTTTATATTGTTTTTAGATCTTTTGAATGATGTGAAGTTCGTTTATGTCTGTTTGCAGCCTATTTTATAGTCCCTTTTCAGCCGATGTTGTTGTTTGTTTATTTACCTTAGTGCATCTACAGTCGGAACTTGCAAATCCGGCCCCTCAAACGTCCGTGGACGCGCCCGGACTAAACCTGTGCATGGACAGCCCGGCCCGACGACCCGGCCCGAAAAAACCGGGCTTCGGGCTTCGGGCTTGGCATTCGGGCCGGGCTCGGGCTTCATTTTCCAGCCCGAAAGATAGTTCGGGCCGGGCTCGGGCTTCACTTTTTCAGGATTTCGGGCCAGGCTTTCGGGCTTTGGGCCGGGCTTACATGCGTAAACAATAAAAAATAGCATCCGGACCGGGCTTTCGGGCTTCGGGTCGGGCTCGGGCTTGAAAAAGAGTGCATTTCGGGGTTCGGGGCGGGTTCGGGCTTGGGATTTTTTTTTCGGGCTTTGCAAAGCCCGGCCCGAACCCGACCCGGCCCAACGAATGATCAGGTCTAGCCCGGACGCGTCCGCGGACACTGACCGGTCACGCCTCAATTAATGGATTCTACATCCGAATACCTCAAATTAGAAACCTCAAATCCATATTATTACATGCAACCTAAACCTAATACTAAGCGGAGGTCGTCCGGCTCCGCCGTGCCCATGTCCGGCGGCTGGCTGTGCCCCTCGTAGTGTCGGTCCGGTCGCCGGCGAGGTAGAGTAGGACATGGGACACTAGCCGGCTCACGGGACTCGATCCACCGCCGTCTCCCATGCCCTACTCTTCCTCGTCGGAGCCCGTAGCCCGGACGGTGTCGGTGGACATGAGGTCGATGACGGATCCTTCCCGGGAGGAGCCGACGTCCACCACGACGCTGTTGCGGTCCCCGCACTAGTGCACCCTACGGTGCGCCGGAGAGTGTGAGTCTGCCTCTCCAATGTCCATCGCCGCGAGGGCCTCCGCCGCCTCCCGTGCCCGTTGCCTCGCCCGGCGGGCACACCGTGCCATGACATCGTCCGAGGACGGCCATGCTTCGTGCCCGGCGCGCCAACGGAGGGGTTGTGCTTCCGCCACGGCGTTCGGACGCTAGACGGACCGCACCGCCTCCGGTGAGGTAGCGACGCCGGATCCAAGCACCGGTTGTGCTGAGTCCGAGCGATGTCATCATGCGGCCGCCTCCTGGGAGCGGCGGAGCGCAAGCCGGACGGCCATCTCCTCCTCGATGCCGCGTGGGATGAGCTCGTGGTCGACGGATCTGGAGGTGAAGGACTCAGATCCGCTGCCCGCCATGTCGGAGAAGGCCGGAGCTCGCCGGAGATGAGCTTGGGTGCCGGATGGGAGTGAAGGGGACTGGAATGAAGTGGCTAGGGTTTGATCCGGCGAGCGGATGGGAACGAATATATGTGGGTAGATGCGGGCCAGTGCGGGCCAGGCGGGCGTGCTCGGGCGCGCCCGGGCTCCCCCATATCCGCCCCATATTTGGGCTGGATATGAGAGGTACCGGTCAGCCTGGGCGTTTGAGGCCCGTTTGTGGGGTCCGGCTGGAACGATATTTTGTAACCGGTCAATGACCAGGCGGCCTGGCCGGGCGTTTGAGGCGGGTTTAATTGTCCGGTTGTAGAAGCTCTTAGGTCTTTCTCTTACTCCAAAGCCGTACCGGCCGTGTTCCCGAGGCAATCAACTTTGAGCACATACCGGTATGCTTCTCGGCTTGACAATTTTTCCCCGGTCTCGTCTTGTTTGCTTGATATAAAACGCAGGCAGACACTTTCGGTTCGTCTTCCATGCATCCATGCATGCATGCCGGTACGTACGTGCAACGCGTGTTGCAACTTGCCTGCCGTGCATGACTTGGTGGAATAAACACACCGCCCACGGCAGAGAAGCGACCGAAAGCTACGTGCGTGGACTGCCGTACGTAGAAGAATGTGTACATTTATACTCTTATTAACTGAACCGTTTCAAGCTCGTGAGAACATATGCAGCGACGACGACTGGCGACTGATACGTGATTTTTTTTTGATAACTATACATACGTGAAGTTGGCAGCACTGAAAACTGCGTGCATTATTGCTTGTTTGAACTGGTACTTGTCAAATTAACATGCAGGTCACGCACGTAAAAATCATGTGAAATTAGTCCTGCCGTGCATGAGCATGACATGAGCTTCTTCCGCTATAAATAACCTGCCAACTCTTCGAACGTAAGCTCACAGCTCACAGCATACACACCACATAATAGCATATAGCTACCTTGTGAGCTTAGCTAATCAGAGAGCTAGTACGACCACATCCCTCCATGTCGAAGATGCTCGGGAAGGTTTTAGTGGCCATGGTCTTGGTTCTCATGGCCATCTCCGGCTCATGGACCCGGGCGGCGGCAGCGAGGCCATTGTTATACGCCGAGGAACCCTCCTCTGGCGGTTCCGTCCGCATTGTGCTGCCTTCACGGCCATCGCAATGGCGAGGGCGCATGCTTCTGTCGCTCGAGGAGAAGAAGACGGGGCCAGGCAAATCGTGTGGACCGGGAAGTACCAGTAATCCTAACAATCATTGCCCATAGAGATGAAAACACACGTGAGTTGCAGCAAATTCTCGTGGCTCGCATGGAGCCAGACCTGAAGTTATATTCGACTCGTAGTGACGTAACATTGTAACATAAGGATCGATCGTTATGGTTCAGAAGTCTCCGTTTGTTGATTTCTTATGCATCATGCATTTTCCCTTTTATTTTAGAAGAAGTTAAGGATATAAATAATCATGTTCCCCGCTTTCTTAGATTAACCTAGGTGTTTGTTTGCAATGATCAAACAGACACAACTCTGTTGATCGGATACTCAAATGTATCCAAATAAAAATGTTATTTGTTCTCTTGTTTAATACTGGCAAACGGGCCACTACGTTACAACGGGAGAAAAAAAATCATAATCTCCAGTGGCCCTGATCAAATTTTGTTGCATCATCGAGATACACTATCACTCCCGATTTTCTAAAATCCGGAACATTTTTTTAAACTCGCGAACATATTTGAACTCGTGATCACTTTTCAAATTCATGAACACTTTTACAAATTTTCAAACATTTTCTAAAATCAGAAGATTTTTTGAATTCATGAACATTTTGTACTCTTTGCAAACATTTTTTTAAAAATTGTGAACATTTTTTTTTTAAACCGGCGAACAATTCTAGAATGGGCGAACATTGTTTTGGAAATTGGTGCAATAATTTTTGAAATTCACGAACATTTCTATAATTTAACGATTTTTCTGATTTAACGAACATTATTTTAAATGCATGATCGTTTTTTGAATTAGCGAACATTTTATGAATGAAAAAACTATTTTTAAGTCACTCAGAGTTTTTTAATTTTATGGATATTTTTTCATTCATGATTTTTTTTGAATTGGCGAAATTTTATTCAATTTCATTAAAAAAAATTAATACACAAACTTTTTAAAAAATTAAGAACACTTTTTCATTTCTTAACATTTGTTTTCAAAATTTCGAACATTTTTTGTATCCACAAACACTTTATTTCAAAATTCTCATTTTTCTAAATTTTCGAAACTTTTTTGAAGTACCTAATTATTAAAGTAGAAAAAAAGGGAAACGGCAAAAAAAAATTAAAAAATGAAATTTAAAAACAGGACGTCCGGACATGGGACGGTCCAAACGGGCGCCCTGTGTCTTCTCCCAGCGTGCAGAGCGCAGTATAGAAGGCCCCTACTGCACGGGCCTGCCCAGGCAGGGGATACCCCGGTGTGAAACGTTTTTTATCACTTATATGTAGCATTGTTGGTTATTATTTCAGGCAATTTTCATGACATACCGCCAGAAGCAATAGCCCCTTTATTATTAGGTATAAATATGTAGCATTTGTGGGTAATATTTAAGGCAATTTCCATAACGTAGCGCAAGAAGCAATAGCCCTTTATTATTAGGTATAGATTTAACAAACATTGTTTTGATTTAGCGAACATTTTATGAATGAATAAACTAATTTGTAACTCACTCATGATTTTTGAATTTTTAGGATATTTTTCATTCAAGAACATTTTTTTGAATTGGCAAAATTTTGTTCAATTTCATTGACATTTTTAATACATGGAATTTTTAAAATACTGTGAACATTTTTTTATTTCCCGAAGATTTGTTTTCAAAATTTCGAACATTTTTGGAATAAGCTGTTATTTTTGTTATAAAATCACAAAGATTTTCTAATCCACAAACATTTTATTTCAAAATTCTTATTTTTAAAATTTTCGGAAGTTTTTTCAAGTCCCAAATTATTTAGAGTAGAAAAACAAACGAAAAAGGAAAAAAGAAAAAAGAAACTAAAACAGGCTGCCCTAACATGGGCCGACTCAAATTTGCGCGTTGCGTCTTCTCCCAGCACGCAGAGCGCAGTATGGGAAGAAACTTCTGCATGGGCCGGTCCAGGCGAGGAATTCCCCTGTGTGAAATATTATTTTATCACTTATAGGTGGTATTGATGGGTAATATTTTATAATTTTGGGGGCAATTTTCATGACGTACCATAAGAAGCAATAGCCCTTTTATTATTAGGTATAGATTCTACATAACTTACAACAAAAAATAGCAACTCTCTCTCACACACACAAGCACACGCACACACACCCTCTTACTCTATGTAACAACTAGTAAAAATGCCCGTGCGTTGCATCGGGAGAAAAAAATTCATCACACCCGCAAGCATAGCCTATTACACGAGTAATTGTTTGAGTTATGACCCACATCAACAATTCTCAACATGAAGAATTATGCTTTCGACCATACCATATTTGCAGAATGGCTAAAAAAATGTTTGCATTGTTTGGTTTGCGGCTTTGCTAGTCTTATTCCCACCTCCATTGTTGCAGGTGCTCTTCACTCACGATGGTGTACTTATTGTCCGGTGTTAATGCAAAGGCATATGTAATCTGAGAAACATAAGGACCGGGAATCTATTGGGTTAACTATTGTGACCAGCTTGTTTCAAAAATAAAAAATAAACTATTGTGACCAACTTATTAACCAAGAACCGAAAACATGGATAGTTAATCTCCTAAACTTTGGACATTTTTCTCATGGATCTGTAACAATCTTCTCAAAATCTAGAACAATTTTATCCTAAACCTAAAACTTATTTTCTTAAACCTAGAACATTGTCCAGCATAGTAAAAACATATCTTAACTTAATAGATAAATGGTCTTTGAAAATGCCATATTTTGGGGGGTGGGAGGGGGGGTTGAAATATGCAATCTAATGAAAAGAATCGGTGCATTGTAGTGGGGGCAAACATCTCACTTTCTCCTAATTATTCTCTGTAGAGGTTCATGCTGCCTGGGGTTGCGGATTAAGCCATCTTATGTTCCTCGTCATAGATGTATACCGAATGTTGGACATGTTCAGGTGTTGTAAGAATTGTTTGAATTTTGAATTAATCAGTGGTCAGTAAATGTGCCTACCGGGTAGTAACCATGAAAATAACCTAGACACCCAAGATCCATGCCCTCTATTTTAACACGACACCCCACCAGTGTGGCCACTTAATTAACCTTCTTCTAAGTCTAGTTTATGGTGCAGTTCAAAGTGAGCAATGGAGCGAAAACAATGTCACTTTGAATACCACTTATTTATGGAATCAACGGCTAGCTAGTGGTTGTTGCTCAATATTCTAAATCAGGATGTTATGGAAAATGTCGTTCATTGAAACTGGAATACTATCAAGGATTGCTCTCTATGTCTACTAAACTTACAATCTCGTAATAAAATATTGCAGATAATAAATAGACAGAAGAGAAAAACATTAGCCAACTTGCCTAATCACAGTTTATGCAGAGATAACTGCAAGTCTTATAGGAAGATTAATAAATTTTCAAATTAGAATAAAAATGAGGCATTCTAGTGACCAACCTGATTATTTTCTTTATTGGTAGGATTTCTCTTAAACCTTATAACTTATTTAAAATACTTCATTACAAATTAGGTGCTATGCCTACCACATAAAAAATTAACATAAAGGCTACAACAAAAATCCAAAATCAAGCAATGATGGACCTGAGAGGCACTAAGCTTAATTGTTCCTGGCAATAAAGCTAGAACCACTTGTCCTGAAACAGATCTCAATAGGCAAAATAACTAACTTGTGGTGTACGCATGATTTTATCAGATCAAGCAAGTCAGGTGGTAAGTAGAGTTGTTAACCTAAATTCCCAGAATTTTACATGATTGAATGTTGTTGTATAGACTAACCATGACTTAAATAAAGCTACTCGGTGTAAAACAAACCTTCGTCAAGCCTTGGAGAGAGACATATCATCCCTACGCCGCTACCATGGCTCGTCAAGATGAGCTGCTTGAGATCAGACACAGCTAGAAAAGAATAGGGCAACAACACAGAGCAAGTTTCCTCTGCACTCATATTTTTAATATACAACACCCATGATGGAGTCTTCGAATCGCAATAATGGAGCGTTACAAATTGAGTTAGACCTAACTTGAACAGCGACGACGACTCATGGATCCCTTCAAAACAATAGGAAATCAAAGACCCCAAACCTGAAGAGGTGTGAATCCTGATGATGTAGCCTGAAAATAGTCAGGTCTTACTTATTCTAGATGGAAGAAACTGGAAGAAGCTAATTATGGTTAATCTAGTGATTGTTGAATTTTTTGCTTGATTCTATGCATCAAATTCCTAGTTGTTTTCGAAGGAAACAAAAGTAACACCTTATATGATAAGAAATAGTAAGAGATTAGAGCTCCTCTTCTGCCAGCACCCTCAGTTCCCAGACCTGATACTTTCTACACAGTATACCACCATGCAAGGTAGCTTGAGACACTTGAGACATGTTCTACATATTCTAGGATCCATTTTTGAATGAACTTCTGCAGAAACAGGTTAAAAACAACATTAGTAGAACAACTCAATAATTATAGTGCCATACTTCTGCACATAAATTCCCAAGTTAGCTAGCAGTAGGATTAGTGATAAGCTAAATGAGATCGAACTTGCAGTACCGAGCAATTTAAAACTGAAGAGTGCTACATTTCCTGATGCTTCTACTTTTCCCTGTTCAACCATTTGTACGCATAGGCCTCCATAGACGTGCGTTCATGGCAAAAGGATCTTCACGGCGGTGTCCAGGAGGCACGTGGATCACTCAATGGCAATGTGCAGCGGCGACCAAGATAGATGCAGCAACAACCAAGGTTTTAAACAACATCTTCAATGTACTTTGCAAACAGTGGATCCCTTTCCCTCTCAGAATACTACGAGTCCATCCTCTTGTTGAACATCACATAAACGAGATCATTCAGCTTCTTCCGACCTAGTCTGGTTCTCTTCTTTGAGTGTACCTACCACATAAATATAGCGGTACATGTCCCAGATTGTGATGAAAATATTTTGCAAGTAGCCTACTACTACAGAAAAATAAACAAATATAAGCTATTTGACTGAATTACAGGTGCATATAGTTGATTCATTTAATTTAGAAACTAAAAGCAAACTGAGCTATATACTGTAAGCATAATCTATTTACAGGGGCATCATACAGGAAGGAAAATATGTGTACAGACAAGATCAAAATACCATGTATTGTTTGAGATGCTGCCGAGTTAGTAATTTTGTTTGAAATGTATTTTAGCTAGCCTATAATCCAAAGCCGAGCTCCTTGTCTACTGTAACTGTAAGTGTTACTAACATGGCAGCAGGGAAATCTTGCTTCCTCTGTATAAACAAAAGCAAAGCTTATACCTTGAGGAGTCGAGGTGGTGGAGGCTTGAGCGTAGTCTGCTGCCGGACTAAAGGCTGCCGAGCTGGGGAGTGGACCGGCCAGATTGGATGAGCTGGACCGCCGGAGGCGGAGCAAGGTGGCGTTGAGCTCAAGCAGCGAGGGGATGGGGGCGTCAAGCAAGGCTCACATTGACCCTCGTCGTCCTACTACCGTAATGCCAGCGGAAGGGCGTCGCCGTGTCAGCCCGCACCGGCCCGTCGTTGACCAGGGAAGGGCGTCCAGCAGAGGTGGCCGTCCTGCTTCCTCAACGACCGGGAGAGGATGGAGGGTAGGGGAGGTGCGCCATCCAGCCATTCGTCGAGCCTTGCTCTGCCCCTCTTTCCGTCCGACGTCTGCCTCCCTGGATCTTCCCGCTCCCGAGCAGGAGCTCTGCGCCCGTGCCCAGATCCAACGCCGACGGAGAATCAACCATCACCACGCCTCCCTCTTCCTTTCTCCTTCCCTCCCGTGCTCTCTCTCAACTTACTCTTTGCTCTCTCAGGAAGCAAGCTCGCCACCCCGGAGTTCAAGCCGCCGCCGCCAGCCGCCCCGTCCTCGACCGGATATGGACCCCTCCCCTCGCTGGGATCCACAGGCACAGCCACCTGCGCCATCCAATGCGCCACCGCACGCCGGAGGACCTGAGCCCTGCCTTCCTCGCCCTCGAGCACAACATGCGCTCGATCGCCAGCGTTGACGGCTCCTCTGCCTCGCTCGCCTACGCCGCTGCCGCAATCGCAGTGGGCCGAGTCGCCGCTTGCGTTTTCTCAATTAGCCACTTAAAAGGATCGTGGGTAGAATAACAAAAAAGACAGGGTTCTTTTTATAAAGACGAAACGTTTTCTTAAATTAGCCACTTATAAATAAAGGACTGCGGGTTCAATGATTGAAAAGTAGAGGGACGTTTTTATAATCGTGAAAGTGTATTACGACGGTGGGCAAAAGCGTATTGTGACGGTGAGCGGAAAGAAGCAATCCGTGCTTTATTATTATATATATATAATATATATATATACTAGTACAAATGCCCGTGCGTTGCAACGGGCAAGAAAATTGCAAAGCCTGCTCCATGTGCCATTTCTTACAGTTTTGAAGGCGAACACATGCTTTTTTTTAGTGATTTTGTTAACAATTTTAAATGTTTCTAGATCGGAACATTTTTGGGATTTTTCAGCATTTCTTAAAAAGTGTGAACATATATAAAATATAAATATTGTTTTGAAACCTAGAACACTTAGAAACGCTCATTATATTTAAAAAATACACGCTTGGTGCAGGTAATTAAACAAATGATTGTTGGTGTCCAGACCATGGAGTATAGAGTTAAGAAAGTCGTAGTGGTGTACTTCGATGACACCTCCTTGAGCATAGCACTATCACCGGATGGAAAAATAATGGTGTATTTGTTTTTAGTGGGACATGCGGATGATTGAATGTTCTATACTATTCGAGAGTTTAATATCTAATTCTAATGTTTTTTACAAAAATTGAAAACATTTGAATGTTAATGAATTTTTACAATGTTGAATTTTTAGAGATAATTGTTCCTTTGGTTTTGAAGTTTTTTTTCATAGCAAATATGATTTTTTTATAAATGTTGGTCATATCACCCTTGGTCTAAAATAAGTGGACCCAGCATAAAATTTTGAATGGGCATAAGGCACAATAGAGACCTATAAAGAGATCAATCTGTATGTTACATCTGAAAAATGCAGACTTAGTTACTGAAAGACTGCATTTTCAATCAGAAATTCAGACCAAAGGCTGCATTTTCTTTCCTTACACAGGCCGACAATCCAAACTGGCCCAAGGCCCAGCGAAACTCCTCCTTAACCCTAGCGATCGGTAGCTCTCCTCTTCCCAATCGATCCCAGTCTCATCCTCACCCTCTCAATCCCCTTAGCGCCTCCACACAACAAGCGCGCACACACACACCCGCACCGCTCGTGCCCGATTCCCTGCTGCGTCCGCACCCCGCCGTAGTTTGCCCGGCGACCCATTGGATCCCCGCCGGCCGGTGACCTCCGCGCCTGCTCTCGCTTCCCCAGCTTGCCTCGCACCTCCGACCCTCTTTTTGGCCGCGCCTAACCTGCATCGCCTCCATGACCCGAGCCACCGCCGGAGACGGCGAGCCGTCGTCCGCGCCCGGACGCTGGCCTTTCCCGGGCCACCACATCGCCGACCTGCGTCCCCATGCTCCAGTTCCGTCGAGCGGCGCGGCGGCTTCGGTGTGAGGCAGCCCCGAGGCTGCGCCGAGCTCCGGCCGATTGCTCTTCTTCGGCTGCTATGAAATTGATATGTATTTTTGCAAAATTGGTCGTATTTTTACAGAATTGATCATATATATTTCAGGTTTCGGGAGAGGTAGAGAATGTGATGTTTAGAGGAATCAGGGCAGCAGCAGCAGTTCCAAGGTGAGAGATATGTTCTTATTTGGACTTGTAAGTCTCTTTCTGCCCTTAGTTACACATGTTTGTGCTAAATTTGTATATACACATAGAATTACTTCTGTAGCAGAACCATGAATGAGTTAGTTGACATATAATAAAAAATATCCATGAATGATTTAGTGGTTCAAGACATTATACGTGAGAATTACACCATGGATGATTTGTTTGTATATACACAAATGAGGTAGTCTCCTTCAAGACAATCAAATTCTGAATTCTAACTGCGGAGTTTATCACTTGGCTGCACTGTTTCTGTAGAATACAAGCAACAAATTTAAGGTTAGAAAATAAGCAATGCAATGTGAAATATAAATACTCAAGTTTTTCTTAAATGATGATCTTAACAAGTAGAAACTGAAATTTTATACAAGAAATTGAAAAGTTGCATTACCTATTTGGTTAGGACTTCCGTGTAGACAATGTTTTTCGTATATGTCCCGCTTGTACTGATCTTTTTATTCTTCTTTTTCTTCTTCCCATTTGTTTCTGTGTCGCATGTACTGGTCTTTTTATTCTTCTGCTTGTTCATATCATGTGTACCTGTTAGTATCTTTATATTTGATGTCGAGGTTGCTCTAGAAAGCGCGACATATAGTTGACCATGTGAGAAAACTGGTTCAGGCAGGTAGACGCCGACATTTGGTATTGTCTGACCTTGTGATTTGTTTATTGTCATTGCAAAACTGAGCCTGACTGGAAATTGTTTTCTCTTGAAACTGAACGGGAACATGTCATCGTCAGAAGGGCATAGTGGTATCCGAGGCAAGAAAACTCGCATTCCAGAGTGTTGTCCCACCACAATCTCTGCATCAATTGTATTTTTTTGAAATCCACGTACGACCAATCTCGTGCCGTTGCAGAGTCCATTAGCCGGGTCGATGTTCCTGAGTAGTATGATTGGACAATTTATTTTGAGCTTCAGCATATGTGGAGGCAGCCCATTTGGGGTTAGGGTGTTTAGGAATTCTGGTGGATAGTAGTTATGTGGGTCGTCTTCTACAGAATCAAAGCTGTGGTACACCATCTCCTCCCCCTGGAAGCGATCAATCATTTTTAGGTTGATCTTGTCTACGCAGTCGTTCCTTGTGGATAAAATTGCTCTTGATGTGATGTACTTTGGATCTTTTAGGGAATCATTTCCCGTCTGGTAGATACTGTCAATGAGTCTATCCAGGCCATTATCATCCATCTTATTTGGCACACATATACTTGTAGGTAGAAGTATTTCACCATCATCATTTGTCTCCTCGGTTCCGTTTCCAATGCGTAGTAGGTATTCTGCGAACCACGGGTCATTTTGAGCCCTCATGTTGCGTACAAGCTTCAATTGACGCATGCAATTCCAGAGCTCCGACCTGCGTAGTGATGCATCTACTATCTGGGCTCTTGTTCCCTTTCGGACAACAGGGAGCACTTGTCTAAAATCTCCCCCAAATACGATTGTTTTTCCACCAAATGGAAGATCTGGTCTATCCATTATATCCCGCATGCTTTTGTCTAGTGCCTCCACCGTCTGCCTCTTGGTCATAGATGCTTCATCCCAGATTATTAGTGATGCTGCTTGGAGTAGCTTTTGTTGGAAATATGCCCTAGAGGCAATAATAAATTGGTTATTATTATATTTCCTTGTTCATGATAATCGTTTATTATCCATGCTATAATTGTATTGATTGGAAACTCAAATACATGTGTGGGTACATAGACAACACTGTGTCCCTAGTAAGCCTCTAGTTGACTAGCTCGTTGATCAAAGATGGTTAAGGTTTCCTAGCCATAGACATGAGATGTCATTTGATAACGGGATCACATCATTAGGAGAATGATGTGATGGACAAGACCCAAACTGTAAACGTAGCATTTGATCGTGTCAGTTTATTGCTATTGTTTTCTGCATGTCAAGTATCTGTTCCTTTGACCATGAGATCATGCAACTCACTGACACCGGAGGAATACCTTGTGTGTATCAAACGTCGCAACGTAACTGGGTGACTATAAAGGTACTCTACAGGTATCTCCGAGGGTGTCTGTTGGGTTGGCATGGATCAAGACTGGGATTTGTTACTCCGTGTGACGGAGAGGTATCTCAGGGCCCACTCGGTAATACAACATCACATTGAGCCTTGCAAGCAAAGTGACTAAAGAGTTAGCCACAGGATCTTGTATTACGGAACGAGTAAAGAGACTTGCCGGTAACGAGATTGAACTAGGTATAGTGATACCGACGATCGAATCTCGGGCAAGTAACATACCGAAGAACAAAGGGAATAGCATACGGGATTAACTGAATCCTTGACATAGAGGTTCGACCGATAAAAGATCTTCGTAGAATATGTAGGAGCCAATATGGGCATCCAGGTCCTGCTATTGGTTATTGGCCGTAGAGGTGTCTCGGTCATGTCTACATAGTTCTCGAACCCGCAGGGTCTACACACTTAACGTTTGGTGACGATTAGTATAATTGAGTTATTATGTTGGTGACCGAAAGTTGTTCGGGGTCCCGGATAAGATCCCGGACATGACGAGGATCTCCGGAATAGTCCGGAGGTAAAGATTGATATATGTGATAATAGTGTTTTGATCTCCGGAAGAGTTCCGAAGTTCACCGGAAGGGGTTCCGGATGTTTACCGAAGTGTTCGGGTGCAGCAACACTTTATATGAGCCAAAGGGATAAAGCCCACAAGGTATTGGAAAGTGCAAAAGTAGTTTTGCTGCCGCGTAAGCGGTACTACCGCTTGGTGAAGCGGTACTACCGCCGGAGCGGTACTACTGCTTGTGTGAAGCGGTACTACCGCCCAAGCGGTACTACCGCTTGTGTGAAGCGGTACTACCGCTTGTGCGCGGCTGTGCACGATTCGGCAGGGTCCGAATTGGACTCTTTTCCTGCGGGCCAAACCGACCTTGTGCGGGCAAAACCGACCCGGAGGAGGCTTTTACTCCAAGTTTAGACCCCAAGGCTCAACATATAAATAGAGGGGCAGGGCTAGCACACGGGACACATCAGGATTTCCCAAGCCGTGTGCCGGCAACCCTAGCCCTCTAGTTCCTCCGTCATAATCTCCGTAGTGCTTGGCGAAGCCCTGCAGAGATTGTTCCTCACCACCATCACCACGCCGTCGTGCTGCTGGAACTCAACCACTACTTCACCATCGCTCGCTGGATCGAGGAGGTGAAGGCGTCATCAAGCCGTACGTGTGTTGAACGCGGAGGTGCCGTCCGTTCGGCACTAGATCGGAAGGATCGTGATTGGATCGCGGGACGCTCGGCGATTTGGATCGCGAAGACGTTCGACTACATCAACCGCGTTTATTAACGCTTCCGCTTAGCGATCTACAAGGGTATGTAGATCCACTCTCCCTCTCGTAGATGCTCATCACCATGGATAGATCTTGCGTGTGCGTAGGAAAATTTTTGTTTCCCATGCAACGTTCCCCAATAGTGGCATCTGAGCTAGGTCTATGCATAGATGAGATCTCGAGTAGAACACAAACGAGTTGTGGGCGTGGGTGTATGTTGGAAATATGCCCTAGAGGCAATAATAAATTGGTTATTATTATATTTCCTTGTTCATGATAATCGTTTATTATCCATGCTATAATTGTATTGATTGGAAACTCAAATACATGTGTGGGTACATAGACAACACTGTGTCCCTAGTAAGCCTCTAGTTGACTAGCTCGTTGATCAAAGATGGTTAAGGTTTCCTAGCCATTGACATGAGATGTCATTTGATAACGGGATCACATCATTAGGAGAATGATGTGATGGACAAGACCCAAACTGTAAACGTAGCATTTGATCGTGTCAGTTTATTGCTATTGTTTTCTGCATGTCAAGTATCTGTTCCTTTGACCATGAGATCATGCAACTCACTGACACCGGAGGAATACCTTGTGTGTATCAAACGTCGCAACGTAACAGGGTGACTATAAAGGTGCTCTACAGGTATCTCCGAGGGTGTCTGTTGGGTTGGCATGGATCAAGACTGGGATTTGTTACTCCGTGTGACGGAGAGGTATCTCAGGGCCCACTCGGTAATACAACATCACATTGAGCCTTGCAAGCAAAGTGACTAAAGAGTTAGCCACAGGATCTTGTATTACGGAACGAGTAAAGAGACTTGCCGGTAACGAGATTGAACTAGGTATAGTGATACCGACGATCGAATCTCGGGCAAGTAACATACCGAAGAACAAAGGGAATAGCATACGGGATTAACTGAATCCTTGACATAGAGGTTCGACCGATAAAGATCTTCGTAGAATATGTAGGAGCCAATATGGGCATCCAGGTCCCGCTATTGGTTATTGGCCGTAGAGGTGTCTCGGTCATGTCTACATAGTTCTCGAACCCGCAGGGTCTACACACTTAACGTTTGGTGACGATTAGTATAATTGAGTTATTATGTTGGTGACCGAAAGTTGTTCGGAGTCCCGGATAAGATCCCGGACATGACGAGGATCTCCGGAAGAGTCCGGAGGTAAAGATTGATATATGTGATAATAGTGTTTTGATCTCTGGAAGGGTTCCGGAGTTCACCGGAAGGGGTTCCGGATGTTTACCGAAGTGTTCGGGTGCAGCAACACTTTATATGAGCCAAAGGGATAAAGCCCACAAGGTATTGGAAAGTGCAAAAGTAGTTTTGCTGCCGCGTAAGCGGTACTACCGCTTGGTGAAGCGGTACTACCGCCGGAGCGGTACTACCGCTTCTGTGAAGCGGTACTACCGCCCAAGCGGTACTACCGCTTGTGTGAAGCGGTACTACCGCTTGTGCGCGGCTGTGCACGATTCGGCAGGGTCCGAATTGGACTCTTTTCCTGCGGGCCAAACCGACCTTGTGCGGGCAAAACCGACCCGGAGGAGGCTTTTACTCCAAGTTTAGACCCCAAGGCTCAACATATAAATAGAGGGGCAGGGCTAGCACACGGGACACATCAGGATTTCCCAAGCCGTGTGCCGGCAACCCTAGCCCTCTAGTTCCTCCGTCATAATCTCCGTAGTGCTTGGTGAAGCCCTGCAGAGATTGTTCCTCACCACCATCACCACGCCGTCGTGCTGCTGGAACTCAACCACTACTTCACCATCGCTCGCTGGATCGAGGAGGTGAAGGCGTCATCAAGCCGTACGTGTGTTGAACGCGGAGGTGCCGTCCGTTCGGCACTAGATCGGAAGGATCGTGATTGGATCGCGGGACGCTCGGCGATTTGGATCGCGAAGACGTTCGACTACATCAACCGCGTTTATTAACGCTTCCGCTTAGCGATCTACAAGGGTATGTAGATTCACTCTCCCTCTCGTAGATGCTCATCACCATGGATAGATCTTGCGTGTGCGTAGGAAAATTTTTGTTTCCCATGCAACGTTCCCCAACAGTGGCATCTGAGCTAGGTCTATGCGTAGATGAGATCTCGAGTAGAACACAAACGAGTTGTGGGCGTGGGTGTATACATATTGCTTGCCGTTACTAGTTGATACTTGATTCCGCGGTATTGTGAGATGAAGCGGCCCGGACCGACATTACGCGTACGCTTACGCGAGACTGGTTTCACCGCTGCGTGCACTTGTTGCATAAAGGTGACTGGCGGGTGTCTGTCTCTCTCACTTTAGTTGAATCGGTTCAATGAAGAGGGTTCTTTTAGAAGATCAAAAAGCAATCACTACACCACGTTGTGGTTTTGCGTAGGTAAGAATCGTTCTTGCTAGATACCCGTAGCAGCCACGTAAAATTTGCAACAACAATTAGAGGACGTCTAACTTGTTTTTGCAGGGTATGTTGTGATGTGATATGGCCAATTACATGATGAGATATATGTGATGTATGAGATGATCATGTATTGTATAGAATATCACGACTTGCATGTCGATGAGTTCGGCAACTGGCAGGAGCCATAGAGTTGTCTTTAATTATTGTATGACCTGCGTGTCAATCATTAAGCGCTATGTAATGCTTTACTTTATCGCTAAACGTTAGCTATAGTCGTGGAAGCAACAGTCAGCGCGACAACCTTATGGCGACACGTTGATGGAGATCAAGATGATGGAGATCATGGTGTCATGCCGGTGACGATGGAGATCATGCCGGTGCTTTGGAGATGGAGATCAAAAGCACAAGTTCATGGCCATATCATGTCACTTATGATTTGCATGTGATGTTAATCCTTTTATGCATCTTATTTTGCTTAGGACGACGGTAGCATTATAAGGTGATCCCTCACTTAAATTTCAAGATAAAATTGTGTTCTCCCCAAGTGTGCACCGTTGCGAAAGTTCGTCGTTTCGAGACACGCCGTGACGATCGGGTGTGATAGACTCTACGTTCGCATACAACGGGTGTAAGCCATGTTACACGTGCGGAACACTCGGGTTAAACTTGACGAGCCTAGCATGTACAGACATGGCCTCGGAACACAAGAGACCGAAAGGTCGAACATGAGTCATATAGTAGATATGATCAACATGAAGATGTTCACCATTGAAACCACCTCAACTCACGTGATGATCGGACTTGAGTTGGTGGATTTGGATCATGTTACACTCGAATGATCGGAGGGATGTCAATTTGAGTGGGAGTTTTTTAAATATGATTAACTAAACTCATTATCTAAGAACAATAGTCTAAGTTGTCTTTGCTATATTTATGTTGTAGATCATGGCTCGCGCAGTAGCACCCCTGAATTTTAATGCGTTCCTAGAGAAAGCTAAGTTGAAAGATGATGGAAGTAACTTTGTGGACTGGGCCCGTAATCTAAGGATTATCCTTACGGCTTCCCAGAAGGCTTATGTCCTTGATGCACCGCTTGGTGATCCACCCGCTCCAGTTGAGTCTCTAGACGTTGTGAACGCCTGGCAGGCTCGTTCTGATGATTACTCAATAGTTCAATGTGCAATGTTGTATGGCTTAGAACCGGGACTTCAAAGACGTTTTGAACGTCATGGAGCATATGAGATGTTCCAGGAATTGAAGTTTATCTTTCAGAAGAATCCCCGGATCGAGAGATATGAGATCTCCGATAAGTTCTATGCTTGCAAGATGGAGGAGAACGGGTCTATCAGTGATCACGTGCTCAGAATGTCTGGGTACTCCACCCGTCTGGCTGAGTTAGGGATGCCCCTTCCGCCAGAGGCTATCACTGACAGAGTTCTTCAATCATTGCCACCTAGCTACAAGAGCTTCGTGTTGAACTATAACATGCACGGGATGAACAAGTCAGTCGCCGAGCTGTTTGCGATGCTGAAAGCCGCTGAGTCTAAAATTCAGAAGGAGCATCAAGTGTTGATGGTCAATAAAACCACTAGTTTCAAGAAAAATGGCAAGGGTAAGAAGGGTAACTCCAAGCAGAGTGGCAAAGCAGTTGCTCCTCTCGTGAAGAAACCCAAGGCTGGACCCAAACCAGAAACTGTGTGTTTTCATTGCAAGGGAACTGGACACTGGAAGCGGAATTGCCCCAAGTATTTGGCTGACAAGAAGGCGGCCAACAACAAACAAGGTATATATGATATACATGTTATTGATGTGTACCTTACCAACCCTCGTTGTAGTGCCTGGGTATTTGATACCGGTGCGGTTGCTCATATTTGCAACTCAAAACAGGAACTGCGGAATAGACGGAGGCTGGCAAAGGACGAAGTGACGATGCGCGTGGGAAATGGTTCCAAGGTTGATGTGATCGCCGTCGGCACGCTCGCTCTTCGATTACCGTCGGGATTAGTGATGAACCTAAATAAGTGTTATTTGGTGCCTGCGTTAAGCATGAACATTATATCTGGATCTTGTTTATTGCGAGACGGTTACTCATTTAAATCAGAGAATAATGGTTGTTCTATTTATATGAGTAATATCTTTTATGGTCATGCACCCGATGTGAGGGGTTTATTCTTATTGAATCTCGATAGTAATGATACACATGTTCATAACATTGATGCCAAAAGATGTAGAATTGATAATGATAATACCACTTTCTTGTGGCACTGCCGTTTAGGTCATATTGGCGTAAAACGCATGAGGAAGCTCCATGCTGATGGACTTTTGGAGTCACTTGATTTTGAATCACTTGACACATGTGAGCCATGCCTCATGGGCAAGATGACTAAAACGCCGTTCTCTGGAACAATGGAACGGGCAACTGACTTATTGGAAATCATACATACTGATGTGTGCGGTCCGATGAGTATTGAGGCGCGCGGTGGTTATCGTTACTTTCTCACCTTCACTGATGACTTAAGTAGATATGGGTATATTTACTTAATGAAACACAAGTCTGAAACATTTGAAAAGTTCAAACAATTTCAGAGTGAAGTTGAGAATCATCGTAACAAGAAGATTAAATTCCTACGATCTGATCGAGGAGGAGAATATCTGAGTTATGAGTTTGGCAGTCACTTAAGACAGTGTGGAATTGTTTCACAATTAACACCGCCTGGAACACCACAGCGTAATGGTGTGTCCGAACGTCGTAATCGAACCTTATTGGATATGGTGCGATCTATGATGTCTCTTGCCGATTTGCCACTATCGTTTTGGGGTTATGCATTAGAGACAGCTGCATTCACTTTAAATAGGGCACCATCGAAATCCGTTGAGACGACGCCATATGAACTTTGGTTTGGCAAGAAGCCAAAGCTGTCGTTTCTTAAAGTTTGGGGATGTGATGCTTATGTCAAAAAGCTTCAGCCTGAAAAGCTGGAACCCAAAGCGGAGAAATGCGTCTTCATAGGATACCCAAAAGAGACAGTTGGGTATACCTTCTACCTCAGATCCGAAGGCAAAGTGTTTGTCGCTAAAAACGGAACATTTCTTGAGAAAGAGTTTCTCTCGAAAGAATTGAGTGGGAGGAAGATAGAACTTGATGAGGTTGTTGAACCTTTACTTCAACCTGAGAGTAGCGCAGCGCAGAAAGTTGTTTCTGTGGAGCCTACATTAGCTGAAGAGGAAGTTAATGATGATGATCATGAAGCTTTGGATCAAGTTGCTATCGAACCTCGTAGGTCGACAAGGACGCGTACTGCTCCTGAGTGGTACGGCAACCCTGTCTTAGAGGTCATGTTGTTAGACAATGATGAACCTACGAGCTATGGAGAAGCGATGATGAGCCCGGATTCCAAGAAGTGGTTAGAGGCCATGAAATCCGAGATGGGATCCATGTATGAAAACAAAGTATGGACTTTGGAAGTATTACCTGAAGGGCGTAAGGCCATTCAGAACAAATGGATCTTTAAGAGGAAGACGGACGCGGACGGTAATGTCACCGTCTATAAAGCTCGACTTGTGGCAAAGGGTTTTTCACAAGTTCAAGGAGTTGACTACGATGAGACCTTCTCACCCGTAGCGATGCTTAAGTCCGTCAGAATCATGCAAGCATCTCGGAGTTGGAATCTTCGTTTTGATGAGGTGATCAAAGCGTTCGAGTTTATACAAGTTTACGGAGAAGCTTGTATTTACAAGAAAGTGAGTGGGAGCTCTATAGCGTTTCTAATATTATATGTGGATGACATATTGCTGATTGGAAACAATATAGAAATGCTGGAAAGCGTAAAGGAATATTTGAACAAGAGTTTTTCAATGAAGGACCTAGGAGAAGCTGCTTTCATATTAGGCATCAAGATCTATAGAGATAGATCGAGACGCTTAATAGGACTTTCACAAAGCACATACCTTGATAAAGATTTTGAAGAAGTTCAAAATGGATCAGTCCAAGAAGGAGTTCTTGCCTGTTTTGCAAGGTGTGAAGTTGAGTAAGACTCAATGCCCAGTGACTGCAGAAGATAGAGAAAAGATGAGTGTCATCCCCTATGCTTCAGCCATAGGCTCTATCATGTATGCAATGCTGTGCACAAGACCCGATGTCAGCCTTGCCATAAGTATGGTCGGAAGGTTTCAAAGTGATCCAGGAATGGAACACTGGACGGCGGTCAAGAATATCCTAAAGTACCTGAAAAGGACTAAGGACATGTTTCTCGTTTATGGAGGTGATCAAGAGCTCGTCGTAAAGGGTTACGTCGATGCAAGCTTTGACACTGATCCGGATGACTCTAAGTCGCAAACCGGATACGTATTTATTCTTAATGGGGGTGCGGTTAGCTGGTGCAGTTCCAAGCAAAGCGTGGTAGCTGATTCTACATGCGAAGCGGAGTACATCGCAGCCTCGGAGGCGGCGAAGGAAAGTGTCTGGATGAAGGAGTTCATGACAGATCTTGGAGTAGTGCCTAGTGCGCTTAACCCAATGACTCTGTTTTGTGATAATACTGGTGCCATTGCTCTAGCCAAGGAACCAAGATTTCACAAGAGGACCAGACACATAAAACGACGTTTCAATACCATCCGCGATTACATCAAGGAGGACGACATAAATATTTGCAAAGTACACACGGATCTAAATGTTGCAGATCCGTTGACTAAACCTCTTCCAAGGGCTAAACATGAACAACACCAGAACTGCATGGGTGTTCGATTCATTACAATGTAAATCACATAGTGATGTGAACTAGATTATTGACTCTAGTGCAAGTGGGAGACTGTTGGAAATATGCCCTAGAGGCAATAATAAATTGGTTATTATTATATTTCCTTGTTCATGATAATCGTTTATTATCCATGCTATAATTGTATTGATTGGAAACTCAAATACATGTGTGGGTACATAGACAACACTGTGTCCCTAGTAAGCCTCTAGTTGACTAGCTCGTTGATCAAAGATGGTTAAGGTTTCCTAGCCATTGACATGAGATGTCATTTGATAACGGGATCACATCATTAGGAGAATGATGTGATGGACAAGACCCAAACTGTAAACGTAGCATTTGATCGTGTCAGTTTATTGCTATTGTTTTCTGCATGTCAAGTATCTGTTCCTTTGACCATGAGATCATGCAACTCACTGACACCGGAGGAATACCTTGTGTGTATCAAACGTCGCAACGTAACAGGGTGACTATAAAGGTGCTCTACAGGTATCTCCGAGGGTGTCTGTTGGGTTGGCATGGATCAAGACTGGGATTTGTTACTCCGTGTGACGGAGAGGTATCTCAGGGCCCACTCGGTAATACAACATCACATTGAGCCTTGCAAGCAAAGTGACTAAAGAGTTAGCCACAGGATCTTGTATTACGGAACGAGTAAAGAGACTTGCCGGTAACGAGATTGAACTAGGTATAGTGATACCGACGATCGAATCTCGGGCAAGTAACATACCGAAGAACAAAGGGAATAGCATACGGGATTAACTGAATCCTTGACATAGAGGTTCGACCGATAAAGATCTTCGTAGAATATGTAGGAGCCAATATGGGCATCCAGGTCCCGCTATTGGTTATTGGCCGTAGAGGTGTCTCGGTCATGTCTACATAGTTCTCGAACCCGCAGGGTCTACACACTTAACGTTTGGTGACGATTAGTATAATTGAGTTATTATGTTGGTGACCGAAAGTTGTTCGGAGTCCCGGATAAGATCCCGGACATGACGAGGATCTCCGGAAGAGTCCGGAGGTAAAGATTGATATATGTGATAATAGTGTTTTGATCTCTGGAAGGGTTCCGGAGTTCACCGGAAGGGGTTCCGGATGTTTACCGAAGTGTTCGGGTGCAGCAACACTTTATATGAGCCAAAGGGATAAAGCCCACAAGGTATTGGAAAGTGCAAAAGTAGTTTTGCTGCCGCGTAAGCGGTACTACCGCTTGGTGAAGCGGTACTACCGCCGGAGCGGTACTACCGCTTCTGTGAAGCGGTACTACCGCCCAAGCGGTACTACCGCTTGTGTGAAGCGGTACTACCGCTTGTGCGCGGCTGTGCACGATTCGGCAGGGTCCGAATTGGACTCTTTTCCTGCGGGCCAAACCGACCTTGTGCGGGCAAAACCGACCCGGAGGAGGCTTTTACTCCAAGTTTAGACCCCAAGGCTCAACATATAAATAGAGGGGCAGGGCTAGCACACGGGACACATCAGGATTTCCCAAGCCGTGTGCCGGCAACCCTAGCCCTCTAGTTCCTCCGTCATAATCTCCGTAGTGCTTGGTGAAGCCCTGCAGAGATTGTTCCTCACCACCATCACCACGCCGTCGTGCTGCTGGAACTCAACCACTACTTCACCATCGCTCGCTGGATCGAGGAGGTGAAGGCGTCATCAAGCCGTACGTGTGTTGAACGCGGAGGTGCCGTCCGTTCGGCACTAGATCGGAAGGATCGTGATTGGATCGCGGGACGCTCGGCGATTTGGATCGCGAAGACGTTCGACTACATCAACCGCGTTTATTAACGCTTCCGCTTAGCGATCTACAAGGGTATGTAGATTCACTCTCCCTCTCGTAGATGCTCATCACCATGGATAGATCTTGCGTGTGCGTAGGAAAATTTTTGTTTCCCATGCAACGTTCCCCAACAGTGTATACATATTGCTTGCCGTTACTAGTTGATACTTGATTCCGCGGTATTGTGAGATGAAGCGGCCCGGACCGACATTACGCGTACGCTTACGCGAGACTGGTTTCACCGCTGCGTGCACTTGTTGCATAAAGGTGACTGGCGGGTGTCTGTCTCTCTCACTTTAGTTGAATCGGTTCAATGAAGAGGGTTCTTTTAGAAGATCAAAAAGCAATCACTACACCACGTTGTGGTTTTGCGTAGGTAAGAATCGTTCTTGCTAGATACCCGTAGCAGCCACGTAAAATTTGCAACAACAATTAGAGGACGTCTAACTTGTTTTTGCAGGGTATGTTGTGATGTGATATGGCCAATTACATGATGAGATATATGTGATGTATGAGATGATCATGTTTTGTATAGAATATCACGACTTGCATGTCGATGAATACGGCAACTGGCAGGAGCCATAGAGTTGTCTTTAATTATTGTATGACCTGCGTGTCAATCATTAAGCGCTATGTAATGCTTTACTTTATCGCTAAACGTTAGCTATAGTCGTGGAAGCAACAGTCGGCGCGACAACCTTATGGCGACACGTTGATGGAGATCAAGATGATGGAGATCATGGTGTCATGCCGGTGACGATGGAGATCATGCCGGTGCTTTGGAGATGGAGATCAAAAGCACAAGTTCATGGCCATATCATGTCACTTATGATTTGCATGTGATGTTAATCCTTTTATGCATCTTATTTTGCTTAGGACGACGGTAGCATTATAAGGTGATCCCTCACTTAAATTTCAAGATAAATTGTGTTCTCCCCAAGTGTGCACCGTTGCGAAAGTTCGTCGTTTCGAGACACGCCGTGATGATCGGGTGTGATAGACTCTACGTTCGCATACAACGGGTGTAAGCCATGTTACACGTGCGGAACACTCGGGTTAAACTTGACGAGCCTAGCATGTACAGACATGGCCTCGGAACACAAGAGACCGAAAGGTCGAACATGAGTCATATAGTAGATATGATCAACATGAAGATGTTCACCATTGAAACCACCTCAACTCACGTGATGATCGGACTTGAGTTGGTGGATTTGGATCATGTTACACTCGAATGATCGGAGGGATGTCAATTTGAGTGGGAGTTTTTAAGTAATATGATTAACTAAACTCATTATCTAAGAACAATAGTCTAAGTTGTCTTTGCTATATTTATGTTGTAGATCATGGCTCGCGCAGTAGCACCCCTGAATTTTAATGCGTTCCTAGAGAAAGCTAAGTTGAAAGATGATGGAAGTAACTTTGTGGACTGGGCCCGTAATCTAAGGATTATCCTTACGGCTTCCCAGAAGGCTTATGTCCTTGATGCACCGCTTGGTGATCCACCCGCTCCAGTTGAGTCTCTAGACGTTGTGAACGCCTGGCAGGCTCGTTCTGATGATTACTCAATAGTTCAATGTGCAATGTTGTATGGCTTAGAACCGGGACTTCAAAGACGTTTTGAACGTCATGGAGCATATGAGATGTTCCAGGAGTTGAAGTTTATCTTTCAGAAGAATGCCCGGATCGAGAGATATGAGATCTCCGATAAGTTCTATGCTTGCAAGATGGAGGAGAACGGGTCTATCAGTGATCACGTGCTCAGAATGTCTGGGTACTCCACCCGTCTGGCTGAGTTAGGGATGCCCCTTCCGCCAGAGGCTATCACTGACAGAGTTCTTCAGTCATTGCCACCTAGCTACAAGAGCTTCGTGTTGAACTATAACATGCACGGGATGAACAAGTCAGTCGCCGAGCTGTTTGCGATGCTGAAAGCCGCTGAGTCTGAAATTCAGAAGGAGCATCAAGTGTTGATGGTCAATAAAACCACTAGTTTCAAGAAAAATGGCAAGGGTAAGAAGGGTAACTCCAAGCAGAGTGGCAAAGCAGTTGCTCCTCTCGTGAAGAAACCCAAGGCTGGACCCAAACCAGAAACTGTGTGTTTTCATTGCAAGGGAACTGGACACTGGAAGCGGAATTGCCCCAAGTATTTGGCTGACAAGAAGGCGGCCAACAACAAACAAGGTATATATGATATACATGTTATTGATGTGTACCTTACCAACTCTCGTTGTAGTGCCTGGGTATTTGATACCGGTGCGGTTGCTCATATTTGCAACTCAAAACAGGAACTGCGGAATAGACGGAGGCTGGCAAAGGACGAAGTGACGATGCGCGTGGGAAATGGTTCCAAGGTTGATGTGATCACCGTCGGCACGCTCGCTCTTCGATTACCGTCGGGATTAGTGATGAACCTAAATAAGTGTTATTTGGTGCCTGCGTTAAGCATGAACATTATATCTGGATCTTGTTTATTGCGAGACGGTTACTCATTTAAATCAGAGAATAATGGTTGTTCTATTTATATGAGTAATATCTTTTATGGTCATGCACCCAATGTGAGGGGTTTATTCTTATTGAATCTCGATAGTAATGATACACATGTTCATAACATTGATGCCAAAAGATGTAGAATTGATAATGATAATACCACTTTCTTGTGGCACTGCCGTTTAGGTCATATTGGCGTAAAACGCATGAAGAAGCTCCATGCTGATGGACTTTTGGAGTCACTTGATTTTGAATCACTTGACACATGTGAGCCATGCCTCATGGGCAAGATGACTAAAACGCCGTTCTCTGGAACAATGGAACGGGCAACTGACTTATTGGAAATCATACATACTGATGTGTGCGGTCCGATGAGTATTGAGGCGCGCGGTGGTTATCGTTACTTTCTCACCTTCACTGATGACTTAAGTAGATATGGGTATATTTACTTAATGAAACACAAGTCTGAAACATTTGAAAAGTTCAAACAATTTCAGAGTGAAGTTGAGAATCATCGTAACAAGAAGATTAAATTCCTACGATCTGATCGAGGAGGAGAATATCTGAGTTATGAGTTTGGCAGTCACTTAAGACAGTGTGGAATTGTTTCACAATTGACACCGCCTGGAACACCACAGCGTAATGGTGTGTCCGAACGTCGTAATCGAACCTTATTGGATATGGTGCGATCTATGATGTCTCTTGCCGATTTGCCACTATCGTTTTGGGGTTATGCATTAGAGACAGCTGCATTCACTTTAAATAGGGCACCATCGAAATCCGTTGAGACGACGCCATATGAACTTTGGTTTGACAAGAAGCCAAAGCTGTCGTTTCTTAAAGTTTGGGGATGTGATGCTTATGTCAAAAAGCTTCAGCCTGAAAAGCTGGAACCCAAAGCGGAGAAATGCGTCTTCATAGGATACCCAAAAGAGACAGTTGGGTATACCTTCTACCTCAGATCCGAAGGCAAAGTGTTTGTCGCTAAAAACGGAACATTTCTTGAGAAAGAGTTTCTCTCGAAAGAATTGAGTGGGAGGAAGATAGAACTTGATGAGGTTGTTGAACCTTTACTTCAACCTGAGAGTAGCGCAGCGCAGAAAGTTGTTTCTGTGGAGCCTACATTAGCTGGAGAGGAAGTTAATGATGATGATCATGAAGCTTTGAATCAAGTTGCTATCGAACCTCGTAGGTCGACAAGGACGCGTACTGCTCCTGAGTGGTACGGCAACCCTGTCTTAGAGGTCATGTTGTTAAACAACGATGAACCTACGAGCTATGGAGAAGCGGTGATGGGCCCGGATTCCGAGAAGTGGTTAGAGGCCATGAAATCCGAGATGGGATCCATGTATGAAAACAAAGTATGGACTTTGGAAGTATTACCTGAAGGGCGTAAGGCCATTCAGAACAAATGGATCTTTAAGAGGAAGACGGACGCGGACGGTAATGTCACCGTCTATAAAGCTCGACTTGTGGCAAAGGGTTTTTCACAAGTTCAAGGAGTTGACTACGATGAGACCTTCTCACCCGTAGCGATGCTTAAGTCCGTCAGAATCATGTTGGCAATAGCTGCCTTTTTCGATTATGAAATTTGGCAGATGGATGTCAAAACAGCGTTCCTTAACGGTTTCCTTAAGGAAGAGTTGTATATGATGCAACCAGAAGGTTTTGTCGATCCAGAGAATGCTGACAAAGTTTGCAAACTCCAGCGATCCATTTATGGACTGGTGCAAGCATCTCGGAGTTGGAATCTTCGTTTTGATGAGGTGATCAAAGCGTTCGAGTTTATACAAGTTTACGGAGAAGCTTGTATTTACAAGAAAGTGAGTGGGAGCTCTATAGCGTTTCTAATCTTATATGTGGATGACATATTGCTGATTGGAAACAATATAGAAATGCTGGAAAGCGTAAAGGAATATTTGAACAAGAGTTTTTCAATGAAGGACCTAGGAGAAGCTGCTTTCATATTAGGCATCAAGATCTGTAGAGATAGATCGAGACGCTTAATAGGACTTTCACAAAGCACATACCTTGATAAGATTTTGAAGAAGTTCAAAATGGATCAGTCCAAGAAGGGGTTCTTGCCTGTTTTGCAAGGTGTGAAGTTGAGTAAGACTCAATGCCCAGTGACTGCAGAAGATAGAGAAAAGATGAGTGTCATCCCCTATGCTTCGGCCATAGGCTCTATCATGTATGCAATGCTGTGCACAAGACCCGATGTCAGCCTTGCCATAAGTATGGTCGGAAGGTTTCAAAGTGATCCAGGAATGGAACACTGGACGGCGGTCAAGAATATCCTGAAGTACCTGAAAAGGACTAAGGACATGTTTCTCGTTTATGGAGGTGATCAAGAGCTCGTCGTAAAGGGTTACGTCGATGCAAGCTTTGACACTGATCCGGATGACTCTAAGTCGCAAACCGGATACGTATTTATTCTTAATGGAGGTGCGGTTAGCTGGTGCAGTTCCAAGCAAAGCGTGGTAGCTGATTCTACATGCGAAGCGGAGTACATCGCAGCCTCGGAGGCGGCGAAGGAAGGTGTCTGGATGAAGGAGTTCATGACAGATCTTGGAGTAGTGCCTAGTGCGCTTAACCCAATGACTCTGTTTTGTGATAATACTGGTGCCATTGCTCTAGCCAAGGAACCAAGATTTCACAAGAGGACCAGACACATAAAGCGACGTTTCAATTCCATCCGCGATTACATCAAGGAGGACGACATAAATATTTGCAAAGTACACACGGATCTAAATGTTGCAGATCCGATGACTAAACCTCTTCCAAGGGCTAAACATGAACAACACCAGAACTGCATGGGTGTTCGATTCATTACAATGTAAATCACATAGTGATGTGAACTAGATTATTGACTCTAGTGCAAGTGGGAGACTGTTGGAAATATGCCCTAGAGGCAATAATAAATTGGTTATTATTATATTTCCTTGTTCATGATAATCGTTTATTATCCATGCTATAATTGTATTGATTGGAAACTCAAATACATGTGTGGGTACATAGACAACACTGTGTCCCTAGTAAGCCTCTAGTTGACTAGCTCGTTGATCAAAGATGGTTAAGGTTTCCTAGCCATAGACATGAGATGTCATTTGATAACGGGATCACATCATTAGGAGAATGATGTGATGGACAAGACCCAAACTGTAAACGTAGCATTTGATCGTGTCAGTTTATTGCTATTGTTTTCTGCATGTCAAGTATCTGTTCCTTTGACCATGAGATCATGCAACTCACTGACACCGGAGGAATACCTTGTGTGTATCAAACGTCGCAACGTAACTGGGTGACTATAAAGGTACTCTACAGGTATCTCCGAGGGTGTCTGTTGGGTTGGCATGGATCAAGACTGGGATTTGTTACTCCGTGTGACGGAGAGGTATCTCAGGGCCCACTCGGTAATACAACATCACATTGAGCCTTGCAAGCAAAGTGACTAAAGAGTTAGCCACAGGATCTTGTATTACGGAACGAGTAAAGAGACTTGCCGGTAACGAGATTGAACTAGGTATAGTGATACCGACGATCGAATCTCGGGCAAGTAACATACCGAAGAACAAAGGGAATAGCATACGGGATTAACTGAATCCTTGACATAGAGGTTCGACCGATAAAAGATCTTCGTAGAATATGTAGGAGCCAATATGGGCATCCAGGTCCCGCTATTGGTTATTGGCCGTAGAGGTGTCTCGGTCATGTCTACATAGTTCTCGAACCCGCAGGGTCTACACACTTAACGTTTGGTGACGATTAGTATAATTGAGTTATTATGTTGGTGACCGAAAGTTGTTCGGGGTCCCGGATAAGATCCCGGACATGACGAGGATCTCCGGAATAGTCCGGAGGTAAAGATTGATATATGTGATAATAGTGTTTTGATCTCCGGAAGAGTTCCGAAGTTCACCGGAAGGGGTTCCGGATGTTTACCGAAGTGTTCGGGTGCAGCAACACTTTATATGAGCCAAAGGGATAAAGCCCACAAGGTATTGGAAAGTGCAAAAGTAGTTTTGCTGCCGCGTAAGCGGTACTACCGCTTGGTGAAGCGGTACTACCGCCGGAGCGGTACTACCGCTTGTGTGAAGCGGTACTACCGCCCAAGCGGTACTACCGCTTGTGTGAAGCGGTACTACCGCTTGTGCGCGGCTGTGCACGATTTGGCAGGGTCCGAATTGGACTCTTTTCCTGCGGGCCAAACCGACCTTGTGCGGGCAAAACCGACCCGGAGGAGGCTTTTACTCCAAGTTTAGACCCCAAGGCTCAACATATAAATAGAGGGGCAGGGCTAGCACACGGGACACATCAGGATTTCCCAAGCCGTGTGCCGGCAACCCTAGCCCTCTAGTTCCTCCGTCATAATCTCCGTAGTGCTTGGCGAAGCCCTGCAGAGATTGTTCCTCACCACCATCACCACGCCGTCGTGCTGCTGGAACTCAACCACTACTTCACCATCGCTCGCTGGATCGAGGAGGTGAAGGCGTCATCAAGCCGTACGTGTGTTGAACGCGGAGGTGCCGTCCGTTCGGCACTAGATCGGAAGGATCGTGATTGGATCGCGGGACGCTCGGCGATTTGGATCGCGAAGACGTTCGACTACATCAACCGCGTTTATTAACGCTTCCGCTTAGCGATCTACAAGGGTATGTAGATCCACTCTCCCTCTCGTAGATGCTCATCACCATGGATAGATCTTGCGTGTGCGTAGGAAAATTTTTGTTTCCCATGCAACGTTCCCCAACAGCTTTGCTGTCCCGCTCTGTTTTGTGAAGCTACAAATAGCTCCATCGTCTATTTTTAGTGGAATCTTGAACCTTGAGTGTGCGGTTCTCCCTCCAGGCATTATGGAAGCAGCAACACCAGAAGTGGCCGTCGCCACAACAATCTTTCCTTGTCCGCGTATTGTGGCCAAGAGCGCCCTATAAAGAAAAGTTTTTCCTGTGCCTCCCGGCCCATCGACAAAGAATATACCTCCTCCTTTGCGGTCAATTGTGGCTAGGATTTCGTCGTAGGCCTTCCTCTGCTCGTTGTTTAGGTTTTGATGCAACGATACGTCCTCAGGGTCCACCTCGATGGAGGTCTCCTCAATGATCTCCCTAGGTATGTCTTCTGTCGTCTCATGTTGTTTATCGATCTCTGGAAGAGGAAACGATTCTATGTCTTTTCCCATTGAGTGCAACATGTCCCTAATATTTTTCAGAACCATCTGTTCGATCGTGTGCTTGCATTTGCAGTTTCTGTTGTAGTCTTCTGACATTGCCTCAAGGTGTTTGTTCCAGAGGCCACGTACGTCGCTGGGCTCGCAAAAAACCAAGATTGTCGCGAATAGCCTACGTAGCGATGATGGCATTCGAAACAACTCTGCTTCTGTCATGCAGTCATCTAGTGTGTTGTCCGCCTCAATGAGCCCTCGTTTTTCTGCGGCTTCACGGAAGGTTGGCATTACTTGTCCATCGACAGTTCGTAGGTCTTCGTAGCTGGTGGTGCCTGTCACGTGGTTTAGGAGAACTCGAAGATAGTATCGTTCTCCTTCAGCCGGGTGTGCTGAGACGACCCTGCCAACCTGGAACACGGCGGCTCGTTTTCTCTCTTGCCAAAACTTCCCTTGTCTTTGCCAAGAATAATATTCCGGAAAGTCTCTGTATAGTATACCTCGTGCTTTCTCATGTAAGCTGTTTGCTTCAAAGTACGCAGTCAGCATTGATCTTTCTGTGCTATCACGGTCGACAATATTCTTTATTTTTTCCATGCCATGGTATGAAACCATGTGCATATTTGGGAGATGTAGCTGCAGTTGCAAGACTGGTGGGTGCATTTTGCTTAGTTCGAAGCCATATATTCTCCACAGTGCTTCCGGAGGTGTCACCCACCGTGCGTCTCTGTACTGTTTAATCTCGTCGATTTCGACTTCGTCTACTTTGTCAGTTACAGATACAGATGCACGGTCATGGCCCTTGTAGATGTACTTGAAGAGGTACTTAACGGCTTTAATGCTTGAGCATATCTCAACATTTATGTGGCAGTTGAACATCCTTAACAGATAGGGGTTGTAAGGAACCACCCACCTATTATCTAGTTTGCAACCTCGGACCATTTCATTACGGCCGTCATTTCGTCTCCTATATAGTGGATAGGAGTCCTTGCCTTGAATGGTAGTTTCGTTAAATGGCCTTGGATAGTTGTTCTTGCATGACGGACGATTCTTTGTGCATGGACAAAATTTATTCAATGCACCGCAAGGACCATGCATCATATGTTTCACTACCATTTTGTATAGCTCTGGGTACTTGTGCTTGTTAGGGAGCTCAGCAGAGATGATTCTGTCATACTGTTTCGGACATGTGTATTTGTATTTGCTGGTCATGATGAGCAAAAAGTGAGCATGTGGTAATCCCCTCTTTTGGAACTCTATGACATATGTATATGCCTTAACCTTTCCAAGAATGGCCTTCACAAATAGTTGCTTCTTCATTTCTTCTAGCTTTGCCCTGAAAACACGAACGACAATGTCTGGGCGATCTTGTGGTGTTTGTCCAGACTGTAGTTCACGTGTGATCTCTTCCCAGTTTGGGTTGCAGGTCATTGTGAGGAATACGTCTGGTTTTCCATATTTTCTAACTAAAGCCATAGCATCTAGATATCGGCGAAGTTTATCTCGTGGTCCTCCAATAAATGATGAAGCAAGTACTCTCCGTTTTCCGATTGCATCTCCATTCTGTTCTCCAGCTTCAATGCTGTCTAGAAGGCCTTGGTATAGATCTGCCCTTATTTTGTTTTGATGATGCCACATGTAATCCAGTCTGGAGCTTTCAATCTTGATGTATGTATCTACAGCAAACTGCTGGAAAAGCCTTCCGCCGTGCAATATTGGGTTGAATATGTTTGGTCGTGTATGGAACTTATAGCAGTAGTATTCTCTCATGGTTACCCACAGGCCACTGACTGAATCTGTGCAAATATTGCATCATGAAATTTTAGTTGCATATGTAGTAGTGAACCATATATGAAAATTGAATTTTAAATACAATTACCTGGGTCATCATCATTACTGATATTTTCATCACCAGCATCTTCCTCCTGTGTATCCTTCTTTGGGATTTTCCTATGCCAACCGAGTTCAGCTCTTGGAAAGAATAGAGGATACGATAACGGGTCGTAGCACCCATAATATGATCTAATGTGCTCTATTTCGTTGTTGTTCCCATGTAGTATTACATTCCTGTCATAAGTATCTCTTCTTTCATTTCCTTCAATCCACACTGCAGCTACCTCCGAATTGATTGGTGTGTTGTATGTTCTCTGGTCCAATCTTTGGTCAAGGTTCAAGATAAGTCTGTAGTCCTCAAGGTTTTGGACTTGTCCCAAACTCCTAAACTGTTGAGAGTATGGGTTATCATGTAGAATGTCGGTTATGATTCCAATCACCTGCCTATCTTGCTCGTACATTTCCTGGCGGCAGTGGCGATACCGATGCTCTAAGCTTGGATCATCATCGTAGAAGTATAATTCCAGATGTTTTGGGTCTGAGCGACTATTACCAAATGAGTGTATGTTGTGATAGATCTGACCATGAGCTCGAAAGGTGTAAATACCAGTTGTTCGAATGTCGGTTGTGTCTCTGTCAAGCTGGCAGTATAGAGTAGTAAATGAAAAGTGTCCATTGAAAAATCTTATATTGTTCCGAAAATGTCTTGCATCAGAGTCATTGCTTGTCCAAAGTCTCATAAGTTCAGGTGGTGTATCTGGATTGGCTAGTCTTATCTGCCCTTTTCTACAGCATAACCCCTTAGATTCATATTTGAATTTTGTTGCATTGCAGAACCTGCAATTTTGTTCCGTTTTGAACACGTGTGTGTTCTTTGGTATGTTGCTGTAGACGAAATCACACGGATCAGGGTTGTGTAATTCCTCGTCTTCTTTGGTTTCAATTTCCACTTCTCCGTCCCATTCTGTTTTGATTTGTAGCAATATAAAAAATTAGTAAAGGGATAATATAACGATGCAAATATATTTAAACTGTATTGAGCATACCTTCACCAAAGAACATATATTCATCCTCCTTTGTGTCTTCTTCAAATATGACTTCATCATAACCTGTGTTGTAATTTTTTATTTTTTATGTATTTCTTTGTATTGCATAAGGACATATATGAAATTGAAACCTTACCATGATCATCGTTGTAGATTGTTTGTTTTGGTGCATCTACTTCTTTGATGGTTTTGTGTTGCTCACATATGCCTTCATCGTTACCTGTGTAGTAATTTTTTAATATAGAATTTTTGTATTGTATAAAAGAAAATATGAAATTGATAACCTTACCGTGATTATCATTGTAGAATGATTGTATTCGTGCATTTACTTCTTTGATTGTTGGAGACATTGAAGAGGGGATGTCTGGCCAAAAAGCCACCTTACTGTGATCGTCGTTGTAGGCTGTTTGTGTTGGGGCATCCGCTTCTTTAATGGATGGAAACATTATAGAGAGGGGGATGTCTGTCCACAAAAGATGGTTAGTTGCATATACGGTTGCATATATTTTTGGAAGCGAGAGTATTGTATAAAATTTAGATTTTTACCATTAATCATGACTTCTGGTTGTTCCGGATGTTCTTTGTCATCGTTGTCATTTTCCGTCATGGATATATCTTCTTGTGATGATTTCATCCGTCTTGCCGTGAATTCTTCGTTACGACGATGTAGCAATGTTTGTCTTTCTCCCGCTGTCACATGCTTCCCGTGTTTTACAGTACAGGTAGATGTAAAGACTTTCTGCTCGTTTGCAATATATGCAGGGTTCACCATCGCAATTGAATCTTTGCTTGGCGTGTTACGCTTCAATTCACGATTAGCTTTAACTTTTTCTATCCTAGCTTTCTTCTGTTCCGGTTGCATATTTGCATATTCTTGCCTTTTTTTTGCCTTTTGATCTGTCTTCTTCCTCAAATCTTTAGTTTGTTTTTTTTTTGATAGGCTTCTCGACGTTTCCTCAGTTTTTCTTCCCTTTCTCCATTGCTCATCGCTGCATAGCGCTCTCTATCTCTTTTCTGTTTTTCTCCTGACATGGCACGCTTTCTCTCATTTACACCTACTTCCTGTTCGTAGCGCTCTCTATCTCTTTTCTGTTTTTCTCCTGACATGGCATGCTTTCTCTCATTTACACCAACTTCCTTTTCGGTCGTGATTGAATCTTTGTTTGGTGTAATGCGCTCCAATTCACAGTTACCTGCAATTTGTTCTATTCCAACTTGAGTTTGTTCTGGCTCAACTGAATCTTTGGTTGGTGTACCACACTCCAATTCAAAGTTAGCTGCAATTTGTTCTATTCCAACTTCTTTCTGTTCTTGTTGTGTATTTGCATATTCCTGCCTTCGTTTAGTCTTTTGATCTGGTTCATTCCTTGAATCTTTGTTTGTTTTGTTTTGCTGATAGGCTTCACGGCGTTTTTTCAGTTTTTCTTCCCATTCTTCATTGCTCATCCGTGCATACCGCTCTCTATCTCTTTTTCTTCTTTGTTCATTCGCATCCATGGTTTGCCTGCATCAAAGTTTGTATACGGTAGTTTCATAACTGGAGAAAAAGTGGTAGAGAGAAGAGAATAAGTAGGAACAATAGAAAACGAAGAAGCAGTCATCCCAGGGGCTGCATGTACATGCATGTTCAGGTAATGTTGTACTACATTCAGTCTGTTCAGCTGCAGCTCATTGAGAAATTCAAGTAACTAAGTTTGCTTGCTAAGAGATGATTATTGACTTTCCTCTTTGATCAGTTAAAGATCCCAAGAAGTTAATTTGTTTGCTTGTTTAGTGTATGTAGCAGTCACTATCCAGAATAAGATGCTTTGGGTTACGTTATCTGCAGGAAAAAGACCCATGAAGGAAGTGTATGGCTGCATAAAGTTCAGCACGTTATGATCAATTAGAGCCAAATTATAGTTCCTGAAACTTTGAATTGGTGATGACAAATTTTTAATTTATATATGGCAGGTAGCACATTTTAAGGAAGTCCTATGGAAAGAGATAATGATGAACACACCTGATGGCTCGTTGTCTTTGCTGTCAGCGTGTCAGCGCCGATGCCGGAGAAGCGACGTGCTGATGCCTCGTTGTCTTTGGTGTCAGCGGCGAGGCGGCGTGCTGATGGCTCCTTGTCTTTGGCGCCGATGCCGGCGAGGCGACGTGCTGATGGCTTGTTGTCTTTGGTGTCAGCGGCAAGGCCGGCGTGGCGACGTGCAAAGCTGAGTTGCCAAGTACCTTGTTTGATCGAAGGCTTGAGATTACATTAAGGGTGTTGTACAAGTGTATTTATAAATAGGATCCAGGTTCCTGTAGGTAATAGTATTCGGACTTCTATTGTCACTTGTGCAAAATACGGATTCCACTCAGAGTCGGATCGAAATTCCTATTGCTAGTAGGATTCAGATTCCTATGGAACGTGTCACGTGTGCAGGATTCCTGTACCTAGTAGGATTCAAACTCTTATTCAACGTGTGCACGCTTTTCAGCTACCATGTGTGGCTTTGTTTGGTTTATTTACACAGCGCACGACCATTCCTTTGATGGCCACAACGCACGAACGCTGCTTTGGAAAGGGAAGGTGGCTGCGACGCCCGATCGACCAGAGAAGAAGCGAAGCGTTTCCGTCGCATGGGTCGTGTGCATTTGGCTCTTCGTTAATACTGTATATGGGTTCAGTTTTTAGCTCTTGGTTTTCGAACACGGTTTCTTCGGGGTGTTTTGTTTTCCCTGCCAGATGTGTCGATTAGTATGGTTTAATTGTCTTTTGACCGAGTACTCGCATCCATCTATGCAGAGTGAAGACAGAGTCCCACTGGTGTTTTGTTGTACTACGTGGCCTGAATCGTAGTTCTTTTTTTTTTTGGTGCAGACAAAGCTTTGCCGTGGTTTTTGTTTCCACTCGTATCATTTCCATTGTTGGATGCAGAGACAAAACTCGTTCTTTTACGAGGAGACTAAACATCATCAGAACATCAAATAGCACACCATCTCGTGTAACACATGATCGGACGGATCTGGAGCACGTCATGCTGGACGACGACTTACAAACGTATATGTGTCGGGTAATTTTCATGAATTGAAACGTTGAAGGGACATACAAATCAACCTGAACATGCCAAAGTTCAAGTATATTTGCGTCACTGGAAATATCAGGAGAAAAACATATTGCCATCATGATTCACTCGAAGGAAAGTAATAACACTCGACAGTTGCTTCTCCACAATATTTATATTGATCATGTTAGCAAAAGGGGAAAATATATAAAGCCAGCGGCATGTAACTAAAATTACTATTGATCAAACACAGGACAAACTCAGTAGTTCTTGTAATTTCCACAATGTTATCATGTCAGAACCCACAAACATCAAAGCTGAAACCACTACACCACCCCATATAATTGGCAATCCAAACAAAATGTGTATCTTGGCAAGCTCCAAAAGAATTTACATCTGGTGAAGAACTTCTTAAGTGAGGTCTTAAGTACAACCATAACTCCAGCTTTACTTTCTAAAAATAGAATCCGAAATTTGAGTTATTTGACATAGCAGTTTTACTTTGGGCTTCCTTAATACAACGGACTAACTCCAAGACACCAGCAGGCATGTTGTCTTCACATTCATTGTCCTTGAACGTTAGTAGGTGTCCCAAAGTTTGTTTCCTGAGTTCGCTTCCATCTCGTACATTCATCTTTTTTTGTAAACAAATAAGATTAGTATCACATGTGAATAATAATAATATAATAATTTAAATAGCTATGATATTGACCTTTGAAAATGGTAGATGCAGTTTTTCATCTTCCCATGTGGACATGAAGAGGGGAACAAGATAACCAGACAGTTCCCTAATATAAGATATAAATTAATAATCGATGTCAAAAATATTAATCGAAAATATGATTCTAAATAACAAAAAACAATAGTGCTAAATAATAACATTGAAATAACAAAGAAATGTTACCTGTTGTGAACCGGAATATTATTCAGGATTTTTTGTTTCCATAGGAAAACATTCTCGTTCCATCTAGACCCAGGGCATGCCTTTGACATGGCTTTCGGTAAGTATTCAGCAATCCATAAAAGTTTATGCACATATTTTGCATGCGGATTATATTGGTAAATGGGATCAAGAGGAGAAGGGTCCAAAATGTAGATAGTTCTGGTATCTTTGTCCAATATGAATACAATGAAATCACCGTTGGATTGTACTGGAATATGAATCTGTTATAGGCTAGAGATTAGATATTATATGTAATAACAAAAATAATTATGTTGGCAGATTGGAAGTGTGCTCTTACCGATTTGCACATTGAAACACTATAGTTAATACCAGGCCAGCTACGAACGGAATATGCTAGTTGTTCCACGTCTAAGTTTTTTCGGAATTTTGGGTGCCGTCCAAAATCAGTAATCACCTAGGAAATAGGAGTATAAGATAAGGGTTTAGAAAGGCAATGAGAAAGGATTAACTAACACACACACACACGTTTAATAAGTGTAGGAACATACCCAAAATTGCATGTCTAGATAATGCTTTGATATATTTCCTCTCTTTTTCTTCACCATTTCACTGTCATCAAACATAATTTTCCGTACAACCAAATTGAAACAATTGCGGTCCATGGGCAAATCGTCGTTTAGAATTTCTTGCAGTTTCTTCAAAGTCAAGCTAATCGAATATGGCTTGGAGCTTTGCACCCACACTTTCCTGTCATCAATCATTATCATCAAGGAACAAAATAAAATAATGTATGCATGATGTCAATCGTGTTCAACTACTATGAAATAAATACACATTTTTTAGTAATTTGAAATGACTTACTCCAAGGTCTCTGCAGAATTTATTGATTTGATGTAATCACAAAGGCCACCTACTAACGCATGTAGACTCATGTTAGAAATAACAGATATTAGTGATTGGTATTTGTTATCGACGGACAATGAGGTTAATTGGTTTGCTTTATTTTGATCATCCGGACTTTCCAACATCACGACATCATTAGGATCTTCCTCAATATGATCTCTTTGTTCAAGCATGGTAGTCATTGACGCAATATTTGTTTTCCAAGATAATAATATGCTGGCTAACTTATATCTGAAAGGAGTAATAATTTCCTGCACAACACCAACAAATATTATTACATGTAGAAATTTAAAATGTTATCAACTATATATGTTCCTCAAACAAAAGAATATGTATACCTGTGTAATCGAATGGGATAGTGTATCTTCGGTAAAATATTCCATGAATTTAAGCATAAATAAACCACACGATGAATTGTATAATTAAAAACAAAATTAAGTACTCCACATGGATCACAATATATTACGAGTATATGTGGTGATATATATACCTGTCTTCCTGAATTGGCTCTCGTAATTGTTCTGTAATCGTCCATTTAGTAACATCAAGATCTGTCCATTTATGGCTAATCAAGTCTTGTTGACTTCTAAGAATGTCCAAATGATATTGTAGTCCTTGTAGCTGTAAAATAATTAGTGATCAGAAGTGATGCACATAACTTAAGGATCAATTTATAGCATTTTATTACATAAATGAAGGATTATGAAAGTGATAGTTACTAACCGTAATAGTGAGGTCATTTCGGTCGAACTCCCAACACAATGAGTCCAGTACTTGTATCTCAGACTTTTTTGCATTGACAATGGCTAAATACCAATGCTTGTTGTAGATATTTATTGGAAGTTCAATCTAAAATCAAGACAATCAGTTACTTGTACACACGTAACATTACGAATCTGATAAGATCTATTACATGCAGAACTTGAAAATTAGGGATATAGATGTTACCATGTCATATTTCAGATAGTTTCTGACAATATCTGTCATAAAGGAGCCATCTTCATGTATTCCAATACTGCCATCCCGTTTTAACAGTCTGGAAATAAAGGGATTCTCAAAATATACTTTACCATCATTCTTATTTTGCATGTGTGCTTGCTCCTTTATACAACATATATATGCGCTGATTACCTATAAAGATTAAAAAATACATTACTGATAGCTATTAACAATCAGTAACTACTTAATTGCAAATAAGAGTACTTACATCATCATTTAGCCATTTGCTCTCATCTAGCAGGCACACCAATTGATGTTGTTTGACAGAGATGTCATCTATCTTCACCAGCAAATCATTTTTCAAAGATGTTTCTATTATTACATGAGCGCACAAATCCCGCTCGGTCAATGCATAATCTGCAAAAGGCCCAATAATTTAAGCAAATTATTCAATAGTAACAAGAGGGCATTGCCAGATTGGTCTTATATGTTCATTTAGTTGTAATGAAAATGACAAATACAAAAGTATAAGTGGAAAAATAACCTTGTGGGAGATAATCATATCTTTCATCAACTTCAGTCTGTTTATGTTCATCTGATTGGTTATCATCATCTAATGGAACTTTTTCTTCATTCATCAATCCAGAAACCGGAGATAATGTTGACAACGTTGATGATGGAAGTGCTGGCAGTACATTATCATTTATCTGTTCATCTGATTTGAAATCATTCGTTTCAGAACTTCCAGAAACCGGAGATGATGTCGAGATGATTGGCGATGGAGGAGATGGAAGTGGATCACCATTGATCTGTTCGTCCGATTCTAAAACACTCGATTCAGAACATTTTGCATTTTTTGAAGGTCGGTTATGAAAATCCTCATCAACACTCGCTTCAACATTTTGATCCATCTTCTGCAAAATAACAACAATAAATATATGGTAATAACTAAACTGCAATGACATTCCAAAAAAACATGCACTAATGGAGTAGTAATGCCATAACAAAGTAATCTGGTGAAAATCTGCATGTGACCTATTTTATGTTTGATGCCCTGTATAGTGGCAGATAAGTTTGCTCTTATCTTTCAGATTGGATTGTACAATAAAAATGCTTTGTCAGACTTAAAACAACTTATTTTATGTTGGATGCCCTCTATAGCACAGATAAGTTCGCTCTTATCTTTCAGAATGAATTACTATGCATAAATATTTCATACAGAAAAGAAAACATTACATATGAGAGAAAAACGGGTTAGAAGGAACTTTTAAATACTAATGGCACATCTCAACCTGAAAGGTTTAAAGGGCACAGGAGCACATTATTTCGCGTCAGTGTTGCTCTGTACTGTTCTTTTTTCTTCCCATAAAACTGAACCCCTTTGGTTCTTAGGGTGCATAAATTAAGTCCAGTTCTTGTCAGTTGGTATTCACTGCTGACCCCTTCAATTTTTTTGACAATACAATCTGTAGGTCACTGCTCATCCCTTTTAATTCTATTTCCACATACAAACTAATCAAGTGTCACTCTGTACTAATGATCTATCTCTTTTGTTCATATAAAACTGAACATATATGCATAATATTATAGGGGACTAATTAATTATGAATGCTGCTGAAATATCACAGAAAAGATGAGGCTAAAAATTTAAAGGGAACTAATTTGTTCTAAACAAACAACAAATCTACCTAAGTAAGTTAGCTGGTGACATATCACATATCAGATGAGGCTAACTCTGTATAGGTGGTGGCGATCGAGACATGGGATTCATGTATAGATAGAAACACCTAAAACAATGATTGAAAGTTAGTACCTTGGCTGGAGTTCGAGTGAACGGCGTTCCGACGAAGTACGCGAGATTGGAATCTCGGCTCGAACTCGAGCGGACGGTGTTCCAAGGACGGCGAGATTGGAACGGCCGTGACTTGCGATTTCTCGGGGTTAGGAGTCGAGACCTTTTTATGGCAGCGACCGGCTCGGATGAAATCCAAGTCGGGTACCACCCCATGGCTGCGTGCTTGGGCGGGTTCCGTCAACCCCATGGCTGCGTGCTCGTCCCGGATTCTTATCCCGCGCGGACACGGCACAGGAACTCCGAGACGGAGGAGGAGGGGACTGAGAGACGGGGGTCGACGGAGCGGTGAGCGGCGGGTGCAGAGGAGTGGAGAGCGGCCGGCGGCGGCGACGGCGGAACGACGAGCGAGTGGATAGGCGCTGAGCGAGCAGATAGGTTTGGCTCGCTTTTAATGTTTTTTTTTGACACAACTCGTTAGCACCTATATAAAAGAAACTTTTCTTTGCTATATAGCATAGTGGGTATCCTAGCTTAGCTGGTTCAGCTGAGCGTTCTGGGATGTAAGCGGGCAGGATTCGAGTATCTGTGCGCGCAATTTTTTTTTGTAATTTTCCTTTACTACAACGACAGAGGCAAGGCAGGAAAACGTACCCGGACGACAGAGACAACGACAGAGGACGTACGAAATAACTTTGATGGACGAAATAATGTGGAGAAACGCTCCGTCCTTTAATATTAGGTAAAGATTATTATATTATATATATATATAGGACAAATTTTTCCTACTACTGGGTGTAGTTACTCCCACTTTGGTTTCGTACGTTGTAGGTAGTATCTATTATATTGGAGAGTACGTACGTGTAGTATGTAGTATGTAAGAATGTTTGGGTAGTATATATACTATTTTATAGGTAGTATGTATCATATTTTGAGCATACTCCTTTTTACGTACAAATATGTACGCATTTCACAAATATGATAAAAACATGGGCTTACATGCAATTTTTTCACATAACTCGTTTTGGAGTATCTTAGATATAGTATATGAACATACTAAAAATAATAAAGTAGTATATATACTACCACATGGTAGTATATGAGATATGAGTGTAACTACACCCGGTAGTAGGATGCATTTTCCCTATATATATATATATAATATAGGTAGAGAGGTAGAGATAGCAAATGAATCAAAGACCAAGCCCATCGCCACTGGAAAGGCACATATCATTGTAGCATGTCGGTCACGGATTGTCCCCATGTCTTCTCCTCCCAAATCAAGCACTCCCCGTCGACAACGGTGAGGGGAACGACTAGATATGTCGCCCACGAGCCACATACCATGCTCTAGGGCCATAATCTTGACTCGCACGCCTATGTCGGCCCCATGGGGCAGTTGCCAGCCATCTCTTGAGTAGAACCTCATTGCTCCTCTACGATGGTGGAGAAAGCGTCGTAGTGACAGAGACAGAGTAGGGGAACAGAAACATCGAATGGAGTCGTTGTCTCCAGCTTCCCGAGACCAGCCATGGACCCAAACACCGTCGATTGGAAGGACCAGGACACACTCAGGGTGTGTTTGGTAGCATGTATGGACCTAGCCTAGTTGTTCCCGTCTCATACATGCTGCGTGTAGACATGTTGAGTCCATGCAGTTGCTGTTATTTGGCAGTGATGTATGCGCTGAGACATGCTGAGTAGAGACTTTGTTTGGTAGCCTGCATGTGTTTAGACTTGCTGAACAATTTCGAATTCCGAATATATTTTTTGAACGGTGAACAAAATTGAAAAATAGTGAACAAAAATTTAAACATATTTTGAAATTCTGTACTTTTCTTGAAAATTTAAATAAAATTTTAAATTCTTATATATTTTTTGAAAATTTTAAAAAAATGAAATTCTAAACATTTTTTGAAAATTTGAACATAATTGAAAATTTGAACTTTTTTGAAAGTTTATTCAAAATTTAAAATTTAAATTTTTTTTTGAAATCCAGAACATTTTTTTGAAAAATTCAAACAAATTTTGAAATTCTGAACATTTTGTTGAAAATTTAAACAAATTTTGAAATTCTGAACTTTTTGAAAATTTAAACAAAATTTGAAATTCTGAATATTTTTTGAAAATTTAAACAAATGTTGAAATTATGAACATTTTTATAAAATTTAAACATATCTGGACATGGTCTGGTGAGTGGGGACGAGGGTCAGGACCAGCATGGCTGCCTCCATGCACCCTGTTTGGGGTGCATGAGATGAGCATGGCTGAGGACCCTTTTATGCATCAAATGGGCATAGCTCAGGTGAGCCCATGCACCCTACCAAACAAGCAAAAGTGGGTCGGATTGGGAACTTTTGCCCTCATGCACCCTCCATGCACCCTACCAAACACACCCTCAAAGGCACCAACTCCATGACACCGATGTGGAAGACAGCACTGATATGGGAATGGAGTATGGGAAGATTTTTTTCGCCGAAACGCTGCTCCCGCCACCCAAACAAGACACGTCGACATACTACTTCTACACTTATGTACAAGCCAGGAAAATTTAGGGTCTCGGCCCCTCACATCACAGGAGTGACAGACAGAGTGGGAAGGGACCCACAGCCTCACCGAGGCCAAACGGGGGAAATTGTCACCACCTATATCGCCTACTCCATGGAGAGGAGAGAAGGGGCGAAGCAGCGACAGAAAGGATCATCTCTTAACCACGAGAATAAAACCATTTTTTATTTTCATTCTATAAATTTTAACTCAATGAAATTCGATGTGGCATGAACCTAGCAGTTTAGGTAGGGGGAGCCAACCCAATGGGCTCCCTCGGGCCGCCTTCATATACTGTAGCTCGCATGTACAGTAATTGCTACTGTATACAAAGGATTTGGGCCTGACGCCATAGGCCTTGGCCCTTGTGCCTGGGTCCTTCTCCGCCATTGCCTGTAGGTACCCCATAATACCCGAAACCAGACTTCACGTGCAAAAGGACAACACAGGAATAGATGGCCGCGGTCTTCGGTACCCGCGGTCGGTTGTGGACTGCGGATCGGCTGGGGGGTTGCTGAAGTTGGGGCCTCGCCACACGAACTGACGATTCGCAGTCCACAACCGATCGCATAGCGCCAGCCACACAAAGAGCTTCACCTCCAATGACGCCCAGGTGGGCCATGACTTGAGCAGAAAATTCTAACTGGATTATCTGAAACATTCCATGACTGACTGACTGACAGTAAACTCGCTAGGCTCGTAATTAATGAGGCCATAAGAATACCTAACACATACCGGCTCTATTAACCATTATCCGGAATTTACCGATTAACCAGAAATTTATCCAAACACGTAATATTTACTGGAAGAGAGCTTGAATACATCAATCTTATCGCCAATCTTCTTCTTCAGTCTACATCTTGCATGGTACGGTGATGTTCAGTTATCCTCTGAGTTATCATCGGTACTAAAAGGGTTAGGCGCGCTTTGGTATGCCGCTATTGTTATTGTTTTTTTTATACTCACACTATTTTAAAATACTATTTTTGAAAAGTCAAACCTTTTAAGTCTGATCAAAGTTGTAGAGTACTATATCAAAATTCATAATATCCAATCGATACGATTAGATTCATCATGAAATGAATTTCCATATTTTTGTTTAATATTGTGGATGTCGATAATTTTTCCTATGAATTTGGTCAAAAATAAAGAAAGTTAACTTTACAAAAACCTAATACCCCTTATATTTTGGAATTGATGAAATATTTAGTTTGGCGGGTGAGGGAGATGATGGAGTGTGCTTTATTTTGAACTGCTACAGTATCACAATGGTGATGCTTATTTTTCTAGGTGGTGGGAGGGTGCACAGAATTGATATGTTTCTATTAGCCGGTTGCTCCTCATTGATTTTAAAAATCGTTGACCCGGTCAAAATCGTAAACCAAAATTAAAATTGAATAACTCAGTTGATGAAAGAACTTTAACATTAGGGAACATATATAATTAAAAGAATTGAATGAGAGAGCTCCTTGAAAAATCATTGACCCGATCAAAATCAGGTCATCCAATTCTAAATTGAAGACCTTAATTAATTGTGATGGTTTAAAGATTAGGAAGCGTAGTGTATAGTATGAAAAAAAAATGAATGAGGGAGGTTTGAGAAATTGTTGACCCGGTCAAAATCGGGGGACCCAATTCTAATTGAAGACCTCAATTGAATGTGGGTTTGTTGAAACTAGGGAGCTTAGTGTTTTAAGACTAGAAAGGTTGGACGCACTTTGTTGTGTCGTTGGTGTTTTTGGGTTTCTTAAAAAATCAATCACTCTGTTTTAAAATATAAGATGTATTACTTTTTTTGAAGAGTCAAACCTGCTAAGGTTGATCAAATTTATAGAGAAATATATCAAAATCCATAATATCAAGTCTGTATGATTAGATTCATCATGAAATGAGTTTTCATACTTTTTTTTGTTTAATATCATGGATGTCGATATTTTTTCTCATGAACTTGGTCAAAGTACAAGAATTCGATATTTTTTGTTGTGAACTTGGTTAAAGATAAAGCATTTTCACCTTTTTTAAAACTAATGCCCCTCGTATTTTAGAATTGATGGAATATTTAGTTTGGCGGGTGGGGTAGACGATGGACTGTGTTTTATTTTTATTTGTAATGCGGTGATTTGATGGGCCTTGGTGGTGTGGTTATATATGTGTTATCCCCTAACCAACATATATTTATGTGGGAAATTTCTGCGTCAATGACAACATGTTCTATATTGGTGCTACAGTATCACATGGTGACGCTTCTTATTTTAGGTGGTAGGAGGGTGTGTCGTATTGATATGTACTTATAGGCTGGATGCTGCGGATTGATTTGAAAAATCATTGGCCCGATGAAAATCGTAACCAAATCCAAAATTGAATACCTCAATTAAATGAAAGAGTTCCATTAGGAAACACATAGGGAATTAAAATAATCGAGTGGGAGAGCTCCTTGAGAAATTTGCTCACCCGGTTAAAATCAGGTGACACAATTCTAAACTGAAAACCACCAATTAATTGTAAGACATTGAAAAATAGGAAGCATAGTGTATAGTATAAAAGAATTGAAAAATTGTTGACCCGGTCAAAATCGTATGACCCAATTTCAAATTGAAGACCTCAATTGAATGTGGGCTCTTTAAAAATAGGAAGCTTAGTGTTATAGATGATAGATTAATTACACTGCATGTTAATTTGTCTTTCTCGTGGATCACATAAGCATAGCCTATTCGCCAAAAAAAAAAACACATAAGCATAGCCGTGTCCCCAGGGCGATCAACCTTGAGCACATATTGGTATCGTTCTCCGCTGGCATTTTTATCCCGGTGTTTCTGCGTTCGCTTGAAACAACGTGTTCCGAACAATTTCAGTTGGTCATACGCCGGTACGTGTTACGACTTCCCTGCCGTGACTAATTGGGTTGGCATAGGCACCATGCTCACGGCAGAGACGAAGCGACCGAACAAAAGCTACGTATACAAGAAGAGTCAGAGTCACCGCTGTAGAGTCTCGTTATAGCAGTGTTAACTGGACTAACTAGTAGCTGTTCCGAGTTCGTGGGAATATATGCGTCGACCGACTTCTGTTCGTTGGGAGTTCCACATGGCATGCATGCATGCATGCATATGAAGTTGGCCGTACGATGCATTGCAAGTTTGAACTAGCGTGCACACTGTCAAAGTAGCCGGCTGGTCACACACGTAAAACCCATGGAAAGTTCCATGCATATTCTGCCAAGCATATGATATGAGCATCTGATGAGATTGCTAGCTTATAAATAGCCGACCAAATCTTCGAACAAATTAAGACCATAGCTCGCATACAAAGCAATCAAAAGCCTAACTAGTTTGATAGATCGGTCAATATAGCTACCAATTAAGATAAGCAACACCGCGGCCATACAAGTTCGAACAAGTCCACGATGACCGGGAAGCTTGCAGCGGCCATGCTCTTGGTTCTGGTGGCTATGTCCAGCCCATGGACCCGAGCATCTGCGAGGCCGTTGCAAGGTGATCAAGAGCACGCCGGGGAACCCTCCTCCGGCGGTTCCGTCGACATCATGCTACCGTTGCCAACACATTGGCGTGGACACGTGTTGTCTCAGTTGGAGGAGAAGGGCCCCAACGGGTGTCCAAAATCTAACGACCCTAGCATCCATTGTTCCTCGCCATAGAGGTGCACAGAGCCATAGAGGCACGACCGAAAGGAATCTATCGTAGTTTGCGCGTGGGAGCCAAACCGCAAATATTATCTTCGATTTTGCAATAATGTGATGTAAAGATCGTCACGGTTCAGGTACCGTCAAAATAATGTGATGTAAAGATTGTTTGTTAATCTCCTATACAGCCTGCATTCATGGTTCCGTTAATCAGAGTTTTTAGCTTTCGGGCAATGTCAAAACAATCATGTACCGTCTTTTGTTGGCATTCGAGTATAAACAACTACATGAATGTGCATTGTTCTCTGATTTTTAATATCTCTACTCCTAATTGGGGAGTTGGTAGCCTGGTACACAGGTTTATTTTCGTCCACCGATTTATTTTCGTCCCACTTTTCACCATCCCCTCCTACCGGTTTTCTAATCAACTAGCAAGATGGCCCTCGCAAATGCGAGGGCTAGGACTATTATAGTGAATATTTTGTATTTATTTTCTTAGTAGGAGTAATTCCTTTTAAATTGGGTATTGGTGTTGATTTGCTTTAACCGGTAGGTTTGATTTATGTGGTTGCACCATAGTGTTACTGCTGTGGTGTGGGCAACATATTAAAACTATGAAGAATTACTATTTAAAGGTTAAAAACTCTTATGCGAAGAGTACTGGGGCTACATCTTTATTGCATGTAAGATGTTGATTACTTATTTTATCTTTTATATATATTTTATACTCCTATTTACCGCTTTCATTGTAAAATTCACAATATTTTATACACTGGTACATTTTTAAGGTTTTACTTCGATATTTATTCTATACATGAACATATGATTAGGTTGCATTTTTTAGAAAATATGATTAGGTGCGCATAGATAATAAACAATGTATTATGAAAACATATATAATCATACCGTTTCATGCCATTCAAGTAATATGTTTATATATTCCGGGGCATAGAGAGCTCAAGAACACCAATCAAATTAACCAACAATTTGCACATTCGCTAGATCAGGTGTTCTTGTTCTCTAGATTAGGTCTCTAGATCTGTTGTTGTATTGTGTATCACCGTATAAAGTGCTCCAACTTTATTCCTATGTGGTCTCCTTGTATGATTGATGCTTGCATTCATAACCGAGTTTTATAAAAGGTAAAAAAGTTAACAAATAAATTGCGAGCACAACCTAAGGCCTTCGGTTGGGCAATTAATTGCGCCAATTCACACGTCCAAAATAATTTATACTCCCTCCATTCCACAATGTAGTGCATATAGATTTTTCTGAAAGTCAAGGTTTGTCAACTTTGACCAAGTTTATAGAGAAAATTGTGTACATCTACACTATCAAGCATGTGCATTATGAAAATATAACTCATGGTGTATCCAATGATGTGCATTTGGTATTCTAGATGTACCTATTTTTCTCTATAAATATGGACAAAGTTTGTAAGGTTTGACTTTAAAAAAAATCTATAGGCACTACATTATGGAACAGAGGGAGTATTAAACAGAGGAATTTGTTATGTTGCCGACGATAGAAATTGTGCAGAGAGCATAAGGTTGTGTGAGGATCATCGACATTCGCTATAAATTTGTAGACCTCCAATTGTCTTCTATTTAGAACTATGACAATAATATAAGTAAAGGTCAATTGCCTTCTATCTAGAGAAAATATTGATATAGGTAAAGGTCAATTGGAGGTCAATAACCGGGTTCTAAATAGAGAAAATTTGTAGACCTCCAATTGTTTATATATTTTCTCTAACTATCTTCATGTTACCTCAACCCATACTCTTTAATCCAGTCAATGTATGCTCTTGCCCACATGTACTTATTATGTCTTGTAATACTTCCAATTTTCATCTAAAAAACTAATTGACCTTTACTATCTTTTCACCCACGTAATATTTTTCCCTCCCATGTAACCAACGAATTTGGCATCAGACCGGTCATCAACACTACTTATTAATGTCGTTATACCACTGCAGTATTGTAGGCAGTTATTCACATGATTAGAAAAACCAAGCAAACGTTATTTGATTCCGAGGAGACATTCTCTTAAATCACAGTAAAGGCTTAGAAATCTTAGAAATATACATACACCTTTTTCAGATTATATTGTATAAATGAGTTATATTGGACCTCGAGAGTCTTTGAAAGTTTTCCAAAAGGTGTCATATGCACGTATTTATTTTTCTTGTGTTACTAAGGAAACTTTGTCATGACTTTTTCTCTTATTAGACCGATAGCTTCTTGCATCAACATGGAATTTGTGCAAGTCTATGCCATAGGTGAATTTAGCATGTTTCAATAAGGAGTCTTTCATTTTTTTACCTATCTCATAGGTGAATTTAGCATGTTTCCCGATCACCTGGCTTGTATCTACTGGTGAATCATCTAGCACTTCTACCCATCACACATTTTTTAGATCCCTATGCATATATCACACCTTGTCGACCTAGTGTGGTAGGAAACATGTGCCAGGCAAGGAATGTCTAGGTATTCTTGCAGTTCTTTCATGCAAGGTCCTAGTGTACGTAGCGTTTTTTATTTTCTTTTTAGAGATGGAATTTAAAATAGTAAGAGTTTGCAAATCTCTGTATAGATGATGCAAAGGGACAATTCTAAAAAATATACTGAAGGGGGACTCTACCGATAACAACTTTGAGGTTTGTTTGCCACGTCCATACGTGCATGATCGGACCTTGTCGAACGGGATAATATTTACTTTACACATATCATTAAATCTTAGTCATAATTTACACATCTAACGGTCCGAATAATTTGAATGACGTATATCAACATGGTGTCTTGAAAGAAATTCCTATTGTGCTGGTAATGTACCAACATGGTGTATGATATATATGTTTAAGTAAATATATGTAGCATATAGAAATAAGAAAAATAAAAAATCATTTTTTGTGAGTTTTGTAATTAATATGGAAATTTGTGAAGATTTAATATTTCCTATGTCTGCATTGCATTTTCAAGGCCACTACTATTAAATGACAGTATGGTGTGTAGCCTTTCGTAAAATTCTGTACTGAATAGAGTTCTGAAACATTTGTATTCCTTTTTGTGTTTTGTACCGAACGGCTATTAGACATATATTTGTGTGTGTTTATTTATTTTATAATGAACAATGCATATGCACAGATTAACACTCAACTACGTACTCACCAGCAAAGAAAAAAATCCTCAACCATGTACACCTATTAATTATTTCATTATACTGTATTTACATCCTTTTAGTTTTTATCTTGCCACCACGTACTATTTTTTTGTGGGGGATCTTTGCACCACGTACTACCTAGCTAGCATGTGCAATCCTAGAAAAAAAACAAAAAAAAGTTCTTTGTGGAACATGTGTTTATGGATAGGTATTTTCTCAAACAAAGAGTCCTAGTCCTATAAGTTGCATATATATGCAAAAAAAAAAAAGATACCCCATGTACATGTGTATGTCCATGTCCAGGACATGTACCTTTTCTATAGAATACTAATATCAATCAGCCGTGTCCAGCTATAATACTAACACACACACGCTGCTCTTCCTTTTTTTAGACGTAAGTATCTTTTACTTTTGCTAGGCAATCTGTACGTGATTCTTTAGGAAACCTACACGTGTTGTAGTACTTATGCTTTTTTTTTCTCAATGAAACACATATCCTATGTTAACGTGACATATGCTATTTGTTTCTACATATACATGTCATCCGAGGCCTAGCATGTTGTTACGTAAATTGAACGGTTATGGATTCGAAATTTAATAAGATCCACAAGATCAAGGGCTAGCATTTTTTGATTAACGTGAGAATTTCTAGCATATTCTCTTCTTTTGACCCGTATTTTGCTTTTAGTAGATAATAGATAGATTAGTTTATTTTTCTCTCAACTCTTTTCTTTATAAAATCAGCACTTTCCTAACGTATAAAATATCACGGATCTAACTTTCCTAACTTATCTAAATCAATCGATCTCTCTCATTAATGTAATTTGTTTTAGGAAAGAAATAATAGATTTTCAGAAAACAAATAACGAATTTAAAGGAAACTAATAAGTAAATTATGACATAAAAAATCTTTTTACGAAAGCATTATATGTACATAATTAATTTGTTATGGAAGGAGTCCCAAACTTTCCTAACTTATCTAAATCAATCGATCTCTCTCATTAATGTAATTTGTTTTAGGAAAGAAATAATAGACTTTCAGGAAACAAATAACGAATTTCAAGGAAACTAATCAGTAAATTATGGCAAAAACTTATTATGAAAGCATTATATGTACCTACTTAATTTGTTATGGAAGGAGTCACAAATTTCGCACACGCCTCACCACCGAGGCCCAGCCCGCACACCCGCCGCCGCACCACCTTCCCTTGCCGCCTCCCCGTCCACACCCGGGATACCCAAGTAGGTGTAGGGGCAGAGTGGGATCGGAGGGAGAGGTCCCGGAAGCACCTCGCTGGGACAAGCCCCCACGGCAACCAACCATAACCAGCACACTGTTGCTGCTTTGCAGCGGTCCAACAAAGGTGAGCCTCCCGTCCGTCCACCAACAGAATCTCTCATTCTCGCCGGGCCGCATGGGGAACAACCGCTCTAGGGATTCTCGATTTGGTCTTGGCTGCGCCATTGGGTTTATCATGGCTTTGTTTCATTTGAGTTATGTTGTTCATATGACTCTAATTCGCCAAGATCGGATTTTTAATAATGCTTCCAACCAGGACGGTCCGATGCGAGCGAGTTTCTTGCCTGGTCAGTGCGTAAATGAGCAATTCATTGATTCCTTGATCCAGGTGCCTCAGGCCCGACAGGGAAGCAGAACACATCGGCGCCAGTGCCGGCCGCCCCAATGCGGGAGGAAACATGCGGCTTCTCGAGGACATCGACAACTTTGTCCACGACCACATCCTCGACGGGCAAAAAAATCAGTACAAGGATCGAATCCCATGTTGCTTTTTTGTTCTGCCGTTCTTTGTATTGAACTTAATCTGGTCTTGTCACTGCAGCAACAAGATCCAGCTGCCGACGGGGATCAATCGCCCAATCACCAGGAGCGTCGGCGCCCAACTCTTGAAGAAGGCTCAGGCTAATCCATGTAAGGTATGAACATAACACCATTTCCACTCCTACATTGTGACGCCCCCGATTTCGACCGTACGCTAATCATACACACAATGCGTACGACCAAGATTAGGGACTCACTGATTGATATCACAACACAACACTAGACACAAATTAAAGTCATGCAACTTCATATTACAAGCCAGGGGCCTCGAGGGCTCGAATACAAAGTTCGACAAGCACGAGTCAGCGGAAGCAAAAATATCTGAGTACAGACATAAGTTAAACAAGTTTTGCCTTAAGAAGGCTTGCACAATCATAAGCAGCGGATCGAAAGAGGCGAGGCCTCCTGCCTGGGAACCTCCTAACTACTCCTGAGCGTTGGCACTCTCCACGTAGTAGTAGGCTCCAGCGGTGGTGTAGTAGTCGCCTCCGGCGTACTCCATCTCCTGGGCTCCATCGTCTGAACGCAGAAATCGTATCGAGGGGGAAAGAGAAAGCAAAGCAGCGGTGAGTACTCATCCAAAGTACTCGCAAGACTGACATCAGAACTATGCTAAGTATGCATCATTATCAAGGAATGGGTGATATCTGGACTGACTGTAGAAAGCAAGTATAGGGGGAAGGCCTAGTCCTATCGAAGACTAGCATCTTCAGCATCTTGCAGCATTAGAAGAGAGTAGACTGGTATATCACATATATAGTCATATTATTGTAGCAATTTTATTAAGTAACCACGCCCAGAGATTCTTCCTCGACTCCCTGCGAGGAAGCAATCTCGGAGCCACAATTCATTTCAAATTAAATCACAATTATAGTTGTATAAGGTCAAGGTACAACTCCAAGTCGTCCTGTTACCGTGGACACGGCTATTCGAATAGATTATTCATCCCTGCAGGGGTGCACCGCATTTCCAACACGCCTGATCACCTCCGGCCGGACACACTTTCCTGGGTCATGCCCGGCCTCGGGATAGCAGCACGTCGTCGCCCCACCTAGGCTCAACGAAGAGGCCAGCCCGCCGGTCTAAATCCTAAGCACAAAGGGGTCGTGGGCCCACTTGCCCTCTGCGCTCCTGCACGATGCGTGGGCGGCCGGAAGCAGACCTAGCACACTCCAGTCCAAGAGTTGTACCGTCCAGTCCAATCCGGCGCGCGCCGCTCCATTGCTGACGTCCGAAGAGCTTCGGCTGATACTACGACGCTGAGTACCCATAACTTCTCCCACGTGATGGTTTGGTGCGTAAAAAGGCCAACGACCCAACTCAGATCAAATACCCAACCCATTAGCATTTTATTAATGCGGGGCAAGCGCGACCCATGAAGTGCGGTCCCGTCATCCCGTCTCGAGGATGTGTGGAAAGGGCCTCTCCTGCCCGTCCACGCCTCAACATAACCTTTTGGATACCTTACCGGCGCATCCCACCACATCTCACACACAGGTACCCTTGGGGCCGACCCGTCTCAAGACTGTCGGGAACTCAGGTCCACCTCAACCAGGGTGGTACCGCCTGTCCCTCCAGTCCCATCTTTCACATGTAAACAAAGTCAAGTTGAAGTAACTGTGTGTTTATACACCAAGTGGATATCCGAGGAATCAGCCTCGATGGATCCCACTCGAGGTATGTGTATGACAAGAGTCGCTATCGATAAATGGGAAGGAGGAATCACCCTCGATACCCACGACCGATTAGCTACGCTACAGAATTAACATCGGGAGTGCTAAGTGAGGTATCACCCTCGGCACTCGATAGTAGCTCTGCAGTGCCATACTTAAGGGGTGTGCGGTGATGTGAGGGCCTGGCTCGTCGGTCGGTTGACCGAGTCTTCGAGTCTTCGGGTCGTCGAGTCGTCGATGAAGAAGCAGGGGCAACTGGGACTAAGGGGGGTCTCAGGGGATTCACTGATCAACCTATACTAAACAGTTGATATCGTTGCAGGTATAGTAGCAGTTTATCAAAAACAGGCTATGCATCAGAATAGGAGCTAGCTAATAGAGTAGCAAAATCTAATGCAAGAATAAGAGGGAAAGGAATGGGCGATATCGGAATGCTCAAGGGGGGGTTGCTTGCCTTGCTGCTCTGCGGCAAAAGGCTGATCGCCAACGGTGTAGTCGTACCCGGCAGCAGCGTCAGTCTCGGGGTCTACTGGTAAGAAGAGGGGGGAGAAACAATAAATATAAAGCAAGCATATGCAACACAATGCATGACATGGCAATAAGCAGATCTAGGCATGCACTAACGCAGTACTACACGTCGCAGACTGATCGGAAGAATATCTGACGATATTTCCCGGGTCTCGGGCTACTACCGGACAGATGAAACGGATGGAAAAGTTCCATGTTTGCTATGCTAGAGGCATGTGACAGACGAACAGACCGCGTATTCGGATTCGTCTCGTCGTTCTGAGCAACTTTCATGTGTAAAGTATTTTCATCCGAGTTACGGTTTATTTAATATTAATTTTTAAAGTTTTATTAATATTCTGGAATAAAACAGATTAAATTTAATTCGAAAAAAGAATTATGACATCAGCATGATGTCATGCTGACATCAGCAGTCAACAGTGGGGTTGACTGGTCAAACTGACCAGTGGGCCCCACATGTCATTGACACAGTTTTAATTAGGTTCAATAATTAATTAAATAAGTTAATTATGGGGTGGGACCCACCTGCCAGTCACAGTTTAAAATTGATTAACAGAATTAATTAACAGTTTAATTAATTAATCTAATTAAACTTAATCATCTAATTAACTAATTAAATAATTAATTAATTAATTTAACTAATTTATATTTATTTATTTATTTTTATTAATGTTATTATTATTATTTTTTAAACGTTTTAGGGGGCGAGCCCCGTCGTCAGTGTCAGTGGGGGGGGCGGGCCCACATGGCAGTGGGGTTAGTGGGGGGGGCGGGCCCACATGGCAGTGGGGTTAGTGGGGGGGGCCAAATCCCCCACTAACAGAGCCGGTTAGAGGAGGGCCACGGGCCACCGGCAGCTCGTCGCCGGCGGGGCCGGCGCCAGCGGCCAGGGCGCCGTGACGGCTGAGCGGCGAGCGAGGTCGTCGAGGCTAGGCGGCAGGTGCGGCGAGCGGTAGGGCGGCGGTAGTGGCCGCGGGGGCGAGCGCGCCGCGCGGGGTGAGCGGAGGTTGCGGGCGGCGAGGGGGGCGCGGGAGCGCGCGCGGGGCGTGCGGGAGGGCGCGCGCGTGGGCGGCAGACGCGCCGGAGCGCGCGGAGGGCCGGGGCAGGTGCGAGTGGCCGGGGAGGAGGAGAGGGGAGGGAGGAGCCCCGGGGAAGCTCACAATGACGCGGAGGGGGGTGGGCAGTGGGCTCGAGGAGGCGTGGCGGGGCGACGCCCGCGACGGCTTGGTGAGGGGCGGCGACGGTTGGGGCGATGACGGCGATTCGGGGAGGGGGCGAGGAGGTCCGGTGGGGGAGGAAGGTACGGCGACGAGGAGGCGTCGACGAGGGTGGGGGGGCGCCGGCGAGGCGCGGGCCGACGTGGGGGAGCGGGGCGGCGGCGGCGGTTGCCCGATCCAGATCGGGATCGGGTGAGGGGAGGGAGAAGAGCGAGGGGAAGTGGGGCGATGGGTGGGGTGTGCCGGTGGGGTGGGGGGGCTTAGTGGGCGCCCGGGGTGGGCCGGTTGGGGCCGCAAGGCCAGCTGGGCCGGTTGGCCCAACGGGGGGGGTGACAGGCTTTTGGCTTTGTGTTGTTTTTTTGTTTTTGTTTCAGTTTTCTTTCTATTTTTGTTTTATTTATTTATTTTAGTATCAACTTATCTTTTGTAATTATGTGACCTAGCCCATTATGCATAAAGCAAATTATGGCATTGCCACAAAAGTCTGAGGCCCGTTTTGAAATTAATTGGAATTTTTATAATTCAAAAAGGGAATTAAATAATAGTTTTGACCTCGATTAAATTATAATTGAGGCACCCAACTAATTGATAAAATGTTGGTTCAAATTTCTTAACCGCCAGGGAATTACTTGCAACCCAAGCATGATTTTTATTTTGAAGTTCGCAAAACTTTTAAAACCACTTTTCAAAACAATTTTGAATGACATAGGTATTCGAACGAGAGTTTGATTCCAACAGTGATCACACATGGATTAGCAAAATGGATTAGCATAATCCTCAGATTACTGTAGCTTGATTACATAGTTTACTGTAGCACTTAATCCAGAGCGTCACAACTCTCCCCTACTAAAAGAAATTCTTGTCCCGAGAATTAAGAGGTAGAAGGGAGTATTTCTGGTTACGAAATTCTAACGAGTCTTCTCGTTCTTGGTTAATCTCCTCGAAAAAATTGATCCCTTTCGTTGATGTCTTCAATCCTCCGTTTCAGGTCATCTTGAATAAGTCGTCATCCTCCCTTCAGGATCTTCATCGCCCTACGTATGCGATAAGAGGGGCAACCCTGGAAGAACGAATCTAAACAAATGAAAGAACATGTGCTGCCCCCATGTTTGGTTTTGGTAATTGATGACAATCTCTATGGACTAATGGTTGCCTTGAGTTTTATTTGAAGGGTTTGTCCATAGGCATTGCTTGAAGACCATTTGTTGGTTTCAAGGTTATTAGAAGAAGAATGTGTGTTGACCAAGGTGCTATTCAAGGATTTATCCAAAGATTGGTCTTGTGAGTGTTGAGCCTATTGCAAGCATGTCTTGAAGAAGAAGTTTGTGTGAACATTCATGTTTACCTTCAAGACATCATCCTAATGAAGAGAGTTGGAAAGATTCAAGGTTGATCAAGACTAAATATGAAGAGTGATTCGAGTTGATCAACACACAAAGCGTAGAAGATGTACCGAGTGGGATCAAGTGATCTCACGGTATGGTAAGCATTGTCCATTACGCTTTGTGTACTAACCCATGTTCTATGCAAGAGTTCTTTGTGGGGTTAGGTTTGTTTCCATGGGCGTGCATCAAAAGGAAGATATCACACAACCCATGGAGGATGACATCAAGTGGTGATCGTCATCAAGATTGCGGTGTGCAAGTTCAAGTGGAGCATCACGAAGAGATCACATGCTTGAAGCTTGCCGTCCATTGTGGTGACAATGGACTTGTGAAGATGTGCCGAAGAGTGGCTCACCCATAGTGGAGTATGGGGGAGCAATCAACTAGTCTTCATCGAGCCGGCGCAATCAAGAAAGGTGGTCCAACTTGAGGAGGTCAAGATCGTCATCATCTAGCTCAAGTGGACTATGCGCAAGGCAAAGGTTTGCCCTTGATAGGTTTTCTATTTTACCGGTCTCATGGTAGTAGTTGGGAGACCGGGTTATAGGATCGATAGCCGTACTATCAAGGGGGGCTCTCAAGTGAGTAGCTTTATCGTATCTTCGTAGAGAGCTCAAACCATTGCATCCTTGCATCATCTTTCTTGGTTTGTGTTTGGTGTTTCTCTTTGTGAGTCTTTGAGCTTTTGGTCATCTTCATGACAAGCTCGAGTTCATCGAAAACGGAGTTCATATATGCATCTTCTATGATGTTTTCGATGTTGGAGTTTATGCCGGTTCTTCATTCATAGAGGTTTCTCATCTCTATATGTTAGGCATATCTCCCCTGCCACTTCTTATTATAACCAGTCGCTGTTTGGATAGTACTCGTTGTCTTCTATCCAACAAGCTTGAGTTTGCTCAATTCGGAGCTCATTTGCAGAAGTTATGGCAGTTCTGGTTTTATTTGTATCCTCTGTTTCTGTGGATTTTCAGTAGCTTGCAAGCGGTAGTACCGCTGGTGCCCACGGTAGTACCGCTTATGCGGTAGTACCGCTGGTACTTCCGTGGCACTACCGCTTGGGGTTTCCCCGAGCGTGCAACTTTCTGTTGCCAGTTTGCCATTCACGGTAGTAGAGCGGTAGTAGCACGGTAGTACCGCTCTGGCGGTACTACCGCCCTTACTACCGCCGCCACTACCGCTTGCGGGGTTTCCTTCTGTGCACGTCTCTGTTGCCGTTTTCTGTTAAACGGTAGTAGTGCGGCAGTAGTGCGGTAGTACCGCTCAGGGCGGTAGTACCGCTCTGCTGGGCGGTAGTACCGCTTGGTGCGGTACTTCCGCCCTCCACTACCGCTGCTACTACCGCTTGTTTTTCGCAGAGTGTGCAAGCTTCTGTTGCTCTTTTCTCCTTAGCGGTAGTACCGCTTGGTTGGCACGGTAGTACCGCTAAGTGCGGCACTACCGCTCCAGTTCCGTGTTCTCACCTGCTGTGTTTTGAATTACTACCGCTTAAGCGGTAGTACCGCTCGAAGGAGCGGTAGTACCGCTTGTACGCGTCCAGCACGGGTAACGGTTGGATTTGGGGTGGCCCTATAAAAGGGGTCTTCTTCCCCAACGGTTTTCTTATCCTTTGAGCTCATTTCTCCCCCCATTGTTGACCTTCTTGAGCTTGCCTATCTCTCAATCCCTCCAATGATTCTTGCTCCTTCTTGAGGGAAAAGAGAGAGGAGATCTAGATCCACATTTCCACCAATCACTTTCTCCTCTAAGTGAGGGGAACCCCTTGGATCTAGTTCTTGGAGTTCTTCGTGTTCTTCTTCGTTCTTCCTCTCATTTTCCTCCCTAGCATTAGTTGCTTTGGTGGGATTTGGGAGAGGAGGACTTGGGCACTCCGTGTGCCCTTGCCATTGCATTAGTTGCATCGGTTTGAGTTCTCCACGGTGATACGTGGAAGTTAGTAGTTGAGAAGCTTATTACTCTTGGGTGTTTGAGCACCCTTGAGCTTGTTCCTCTTGGGTGCCTTGGCGCCCTAGACGGCTTGGTGGTGCCTCGGAGCCACATTCCATTGTGGTGAAGCTCCGGGCAAGCGTCGGGGTCTCCAATTAGGTTGTGGAGATCGCCCCGAGCAATTTGACGGGTACCGGTGACCGCCCCCAAGGGTTGCCAAAGTGTACGGGTTCGGTGACCGCCCTCAAGGGTTGCCATTTGTACGGGTTCGGTGACCGCCCTCAAGGGTCCCTTAGTGGAATCACGGCACCTTGCATTGTGCGAGGGCGTGAGGAGAATACGGTGGCCCTAGTGGCATTGTTGGGGAGCATTGTGCCTCCACACCGCTCCAAACGGAGATTAGCATCCGCAAGGGTGTGAACTTCGGGATACATCGTCGTCTCCGCGTGCCTCGGTTATCTCTTACCCGAGCCCTTTACTTATGCACTTTACTTTGTGATAGCCATATTGTTTCTAGTTATATATCTTGCTATCACTTAGTTGTTCATCTTGCTTAGCATAAGTTGTTGGTGCACATAGGTGAGCCTAGTCGATTTAGGTTTTGTGCTTGACAAATTAAACGCTAGTTTTATTCCGCATTTGTTTAAGCCTAAACCGTAATTATTTTAAAGCGCCTATTCACCCCCCCCCTCTAGGCGACATCCACGATCTTTCAATTGGTATCAGAGCCTCGTCTCTCATTATTAGGCTTAACTGCCTAGAGAGTAAAGATGTCGACTAGGGGATTAGGATTCTTTGACACTCTTAGTTTCGATGGCACAAATTTTGATGTTTGGGTAATTCGCATGCTTAATCATTTTCGGGCCATTGACCCGTGTTTAGAGCGAATTGTAGATATGGGTTTTTCTCCTCCAAAGGATTCTCAACACATATCTTTAGAGGATGAGAAAAACTCTTATCTCAATGCTCAAGCTTCTAATGTGCTTTTCGATGCCTTGAGCAATGTAGTTATACTTCAACTCATGCCGTTTCGGGATGCTCATGAGTTGTGGACAAAGCTTCAAGACAAATATGGTGTGTCCAAGATTTGTAGGGATGATTGGTCTCCCTCCACCTCCGGTCGTATTGCTTTCTCAACTTCATCTACTTCACCTACATGTGGATTGCCACAAGGTAATGATATGGTGAGTAGTGGTGATCATTGTAATGTTGATAGTGGGATAATTGTTGATGATCCTTCATCGCTATCTTATTGCAATGCTTCATCTTTGGACTTCAACACTTCGAGCACTCTAAATGTTCCACATGCTTGTGTTGATAGTTCTTGCATATCATGTAGAAATTGCTTGTCTAAATCTCATGATGATATGCTTCCTATGTCTTGTTGTCATGACAAAAATGTATCTATTTCCTCGAGTTGTTGTGCTAACAATGTAAAGGAAACCCAACACTCAATGGAACAAGGTGTGGCCTTGAATGGTGCCTCAAGGGATCCTACATCATCATCTATTGCTTTTTGCCTTATGGCTAAGGCTTCAAAGGTATCTCCTCCTTTGAACCCCAATATATCTCTTGATGATGATGTTGATGCTAGTGATGATGAGGATAATGATGAAGAGAATGATAATGTTGCTTCCTTAAAAATTAAGGGAGAAATGATTTTTAAAGCTCTTCATAAGAATAAAATTGCTCGTTCCAACTTCATGGAAATTATGACTATTGCCATTGAGGGCAAGAAATATATGGAGGAGTTGGAATCTCATCTCGAGGAGCATGAGGCCACCATTGAGAAAATGGAAGGTCATGAGCGTGATTACGCTAATGAGATTGCGGAGCTATCTCAAGCTCTTGAACTTGAACAAACCACCAAGGAATCTCTTGAGGAGACCTTTGCTCTAGAATTATCTAGATTAAAGGAATCCCATGATAGAGCTCTCGAGGTGGCAAATGATTTTAGAACTAAAAATGATAAGCTTGAATTTGCTCATGCTAAACTCCTTGAGGACTTTGAGCACCTCGAAAATGGCTCAAGGGTCGTTAAGAGTTCGCTCATTGAACTCACCGAGTCTCATGCTCAACTTCAAGCTTCATATGCTAAAGAGCTTGCCAAGTTGCCTTCTCCTCTTGTTGTTAATGATGATGCTTGTGGTACTAACTCTATTTCTTGTGAAGCATCCATTTTGAAGGAGAATGTTGAGCTAAAGGCTCAACTTGAGTTGCTATCTAGCAATTATGGGAAATTGGAAGAAAGTCATGAAAAGCTCTCGAGCTCTCATGGTGATCTTCTAGTATCCCATGATGTGCTAAAGATAGTTCATGAGGCGTGTACTACTAAGGTAACATCTAGTGAGCCTCATGTGGACCTTAGCACTACATCTAGTAGAAATGCTTTATTGACATGTGCTAGTCCTCGTAATTCATCTATGCATAACATTGGTACATCTTGTGATGAATTACTTTCCTTGCCTTGCTGCTCTAACAATGATGCTTATACTTCCTCTAGTACTTGTGTTGATACTAACCATGTAGAGGAAATCAAAGAGCTCAAGGCCCAAGTCACTTCTTTGAAGAACGACTTGGAAAAGGGTCATGAAGGGAAGTCCACACTTGACAATATTTTGTGTGGGCAAAAATCCCCCAATGACAAAGGTGGACTTGGATTCAACTCCAATAAGAAGAAGAAGTCCAAGAGCAACAATAAGAAGGGCCAAGAACAAGTCAAGAATTCGGCCAAGATTGTTTGCTTTAAGTGCAAGATAGAAGGGCACCATGTTAGATCTTGCACATTGAAGAAGAAGCCCCATAGTGACAAGCAACAAGGGAAGCGGCCACAAGTTCAATCCCATGCCCAACGTCAAGTTGAAGAAAGGCCACTTCCCAAGAAGACCCAAGTCAACGCTCCTCAAGTTGAGAAATCAATTGAGAAGAAAGTAAAGGGTAAATGTTGCTACTTATGTCGGAAGAAGGGTCACTTTGCTTCTTCATGCACGAATGGTACCTTATCCAACCCTATTCTAATTGATGATATTTATTCTCTTGGGAAGGATAAGGTTGGCAATGTGTTTGCCAAGTTAGTTGGTACTCAAAGTGGTGTCAAGAAAAGAACCATTTGGGTTGCCAAGCCTATTGTGACTAACCTCTTAGGACCCAACTTGGTTGGGGACCAACAAGCTCAAGCTTGATCAATAGGTGTTGATGGAGGGCATTGGAGACTTGGCTATATTATGAAGAATTAAGGGGACTTCATCATTCATATTGTCAAAAGCCAAGTCATTGGATTATCAAGTTTCTATCTTATATCCAATGTGCCTCCTTGCGGTAACTTGTACTTAAATTGTTTACATTGAAAGTTACTTGCCCCTTTGCATGTTTGGTTGTGTACCTTGCATGTGTTTGTATATATGTTGTGCTTCCAATTTGCTTGTCTTGAGTAATCAAATATGTGTATGTTGGTTTGCACATCATGTATGCGTGAGTGTTGTGTTGAGCCTTTTTGCATCTTGTTTGTATCTTAGTTGGCTCTTGTGAGAGATTAATGGAACATCCCATTTTAGGGGAGTGATGAGCTTCGTGCACTTCACGAACCTACAAATGTGTGTACATGAGGAATACCACCTAGTATTGATATTGCAAGATTATCTAGTCTCTATGTGGTATGTCTTCTCATAAGAAATTCAAATTCTAAATAATCCATTAATTATCTCGTGTTGCATTCCTCTTATTGCCTCTTGTTTGGTTGTCATTGGTATCACATTATGGGGGAGTAATATGCTTTGTGCATATTACAAGCCTAGAAAATGTGTACATTTGAGGGATTGTCACTTAGAGTTGATATAGTAAATTATCTTGTTCCTAGGTGGCATGTTAGCTCTACAAGTTGCAATTTATTTATGTGTTTGGTGTGAAGATGATGTTGGCTTTCTTTACAATCTACCACCGGAAATTCATTCCAAATACTTCTTGTACTTGTACAATTGGTATTCTTGTATGTGGTAGAAATTGTTAAATCATCTTCACATTGGCTTGTGCTTATTTGCTTTATCTCTTGCCAAGGATCGTGTCAACTCCCATTGTCTTCCATACCACTTGTGGATCTTGTTATTTTCTTGATCTTGTCTAGTGTTTTTCTAGATTTAGTGAAAGTGGTGATCCCATCTTGGGCATTTTGTATTCAAATGCAAATTCTCTATAATGCACAATGCTTGGGGAAGCTATCCTATTTTCTTTAGAACACTCATCTTGTGATCCTTATCAAGTGTGTGTTGGTGGAAGGCATACCGTTTCTTTTTGGTACTTTGTGCCATCATGAAACTTTGTAGAGGGATTGGTTTGTTTGGAACCATCCTCTCTCTTGGGAGTTCGATATCTTTTTATTGTTGTGTTTCTTTGGTATCTCATTCCTTGATGTATCTTTTATTTGGTATCCTTCAAGTGATTATTTCTTCATTTGGTATCTTATTTTCACTTGGTATTTTTTTTTTTCAATTGGTATCTTATCAATCATGTGTTGTTTTGATTCGGTTTCAATTGGTATCTCTTCTCATGTGTTGTGGAGTGTTGAAATCAACCATGTGTTGATTTCAATTTGTCTTGAATCATGTGTTGATTTGGTTCTTTGATATAATTTGGACAACCTTATGTTGCGTCACTCTTTCGTGTGCCTTCTTGGTTTACTTGGTGTTTTGTCCAAATTGTATCTCCCTTTGGTTCTTAGAAGTATTAAGCATGCATATTTACTTTATGTATTTCCTTTGGCATGCTTTCTTTCTTTGACCCAATATATGGGGGAAACTCCACCAAGTCTCAAGTTGGATGAGATGTGCATGAAATTCAATTTCATTTCTATATGCACATATTTATGTGGAGTTTGTCCTATGTATTGTGGGTTCTCTAACTCTTTGGTCCCAATGAGTTTGGGCACCATTTTGTTTGTGATGTTGTTCTAGGAACAATTGGAGATGCATTGGATGCTCGGCTCACTGTCAAGGAAGGTGTTATCACCATGTGCTTATTGGAGTCAAGCTAGGATGATCAACGAACTACTTTCTACTACCTTCAATTGGTATCTTCTACATCATTCCAAGGCTATCTCGGTAACAAGTATCAACTTCATGCATACATTTATTACATTCAACCTTGTGTAGGTTGCATCATGGCATTATTTTCTTGATCCGTTCTAGTGATACTTGTTTTCTTTCTCAAAGCATCCCAACAATGATCTCTTCTTGCGAGTTGTGATGTCTTTGATGTTTGTGTAGTTGGAATTCATTGATATACAATAAGACAATATTAAGCCATGTGCTATGCTTTCAAGCAAAGATCTTATTGGTATATTTATGACTTCCTTTTGGATATCTTGTTCCTTCGTGCTGTAACTATTTCGTGTGTATATCCTTCTTTGTGGATTGATATCATCATGATTTTCATCTACCTAGAACCTTATACACTTGAGAGAAATTACATCTCTAGATGATATCCTTTCTTTCACGTCCACCTTTTATTTCTCTCCTATTTTCTTTTGTGGCTCCGTGAAAGCATTTGTCTCTTGAGTGCGGATCTTATATCCTTGCATCTTGTTGCACTCTTTTGTGGTGAAGATTGTTTTCCTCATGCTTGTCTTGACGAGGCTTTCGCCATGTCAATTGGTATCCCTCCTCTTGACAAAGCTATCTTTTTCTATCTTCGCCGTGAGTTGTCACAAGCTTTGTAGTTAATTCGCATTTTAGTGAGCTTGTGAACCCATTTGCCTGTTGTGTGTGGGAAGGACGTGTCTTGCACCTTGTATCTCATTTATTAAAGACTATGTTGATGCTTAATGCTCATCCTTATATTAGTCTTCTCAAGTGCTTTGCCATGACTCACACACATCGTTTTGGTTGAGCCTATTCCTAAGTTGCCTCTCTTTCATGTTGCTCAACCATGTGTTTGTTGCAAGTGCTAGGCTTAGTTTCCTATATGCTCACTTGCACTTGTTGTGAGTTTCTGTTGATTTTGGGGGAGTGATGATCCTATTTTGTGCACGTTGTATCCAAATACAAAACTAAATAATGCACAAATCATGGGGAGCTTCTCTATGTTCTTTAGAACACTCCTATGCTCATATCATAATATCTGTTGTTCGTGTGGCTCGTCGGATCATTTGATTGATTGGTCCAATTGGTATCCTTCAATTGGTTTCTATCAATTGGTATCGGATCATTTGATTGATTGGTCCTTTTGGTATCCTTAGATTGCTTGCTTCTCTCTTTGGTATGTCTTTGTGCCATATCATCCTTTTTGCAATCTTTGGATCCTCAATATAGTTTGTCTTCCTCCAACTATTCATCATTGGGTATGTGTATTGTACTCCACTCATATTTTGAGAAATACACAATTTATGGAGGAACACATATTATGTTGGCCTTCTAAGATTTTCGCCCATTTTGGCAATCGATGCCAATGGGGGAGAAGTTTAGAGAGTTTTGTGGAGAAGTTTAGAGAGCTATCTCTTCATGTTTGCTTTGGTTTTGTTCCTAAGCATTTGCATCACATGCTCTTGCATCATTAGTTGTTTCTTTGCATGGTGATGCTTAATTCCTTATATAAACTCTCTTGAAAGTGATTGTCATCAATTACCAAAATGGGGGAGATTGAAAGAACATGTGCTGCCCCCATGTTTGGTTTTGGTAATTGATGACAATCTCTATGGACTAATGGTTGCCTTGAGTTTTATTTGAAGGGTTTGTCCATAGGCATTGCTTGAAGACCATTTGTTGGTTTCAAGGTTATTAGAAGAAGAATGTGTGTTGACCAAGGTGCTATTCAAGGATTTATCCAAAGATTGGTCTTGTGAGTGTTGAGCCTATTGCAAGCATGTCTTGAAGAAGAAGTTTGTGTGAACATTCATGTTTACCTTCAAGACATCATCCTAATGAAGAGAGTTGGAAAGATTCAAGGTTGATCAAGACTAAATATGAAGAGTGATTCGAGTTGATCAACACACAAAGCGTAGAAGATGTACCGAGTGGGATCAAGTGATCTCACGGTATGGTAAGCATTGTCCATTACGCTTTGTGTACTAACCCATGTTCTATGCAAGAGTTCTTTGTGGGGTTAGGTTTGTTTCCATGGGCGTGCATCAAAAGGAAGATATCACACAACCCATGGAGGATGACATCAAGTGGTGATCGTCATCAAGATTGCGGTGTGCAAGTTCAAGTGGAGCATCACGAAGAGATCACATGCTTGAAGCTTGCCGTCCATTGTGGTGACAATGGACTTGTGAAGATGTGCCGAAGAGTGGCTCACCCATAGTGGAGTATGGGGGAGCAATCAACTAGTCTTCATCGAGCCGGCGCAATCAAGAAAGGTGGTCCAACTTGAGGAGGTCAAGATCGTCATCATCTAGCTCAAGTGGACTATGCGCAAGGCAAAGGTTTGCCCTTGATAGGTTTTCTATTTTACCGGTCTCATGGTAGTAGTTGGGAGACCGGGTTATAGGATCGATAGCCGTACTATCAAGGGGGGCTCTCAAGTGAGTAGCTTTATCGTATCTTCGTAGAGAGCTCAAACCATTGCATCCTTGCATCATCTTTCTTGGTTTGTGTTTGGTGTTTCTCTTTGTGAGTCTTTGAGCTTTTGGTCATCTTCATGACAAGCTCGAGTTCATCGAAAACGGAGTTCATATATGCATCTTCTATGATGTTTTCGATGTTGGAGTTTATGCCGGTTCTTCATTCATAGAGGTTTCTCATCTCTATATGTTAGGCATATCTCCCCTGCCACTTCTTATTATAACCAGTCGCTGTTTGGATAGTACTCGTTGTCTTCTATCCAACAAGCTTGAGTTTGCTCAATTCGGAGCTCATTTGCAGAAGTTATGGCAGTTCTGGTTTTATTTGTATCCTCTGTTTCTGTGGATTTTCAGTAGCTTGCAAGCGGTAGTACCGCTGGTGCCCACGGTAGTACCGCTTATGCGGTAGTACCGCTGGTACTTCCGTGGCACTACCGCTTGGGGTTTCCCCGAGCGTGCAACTTTCTGTTGCCAGTTTGCCATTCACGGTAGTAGAGCGGTAGTAGCACGGTAGTACCGCTCTGGCGGTACTACCGCCCTTACTACCGCCGCCACTACCGCTTGCGGGGTTTCCTTCTGTGCACGTCTCTGTTGCCGTTTTCTGTTAAACGGTAGTAGTGCGGCAGTAGTGCGGTAGTACCGCTCAGGGCGGTAGTACCGCTCTGCTGGGCGGTAGTACCGCTTGGTGCGGTACTTCCGCCCTCCACTACCGCTGCTACTACCGCTTGTTTTTCGCAGAGTGTGCAAGCTTCTGTTGCTCTTTTCTCCTTAGCGGTAGTACCGCTTGGTTGGCACGGTAGTACCGCTAAGTGCGGCACTACCGCTCCAGTTCCGTGTTCTCACCTGCTGTGTTTTGAATTACTACCGCTTAAGCGGTAGTACCGCTCGAAGGAGCGGTAGTACCGCTTGTACGCGTCCAGCACGGGTAACGGTTGGATTTGGGGTGGCCCTATAAAAGGGGTCTTCTTCCCCAACGGTTTTCTTATCCTTTGAGCTCATTTCTCCCCCCATTGTTGACCTTCTTGAGCTTGCCTATCTCTCAATCCCTCCAATGATTCTTGCTCCTTCTTGAGGGAAAAGAGAGAGGAGATCTAGATCCACATTTCCACCAATCACTTTCTCCTCTAAGTGAGGGGAACCCCTTGGATCTAGTTCTTGGAGTTCTTCGTGTTCTTCTTCGTTCTTCCTCTCATTTTCCTCCCTAGCATTAGTTGCTTTGGTGGGATTTGGGAGAGGAGGACTTGGGCACTCCGTGTGCCCTTGCCATTGCATTAGTTGCATCGGTTTGAGTTCTCCACGGTGATACGTGGAAGTTAGTAGTTGAGAAGCTTATTACTCTTGGGTGTTTGAGCACCCTTGAGCTTGTTCCTCTTGGGTGCCTTGGCGCCCTAGACGGCTTGGTGGTGCCTCGGAGCCACATTCCATTGTGGTGAAGCTCCGGGCAAGCGTCGGGGTCTCCAATTAGGTTGTGGAGATCGCCCCGAGCAATTTGACGGGTACCGGTGACCGCCCCCAAGGGTTGCCAAAGTGTACGGGTTCGGTGACCGCCCTCAAGGGTTGCCATTTGTACGGGTTCGGTGACCGCCCTCAAGGGTCCCTTAGTGGAATCACGGCACCTTGCATTGTGCGAGGGCGTGAGGAGAATACGGTGGCCCTAGTGGCATTGTTGGGGAGCATTGTGCCTCCACACCGCTCCAAACGGAGATTAGCATCCGCAAGGGTGTGAACTTCGGGATACATCGTCGTCTCCGCGTGCCTCGGTTATCTCTTACCCGAGCCCTTTACTTATGCACTTTACTTTGTGATAGCCATATTGTTTCTAGTTATATATCTTGCTATCACTTAGTTGTTCATCTTGCTTAGCATAAGTTGTTGGTGCACATAGGTGAGCCTAGTCGATTTAGGTTTTGTGCTTGACAAATTAAACGCTAGTTTTATTCCGCATTTGTTTAAGCCTAAACCGTAATTATTTTAAAGCGCCTATTCACCCCCCCTCTAGGCGACATCCACGATCTTTCAACAAAATTGGGCATCTGATGGTGAACTCAGGTAGGGATGTCATTTAGAGCAAAAGCCATGGTACAAAAGTTTCAAACGGGTTGGCAACCATTCGATGCCTGATCAGAAGGCGAAAAGGGGGTTCGGAGCAACGAGAATAACTATCGCGTCTGATAAAAGGATAGATCATCCCTTGGACGGTGGCTCGGGAATTACAAACAAAGCCAAGCGCAAAGGATACTTTGGAATCAAAGATGTACAAGAGAGTCAGGTTTCGATCCTGTGGAACTGAGGGTTATGGGCCGACCATGTGGTTAAGAGCAGGAAGAGCGGTGACATCTTACACGGCCATGGTAGCATGACAAGTCAGGGGATAGCATTGTCAGTTATGCTGGCAACAACGTCGGTACCAAGGGCGGGGGACGAATAGAACCATTTTCCTGCTCGTTGAAACGAGGCGGACCAATAGGCAAAGTTCTCGTCCACCGGCGGTTACCGGATGTTATCAACAATAGTAACAGGGCCTTACTGACAGAATTGATCACCGAGGTGCTTACCTAAGCAGGGAATCACCACTGTTCAGATAAGCTAGATTACAAGAAAGGCTAAACAGACCAATGGAAAGGAAAATGTGTTCATCACATTAAACAGACCAATGGAAAGGAAAATGTGTTTATACTCAAGCTTAGGAGTATATCTTTCCCAAGGAAAAACAGAGCATGATATACATGACAGAATAGCAAGTAGATAACCATTTAGGTAAAAGGAGCGAGGAAAATCCATGACATGCCCATACAATGGGGTTTGAATAATTGATCAAGAAACAATTAGCATTGAGCTTACATTATTCCTTTTGATGATCGATATACCACATCCATGCTTCGGGATAGCAATGATATGGTGTTTCGAGTAAAGGATGGAGTTTGGATACACAAAGGACCCATTAGGAACAACTTATGAAATAAGTCTTACAATTCCCCCATGGAAGAATGGCAACCCTAGCTGAACAAAGCATTATAACAATAGTTCATCCGGCTAGGTGTGCTAGCTACAACATCACCTTACCGAGTAATAAAGACCAAAGTTATAATTCTTGATAATGTTCCAACCATCATATCTGTCCGAGATTCAGATCTGGTTGGTGGCAGGATACTTCAGACAAAGAAGGCCTGAGGAGAAAAGGATGCAACACAGACCTACGAGATGATGTTGCAAGAATCTCGGAATGAACGACAGAAGCAAGACTTGAATCATTAGCCAGACTGCAAGACATATGAACACAAGGTCAATACATTCGTGCCCACATGGAAGTTTCTAGAATGGAATGCAATCAAGTTCTGGTTGGGGACCATCATAAAGGATATCAAAGTTCCATGTGTAAGTCTGGATTAGCTCTTATGAGGAACTTCTTTTCCCCAGATCAAATCAATCAGTGGCTTGACGTGCTAGGAAATACATATGGAGTGAAGGTAGCAAACCTATCAAACCATAGAATACTTCGCACATGCATGAATGAATTGGAACGATTCCAGAGGAAGCGAGACAAAATTTTCCCCATAAGCACGGCGGCAAAAATGTACGTGAACTTATAGAAAAACACTTCTTTTATCAATCATATTCTTCATGAGCTAGGCACAAAGATAATGCTTTCAAGGTTTCCAACACTAATTTAAAAGTCCATCATGAACCACGAAGAAGATGAGGATGTGGCTGATGGGCTCAGCAACAATTCGTCGAGACTCCCACAAAGATGGATCCCCACGATTGAGTGAACAAAACCAGATGATATATCGAGATAAGCCCGAGGGAAACAGCCACAGTTAAACATTAATCGAAAAGTGCACCCGAAATACAGACTAAGTAGCACGACCAATGATAGAATGTTGACTCAACAGCCAATACTCTAAGAATGGACTTATTGTTCATTAACTCCAAGGTAAAAGAGTTGCTACGCCATAAGTGTTGAAATTACACATCACCTTCCATTTGTCGGTATTCCGGTTAGAACAACATGGGAACTAAGTAAAGAAAAGTGATGACAAGGAGTATCACCATATCAAGAATTCTTAAGACGTGTGAAATCCTCACGACATTCTCGACAAGAGATGGTAATACTCCAAGATAGAACATAACACAAGATGGCTAACAAGGAAAATAAGGTTCAATCAAAACAAGAGCAAGTTGCGTTTAGAAGGAAGGCGAGGATGTCGTCACTGACAACACCAATTACCAAGGGCAAGGATGCAACTCCTCATCATGATTTTAATCGATACCCTGGAAGAGCTCAGAATGCTGATGACGATCACGACACCTTTGTCCAGAAGTCTCATGAATATGCAATCGATCAGCGACGACATCAAGCAAAGAAATGGTGAAGCGAAAGGTTGTCGGAACCACATGTTATAGTGCTAGCTCAGAATCGAAATTGCATTTCAAGACAATCGACATGACAATGAAAACTCGATGTAAGCTTAGTGCACTGTTGGAATTGTGTTCCGGGGGTGAAGGATATAAATAGCATGGTCAAGCCTTAGCATGACGATGATAATGTAGCCAAACAGCTTGGAAAGACATGATCGAGCACAAACTCATAAGCAAAGGAGATTACTAAGAGTTGTTGAATCGCAATGCGGACTCGATTCAATTATCGGTGTCCTTGAGTGTCCAACAACTCAAAACACGAGGAAACTGGAATCAGTGAAGGAAAACATAGCTGATGAGGAGCTTATAAGAAGCTATGCAGCTCCATGATTTTCTCGAGATACCAGGGGTAATACTCGGATGTAGATCAGCATTAAAGCTTGGACCGATGTATTGATCCGCAGAAGACAAGTGCTTAAACTGGTCTGAAAATGGGATCAAAGAAGAACAGTCATGGTCGGAACCACGGTTTTAAAGTATCAAATCAGGTTGTAGCTTTGAAAGATTATCCGGCAAAACATCAGAAGAGTAGGACTCGTGAAAACCCTTGAGTTCACACGAATTAAGGAAGGCATAGGTTCAACCCATCGGGGCATCTTAGGAACATATACCACAAGCTTCAAGAGTAATTAACACATGCTTGACAAAAGAGCATGGCTAACAAAAGCATAGGATACAATTTACCAGAGGGAGAAGACACAATTTACCAATGGCATCATGTATCAGGGGAAGAACTCACAAGGATTTTGAATGTGAAGGATGCTGTCGGATAGTAACCCAACAATGGTTTGGCATCCCACAAAGGGATCTGATATGAGTATCGGAACTCAATCAGTGGAAGAAAGAAAGCAAGGCATCAGATTAGAGTTTATCTGAATGATATAGATACTTAAATACCAAAGGAATTATGATTTCCAGGTTGGTGTATCAAAATCAGATGCTCCGATCAAATACAAGTAAGTTGAATGGACTTAGATGGATATTCAATCAAAGTTGATTTGTCGAGAACCAACTCAGGTTTGGAAAGATGTCTGAGCCGGAAAGATAATCTATGAGAAACAACTGATGGCTGCATGCATTCACACACAGGTTGAATCAATAAAATCAAATGAAAAACACAAAGGATTTACTTAATATTGCTAGACATATGGAATTAACCATAATGCAAGCCGGTGAGAAATGTCAAGAGCAAAAGGCTACTGAGGATTACGGAAAATCGAATAGCGTTTCAAAGAATTCTGTGAAACACATGATCCACCGAGGAAGAACGAATCTCCGGTAAAATAATTCGATGTACCTTGTAATAACAAGAGCAACTGGATATGAAAGTATGAGCGACAATTGTATGTAATCATCCATAGGGGTTGACGGAGGAAGGGAATCGCAAAAGCAATGAGCACAAGTTCTCGAGAGAACATCAGAGAGTATCTTCGGAGTCTTCTGATGAATCAAGCCATCATCTGGAATGAGGGGCTCTTCGGGGGAAGTAGTTACGAGAACCTAGAGTTAGAGTTAATAAAATCTTTAACCCGAAAGAGAAGAGAGATCAGAACCCAGAGTATGGATGAGGAATAAAAGATCCTAATTCCACCCGATTGAGATGTGGGCCCGTAAGCCACACAACAATGTTAGTAAAAGTTTTTCAATGACTAGACTCAACTTCGACCAAGGAGTTGGAAAGGGGGCTACCTACAGGCAGTCGGCTCTGATACCAACTTGTGACCTCGGGATAGCAGCACGTCGTCGCCCCACCTAGGCTCAACGAAGAGGCCAGCCCGCCGGTCTAAATCCTAAGCAAAAAGGGGTCGTGGGCCCACTTGCCCTCTGCGCTCCTGCACGATGCGTGGGCGGCCGGAAGCAGACCTAGCACACTCCAGTCCAAGAGCTGTACCGTCCAGTCCAATCCGGCGCGCGCCGCTCCATTGCTAACGTCCGAAGAGCTTCGGCTGATACAACGACGCTAAGTACCCATAACTTCTCACACGCGATGGTTTGGTGCGTAAAAAGGCCAACGACCCAACTCAGATCAAATACCCAACCCATTAGCATTTTATTAATGCGAGGCAAGCGCGACCCATGAAGTGCGGTCCCGTCACCCCGTCTCGAGGATGTGTGGCAAGGGCCTCTCCTGCCCATCCACGCCTCAACATAACCTTTTGGATACCTTACCGGCGCATCCCACCACATCTCACACACGGGTACCCTTGGGGCCAACCCGTCTCAAGACTGTCGGGAACTCAGGTCCACCTCAACCAGGATGGTACCGCCTGTCCCTCCAGTCCCGTCTTTCACATGTAAACAAAGTCAAGTTGAAGTAGCTGTGTGTTTATACACCAAGTGGATATCCGAGGAATCAGCCGAGGTATGTGTATGACAAGAGTCGCTATCGATAAATGGGAAGGAGGAATCACCCTCGATACCCACGACCGATTAGCTACGCTACAGAATTAACATCGGGAGTGCTAAGTGAGGTATCACCCTCGGCACTCGATAGTAGCTCTGCAGTGCCATACTTAAGGGGTGTGCGGTGATGTGAGGGGCCTGGTTCGTCGGTCGGTTGACCGAGTCTTTGAGTCTTCGGGTCGTCGAGTCGTCGATGAAGAAGCAGGGGCAACTGGGACTAAGGGGGGTCTCAGGGGATTCACTGATCAACCTATACTAAACAGTTGATATCGTTGCAGGTATAGTAGCAGTTTATCAAAAACAGGCTATGCATCAGAATAGGAGCTAGCTAATACAGTAGCAAAATCTAATGCAAGAATAAGAGGGAAAGGAATGGGCGATATCGGAATGCTCAAGGGGGGTTGCTTGCCTTGCTGCTCTGCGGCAAAAGGCTGATCGCCAACGGTGTAGTCGTACCCGGCAGCAGCGTCGGTCTCGGGGTCTACCGGTAAGAAGAGGGGGAGAAACAATAAATATAAAGCAAGCATATGCAACACAATGCATGACATGGCAATAAGCAGAGCTAGGCAAGCACTAACACAGTACTACACGTCGCAGACTGATCGGAAGAATATCTGACGACATTTCCCGGGTCTCGGGCTACTACCGGACAGATGAAACGTATGGAAAAGTTCCATGTTTGCTATGCTAGAGGCATGTGACAGATGAACAGACCGCGTATTCGGATTCGTCTCGTCGTTCTGAGCAACTTTCATGTATAAAGTATTTTCATCCGAGTTACGGTTTATTTAATATTAATTTTTAAAGTTTTATTAATATTCTAGAATAAAACATATTAAATTTAATTCGAAAATAGAATTATGACATCAGCAGTCAACAGTGGGGTTGACTGGTCAAACTGACCAGTGGGCCCACATGTCATTGACCAGTTTTAATTAGGTTCAATAATTAATTAAATAAGTTAATTATAGGGTGGGACCCACCTGTCAGTCACAGTTTAAAATTAATTAACAGAATTAATTAACAGTTTAATTAATTAATCTAATTAAACTTAATCATCTAATTTACTAATTACTTACTTAATTAATTAATTCACTAATTAATTAATTAATTAATTTAACTAATTTTATTTATTTATTTATTTATTTTTATTAATGTTATTATTATTATTATTATTTTTAAACGTTTTAGGGGGCGGACCCCGTCGTCAGTGTCAGTGGGGGGGCGGGCCCACATGGCAGTGGGGTTAGTGTGGGGGGCCAAATCCCCCACTAACAGAGCCGGTTAGGGGAGGGCCACGGGCCACCGGCAGCTCGTCGCCGGCGGGGCCGGCGCCGGCGGCCAGGTCGCCGTGACGGCGGAACGGCGAGCGAGGTCGTCGAGGCTAGGCGGCAGGTGCGGCGAGCGGTAGGGCGGCGGGGGCGAGCGGGCCGCGCGGGGTGAGCGGAGGTTGTGGGCGGCGAGGGGGGCGCGGGAGCGCGCGCGGGGCGTGCGGGAGGGCGCGCGCGTGGGCGGCAGACGCGCCGGAGCGCGCGGAGGGCCGGGGCAGGTGCGAGTGGCCGGGGCGCGGCGAGTGGCCGGGGAGGAGGAGAGGGGAGGGAGGAGCCCCGGGGAAGCTCACAATGACGCGGAGGGGGCTGGGCAGTGGGCTCGAGGAGGCGCGGCGGGGCGATGGTTGGGGCCATGACGGCGATTCGGGGAGGGGGCAAGGAGGTCCGGTGGGGGAGGAAGGTACGGCGACGAGGAGGCGTCGACGAGGGTGGGCGCCGGTGGGGGGGGCGCCGGCGAGGTGCGGGCCGACGTGGGGGAGCGGGGTGGCGGCGGTGGTTGCCCGATCCAGATCGGGATCGGGTGAGGGGAGGGAGAGGAGCGAGGGGAAGTGGGGCGATGGGAGGGGTGTGCCGGTGGGGTGGGGGGGCTTAGTGGGCGCCCGGGGTGGGCCGGTTGGGGCCGCAAGGCCAGCTGGGCCGGTTGGCCCAACGGGGGGGGGGGGGTGACAGGCTTTTGGCTTTGATTTGTTTTTTTGTTTTTGTTTCTGTTTTCTTTCTATTTCTGTTTTATTTATTTATTTTAGTATCAACTTATCTTTTGTAATTATGTGACCTAGCCCATTATGCATAAAGCAAATTATGGCATTGCCACAAAAGTCTGAGGCCCGTTTTGAAATTAATTGGAATTTTTATAATTCAAAAAGGGAATTAAATAATAGTTTTGACCTCGATTAAATTATAATTGAGGCACCCAACTAATTGATAAAATGTTGGTTCAAATTTCTTAACTGCCGGGGAATTACTTGCAACCCAAGCATGATTTTTATTTTGAAGTTCGCAAAACTTTTAAAACCACTTTTCAAAACAATTTTGAATGGCATAGGGATTCGAACGAGAGTTTGATTCCAACAGTGATCACACATGGATTAGCAAAATGGATTAGCATAATCCTCAGATTACTGTAGCTTGATTACATATTTTACTGTAGCACTTAATCCAGGGCGTCACATACATGCTTCGAAAGCAATTTCCTGATGAAGACTTGCCAAAACTTGGGGTTTCAGATGCTTTACGGATGACATCAATGTTCTGATCCTACAATTGCAGGAGTTCTTAGGTTCTTCTTAACTTACCATTGTTGAAGGGACTAGACGAACACTCGGAGTATCACTAATTGTGACATACCTAGGCGCCCTCTGTTTCGGAGTCTTCAAACTTTGCACATCTGAACTTTGCTATAAGTGTCTGACTCCTTTGTCTTGTACTTGCGTATTTTTGCAGCTTCTCATGTAATAGTTATTGCAATCTTTTTTTTTCACAAGAGTAGGAAACTTATGTTGTGTTCGCCTCTTAATCATTATAAGGAGATCTTCTTACGAAACAAAGAATAGTTGCATTTTCTCCTATGCTTAGTGTTAATTTGAATTGCTGTTTTGAAAGTTTTATTTGGGGAAACTAAAAGTAATTATCCTTGTCCTCTGTTTGAAGGCAAATGATGCTCGTGGCAAAAGGGAACCATGGCATGACTTGCATATGAAAATTGATGGTCCAACAACTTGTGATGTTATGCAGAATTATTGGTTGGAGGCTTCGAAATGCCATGGTAATACTAAGGAATATCCTCTGAGTATTCTGGAGATGAACCCATGAACCAGATTTGGATCCATTTATGGATGGATAAATTTTAGGATCCATTAGTAGCTAATTGTATAGCTTATGATCTTATAGCTAATTACACCAGTGATCTATTAAAAAATATCGTGGAATTAAGTACTTATCTCTGCCTCTACTTTGTCGGTGACAAGTTCAATTTTTCATATTGATGGATCAAGTCGTGTTGGTTGAACTTCGAAGTAGTATAAGGAACTTGCAGTTGTTTTTCGTTAGTTATCTTATCAGCTACAGAAAATAGCAGTATCATCTTGAAGCTGGTACGGATTAGTGGCCTCTTTTAGGTCTTCCTGGTAGTCCAAACATCTATTCATTTTTGTGAACTGAAATTACGGGATATAGTAGGTGTTATGAGTGTGATGGGAAAGGTGCAATAATGATACATGGGTAGATTGGTTGTGTGTACCATATCAACACAATGTACTTTTAGTTATAAAATTATGATGTGAGGGTGCGGCCGACGTCTGGTCATATTGGGTGTAAAGAATTTTCCTTTTTCATCATGCCTCCTTGTACAAGTTCATTTTGTTAGATTAAGAAAGAATGAATGAACCGACTTATCAAGCATTGCATATGATGCATAAATACAACACTTTACAACTAAATTAGTTTAGTGTTGTGTGTTTCAGTAAGAATAAACACAATTCCAAGTTCCGTGAGATCGAAGCTGAACTACATTATGAGAGATATTTAGCTTATGTTTGAAAAATAATAGTATACTATATGTTTTATTATCACGTGGCAAATTTGACCTACACACATAGCATCCACTGAGCGGAAAGGAAAAGAACACGTATAATCGGCTTGCTTGGTTGCCTTCCTCTTTCTTCTTTGGCGATCACATCTCTCCCGTTGTTACGGTACGCCCATCCTGCCTAATGCGGCAAGAGATTAAGGTGGACATGTCGATGCAAGGTCGAGCACCACAAAACTGGTCGGATCGATCTCGCTACATAAGAGAGCCTCTGAACTTTGGGGGTTTTCCCGTTGTGCAGGAGCTTCGTGGCAACGCCGTCAAGCACGAGCACTAGAGGAGATCGATTGATTGATGGATGAATCGGACTTATAGGGATCCTGATGAGCCTTTCGCGGCCCTTGCCTTTGAAACATCGACCCGACGCCTGCCACAGTCGTCCTCCTCTACCAACACCAGTGACCACGAGGAAGGTGTCTCTTCCTCGTCCATGGTGATGGCAAGGGGAGTCCAAATTCTTCACACCAAAATCCTAGATGTCATGAGCGTGTGTGGCATCTCCATTGCCTCGCCCAACTCTCCCTCACGTCGGCTCTCTCACGGGCATGAAGCATGATGGGCACTCGTTGCCTCGCACCATGCCCTAGATGACAATGACATGGACAACTAGGCGCACAACAAGGCGAAGCCCTGCCATCACTATGACGTAGAGGTTTGAGATCATTATTAGAACATGAAAAAATGTTTTTATAAGACTTGCATATGTTGTTAAGGCAAACTGTTCGTGTTGCCTTCTCCTTTAGTATAACCAAACACTCGCTTTTTTAAAGTTTTTCTATGAGAATTTTCTTGAGTTTGCCTGCAACTTTGTGATCCTTTACAGATTTTAACTTTGCAAAAACAACACATCTAAGGTCAATCTATCAGTTTGGTTCAAATGGCCAAAAAATGAGCATATGGTGTTTACTACATAAGTCCTTTTGTGGATGAGCATGGTTATGTCTATTTTGGTATCTCTTACATTCGAGGGACTCACATGCAAGCTTCTTTCAACACGGATGGTTAAAGGAACAGAATGACTATGAGGAGGTTGATTACTTAGTGGCTCATTATGTTATTTATTATCCCATGGAACGCGTGAGTACTTAGCTACAGACCATCTGTCATACTTTTTAGTTTTGTATAGGCTGTGCTAAGGATTAAATAAATTGTTACCAATGTGATGCGCAAAGATAGTGATAGACCATCCTATGAAGTTTACTGCATGTCCTTGTCTTTACCGTCATTGTACCGCATGTTTTTTTTCTTATTCCATGTTGATATTCAAGTAAAGTGTAAGTTCTGACTGAAAGAGCAGACATTTTTTATTTATGTCAAATTTGGTAACAAAAAATGTAGCCTTACCAATCATGCGGTGTGGGTGCTCATCGGTGTCGTATAAAGGGAGGGGTAGAGGTATGGTCAGGGGAAACGGTGGACCGTCAGAGAAGGCGGCTCGGGCAAGGCGACACATGACATCAACATCGGCTACAACCAGTGTCAAAAGGTGGGTCATGGGTATGGATGGAGGAACATGATGAAAACGAGCATGTAATTTTAGAAGATTAGAGGTGATAGAAGGATGGTCAGGGGCAACGGTGGACTTAAGAAAAATGCGGCTCAGGTAGGGCGGCACGTGACACCAGCACGGGGCGTGACCCGTGTCGGAGGGTGGATCAGGGCCAACAGTGGACCGAGGGAGAAGGTAGCTTGGGCAGGGTGGCGTCGTCACCGACCGCGACTAGTGTTGCGGCAACGCTGGACCAACAGAGAAGGTGGCTCAAGTAGAGTGGCACATGACATTTGCACAGGCCTTGACCAGTGTACGAGGGTGGATCATGGCCAACGGTGGACCGAGGGAGAAGGTAGCTTGGGCAGGACGGCGTCGTCACTGGCCGAGACCAGTGTTGCGGCAACGGTGGAGCGACAAAGAAGCCGGCTCGGGTAGGGTGGCACATGACATCTGCACCGGCCTTGACCAGTGTCGGAGGATGGGCCATCGGGACGAAAAGAGGAAGACGAAGATGACGGCCACAAAATTTTATCACCGAAAAAACAAGCGCGGATGCGTAGTTTCTCTGATAGTACACACTTTTTTTTTTGACAAAAGGCGATATATTTTTGAAGGACTTCAGTCAAGTCATTTAGTCATCAGTTTCTGTATTCCGCCCGTAGCAACACACGGGCATTCTACTAGTAATTACTAATAGTGTACGTGCAATAATAGACGCTGGTATTAGGCAATAAATTAGTTACACGTTGATATTAGGTAAGATATAATTATTTGATAGTGCTAGCATGGATATCGGGTATGTTATTAACTAAGAGAGGACTGTGTGAGGAAACTGGTCTGAGCAGGACGTGTGTGAGGTTGTGGCAGAACATTATGGCCATTGGATCGGGTGGCAGACCATCGGAGTAAATGGACTGTTAGATTTACTTAATCTCTACTCCTAATTGGGGAGTTGGTAGCTTCCGTTCCGGGTTTTTTTTTGTCCGGTTTTTTCCGTCCCATCTCCCACCACCCCTGTCACGCTGGTTTCTTATCCACCGGTTTATTTACCTCTCCGCTCTTTCCTTGTAAACCATCACTTTCCTAACAGGCGCAAGATTATGAATCTAACTTTCCAAAATTACCAAAATCAATCGGTACCTCCCATTATTGCAATTTGCTTTAGCAATCAAATAATATATTTTAAGGAAACAAATAATGGATTAAAAGGAAGCTAACATGTAAATCATGACGCGTCATAGAAAATCGATACCTCCCATTATTGCAATTTGCTTTAGGAATCAAATAATATATTTTAAGGAAACAAATAATGGATTATAAGGAAGCTAACATGTAAATCATGACGCGTCATACATCATAGAAAAAAAATCTACTTCAGAGAAAACTTAGTGGCATAAGAAAAGGCTAACTACAGCAACATTTCCTGTCTTGCAGACGATATCTTGCACGCAATCCAACACAAACTTTAATTTTTCGCAAAAATAAACACATAATGTATAAGTATATTAGTGAGAGGGAAATTATCTTTTCTTATACACGAATGAGAGATATGACGTGGGTTCATTCAGGAAAGAGCTATATTCCATGACTACTGATGAGGATGTCTACCCTGGGTAGGGTCATAGACCTGACATCTGGGGCCCACCAATGGTCCCACATGTGCATCGAAGCACATGAGAAGGAGGGCACTCGGTTAGACCTGAAGAGTCACTCGGACGCACCTGAAGACACACTCGGATGGTTACATCCACACTCGGTCAACGAGAACTCAACAGTCCAGGAGACGCAGCGTTGAGTAATATGAAGAGACGTCCTCTGGGATTGATCAGTCATGCGTTACCGGTAACGCTCTAGTTGAATTATGTCGGAGAGTGAGGGTTCTTCTGCGTACACTACTATTGCCTATTGGTGAATTTAAAAGAAAAATATATAGATAACCCCCACAAGTATATCGTCTGGGCCACTTTACCCCATCATGTCCAAAACCAGAGTCTTAATCCCCCTAACTATCACAAACCAGACAAATCACCCCTCGAGCCCTGTTTAGCCGTTTCTCATGACGGTTTTGCCTACCTGGCAAGACGGAAAAGCATCATTGGGCTGGTCGCAACTCGTGCTTTTCGAAGTAGAGAAGATAGAGATAGAGATGTTTTTCCTGAAACCTGGGTAGAACATGTAGATGGGCGCACAAACCACATGCACACACTCATACCATACATGCGGAAGTTTTTTTTCTTTTGCAAAAACATACACACTGAAGTTGGAAACCAGAGTCATGAAACTTCAAGATTGACAATACTACCACACTCTTCTTACTCTCGATGGAAATGATGTCTATCACTAGAATACTAATGAATCCGTGAACATTTTTTCAAATTCATGACCATTTTCTGAATTCACGAATTGTTTCCAAAATTTTGAACATTTTTTCGAATTTGTGGATAAGTTTTAGAATTCATGGACTTTATACAATTCACAAAAAATCAAATATGTGAACATTTTCCAAATTCATGAGTGTTTCTCAAACTTGTGATCATTTTGTGAAATTGTGAACATTTTTTTCCAAACTTGTAAACATTATTCAAGTGCACTAACATTTTCTGAATTAGCGAACATTTCTTCATTGGAAGGACATTTTGTGAATTTCAAAAACAGACATATACATGAAAAATTCAAATATGTGAAGATTTTCAAAATTCACAACTGTATTTGAAATGTGTGGTTGCTATTTGAATTCATGAACTTTTTTGGAATCCATAAATATTATCCAAAATTTATGAAAAAAAATATCGAAATATACAAAAATTTAATAACGAATGTTTTCAAAGTAACGAACTTTAAAAAATCAAATAATATTTTGTAATCCGCGACCATTTTGTTAGTTTCAGGAACTTTCTTCATGCTTAGTAATATTAAAAAAATAGTTTTTTGGGTATTCCTTGCAATAGTGGGGGAAAGGAAAATAAATACATAGGAAAACATGAAAAAGAATGCATGCATGTCTCTCCCCGCACGAGGCTCGCTGCGATGTGGCCACGCGACTTAATGTCGTCGTACTAGGCCAGCCAGGCCCATGAAAGTGGTGCGGTAGGCGAGGAGAGCTGGACTGATGGCTTAATGCGAGATATAGCATCGCCAAGTGACGGAGGACGAAACTATTTTGAGGTGGGGCGAACTCGTGAGCAAAAAAGAAAAATGTGACACAAAACCAAAATAAATAATACACACTAACACTACACATCCAACTTTTTTTATGGTCCTAAAGAGAATAATAATGTAGACATGTTTAAATAGAAGAACAAATTACCTTTGCCCTTCTTCTTTGCTAGCCCTTTCCGCTACTAGTTTCCCGTCTCCTTCTGGCGTCGAGCCCATGCACACAGCGCAATCCTGCTGGCCGTTGAAAACGCGACCACGTCCCGTAGGACCCTGGGTGCACTCGGCGTTCTTGCTGGCCGCCGCCTCCCATGCTGCTCCTAATGGTTGCCTGGAATGGCGCCTCTCCTGCTAGGGTTCATGACGAACCAGGGGCCTATGAACTCTGGAACATGGCGTGTTGTGGAAGAATGTGGGTGTAGGACTGGATTGAGCGAGGCTGGTGTGGGACCTTCTAGTTTCTGCGGACCAATAAGTTGTCCTGGTGGTTGCCATACGGCCCAACAAAACGGATTTACACTTTTAGCAATCAATCAGCCTGTATATACTTATACCTAAAACAAAATAGTCAAAAATCAAGGTAAGGCGAGCACCAACCTCGCCATATCGGGAGCTCCGCCTCTGGCACCACCCCTTCTATTTATTTTCAAAATAACTAGTTAAGGGGTACCCCTTAAAAAGGCCACTCACACCTCCGTTGGTGGTGACAAGTGATGCACTGCATATGCGATACTAATCACAACGTGCGAGTTTTGTGCTTTTTTGGTATATATTTTTGGAACCAAGGAAAACCAAAAACCAGAAGCATATTTTTTGCTTTTTCACTTTTCAAAAAGCACAGGTGTGCTTCACGCGGAAGCACAACTTCATCGTGAAGCACAACCATACTTTTAACATTTCGAAAAATATAGACGTGCTTCACCATGAAGCTCAATTGTGCATTTTCACATGATGTGCTTGACGAGATCAAAACCCCACAAAATGATTTAAAAAACTAAGAAACAACATACAAAACCCCAAAAGAAAAGAAAACAGGTGCATAAAATAAAATAAAATCATGCCCCCGCCGATTTGCCCAACATGTGACACGTGGCCACGCTAATGAACACCATGTGGCGTGCTGGTGCTCCTGTGGTGTCCGCTGCGGCTCCCCCCCCCAATTCCCAAGGATTCGTGCTGGGCTTTAAGTCCATGACCGGCCCATTTGGGAACTCCAGCGAGTCTTCATAGCCCCGCCATCCAAAGCCCAAAATCAAGGAGAACTATCTATACCTACTAATAAAGAAAATAGATATTCTTAGTCCGTCATGCTATTTTACAAAAAAAAACCTAATGTTTCTAATATTAAACCCGCAGTACATATTAAATATTTGGACTGTGATAATGTCCAAACGTTCGGATTATAAGTTGAGGTCCGAACGGATCGCTCCGTTCCTCCACACGCGCGATTTTCCTTCGATGGCTAATCTCATTGCATGCAGTCGGCATCTCACTCGGCAAATAAAATGAAACACTACCTAGTTTGCATGCACGTGAGGGTTAGAAGTTTCTAATTAGATGCATGCAAGAAAAAACAGAACTGATGATGTCAGCAGATTCTTTTTAAAAACTGAGAATTCAAAATGTTTTGTAGGTCAAACCGTCGGCCAGATTGAAAAGTTGTCTTCACATAAAAGATTCGTCGGGACGAGACCTTCGAAACTAGATCCCATGTTGGTATGTTTCGCCAACTTTTTTTCCAGGTCAAAAGTTACCACGTCTGGACTACGTAAACTATCATACCTACAATACATAACTTATCATGTTGTTTACAGGAAGTTATCGGGAATATGTTTCAACTACGTTTTTCTGCCTGAGTCCAAAGATGCCAGATTATTTGTAAGTAAATTTATCATGTCTGCAATACCACCATCTACCATTGATGTGATGTCTAGCCGGGTGAGGTTGACATGCTGACGTGGCATGGCCCGCTTATAAACGAAACTTAGGCGTGTGTCAGGCCGTGGTGTTTCGACATGAGTTATCAGTTATGCTGTGCATATATTATCATGTTATTTACACAGAAGTTATGAAGTTATCGGGTGTGTTCATCGAGTCAAAAAGTTACCATGCCTTGTATGTGAATTATCACCTTCATTGTGTGTATATTATCATGCTACTTACACACAAGTTATTGGGATATATTTCGCAACAACCTTTTTTCCGTTCAAAAAAGCTATTCGGTGTTTGTGCATGAGTTATCATCTCTGTTGTATGTATATTATCATCCTATTTATATACAAGTTATCGGTGTGTGTATTTCAACAACTTTTTTCACCGGCTAAAAGTTACCGTCGTGTCCTTGCCTAGGTTATCAGGTATGTGCGGAGTATATTACCATGCGATTTACATAGAAGTTACCGTGAACTACTATTTTCAACAACTATTTTTCTGGGTCAAAACTTACCACGATGTTTGTACGCGAGTTATCAACTCTGCAATGCATAAATTATCATCCTAGTAACACATAATTTACTAGGGATATGTTTTCAACAACTACCCACTTCGAAAGTTATCGCAGTGTTTATGCATACGTTATCAGGTGTACGGTGTGTGCATTCCATGCGTTTTACACATAAGTTACCATGGGGTATTTTTTTCAACAACTATTTTTTCGGGTCAAAACTTACCATGGTGTTTGTACGTGAGTTATCAGGTCTGTGATGCGTAAATTACCATGCTAGTATCACAAAATGTACCAGGGTATGTTTTCAACAACAACAACAACCCCCCCCCCCCCTCCTAAAAAGTTACCGTGATGTTTGTACGTAAGTTATCAGGTCGGCGTGCGTATATTACCCTATTCACACATAAATTATTGAGGGATATGTTTTCAACAACTTTTTTCCTAGGGCAAAAGTTCACACGGATAAAAGATTAGTTACGAAACATTTGATGTTTACAAATACTAAAGTAGTTAAATAAGGTTAAAAAATAGTTTGTTTTGATATATTGGACAAAAACTAAGGCAAACGTAACTTGGTTATTGCGCCAAAATTTCAATGCGGTGGTCTTGATCGTTGTTGTTTATTTTACTCGCATATAGTGAAGTACAATGGCAAGACTAATCTGCATCCTAACGTGAAAAAGATCTAGCTAAGATGGTTGAGACCATGGATTCCAACAGATTGGTCGTGGGCTGGAATCCCACTTCACGCATTATTTTTACACGAGCGCGCTGGGATTAACAAGAAAAAGATCTCTTGGCTAGATAATTGTTGTTTTTTCTTGTTGTTTTCGCACAAATACAAGCCCTAGCACGATAAAACAGAACTAACGTACCTCTAATAACAAAACAGAGTTAGCTCGAGTGGTTATGAGGAAGAGGACTCACACAGCACATGCAAGGTTCGAATCCCACGGCTGCATCTTTTTTTTCCAAAAAAAATTAAAGCAAGAACGGCAGGGAGGTGGAGCGCTGGAGGCGAGCGAGCACGACAGGAAGGTGGAGCGCTGTTGGAGGCGGGAGGGCGATCCAGATCGGACCGCGGCGAGTTCGTTCGGATCTATTGCCTAAACACGAACGTTTGGAAGTTACATATCTCGTAAATATTTTTAAAAATACTCATATCTTCTAAACCGTAACTCCAAATTTAACATGTTATATATGGAACTTGGTTAGAAAAATATGTAGAATCTGAATATGATGTTATTTTATCTGTTTACCATTTAAAAAAATACTATCTAGGATGCAATCTTAATACATAATGCATTATCCGTCTTTCTTGCATACTAGTACCGATCGGGATTAGGGATGAACACCTCAGCAAAATCAGGATTGGAGACGAAATTAAAGGTCACTTGCCTGTTTCTTTGTACGTATTAAATCTACATGCAAGCCGGATTGAAATAGAAGACCTGTGGAATCTTGAACTGCGCTTTTTGTAGGCTAAGACCATCTTTGTTTGGGTCGTAACTACGAATTCTTAGATTATAGACCATTTTTTTGTAAATTAAGAGTGTATGGTATTTTTTTTCTTCCGTTGCAACGCACGGGCCCTTTTGCTAGTTTTTTTTAGGGGGAAAAGAGTTTTATTCCATATTAAGAGAGTTACAGTCAAGAGGCAAAAGATCCTCAATACATGGTGGTCCTACATGCAACCACACAGCCCTGGTACACTCTATACGACTATAATGTGCCAACCGATCGGCAACTCTATTTTGATCCCTAATTAACTTCTGAGGAATAAACTCCCTGTCTCTCATCAAGTCCTTGATTTCAGCCACAAGATGACCATAGGCAGAACGATCCATTCCATTCCCTGATAGACAAGATAAGGCCTCACTTGAATCAGATTGGACAATAACTGGAAGGTTGGAATGTTGTATAGCTAGCGCCATCCCTTGCATGATTGCATGTATCTCAGTTTCCAGTGCATCGTTACAATTGAAAATAAACCGATATGCTGCAAAATTAAGTGAACCATCATGTCGTCAAAGAATCATTCCAGCCGCCGCTGCACCGGATTCCACGGAGAACGAACCATCAACTGACAAAGCAACGTACTCAGTAGACGGGGGTGGCCAAGGTTTAGGAATATGGGCAACTCTTGCTTCAGGCAAAGCCAATCTGTAACCGGCATTTTACCTTTAAGTATTTCCTCTGTAGTATACTTTCTAGTATCTTCAATTGACTTCATATAGCTGTCCAAAAAATCAACCGTAGTGGCGACCGGAGGGACTTCTTTATCATGAGTAAGATCATTACGTAATTGCCAAATACGCCAAATAAGCATAAGAGTTCGGTCCCGCTCAGCAGTAGTACAATTAAGCAGCACATTCAGTAACCATTCTTTGCCTGTGTTGATGAGAAATTGATCCTGGGGGAGCGACCAGACATTTCTCACAGCCTCCCAAATTGTACGTGCATGGCTGCATGCAATCAAAGCATGGTAACTGTCCTCGTCAACATTACCGCAGATGGGACATGTACTACGAGTCGCTAGATGTCTATACTGCATACATGATGCAGTAGGCAGTGCCCCTGTAGCCGCTCGCCATGCCGTATGCTTCATCCGCAGAGGTACAGAAGATTGCCAAATCAGGTTCCAAATCGAGCGGTTCCCGTCAGGGTTAGCGTTGGACTCCCCACCGGCGAACTGCTCATCATGCTCAGCCGTCGCCAAGTGGTATGCACTTTTACATAGAATCGGCCATTCTTCTCCGGATGCCAGGCGAAGAAATCTTGACGCTGTCTCGGTGAGGTACGGATTTTGAGGATTTCGCGTACGTCCATCGGCCAAAAGTGGTCGTTCAACCTTTGCACCCTCCATGCACCATTATCATCAACAAAATCAGACACCCGATTGAAGCGACAATTTTTTTTAGGTGTAACCGGTCGGAAATTATGGCCACGGGGGATCCAAGGGTCCCTCCATGTCCGTATCAATGAACCATCTCCAACCCGCCAAATGACCCCTTTTTTTAACCAGCTTCAAACCATGTTCAATTCCCTTCCATACTGTCGAAGAATTTCCTGTAAAAACAGTATCCAAAAGGTTTCCATTGGGGTAGTACTTTGCACCTAGCAAGCGAGCGCATAAACTGTCCGGAGACTCAAGAAGCCGCCAGGCCTGCTTTGCAAGCAGTGCCTGATTAAATGCACGCATGTCACGGAAGCCCATACCACCCCTGGACTTTGGAAGTCTCATTTTATCCCAGCTCAACCATGCCATCTTTCTTTTCCCTTTCTCCACTCCCCACCAATATTGCCGCATTAACCGTGTGAGATCATCCAGAACAGATGCCCTTTTGCTAGTTAATTTCGAAAAAAGTCTTAGATTATGAGAGGGAGGGAGTAGTTTTCTGGTTTTTTTTTTTGAATGAAACAACTAGTTAATGGGTAAGGCAAATTTTATGCCTCTGTTTAGAAGAAACAAAAAACAAGAACTATGCCGGGGCCGACGCTGCGTTGACCCCAACTTGCAGGAACACGAGTCAACGGTCGGGTGCGCGGCCACTAGATCAGAGGGTCCAGACGACGTAGTACTCCTCCACAGGCTGCTCAAATTCCGACATGGAACCCGATTCGGATTAGGCCCCGATCTACTACGTTTATCTCGTTATCACCATCATCCGGCGCATCATGTCGTCTTCCCCGCCCGTCTTGCCAACATTCGAGCCGTGACTCCAAAGCCATCATAGGAGCATCGTGTAGTGCATGGCATGCCTAATCCCGCTATTATGCGCATCCATTACGCGCGCACTTTGGCACTCTGCACGTAACACGTACCGGCACGTACGCCAACACCCCAGCCGAGGCCGATTTCCATGAGCCAGTCGTCGCGCGGACTGACTTCCACCGTGACGTCTTCGCTGCTGCTGGTCGGCTGTGATCTAGTAGTAGCTCAACTTGGCTGTGCGAGGTGTACGTACCCAACGAGCACGCCTGGTCGCCAACGATGACTGAGCCTGTACAGTCCACTGTTGCTGTGTTTCTTTTCTTGGTATACAGTCCAGTGGTGTCGGACCGGACGTAGATCGACGGATCGACCGGGCGATCAGGCCAACTCCAGCGCACTACCCCAAACGGACGTCCGCTTCGGCCTGCTTTTTGTTCGTTTGGAGCGACAACGGGGTAGCCCATGTCCGGATCGGGTCGCTGCCGTGTGGGTGCGTCCAGCGCGCGGCCGCACCCCAAATCATGTCCGGGGTGGACATGATATTAAAAAAATGCAAACCCAAATAAAAATGGCGAAAAAATCAAATAAAACGTAAACATAATGATAAAACATAATTAAATATATAAAACTTAATAAACATAGTCTTCACGGCCTCCACACGTCCTCCACAGTACTTAACATAACATAAAAGCTTAAAAGAAAAAACAAGCGTCGCCCGCGCGCTGCTGTCGTGCCCGTCGCCGTCTCACGCGCCACCGTTGTCGTCCTCGTCGCTGGTGAGGTCGATGTAGGGCGGCGGCGCCCAGAGGTGGGACGGTGGCCCCTTAAAGGTGGGAGGCGCCTGCACCACCTCCCCCCGTGGCGACGGCTCGCGCTCCGGTGACCGCTGCGGCGTGGGGCACCAAGACCCGGCCCCCACGGCGTCGGCCATGTCGGCGGCCGTGCACGACCAGCTCCACTGCTGGCCCACCAGGCCCGGGTGCCACGCGGCGACGGGCTGCTCCTCCAGCACCTCCTCCTTCACCTCCATCATGTCCAGCTCGGGCACAGCCACGTCGCCGGCCGCAGAGAGGGCGAGCATGGTGTCCCGACCCACCCATTGCTGCTCATCGTGCGTGTTCTTGGAGTCTTCCAAGACACGTTGGATGAGACGGGCCTCCTCCTCCCCCTCTGTCATGGGAGGAGGTGGTGGTGGCGACGGAGAGGGCGAAGGCGACGGCGTCGGCGTGATGCCGCGCACCCGCGTACGCCCGCGCACCTGGGGAGGGCTTGGAGCACGCGCTCGGCGCTCTGGACGTGCACGCTGCGGGCTACCTGGGCGACCGGCAAAGTACAACGCGCGCCGCACGTCGTGCTCGTCCTGGAACTAGGTGTCCCACAGCGGGGAATCGACGGCGTACCTGTCGTCGTAGTAGAGGTCGTCAGGCAGGCGGCGGCGGCGGCGGCGGTGGATCTCCTCGCAACGGGCACGGCCGCTCAACGGGATCGGCACCCGATCCGCGGAGAGATGTTAGTTATTGGGCAGGTGAACGTCCGCCCAGGGGAGCGGCGTCCCTGTTTCCCAATAACGCCGGCAGACATCCGAGGGGACGTACTGCCGGATGCGCGCCGGGGCGGCCGGAGGGGCGATGGCGAATGCGGGCGGTGCGGGGGGCCTTCGTGGGGGTGGTGTGGAGCTGGCGGCGCGGCGGCGGCCGGAGGACGAACCAGCCTCGTGGTCATGCGCCCCCTTGCGGCCGGTGCTCCACCACACCATTGCTACTGGCGGCCGGCGAGCTCGAGGAAGTGGAGCTAGGGTTTGGGGTGTCGGTTTCGAGGAGGCCGCACGACTGGAGTGGGAAGCGTGGACTGACCGGTCCACGGCTTCCACATTAAGAAGGACGGCGACCGCTCGCCTGCGCGGATGACATGTGGGGCCGACCGCGCGTGCGCAATAAATTTGGACGGTGGGAGGTAGGTGGCCGCCTGCCACGCGGCCCCGGTGCGGACGAGAGCGGTGTCCGTTCACTATCCGCCTGGATCCAAACCGGGCGCATGTTTGCGTTGAAAATGGGTCAAGCCGGACACAAAACGGACAAGATGGGTCCAGGCTCCCGCACGCTGGGCCGTGGGGTTTGTCCGTCTTGCTCCAAACAGACAGGGCCGGACCGAATGGGGTCGTGCGCTGGAGTTGGCCTCAGCTGCTGTGCGTGCGTGCGTGCAACCATCAATCGACGTCAGGAATTCGTCTCACGACCGGCCAAGACGAACAGAGCCCAACAGTGACCTCCAGTTAATGGCGAGACGGACGTGTATGTAGTATGTTCTTTGCAGAAAAGTATGAGGTGCGACCAGGTCCCCGGTCCGCGTACGTACCTACGTGCGCCGATCCATCTCGATCGCCACGTAGCTCTCCGTCGATCAGATCCACCGCCGGCACGTAAATTGGGTGTCGAACGATTTACGGAACGCAAGATCGACTCACTCTACGAGTGCTGGGAGTAGTGAAGCGTCAGAGAGAGGAAACTAATTTGTCCCGTCTACCGGTGTGTTGTGCTGTTTTTCTCTACCTGCTTGCTTACCAACGATGAGTCTAGTATTTTCGTTTACTGACTGGCGGAGATCGCAAGACAAGTCTGACTGTTTGACTCGATGTAGACAGGCGGAGATTGGAAGAACGAGCTGGATGTCACGTACGTAGTAGATTGTTAGATGACTCGAGCTCTGCCAGTCCAGTCTATAGTCCAGATCGATACAGTCGGTAGTGTACTCGAAAGGGAACTGTCTTGTTAGTTGAACTGGTAAGCTGCACTGCACATAGTTTCTATCAGTCGTAGTCCTCGTCGTCGACGGATTACTTGTCTTCTTTGCACAATGAAGCTCACTGATTTGACGGTAAAAATTAGAGGTTTAGGTGAAGGTGACGCGGGCCACGACGTACGTGCAACTTGCCGCGACTCGCCAATCGATCGCAGCCAAACGCCAAAAACAACCGACGACGATGCATGCGATCCCCCTTTAACCTTTGGCGGAGATCATGGATTCGCAGCCATGGCCACAAAAGGCTCCGTGCTCCCCGCCTAATAAAAAGGGAAGTTCGGTCCTAAAACAAGTGTTGCAGGAATGCGTGCGTGGCCAAACAACGTAGAGTACTAGTACTACGAGCCAGTGAGCCAATCGTACGGCGCACATGGATAACGTTTGTTCCTCCCTGGAATCAAAACCGTATGCGCCGAGCACACGATACTGCAGCGATGTCCACTTCGACTTGGGCTCTTTGCCTTTTCTTCAATCTTGGCTTCCCTTCCCTTCCATTCCATTCCATATGGGCAAGGGCAAGGCAACCACTCCACAGTCCACACCCACCTTGCTGAACCTACCGTCCGTGTCCGGCC